>CM066038.1:13898316-15177610 GCA_033557465.1 Ichthyophis bannanicus | reverse complement strand
AATTGTAAAGTGCTACAAGCTCCAATAGTGCAACATTGCATCAAACAAAACCATTCCTTTACAACACTACGGTGCTTTTGCATTGATCAAGTCACCCGAGGGGAAAAAGGCAAATCTAAGGATCAAAAACTGCTATATCGAGAGCAGAAATGGATTTTCCAGTTAGGTACTTTAAGCCCTAAGGGTTTAACTACATCCATTGAATGGGGAGTTTGCTAGTGAAGGCTCACCAATGAATGAATAGAGTTACTCTCACATGACTTTTCTCGTAGAAGTTTAAATTCCCGCATGAGTTTCATTCCGCATGCGCGGCGTTTTTAGAGTTGGACATTCACCGGAAAAAAGCCGTAAGTACTTTTTTTCATTCACTGGCGAGAGCATTATGACTAAATTTCACATTACATCAAGTTTAATATATTGAGACTTAGGTAAATGTTTTTGCTTTTATCAAGGCATTCCCCTGAAGAAACAACATATGTGAAACGCTACGGCGCCAAGATTGTGCGTTGGGAGCATAGATTGAGAGCATTGCTCATACTACAGCCTGGTAACAGGAAGACACTAATATGAAGTTTCGCCATTGGGTTCAGCCCAGTTCAATGGATAAGAAATAATATTGCCTGAGACGGCACTATTTATCAAGATAAGTAATCTTCCTGAGATGTAAATTTGGCTGTTATTAGTAATTCCGATAAGATAACAAGAAAAAAGAAAAACAAGCCTAGCGATTGTAACAGGTCATTGATGTATTAACGGCATTTTCTACTGCTCCATACAAGCAGGTCCAGTGAATAGCCATGTTAAGTCTGAGACCTGATCGCTAAGACAATAGCATTTAGTTGAATTTAATAGTGAGCTGCTATAGGCATCATTAGTCATAATAGCAAATGGTGAATAGTGGAGCTGAATAGACATTTGTAGCCATCCTGTAAAAATGACAAAATGTCCAGCACCAAAGCAGCCAGAACCCTAAGGCCTCTGCTCTCATACCATGCCTCAAAAATCCGCCAAACGCTAAAATGTAGACTAAGGAGGTGGAAGGCCTGCGAGCTTTCAGCAGCGTGGCTACCACTGCCTCCGAATAACCCTGACAGGTCAGCCGTGCCACTCAAGAGCCAAGCTGTAAGCAAGAATCAATCCACTTGAGGCATAAGCATGGGTCCCTGAAGTAAAAGGTCCCCTCTGTCCGGAAGCGGCCACCAGGAGCCTTACCAGATTGGCATATCAGGACCTGGGCGGCCACTCTGGCGCTATGAGAATTACTGTCCCCTTGTGTGTCTCAATCTGATGAAGACGACACCCAAAAGCACCCACAAAGGGAACATGTACAACACTCCATCACACTGCCACCCCACTGTGCCAGAGCATTGTGCCCCTCGGACATGTGTTCTCTGCGTCTGCTGAAAAACGTCAATTTTTAAAAAGGGTTCCAGGGGTGATCCGGGAAACTACAGACCGGTGAGCCCGACGTCAGTACCGGGAAAAATGGTAGAAACCATCATAAAGAACAAAATTACTCAACATGTAGATAGTCATGGCCTAATGGGAGGCAGTCAGCATGGCTTTAGACAAGGAAGATCTTGTCTTACTAATCTGTTATGTTTTTTTGAAGGTGTGAATAAACAGGTAGACAAAGGTGAGTCAAGTTGATATAGTGTATTTGGACTTTCAGAAAGCCTTTGACAAAGTCCGTTATCAGAGACTTTAGTTTTGCCAAAAGAGTCATGGAATAGGAGGCAGTGTACTACTGTGGTTCAGGAACTGGTTAAAAGATAGAAAGCAGAGGGTTGGGCTAAATGGCCAGTTTTCCCAGTGGAGAAAGGTGAACAGTGGTGTACCCCAGGGATCTGTGCTGGGTCTGCTTTTTGACATATTCATAAATGACCTGGAAAAGGGAACAACAAGTGAGGTTATCAAATTTGCATATGACACAAAACTATTTAAAGCTGTTAAAACCCGTGAGGATTGTGGAAATTTGCAAGAGGATCTTGATAAATTGGAAGACTGGGCATCGAAATGGCAAATGAAAGTTAAATGTGGACAAGTGCAAAGTTATGCACCTAGGGAAGAACAACCCAAACTATGGTTACACAATGCAAGGTTCCACATTAGGAACTACCACCCAGCAAAAAGATTTAAGCATCATTGTGGATAACATGTTAAAACCCTCTGCCCAGTGTGCAGCGGCGGCCAAGAGAGCAAATAGAATGCTAGGTATCATAAGGAAAGGAATGGAAAATAAAACAAAGGATATTATAATGCCTCTGTATCGTTCCATGGTGCAACCGCACCTTGAATATTGTGTGCAATTCTGGTCGCCGTATCTTAAAAAGGATATAGCGTTATTAGAAAAGGTTCAGAGAAGAGCCACCAAAGTGGTAAAGGGGATGAAAAGATACCCATATGAAGAAAGGCTAAAAAGGTTAGAGCTCTTTAACCTGGAAAAGAGATGGCTGAGGGGAGATAAGATAGAAGTCTATAAATTAATGAACGGGTAAACATAGATTGATTGTTTACGTTATCAGAATATAGGAAGACTAGGGGACATGCAATGAAGCTACAGGGTAAACTATTTAAGACTAATAAGAGAAAATATTTTTTTTACTTGACTTGTAATCAAACTCTGGAATTTGTTACCGGAGGATGTAGTAAAAGCTGTTAGTGTAGCTGGGTTTAAAAAAGGGTTTGGACAAGTTCCTGGAGGAAAGGTCCATAAACCATTATTAAAAAGGGACCCAGGATATCACTGCTTGACCCAATACAAGCATTGTGGAACCTGTGTCTTTTGGGGAAACTGCTAGGTACGTATGACCTAGATTGGCCACTGTTGGAAACAAGATACTGGGCTTGATGGACCTTGGTCTGACCCAGTATGGCATATCTTATGTTCTTAACCTGCTCATTTTGGCATTGTGGAATGTAGCCATCGGGTCCAGAATTGGTGTGCCCCAACGTAGCGTGATGTCGTGGACTACCTCCAGATTGAGAAACTATTTTCCTGGATCCAACCGGTGACGGCTTAGGACATCTGCTTGGAGATTGTCCTCGCCCGCCACATGTGCTGCCAAGAGATCCACCAGATTCCTCTCTGCCCAGGCTACTAGGGGTTTGATCTCCTCTGCCAAGATTACACTGCCTGTGCCCCCTGATGGTTTACATAGGCCATTGTGGTGGCATTGTCCGAGCAAACCCAAACCGCTAGACCCTACATTTGCCTCTGGAATGTTCTCATCTCAAGGCGGTTGATGGACCAGCGACTCTCTTCTACCATCCATACTCCCTCAGCAACCGCACCATCGCAATGCGCCCCTCAACCGGAGAGACATGCATCCGTCATAAGCAATACCAACTCTGGTGGCTCAAAGGACATTCCTGCCGCCAAGTGGTCCAACTGCAACCACCATTCCAACTGTGCTTTCACTTCAGCTAGGCAGACGAGTTTCTTGGAGAGAGGATGGACCTATGGAGGCCAGCGCGAAAGCAGAGCCATCTGCAGTGGTCTCATGTGGGCCCACCCTCATGGGACCAACTCCAAGGCCGCCGCCATGGATCCCAACAACTGCATGTAATACCAAGCTGTTGGAGCCGACATACTTTACTTTAATTCTGTTTGTGAACATTGTATAGTATTTGAAAATTTCAATAAAGTAGAGAAAAACACAATAAGTCAACAATAGAAATATTTCAAAAGAGAAATAATACAAACAAGTACATTAGCCCACATCTCGGGGAAAAAACCATAAGAAATCAACAAGAAACAAGGCAAGGAACACCAAACCAAAGAAAGGTTTCCCAGCCACACAGAGCAGTCATTTAATTATACCCTCCCACCACCTGACAATTTCTTAATGACAGCATAATGACAAAGGAAAAGCAAAAGTCACTGCGCCTTTTCCTTTTCAAGAATCCACCTTTCCAAATCCAAAATGACAAACCTGTCATATCCAAGAGATACTAAGTATTTACAAGGGTAGCGCAAAAAAAAGTAGCACCTAAAGGCAAGAGTTCTAGACTTGAGAGCAAGAAAGGACTTCCTACGTGCTTGTGTGGAGCGAGATACATCAGGAAAAATAGAAACTTTATCACCACAATAGAGATTGTCCCTTTTCCGGAAATAAGCGTGTTCTGTGAGGGGAGAGCAGCAGCCAGCATCAGAGGTGAGAACGGGAGCTCCACCTCCCTCCACAGAGCCTGCCCACTCCATTGGCTTTTAAAATGCCATTCCACCAGCGCGCCCGCACCTGAGGGCCTCGCAAGAGGGCCCTTTGGCGTGGCCCTTAGGCGTTGGACCGTGCGGGACCGGGTTATCTGCTGTATTTGGTTTGCATGTCACGACGAGCAGGACGGTGGAGGAATGATGCCGGCGTCGCAGGCTGTGAGTGAGAGCTCTGCCTCATCACCTGCTTCTGTCAAGTATATCCAGGCAGCAGAGGTTTATAACGAGCCATTTCTGCGGCGTATTCCTGCCTGGCTTGAATTTGTGATGAGTAACGATTATGTTCAAGTCTGTTTGGAAGGACTGAGCTGTGGTAGTATGATATTCTGCCTCTCTGGTGTTATAATGAACCTTTCCTCTTGTCTTTTCTATTTCTTTGACTATCACTATCTCTTACTCTGTCCTATCTTATTAATGGCGTTCTTTTCATATTTTCAGTATCATTTAGTAATATTGTAAACCGCTCTGATGCTTTGGCCTGAGCGGTATATCAAATGTAATAAACATAAGCTTTAAGAATAGAAACTTTTATCTTCCTTTTTCTTCAAGGAATGCTGTTTTTAAGCTTTCTTGTATTTGTTTTGGAAAAAATTTGCATAAATAAAAAATTAAAAAAATTAAAAAAAAAAGAATAGAAACTTTATCTTCTTCAGAAACCAAAGTTACTAATAATGTGGCTCTAGTGGAAATAATATATCTTGAGTGTCTTCCAAGAAGGCAGTCAAGTTAAACCCATTTTTATCTTCAAGAACAGCTACTTCCCCTTCCCCAACACCTGGAGAAACAATTTTTGAGGAAATATTATAACATTTAGCAAACACTATAGCATCAGCGGTGGGGAGGAGAAGAACATCTTTTAAATATTTCCTAAACAGTATTGATGGAGATAATAAACTACTAGAAGGAAAATTTAAAACTCTCAAATTCTTAGACCTAGCCATATTCTCTAAATTCTCAAGTTTTTGACACATAATAGAACTTTCTTTCATGGTAGCAGACTGGAATAAAGAAAACGATTTAACCTGCGTATCTATACTCGAAATAGATGAATGCAAAGTTCCAATCTATCAAGATTCTGAAATTTAATAACAGTGTCCCTAGTAAATTGACATAAAGAGAGAACAGTCTCAGCAAGAATCCGTTCAGTACGATTAACTACTTGCCAAATATCCAGAAGAGAGATGGAGGAGACGTGAGTCACCAGGAGGAATGGAGGGCTCCGACCAAGAAACCATTTTGGGGAGCACAACGTCCTTCTCTGAACTCAAAACACCGAACTGAGGCAGAGCATACAATTCCAAAAAAAAAACCAAGAGGAAGAGGAGGGGTACACTCAGGAGAGCTAAGACTCTGCCACTCCACCGAGGGGTCAAAAGGAACAGTACCTGGTGTTGTTAAGACCGGTGTATATATCACATGCTTGTCCATAGGGCCACCAGCAGACACAGCCACAAGCATTTTTTTTTTTCCTTTTACCACCAGGCATCGCCACTTCACAGATCTATAAATGCTCCCAATGTACTCCTAAGGGGCTCACAAGGGGGGCATACGTCCCCCTTGGAAAACACCCCTTAGAAAATGCCCCAACAAGCGCTGATGGCTAAGCACCGTAAAGCACTCTAGATATATTAAGGAGCTTCAAAATGACGTCAGCAGTGTCTGCCCCGCATGGGCCAGCTCTCTCCAGCACCAGCTGTTCTCTCTCTCCACAGCGTGTGAAACTGCAGGCAACACTCCCCCAGACATACTTACAAACCGTCGCACCTGCCCTTGTAACTTTACTAGCCTCTCCTCAGACAGAAATACTCAGCCTATGCTAGTGTCAAACCTGGCCCCTACGTAGACCAATTGCTGGACTGGAAGGAGACAACTCTTGGAGACACTGACCACATAACCTAATCTCTCCAAATGCTGTATGACCCTCTGTGTTGCAGCCCGACTCTCGTACAGAGACTTCACTCTGATCAACCAGTCGTCCAAGAATGCCCACCACCTCCATCACCTTAGTGAAGGTCCAAAGTACTGTAGCCAAACCGAATGGTAGAGCTTGGAAAAAATAGTGCCCCATGTGTACTGCAAACTGGAGAAACCTTTGATGGTCTGGCCGAATCGGTATGTGTAGATAGGCTTCTATGAGGTCCAGAGCCATCAAAAATACTCACCTTGCCTCACTGCCTTGATGACAGACTGCAAAGTCTCCATCCAGAAATGCAGCACCTTCAGCTTTCTGTTGACCAGTGTGAGGTCTAGAATAGGCCGAAAAGAGCGCTCCTTCTTGGGGATCACAAAGTAGATGGAGTAGCATCCGCACCTGCACTGGTCTGGTGGCACAGGCATCACCGCCCCTAGGTCCAGGAGTCATTGCAAGGTCTCCTGGACAGCCTGATGCTTTTTTGGGCGGGGACTGCACAAGTGCTTCGGCGAGAGGACACGTGAACTCCAGCACGTATCCTTTGCGAATCAATTCTAACACCCACTGATTCATAGTAATGGCGGTCTAAGTGGAGAGACAGGACTGCAATTGGCTCTGCCTGGACCCACCTGACTTCATTGTGGTTTTTAAGAGGGGCCACTGGAGGGGAGTAATAGCCCCAATTGGCACCCCTAAAAATGCGAAAGGGCTGCCCTCTCTGAGGGAACCGTCCCCACTGACAGGGGGAAAAATTAGCCCCCCTAAATTGTCAGAAGTCCTTGAATTGGCCCAGAGGTGGACCCCCTGTCTGGTCCCCTTGGGCTTGTCCTCAAGAAGACGGGTTCCTTTAGAGTCCCCCAAATCCTTCATCAGCTTCTGCAGTGCCTCACCAAACAGCAGATTTCTCTTAAAAGGCAACTTGGTGAGCTTTGTTTTGGAGGACACATCTGCTGCCCAGTTACACAGTCAAAGAAATCTCCAAGCTGCTATGATGGAGGCCATTTTCTTCGCCAAAACCCACACCAGATCATAAAAGGCATCCACCAAGTAAGCTGATGCGGATTCGAGCATCGTCACTTCCGGGCGACTTTGCAAGTCTTCCACGTCCCCTGGTAGTAGGCCTTGAAGCCACCAGATGGATGCCCTGGCCATGTAGACTTCCACTGATGGATGCCTGCAACGCCAGCGCCCCCGAGTCAAAAGCCTGCTTTAAGAGGACCTCCAATTTGCAGTCCTGCAGGCTCTTTAGGGCCGCTGAGCCCTCTACCGGAATAGTTGTCGTCTTTGTGACTGCGGATACCAGCGCATCCACCTTCGGCATGCACAATAAGTTCTCCTCTGTCTCGGTATACAGTAAAGGCGACTCATCGCCCTAGCCCCCTGGAGGGTGACCTCCAGTATTTCCCACTTCAATTCTATCATCTTCTTGATCACTCTATGGATGGGAAAACAAGCTTGAGACCCCCTTAGAGCTCTGCAGCAATGGATCCTCCAGAGGCTCGACACCTCTGGCAGAAATACCATGTTCAATGTCGCCAGAGTGTGCGAAATTAGAGCAGATAGCTCCTCCTGGTGGAACACCAGAAAAATGCCCAGGTCCTCCTCTTGTGGGATCTTGCCCTCCTCCAGCTCCTGCTCACCAGCCCCCCCCCCCTGCAGAGGGACCTTCCCTCAGCCCCGTTGACTCCAGGGACCCTGGGACCACTGGCGCGTCCTCACTTGTGCCAAGCAGGCCGAACTGAGTGAGAATCCCCGGGCCTGCTGGTGCTCCTCCCTCAGGGGCACCTCCGCCTGGCCCTGAGTGAATAGAGAACCCTGCATGGAGCTTACACCTTGCCTGCCTGCTGTTTAAGGTAATAAGCCTTATGCTTTGCCAAAATAAACTCTGGTGAGAAAAAAGGCTCCCTGTGGGAGTTGCCATCCCCCCAGAGATCACCCCCGCAGAAGCAGTATGCTTCGCCTTGTGTTTTGCTTTCCTGGGCTCTGCCCTAGCTAAGATGGCCGGATCCCCTGTGATATCTGCCCTTCCCACCAAAACCAGAGCTGCTTGCTCTTCCACGAGAGCAGCTTTATCCTCCTCTGCTGCTCCCGCCATACCTGCTGTATGTTCCGCCGTTACTCTCTGGCACCAGCAACCTCTGCAAACTCTGGCCGAAGAAAGCTCGCAGCTCCCTGAGCACATCACACAGGGAAGCACTGGGCTGCGCATGCACCCTCTGCCGACACATCATGGGCAAAGAGGAAGCCAGATTTGGCAGGAAAACTTCACGGCACACAGCGATCACCCCCTCCCCTTTCGCCGCTCTGACGTGAGGAAAAGGGAACAAGGACCTGGGCAATCAACAAGCCGCAAAACACTTTCCGGCACATCGACTGCAGGCAATCAGGACTGGAGCACGAACCCCTTCTCATGCAGGGTGGCTGCCTGGCTGAGGAGAAAGGGCCCTGGCCTACCAGGCAACTTTAACCCTAGGCTACACCCTGCCCTGCGAGGACCGAGGTGTGGAGGTTCTCTCCTCCCTAAGCCCACCACTGCACCGGAGACTCACTGCCATAGTTCCTTCCCCCCCCCCCCCCCCAAGAGGAAACTCCTGTCCTATGCCCTGAAACCTAGGTCTGCCAGACCAATTCAGGAGAGGATGCAGCGTTAACCGGCCCAGTGTCCCCCCCTCCCTCCCAAATTTAGTCAATCCTCAACTTTAAAACAAAAAAGACCTTCCAGTGAGTCTACCACCAGAGGGGTGCTCTCCAGCTGCTGGGAACTGAGATACTGGATCTCTGGAGTGGAGGGGGTGGATCTTAACTGGTGAAGTCAGGAGTTTGACATGCTCAGATCCCAGTTGCTGGAGGACGGAAATTACCCAGAGGTGGAGGACTGGAATGCAGGTATGAAGAGGAAAAGGTCATTTTCTATTAAAATGTTATAAGGCTGATCATTTGCTCCACACCAATATCAGCTCTTCTCCAAACTGAAGAGCCCAAAACAGTTAAACTTCCACCTGTGAAGAAAGGCTAATTTCCAGAGTAATGATCGAGTCATTAAATAATCAACTTTAAGGTGATCAAAACAGTAAAACAAGCGGCAGCAAATTTTATGCCATTTGTAGGCCTTAAGAACCAAAGAGCAAAACCCAAAAATATTGCCTTCTTTCCTCAAAACAAGATGCGTGAACCTAATACACCTTTGTTAATCTAACATCCAAAACCAGGGGCTTGATTTGAAGTTGAGGGTTTTAAGACCACTGCAGTCCAACTGGTTACAATAAATGAAGTTCTAATGGACATGATCTATCCCAAACTTTTTCACATCCCCAAAAGGCAACAGGAAAAACCTCTAGTCCCCTGCTTGACTCAATGTTTCCTAGGGTTTGTAAGTCGCCTTTATGAAGGGATTCAATACCCACGGCAGAGTACAACACAGACAACTTATGAGGGAGCCGGGTTCTTCCAATTCCCTTAACGCCAGAGTAAACCGCTCCAAGAGAAAGCAGCATGGCTTGGGAAGATTTACAAAAAACCCCATTCCATGTCATTAGCTACATGCCAAACCTATTCCTAAGTGTGGAACACTTATTAGAGTTTATGTCTAAAGACGCCATTCACATATGTGCAACTACACAGCATGACATTGGTCTCTATATACTTTATTTATTTATCTTTTTATTTATTTAACAGTTTCTTCTATACCGCCCCTTCCAGAGATCAGGGGCGGTTTACATTGAACAAAGATTAGCATACTTCCGTATGTCTTACATGGAACAAGTTTTAACTATGTACACATTTTGTTACATGGAACGTATTTTAACATTAACAATAGTACTTTTTTTTTTTTTTTTAATACTTATATACCGGTTAATTATATTGAGCGTAACTTATATACAGGTTGTGGAATAATGAGCATGACATAGTTAATTAACATAAGTTATTTACATTATAGAAGTAGATGTCGGTTAGGGTAATATACCAGTGGTTCTCAACCCAGTCCCCCAGACACACCTAGCAAAGTCAGGTTTTTAGGATAGCTACAATGAATTTGCATGAGAGAGATCTGCGTGCACTGCTTCCACTGTATGCAAATCTCTCTCATGCATATTCATTGTAACTATCCTGATAACCTGACTGGCTGTTTCCCCAAGGACTCAACTGAAAACCCTTCCTCACTCTATATGAACCCTTAGTGCTTATTAACAACATTATCACAAGTTATCTGCTGCAAAGTACATGCATGGTAAGAGCAATATCAAGCACCAAGCAGCATGTAAAGACTTCTATTTACTAGCGTTATCATACTATTTTAAACAGATGCACACCTACTATGCAAATCCATCATAGTTCCATAAAACACTCGAGACAAAATTATATTCAGGTACACCCTGAGAAAATTACAGCAACATCCATAATCCACATAGCAACTTTCAGGCAGAGACCTAAAACGTGGGCCATAAAATAAACTGATCCAGTGCATTGCCTCCCTTCACACAATCGTTCAGGTTTTAACAAGCTTACTTTGCAGCGCTTGCTTGTGGAATTACAGGTGTGTCCTTCAAGCCTCCGATCTCCCCAAAGGAAGGGCAGCACTGCCCATATCTAGTACAATTACAACTTAATTTTTTTAGCAAACAAGATAAGAACTGGAGGAATAACCAGGGAAAAAAAACACACACACTGCACCAGCTAGAAAAGACTGGACTGGAGGACAACGACGAGCTGTGCGCATTAGGGTTTTTCTCCAAAACTTGCAGTTTTATTTGACAGTTATTTCCAATCAGCACATCGTGTAACAAATGGCTTACCCCAGACCGGACCTTTTCTGCCTTTTACACAGCTCCATCTCCTTACCAGCTGGACACACCAGGTGACCTGCCTTGGGCCACTTCAGCTCTCTGCACGACAGGCAGCATTAGCAGGCTCAAGAGGGATGAGGAAAGCCAAACCTTTCACAATATTGTGTAAACTAATTGCTTCATTCTGCCTTGCTATAACTGCCTGAAGAATTTGCCTTTCAGTTTGTTATTTAAACAGAAATGTTGCTCAACAGTAATGAGGCCCTGAAACACAGGCCTTCCTCTTGGCAACGGCTTCTCTTTCTCAATGTCTTCACCTGCACAGGATGGGGCTAATACACTGCAGGCTTTAAAGGCTCTCCTCTTGCTAAGAAATTCCAAAACCTATTGTGCATCTTCATCGCTGCTTCGCTCCCTGCTTGTCCAATCCATGACCTGCAATTTAGGGAACTCGCGTCCTAACTTGTTAGTGTCAATGCACATTAAGGTAATTCAAGACACGTTATCTAATGCAAGCCCCATTGCTGCTAGTGGGGCCTGTTTACTAAGTGCTTAACTCACATTAGTAAATGCTATTTTCCATGGACAAGCAGGAGTGAGTCCTTATGTATGGGCGACGTCCCCGACGGAGCCCCGTGTGGGAATCTCCCCAGCTTCTACTGGAAGCTTTTGGGACGCTCCACCATGCCTGCGCACCTCCTTCCTGCCTGCTGCTGCAGTGCCATCTTGAATCAGTCTTTCATTTTCCGTGGAGCCCCACGGACATGATCTTCCACTTGGTAAACTCATCTTCTCCCCTGCAGTGGGGTTTTGTGCTTCAGGTTTTTGGCCTGTTCACCTGCCATCACAGTTTCTCGTTTCCCTTTTGGTTTTTCTCCCTTAATCATTTGCTTTATTTCTTTGCCATGGCACCTCTGCCTCCCGATGCCGGAATCCTAGTCAGGCCTCGCTCTCCAAAATCAAGCCTTTTGACTTTGTTATAGCTGTTTTCCCCGGACGCTATCTCCCAGAAACCTGCCAGTGGGTTCAAGAATTGTTCCCAGTGCGCTATGACCATATCCGCCATGGACAGGTACAACTGGTGTCTACAATGCCTGGGTCCAAGTCTTCAGCCCCCTTCTTGTAATTTGTGTTTGCCGATGACAAAAAAAAGAGGGGGCTCAAAGGTCATGAAAAGCAGCGTGAAACGTTTTGGCATTCAGAAGTCCAATCCATCGCCTTCGGTGCCGACGGCACTGGTCTCTATGGCTTCTAAATCTATATTGGACACTGGTGCTGCATCGACATCTAGGAACTCTCCAGCCCAATTGGAGCCAAGCACCCATAGTGCCCCGGAGCATTGGCCATCAATCACTACCAGAAGATGAAGGAGGATTCAGCCTAGTCTTCAACATTGAGGAGTGATCGCACCAAGCAAAGTCTCTGGGTGCATAGGCATTGGAGCCCATCGAGGCGTGGCATTGAGAGCAATGAGGGGTGCTCATGTGCAGTGCTCCAAAAGGTGCCCCAATGGGAGAAGAGCTCATACTCCAGGACATCAGACGGGCAGTGACAGCAGAGACCCAGCTTCCGATACCCCTGTACAGATCCAGGTACATCAGTCGAAGTTGCTCAGGCCCCACAGCCTTCAGAATCGACAATCATGGAGACGTTACCTTCTGCAAGCACTTGAGGACCGCATCGTGGTGCTTTTGGTGGTGCAGTGTGCTGGGGCCTCGACATCAGCTGCATTGATATTGGCCATCGTTCAGCTAATCCTCAAGATGCATGCCCTGCGGGACAGGCAGAGACATCGGGAAATCAAAGGGCCCCGACACTGGTGCCTGCCCAATCGATATCCCTCTCTAGCATTTCGGGGTCCGATGCATGCTCAAAGTCTAGATGGGCATCGTGCATCATCACTCCTGATCCCCTCAGGGCAGGGAAGAGATCCTGGCAGAAAATCAGAGGTACTTAGGCTTCCTCTCCGAGTCTGACTCAGAAGGTTGGATCACAGACATGGAATCAGAGGGCAGGTCCCCGGAGCTTCCCTCAGACCCTTCTCCATCTCATGAGCGGTGTAAGTCCTTCCAAGGAGTTTGTAAGGGACATGGCCAAGGCCATACCATTTTCTTTGGAGACTGAGGGTGAGCCCAGCGCAGAAGAGTTGGAGATCCTGCAGTACTCCTTGGCCCCTAAGGAGGTGGCGACAGTGCCTGTGCATTGCATCCTCAAGAGAGTACAGATGAGAATGTGGGAGAACCCACTCACTGTACCTCCAGTTAATAAAAGGTTTGACTACATCTACACAGTTCTGTAGGCTCCTGGGTTCAAAAAGCTTAAGCTTCCTCACCATTTCTTTGTGGTCGAATCCACTCTTAAGAGAATCAGAAGTTTCAAGACTCATTCCTTGGTGCTCACAGGAAAGGAGGCTAGGACACTGGACTCTTAAGGGAGAAGGTGGTGTTTCAAAGTTCCGCCTCTTACCAGCTCTACATGGGCATGTTCTTGAACATCATGTGCATCTTGGCTGATCTATCCCAGTTTCTTCCTCCACAGAAATTGGATCAGTACCGTTCCCTAGTGGCCCATGGCAAGGCCTGCTCGAGATTCATGGCCCAAGCTACCTATATCTTTGAAACAGCCAGAAATGATGCCATAAGAATTGGTATCCCGGAGACTCACTTGGCTCCAGTCCTCAGACCTGGAATAATCATTGCATATTGAGCTAGCAGACATTCCATGCCATGGAGAGAATCTCTTCAGCAAACAAGTCGAAGAGGATGGTTATATTGAAAAGCAGTACGTTATTCTTAACAGACTCTCCAGGTGCACATCTGAGCAGGCCTCCTATTGTAGAAGGAATCAAAGTGGGAGCCAGAAAAAAAAAAACTATTACCCTTGTAGGTAATTTCCTGGGCACCAGACCTCCAAACCCAAGCAGGCCCCTCGCCAACAGCAACACAGAGAAACCTCAGAAGGCCCAGCCAGGTCCTCAACTAAAAGAGAGGAATCTATTTTGGACCTAGTCCTTAGTGGAACACAGGATCTAGTGCAAGAGATAAGGGTGGTGGGGCTACTTGACAATAGTGATCATAGTATGATCACATTTGATTTAATAAATGGAAGCAGGATGGCAAGGAAATCACAGTACTAACTTTTAACTTTCCAAAGGGAGACTATGATAACTATTTTCCTCAGTTTAAGAAAAAAACTAAAAAGGGCAGCTGCAAAGCTTAAAGATTTACATCAAGTATGGGCGTTATCTAAAAATACTATATTGGAAGCCCAGACCAGATGTATTCCATGCTTTATGAAAAGTGGAAGGAAGGCCAAAAAAACTGCCAACATGATTTAAAGGCGAGGACAGAGAGGCTGTTGGTGCCAAAAGAGCATCTTTCAGGAAATAGAAAAAGGAGTCAAATGACAAAAACAGAAAACATAAGCACTGGCAAGTTAGATGCAAGTCATTGATAAGGCAGGCAAAGAGAGAATGTGAAAAAAAAGCTTGCCATGGAAGCAAAAACACATAATAAAAACCCTTTTCAAGTACATTTGTAGCAAAACAAAACAAAACACTATGAGAGTCAATTGGATGATAGAGAGGTAAAAAGGGGCGATAAGGGAGGACAAGGCCATAGCAGAGAAACTGAATGAATTCTTTGCTTCGGTTTTTACTAAAGAAGATGTATGGAAGTTACCCATGCCTGAAATGGTATTTAAAGGTGATATATCAGAAGAACTGAAAGAAATCTCAATAAACCAGGATGTATTACAAGTATTTGATAAACTGAAGAGTAGTAGATCACCAGGACTGGATGCATTGAAAGAACTGAAATATGAGATTGCAGACCTACTACTAGTAATTTGTGAACTATCATTAAATTCATCTTTAATACCTAAAGATTGCAGAATGGTCAATGAGATGCCAATTTTTATAAAGTGTTCCAGGGGTGATTCAGGAAACTACAGACTGGTGAGCCTGATGTCAGTACCAGGCAAAATGGTAGAAATCATGATAAAAGAATACAAATCACTGAACATGTAGATAGTCACGTTTTAATGTGAGAAGGCCAACATGGATTTAACCAAGGAAAGTCTTGTCTTACTAATCTTATATTTTTTGAAGGTGTGAACAAACAGGTAGACCAAGGTGAGCAGACTGATATAGTATGTCTGGATTTTCAGAAAGCCTTTGACAAGGTCCCTGCCAAATTAAAAAGTCATGGGACTGGAGATAGTGTACTATTGTGGATCAGGAACTGGGTAAAAGATAAAAAGCAGACAGTAGGGCTAAATGGCCAATCTTCTCAGTGGAGAAAGGTGAATGGTTGCATACCCCAGAGATCTGTTCTGGGCCAGCTGCTTTTTAACATTCATAAATGACCTGAAAATAGGAATAATGAGTGAGGTGATCAAATTTGCAGATAACTTTGAATAATTTTGTGTCAAGACGCAAGATTGTGAAAAATAGAAGACTGGACGTCCAAATAACAGATGAAATTTAATGTGGACCAGTGCAAAGCTATGTCCCCAAGGAATAACCACCCAAACTAAGATTTCACATTATCAATCACCACCCAGGAAAAAGATTTAGGCGTCATCATGGATAATACGTTGACATCTATCATCAAGTGTGCAGTGGTGGCCAAGAAAGAAAACAGAATGCTAGGAATCTTAAGTAAATGAATGGAGAATAAGACCAAGTATATTATACTGCCTCTATCGTTCCATGGTGCGACCACAACTAGAATACTGTGTGCAATTCTAGTCACCATATCTTAAAAAGAATATAGCGGAATAAGAAAAGGTACAGAGAAGAACCATCAAAATTGTAAAGGGGATGAAGGATACCCCCTATGAAGAGAGGCTAAAAAGCTTAGGGCTCTTCAAACTGGAAAGAAGACGGCTGAGGGGAGATATGATAGAGGTCTATAAATTAATGAATGGAGTGGAACGGGTAAACGTAGATTGGTTGTTTACGCCATCAAAAAGTACAAAGACTAGGGGACACGCAATGAAGCTACAATTAACCCATTTAAGACTAACAAGAGAAAATATTTTTTCACTCATGTAATCAAACTCTGGAATTTTTTACTGGAGGATGTAGTGAAGGCCGTTAGTGTAGCTGGGTTAAAAAAAAAACACACAAAAAACCTTTGGACAAGTTTCTGGAGGAAAGGTCCATAAAACATTGTCAGAGAGGACCCGGGACAAGCATTGTGGAGCTTGTGTGCCTTTCTGAGAGCTTGCCAGGTACTTGTGACCTGGATTGGCCACTGTTGGAAACAGGATACTGGGCTTGAAGGACCCTGGTCTGACCAAGCATGACATCTCTTATGTATCTCTAAAATAGGACTTTAACACTCCCACATTCTAAGGATGAAAACGGCCGTAACGTTACTTCACAGGGAAGGAGAGATCAGGGAGTCTCTCATATCTTACGAGCCAAAATGCTTGTTAAAATGTAGCTGCTCTGTTTGGGAGGGGGAGTGGTCTAATCAAGATGGCCGTTGGAGTAAACACTGTGTAGATCATGCCAAAACGGAAGGGCAAGTTGAGGGTGTACCCGCCCGAGACTGTCAGCAGCCCCATGGATCGGTTTGTTCATTTAACTGAAGGAATGATCCAGGAAATTAGAGCCGGGCATGGAGGTTCACTAGAGGAGGCGATTTCTCCTGAGTGCCTAGACACCACACTCTCTCCTGATACAAGGTCCCTGCCGCTGTCTCCGGTGTCTTCTCCGCTAGCCTCTCAGGCTTCTCCAGCATGTGAGCCGGAATGCGGTATCTCTGCTGGGGCATGGTGGAAAAGCAGAAGAGGCTGTGGCGGAGAGTGAGAGCAAGGGTGTCAGAGTGGGTTCGGCGGCAGAGGGTTCAACAGCTTGACCTGCAAGCCCCGCTTCATGGTACTCAAGGTATTCTAGCTCCTGCTGAAGTCCCTACTTTTTCTTTTGAGTTAACTCACCCTAAGGTAATAACTTTAGACTCAATTTGGGACGCAATAGTTATGTTATCTATTGCAGTCGCTACCCAAGTTGCTGGGTCCTCAGCGAGAGTATGCCAAATTGAAGAGAAAGTACAAAGTTGCTGCTCTGATGTGGATTATCTAAAAACGCAAGTCCAAGAATCACGTCAAAAATTGGAGTTTCTTTCTGAGACTAATGTGGCCCTTGTTAAGGACAATAATTTTCTTCGTGTGAAGATGGAAGGCCTGGAGAATGCTGGAAGAGCTGCAAACATGAGAGTTTTGAACTTTCCTATTATATCTGGAACTACTCCATTGGAACTCTTTAAGAAGTATTTACTTGAGATATTGGCAGTGCCCAATGAATGAATTCCACCAATTTCAAAGGTGTTCTATTTACCTCAATCAAAAAAGGAGCCAGGATCTACTATGGATGACGTGACTACAGATATATTAAATGTTTCAGACTTATTATTGTCTCCAACTGAAAGTTCTATCAAAGTCTCGACATTGTTGGTTTCTCTCGCTCTGGTTTCAGACAGGGAGTGGCTGCTAAAGTTATTCTTCAAGAAGCGTTTTTCCTTATTTTATGGTGTAAAAGTTTCTATGTTTCCTGATATTAGTAGGGACTCTCAGAAAAGGCGTAAACAATTTCTATTGTTAAAGTCTGGGGTATTGCAGATCGGGGGGGGGGGGGAACATATCATTTACGATTTCCATGTAAATGTGTTGTATATAATTCTAAGAAATTTATATTTTTTCAGCCTGAAGCACTTTCTGCTTTTAATAGTTCTCGGATGCCCCAGGTTACTTCTTTAGCTGTTGATTGAAGTACCTTGTTAAATGGTTAGATTCCTTTACCCAAGGCCATTCTGTTTTGCTTCTTGAATTTACTTACTGGGTTAATTAAGGTGGTTTCCTCATACACCGTGTGATTTGTTTCTTGTTCACTTCCCCCTCTCATGTGGACTATAGGTGGACCTCTATGTTTAAAGTTTCCTGTAATAATATTTGATGTGTTATTGTTGGATGGTACCTCCTTTTCTGACAAGCATGTTTGCTTGGGTTATATTGTAAAATTTATAAATATTAAATTTAAAAAAAAATGGAGCTAAGAATATTGGCTAAAGGGAGATGAAGTCACGCAGATCAAGTCAGATTATTAAATGATACTATTCGAAGGTCGATGGATGTGACCCATATAGCAGGCCGCGCTAGTATCACCGGACCCAGGGAAAGCCTTTGACTGTGTAAAATGGGTCTCTTTCTTCAGAAGGACTTGGGAGGATGAAGGCCTTGCATAGTAGCCGGGGTACATAAATTGACTAATGGAACGTGTGCCCTGTGATTCTAGTTTGAGAAAGGAACTAGACTGCTCTGTCCACACCATCCCCTCTGCTTATGTAAGCAGTTAAGGCCTTCGTGTCGCATACTGGACTCCACCCCCCCCCCCCCCTCCCCCCCCCCCCCCCCCCGCACCACCACCACTACTAACACAGAATGTGAGGATGTGGAACAAAAAAAATTGTACACTGCATTGATGATGTACAGTTGTATATATTGGATCCCAAGACCACCGTCCATGTGCCGATTCAGAAATAGATGGAAAATGACAGGTCAAGTCCATTGAACTAGATAGCTTATCTGCCTCTAGACAAAGAATTCCCTAGCAGTTGTGATAGACGACTGGGACACATGCCTTAGAATTCTCTGATAACTGGAAAGGAAGCATATAATGTTTCCTAGGGTTTGTAAGTCGCCTTTATGAAGGGATTCACTACCCACGGCAGAGTACAACACAGACAACTTATATGGTAGTAACAGCATAAGAACAGTAAAATGAGCAAATGTCAGCAGCAATTACAATGAGGTACACTCTGAAATGGACAAATTATAGTAACTGCAATAGTATGAAACAATGAATGTGTGCATGTGTGTGTATATTATACATGCACACACACAGCACAGTAGCACTGATAGGATACAACGTGGGCAGAATACAAATGAAGCACTTTAGCACGCAGCACAGTAGAGCCTTCATATAACAGAAGGGACACTCAATACCAGCACAATATGAGGCACGTTAAGAGCTGGCAGAAGGGACAAGAGACAAACAAGATGGGCGAGATAAAAGGCACACAGATAAAGAAAAGCGGGCAACTAGATTTGAGGGCAGATCACATGCACAGCTGAATAAGGGTCGAGGAGGTGATCTCAAATTGAAATATGCTCACTGTTCACTGCATTCAGAGAAGATTTTTGGAAATGGAAAAATGCATCAGTTGGCCAAGTAATATTAATGTGACCACATCAAGTTTTATAATTGTTCTCCAGCTGCCTAAAATAGTTTATCTAATACTTAGATAGTTGGAAACACTGTACAAAAAGCCAGGACAGTTAAGACAGACAGGGTTAGTCTCAATATTTTTCAGAGCTAGGGAAAAATGGTGGTCTGGATTCAGACTTTCCTGCCTTCCTATTTTTGTTTGCCTTTGATATGAGCTACACCTGGGCAAACTGCAGCAGAGACACGGCACTTCAGGTATTAGGGTAGGTCAGAGAGTTATTCCGTGATGAAGAAACGTAGGCAGCAGAGTGAGAATCTGCCACAGCTCTCCATGAGTCTCCCTGGTCGAGAAAGCTACAAAGAACGATGAACTCCTCCTTCCGTTTGCTTTCTGTTATTTAATGAGAATCTTCTCTCAAAGGGAAAAAGCAGCGAGTAACAGCTGAGTATCAGCACTGCCCGGTTAAATTGCCAGGCCTCTCTTCCAAGGCAATGGAGGGTAAAGTGAATTGCACTAGGCCACAAGGAGTGATAGTGGCAATCAAAGCCTGGTCTCTTGGCCTCCAGGCCACTGCTCTACTCACCAGGTTACTCCTCCACTCCAAAGGATATTCAGCAGCACCAGTATCCCAGTCAGTGGGCAACAGGTGCTGCTATGGTTACGTGCCCCTGAATATGGACCTGCTAGAGTCTATGGGACAGGCAGCAACCAGCCCAAGTAAAGCGACTGGCCATCACCTTTTTAAATTAGACCTGAATATTCAATGCCATAGTGGAGCAGCCACCGTGTGGTCGCAGCAGCAGCAATCTAGTGACCGAGAGACCAGGGTTTGATTTCCACTGGTGCTCCTTGTGGCCTTGGGTGAATCGCTTTACCCTTTATCGCCTCGGAAGAAAGGCCTAGTCACACCTTGCCAAGAAAACCCAAGGGCTGCTTGGTTGTCAGGGGTCAGCACTGACTCGACAGCCCACATCACATTGCCAGGGTCATATCTGGCCACCAGCATTAAATATCCAGACTAGATTTTAGCTAACCGAGCAGTGGCGATATTCAGCTGCTACCCAGTTAGCTAAACTGGCTAATGTTAGACGGATTAAGTTGACCAGCCAGCAGTTGAATATTGCTGCTACCTGGTTAATTGGAGCGCACCCCCAGAACAGTTAGTATCAGGGCACGCAGCAGTGTTATGAGGGAATATTCAGCGACAGAACAGCTATGTGCCGCTCAATATCCATCTCACTGGGATTAATGTGGTTAGCATGTCTGCAAACAGCATTAATCCTTTTGAACACGCCCCCATATTCTTGGTTTTCCGCAATTCCTTCTGGGACAGAGGTTGCCTGTGAGCATGATTAAAAGTTTATTACTAGTGGCTAAAAGTATGATCCCCTCCAAATGGCCAGGGGGTGGTGGGGGGGGGGGGGAGGACATCTCCCCCACTCCAAACAATGACCAACATGAGTATGACATTCAAGAAATGGATACCCCATTAGGAAATTAAAGAGGAAAATATGGACTCCTTTTCTGAGATATTGCTAATGCCTTCCAGTCATCAGTCACATTGCATTCCAGATGCTCTTTAGTCAAAGGAAAATGGCTGCTAGGAAGCTTAGACCGAGTAGGTTGAGAGGGTTATCTGTTTTTTATTTCCTTTAAGAGTAATGCTAATGTACACTGGAAAATATTTGGTGTCTCAACTGTTAAGCTTGATGACTCACCGTAACTAATGTGCATTGATGTCATTTACTGTACAATGGCTCTAGGAGCAGACTAGCACAATGAGCTAAGATCCAGGAAAGCCAAGATTTAAATCCCACTGCTCCCACCAACCTGCTCATCAGGCAAGTCATTTAACTCACACCCAAAGGTTTGTACTTCAGGCAATGGAAAACCCTCAGGGGTCAGGGAAATACCTACTTGTCTGCAGCTTGGATTTGGAGAGACAAGTTATCAAATCTAAAAAAAAAAAAAACAAATTCAGCTGAAATGGTTTTAGGCTTCAAGGAAGCCCCTGTGTGTTTTGAGTAGCGAAAAGAAAAATGGCGACAGTGCCTGGCCCAGCAATAGGAAAAATTTGGAGCAGTTCTTCATTGTCAGGAGGGAAGTGAAGTGGGAAGAGGGAGCGGGGAGCAATGCAATGTGGGCCTTCGACTTGGTGCAGACTCCTGACGACCCAGCAGCTCCTGGGTTTTCTTGGCAGTGTGACCAGAAGTAGACTGCCAGGCCTTTCCTCCGAGGCAATGGAGGTTAAGTGACTTGCCCAAGGCCACAAGGAGTGCTAGTGGGAATTGAACCCTGGTCTCTTGGTTCCCAAGCCAGTGCTCTAACCACTGGGCTACAGCTCTGCCCCACAACATCTAGATCAACAGACCTGCACTGAAGCAATTTTTTTACATTCCTGACAACGCACACATTTTAACGTGCGATGCAGGAAGGACTGGGTATGCAAATAACCCCCGTGCTAGCCATGTGCATGTAAATGAGCCACTGCGGCATTAAACTGGGAAGAACAAGCCAAGCACATGCACCCAAGAAGCCTGCACTAGTTTGGCTTGCTCTCCGGGCACCGCGTGGCTAATTTGCATAAGAGTATTTTGATGGCATCAGGGACAATCACAGCATCAGAAAAAGCCCCCGATGCCATTAAAATATTGTCGGGGGCCATAGCCGACAAAAAACAATCCTTGGTGGCCCAGCAGCCTGTTCCCCCCCCCCCCCCCGACAGTATTTTGATGGCACTGGGGATGATCGTGGCATCAGGGAAAGCCCCCGATGCCATCAAAACACTGACAGGGGCTGGTGCCACAACAAAAACGTAATCACCTGGAGGTCCAGCAGTCCCTTGAACCCCCACTCCCCAACCCAAAGTAAAATTAAAATTACCTGGTGGTCTAGCAGCCCCAAAATCCAAACCTACCTCCTCCCCCCCGTACCTTAAAATAGGCAGGAGTGCTGTCGATGGCGTACCACAGCAGGAGCGCATAATGTAAAATTGCACGCCTGAGCCCACATGTTGCATCCCGGGATGCACTGGGCAGGGTTAGACTGCTATATAAGCCATAGTCTACCTTATATGGCAGGATGCACTGCGTGGGATCAGGCCCACCATTTTACAAGATGGCAGACCAGAGCGGGAGTACGTTGGCAGTGCTCCAGTCTATTTTAAGGTATTTATTTTATTTATTTATATTCTCTTATATACCGCGCTATTCTGCATCAGTGCGGTTTACATTGAACAAACTGAAATTACATTGAACAGGGCATTATAACTTGGAGATAACTATTTTACAGGGAACATGAGCTATGGAGGGTTAAGTGGCTTGCCCAAGACCACAAGGAGCACCTGTGGGACTAGAAACCTCAGTCCTTCCGGCCCAAGGTTGCTGTCCTCTAGTGGGATTTGAACCCCCGATCTTCTGGCCTGAAGTACCTTGCCCCAGCCACTAGGCCACTCCTCCACTCCTGGGTGGGGATTTTGGTTTTGGGGCCACTAAATGACTAGGTCATTTTAATTTTAATTTTACTTTGGGTTGGGAGTTGTGGGGTTCAAGGGGCCACTAGACCACTGGGTACTGGCCCCAGACAGTGTTTTGATGGTATCGGGGGCATTTTTCAATGCCACAATCATCCCCGATGCCATCAAAATACTATTGGGGGGGAGGCTGCTGGGCCACCAGGGATTCTTTTCTGTCAGGCATCAGCCCCCAAAAGTGTTTTGATGGCATCAAGGGCTTTTCCTCTTCCTGATCATCTGAGAAGATATAGGCATCGGGGAAAGCACCTGGTGCCATCAAAATACCGTTGGAGGCAGCATTAAAGTCTACTCAGACCCTGCAGTATGGCTGGTTGCGAAATCCTCTACGCTTGTCTCTGCATTGGTGTAGCCATGATTTGCATATCAGACACTTGATTAAAAGACATTTAAATAATTAAAAGTTCATTTGAATATATTTAAAAATGCGTGGCATTATTTGGGCGCTAGTTTTTCCGTCAGTGTTTACGTCCGTCCGATTTCTGCATTTAAAGGATCGTAAAGTGTTCTTAAACGTGGCATTAGGGGCTTGTAAAGCCTGCGCCAGCTTTCTGCATCGGCCTACAAGTGTGGCAGCAGGAAGGCAGAGTGGAGATGGGGGGAACGGGAGGGTTTGGAGTCAGCTGTTAGGCTGCATGAGAGTTGAAAAGAGGCAACAGTCGGGCAGAGGGAATGTCAGCTTCTAGGAGAAGCCGGGGCAGCAATGATTGCTTTTACAGCTCTGCCCACTGAATCAGTCTATGAACACGAATGAGCAGTGGGCGCAGCATATCCTGGAAGACAGAGACCATAAAATCCAACCAGTCTGCCAATCCCGAGATCCCACTAGGTAATAAAGCAAATCTTCCAGGACAATGAAAGAGCAGGTTGCCTGGAACCAGACAGACTTCAGCTAGCAGACTATGATAAAAGGCGATTATCCCAGAGAGCAGCCAGATCCTGACTGACAAAGGTCATGGCCAGATAAGCCTAGCGACAATGAAGACTCCGCAGCCGTAGACAGACTTGTTTTAGTTGACCAACCCATGATCAGCCTTAATGACTACTCTGCATAGGATGGGCACAAGATCGGTTTTGCAGCTTCCAAGATGTTTTAAATAAAATAACTTCTCATGATGTTATAGCTAATAAATCAGTTGCCCTTTGGAATCTAATAAAATGTAATGGGCAGTGCCCTTGGAGGGGGTGGGGAGGGGGAAATCCACCACTGGTCCAGAATACTGATGTCCAGCTTGTGATTTTTACATAAGTTTGATAAAAAGGGAAGAGTAATCCTTCGAGGCTGCTTTTGGATCCTAATTCCCTTGTTCCCCTCATGTCTCCTTTCCCTATTTAAACCCCTTGTTTCTCTTCTATTGTACTGTCTGTCTGTCTTGATTAGATTATAAGCTCTAAGGAGCAGGGTCTGTCTTCTCTTCTATATGTTCTTGGACAGCGCTGCATAGGTCTTGTAGCGCTATCTAAATGATTAATAGTAGTAATATAAACTTCACCAGCTGTCTGCCTTCTCTCCAGCATAGATTAAGACCATTTCTCTTACACTGTACTGTCTGTCCTGACTAGATTGTAAGCTCTAACGAGCAGGGAGTATTTTTTATATGTACCTGTACAGCACCTCGTACGCCTTGTAGCGCTATCTAAATGATTAATAGTAGTGCTATTATATAACAAAGGGTGAGGAAGGGAATCAACCACACACGTTATAGTGCCGGACCTCAATGTTTGACCTACCCTGCGACCCACTTCCAGGAGAGAAAGTTTAGTCCAATCTTGATTCAGACAAACATTCTCTTTCTGAAGCGTTTTGGTACCCAGGGCTGGTGCAAGGCTATTGGATGTCCTAGATGAGCCTTAAGCCTTAAACACACACACACACACACACACCCAAGATCACCACAACGCCACAATTCTGTAACATATAGGGTCTCACACCCAATCGAAATCTTCAGAATGGCCCTCCATGTCGCTGTCTTGCTTAGCTTCTACCTTTTCCACTGGCTTGGAACCTCCCAGGCTCTATACACACCACAAAGCAGGATCCCAATCCTGAATAGCCATGGAAAAAGATGGAATTGCCCCCCTTACTCCAACCCAGGAAGTAGCACCTACTCGCGCCACTCCCACCTGATTCATGTGGCACTCCAGCTATCCAAGTCAACCAAACAAGAAAAACCTTTGAGATGCCGACCCCTAAAATGTGCCATCATCAATGCACGCTCCATTCGCAATAAATGGCCAGTGGTCCTTGACACAATCTCCTTTTATGACCTGGAAATACTTATGATCACAGAAACATGGCTATCTTCAGAAGACAACGTCATCCTACACCAGCTACTACCCCCCAATTTCTCAATACATACGCGGCATAGGGAAAACAAAAAAGGAGGAGGTGTACTCATAATCTCCAAATCTGAGCTCAACTTCCACATTCTAGACTCCTCCAGCACAAACAGCCTAGACATCCTCTCCATTGCTAATCAACAATGTTCCCTTAACCTGATATATAGATCACCATCCACTTCTCCAGAAGATCTTCCATCTATTATTGACCTCGCAGCTAACACCCTCTCTCCCAATAAACCAAATTGGTTAATGGGCGATTTCAATCTCCCGTCCTTACCACAAAGCCATGCAAATGCGTTCCTTGAGGCAATGGTTGACCTAGGTCTCAAACAAATCATCGGTGAACCCACACACACACAAAGGGGAACATTCTTGACATGGTATTTGCTCCACACCCTGTCATTGACCAAAGCCACTATCCTCCGATATCAGTCATAGAAGTACCCTGGTCCGACCACAAATTGATCATCATACAGATACCCATCAACAATGTCCAACTAGACAGAAGCCGACCTTCGAACACATCCTCTCGAACTACCACCAGATGCTTTCGCCCCTTCGATAGGGAACACATCCTGGCGGAGACCCCATCACTCATCAACAAAACTACACCAGACCTTGATGAACTAATCGCTTACTGGAACTCTAGCCTGCTTGCCATCTCACAACGCCCAAACCCGAAGATTACAGCAAGGTCAAAAAGATGCTCCGCCCCCTGGTTCTCTCCTGAGTTGCGAGCATCCCTTACGCAACTACGTAAACTTGAACGCCGATGGCGCAGATCGCATTCAACTGAAGATCAGACCGCTTACCGAACCCACCTTGCAATACACCGAGAATCAATCACTACCAAAATGAAACAATATCACACTGACACCTTAAAGAGGTCTCTGAACAAGCCACGTGATCTTTTCAATCTAGTAAACTCCCTCTCAAAAGAACCTTCCCCGATACAGCACAGCGAAATTCACCCGCAGGAATTTGCGGATTATCTACAATCCAAGATCGTGCAAACCAATAAAGTGATAGCAGCCCCATATCAAGAACCAATGGGCCTATCACCACTTAACATATTTTCTACACCATAGCATCTCTCAACACCTCCACCGCACAAACTGACCCATGTCCAGCTTTTTGGATCAAGGAGCTACGTGATGTGTTCAGCCCTGTCATTGCAAAAATAATGAAACTATCCTTCACTACATCATATTTCCCCACTTCACTTAAGCAGACTTCCATTAGACCACTATTGAAGAACCCCAAGCTTGATCCACAAAGAACTGACTCTTACCGACCAATAGCCAGCATCCCCCTCTTGGCCAAAATAATTGAGAAAGAAGCACAACGGCAAATTCAAGACCACATCGATGCTGCCTCCCCCTTAGATAGCTGCCAACACGGATTCAGAGAATATCATGGGGTAGAGACACTACTCACTGGTCTTTTCAATGAAATCATCACTGGAATTGACAACATCCGTCAAGGTTTTGTGCTCATATTTCTAGACATTGCCGCGGCGTTCGACTCCGTGAGTCACGAAATTCTCCTCGGAAGACTGAAGGAGAAGGGAGTCTGCAACAGTGCACTAGAATGGTGCAAATCTTACCTTGACGACAGATGGCAATATGTGAAATCAGGATCAGAGGAGTCAACACATTTCCATCAAAAGCAAGGAGTACCCCAGGGCTCATCGTTATCCTCATTACTTTTCAATATCTACATGCAGCCCATCTGCAATATCATAAGATCATTCAACGTGAATTGTTTGATATATGCAGACGATATCCTATTATACATGCCCTTCTTCACAACTCACATGGACCTGACCCCCCTCACAGACTGCTTCAACGCAGTTTCAACTTGGCTCCAAACACAGAACCTTCGCATCCAACATAAAAAAACGGAGGTGCTATTCATCACCAGAGACACCTACTTTACCCCCCCATCCCATGTCAGTGTCAATGAAGCTGATTTGCAACCAAAGATGCAATAAAATATTTGGGAGTTACTTTGGATCAACATCTTAACTTGAAAAGCCACATAAGCAACATAGTCAAAGCCGTCTACTTCAAAATACGCTCTCTCAAGCACCTACGCTCCCTATTGGACCCAGATGACTTCCGAACCATATATCAAGCGCTGATACTGCCGCACTTTGATTTTGCAAATTCCATCTTACAAGGTCTCCCCAAATCCACATTAACCCCCTTACAGTTGGCCATGAACACCGCAGCTAGGATCCTTTACGGAGCATCCAGATATGACCACGTGACCCCCATTCTCAAACAGCTGCACTGGCTACCAATCAATGGGAGAATCACCTTCAAAACCCTTCTATTAGCCTTCAAAGCAATCAAAGGTATTTCAGCCTCCTCACTCACTCATCTTATCCACTTTGTCCCTCCCAACAGATCCAGAAGATCAACAGCTGTAAACTTGCTTGCAATACCAAAGGCTTCGACAAAGTACAACTTATCAACCACAAACAGGTCTTTCAGCTGTTACGTACCCAAATGCTGGAATGCTCTACCCCCTGACATTAGGGCCATAGCCAGCCTATATCAGTTCAGGAAGGCCCTCAAAACCCACTTGTTCCTCCAACACTTACCTGACAGCAATTGATCCTAAATATACCCTCCAGGAATTGACCCAATTTAGTTAGAAAAGACCTACATGCATTATCTGACTTTTATCTATCCTTCCAATGTAAATAGATTATGTATATAGTTGACCCTGTTTTCCATGTTTATACTCCTGTTCGATGTAAACCTGACAGCTTGTTGTTATGGTCGTTAAGTTATAATGTAAACCGCACTGATGCTAAATAGCGCGGTATATAAGAAACTGTAATAAATAAAATAAATAACAGTGTATTATTGGACATCATACTTGCTCGCTGTCTGCATACACACACTCACTCTCCTTGCAGGTAAAAGGATGCACCGGTGGCTCTCTGTCGGAATCTATTGTTTTGCTTTGACTGCAGTTACTCTTTATAGCCCCTCAAGAGCTGCTGCTGTAGGTGACTGCCTGGTTTGCCTAATGGTTGTGCCAGCCCTGTTAGTAGCTGTAGAGGGACTGAACTGGCCTAGCAGATTCTCCTTTTTATGCAGCTCACAAACAATACCAGAACATCGCTGCTAGAATTGCATTCAGAGGCCTGACGCATACAGCATTTTCTCCATATTACACGCACTAATGCACAGATTCAATTTAAGATTTTATCATTGACTTTTAGCGTGAAGAGCTCTAATGGGCCCATTCATTTGAGGAACAGGTTGAATTGGTACCCGGCGAAACAGATCAAGCCAGGGCCCTGCTTTGTGTGCCATCTCACTGCAAGGTTCAGAACCCTTGTACGCAAGCTGGTGCAATACCAATGCCTCTGGATTAATTACTGGTTTTGAGGTCACATGGTAGAATTCCAACCTGTAGTTTTATGACGACTGAAGTATACTCGCACCTCTCTGCTGATTCTATAGTTTTTACTGTAATTTATTTTAGTGTTCCTGTTTTCAGGTGCTTCATTTTCAGTATTTTTTTTTCACGTTCATGAATTTTATATTGCTTAGGGAAGTCCTGTTTTCTGGTCGGGGAAGCACTCTACAAGAAGAAGTAATTAGTCCTTACCTGCTAATTAGTGTTCCTGAAGGAACTCCAGTCCAGTCCCTCTTACTTCTGGGTTGCGCAACCCTTTCCAGCAGCTTGGAGGCTGAGCCCACCATCGTTTTGATGATGGTGTGGTATAAATACCACTGGCACCACCCACAGGCACCAGTAATCTATTGAAAAAGCAGACCTAACAGATAGTTCTTTAACAACTAAAAAACGCTAGAAACTAACTACACATCAAACTTTTTTTTTTAAAGATACGGGGGAAAGGCAAGAAGGAGAAGGTCTATCCGAGTCTGCCACTGCCTTCACCCGTTGCTTTCCTAGCGGGTCGCCCCGCCCTCTGACTTCAGTCCGTTGCGTTTTCTTTTTTTTTTTTTTGTAAAAGGGAGGGGACTATTGCCCACTGCAAACATCGAACCCGGGTGGGATCAGGGACTGGACTGGAGTTCCTTCAGGAACACTAATTAGCAGGTAAGGACTAATTACTTCTTCCTTATCGTCACTCCAGTCCAGTCCCTTTTACCTCTGGGATGTATCAGAGCAGTTCACCCCTGGGCGGGGTTCGCCATCCCGGACCGAAGCACTGCATCCCCAAACCTAGCGTCCGCCGTCCTCTGCACATCCAGCCTGTAGTGCTTGGTAAAAGTATGCAGCGAGGACCATGCAGCCACTTTACAAATGTCCAGCGGCGGGACCAAGCTGTGCTCTGCCCAGGAAGTCGCCTGCGCCCGCATTGAATGCGCGCGGAGACCTACTGGGACCTGCCTTCCTTTCAGGATATAAGCGGAAGCGATAGCCTCTCTGATCCACCTAGAGATGGAAGTCTTGGCAGCCGCCTCTCCCTTGTGCGGCCCTCCAAATTGAACGAATAAACGTTCGGACTTTCGAAAAGATGTCGTGCGCGAGAGGTAACGCTTCAGTACTCTACGCATGTCCAGGAGATGGAGCCTCCCGGCCTTCCCTTTTTGCCCTTCTCCGGCGAAGGACGGAAGTGAGACTGTCTGGTTCACATGAAAAGGAGAGATGACCTTGTGCAAGAAGGAAGGTACTGTCCGCAAGACCACCTTATCTTTAAAGAATGAAAGAAAGGGAGGCCGAGAAGACAGGGCTTGAAGTTCCAAGACCCACCTAGCCGAGCAGATAGCTACCAGAAATACCATCTTTAGGGTCAAGTCCTTTAGGGAGGCGCTTCTTCCTGGTTCGAAAGGTTCCCTGGTTAAGGCATTCAACACTAGGTTGAGGTCCCAAGGGGGGATCACCGATCTTTGACGGGGCCGTAGCCTCCTGACCGCTCTTAGGAACCTACTCACATCCGCGTGATCTCCTAATGATTTTCCCCGGACTCTTCCCCTATAACAAGAGATGGCCGCTAACTGTACCCGCAGCGAACTAGAAGCTAGACCTTTCTTGAACCCTGCTTGAAGAAATTCCAGAACCTCCAGAACCGAGGCTGCCAGAGGCCTCTTCTGACGTTCCGAGCACCAAGCTTCAAATATGCGCCACACTCTCACATAGGAAAGACAGGTCGAGCGCTTTCGTGCGCTCAATAGTCGAAATCACCGAACCTGAGTAACCTCGCTTGAGGAGCCGCACCCTCTCAATAGCCAGGCAGTAAGCGAGAATCGATGCACGTGAGGCATCCGAAGCGGACCCTGCCGAAGCAGGTCCTCTCTGCAGGGAAGGCGCCAAGGCCGATCGGTCGCCAGTCGCACCAGATCTGCATACCACGGGCGAAGAGGCCAATCCGGAGCTATAAGAATTACCAAACCTTGGTGAGCCTCCACTCGCCGCAGAACCCTCCCTATGAGAGCCCAGGGCGGGAACACATACAGGAGACCCTCCGTCTAAGCCCTTGGACATTCTCTCCTTCCTGCGACTGAAAAACCGGCTGGCTTTGGCCGTTGCGTACCGTGCCATAAGATCCATGACCGGCATCCCCCAGAGAGCTACCACCTGATCGAACACCTCCTGCGCTAGCTCCCATTCTCCTTAGTCTATCTTGAACCTGCTGAGATAATCGGCTGTTACATTTTCTGCCCCGGCCACGTGCTGCGCCGAAAGAGCCACTAAATGAGCTTCCGCCCACTGCAACAGGCTGTCCGCCTCCTTCTCCAGAGGAGGACTGCTTGTTCCCCCCTGGCAGTTGATGTAGGCCACCGTGGTGACATCGTCGGAGAGGACGCGGACAGCCCTTTGCCGAACTAAGAACTCCAGAGCTCTGAGTGCCACCGCTACCGCTTGTAGTTCCAGTCTGTTGATTGACCACTGAGACTCCCTCGGAGACCAGACGCCCTGTGCGAACTGGCCCTCGCAGTGGGCCCCCCAGCCTGCTAAACTTGTGTCTGTCGTCAGCTGAACCCACTGGGGAAGATCGAGGGTCATCCCGCATCCTAAGTTCTTTGGGCACTTCCACCACAGAAGAGCCTTCCTGACCCGGGGAGGACAGTAGAGCCTCATGGTCAAAGGATGGTACTGATGGGACCAATGCCATAATAAGTGCCCTGGCCCACGGTACCACCTATCGCAGCCGCCATGGTACCCAGCAACTGAAGGTAATGCCAGGCGGAGGGGTTTCGTCTTAGTAGAAACTGTGAGATGAGGACTCTCAGATCCCTTAACCTCTGCTTTGACAGGAAAACTCTTCCTCTCCTGGTGTCGAATCTCGCACCGAGGTACTCAATCTCTTGCGTGGGAATCAACCTGCTCTTTACCCGATTGATGACCCACCCCAACTCCTCCAGGAATTCTACCACTCTGGTTGTAGCCGAACGACTCTCCGCTTCTGACTTCGCCCAAATCAGCCAGTCGTCCAGGTAGAGATGCACCAAAATTCCCTCCTTTTGGAGAGCCGTGGCTACCACCACCATCACTTTGGTGAACGTCCTGAGAGCTGTTGCTAGACCAAAGGGTAGGGCTTGAAACTGAAAATGACCTCTTGGTACCGCGAATCTCAGGAACAGCTGATGAGAGCTTCGGACCAGGATATGTAAGTATGCTTCCGTCAAGTCCAAGGAAGTCAAGAACTCCCCTTGCCTTACAGCCGCAATGACCGACTTCAGGGTTTCCATTCGGAAGTGAGGTACCCTGAGACAGCGATTGATTTGCTTCAGGTCCAGGATTGGACGAAAGGAACCCTCTTTCTTTGGTACCACGAAATAAATTGAGTATCGACCGAACCCGCATTGGTCTTTCGGAACGGGAACCACCGCCCCTAGCTCTATTAGCCTTGACAGAGTAACCTCTATCGCCGCCTTCTTTTCCAGTGGACCGCAGGGAGATTGTATAAAGGCTGGAAGTACCCGCTTTGCGAATTCGAGGGCGTAACCATCTCGGATTACTTCCAAGACCCATTGATCGGATGTGACCCAGGACCAGGCGGGAAGAAACTGCCTCAAGCGACCCCCCACCGGCAGGCATCCCGCCCGGACCCCCGGAATCTCATTGCGGTTTTCTGGGGCCTGAGGAGGAAGAGGGGAGGCCCCAAAACCTATACCTGCTTCGCGAAACCCCCTGAAGCTCTGACCCCTAGAGGGGAAACGGCCCCTAAGAAAGGAGTTTGATCTGGCCTGACGGAATCTCCGGTAATCCCTTGGCTGATTCCGCAGCGGAGCTGAAGAGCGACCTTGCTTCGGTCTGTCTTCCAGAAGCCTGCCTCCTTTAGACTCTCCAAGGTCTTTAACCAACTTCTCCAAGTCTTCCCCAAACAGTCTTCCCTTAAAGGGGAGGCGACTCAGATGTGCCTTAGAAGAGGCATCTGCTGCCCAATTACGTAACCACAAATAACGCCTGGCCGCTACCACGGAGGCCATATTCTTAGCCAGGCTCCTAATGAGGTCGTACTGGCTATCCGCCAGATAGGCCGATCCAGACTCCAGCCTAGCTGAAATCGCTTTAGCGTCTTCTGGGAGACTGTCTGCCAGCTGAAGTTGTTGGGACCACCTCAGGCAGGCCCGAGCCACCCAAGCCCCTGATTCCGAGGCCTGTAAGGCAAGGGCACTAACATCAAAGGCTTGTTTCAAGAGTGTATCCAATTTCCTATCCTGGGTATCCCTCAGAGCCGCGCTGCCCTCTACCGGGATAGTCGTCTTCTTTGTTACTGCCGACACCGCTGCGTCTACCCTCGGTGACTTCAGTAGATCCTTGTCCGGTTCCGGCAATGGGTATAGGCGAGCCATAGAACGGACCCCTCTCAAACTCGATTCTGGTTGGTTCCACTCCTCCTGGATCATCTGACGCACGACCCTGTGTAATGGAAACACCTTCTGAGACTTCCTGACGGCCTGGATCAAGGGATCCTCCAAAGCTTCCTCCTCTGCTGGAGTATCGGAGGCCATATTGAGTACCTTCAACGACTCATTTATTAAAGCAGAGAGCTCCTCCCGGCGAAACACTCGAACTATGCGGGGTTGATCCTCCTCCAGAATCTCCCCCTCTTCCAGCTCTTCATCCTCCTCTCCTACTTCTCTGTCCGAGACCTCCTCTTCAGGAGAGCCCTGAGATTGCGATGCGAACGTCTCCTCGCTTAATAGCCTTGCGCGCTTAGGTGGAGGCCCAGAGTCCTGGGTCCTGGCCCTCACCGGACCGGCCACAGCATTTTCCTTCGCTGCCACTGCTTCTCCTGCCCCCTGCCGACGTAAACAATAGGCTTTATGCAAAAGGAGTACAAATTCTGGAGAAAAATGCTCCCAGCCATCCTCCACATCTGGGGGGGGGGGGGGGGGTGGAGGGCAGAGACAGAGAGGAGGCCGGCACGTCCAAAGCTGAGGGAGGGAGAGAAGAGATTCCCCTCCTCCCTCCTGGGGGTCCCCAGAACCTTGCGAGGTTTGGGCCATATTCAAATGGATTTCTTGTTCCACTGAAGTCGCCTCTGCAGCGCAACCCCTGCAGACGCCCGCTTCAGAGGTGGTACCCCTACGAGTGCCGCAGGACGGACACCGTGGTTTGCCCGTCATGCTCCCTTTTTTTTTTTTTTTAAATCAAATAACAATGTCTGAATAATAAAAAACAGAGAAATAATAAAAGGAACCAAATTAAAATTAGAATAAATTTTAATTAAATTCAAATTAAATAAATTAAATTTGGGACTCTGAGAACCCTTCCCCTCCCCCAGCTGCTAGCTGTAGAGACTAAAATCACAATCCCTCTAAACCAAACAGAAATAAAAAAAGGGGGAGGATTGCTTTATTGATTAACAATTCAATCGTGTATAAAATTTTAAACCTGCAAGCTTCCAAACTCAAATACTTGCGGTTTTGTAGTCCTTCCTCCAGCACGTGTACCCAGTGCAAGGAAAACAAGCGCCCTCCACGTGGGTAGGCCTCAGCCACGTGGAGTCCGGGCCGGCGCCTGTGAGCCTTGCAAGAAGCTGACCGCCGTTCTCTCCGTCGAGCTAGGGAAGAACCACCCAAACTATGGTTACACATTAGGAACCACCACCCAGGAAAAAGATTTAGGCGTCATTGTGGATACCTTGTTAAAACCCTCTGCCCAGTGTGCAGCGGCAGCCAAGAGAGCAAATAGAATGCTAGGTATGATAAGGAAAGGAATGGAAAATAAATCAAAAGATATTATAATGCCTCTATATCGTTCCATGGTGAGACCGCACCTTGAATATTGTGTGCAATTCTGGTCGCCGTATCTTAAAAAGGATATAGCGATTTTAGAAAAGGTTCAGAGAAGAGCCACCAAAATGGTAAAGGGGATGGAAGGATACTCCTATGAGGAAAGGCTAAAAAGGTTAGGGCTCTTTAACCTGGAAAAGAGACGGCTGAGGGGAGATATGATAGAAGTCTATAAATTAATGAACGGAGTGGAACGGGTAAATGTAGATCGATTGTTTACGTTATCAGAATATAGAAAGACTAGGGGACATGCAATGAAGCTACAGGGTAAACTATTTAAGACTAATAAAAGAAAATATTTTTTCACTCAACGCGTAATCAAACTCTGGAATTTGTTACCGGAGGATGTAGTAAAGGCTGTTAGTGTAGCTGGGTTTAAAAAAGGTTTGGAGGAAAGGTCCATAAACCATTATTAAGAAGTGACCGAAGATATCAATGCTTGACCCAGTACAAGCATTGTGGAACTTGTGTCTCTTGGGGAAACTGCTAGGTACATATGACCTAGATTGGCCACTGTTGGAAACAGAATACTGGGTTTGATGGACCTTGGTCTGACCCAGTATGGCATATCTAATGTTCTTATGTTCCAATCCTCGGCGCCGCCTAAAGCGCGCAGCCGCTCCGTGGGCTTCGGCGCTAGTCGGGGGAGACCTCCGGTACAGCCGCGGTGCTGCCTCAAGCGCTCAGCCACCTTCCGGGCTTCAGCGCGAGGCGGTGCAGGCTCCCTGAACACTGGAGCGTCGGCAGGCTGAACTCGAGAGGGAAGATTCCTCCGGTCCCCCTCTGGAAGACTTCTTCTCAGCGCTGCAGGAGCGGGCATAAAGGGAAGGAGAAGGTAGGGGGGGGGGAGGATTGGAGGTTGAAAAATAAAAGGAACAGCTCCCTAAACTAAACAACAGCTATAGCTACAGAAATTAAAGATAAATGAAATGTAATGAAATAAAATGATTCAAACTAAATTCAAATTAAATAAATTAAATTAAAATAAACTCCTGTAAGCACTCTGGCTTACTGGAACCCTCCAGCTGCTTGGAGGCTGAGAATACTGGTGCCTGTGGGTGGTGCCAGTGGTATTTATACCACACCATCATCAAAACGATGGTGGGCTCAGCCTCCAAGCTGCTGGAAGGGTTGCGCAACCCAGAAGTAAAAGGGACTGGACTGGAGTGACGATAAGGAATTTGAAATAAATCAATCCCGGCGACAGAGTCTCGCGTGTGTCGCATGCTCTCTCATCAGGCTGCACCGTTCATCGCCTGACTGATAGCGCAAGAGGGACAAAGATTAAAACCAGGTGCAGCTCAGAAGAGGCGCGATGATGGACTGCATGAAATGGGGGACAAGGCTTTGCATCGTCGTGTTTGTTAGCTAATAAGGTTTCAGCTCAAGACAATAAACTCTGATCTTCTTGTAGCTAACTAGAGACATGAAGGAACGGGTCCTCAAAATGAGAACGAGAGAGACTGACTATATAAAGCAAACCTAAAGAGGCGAACAGCTTGCACCCAGGAAGTGGCATGTAGAGAGTCTGTGATAACAGGGCTTGATGGACCTTGGTCTGACCCAGTAAGGTGCTTCGTATGTTCTTATGACATCGCCTCCACATACCTCTCTGTCGAAGTCCTCCCAAAGCCACTGTTCTCATTTTCCCATGAAGGAGGCCGTATCTTATTAACTTACAAAAATAATAGAAACATTACAATCAAGGCTGGAAAAATATTTCAAAAACATAGCTACTAGATACAATTATGAGCCAGAGAAAAATTATTTTTCTCTTATTTACTTCCCCCCCAACCTATATTTTTTACTTTTCATCTTATTTTCTGTTTTTCTATTATCTTTTCATGCATATTTGTACAAACATACACAGACATACTAGTCAAAGATACAGAGATATACATCACAAGATAAACAGATAAACAAAACAGAGATATGCATGCACACACACACACACACACACACACACACACTGCAAATACAAACAGATGGGCGTTGGCAAAGAATTTCATGAGCCTTGCTGTGCATGCTTTCCCCACTTGTTTTGCATTTTGCTTTCTCCCCTCTTGGCCTCACCTGGCTAGCAGTGGGGGAGGAGGGCCTCCAATTGAGACCACAGCAGTAGCATTTTCTACTAACATGGTGTTCATGGTTTCTATTGGAATCTGCACAGAACCAAAAATCTAAAGTTTTACACACTAGCGTTCCAGCTTCCAGAATTTTTCCAGCCCTTGTTACCACATTCAAGTCATCAGAACTTTACCTTCTTCAATCAAATCAATAGTTAGTTATAGTGAACAATATTCTAATAACCCAAACATCTGCTGAAATTCCTTTCTCAAATAAAAAAAAAGGTTCAGGCTTCACCCCATATCTCCTTGTCCAAACCAGGCGACTCATGGCAAGAAATAAAAGGAGAGAAGGGTCCTGACCACGAGCCCCTCTCTTTGCTTTCGCCTTTACTTCAATCCTCAGAACTAATTCAAGATGACATATCACAAAATGCAAATTATTATATAATGGCATTCTTTTCCTATTTCCTAGAATGATATTGCATTGTAAACCGCTCTAATGCCTCTGGCCTGAGCGGTATATCAAATCTAAAATAAACATAAACATAAACATACATCCTTCTTGCAGAGTGCAAAGAAAAGGCTTGGATGCAGACAGGAAGTGGAAAGTGACAGCTGTCAGGACCCTGCTTTTGGGGGTGGGGGAACAGAGGAAACAACCTTTACTCAGGAAACGTCTGCCCTGCTCTTTCCTCTGGCCTCCACCTTTGCAGCTGCCTTCTTCAGTGCTACTCAGCAATTAACCCAGAGCCGACCCGAGCCGTAAGCAAGAACTACTACTACAAACCCTTTGTGTAGCGCTACAAGGTGTAAACAGTGCTGTGCAGACAACATGCAAGCGACGGTCCCTGCTCATCAGAGCTTACAATCTAGTCAGGACAGACAACACAACAGTTGGGGGATATGACAGGTCTAGGGGAACGGTAAGAAAAGGCAGCAGCAACTTCTGACCGGCAGCAAAGGGTAGCAGTGAAAGCATAACACTAGATCTCGACAGCCATCAGCACATTCTGTTACCTGCAGGAAGAGTGGGTGCACACATGCATTCAGAGCAAAGCTTAATATCTAGAAGTGTGTCCACGATTGCTGTGGGAGGATGGTGCTGAGATAATGACCGACTTTAGTTATCAAATTCTCAGGGGGAGGAAGGGGACGCACGCAAGACTGAAGGTTCGCCTAGGATGCCCAATACCCTTGGCACCAGCCCTGAATTAATCGCAAGTGCCATGCTTCCAAGACGACTGCAGGATGCTTTATCAAAGTGAACAGGGCAGATGGGACGAAGTAATGTGTGTGTTTATGTCATGTGATGCAGTTTTCCAGTTTACCCTCAAAGACTTCAAACGCACACAACCTCTCATCTTCCAGCTTGAACAAGGATCAAAGCAACAGTTAGTGCCATGGAAACGCTTCCTTTCCGTTTCTGCTGCAAAGCCCGGTCTATGCTGAGCCACGCTAAGAGCAAGATTAAAGGGACGGTTTGTAGGAACTACACCATGAAGTGGGGTGCAATACAGAAGCCAGGAATTACTGCACGACTCGTGTGCAGTTAAGTTACATTATGTTCGCTAATGCAACGAAAATAGAAGCATCACATATCTTCCAATATTCTGTTGATGGCCCATCTTTAAGGCAACAGGTGCAACTAAAGAAAGGATTGATAGAAAAAGAGAAAAGAAACGACAGAGGATAAAGACCATGCGGTCTATCCAGTCTGACATCCATAAAAACGAAGTTCTACAATCCCTTCTTCTCCCTCAGAAAGTATCTGCATCTGCCCCAATGCTTTCTCGAATTCAGATCTCCACCACCGTTCATTCATTCACCATCCTTTCTGTAGAGAAATATTTCCCGAGGTTACTCCCGAGTCTATCCCCTTTCACAGTCGTCTTGTAACCCCTCATTCCAGAGCTTCCTTTCAATTGAAAGTGCGCCACCTCCTGGGCATTTATTCCACGGAGGTATCTGTATGTCTGTCATATTGCCCCTCTCTCACCTTCCTCCATAGTACACATATTGACATCTTTAAGGTCTATCCTCATATGCTGTATGATGAAGGCCACCGGACCTTTGAGCAGCCGCCTTCTGAATTCAAACTGGGCACTTAAGAATGAAAACTACAGTGCCAGTGTTTAAAAGCATTTATGTGGCTGCCATTGGGTGTTGACCACAAAGTTCTTTTATTTAAATTTCCTTGGGGCTTAACAGAAAAATGATCTGAAGTTGATATGCAGTCAAGATGTATCTGTATATCGTAAGGAGGGACCAAGAACGTTCCGGAAAAAGAAGCCTAAAGTTACAGATAGCAGCAGCATTAGCCATATCCATATAATTTATGTGGATAAGGGAAACTGCAAAAGTAGCAGGGATAATGGAGTGGAGGAGTAGCTTAGTGGTTGGGGCAAGGTACTTCAGGCCGGAAGGTCGGTGGTTCAAATCCCACTAGGATAGCAACCTTGGGCCGGAAGGACTGGGGTTTCTAGTCCCACAGGTGCTCCTTGTGGTCTTGGGCAAGCCACTTAACCCTCCATAGCCCATGTTCCCTGTAAAATAGTTATCTCCAAGTTATAATGCCCTGTTCAATGTAATTTCAGTTTGTTCAATGTAAACCGCACTGATGCAGAATAGCGCGGTATATAAGAGAATGTAAATAAATAAAAAATAAATAATAGCACATGGATAAAATAAACTCTTCAAAGTTAGAACGCATAGTCAGTAGTCCGATTTATAAGCTGGACAGATATCTGCGTAACGACTGATGAAGGTCGGCCTGCTACCTGTCTATCACAATGGCAAGCACTGAACTATAATAATGGCACAGCTGATCAAAACACCTTGTTCCTGACACACATCACGGACAAAGCACAGCTGCCAAAATGGTCGTCTGTTAGGCTGCGGCAGGTTTTATTGCACCAATAAAATGATGATATACTACATGAGGCTCCGAGACAATGTACTTTATTTTGTGGCACATGCCATTGTGCATGGTTCATTTTGTTCATCACCTGGCGTTCCCTTCGAAAGTTAGCTAATCCATTAATTTGAGTATACAGAGAAATAAATACAAAGATCTGGATCATCATAGAACGTCGTCATAATCTTTCCTCCAGTTTAATCAGATCAGAGCAATTAAATGGAGAAAAAAAATCAATAGAATGAATAAGAAAGTAAAGAGGGTTCTTTATCCTGCAAGATGGTCGGTTTTGCTATTTCTCTCTGGAAATGCAATTACAGTGCAGTCAGAGTATCAATTGCCATGAGACATTCATTATCCACAGAAATTAAATACAAAATATTGAAGATGGATATGCAAAGCTAGTAAACCAATTTGGGAAGGGTCTGATGATGTCATTACCCAGAAGACTAAGGCTTCAATAGCGCTCCATACAAACAGAACGGAGAGATTCCCCGGGCCCTCTTCCATCCAACTGGCAACAGACACACAGAGAGCAGAGGGTTTGGAAGAATTCCATAAGCCATGCTCTGTATGCTTTCACTACTTAACATAAAAGGTGAAATTAGTCTTACCTGCTAATTGTTGTTCCTTGCGGAACTTTAGTCTAGTTCCGGACATCTGGGGTTCTAAGCACCTCCTCCAGCAGCCTTGGAGACTGAGCCCGTCACTCTTTTTGACGTCACCAGTATAAGTAGAAGTGGAACCGCCTCCCTACTCCAGTAACCTATTGACAAAGCAGACTCACCAGAGGAATAATTAAACAGATACAACATTAAGTAAAGTCAACAGAAAATACCTGTAGAGAATAAGCAAATTTGGCACGCACCACCCAAGGCTCATGGCAGCATGCCCTCAGCCTTGTGTGGTCCTCTGTCCCTGAGCTCCCCAGAGGTACCAGAAACAGCATTCCTGACCAACTGAACCTCCCCGCCCCCCCCCCCCCCCCGGCAGGATCGCCGGCCATACAGGCGCCACTGCAACGCAGAGGTACCTACCATAAAACTTCTTCAGGCCACAGATCCATGTCAACAGAAGGGAGGGTCACGGGACTAGACTAAAGTTCCGCAAGGAACAACAATTAGCAGGTAAGACTAATTTCACCTTCCTTGTCGTCCCTTTAGTCTAGTCCCGGACATCTGGGGATGTAACAGAGCAGTAAGATATCAACGGGAGGGACCCGCCAGACCAGCCTGAAGAACCGCTGATCCAAAACGAGCATCCCTGTCTGCATGCAAATCGATCCTGTAATGTTTAACGAAGGAATGCAACGACGACCAAGTCGCCGCTCTACAAATTTCCGCCGCAGGAACTAAATTGCATTCCGCCCAGGAAGCCGCCTGAGCCCTAGTGGAATGGGCCCGCAAGCCAGATGGCACGGTTCTGCCCTTGAGAATATACGCCGACGAAATGGCCTCCTTAATCCATCGAGCAATCGACACCTTAGACGCAGACTCTCCCCGCCTGGGACCTCCAAACAGAACAAACAATCTATCCGTCTTTCGGAAAACCGCCGTTTTCCGCAAATACATCCGTAAAACACGACTAACATCCAAGCGATGCAATTTCACGCCAGTACTGGCCGACGCTTCTTTCTCAAAACTCGGCAAAGAAATGGTCTGATTCACATGAAAAACCGACACCACCTTTGGCAAAAAGGAGGGCACTGTGCGCAAAACTACCTTATGGTCATGGAAGACCAAAAACGGCTCTCTGCACGACAACGCTTGCAACTCCGAAATCCTGCGCGCTGACGCAATGGCTACCAAGAACACTGCCTTCAACGTGAGATCCTTTAAAGTCGACTTAGATAAAGGCTCAAAGGGTCTATGCACCAACGACTCCAGCACCATATTAAGATTCCACGTCGGCACTTGAGCCCGGTAGGGAGGACGCAACAGGGAGGCCGCCCTCAAAAACCGTTTTAAGTCTGGGTTTGCCGCAAGCGCAACGCCTTGCACCTTTCCTCGATAACAAGAAAGAGCTGCCAACTGGACCTTCAAGGACGCAGCCGCCAAACCCTTGTCAAAACCGTCCTGCAAAAAATCCAGAAGCTGCGGGATAGAGGCCCGCAGCGCCCCCACTTGCCGCAGCTTGCACCAAGACTCAAAAATGCGCCAAACCCGAATATAAGCCAACGAAGTAGAGCGACGCCGGGAACTCAGTAAAGTGGCAATTACCGAAGCTGAATAGCCCCTGGCCATTAACCGTGCCCTTTCAAGAGCCAAGCCATAAGAGAACCGATCCACCTGAGGCATTACTAAGGGACCCTGTTCCAACAGATCCTCCCGGTACGGTAGCCGCCACGGGGCGTCTACTAGAAGGCGTACCAGGTCGGCATACCACGGCCACCTTGGCCAATCCGGTGCCACGAGAACCACGAGGCCCTTGTGCTTCTCGATCCTTTGAACCAAGCGACCTATCAAGGCCCAAGGAGGGAACACGTAGAGGAGTTGCTCCGCCGGCCACCCCTGCAACAGTGCATCCAACCCCTCGGACATCCGCTCTCGCCGCCTGCTGAAAAACCGCTCCACCTTCGCGGACGCAAAGGTGGCCATCAGATCCATTACCGGAAGACCCCAGCGCTCTACTATCATCTCAAAGACCTCCTGATTGAGGACCCACTCCCCCGGGTCCACTGCATTCCGACTCAAGTAATCGGCAGTCACGTTCTCCATGCCAGCTACATGCCCTGCCGATAGCGCCTCTAGATTTTGTTCGGCCCACACGAGAAGCTCTTCCGCCTCTGCCTCCAGAGCCACACTGCCGGTGCCCCCTTGCCGACTGACGTATGCCACGGCCGTGGCGTCCGACAGGACGCGAATCGCCCTGCCCTGCACCTGGGGCTGGAATGCCTGTAACGCCAGAAAAACAGCTCGGAGCTCCAACCGGTTGATCGACCAACGCTTTTCCTGATCCGACCACTGACCCGGAGCATACTGCCGCTCGAAGTGGGCTCCCCAGCCGTAAAGACTGGCATCCGCCGTCAGGGGCTGCCAATCCGGGGACTCCAAACGGCATGCCCCTCTCGAGATTCCTGGGATCCAGCCACCACTGGAGAGAGAGTTGCACCGATCCCAGACAACTCAACCTGCGTGACAAAGGATCGGACTGATTGGACCACCTCCGGAGCAGAGCCGCCTGCAACGGTCGCATGTGAGCCCTGGCCCAGGGCACTAGTTCCAACGTGGCTGCCATGGTCCCTAAAAGCTGCAGGTAATGCCACGCGGAAGGTGCCTGCCTCCGCAGAAATTCCCGAACGAGGCGGCGCAGCCTCTGAGCTTTGGATAGTGGAAGAAACACTTTGCCGGAAGTCGTGTCGAAGCGAGCTCCGAGATATTCCAGCTCCTGAGTCGGAGTCAACTTGCTCTTTGCCACGTTGACCACCCAACCCAAGCTTTGGAGAAAGAGCACTACTCGCCGAGTGGCCTCCGCGCTCTCGTCCCTCGACTTTGCTCGAATTAACCAATCGTCGAGGTAAGGGTGTACCAACACTCCTTCTCTGCGCAACGCCGCCGCTACCACCACCATCACTTTGGTAAAAATCCGGAGCCGTCGCCAAGCCGAACGGTAACGCCTGGAACTGAAAATGCCCCATCGGAACCGCAAACCGCAGGTACTGTTGATGCTCTACGCGAATGGGAATGTGCGGATACGCTTCGGAGAGGTCCAGAGAGGTAAGAAACTCCCCTTGCCGCACGGCCACGATGACGGACCGCAGGGTTTCCATGCGAAAGAGCCACTTGGAGGCACCGGTTGACACCTTTGAGATCCAGAATCAGCCTCCAAGATCCTTCCTTTTTGGGCACCACGAAATAGATCAAGTACCGACCGCAACCGTACTGGGCGGGCGGAATTGGCACCACCGCGTTCAGACTTTGCAACCTTTGTAAAGTCTCCCGCACCGCCCGACGCTTGGGCTCCGTTCTGCAAGGAGACTGCACAAAGGACTCCGGAACGGGTCGATGAAGCTCTAAGGCATACCCTTCCCTTATAACCTCCAGAACCCATCGATCTGATGTGATTTGGACCCAGGCAGGATAGAACCGCCATAGCCGCCCTCCTACGGCCACTACCTCTGCCCGGGTCCCCCTGGCTTCATTGTGGCTTCTTGAGGGTCGAGGAGGCTCCAAAACCTCTTCCCGCACCCCGAAACCCTCGAAAAGTCTGGGACCTGTACGGAAACCGGCCTCGCTTAAATTGACCGAACCGAGGCGCTCGAAATCTACGAAACTCTCTGCTGACTCCTGGAAGGCGCAAGCGGCCTACTAGGCTTCTGCTTATCCTCCGGCAGTCGACCCCCTTTAGACTCCCCGAGGTCTTTCACCAACTTTTCTAAATCCTCTCCGAAAAGAAGCTTGCCACGAAAAGGAAGTTTCCCCAGCCTAGCTTTGGAGGCTCCGTCTGCCGCCCAATTACGCAACCAGAGATATCTCCGCGCCGCCACCACGGACGCCATACTCTTCGCCAGGCCGCGAATAAGGTCATACTGCCCATCTGCCAAATAGGCCGCTCCCGACTCAAGCCGGGACGCTTCATCCACCATCTCGGTCTCCCGACCCCTCGACAACCGTTGAGCCCAACGGAGACATCCTCTAGCTACCCAGGCCCCACAAAGGGCAGCTTGCAAGGAGATGGCGTTGACCTCAAACACCTGCTTTAACAGCGTATCGAGCCGCTGGTCCTGAGCATCCTTAAGGGCCGCACTGCCTTCCACTGGAATCGTGGTCTTCTTGGTAACCGCCGAAACCGCTACATCAACCCTAGGGGATTTAAAAAGTTCCCTATCTTGCTCCTGTAAGGGATACAATCTAGCCATCACTCTGGAACCCTTGAGACCAGCCTCTGGCGAGTCCCATTGCTCCTGAATCATTTCCTTAAATTCCTGTGCAGCGGAAACACCTTGTGGGACTGGCGCGTCGCCTGAAGCAACGGGTCTTCCAAGGAGGAGTCCGCCAAACTCTCCGCTACCGGCATATTAAGAGCCTTCAGCGTTTCGGAAATAAGAGCCGCCAGCTCCTCCCGGCGGAAGACTCTAACTACTCGAGCCTCGTCCTCCTGCTCAGCAATCTCGCCGTCCTCTAGCTCCATATCCAGCTCCGAATCCTGACTGTCGGAGACCTCTTCTGCAACCCCCGCAGCTAATTTAGCACGCTTAGGAGGGGTACCGTCCGCGCTCTCAGCCCGAGCTCCATGCCGTTTCAGGCTACTCCCCAGAACCGCAGGGCCCTGCTTACCTCCCAGGGCCTGTTGCAACAAGGAAAGAAAATCCTGAGAGAAAATCTGCGCCAGCCCGCCCTGTAACCCCGGAAGGAACATGGAGGGCTCCGCTGACACAGAGGGCCCCTGGGAGGGCCCCGACGAAGGACCTGCCGGAGAGAGCGGCTCAGGAGAGCCCGCCGCCTCCTCCCCCGGTCCCGCTCCCGCTGTCTCAAGAGCCGGGGGCGCCACCTCCAACTCGCAGCCCTTACAGACTCCGGCATCTGACAGAGAACCCCGTTTGACCCCACAGATAACGCACTGGGGCCTGGACGGCATACTGCCAAAGTTTCCCCCAGCGTACTCCGCAGTAGCAGAAAAAAAGCACTTCTGTCCCTAGGAGAAGCCTCTGAAATACAAGCTCTCCCCACGGAAGACAAGGAGAGGTCCTGTGCAAAACCTAGTCAAAGCAGGTTACACCCGAGGGGGGGGGGGAGAAGGCACTCACAGCGCCGCGAGCCCACCGAAAACAACTCACAGGCCCTGCCGCGCTTCCCGCCGAAATCCCAGCGTGTGTGCGGCCTGTGCGCCGCACACGCCAGCCGCAGGAATTTGCCGCACTTTTTGCCCCTTAGCCCTGTCACGCTCTGAGGCCCCGAAACCTGCCGCTTAGCCCTTCCGGGCACTCACCGCACCTCCGTACGCCTGGCGCTGCTCCTACCGCGCCCTAGACCAGTGATTCTGCGGCTGCAGAAGCGCCGCGTCAGCAAAATTTGCCGCCACCGTGGCGCGCACTCTCCCTCAACGCCTCCTCACCCGCTCTACGGGTTCGGGAGACGGAGGCCCCAACAGACACTCCCACACTCCCCCCTGAGCACAGTACCTCCAGGGAGGGGGGGAGAGAGGGGGAGCAAGTAATCTAGGAGACCGCAGCCGTCCTCCGGTCAGCACAAAGCCCTGGCCCGGAAACTAGAGAAGGCAGGAACAGGAGAAATCCGCTGCCCTTTCGCTGCTGATGCCAAGCACACTGAAAACGGGATGCCAAGCAATCTCCTAGATCTGAAATTGTTTTGTTGTCTGCTTTAAAAAAAAAAAAGAAATTCCCTAACTAATTCCTCTAGTGAGCCCCTCTGTGGCTCACACCTCCTTCAGCTGCCTTGGAGACTGAGCTTACTGGAGTAGGGAGGCGGTTCCACTTCTACTTATACTGGTGACGTCAAAAAGAGTGACGGGCTCAGTCTCCAAGGCTGCGGGAGGAGGTGCTTAGAACCCCAGATGTCCGGGACTAGACTAAAGGGACGACAAGGAACTAAGTCATTTATACTTTGAAATTTCATAAGGATACCAAACAATTATTACAAAATACATCCAGGGCTAGAGATAGACTTGCAAGCTGCTGTAACATAAGTAACTGAATACGCCTGAGATTTTGTCAGTTGAAATTAAGGAGAATATGAACAAGATGGTGTCAGGAGCAGATACAGAGTTGTGAACTTCAAAGTTAAAGGGATTTCTGCTGGTACTACGTTTTGTCTTGCCTGCCATGGGTAAATGTAGAGGTAAGACTCATACGCACCCTGCTATGGTCAGTTCCTCCATTATAATCCGATTGACTTCTTTGACTGGGTGACCAGGGAGTTGGACCGAGGAAGAGCCCTAGATGTGGTGTATTTAGATTTTAGTAAAGCCTTTGATACCGTTCCTCACAGGTGACTTATAAACAAACTGAGCACCCTAGGGATGGACCCTAAAGTTACTGCTTGGGTTAGAAATTAGTTGAGTGGGAGGCGACAAAGGGTACAGGTAAATGGAGCTCACTTTGAGGAGAAGGAAGTTACCAGTGGTGTGCCCCAGGGATCTGTCCTTGGTCCAATTCTTTTTAACATCTTTGTTAGTAATATAGCGGAAAGGCTGTCAGGTAAGGTTTGCCTCTTTGCGGATGATATCAAAATCTGCAATAGAGTAGACATCCAGGTAGGTGTAGATAACATGAGGAGGGATCTAGCTAAGCTTGGTCTAGAATTTGGCAGCTGGGATTTAATGTTAAAAAATGTAAGGTCATGCATTTGGGCTGCAGCAATCCAAGGGAGCAATATAGTATAGGGGGTGAAATACTTTTGTCCACTAAAGAAGAGCGGGGCCTAGCCGTGATTGTGTCTGATAATCTTAAAGTAGCTAAACAGGTAGAAAGGCGACAGCAAAAGCTAGAAGGATGCTTGGGTGCATACAGAGAGGAATGGCTAGCAGAAAAAAGGAGGCAATAGTGTCTCTGTATAAGTCTTTGGTGCGACCTCATTTGGAGTATTTTGTGCAATTCTGGAGATTGCACCTTCAAAAAGGATATAAACAGAATGGAGGCAGTACAGAGGGTGGCTACTAAAATGGTTAGTGGTCTTCATTATAAAGCATATGAGGACAGACTGAAGGATCTTAATATGTACACCTTAGAGGAAAGCCGGGATAGAGATGATATGATTGAGACGTTTAAATACCTCCGTGGCATAAATACACAGGACAAGAGCCTCTTTCGATTGAAAGCAAGTTCTGCTACGAGGGGACATGGGATGAGGGTGAAAGGTGATAGATTCAGGAGTGATACGTGGAAATATTTATTTACGGAAAGAGTGGTGGATCCATAGAATAGTCTCCCAGTGGAGGTGGTAGAGATGAGGACAGTATCTGAATTCAAAAAAGCATGGGACAAACACAGAGGATCTCTAAAGGAAAAAAAGGGACTGTTGTAGTTGTTGATATGGAAGGGCAGACTAGATAGAAAATAACAGAAAAAGACCACATGGTCTGTGTTTCTATTTTTCTATTGTGCTTTAGTAGACCTTGACTGCCTTGTAGTTCCTGCTGGCAGGGCTGGTCTCAGAGATGGTCCAAGGTGTTGGCACTCTAGGCAACCTTATGCCCCCCTCTGTCAGAATCTATTGTTTAGTTTTGAATGCCCTGTTCCTTGTCACCCCCAGAAGCTGCCTCCCTATGCAACCACCAAATTTGCCTAATGGTTCCGCCAGTCCTGCCACTGGTGAAGGGAAGGCTCTAGAAGTGGTCAGCCTTGATGTTGCACTCAATAAGTAAAACCGTGTACATAAAAGATATGGAGGAGCAGAACATTTTAGGGAAGAAAGGCCTGGCACACTGCCAAGAAACCCCAGGAGCTGCTGGGTCACCACGAGTCAGCACAGACTCAAAGGCACACATTGCATTTGCATTAAACGTGATGGTTGGGGGGGAGGGGGAAGCAAACGTAGGCTCGAAGAGCATGAGGAAAGAACACACAGAAGAAAAACAGAAGAGGTGTCAAGTCCAGGCTGCTCAAATCTGATAATCCCAACTCTTTGCTTGGTTCTATTTTATTATACCGCTATATTTTCTCGATGGAATAAGGCTTCTAATTCAATAACCCATTAATGTACTTTTTCTGTTGAAACCAGAACTAGAGCTTTCTAGCCAGATAATTCTCTCTGAACTACTCAAACATTAATTTCCATCAGATTCCAATAATTAAACTGAATAGTTGCCTCTGAACATCTAGAGGTGGATAACAACCATCCAGTCAACCCTGATGGAAGTCAGTCACAGCCCCAAGCAATCTGTGATTCAGGATCTCTTCCTTATCCACCTACTACTGAGGTAAGTATGAGCAATAGGAAGAGAGTTGCTGGTGGACAGTGGAGTGTGGGAGCCAGGAAGAACGTTTTAACTTATTCACTGCTTCCTCGGCTTTTAAAAAAGAAAAAAATATATATATAATCCATTGTGGTGTGCAAATATGCATTGAAAATATGAAAACAAACAAAAGAGAAAAAGCAAGGAGACAGTCTGCTAATAAGGAGGAGGTCACTGTGCAAAAAGCTGACCACCATGATGACCAACATGAAGACACTTAAAAAGAAGTCATCAGCATCCAAGATGCCTTCAGATAACTCAAAAAGCATATTTCCATTACTTGACAAAATGTAGGAGCAATGCAAGATTGCCTAGCAAGGGATGAACGAGAAGCCATAAGGTCTACGATGGAGTTCAAGCAGTGCCGATTGTCAAAGCCTAGAGCTCAAAGTGGAAGTAGGTTTTGCTGACCACGGATGAAGACCTCAACACTTACTGCAAGCCACCAAACAGCAGTGATCTTCCACTGCAATGATAAAGCTGATCTAAGAATGCAAGCCTTCCTCTGCATCAATGCAAGAATGCCATGTCCAGGCAGCCTCCATACCAGCCATGGCCTTTCCACATTGGCTTTTAAGCATTGGCTTCTATCTGCAAAACTTTTAGACAAAGTAATTAGATCTTACCTGCTAATTATTGTTCCTGAAGGAACGACAGTCCAGTCCCTTTACTTCAGGGTTACGCAACCCTTCCAGCAGCTTGGAGGCTGAGCCCAACCTTTTTGGGATGGAGTGGTATATATACCACTGGTGCCACCCACCAACTCCAGTAACCTACTGCAAAAGCAGACTTAACAAAACTTCCGTAACTAACCTAAAGGAAAAGAACACAACTCAATCAATATTATATATACACTTTTTTTTTTTCTCCTTACGGGAGTAGAAAGGAGGAGGTAGGGCCGAGGGAGGAGGCGGATTACCTGCTACTGCACGGGCCCTCCCTGCACAGTGACCCTCCAGATAGACCTGAACCCGCACTCAGGCCGCAGCCCCATCCCTGAGAAACGGCCGGAATGGCAACCTAGCGCTAGGGAGGGGAACAGGGACTGGACTGTCGTTCCTTCAGGAACAATAATTAGCAGGTAAGATCTAATTACTTCTTCCTTATTGTCACTCCAGTCCAGTCCTTTTACTTCAGGGAAGTACCAGAGCAGTACCAGCCCGGGCGGGATTCGCCATTCCGGAACGTAGAACCGCATGCGCAAACCGGGAGTCCGTAGCACTCTGCACGTCCAGTCTGTAGTGCTTGGTAAAAGAGTGCAAAGAGGACCAAGTCGCTGCCCTACAGATGTCCAGAGGAGGAACTAGACTGAACTCTGCCCAAGAGGTGGCCTGTGCCCGAGTTGAGTGAGCGCACAGTCCTCCTGGGACTTGCTTCCCCTTGAGGATATAGGCGGAAGCAATCGTCTCCCTGATCCATCTGGAGATTGAGGCCTTGGCCGCCGCCTCTCCCTTGTGAGGACCTCCAAACTGCACGAACAGTCGTTCGGATTTCCGGAAGGGTGCCGTGCGGGAGAAGTAACGCTTCAAGGCCCTGTGGACGTCGAGTAGATGGAGCCTACTATCTCCCCCTCCTAGCCCCTCCGCTGAGAGGGACGGGAGAGTGATCGATTGGTTGACATGAAAGGGGGAGATAACCTTAGGCAAGAACGAAGGTACCGTCCGAAGGACTACCTTATCCTTGAGAAACGACAGAAAGGGAGGCCGAGAAGACAGGGCTTGTAATTCGGAGACCCGTCTGGCCGAGCAAATGGCAACCAGAAACACTGTCTTCAGAGTCAGATCCTTCAAGGAGGCCTTCTTCATTGGTTCAAGGGGCTCCGCGACTAGGGCATTTAGTACCAGGTTGAGGTCCCAAGGGGGGATGACCGATCTCCATTGCAGGCGGAGCCGTCTGACCGCTTTCAGGAACCTGGCAACATCCGCGTGAGCTCCTAAAGGTTTTCCGCAGACCTTACCCCTATAGCAAGCGATGGCCGCCAGCTGGACTCGCAGGGAGCTGTGCGCAAAGCCCTTGTCGAAACCCGCTTGCAAAAATACCAGCACCTCTGGGACCAAAGCTGCCAGGGGATTCCTCCGGCGCTCCGCACACCATGCCTCGAAGATGTGCCAAACTCTTACATAGGAGAGACAAGTTGAGCGCTTCCTCGCGCTCAACAGGGTCGCGATTACTGCCGAGTAGCCGCGCTTCATGAGCCGCGCCCTTTCAATAGCCAAGCCGTAAGCGAGAATCGATCCATGAGGGAGGAGTAGCCGAGTGGTTGGGGCAAGGTACTTCAGGCCGGAAGGTCGGGGGTTCAAATCCCACTAGAGGACAGCAACCTTGGGCCGGAAGGACTGGGGTTTCTAGTCCCACAGATGCTCCTTGTGGTCTTGGGCAAGCCACTTAACCCTCCATTGCCCATGTTCCCTGTAAGTATTAGTGTATGTGTCTCATATCCCCACGTGTTAAATGTATCCCCCAATTGTGTTGTGACCGCTTTGATTGAAGGATAAGGCGGGATACAAAACTGTCTAAATAAATAAATCTGGACCGGCCCTTGCCTCAGCAGATCCCTTCTGCCGGGAAGACGCCAAGGCCGGTCGGCGATCATCCTTACCAGATCCGCATACCAGGGGCGACGAGGCCAATCCGGGGCAATGAGGATTACTAGACCCCGGTGAGCTTCCACCCGCTGGAGGACTTTCCCGATCAGAGCCCAAGGGGGGAAAACATAAAGAAGACCCTCCGAGGGCCACTTCTGGGACAGGGCGTCCAGGCCTTCGGACATCCTTTCCTTCCGCCGGCTGAAGAATCGGCTTACTTTGGCGGATGAGAACCGCGCCATGAGGTCCATGACTGGAGGACCCCAAAGAGCTACTATCTGGTCGAAGATCTCCTGATGCAGTTCCCACTCCCCGTGGTTTATCTTGCACCTGCTGAGGTAATCGGCGGTGATGTTGTCCGTGCCGGCCACGTGCTGTGCTGAGAGTGCTTCCAAACTAACTTCTGCCCACTGGAACAGGGCGTCCGCCTCTTTCTCCAAGGCAGGACTGCTGGTGCCGCCCTGGTGATTGATGTAAGCCACCGCGGTGACATTGTCGGAGAGTACGCGAATCACTCTTCCTAGCACTGAGGACTCGAGTGCCTTTAGCGCCAGAGCGACGGCTCTCAATTCTAGCTGGTTGATGGGCCATTGAGATTCCAACGCTGTCCAACGCCCCTGGACAAACTGGTCCTCGCAATGCGCTCCCCAGCCTGCTAGACTGGCGTCCGTCGTCAACAGCAACCACTGCGGGGGCTCGAGGGGCATTCCGCGATTCAGATTCCTTGGGCACCTCCACCAGCGGAGGGACTGCTTGGTTCGAGGGGCGCAGGGTAGCTGCAGGAACAATGGGTGCTTCTGCGGAGACCACCGACGCAACAGAGACCGCTGTAAAGGACGCATGTGTGCCCTGGCCCACGGGACTACCTCTATCGCTGCCGCCATGGTTCCCAGCAATTGCAGGTAATGCCACGCTGAAGGGAGCCGCCTGGCCATGAACTGCGAGACTAGGAGTCTTAGGTCCCTTACCCTCGTGCTGGACAGGAAGACCCTGCCTCTGCCTGTGTGGAACCTTGCTCCGAGATACTCGAGCTCTTGGGAGGGACCAAACTGCTCTTTGCGCGATTGATGACCCACCCCAGCTCCTCCAGAACTTGTACTACTTTGGCCGTTGCCCAGCGACTTTCCTGTTCTGACTTTGCCCGGATCAGCCAGTTGTCCAAGTAGGGGTGCACTAGGATTCCCTCCTTTCGTAGGGCAGCCGCTACCACCACCATCACCTTGGTGAACGTCCTTGGCGCAGTCGCTAGGCCGAAGGGCAGCGCCTGAAATTGAAAATGACCTCGAGGCACTGCGAATCTCAGGAACTGCTGATGGGACCTTCTGACCGGGATATGCAAAAAGGCTTCTGTCAAATCCAACGACGTTAGGAACTCCCCGCCCCTTATGGCCGCTATAACCGACCGCAGGGTTTCCATCCGGAAGTGTGGCACCTTGAGACAGCGATTGACCTGCTTTAGATCCAGGATCGGGCGAAAAGACCCCTCCTTCTTTGGGACCACGAAGTAAATCAAGTACCGACCCGTACCGCACTGGTCTGGAGGAACTGGAACCACAGCCCCGAGCTCTATAAGACGGGAAAGCGTTGCTTCTATAGCCGCTCTTTTTATTGGGGAACCGCAAGGGGACTGAACAAAGGCTGGAAGTATTTGCTTTGCAAATTCGAAAGCGTATCCCTCTCGGATCACCTCCAGAACCCATTGATCGGACGTGACCCGGGACCAGGCGGGAAGAAACTGCCTCAGGCGACCGCCTACCGGCAGCCCGCCCTCCTGGACCCCCGGTATCTCATTGTTGTTTTCTAGGGCCCGAGGAGAAGGAGGAGGCCGAAAAACCTCTGCCTGCTCCCCGAAACCCTCGGAAGCCTTGTCCCATAGCGGGAAAACGACCCCTGAGGAAGGTGTTAGGTCTGGCAGAACGAAACCTCCGGGGTTCCCTAGGTTGGTTCCATGCTGGGGCTAAGGGACGCGTTTGCTTCAGCCTGTCCTCCGGAAGCCTGCCACCCTTGGATTCGCCAAGGTCCTTTACCAACTTATCTAGGTCCTCCCCGAATAATAGTTTCCCTTTAAAGGGAAGACGACTCAGGCGAGCTTTGGAGGAGGCATCGGCAGCCCAATTCCGTAGCCACAAATAGCGTCTGGCTGCCACCACCGAGGCCATGTTCTTGGCTAAGCTCCGGATGAGGTCATACTGACTATCCGCCAAGAAGGCCGTACCGGATTCCAACCTCGCCGCGTTGGCTAGCGCCACCTCGGAGGAGCCCTCCTCTGCCTGGAGTTGCTGAGACCACCTCAAACAGGCCCGTGCCACCCATGCCCCTGAAACGGAAGCCTGTAAGGCCAGAGCGCTCAAATCAAAGGCTTGCTTAAGGAGCGTGTCCAATTTTCTATCCTGGGAATCCCTCAGGGCCGCGCTGCCCTCAACTGGGATGGTAGTTTTCTTTGTCACTGCTGATACCGCTGCATCTACCCTGGGGGACTTCAGCAGCTCTTTGTCTGACTCTGGGAGAGGGTAGAGGCGGGACATGGCCCGGACCCCTCTTAAAGCTGACTCTGGTTGATCCCATTTCTCCTGTATCATCTGACGCACTACTCTGTGGACAGGAAAAACCTTCTGGGACCTCCTGATGGCCTGGATTAAGGGATCCTCCAATGCCTCATCCTCCGCTGGGGTATCTGAGGCTACGTTGAGAGCTTTCAGGGAATCATTAATTAAGGCAGGCAGCTCCTCTCGCCGAAAAACTCTAATTATGCGAGAATGGTCCTCCTCAGGGATCTCCCCCTTCTTCCAGCTCCTCCTCTAAATCCTTTTCAGAGCCCTCCTCTTCTGGCGTGCCCTGCGAAAGGGAAGAGAGCGGCTCCTCATTCAACAGCCTGGGGCGCTTTGGGGGTATCCCTGAGTCCTGAACGTTTGTCCTCATGGGTCTGGCTACCCTGTCTTCGGCCGTCGGGCCCGCTTCCCCTGTCCCAAGCCCCTGCTTGTGCAAGCAATACGCTTGGTGTAGCAAGAGCACGAAATCAGGGGAGAAGAAATCCCCGACTCCCCCCTCCCCTGAGGGAAGGAAGGTGAGAGGTATAGGAGGAGGGGGTACCTCTGAGCGTGAAGGAAGGGTTAACTGGGACGCTACTTCCCCCTCCGAAGGATCCGAGGACCCCTGCGAGGCCTGGGCCATGGACAGGCTGATTTCTTGTTCTACTGAGGTAGCTACTGCAGCGCAGCCCCTGCAGACTCCTGCCTCAGATGAAGTACCCCTACGGGTGCCACAAGATGGGCACCTTGACTTGCCAGTCATGCTCTCCAGGGGGATTGCTAAGGAAATGCTTAAGCGCCCCGGCCTAAGCAATCAGCTTTACCAGAAATAAACTTTTATAAAATAAACTTTAGATCCCAGGCTTTGCCAATGCTTTCCCCTGCACAAGCAATAAACAGAAAAAACCCCCGAGGTAAACTGGAACACAGTAAATTACAAGTTAAAGATAAATTTAGAAATTAAAATTACAATCAGAAATTAGATCAGAAATTAAAATTCGAATTCCAGCGAATAAGCTGAGTACTTGCGATTTAGAGTCTTCTGCTGTACTTTCAAGGTCCGTGGCCGCGATTCCTAACCGTTGGCTCAACACGTGGTAGGCCGCGACCACGTGGAGTCCTTAACGGAGGAACTTGAAACTGCCCTCAGCGTTGCCCTGAACACTCCGCCGGAGAAGAAGGGGCTGGAAACCGTGTCCCGAACAACCAGGGACGCCGCCTCTCTACCGGCGCTGTGCTTGCGGCTCCGGAGCTCGCCCCTGCACTCTGCTGCTCCGGGGGAAAGAGTGAGGGGGGCCAGAAGAATGAGCACACTCGCGAGGCTGCACACTCTCTCCCTCTTGGCGTTGCCTCCAGCGCTCAGCCACCGGGGGGGCTTCGGCACGAGGTAGGGCAGGTCTTCTGAAAGGGTTGAGAGGGAGCAGGCAGAACCGGCAGCGAGAGGATCTCTGACCGCTCCTCCTCGCTGCTGCAGGCAACAGAGGCACCACCTCCGATCCCCGGCCCGGGCCGAGGGGGGGGGGAGGAGTAGAAAGGAATCAGCAGGGAAATAGAGACCCAGGGATAAGAAAACAAAAAGGTAAGCAAGTTTCCTAATAAAAATAAAGAATCTAACAATGAAAATTAGCAAAAATTAGCAAAATTAGGAGAAGGTAGGCTCCAGTAAGCCCTAGGCTTACGGAACCCTCCAGCTGCTTGGAGGCTGAGAATACTGGAGTTGGTGGGTGGCACCAGTGGTATATATACCGCTCCATCCCAAAAAGGTTGGGCTCAGCCTCCAAGCTGCTGGAAGGGTTGCGTAACCCTGAAGTAAAGGGACTGGACTGGAGTGACGATAAGGAACATGCTATTGTTTGCCCCACACTGCAGAAAAAGACAACTTGAAGATATTTGGTGTGCACTGGGAAATTTATTCCTGTATACAGTTTATGTATTTAATTATATTTATACCCCACTAATTAGATTTCTTAGCATTTTACAAAAACAAAACACACAATGCTGGACAAAGAATGTTAATGTCATTAACATCGTCAATACTTTAATATCACCTAGAGACGAAAACCGATCTAACAAAAAAGCCTCACCTTTCGAGTCAACATAAAAAGCTCGCATTCCGAGTGGGTATAAGGAAGAGCATCGTACCATCAGCTACGTTTACGTGCAACGGTTTAATAATACAAAAGCTCTGCAGTTTCACCCATTCTGTTGGCTTGAATGAAGAGGACGCAAAAGCTACTACCATTTCAACAAATAAATACTGCAAATCTGGAACACTGCCTAATCGTAAAAGCTTAAACACTAAGTAAAATCAATTAAAAGAAATCGGATATTTTATTGGCAGGCGAAAGAGATCAATAAGAATGCTTTTGCTTTTCACAAACTAGAGACCGCTATACATTTTGGATCTTCTGCAGCCGTTTCTTAATTTTGACGACACACATTACACAGCTTTAGCTATAGGTTCACTACATGGCCAAGTAAATTCAATCACGAATGTTCACCGAAATGCAAGTGGTTTTTCCATTCTCAATGTGTTGATATGTTATCTGCAACAGCTGGTGAGACAGGGGTTAAAAGTGGACAAAGGCAGATAAGTGGGCAGAGTGGCAGCTTGCAATCAGGACACAGAGACCAATGTTATTGTCTAAATCAGAGACATTACTGGCTGCCCTCCGTAGAGTCTAAGATCCCAAGTCTCATGACCCCAACAGCTGCTCAAACAGGAAGGATATTTGTAGAGATTCTCTCCAACACACAATTATGTTCTTTTCTTTTTCTTTTTTTTACATTTACAAAATTAAAAACACCTCTTTGCAGGGTGAAATCATGGGAATGACCTCTGTGAAATGTTTCCAATTGAAATGATATTAAAAGGTGAAATTATTCCTAAGCAGTTTAAAGCAAATCCCCGATTTCTCCAACCTCCAAGAAACGTGTTTTCTTTATCCAGCAGAGAGCAGGGCAAAGAACAGTCACATCCGTTCACTACAAGACGTTTTTCCAATGTGTTTCCATTTTACCAGGGCAGTAAATACTTTCCTTTCCATTACAGAGACGACAATATATGAAACTCTAACCTCACCAGGTCAAACCATCCCATACCTCCCCCATCCATTTGTGCAAGACTCCGATGCTAGCACATGAGATACACACAGCCATCAGGGACATCTGGTTTCTTGGCAGACTCGGTAGGAAAATTGTCTTTAACAGTCCATATCTCATGTTTGACTCTGGACGATAACACCTTCAAGCTGTCTTATATCTCTAGGCACCTTTTTCTTTCATGTCTGAGAAATCCATGCACTTGGGTATTATTTTATTTTTATTTATTTATTTATTTATTTAACATATATTTATAACCCGCAACTTCCAGAGTTCAGTTGCGGTTCACAATAGAACAACATTCCACAAAGCATAAGCTTAGTTTTACATCGAACATTTTTGTAACAATAAAAGTAATGGTTAACAGCCTGAACTAATGCAAAATAGCAAAACTGGCTTATTAAACTATGTACAAAAAACTATATACAGTTACATGTAGAGGGTACTCTGGAATTGGATCATAGTGTTTATATAATAGTGTATTGTCTGTTAAATTGATGGGATAAGTATTACTCTGTCATAATTTTTAACCTTTATCTGAGTGTATCCAGGGGTTATCTATGTTGCCGTAGTGCATGGAGAATAGATAGGTTTTTAGTTTTTTACGGAGTTCCATGATTTCGGTTACTCTTCATCATCATTTATAAAGTTCATAAAAACATGAACTTGGGCCCTTTTAGGTTATACTGAAGAGGAAGGCTTTTAAACAGAAATTACATCAATTTTTACTGTGGGGAAATTTCTCCAATGGGTGAGTTTTGCACATACCATGACAGTCATGAACCTCACTTCCAAGCTGGAGTATGTGCAGTATGATCTCAAACTCAAATTTACTGCTAATGCTCGCCGTCGTACTTGTATTGTGCCAAAGAGAGCTTCCTCCTAATCAGACCTGTAGCTCCCAAAACTGCTTTGTGGGCAAACTAGGTTCACGTCTTGAGCCCAGCTATAGGCTGTGGAAGGAGAACTCGGAGCTCTCAGAAGAAGGGAGTTCCAGCCATTGCTCAATAGACTCCGTATGCACATTTACTCTGGTCTGGATGGAGGGGGAAGACGACCAGCAAGACAGAATCGCAGCAAGATCCCAAACAAACTCAAGCTGGAAAGTACATATTAAAAGTGTGATACAAAAGGTGCATTTCTACATGTAAGATCCAAGTACACAAACTAATGGGTGTGGGTTGGCTCTGGGTAGTGGGGTGAGGGTGGAATGCATGGGTGGAAGGTCGGTTGGCTCTAGGTAGTGGGGTGAGGGAGCCTACAAGTATAGGTGGGGTCTTTGTGTATGCAGCACCTGAGTGACTGGATGGGGATTGCGGGGCATAATTGAATGGGAGCAAGGGATTGGGGATGTGAAAGAGTGGATGGATTTATGCGAATCACTTATCTCTTTCCCCCACCCTCTACCCTTCACTTTTCTCTCTTCTCACCCTCCCCACATAAGTCTCCCACTATCACCAGCTCCTTCACTCTGCCACTGTGCGGATCTCCTCTTACTTCACAGCATATCATTAAAAATTATTTTCTGCGAGATTTGAGGGTTAATATACTCAAGGAGAGCTCCCCGGTCCTTCATCCCGAAGCATTCCAGCTCCTAGCGTCTCTAAAAAGGTTAATAGTTACCAGGCCAGCCCGATGAATCACTGTCAGAGGACTTGGGTTTGATTCCCAGGCCAGGACTCAGTTTCCATAGGCAGCCAGGGTTGCTGTAGAGAAAGCACCCAATCTTGGGAATGGGAAGGAACAGCAGACAGGATGCAACAGCAACACCTACTGTTCAGGCTTAGGAACCACAATAGCAGGGTCTTGTAAGGAGCTGTGGTTTAAGGGCCTTAGCTGAGGATTACTGCTGTGACCGCTGGACTGAGGGGAGGGGAGGAGAAGGAAGGGTCGAGATTTATGAAAACAGAAACAAAGCCAATAAATTGTGAATAAAAGCTCACAGCACCAAAGTCCAGAGGAAGACTCCAAAATAGGGGCAAAGGCAACATCAGGCCCCCAAACGTCAACATTTTCAAAGCAAGATCCAAGTTCCCCTTTTCCCTTCAAAATTATGACAGGTTATAACTATATGAACCATGTACAGACACAAGGCAGCATTCAGCACACAATCATTGTGGTCACAAAGGACATGACCTTTGAACATGGGAAGCCCAACTTGCCAAACTTCCATGGGCTCCTTTGTTTTGTTTCCTTCTCTTTGCCTTATCATGTGCACGTTTGATCATTTGCAAATGCTTCTCCCTTCCAGAATCCAAGCACGAAACAGTCACAAGACAGGTGAGATCATCAACAGGACCAGTTGGAGGTGAAGAAATTTGTCTATGCCAGGTCCTTCTCTGCTACAGAGGGCGTTCCTAGTTACTCTTCCCTGGTCAAGGGAACCATTACTACAGTCCTGGTTCTGATATTTAGCTCCAGCTCGGCTCTTTCCTATTGATGTCATCAGGCCCTTATAAGAAATTGTGGCCTGCTGCACAGGTGACAGAGTACAACCAGCAGAGTGCCACAAAAAGGGTGAACCAAAGGGGGTTGACCCTTTGCGAGCTCCTTCAAGAGAAACTGTGTGTATTAGGCAGTATAGTTTCTATAAATTTGTTTGGATGGGAATGGATAGTGGATACTTACCTCAGCCTCTACCTTTAATAAGCAGGAGATTTGGATTGAACATGTCAACAAATACAGATAAACCCCAACACATTTTGTAACATTATGATATTTTATAGTATTTTGATTCTATTATGAACCTCCCCCAATGCATTAAGAGCTGGAGCAGCTTAAGTTAAACATCAGTGCTTATCGTACTATGTGTATTTCAGTGCTGTTCTCCACACAGGTAGCAGCGCTGATCATCTCCATCAACCAGCAACTTCACCAGCACTAGCCACTTAATGGCCAAATATTACCACTACCTAGAGAATTCTTAGGGTCATCTTAACCTTGAACCCAAACTCAGCCCACGATCAGTGACAGTATTGGGCCATTTAGCAACTCAAATTGTTCAATACTATCCATATAGCTTTTGAAATTCTACGGATAAGAAATTATGCACTCAGCAGTCACTGAATGCAAAATTGCTTTGAATAACATCCTATATATAAAAAAACATTTCTCATGTTAGTCATTTGCAAAAGGAGCTGAAGTATCGCTGGAGGCCAATAGAACGTGAAACGGAGTCGTTCTGTCTGTCGGGGAAGCTGTGAGATGCATCGGAAGCAGCAGTAACATGATACACACCAATTCCTCCAGCACCAATATCAAAATGAAATAAGGATTAGATCCCTGCAAAGAGCTGAACCCACATTTTATGAACTATTCTTTCCAATATATTTATTTGTGGGGGAGAGGGTAAAGGACTCTTCTTCCATGCTGAAACTGCTAATTTAACCCCTTTCCGTGTCCATTACCATGTGTCCAATAAACTGAAAATCCTTTAATTTAACACCATGCAAACCATTCCATAGAGAGCAGAAGCTGCGCCATGACTTTCAAGGATGTTGATCGAGACTCATTTAGAGAGACTTCTGGGCCCTTCACTAAGATCTGTGCTCTTCCCAGTGGAGACCATTTGGATAGTAGTGAGCGTAGTACTCCCCTCCAAAAGGGACCACAATGGTACCGCCCAGGGAATATAGTCAGAGCTTTCACAGGGAAAGGATACTATTGTAAACTGCTTTGGGGGAGTTTCTCAGGACAGTGTTCAGCAGCCTGGTTTATTTTTGGACACCTGCATTTGTCTCCCTACATTGGTTGCCAATGGCTGCATGTGCTAAATTTTTTTTTGTGCCATCAAGTCAGTGCTGCCTCTGGGTTTTCTTGGCAATGTATCACTGGAAGTAGATTGCCGGCCTTTCTTCCGAGGCAATGGAAGGTGAAGTGACTTGCCCAAGGTCACAAGGAGTGCCAGTGGAAATCAAACCCATGATCTTCTGGGTACTAGGCAGTTGCTCTAACCACTAGACTACTCCTCCACTCCAATTTAATTTAAGATCTTAGTGATTATTTCAGGTTCTTAGACTTTCCAAACCACTTTTGCTATTGCTGCCTTTAAGCCGGTATTCTCAACCCGAGTTTTTCTGGAGATACCACCTGCCCACGCAACTAGAAGAACTCTCACTCAGTCATGTTCAGCATGTTCAGTTTTTGGTCCACAAGGAATTCATTGCCCGAGAGCCTGCAGTTGGAGAAGGATTTAAGAAGTTTCCTGTTTACAGAATGTGAAGCTGCATAATGGAGTATTTCAGAAGTTATTTGTTATATTGTTTCCTGCATTTATTGGAAACTGCTCAGGATTTATAGATGGGTGGTCTATAAATGCTTTATAAATCAAGAGGTTCAGGGCCAGAAAGGCAGTGGTCAGTCTCTTGTCTTCTAGGGCTGAAAGAGACAGGAAAAGAGAATTGTGTCCCGTTCCAAAGTGTTCTTCAAGCTGAAGGAAGAGGAGGAAGTCTTAGAGGTCTGTTTACTAAGTACAGTGGTGGTTTCCCTGCGAAATCGGAGACGCAGCTCCTTTTTATTCAATGGGGCCACAGTTCCGGAAGCTGCTAGCGCCACTTAGTAAACAGACCCCTTAGTCTCTAATGTCAGATGGTGGATGCAGAAGACCCCACCAAAACGTTCTGTGGTAGTGCTTCTGGTATCCAGTGAAGTAGTGTTCCTGCAATATGGACAATGAAACGGAGAAAAGGAGAGAGCTCCCCAACACGTGCTTCATAGAGGCCCCTGAGCTGGAGGGGGAGAGAACGATTTGTAGAGGAAAGAGGGGTGGAGGAGTAACCTAATGGTCAGAGCACTGGCTTGGGAACCAAGAGACCAGGGTTCGATTCCCACTAACACTCCTTGTGGTCACTTGGATTTTTCTGAGGCAATGGAGGGTTACCAATGTCCCTGTTTAATGTACATTACCAAGTTTAAGTTACAATGAAAACCACTTTGACTGAAATGATAAAGCGGTATAAAAAAACCTGTTAAATAAGATTCAATCATTGGGAGTAACAGATACCAAGAAGGGTCCTTCAGAGTCAGGGAGCCCAGTAAAAGACTGGAGGGAACCCAATATCGAAAGGAAAAGGTGGGAGGGAGGCCCAGAAGTATGTGGAAGTAGGTTTCGAACCCTTATTATGCTTTTGGTACTTCCATACCGTGAAGTTGCAACTGAAGTTGTTGCCTTATGTAATGTTTGATTTGAGAAAACGTTTAAATCGGTAAAAGCCTTTATTGTGGAACAGCACCGCTGTGTCCGAAGTGTCGTCTTGAACCGTGTGTAGTACACCTTGGCCCCTGAAGTGGAAAATCCCTTTCGTCTATCAATGAAACCATGCCACAGTTTGCAGACAGACAATCTCGGGGATTCCCTGATCTAAAAGATATAACCACCAGAAAAAGGAACAAAATCGAGAAAGCAAAAGGAGAATTTGTTGGAACCACTTCTGGTACTGCATAATTTACCTTCTCGTTTTTTGCAGCTGATGTTTTTCAGGTCTTCTTGGCTCCAGTGGGAACAAGAAGCTACAGGTAAACTCAAATTTCAAGCCTATTAGATTACAGAATCAGCCTAACAAACTATCTGTGAAAATCTAAAGAGAAGTCGGACAGGGAACACAATGAAGGCAACCAGAGAGCATGAGAAGAGTAAGGGACAGTTTCAAATATTTCACTGGAGATTTTAGAAAAAAAGATTCGTCAGGACTGGAAATGTAGCCATATTTTTATTACATGTAGTAATTCATCAATGCTGTGCTCAGGGCCGTACAAGGAAACAGAACTAAACGCCCTGAATTACACGTATGCGATGGGGGACATGAAAGTGAGAGACAAAGAGAACGTAAAGTGTGAGAGAGAGAAGAACCAGCACCATCCACTGCTGCCGCTCAGGACAGATCTGTTGTGTGTGTCTGTGTGAGGGACGTTTCTGCAGCCTCTACCTGTCCTGTGCAGAAACGCAGGATCTCTCATTGCCAGTGCTGTTTATCCACTAGATTCCCTCCCACAAAGAGAGCCCCTAATGCATAAGAAAACTCATTTCTCCAGATTGTTGGGTTATCATGGAGACCGGCTATGTAGGACTCACGGGTTAATATAGAACACACAGAACGGTTCAAGGCTTTCATGACCACACGACTTCCTCCGATTTCATGCAACATGCTTGTCGGTAGAAAGATGTGCGACTGATGGACACAAGGAATGTTAAATATTCAATATGTTGCTTTCACATGGCTCATTCCTAACGACTCTGCTGAAAGTGGCTGAGAAATTGGGAATTTTTAAGTCTTAGATGTCGTCCCAACCCAAAAAGTCTGAGAGGCTGCTTATTTTAGAAGGCGGCTGGAGTGGACCTGTCCTTTCCCATAATGCTTTTTTCACTAGCTCATGCCCTGCCCTCTTCTCTTCCCATGCCCACGATCCTGCAGAGAGAGATGGAGCGCAGAGAGGTCACCTAGAATCGAAGTCCTGCTGTGGGAACTCGAATGGTAGAGGCTATGCAGAGATGAGGCGCAGAGGAATTTCCCCATGGAGGAGAGCGGTGCCAATTACCCAGAGGCTCCACTGATACTCGTGAACCAGCATATGGATCACATCTGCTGTGCCAGTTAACCAGCTGGGTAAAGGACAGAAATCGAGGCACCTATGCAGTCCACAAAGATGCTAGAGTGGAACAGATCATATTCTAACCCCCTGTCTTTCATCCGAAAGGCAAAGCCCTGATTACACACTGGTGCGGACAGACAGAGCTGTTAAAATCAAGCTATGAAGAAGAATTCAAGCATGATCAATGTCTGCCCCTGTCCTATTACTCTTCACCAACTCGCTGCACTAGTCAAGCTCTTACCAACCACATATCACAACAGGGATTGGCTAGCAAAAACGTAGAAAAATGTGATCACTTTAGCAGGGGGTTTCAGTAGCTAAGCTACTGCTCTCTCCAACATCTCAAAGAGACAGAAGGGGCTCTTTCCTGTTGCATCATGCCAGGCCCCTTCCTCTCCATCACTTCACATGCAGCGGCCTCTCCTGGGATTGGGACAGTGTAACAAATATCACGCCCGACTCAACTGACAAATACCCAAGGGACTTGTGGCTGGCAATGTGCATGAAAGCCCCTACTCAGCCCACTGTCAAACCAAAGGGATGCAAAAGGGGGGACAGAAGCCAACATTTAAAAATTTAGAAACACACAAAATATAAACCAAATGGCAAAATACTGCACCAATAAAAAAAACCAACAAAAAAACCCCACCACCATACAACACAAAAACCCACAAATGACATTTCAGTTAATCGACAATGCAAACTGCAAGAAAAATAGGGGCAAGTTTTGGATTTAGTTCATGCTTTTTCAGTACTAGCTAAAACAGTCAGGTACAGTAGTTATTTCCTTGTCCCCAGAGAGCTTACAATCTAACCATGATTTGAAAATTCCTCTATGATTCATCCACCAGAGAGAAGAATGCACTTTGCACACATTGTGCTCCTCTTCCCCACCCCCCACTCGCAGCCCTCCCACCCCCTGCCTTCCCACCACCTGCCCCTTTCCCTGCGCAAGTCTTTCACTCTCCTCTGCCGTCTCAACCAGTTCCACTCACGCTCCTCCAACCACCTTCTCACCATCCTCTTCCCTGTGCAGCCCTCCCCTCACAGCTCCTTTCATCCCCCTCCCTCCCCAGCACTTTTATTCTCCTCCACTGCTCCATCCCACCCCCAGTGCAATTCTCCACCCCTCTCCCCTTCCTGTGGCCACTTGTGCGTTCTCCCGAGCCTGTCTCTGGCTGACTCTGCATCCCAACAATGAAAATCCACTGCCCCAGAAACACCGTTTCCTCTAAGTTGCGCGGGAGTGCAGCCACAGAAGGCAGAACAGACGCTGCAGCCTGCCTGCACACTCGCTTCTGGCTTCTCCTGCGGCAACTTTCCTCTGCGTGGCCAAAGTGAGTGAGGTCAATGGGCACGTGGTGGCCATGGGCACACTCGGCACAGTGCTTCAGCGCACATGCATGTGAGCATTGGGCCGAGAGAGATTCTCGATCCAACTGAGCCCCAGAACAGACTGCTGGAAAAAGTGCATCCCGGACACCATCAAGAGCCCTTTGCTGCCACTCTGCTAACATCAAGTCAGTGACCCAACTAACAGGCCCATAGCGCCACTTTTAGGCACAATTACCACCAAAGCCAAAGGCAGAAAAAGAGACGGACGCACGGAAACAGCAAAGGAAAAGCTAGCACATAATTAAACGCCAAGCGTATTTAAATTATAGGCAAATGAGCTGTGCGTATTAAAATGGAATGTTCATATCTGACCCAATGCAGAGAAATGCGCAAAGGATTTTATAACCCGCCTTAGCGCCAGTATCTCTACACCTGGCCTTGAGGTGGCTTAAACATCTAGCGCATGCCCCCAACAATATTTTGATGGCATCAGGGGCTTTCCCTGATGCCTGGATCATCTGAGGGGCAGAGTCAGACTGCCAAATATGGCCTTTTCTACCTTATATGGCAATCTGACCCCGCCCGATGCATCCCAGGATGCACCAAGTGGGGCTAAGTGCCGCCATTCTTCAAGATGGTGGTGTAGGAGTGGGAGCACATGGTCTACAATCCTGCTCCTTTGTGAAGGTACCGGGAGGCGTTGGGGGATTCAGGGCCACTGAGCTACCAGGGTTTTTTTTTTTCAGTTGGGTAGGTTGGGGGGGGGGATATCGGGGATTTATTTCTGTAGGGAGTATCAACCCCTGACAGTATTTTGATGGCATCAGGGGCTTTCCTCGATGGCTGGATCAGAGGGGGAAGTGTCAAATTTCCCTCAGATGATCCAGGCATCGGGGAAAGCTCCCAGAGTGCATATGCAAGTTAGCCACGTGGTGCCCGTTTCGCCGGGAGAGCATGCAAAACTTGCACCGACTTCTGTACGCATGTGTTTGGCTTGCTCTCCCAGTTTAAGGCTGCCATTTGCGCCAAGTTTAACATGTGGCTAATTTGCATATGGGCCCCTTTCTGTATGCCAGCGCTGAAGTTGTGCGCTATCAGTGCACTGCAAAGAGGCACACGGAGCAGACGGCATGCAACTTCAGCAACGGCTTTCTGCAACGGCCCATAAGTGCATGCAGGCATCACTCCCTTGGTGGAAACAGGCATGCTTAGCCAGTGTGTCCATTCTCAAAGGGCATGGACAAGAATAAAATATCAAAACCCCTAATATCTCCCAGCACGTGGAGAGAGGATGGGACAGAGGAGCCGGGCTTGACCAACTATCTAGATATGCCGCCAACAGCTGAGGGCACATGAGACGTTTTACATTTATGTGTACGGTTATTGCTACAGCTGAAGCTGAGTGCTTGCTGGATATTAGGGGAGCCGCTGCATTCTGCCCTCAGCTGCTGAAAACTAGGGCCCCTGTGTCGCCGATACAGAAGAGGAGGCAGCTAGGAGAACATAAATCCAATAAACTGGAAGATCAGTCTTGCCAATATAACTGCTGGTGAATCTGGAACACAAAGTATATCGCCAGTCAACATATGATCAAGCTGTGGAATTGGATGCTAGTCAGTGTGGTCCAGATTAACAGTACAGTTGGGTTTAAAACAGTCTAGACACACTGTGGAAGTTGTACTGATACAATTGCATCTCCATAACCTGTTCTGTTATAAAATATACCATGTATATAGTTCAGATGCGGCTTCAACGATACTTCTTTATTAGTCCCTAGCTGACCTGTATATTGTTTTCTTGTATTATAGTTCAAATGTTCTCTGTAACCAGGTTTCTGAAAACGTGTTCAATGTAAACCGCCCCTGAATGATGGAAGGGGGTATATAAGAAATGTTAAATAAATAAATACTATTGTATTCCTCTCCATGCTTCTTATAGTACGAGTATACTTTGGACTGGACACACTGCATCCACCTGGATGTGATTACGCACACTAAGCAAGGAAAAAGGTGCATGTCTGTAAAAGACTGTTTAACACTGCAAAAGGGAGATTACTCTTCTGAGACTTCAGGGTTTGAGTGGCAAGGACCAATGAAATAAAATGTCCAGACAACAAAAGAATTTTACTTTTACTTTGTAGTGACTGGACTTGGTCAAGTACTATTGTACTGCTTGGACACTTCTTATTCTTTCTGGAATGACGACAGGAGCAAGATCGCCACTTGGGTGGGCTGATCATACTTATAAATGTTCCCTAAAATTATATGCTGCTTGTGAGGGGGGAAGACAGTGTGTTTGTGAGGGTGTATGTGCACGGAGGCAACTATGGGATGCGTTTGTGTGTGTGCACGTCCAAGGGCGAGATGTGTGCACGCACACATGTCTCTTATGTGCAAGCAACCATTTTGAAACAGACCACAGCAGAAACCTTATCAGAATTAAACATTTAATAAATTTTCCTTAGTCATCTCATCTGCTTTATCATTTGAATTTTTAGCTTCTGCTGCACAGAGTTCTTCACGAAATTTGGTCAGTGGAAATTTCTGCACTTGGACTTAAAATTCTGCACACAAGCCGTCAATCCTTAGCGAGAAATCCTGCACCTGGATTCAGTTTTTTTGAGGTCTATATCCAGGGCCGGCTTACCATCAAGCACACTAGGCGATCGTCTAGGGCGGCAGCTTCTGGAGGTGTCAAAGGTCAGATGCAGTCAGAACAAAAATAGGCGCCATTAGTTAGACACACTCAAAGAGCCCTCCTCATATACTTTTACATGCAGGAAGAGTGGGCAATTTTCAAACAGCTTTTTGCCCAGGTAAATGTCTTTTAAAAACTGCGTGTGTGCGTGTGCGTGTGTACTGAGGGAGGGCACCAGTCCCATCTAAGCACCCAAAGTCCTTGAATCAAGCACAGCGCACACCCCACAGTGGTACCATATCGTGACGTACCAACAAATGCAGTCAGAGACCAAGAAAATGTGGCAGAAAAATACTGAAATAGTTCCCATCGTATTGGGAGCCACAGGTTTGATGAAGAATTTAAGCAAATTTTAACAAATTACCGATAACTGTTACATCTTACAAACTCCAGAAGGAATAACTCATTGGCACGATGCAAGTACTACGCCGAGCATTAGCGGTAAATTTGAGAGACCGAGATCATACTCCACCTACCCTGGGGCTTAGAAGTGAGGTTCACGACTGTCACGATATCGCAGAAGGTGCCCCGAGTAGCAGTGGGCATGGAGATGGCAGAGGAAGGTTTCCTGCAGACATCCAGTGAAGAGAGATCATTTAAACAGTCCTTCTGTTTTAGGGAGAGTACGTGCACGTGTCCGGTGGCTCAGTGGCAGTACTACACACTGCTGGGCAGATAACCAGGGTTCAAGATCCAAGCCCGTCTTCCGCTTCGAGTCAGTGTGTGGATACTGTGGAGGTAAGAGACGTCCCTTCCACCTATTGGCCTCAGTCAGCGGGCATATGTACCGGGCCACAGAGCAGTGTTCTTTTCACACTAAAGCCCAGGGGCCAGTGACAACCCCCCCCCCCCTCCCCTCCAAAGAGCTCTCCCTCTGGCACTTCTGTCCTATTCTTGAGACCTAAGAACAGTGCAGGAGTCTGGACAGTGTGGGGCCAGAGGGAAAACGGAAGCAGTGCCTGCAGTACAGAGAGCTTTGGGGGAGGGGGTTAAATGGGAGGAGGGCTAGGGGGGCTTGTGACTGCCAGGGATGGGGTTAGAGAAGTAGTGTGCATGTTGGGGGAGGCCGAGGTGGAGGGAGAGAGAGTGTGTGGGGCACACTGTTTAGTTACATGGGTCACTCTTGACCAGCCTCGTCAGAGTGGGGCAGTAGCCCAGTAGCTGGAGCAGTGAACTGTGACTCTGGGTTCAAATCCCACTTCTCCCACCGAGGCTCCTTTTGACTTCAACCTCCACTGCCTCAGGTAAGCCTCCTTGAGCAGAGAAGTAACTACAGTAACTGAACTGTATCCCACCTACAACTTGGATATGGAAAAGGCAAATAAACGTAAAATACAAATGCAAACTTAGAGGGACCCCTCCCCCTTTACCCAGAGCACTGGCTGCTTTGTCTAAGACCATCCTGGTTTTTACAATTAAGCTTTTATTCCCCAACAAGGACCTACTTAAGATACAGTGACAATCACTGCCACAGTGAGTCCTTAGGATTGGCCTAGATAATAGGGTGTCGGTATGGGAAAGGAATCACCGGGTAACCGTGAATGAAGACTCATAGCCCCAGTAGAGCTGGAAACAGCAAAGTCAAAAAGATCAATCTCCTGTGGGATGCAGCCAGGACATCTGTTCGTTAATCGCTCTCCACAAAGTCCTGCCTCTCACATCAGCGAAGCCTCAGCTTCACACTATGATTGTTTAAAGAAAATCTAAAGGCGGCTGAATGTTCATCAGGATAAAGAGGGAAATCAGTTTCAGAACCTGGAAAGCTTTAAATTACAGACACGTCTGCTCTTACACCACCTCCACGCAGCTGGTGGTGTGCACCATGTCACCAAGATAAACCATCCATAGGGGGGAAAGAGCAGTTGTGTCGCACCTAGCGCTGTTGACGGCCGATCGGAAACACACAGTGGGTAGCAATGTGGGACGAGAAGCAAGCTATCCAAATCCAGCTTCTGCCTTGGAGAAGTCACCATCTCCCAATGTTAGGTAGACAGACTAAGCTCTCTGGGTCAGGAACTCAGTGGGCATCATATAAATGCATAACTAGAGTGCCCCTAAGCTGGCAATGAACTTACTGCCAGACCCAAGACTTTCTGGATTTCAGCTATGGGCAAATGCGGTTTTTTGCTAATGTTGGTAAGTTCCCCTTTTTCTGGTCCATTACCAACACCTGCACTGATCTCTCCAACCCACCCCCAGCTTATGTTCCTTCCTCAGACATCTTCTGCTGCGACGTCCATTACCTCTCAATTTTCTTGCATAAATGTCCACAATTCAATTATGCAGAAAGACCAGTGACACCTCCCTGTGTGGCTCAGACACTAATCAATCAGTCAGATAAAGGCTGAGGCAAAGCTGGCAACCCCCCTCTCATGCCTACTGGGAGCCTGCCACAATACCCAGTACCACCCAGTATCGTGCCCACAGCAGCTGGGGAACTTTAGCAATGGCTGTAGTACCAGCAGCAAACACATTTCCAGTAACCTTAGCACCAGTAGCGGATGATAACCAAACCACGTGTGACAGGGGGGAGAAGGAAGTGGCAGGGCAGCACAAAAAGGTGCCGGGTGACACTACCTGATAAAAAAAGTCATTTTTCCTCTCAGCGACTTCCAGCTCAACCACCTCCTGACAATTCCCTTCCAGGCATTCAGGGACTTATGGAATAGGAGAAAATGACATTTCCTTAGGAACCCACACGCTTTACAGTTAGACAGCATGAGGACACATCTCAGCCAACACCAGGCGAGAGCCAACAGATATAAAGCAGCAAGAGGACTTAACTGCGGACACTGGTTTCCTCACCCATTCCTAGAATCCCCCCCCCCCCCCCGCTCAAAAACGCTGCAGTCTTGTCAGTTTTTTCATGTAACAGCATTGAATACAAACACAGTGAGCCACGAGCCTGATTAAGAGGAATTTCCAGTCGCACCTCGACAAGTTGCCCATACATTTTATAACTTATGAACTTCAGAAGCAAGCTCTTTTGCAAAATGCAAGCATTATGGCGCGTGTCAGCAGTCATTTTGAGAGATCGAGATCATACTCCACATACCCTGGCTTACAAGTAGGTTCATAACTGTCATGGTCTGCGCTAAACTAACAAATTTAGAGAGAAAAAAACCCCCAAATAACTGGCTGATTTGCTCAGACACCAAATTTCTTTGCTCACGGTGCAGCTGAGCTCTACAATGTTTGCCACATATTTACTTCATCTACTGTATCATTATCTGGATCACAAGATATCGTCACTCTCGGGTAGTTTTAAGTTCCTTTTTCAAGCAAGCCATTGTTAACGTCTTTTTCCAGATACACGGAACATGTTACGGGGAAGCGATTCTTACTGCCACTCAGTGTGAGCCAAAAAACAGACACGTGACTCCTGGTATGATGTGTCCTCAAAAACAGCCAGAGATCACAGGAAAATCTGTAAAGAACATAACACAGCAAATAAATAACAAAAGTGCAGCACCGAGAGATCGGTAACACATGTGGACTGTTCCTTAGTGCCCCAGGCCCCGGGATGGCAAGGAGGGTGTGTGTCACACCCTCTTTAATTAGTATTTTGTTCTTATGAAACAGATGCAAACTAATCGTGAAAAGCAGGATAACTTTAAGAAGTTTTTAATTGTTTACAGCCTCCCCAAACAAATTGGCAGGAACTTCATCGTGGCCTAAAATACTCATGAGTGTAATAAGAATCAGTCTGAAATATGTCAAAGAAAAGGAAACCTCAGTGAAGCCTTGTAGTTCAAGGACGCAAGGTCTGCTCGTAACCCAGGCCACGCACGACCATGTCTAAAAATTAAAAAAAAAAAAAAAAAAAAAAGCAAAGCTATATTTAGGGATGAATGTCTGGCATAGAAACCAATTATCAACCAAGCCTACATTACAAGGATACTCTGATAAACGTCCAGAGGAAGTGAAACAGATGCAAAGGGCAGGGATCGCCTAATTATTCGACAAACTAGGCAGTCATCTAGGGCACAAACCTCTTGGCTTGGGGGGGGGGGTGGGCAAAATGTAAGGCATTCAAAGCTAAACAATAGATTCTGACAACCAGGGGGGGGGGGTGAAAGGCATAAGATCTGGTCTGCCTAGGGCGCCAATACACAGAACCAACTCTTCAACTGGCCCTGGCAAAGGGTTAACCCAAATATTTGGGCACCTCAAAGGTAGTGGTGGTCCACAGACTGTAAAGGAAGATTACTGCATCTGGAAAGCCGGATTTAAGAAAGAAGTTGTACAACCCTGACCAATCTCAGTTTGCAGCTACATGAACATATGCAACTAACAGACAACACATAGGGCCGGCTCTAAGTGCTGCATCTCTAGGTGAACCTCAAACTTCACACCCCCGCCTCTGGCTGTCAAAATCTATTATTTAGCTTTGAATGGCCCTCGGCGACTGCCTAGTTTGCCTAGTGTTTAGTCTGGCCCTGACCACACACATTACTAACTTCAGAATTTAACCCCAAAATTTGTGAAGGAGTTTAATGAGAAGCTCGAGAGTCATGTTGCATTATGCATTTAGCAAACGCCTGATATCCACCCCTTTGCAAATATTAGCTTATCACCTCAGTTTGGTCCCATGTAAAGATTCCAGCCGCATATGAACACACGCAAGAGTCATGCGGTTGTGCTATGAGCAAGGCGAGCAACAATTTTATTGACTGGAAGGGATCTATTAGGCAAGTCTTAACTAGGTGAAAGTTGAATTACATGGAGCTCTTTCAATCCAACTATAAAAAGCAGTATTTAAAAATAATCTAGCATCAGTTCCTTACTTTATGAGACGTTTGCTAAAAGAATAAATGCACACATGACTCTCGAGCTGCCCATTAAAACTCCTTCAGAAATTGAATGCCTGCCCAGTTATACCTCAAGGGCCCAAAATCATCTAAGACAAGACCCGCTCGAGTCTAAAGTTCAAATTCCTCAAAGAAGGGGAGAAGGGCATTTAAAACGAGAAAATGGGCCATGCAGGTGAATCTGCGGGCTACCTATCACTGCGGCTCTTTGCTAGTGAGGTTCTGAGGTCCGAGGAGTCCAGGGACACTGGAAGAGCAGAATCCAGTGGTGAACATGTCAGAACTGGATCCGATAACGTTAGAGACTAGAAAACTCCATGTGGCATGTTCTGTCCGAGATGCTCTGAAAATAGAGTTTCCAAACCTCTGCCATACTTTAATCTTCCAATATTTAAAAAAGGCAATTTTGTTTTGTGCAAAATGCCGGGGAAAAGGTCATTCTTCTTTGATTTTAGACCTTGCAGTTCAATCTTACTGGTAGAATTATTCAAGTAATACAATCTCTCTAAAGACTGCAACTAAAAGGCATACAGGGCATTCAAAGAAAAAGTAGACAAAGGAGCTGCAGAGCCTTCTGGAGCCAGTACAAATGATTGCTATAAAGTGGTTTATGACAGCCATGAATCAACATCTTCCATCTGTGGGCTGCTCATAAAATTCAGCCCGGATTTTCAGCACCAGTTTGTCAAAGTTTGCCAACTACCAGATGAGAGATTAGAGATTCTAAAACCTGGCTCACAAAAGGGCTGAAGCCACCTCGTCTTACAGATCTAAAATAGCTTTTTTTAAAAAGTGCCATCAAGTCAATGCTGACTCCTGGTGACCCAGCAGCCCGCAGGTTTTCTTGGCAATGTATGACTGGAAGTAGATTGCCAGGCCTTTTCTTCCGAAGCAACGGACGGTAAAGTGCCTTGTCCAAGGTCATAAAGAGTGCCAGTGGGAACCGAACTCTGGCCTCTTGGGTATGAGGCTGTTGCTCTAGACAACTCCTCCACTCAAAATCACATATTATAGCCCAAAGAAAAAATATATATATATATATACATACATATACATAGACCTGTGATGTACAGGAAGCAAGTAGATAAAGATCACACTGTCTCTGGTAACCAATGTTTTACCAATCTAATGAGATATTTTTGCCCTGCCAAATGTACTTCTGGTACATACAATACGAGTAGCGGGTTAGCAGGGCCGGGCCAGGCCGGGCCAAACCAACCATTTGGCAAATTAAGCGGTTGCCTAGGACAGCCGCTTCTGGGTGGCAGTAAATAGCAGGGACTTCAAAGCTAAATAGACCTGATGGCGATAGTTCCAAGTGAATGCTTGAACTCTGCAGAATTGATGCAGATCATATGGACCCCCAATACCCTGACCCCCCCTCAATCCTCTGGTAGCAAATTCCAGAGTCTGATTATGTGTTGAGTGTAAAAATGTTTTCTCCGATTAGTCTAAAATGTGCTATACTGTAGCTTCCTTGTTATTTGCTCCAGCACCGACCATGCTGCTGCAAAACGTAGAACACTAATTGGTCAGTTGTGTCTAGAATAGTTGCCGCGCCACTGAACAATGTCCTCAAGCCTTACGTACTTCTCCTGCATTTTGGAAATTATTTTTTAGATGCCTGAATTCCACATTGAAATGTCAGGTAAAGGATATGGGCCAGATGCTGCTAGATTAAGCTTTGTATAGAAAGAGATATAAGTTCTTTCCATTGCTGTAAGTTTCTATGAAGCTTTCACTAAAACTCTATGTGATCACTCTTAGCCCCCCTTCGCCAGGGGCGACATGTAAAGTCCGAGCCACAGCTCCTTCTACAGATAGAGCGAAGCTACCTGCCTATTACGAGGAGGAATCAGCAACACCACATACATGCATGCGTAAGAGTCACAAGGACTAACACATTGTTCTTGTATTCCAGATACCCACGTTTTTGTTTTAATTTTATATTTATTTGCATTTATACATTTACATCCAGGTATACACATGAATGAACAAGAACATGATATAAGATAATATATTAAGTAATAATTAACCAAAAGGTGATAAAATAACCATTGTCTTTAGGCCACTAACAATGGGAAACCAGAAGGCACCTGGAAATACAAGCGAAAGTAAAGGAAAATAAATCCCTTATGCTAAAACACAGACAAGGTAGAGTGAGACGTATGTGTCAGCTGTACAAGACCTGCTACTTCTTTCCTAGCCACCAAGAATTCCAGTAGCTGTGGAGGCCCAAAAAACAGATTAACATTTCTCCTTACAGGAAACATGACACCGGGCAGGAAATTTCAACAGAAAAGACTCACCAAGAGAGAGAACCCTGGGTTTATAACCCAAGCACACTCTCCTCCTCAGCCAGGTATCCAGAGATAAGTCGGGGAAAAAACAAACTTGAGAGCTCAAACAACTCACCAACATTTTTGAAATAAGATCTTAGAATCTACGATTTATCAGACTACAGATCTAGGGTAACAAGGAGGGTGGACCAGACCATGATCACCTCTAAGGAGCTCTCCAGCAGCCCTGTAACATCCCTGGCTTCCAAGGGATTCTCAGGCCACGGAGCCCTAGTCTGGGGGGAGGGGGGTAGAACTTCCAGGAGGTTTTGAAAGTCCCAGGGAGGAATCTATGCACCATCTCCAGGGAAGACTGAATAGGAGACTTAGGGAAAATTAAACAAACTAAGATTATTTTTCCAAGCTTCATTTTCAAGATATTCAATCTTCCTGGAGGTCACAGTCCTAATGCTTTAAAATGGGCAACATGCAACTCTCAAAGCTGTCCAAGTTCTTCAAAAAATGGGCCCTGTTCCACTTGCATTCGGGAGACTTCCTGAAATGTATTCTTAAAATGATGCAAGTTCAGTATTTACAGTTCCCACAACTGATAATAGGGAGGTATTTATAGTTGCTACAGTGTCCCATGTAATCTTTGCAGGCTTCACCAAACCCCATGCTCCCAGAATCGGCACACCTCCAGAAACCGCCAACAGCAACTATAAACCAAGAGTTGATGGTCTCGCCATTCCTCCAACCCCACAGGCAGTTTTGGGTGAGTGTGCGGGCAATGGTTGCAAACTCTATTCACTTCCCTGCAATGGCATGCTCATCGGCAAAACGGGGGGGGAAGCACTACACCAGTCGAAGCAACACTTCCTGGTCACAGTGGGGGGTCCGCTGTTCAGGGGAAAGCCATATCCCTTATGACCAGGTCCGACAAAATAATCACCCCATGGACCTGCCGAAGACACCGCTCCAGCTCCCAAAGCAGCAAATTTGCTTGTGTCCAAAGTCCTCTGTCCCACCAAGTTGGTTCCAGCCACACCCGACAGTAGGTAGGCCTGTTTGTGTTTCCTCCGTCCCATTATCACAGCGACAGAGACCATACAACACAAGGGAAGAGTTCAGTCACTAAAGCCTGTTGCACCGGAGCTATACTCTGCCGCCATCTTGCTTCCCCCTCTGTATATACAGGGTGGCCCAAAAAAAGTGAGAACATCTCGTAGCACATATAAGTTATTTAAAAATTCAAAAAGACAGATGTAAACGATTGACAAATTAAAAAAAAAAAAAAAAAAAAAAAAAAAAAAAGGACTCACGTGATGTGGTGAGCTGGGGAAGCTGCGTCCTTCCTGAGCTCCGGACCCCCGGACCCCAAACCGGCTAATCCAGCCCATTAACGGGGCGCAAATCGCGGAATTTGTCCTGCACTGCTTTGCGGCAACTCTATAAACCCCGAGCGGGTCCCCAAGCGGAGGATGGCCGCGGCGGCGAAGCTTGGCAGGAGGGAGAAGGATCGCGCCCTGGGGACAACTAAGATGGCCGCCTCACCTCCGAGCCCGGGGGCTACCCCTTCATTACCAATGGCCGCGATCTCGGCGGCCACGATAACGGAGATTTCGGCGGCAGTGGCAGAGACTCTCTCCCAGCAGTTCCAGACCCTACACACAACAATGGCGGCAGTTCAGAGCTCGGTCGAGGCAGTTGGGCTCCGCATGCAACAGGCGGAGGCCCGGCTCCTGCAGGCAGAGGAGGAGGTGGAAAAGCTTGCTTTGGAGCTCGAGCAGGTGCGGGGGGCCCTGAAAGACCAAGCTACAAAACTGGAAGACCTGGAGAATCGCTCCAGACGCAGTAACTTGCGTTTCCTAGGGGTCCCAAGTTCCGTGGCGGATCGTGACCTGCGCACATACATTGAGGCTTTGTCCATATCTTTGCTGGAAAATGAAGAGCGGGGCTCCCCACTGGTGATTGAACGGGTACATAGAGTGGGCCCCAGGAAACCTGCTGACTCCAGGCCGCGAATTGTGCTCGCCAAATACCTCCAGTTTCAGCAAAAGGAGGCAATTCTGCGGGAGGCTCGGAGGCGCGGCACCGTAGAGCGGGATTCCGCGAAGATTCGCATTACTCAAGATTATTCAGCCGCAGTGAGCCAGCGCCGCCGAGCCTATGCTCCGGTCTGTCAAAAACTGATCGCCGCCCGCATAAAATTCACCGTTCAATACCCAGCGCGCCTCCACGTGCTTCACGAAGGCCGACCCCGGGTGTTCGACTCGGCAGCAGAAGCGGCGGTCTATGTGGACACAGTGACTGGTTTGGGTACCCCACCGCGTACTGGACAAGACAGCCTAACCGGCATTACTGCTGGGGTTCCATCCTGAACTGGACGGTATGAGCCCCTGTAGGGCATAAGCGAGTGGAACAGTGAGGGTTCTTACTATTGGGAGGCCTGGTGGGCCGGCTCACTGAGGCGATGGACACTACAGCTATTTTATGGCATGGCGTAAGGCTGGGGGGAGAGAATAAGCACCTATGCACTGTTTGATAACTGTTAAGTGGGGGGAGGTTAGCAGCGGGGGTGCCTGCCATTAGCCTGGACTTCACACCTTCCTGGGGCCCCCGAGCGGGAACAACCCAGTGGCGGTGGCGGATGTTGTGGTTCCTGGGATTGCTGTACCTTGATATTTCTGCTGGCACTGGTCTCCTGGGGGAATTCATATGGGCCCCCGGGCTTGGGGGGAGGGGGCGGGGGGGTGGAAAGTGCCGGGAAGGGGGGCTAGAAATGTTTTATGGTGAGGCCTCCGCCCCTCCCCCCCTGGGTTTTCTGATTCTATTTCTCCAGGTGGGGAGTGGGCCAGCCTCTACACCACGGGTGTAGGTGTTTCACGCTATCCTTTGAGTTACTGTTTTTGTTTTTTTTTTATTTGTTATTTGGCGGGAGGGTAGAAGCATTGGCATGGGCAGGGAACAACTGTGTGCCCCCCCTGGACTCCTGGGGGATGTACCGGTGGGGACAGGGGGAGTCTGCTTCAAGGGGGTTGGGGGGTCTGGGCACGTCTCGGTGAGTGATTAGTAGGAAGGGAGATGGGTAATTCTCAAGGGTGGTTAGTGATTGAGTGTGGGGGTTGGAGCAGGGACGGGATGAAGATGGGTAAGGGGGGTATAGTGGGGTGCTGGGATGGGAGGATTAGGAGAGGGGGGTGGGTTAGTGATAGGGGGCGGGTTGGGGTGACGCGGGGGGCACAGCAGCACTATAGGTGGAGCGGGCATGGCCCGTACGGGGACTTCATATGGGTACCGGGGGGGCCCCAGGCTGGGGGGTCCCGCCTTCTTATTTTTATGGACCAGGTACAAATTGTCTAGGTCTCTATGAACCGCCCTGAAGGTTATCTCTTGGAATATTTGCGGGATAGGCAGCCCTATTAAGCGATATAAGGTATTGCAGGCCCTGGCTCGGTTGAAATGTGATATAGCAATGTTGCAGGAAACCCACCAGACAGCCGAAGAACACGCTAAATTACAGAAAATGTGGGTGGGGCAGTGTTGGGGATCCCCGGCCAAGGGAAAGAAGGGGGGAGTGGTCATACTGATTGGCAAGTCTACTCGTTTTGAGCTACTTCAGGACTACTCGGACCCGGAAGGCCGCTATATCTTGCTCCATGGTAACCTGGATGGTCGGCCGGTAGTGCTGGGTTGTTTGTATAGCCCCAATGTATTGAATCGGGCGTTTTACGATCGCCTAGCATCCCGCCTGGAGCAATTACCTGATGTCCCCCTGATTTTGGCCGGTGACTTGAATGGGGTGTTGGACGTGGGACTTGATGTATCGGGTGGGGGAGGAGCGCACCTGCGCACTCCAACGACTAAGGTTTTGAAGGACTTTTGCAGACGATTGGGCCTGTTGGACCCATGGCGATTGCTTCACCCGAGTGAGAGGGATTTTACCCACCAGTCGAGGGCTCATGGTACCAGCGCTCGCCTGGACTATGTGTTAGTGTCGGAAAAGCTGTTTGTACAGGTTGAGGATGCACAGATTGGCCCCTCGGAGTTGTCCGACCACGCCCCAGTTTGGATTGCACTTAGTGGCGGGGGCTCGGCTGTATCGCTGCGGGTCTGGCGGTTTCCTCTGGGCCTGTACCAAGATGCGGAATTCCGGATCTACCTTGCAAAACAGTGGCAGGAATTTATGCATCACCATATGCAACATCAGGATGATCCGGAATTGCTCTGGGAAACGGCTAAGGTCGTCCTACGGGGGGATATTATTGCATATGTGGCCCGGAAGCGGCGGCTGGTGGCGCGACAAATTGTACAGTTGGAGAAGCACGTGGTGCGTGCTCGGCGACGTTGTGCGGGAGATCCCAGCGCACTGAACAGGCGACGGCTCTGGGAGCTACAGACGACTCTCAATGAGTTACTTCACCAGCGGGCGAAGAAATCATATATGTATTATCGGTACCAGCTCTTCCGTTTTGGTGATAAACCCGGCAAACTCTTGGCGCGTTGTTTGCGGGGTCACCGGGGTTATTGATTGGTGGCAGCGCTGCGCGATGATCAGGGAGCCCTGTATAAGGACAATGTCGGCATCGTTCGAATCTTCCGTTCCTTTTTTCAAAAATTGTACGCCCAGAGAGAGGGAGACCCAGACGCCATGCAGCAGTATCTGCGGGGGCTGTCGTTGCCGCGGCTGTCTGCAGAACAGAGGGCCCACCTGGATGCGCCGGTCACGGTGGAGGAGATCCAGGGTGTTATACAACGGGCTGCTTGTTGTAAGGCCCCCGGCCCGGATGGGTTCGGAGCCGAGTTTTATAAGTTACTAGGTGATTCGACACCTCCAGTATTAGTGGCGGTGTACCATAGGCGGATGGCGCAGGGGCGCTTCACTTGGGGTAATAACCACGCGCATATCTCCTTGATTCCTAAGCCGGGGAAAGACCCTACTCAAGCGGCATCGTACCGGCCCATTTCATTGTTGAATTTTGGCCTGAAAATCTTTGCAAAGGTGCTGGCTGACCGGCTGGCTTTGGTATTGGGCGATTTGATTCATGAGTCCCAGGTCGGGTTCGTTAAAGGGCGCTACGCCGTGCGAAATATACGACGGCTGTTGGCATCTCTGGAATGGGTTCGGGAACAGGACCTCCAGTCACTGGTGATTAGTTTCGACGCTGAAAAGGCATTCGATCAAGTCCAGTGGGAGTATTTGCAGTTTTTGTTGCCTCAGTATGGGCTGGGTGCCCCCTTTTGTAAGATGGTGGAGCTGCTCTATACCGACCCTACAGCGGGGGTTCTTTGCAACGGGGTGTACTCGGACTCGTTTCGACTGGAACGCGGTACGCGTCAGGGCTGCCCGCTCTCCCCCTTACTTTTCGTGTTATCCTTGGACCCGTTGATACGCAAGATCGAGAGCTCCCCCGATATCTGTGGGACGCGCATTGGTTCCTGTGGCTTCAAGGTGGCCGCATTTGCAGATGATCTCTTAGTTCACCTTTCCTCTCCCCAGCAGTCACTTCCGAGGTTGCTTGAAGAGCTTTCGTTATACGGACGGTTCGCGGGATTGCGTATTAATATGACAAAGTCGGAAGCCTTAGATGTGGGGGGTCAGTTACGGGAGACTTGGCCTGGGAGTTTCCCGCTTCGCTGGGCTGCGGACTCGATTATTTACTTGGGTGTTGTGTTAACTCGGAAATTGACCTTGCTGTATCCCACTAACTTTGAGCGTATCTTTGCTAAGGTCCGCGCGCAGCTGCGGGCATGGGCCCCTCTGCCTTTGTCTTTGCTCGGTAGGGTGGCCGCCCTGGGGATGGTGATCTTCCCGCGCGTGCTTTATTGGTTGCAAACACTCCCCGTGTGGCTTTTGAAACGTGACCTGATGCGTTTGAAGAGGGAGATTCGGGGGTTTCTTTGGAAAGGCCTCAAGGCCCGTATACCGATGGCGAGGTTGCGTGGTAGCTGGCGCTCCGGAGGGGTGGGGGTTCCTGACCTTTGGAAGTACGCACTAGCCTGTCAGGCCCGCCATTTAAGCGATTGGTTGGGGGACACTGAGACCTATACTCCGCGGGGGCTTGAAGCGGCATTTGTGGCGCCCCACTCTTTGGAAGCGATTTTACACTTACCGCGGGCGGATCTGCCGTCTCGCCTGCTGAACAGTTTGCTGGTGCAGGCAACCCGCCGAACTTGGCAGCAGCTCAACAAGTGTTGGGGTAGCAATGCCGCGGTTTCCTGCTGGCTGCCTATACAGGGGAATGCCTGCTTCTTGCCAGGCTCGGACTCGGCCCCCTTTCGTCAGTGGTGGCGAATGGGTCTACGCCGTCTGGGGCACGTAGTGGATCCCGCTGGCTGTTGTAAGTCTTTGGGGGAGCTTTGTAGGGAGTATGGGTTGCCTATGGGAATAACGGCGTTTGCACATGCCCAGATCTCCCATTACATCGGCTCCCTACCACGGCAGGAGCTTACAGTAGAACATTCGGGACGTATTTTGGAGTTCTTCGCACTGGGGGCGGATACTCCGCCGACGATAGCAGCCTTGAAGAAACGGCTGGACCGACTGGGTGTGCCCCCGGATTATTCACGGGTGGAAAGCCTTTGGGCGCGAGAGCTGGGTCGGGAAGTCGCGCCGGGGTCCGTTCGGGCGGCCCTGGGTAGGATCGCGCCACTTGTGGTTGGCACTCGTTGGCGAGAAGTGCAGTTTAAATGCGTCCTTCGTGCTCATTTCTCCCCGCGGCGGGCGTTTCGGAGTCACCTTGCCTCCCATGGGGGATGCCCTAAGTGTTCGTGTGCACTGGCAGATCTGGGCGTTATGTGGTGGGGTTGCCCCTCTATTCGTAAGTATTGGCGGAACATTGAGACTTATATGAGTGGGCTGTTGGGTCAGGGGCTTTGCTGGTCGGGGACCCTCGTAGTGCTGGATCAGTTGGGGCCACTCCAACCGAAGGGCAGATGGGATAGAGTGTTGGTGCGTAAGGCCTGTCTGGTGGGTAAGGGCCCTATTTTATTTATTTATTTATTTAACAGTATTTCTAAACCGCCTTATCTTAATAATCAAGGTGGTATCACAGCAAGCAATCAGGTAAAGTGTGTGTGTTGTACATGCAGTGAGGATAAAACTTAGTTGTGTGAGGGATGTGTTGGGTGCTTGATTTGTTTGAGCTATATACAGGGTGGGCTATTTACAGTGGTGCTAGAATCATATTTTATATATATTCAGTTGTTTAAGCCGTTGGAGAGAGACTGTGGCCCCTACTTTCTGCGAGTGGCGAAATAGCCTGCATCAACTTATGATTATGGAGCGGAGGATGGCGTTAAGGCATCCCCGGGCCTGGGCCACTTTTTTGTTGATTTGGATGCCCTACATTCAGCGCTTAGGCCCTAAGGCCCGGAGCGAAGTCCTTAAATTAGGTTGACGGGGGCTAGGGAATTGGGCGCCTCCCGAAGGGGTGCTTGTACCTGTGGTGTTGGTGCTGCTGTGCTCCCGGCGGGGGGGGAGGGGGGGTGGGGGGGAGAGGGGTTTTTCCGAAATAACAGGTCTTGGATATGTGTTTTATTTGTTTTGCTGGGTTCCCAGGGTGGTGGATAAGACACAACCCCACCCGGGACCGCTGTTGGACTTGCTGCAGTGAAAATTGTTATGTTGGCTTGTCGTTTGTTGTTTGTATCCTGCAATATTCAATAAAAAGAGTTTTGGAAAAAAAAAAAAAAAAAAAATGGCGGCAACTGGAAACTGTCAAAATAAAGACGTTATATAGCTAAAAAAAGGTAAATAAGTAAACTATTTAAGCTTTTAATTTACAAGATGTTCTCACTTTTTTTGGGCCACCCTGTATATATATATTTTTTTTTTCAACATAAGACAGTGCATCATTCATACCCACTTGTTTTACAATCTTCTGAACCTACTTTTCAACTCTCCATGCAGTATTCATGCTTTCCGTGTAATCAGTGTGATGCCTGCATAGGGTTTCTGATGGAGATCCGTTCTTCAGCCGTCCGTGCTGTATTAACATGTGCAGTGTGTGTGTGGCTCTGCTGAGTGCAGGGGCAGCCAAAGGGTTTCTGCCGGCTCAGGCAAAAGCCCCCACCACGCCATACCCCCCCCCCCCCCCCTGCCACCACTACCTCCCCACCCGGAATCCATCTTCTCATCTTGCAGCACCAGCCCGACTCCATTTTCAGCCACTGTCATCACAAGATGAGCGAGATGAAATGGATTCAGCGGGCAGTCGCAACGGCTCAAAACAGTCAGGCCACCACCACTTTCAAAATGGAGTTGGGCCAACTACCAGGGTCTGCCACTCTAGGCGGCCACCTAGTCCACAAGCCAGCCCTGAGTGAGAGGTTGACGTTATTACATCTGAATCTATTATAGTCCTGCTCTTTCTACCACCACCCACTACTAGTAGCTTGTATTGGAAGGAGCAGCAGCTAAATGGTTACAGCAGTGGGCTAGAACCAGGGAAACCAGGATTCAAAATCCCACTGCTGCTCCTCGTGTTCTTGGGCAAGTCACTTAACCCTCCATTGCCTCAGGTACAAACTTAGGGGCTTCTTTACTAAGCAGCTGTAGCGGCTTCTGATCGATATCGGAGCTGCGGCCCCATTGAATTCAATGGGGCTGCGGCTCCGATATCAGTCAGAAGCCGCTACTAGAGTTTAGTAAACAAGACCCCTTAGACTGTAAGGCTTCTGGGGACAGGAAAACACTTGCTATACCTGAATTTCACCATTTTCCTCAGAAGCTCAAGGTGAGCATGAGCTAAATCCAAATCCCCACTAATACAGTCGAAATCCATTGGAAACTAACTCAAATAGAATTTCTTCCAATTCATAGCATAAATCTCCTAATGTAATTTTCACCTAGACCGAAGGTCTATGTCGTCAAGGAATTAGATTAAGACTTTTATGCATGTCTGCTCGACTCACCTAGCCAAGGTTTTCTGTTTGATCACTAAAGACTGAAGCAGAGCACCAAATCTTATTTCCAAAGATTAATGTACTTTTATCGGAGCACTGACAGTCCAACACATTTAACTACACCCAAGGAATTGTAAGAAATCCCTAAGTAATGTGTGGAGACGCTTGGATAGACTCGGCAAGTGTAAACAGCACCTTGGAAGGGCCGCCAGAAACAGACAGATCATTATTTTAAACCTCCCCCCCATCCTGACCCAGACAGACGGGATTCATCACTTTCAATGAGGAACAAAATATCCCAGAAGACCTCTGTGTTGGGTTTTCCCTCCCCTCCACAGCCAAATCATAGAATCCCAGCCAGTCTACCACACTTTACGCACATACAGATGAACTGTGCTGGGGACTCAGGGTTCAGTGCACACCTAGATTATGTGGGATCCCTCTGCAGAGGCTTTCCGCATTATGTTAAGATGCGGTCACACGTTTTAGCCCTTTACGGGTCTATAGTGCACTACTCTGGTGCTGTAGTATCCTGGGTAACATTTCAATTGAGCTGCGCTGAGTGAGCTCCACTGAAACGTCTCTTTACAACCAACCAAAGCTTGCAAGTGGCTTTCTGTGTTTGCTTAGGTGGGTCACCACAGACGAACCTGTTCCACAAGATCCATGGGAAATGAAGAAAACAGACCCATCGTGATATGTAAGATACGAATGAAGGGTAAAAGCTCACCCAAAATCAGGATGTTCCCATTCCTCCACCCCAAAGCATAGCACATGACACACTGAGAGGGAGGAGGCGATAATCTTATTAAAAAAACCTTTTTATGCATGTAAAGATTGTTTTATATACAGAAAAAAAGCTTTTCTAGAATGGTCCGGCTGCATACGCATGTGAAAAGCAGGTGTCCGGTGGACTGACTGACCCGAGTTTTACACAGTCTGTGTGTAGATGTTCCCAGAGGCGGAGTTCAAGGGAGGAGACCCATTTTCAAAATACACAGGTATAGCTTTTTCAGAACGTGAGCATTTGGGGCTGGTTCTGGGAGCTTTTGTTTAATTAAAAATGCACATAGGCATCTATGTTGCTTTTATAGAACAAGTGTCCTGTTATAAAGTCACCCCCTTAAGGATCTAGATGAGACGACATACACTTTGGGGTAGAAGAGCACTGGAAGACCAGGATGGAAAAGTGTTCCATGCTTCTCCCATCTGACAATGACTTCCAACCATGAGCTAAAGAACTGGAAAGCCCAGGAAGCCTTTACACTCAAAAAGTTCTCTCTGAGCTTGAAAAGGCTACTGGCCGCTGGACTCCACCATAGCAGGAAGAGGGAAGAAAGAGGCGGTTAAACCAAGGTGATAAGAGTGGCTACACAGGGTGCCAGTGCCTGGATCCAACTTCCCCCCTCTCTCTGCTCTGCCTTTCAGCATCAGGATTAGTCATGAGTTTCTGAATTAATATTACAGAACCTGCAAGGACTCTGGAGATAAAGCAACTCGGTCAAAGCCAAAGAAAGCTTTTGGCAGAGACAGTACCAGAAAGAAAACCAATGTTTAGCCCATTCCTCCTCTCTGAGCTAAATAACGTGGACATTAAGACTTAAAGAAATGATTTTCTGCTTCATTGTGCCTCCTGAAGAGGCGACTTGTAATGATGGAAGGAAGACACACCGGTTCGATCATGACATCTGAAGGAGGATTTGGAAATTTCCTGTCCAGCAATGTCTGGATAATCCTTCCAATAATCTAATCTGAGCTATAGCCACCTGTAGAGCACCTGTGCTGCAATGAGACATTCACATCAAGGCCATGCATAAGTGAACACCATCCCCAGGGCCATACCAAAGGGCGCAAGTATGGAAGGGGCGCCTAATGTCGTCACCGGGCTTCCAGGAAGCCCAACAGGAGGAAGTTCTTGAGTACGGATGGGTATGTGGAGAGGCACCAGAGTCATGAGAAGCACATGGTGCATTTCCAGCTTCATACAGGCCTGGCCATCCCCATATCACTTCCTTCATTTAGTTCACTCTATAATTCACTCTGGACTGCTACAGGACCTAATAAAGCAACGCTGTTCAATACTTCCAATTAAATGCATGCGGACAAGCACAGACACACAGCTCATCCCTGCAGGTTCCTTCATGTCTAATGTATCAGTCCGGAATGGAACAGAACATGAAGAAACGAGCAATGAACACTGGATAAGACCTGAGGCTGTTGTGAGAACTGGATTAGAAATGAACGCAGGATTCTTGCCTGCAAGCAACAGCGAGGGACCAAGATCAGATCAGATTAGATTACAAATGTACCATCGGGAACTGAATACAAGGCTTTGGTCTTAATCTGGGTTTCAGTCAATAAATTACATTTTTAAAGTGCCAAGTCCTTAGAAAGTGAGGAACGTCTATGGTGCTATCAGAATGCAGCTGCCTGCCTAATGCTCAGGCATATGCCAACATAAGTCGATAAGGAAAAACGTCCATGGGATGATGAAGACAGGAAGGTATAGGGAAGACGAGTTCTAACAAACACACCTAGTGTAACCCACACACTACGGTGAAAAGTGCCTCCAACAGAGCTGCAGATGCCCTTTCATTCTCTCAGGAAACAAGAGCATGCCTAATCTCTGCAAACCGAATGGTGCAATTCTGCGGACCCTGCAAGATGCACAAGCTGCATCAGTTCTCAGGAGCATTTGAGGAGCTGCAGTATTGCATTTCACAGTCTAACCCAAAGCAGTCTGCCACATGTAGTCACCTACAAGGAATAGAATGCGGCAGACACAGGGGAACCTGTACAGACACGCTCCCACACATCACCACCTCTATGCACCACCAGAGCGTTTGTTTCCTCATACAGAGATAAAAAGGCAACCGCAAGCCCTCTACTTGTACACTGCTGAAGTAGTCAACTTCTACCCAGAGGGCACAAACACATTGTGAAATAGACACAGCCCAACATCAGCTCTGTCCCGGGGCTGCCAAGCTCCATAGCTAAAGATGCTGTAAAACATTTTGGATGGGGACGGACGCTGGCTGAAGTGGCAAGTGCACTGTAGTCTAAATGATCCACCGACCACAATTCTGTTCCTCACAGCTGGTGGTACTCACAACCCCTGGATGGAAGGGGAGGCAGCCATCACTGAATGGGAACTTTTATTTTGTTTGACAAAAAACTAACATTTTTTTTTTAGACACCCTCACCTTGAGAAAAACAAAGAAAAAAATAACGTTGTTAAAATCCTATTAAGTCTTATGTCAACTCATGGTGACTCTCTGGATAGTTGTCCTAAACTGTGTGCGGTCCAGTCAGGCGATATGCTCCGTGATGGCTTTGGCTTACTATTTTGAGTACTGAGGTTTGCCACATCTAAAACTAAGCATCCGCCTGTTGTACGTCCCTGTTACAAACACTTTGTATCAATCTTCATTGAGTCCTACACCCCCTGACCTCCATCGAGTCCTACACCCCTGACGAATGCTCCTTGCCAAAACATGGTCATGTAGGGTGAGATTTATTGACATTCCAATAAAGTCTTTATTTGTACTTCCATGGTGTGATCTGCTACCTTGCTCCTTGAGCTCTTGCACTAATACATGAGGACCATGGGTCAATTTTAGCAGGCAATGAAAAAGGTGCCGGTACTCCATACCACCATGTACCCTTCTCAAAAAAAGCCCAACTGCTATTATTAAAGGCAATACTTCTGCCCATTCTCTAGATCAAATCACTCTGATTTTAGCTGCAAGACTATCACAAAACGTGCTGAAAACCACTTAAGACAAGTGTTAACTCACTGAACCACAAGGACTCTGGCACCGTTTAATGATTCTGCCCCTGGATCCCCTGGGGGAACCTGGTGTCCTCAACTCACTTCTAAGACAGCCCCTAGACACAAAGGAAAACCCAGCAGTCATCCAGAGGTGGCCTAGAGCAATGGAGGCCTTAAGGAGAACCAGGGGGATCCTGGCAGGGCAGCTGCAGGCCACGAGACCCTCAATCCGCAACTCAACAAAAACCCAAAGTAATAAAGCTTTGGGGTTTCACAAACTATTCAAGTGTTTTAAAACCTTTCCTTTTACGCTAAGCAGAAAACTGTAGTTCAAGTGTTCAACACAGACGTTTTGCTGATGAATGCTGTATGCAATCAGCATGCAAATGAACCATGTGCAAAAAGCTTGCATTAGAGCACACAGGCGCACAGAGGTCTGAGTTAGCGGTCTAGCACTTGTACACATTTATCAGGACTGCCAAAAAAAAAAAGTGGCCATCTTTGATGCTTCGTATCAGATGACCAAGATTAGACCTCCCCAATCGCGCATTCCCAACCCCAGCATCACCACCACCCAAATATCAGTGGCGGCCTTGTGGCACCTGCTCCCCACTCTTCCTGAATCTACAAAAGAAATTTATCCTGGTGGCCCAGTGCCCCTACCCCTCTCCCCAATCTCCTCCTAAAGAGAACTCCCTGTTGGTCCGGTGACCCCCCCCCTAACCTCCACCCCTGGAAGACAGGAGTGATGCCCACATGCTCTTGTCCCCATGCCACCATCTTGGGAAATGGCAGCACCTGACCCTGTGCAGTGCATCCTGGGACATATTTTGACTTATATGCCAGAAAGACCTCCAGGGTACATCTTGGGATGCACAGCATGTAGCGGGTGGGGAACTGGACTGGAGGGTGGGGGCTAGGGGCTACCAGGCTATCAATGCTATATCTGTGATGTCTGGCTGGAGGAGGCGGGGGGACATGATCAGGAAGGGTGATGTGTTTGTCTTGGTCATCCTGAGAAAAAAAAAAAAAGAGGGGGGGGGAAAAAAAGTAAGCAGGGGCTGAAAAGCAGGGCCATTTGCAAAAAATGCTGCATTAGTAGAGCCAGCCCTGATGAACACAACGCCATGCGACTTCATCTAAGAAGTCAGAAAAACTAAATCAAATGTTGATGAATACTTTAGCTATTCTGGCTCCTCTCAAAGTTGCTGTCCCTGCCCCTGCACCTACCTTTTCCTCTAAAAAGGTTCAGAATTTACATGCCTCTTTTACTATTGCCCCTCCGTTACCCCTTTCTCCTCCTTGTTCTCCTTCTTCAGTCTCAGTCACATCACCTCCCTCTGAGGAGTTGGCTAACTGAGTCAGCTGTTCTACCTTCTTCACCAGTAAACAGAGCCTTAGCCCACACCTGGTCCACTTTCCATCCCATTACTTCAGCAGAAGTACTGTTAACCTTATCCAAGTCCAGAAAGACAACCTGTCTATTAGATCCCATTCCCTCAGGTTGGCTAGTGGAACCCTCCTTACAGTTAGTGCCTTTCATTACAACCATTCTTAATTCCAGCTTGTCTTCGGGCTGCTTTCCCTCATTGTGGAAATCTGCTATCATTCATCCTCTATTGAAACAGCCTTCACTTGATCCCTCTGTTTTCTCTCATTGGCGACCGGTATCTAACCTTCCTTTCCTAGCTAAAATGCTGGAACGTTTTATCTTTCTTCAATTAACATCCCATGCCGAGGCTACCAATGCCCTCCATCCGCGACAAGCAGGATTCAGGGCCGGGCATTGCACAGAAACAATTCTCCTAGCCCTTCTGAATGAGATTCATGCTACCCACGATCGCAGAGATATTACTCTCCTGGTCTCATTAGATTTGTCAGCAGCGTTTGATTTGATCGACCATCGGATCTTTCTCTCCCGTCTCTATGCTGGGTTGCGGGGCACGGTGCTGCGCTGGTTTCGTTCTTTTCTCACAGCTCGTTCCTTTGTCGTCTGTTCTAATTATCACTCCTCCTCGCCTGTTTCCCTATCATGTGGGGTACCTCAAGGTTCAGTTCTCTCCCCTCTACTCTTCAATATTTTCCTTGCCCCCTTACCCCTCTTGATTCAACAACATCCGGTCTCAGTTTATATCTACACTGATATTATTCTCCTCTTCCATACCTCCCCGGTTAACATTGATATTACTCAGTTTAATACCTGTCTCTCCCATGTTGCTACCTGGCTTTCTGCTAATTTTCTCCATTTGAATCCATCAAAATCCACAGCCATGTGGGTCTCTGAGTACGTCTTGTCCAACCATCATGCCTCAAATAAATTCAGTCTCTATTCCTCTCACTTATTTTCGTTATTTAGGTGTTACTCTAGATTCTTCGCTATCTTTCTATGACCATGTATCGAATCTATCCCGCCGTTCTTTCTTTGTATTGTGGCAACTTAGATCAGTCCGCTCTATTTTGTCTTCTGATTCCCTTATTACCCTCTTACTGGCCTTGGTTATGTCCAGATTGGACTACTGTAATGTGTTTCTTGCTAATCTACCCTCCTATCAACTTCAGCGTTTACAACTATTACAGAATACAGCTGCCAGACTTGTCACTTATGCCCGGAAATCTGATCATGTTACACCCCGTCTTTTTCAATTCCATTGGTTACCACTCCGCTATAGGTTCAAATACAAGCTCCTCATCCTAACTCATAGGGTCATCCATACATCAAATCCTTTGTATTTAGTGAACCTTGATTCCCTCCATACTCCCTACCGTCAACTCCGTTCATTGCATGCCAATAGTCTGTCTCTCCCTTCCCCTTCACAGGCCCATCTAGAGCAGACACGTCACGCTGCATTCTTTTTTCTTGGACCTTCACTCTGGAACACTTTGCCATCTTCCCTCCTGTTGGAATCCTCATACCATAATTTCAAAAACTTATTGAAAACATACTTGTTCCAACAGGCTTATGATCTCCCTCCCAGTAGTTCTATTTAGTTATTGTTCCTCTGTCTGCTTCAAAAGGACCTCTTTGGTCAATCTTTCCTCTTACTTTATAATGGAGTTCCTTTCTTCCTTTGGCGCTAGCATATATTTTTATTGTAAACCGCTCTCACGTTCCGACAAGGGCGGTATATAGTGTTAAATAAAGGTAAAGATAAATACCATGCCCCTAAATGATATAATTCTCTCTTGGTACTCTACTCTAGTTGGACCATAAACAAATCAATCAGTTTAGGAGGGCTGAACATCATTCGTGCAAGCACAAAAATGAATCCAAGCAAGAAACTTGTAGGACTCTACAAATGAAATTTAATTGCATGTTGAGACAGGCAAGAGAGGTCTGTGTGGAGTATAATCAAAAGCAACAGTAATCACACCCAACAACTCTTTCAGATAGTCTATAAATGAACAGGAGACTCTGCCCCCCTCACCTCTTAGATTAACCCTCATCCAGATCAGTTTGCTCTTTTACTAAACAGCAAGATCTCAACTTACATTCAGGCTATGGGACTACCCAACATGATCTCCAGTCCCTGCCAATCTGCTCCCAGCTCCCACAGGACCCTTTATCTCCAACTCAACCTGCACAGATCTCACCAGAGTCCACTTCTCCTTCCCACCATAACATGGTCTCCAGAAGCCGCTTAGTCCTTCATTCCGTTATCCCATGTAGAATGTGAGAAAATAGTTTCATCAGCCAATCCAATAAGGAGACTCTGATAAAATGAGGAAAAACACTTAGAAAAGAACTAAAAGGAAGCAGACAAGAATATCAAGAGTTTACATCAAACATGGATGATGTTTAAAAATTCAATCTTGGAAGCCCAGGCCAGATGTATCCCACGCATTAAGAAAAGTAAAAGGAAGGCCAAATGACAGCAAGCATGGTTAAAAGGTGAGATGAAAGAGGCTATTAAAGCCCATCTTCAATCCTTTGTCACCCCTTGTTGCACTCATACACTGTGCTCTTCACAACAAAATCTGCTAGCAATCTCACCCTTTTCCAATTCAGATGAGAACTGACCTGTTCTGCCGCTTTCAGTTTTTTGGCTCCACCTCTTTGGGTTGCCTTCCCCACAGAGGTCCATGTAAAGTCCTCTACTAAGAAATTTAAAAAGGCCGTCAAAGAATGGCTCTTTTCAGAGGCATTTGGCAATTGTTAAAAACTTTTACTGCGTTCTGACTCGTAGTGGGACCTTCCCTCCCTAGCAAGTCCTGCAGAATTTTCTTGTCTTTGGATCTATTGTTGTGCAATTCTCTTCCTGCCTTCAGTATATGACAAGGATGTCCCACTATCGAGGGGGCGATGCAAAATAGTGTGTTGCTGTTAGCACAGGTATCTGCGTGGCGTTTACGCACAATATTCGACAGTAGTTTGGGCATCGAATGCAGAAAGGGATTTATCACGAGCGTAATCACTGCGCAGATGCCAACGCTAGTGGCAGCTCACAACCCATTTCAATCCATTCAACCTAGATGATAAATGATACAATTAGCAATGTGACACCGAATCAGAGACGTGCACAGAAGAACAGAATGCCGAGCTCAACACAGGGACTTGACGCCAGGTTGCAGGAGACTCAAGGGGTCAGTGCTAAGGAGGAATTTATGTCCGTTTCTTGAGCCTTTGGGCTTTACTGAAGAGAATCTTGGAAAAATACACCAACGGTAGGGGACGATTGCTGGAATAATGCATTAGGCAAATAAGAGCAATCATTCTGTTCAGAATATCATCGGTGCTCAAAGGCTCTTATGCATCACACAGCCTTCCAACACATGCGCAGGACTGCTAACGTAGACACCTATGCGCATGTGCCTGGCTTGCTCTCACGCTTTAGTGCAAACCTTTTGTGCATAGCCATTTGCTTGCCATCTGCTTACAGCATGGTTGCGCAAACATCTGCGCTAAAACTGCATTTGGAAACCCCTGCAGGGTTTCTGCACAGACTCCAGTGTTCCTCCGAATTATTACTGGCTTATGTAAACTGCTTTGATGACTACTTGAAGCTGAATGCTGGTATATCAAATACGACCATAAATAGATAAAATGGAAGCCACAGCTCAGGGCAAAGTGACTGACAGACATATTGCGTTATGAATTAATCTCTAATCTCTCCCTACCCCCCCCCCCCCCCAGCTCTAAGGAGCTTACAGCAAGTGAAACCGAGGTATACTGCAGTGTCCCTCACACAAACCTTACAGCACACCTAGGCAAGGCAGATGGCACACCAGCGTATCACCAAACCCACTGCTAGTAAACAGGAAATACTGTAGAATTGTTTCAGTACTAATGAAATTAGATTTAAGTGACTGCAAAAGAAGGAATGCCAACTTCTTGTGAAGGAAGCCCCGAATATTTCCATGAGAAGAAGCCAAACGTCCGCAGCTGGTTAGTAAAGGTTTTCTAGCTTTATTTTCAGATTTAAAAAGAAAAAGCCCTTTTTCAACTTGCTTTTCAGTTTGCTGATGGTTTAAAATACAAAGTACCGGCAACATATAGCAGCCTGCATTTCTCATTTTCCATTAATGAAATGCTGACTAACGGCCGTTCAGCTCCAGTAAAAGATTTAGACAAAACATTAAGACAAAAAGGAATTTCAATTATTTACTTGAGAGCATTCCTTAAGAGCCAAAACTAACAGGTAGCCAAATCTACAATTTTACATTTTAAAAAAATTACAAAGTGGTTGGTATCAAATAGGAGGGCAAGTTCAAAAGACAACACCCCCACCCCACCCCACCCCCCCCGTTAAACCATGCTGCCCTCCTCTCATTCCTTCTACTGGATCAATAGCAGCAATCAAAACATTAATCCCGAATATTGGAAAAAAAAAAAACAGATTTACCCAGCACCTTTCATCCGAGCATCCCAGAAACCTCCTGAATTTAGCTCATGCCTTTTCCAGGAGAGTTACAGTCAAGCTCAGTTGTTACTTCCCTGTCTCCAGAAGGCTTACAATACAGCGCTACAAGGCCTACGCAGCACTGTACAGATACATAGAAAAAGACGGCCCCTGCTCGTTAGAGCTTACAATCTAATCAAGACAGACAGTACAAAAGTTGAGAACAATGGTAAAAATAGGGAAGGGTAAGGAGACACAAGGAGAACAAGAGATCAGGATCCAAAGGCAACCTCAAAGAGCGAAGCCTTTAGCATGATTTGAAAAGGGCAGAGATGAAGCCTGACGTAGAGATTCAGATAGTTTGTTCTAGGCATAAGGAGCAGCAACATGAAAAGACCAAAGTCTGGAAATGGCAGTGGAAGAAAAGGGGGGCAAAGAGATAAGCAAGCCAGTAGAAGAGCGGAGTTCACGAGGAGGGGTGTAGAGAGAGAAGAAAGAGGAAAGGTAGTGAAGAGCAATAGAGTGAATGCAATCATATTCAGAAGAAGTTTGATACGGAAACGGAAGGGAAGCCAATGAAGTGTTTTGAGAAGTGGGGCTATATGAGCATATCGGGGCTGGCAAAGAAGATTAACCACGTAGCAGAGTTCTGAACAGATTGAAGGGGAGAGATGACACAGCAGGAGACCAGCAAGGTGGAGGCTACAAAAGTGGAGACAGGAGGTGACTAAAGAGTGGAGAAGGGGTGAATTTTGTTAATGTTATAGAGAAAGAAACGACAGGTTTTAGCTATCTGCTGGATGTGTGTAGAGAAGGAGAGGGAGGATTAAAGATGGCCCCAAGGTTGCGGGCTGAGGAAACAGGAAGTATAAGTGTTAACAACAGAAACAGGGGATAAATAAGTTCAGTTTTGGCAATGTTCAATTTCAAATGGCGGTGACACTTCCAGACAGCAATGTCACAGACAGGCAGAGATATGGGCTTAGAGTGTACAAGAAATATCAAGTGTAGATAGATAGATTTGAGAGTAAATCGGCATAAAAATGATACTAAAAACCATGGGAGGAGATGAGAGCACCAAGGGGCTGAGTATAGAAGGAGAAAAGGAGAGAACCCAGAACATATCATTTGGATACACCAACTGAGAGTGGAATAGCAGTAGAGGAGGAACCACAAGAACACTGAAGGAATGATGTGAGAGAAGAGAACCAGGATAGCACAGAGCCCTAAATCCAAGTGAGGAAAATGTATCTAGGAGAAGGTAGTAGTCAAAAGTGTCAAAAGCAGCAAAAAGGTCAAGAAGAATGAGGACCGAGTAAAGGCCCTTGAATTTTGCCAGGAATTGGTCTCTGGCAAGAGCCACATCAGAAGAATGGAAGGGACCCAGGAGGACTTAAGAGGAAAGAAATTCAAGGCAATGGCGGAGAACTGCATGTTCAAGAAGTTTGGAAACAAAAGGAAGAAGGGGTATGGGTTGATAGAAAGACAAGTAGAGTCAAGTGAAAGGTTTCCTGAGGAGGTGTGATGAAAGCATGCTTGAAGGCTGCAGGGACAGTAGCAGTGGAGGTTGGGAAGGGATGACAGAGGAGCAGATGGAGTTAAGGAGATGGGGCCAGATAAACAAGTATAAGTTTAGAGAAGGGAAGAAGATGAAAGGTTTCCTCTTTGGAGATCTTAGAAAGGATTAAAGGGTAATAGAGACTGAGGGGAAAAGTTTGTACTGAAGAGGAGAAGCAGCTGATCTTGTGGGGAATTGGAGAATAATCTTGTGGACTCTGTCAGCTAGGGTCTGGGCAGAAAGGGGAGGAAGAGTTGGAGGTGGAGACGCCTTTAGGAGAGAGATGAGAAGAGACGGCAGGTTGTTAGAGGCAAGAGAATTAGTCAGATGGACATAGTAATGCTGCTTGGCGAGTGCTATGGCTAATTGGAAAGAAGCAATCATGTATTTGAAGTGAAGAAAAAAATCAGAAAGGGAGTGGGATTTGAGCCAAATGTGTTCAGCTGAGTGGGCACAGGAGCGTAGATGACAAGTAGCTGAAGACAGCCAAGGCCGAGGTATAGTGCGCCTCACAGGATGTGGCATGGGCGGGGCAAGAGCATCCAGGGCGGAGGAGAGAGCAGTATTATAGGAAACTATAGCCTCATCAACAGACTTAGAAGACAAAGTGGAGAGCCAATGGACTGAAAGCATGAAGATTTCTAAAAAGATAGGAGGTGACAGGGTGCAAATGGGCAGGGAGTGATGAAGAGTGAAGCTTAACAAGTGATGGTCAGATGAGGGAAGAGCTGAGGTATGGAAATTAGAGGGTAAACAATTAGAGAAGAAAAAAAGGTCAAGACAATGGCCATGCTGATGGGTGGGGGCAGAAGAGCAAAGCTGGAGATTGAATGAGGAGGTAAGAGAAAGGAGGGTAGAAGCATAGGGATCAGAAGGTTTATCAACATGAATATTAAGTCACCAAGAATAAGGGAGGGGGAAGAAGAATTCAGAAATAATGAGAGCCATAATTCAAAGTCAGTAAGAAAGGTAGAGGTGGACTTGTCTGGGGGTCAGTAAGAAAGGTAGAGGTGGACTTGTCTGGGGGTCTATAAATAGCAGCTATCCGGAGAGGGAAGGGATTTAAAAGGCGGATGGAGTGGACTTCAAAGGAGGAAAACGAGTGAGAGACTGAAGTAGGGGGGGGGGGCGGGTTGAAATTGGTAGGAAGAAGAAAGCAGAAACCCAATACCACCACCATGACCAGTGGAACGAGGTGACAGAGGGCAGTGAATGAAGCAGTGTAACCAGGGAGGATCCAGGTCTCAATAAGAGCTAGAAGATGGAAAGCTTGAGATATTGTGAGTAAAGGGGAGTTTATTAGAAGTGGAATGAGCATTCCATAAGGCACAGAAGGAGAGAGGATGGGGAAAGGAGAGGAATATGAATGAGATTGGGGTGATTGAGAATGGAACTATCATGGGAGTGTGAGAAAATTCTGGGGAGTGGGGGGGGGGGGCAGGGTTGGGGTTAATATCACCAGATGATAGAAGGAGAAGAAGAGTGTGAGGCAGAGAGGAGATGGCACGGTGGAAAGGAGGGAGGATGAGGTTGTTTCAGAGAGAAAGGAGAGGGATGAATGACAGGAAGAAAAGGTGAAGCTCAAGAGCTGAAGGAAGACAAGATGGGGAAGGTGGAGAGAGGATGAGAAGGAGGAGGAAGTATTAAGCTGATGGTATGAGGGGAGAGAAAAAGAAAAGGGAGGAAAGGTGGTGTGGAGCCATAAGAAAATGGGGATGTAAATCCTACCTAAGAAATGGCGTGTAGGAGGGCAAAGTTCTATCAGGAGAAAGGAGAGGGATAAAAACAAAAATTGGAAGGTGAATAAAGTAAAATACAGATAAGCAAATAAACTAGTCTAAAAAAATTATCTTGTTTTAAGATGACAGCAGTGACGAGACACGTCCATCTACTTAGCCTGGGCAGATGACATGGGAGAGCATTTCTGCACCCCGACCTACGCAAAATCTTCCAAAGAGAAGCAGAGAAACTGTTCCACCTGAGGCCTGTTATAGACCGTATAACCCCATAGATCAGGGCTCGACAAATCCCAGATGCTAGGTCACCATGGCAACTAAAAAAAAAAATCAAATCTGGGGCTCAGACCAATGGTGTGTGCCTGCGAGGAACCCATCTCCCGTGGGATGAAGTGCTATAAGAGGCCACGATTGCGGCCAGAAGATGTGATCTCCATAAGTAGCCAACACCAGTTTACAACACTCAGTGGGGTTAATGAAGGGCAGGGGACGAGTGCAAGGGGGGGAGGGAGTCTGAGAAGAGAAACGGAGCTAGGGAGTGGGAGAGGGACAGTAGGAGAGGGGTTGGAGGGTATAGAGAGGAATGCATGGAAAGTAAAAGGCACAACGTGTACGTGCAAAAGGTGCACCCTACCTCCGCACCACACACACAGGAACCCCACCTCCGCACCACTCAGGTGTAGTTTAATGGGTCAGTTGTGGGGGTGGGAGGAGCAGCGGGGCCATTGCCTTTTGTTGGCACTGTGCAGTGGCCCATTAAAAGCCTGATTTATTCAGCTTCTTCCCATAGAAAATGGAAACAGTGTCTTAGTAAATCAGGCCCCTAAAACTTAAAGTAACTAACTGATATCCTTTTGGGGGGGGGGGGGGGGAGGCATTCACTGTGACCTAGGTTTTAGTAGCCAGCTCCTAGATTCCAAGAAAATGTGTGAAGGGCCGTCATAGCTAAGCATAACACAAACTGCCTGGTCCCAGTGACGAACCGCGTACAAATATTAGCTGGGCAAAGGGGAACCAAACCACCAGATCAAGCCAGCACAGTCCCTTAAAGGCCAAGAAAACCCTGTGTGTTTGATTTCAAAACCTGAGCGCTCGTTTTCATATAAACAAAAACACTGCTAAAATTCTAATTGGAAAGCAGCTTCTAATTAAACCCCCAGGGATCACCTCTTAATGATCTCGGGGAAGTTAGGACTGAAACTGAAGGAAGCTCTAACACTGAGAAAGAGTGATATGAACTTCAACATTGACAAAATCTGAACAGATGCTTCTGGGACAAAGAGCCAGAGGAAAGCAAAAAGGAAACGGACTCCTGAAAAGGCCTCATTTAGAGGGTCTTCAGATTTATCATAACTAGAGCCAACAGGTGCACAACCTCCAACTAGTCTTTTAATGTAAATCTATTGAATGAAGGCTTTATTTCAGGCTCCGAGCATCACACTTAAGAAACTGCTCTGCCCAATCATGTCTGCTTTTATCCTAATACCGCCATAATTAGTCTAATAGGCGAAACGGGCTTCTCAAATAGTTGCTAAATTTAAATTTACACTTAGATTATGATTTCAGGGTATAGAAGAGAACTATGGATTTTGCTTGTCCAGTAGACGAGTGATCACAAATTACCATCAAGCTTCATCCACCAGCTGCACAGACACTGATGTCAGTCACACAGTCCCTGCTGAAAATCTTTGCATTTAATCATAGTAACATAATAAATGACGGCAGATAAAGACCAGCACGGTCCATCTAGTCTGCCAAGTACGATGCCAAGCGTAGGTACACCTGCCGCTCTGTGCAGGCCACCCCTCCCCATGTCTTTGTTTAGGGGTGAACCCACCACTCCATGTAGGACACCCTCTATTTGTTGAGAAGTTCGATGGTTCAGTTTATTTTGTTTTTTATCCTGTTGCTGTAAAGGGATCCACTGTGTCTGTCCCATGCCATTTTGAATTCCGTCACCGTGTTTGCCCCCACCACTTCCATTGGGAGGGCATTCCAAGCATCCACCACCCTTTCAGTAAAAAAATATTTCCTGACATTGCCTTTCAAGTTACCACCTTGCAGCTTCATGTTATGCCCTCTAGTTTTACAGCTTCCCCGTCTTTGGAAGAGGTACAATGCAATGTGTGCCTTCGAGTCAGTCCTGATTCCTGGCGACCCAGAAGCTCCTGGGTTTTCTTGGCAGTGTCACCGGAAGTAGATTGCCAGGCCTTTCTTCCGAGGCAATGGAGGGTTAAGTGACTTGCCCAAGGCCACAAGGAGTGCTGGTGGGAATTGAACCCTGGTTGCTTGGTTACCAAGTGTTTGTTCATTATTTCTCTTTAAGTATTTAAAGGTCTGAATCGTATCTCCCCTGTCCCTCCTCTCCTCCAGAGTGTATATATTTAGGTCTTCAAGTCTCTTCTCATAAGGCTTCTGATGCAGACTGCAAATCATTTTGGTCGCCTTCCTCTGAACAGTTTCCATTCTTTTTACATCCTTTGCAAGATATGGTCTCCAAAACTGAACACAGTATTCCAAGTGAGGCCTCACCAGTGACTTGTACAGTGGCATAAGTACCTCTTCCTTTCTGCTGGTAATTCCTCTTTGTATGCAGCCCAACATCCTCCTGGCTTTTGCCACCGCCTTGTCGCAGTGTTTTGCCACCTTGAGATCTACAGAAATAATCACACCAAGGTCTCTCCTGCTCCGTGCACACCAACCTCTCGCCCCCTATCGCGTACATTTCCCCTGGATTTCTGCTTCCCAAGCGCATGACACTGCACTTCTTCATATTAAATCGTAACTGCCAAGCATTAGACCATTCTTCCAGCTTTTATAGATCTTTCCTCATGATAACTATTCCCTCAGGGGAGTCCACTCTGTTGCAAATTTTCATGTCATCTGCTCCGATTCAGGTCCCCTGTGCTGCTGTCTTCTGCTATCGGGTGCACAGGAGCTTGACAGAAACTTATCCTGCCCACTACTCGGTGCTACTATATATCTGAGTGAGCGAACAACGAATAGGTGGTTACCCAGAGAAAGTAGTCTACACAAACGGTGTGCTCAAAATTCAAGGAGATCTCTTATTCTGGAGAACGAACGACATCTTGGTCTGAACACCAGAAAAGGCTCTTATCCTTCAAAGATTATCTCTTTTCATCTGCAGTCTCAGAGGTGCACAAAACTTCATTTTGTTTAAGTTTCTCATTTCATTTATGCAGTACTTCAACTTTTATGTTGTGGCACATTTGAGTTTGTTCAGTCCTTAGAGCACACAAACCAAAGTTTTCATTGTGATTCTTACCAGCAGGAGAGCAGCGTTCTTTTACCTGTGGATGCGTCATTCTGCTGGCTTCAGAATCACATCTGAGGCCAGCAGGTCATGTGAGATGGCACGGCTCCATGCATTCAGACACCAGACTGAAGCCAGCAGAGGCATCACACGGGTAAGACTCCTCCGCATATCCTAGGCTTAGGAGTGAGATTCATTACTGTTATGGCATGCGCAAAACTAACCCATCTGCAGAAACTGCCTCTATAAGAACTGGTGCTGTCCTACTGATGGGAGTAAGCGATCATTTCAGTTTCGTGAGGAAGAAGGGAGTCCGGTGGATTCTCTCCGTGAAAAATAGTAGTAATTTACTCTCAAACTATACTTAAAAGCACATTCTTTCAGTTTTGCTATTAAAAGTATTTTGGGGGTTCAATACAAAAGCCTCAGGGATAGTGGATATGTCCTGCCTAAAAGACAATTAAATTATGCACCAGAGAAAAATCAGGTTAACATAATCAAAACTATTCCCAACATGTAAATTCTGTTTAGGAGATCGGTTCCAGTCAGGATTTTGCACTGGGTTCCCGAGCATCCAACTTATGTCAGGGAGCATCCGGCTACTAGATCACACATTGCAGTCGCTAACCTGAAAATAATGGTTGCGTTCCTACATCTAGGACAGAAGACAGAGACTAGAACAGAGAGAGAAGGAAGCTCAGCTTTGATCTGGAATACAAGCTCGTCTCTCATGCTGTCCTGGAAAGGTTATGAAGGTTAAGAGGCAAGCTAGATGATCTCTCTTGGTCTTGGTGTTCTGCTTGGGAAAGATGGGGCTGGAGCGGGAAAAAGATGGCTATTTGCAGTGGTACTGTCTAAATAAGATGGGGAAAGCACCTCAGAAGACCATGCCTAGTCACATCTCTGGCTGTCAGCACCAAGGCACACCAGGGACTTTCCAAATGCACATTGGTTAGGAAGCACTGATTTATGAGACCATTTTATTCAGGAGGGTTTTTTTTGTTTCAGTGGTAATGTCATCAATAAGACGCACTACTGATGACATGGGAAACACCAAACAAAAATCTGGGGGGGGTTTTATCATCATTTTGGGTTAAAAACGACATGGGACATGTCAGACATTTCCCGTATCATTTTAAACGAATGCACATTCCTAGTGCCTGCATCAGTGACTGTTCGCCCGCTTCTGGAACAAAAATGGAGGCTCTGAATAGTCTAAGAGCGCTCTTTCCAAGGAGCAGGGCTCTTCCTTTCCGCAGGCCTGACATTGATCGGTCAGTAGAACATTTATCAGCTGGTTTGAGCGGTCTCCTTGAAGCACCACTGGGAGGTGGTGCAGACAAAAATCACTGACTGTATTCTAAAAGGCCTGGGATACATACAGTGGATCCCTATATAGAAGCGGAGCATTGCTGCGCAAAGTAAATCTTAGATGACTTTCACACTTCAGAAAAAATAAAAAAGCGACAGTTACAACCCAAAGTAAAAAGCCAAGAGTTTGGATAACCTACATGGAGGAGCACTTAAAACCCTGAACACCTTACTGGGCAGACTAGATGAGTCACGCTGGCCTTTATCTGCTGTCATTTACTGTGAATTGTGAGCAAGTTAGTTCTGGGCTATACTTGAAGCTGTCACCATCATGGTACCCAGCAAATAAATTGTACAAGTGACCTTACTTCATGCCAAGAAGAGCTTAGAGCTCATGAAATTCCAAAAAAACAGGGCAGCTGATGTTTGAGAAAAATCCCCCACAAAAAGCTAAACTTTAAAGGACAATTTTCAAAACCGTAGTTACCTAAACTGAAAATTGCACCTCTCAAAAACGGCAGCACAGCAGTTACCATAGGGCAGGGACTTTTAAAATCGCAGGAAAAAAAAGAGGCACTAGAGTCAAGGGGAGGAAGACATTTTCAAATGCACGCGAGTACAAAGCACGCAGACACTTAACACAGACTTTGCACTGCCTAATTTTGAAAAAGAAACAATGCTGTTTGAAAATGATGAAACAGCAATCACCCTGAGAAAACACTCTGTAGATGATTCTCGCATTTCATATCATAACCCACTCATTAGCTGTGAGCACGTTAACGCCTGGTCAGGCTGAAAATCTCAGCAATACTCCCAAGGAGGAACCCCTAAACATTTTGCAGCTAATTTTATAACAGTCCCTAAAGGCTCCTTTTATAAAGGCTACAGATGATGCATTACCGTTGGTCCGATGAAGAGCTTCAAATTCTCTGCTGTCAGTTGGATGCTTCCATTTCCTTCCCTAAAGCGTAGAAGCATACCAACAGTCGTCTCCGCGGCCAAACAGCAGCTGTGTTCAGTGCCTTCTGATTTTCCCAGTGAATCCCAGATTACGAAGAATCTGTCTCACACAGTTATCCAAGAGGAATTATAAACCAAAACGTATAAGTGGGCAAGATATACACAGAAAAAATTAACATAATGCCGACGGACTCCTATTGATAGGAAAAAAGTAAAAACACATGGTCCTCTCTCATCAGATAAAGATTATGTATTAATGCTGCTCAACATTTCTGCAGATTTCCCCCATTTGCCCATCACCGATGGAGGAACACAGACATCGCCTTGACAAAGTTTTTCATTAGTCCCAACGTGATGTGCAAGGAAGGCATCAAAATCTTGTTGCCGTCTACAAGTGCTGGAAACAGAACATTTTTGCTTCCAGGATCCAGTGACTGACGGAGTGGCCAGTCCCTTTTGACGAAATGACAATCTCTAGTACGACTATCCCATTCACACAGGAAGCAGCAGTACTTGGTGTATCCACCCTGAAGACCAAGCAAGAGGGCGACCACTTTGAAGTCACCACAGATTGACCATAAATGTAGATCATAGTTTATACATTTCAAAAGTTGTTGTTTCATATTGTCATAAGTCTCTTTCATAAAAGCTGCATGGCCAATAGGAATTGATGGTAGCAAGTTGCCATTATGCAGCAATACAGCTTTAAGACTTGCTTTGGATGAATCAATGAAGAGTCTCCAATAATCTGCATTGTAATTGATATTGAGAGCGGCCATTAAACCTTTAACGTTGTTGCATGCAGCAAGATCACCTTCGTTGAAAAAGAATGACACCAAGTTTTCCTGACGGTCCCAGAAAAAAGAAATTCGAACATCACCAGCCAGAAGATTCCACTGCTGTAGTCTGAAACCCAAAAGCTCAGCTTTATTCTTCGGGAGATCCAAATCCCTGACAAGGTCATTCAATTCACCTTGCGTTATGAGGTATGGCTCATTAGCAGTGGCCAGAAGAAACTCTGGGTCACGTGAGGTTGATGGTTCATGACTACAAACTTCTTCCTCTTCCTCACTTGATTCTAATAATGATTCTGACATTTTGGGAATCAGCAACACTGGGCATATCGCAGATGGAATGTTTAGATATTGCACAGTCCACTTACTCTTTCTGGATATGCCTTTCTGAATTGGAGGAACCATGCAGAAGTAGCAATTGCCGACGTGATCCGTGGGCTCTCTCCAGATCACTGGAACTGCAAAAGGCATTGGTTGCCTTTTCCCATTCATCCATTGCCTGAGATTTGTTGCACATGTATTGCAGCATATGTGTGGCGCCCAGCTCTTATCCTGATCTCTTATTCTGCAGCCATCATATAAGTTGTAGGCTTTCTTAACCGCCACAGTCATATTCCGTTTATGTGATGTAAGTCACTTCACCACAAATATAGCAGAAATTATCTGCATTAACACCACAAGTACAATGCATCGCCGAATACGCTGTGATTGATCTATCGGCATAAAATAATGCAAAATTATTTTTTAATTTTTCTGTGACTAATACACCTTAAGATTTATACTGTCAAGTGATGCAAATTTAAATACTGATTGCATCATCTAGTTTTGGACAGATATTTCTATTGGTTGCAAGTAGAGATTACGCAATCTCTGGCAAATGTTGCATAATACACAGTTAATGGCCCCTAATGACTAATTAATAGCATATATCTTAGCAACTAGACCTAATCAGCCATTTTCATTATGATTTTTGTATTCAGCAGCCTTAAATTAATTTAGAACAGCTGCTTTCGTGTCCGAAGCATTTTGGCTGTTGAACAGTACCAATGTACCAATTACTAATGATAAAACATAATGTCTATGGAATCCATTACTGGTGTGATCTGATGCTTGAGGGAAGAAAATGGAAACATCCAATTGACGGCAGAGAATTTCAAGTTCATTATTAGACCAATTGTAAACTAAATGATACGCTGGTCTATTCTAAACTTATATTTTAAATGCTGTCTGCTTCAGAGGCAAAAACTGCCACTGCTCATGGATTTTGATGTGCCAAATTCAAAAATGAAAATTAAAACCACTGATTGGCTACTGTTTCCAAAATATCTAAGCTTTTTTCATTATTTATTTAATTTAACAGGTTTTATATACCACTTTATCATTTCAATCAAAGCGGTTTACATTGAAACTTAAACTTGTGCATTAAACAAGGACATTGATAACTTAGATTTTTCTGAAGCAATGGAGGGTTAAGTTACTTGCCCAAGGCCACAAGGAGTGCTGGTGGGAACTGAACCCTGGGTCTCTGGGTGCCAAAGCCAGTGCTCTAACCATTAGGCTACTCCTCCACTCTATATATAGATATATAGTATATTGGTAGTAGAGGTTTAATCACAAATTATTATAAAAACTTCTCAACAAATAGGGATGTCCTGAATGAAGCGGTGGGCTCACCCCTAAACAAAGACATGGGGAGGGGTGGCCTGCACAGAGTGGCACCTACTCCTGCCATCTTACTGGGCAGACTAGATGGACCATACTGGTCTTTATCTGCCGTCATTTACTATGTTACTATGTAGGTCTTTTCATGTGTTTATGGATAGATATAGATGACTTTGAAATTTCACCCGTCTTTATTTAAAAGTTTAAAAATCAGCCAAAGAGTTTTTTTTAATCCAATTTTAAAAGTTAGTATGAAACAGAAAGCAAGAAATGACCATGTATGCATTAGTATTAATTTCAACCTTATTCAGTGTCTACTCTGTTTCTTGACTTGTCTCTTGTAGTCTGTAAATGGAGTCTCTCTTGTCACTGTCCAGTAGTAGTCGGCAAGCATTGGCAGGCTCCATTTGCCTTGATATCTTTTCTCCATCACTACAATGTCCTGATGAAATTGCTCACCATGCTCATCACTCACTGCTCCGCAATTCGGTGGAAAAAAATCAAGATGAGAGTGCAAAAAATGTATTTCTAGTGGCATGTTGCAGCCAAGACTTTTGTATGCATTGAGGAGTTTTTCCACCAGCTCCCTGTAGTTGTCTGCCTTGTTTCCAAGAAAACATGTTGCCACTAACTGGAAGGCTTTTCATACCATCCTCTCTTTGTCATGTAGTGCGTGTTTAAATGCATCATCTCAAAGAAGTTCACAAATCTGAGAACCAACCTTCCTTTGTCTTAGTCCTGGAAATTTCCTACTGAGAAACTTGAAATCTGGTTTGGTTTTGTCCATGGCCTTGACAAAATTTTTCATTAGACCCAGCTTAATGTGTAAGGATGGTAACAAAACCTTCCTTGATTCAACAAATGGTGGATGCGGCACACTTTTCTTTCCAGGCTTCAATGACCGGAGTGGCCAATCTCTTGTAGTGGGAATCTTTCGCACGACTATCCCATTCACAGAGAAAACAGCAGTACTTTGTGCATCCAGTCTGCAGACTGAGCAAAAGAGCAATGACTTTCAAATCACCCACAAAGCTGCCGCTGATGTTAATCATAGTTTATGCATCTCAACAGCTGTTTTACATTGTCATAGGTTTCCTTCATATGGATTGCTTGACCAACTGGAATCAACGGCAACACATTGCCATTATGCAGCAAATCAGCTTCAAAACTCATCTTTGACGAATCAATGAACAGTCTTCTACTCATCTGGATGATGAATGATGTTGAAGGCAGAAGTCAGACCACTAATGTTGTTGCAGGCTACAAGATCACCTTCTATAAAGAATGTAACAAGATCCTTTTGACATTCATGGATAATGGAAACCCTAATATCACCCGACAGGAGATTCCACTGCTGCAGTCTGGAGACCAACAGCTCTGCCTTACTCTTAGGTAGTTCCATATCCCTGACAAGGTCATTCACCTTGTGTTATGAGGTGTGGTTCAAAGGACGATGGGAGAAAATCTAGGTCATTTGACCAGAAGTTTCAGTCCCTTCCTCTTCCTTGTCTGGCTCAAGTGAGAATGATTCTGGAGAATCAGGTACCGGCAGTCCTTCTCTGCGGGGTACTGAGTAGTCCATTTTTTTCTTCTTGGACAAACCTTTCCCAAAATGAGGCACAATGCAGAAGTAACAATTGCTGATATGATCTGTCGGCTCTCTCCAAATCATTGGCACTGCAAGTGTCATGGATTTCCTTTTTCTATTCCACCACTGGCAAAGATTTGTTGAGCAAGTGTTGCAGCATATGTGTGGGGCCCAGTTTTTGTCCCGATCTCCAATTTTGCAAAGTAAAGGTGGTATGCTTTCTTACAGCAGTTATACTGCATTTGTGTATTGCAAAAGTCACTTCATCACAAACATAGCAGAAGCGATCTGCTTTGTTCAAACAATTACGAGGCATTTCTTATTTGGCTAAATGGAAAAAAAGCCAAGCACTGAGAAGACTGGTCTACAGACAAAATACTACTGACATGTATTCATTTAAAAAATGTTGTGCAATTTGTTCTGAAGAGTGATGTAATTAAGCTGAGTTACAATTGCATCACCTATGACTTCTAGGTATAACAATGATGCAATTCATAGTATGTATGACACAGTACCTTCAAATTGCTTTTCAGGCAAAACAATTCATGAATGATGCAAGTACTTTCCAAACAAAAACTGATTTATCACAAATCCAGTTGAAGATGTGCATGTATTTTAGTAATTTTATGGTTTAAATTCAGATCCCTTCCCATTATAACTTGCATATCCTTATCACTTTCGAAGAAGAGGTTGTATGTACTGACCCAGTAGTGTAAATTGAAAAACTAGAGCCAATAAACAATTTTAAGCATCATTTTCATTCTTAGCGACCCAGACGTGGTAAAGTGTGACTGAATTTATTTTGGAAGCATTTTGGCTATAGAACAGTGATAGAGTCTGTCGGTTTATATCCGCCGCACAAAGCGCAAGATCTGGTTGCAAAAGCATGACAAGGAAACACTACAGCTACTACTTGAGAAAGGCATCACATTATATATGAAAATAATTAATGCAGCACTCAATTATCAAATAATTTAAATATTCCTAGAGGCAGCGTCAAAACCCGGTGTAAATTCAGCCAGTTACTGATTACTGGCTCACAAACTCAGCATCTTCTTTCATTCAATTTTTAGCTCTATTTAAGTTTTAGATCAAGCACCAGAATTGAAGCATATTTATTAAGTGAGAGAGAAAAAGAAAATATCCATGATATATACATAGCCTAAAAAGAGATTCACTTCTGGGTGACAAACTCTGTTCTTGCACCAAACTGGGGCAGCTCCTACACTTCCATTGTTGAAAATAACACAGGTACACTACCAAAAAACTGCCTCCAGTTTTGCAACTGATTCCTATAGATTTTGGGGTGCTGAATCCAGGAAAAATAGCCAAAATGTTCCATCACATCACGTTTTCTTGCAAAATTAGATTTCTTACCCATATAAGGAATGTTCACATAATTTCTTTTTAGCCGACTGCAGTTTATTTTCTTGGCCCAAAATAGAGGTTGTAATGGTTAACTAACTAGAAACACTCCCTCATGATATTTTAGAGTGTTTTGTATTCATTTTATACATTAACAGGACAATTGGGAGGCGGGGGCTAAATCAAGTACTCGCGCTGGCGCATGTTCTTTCCTGTTCGCCTCGCCTCGTTCGCTCGCTCAAACACGGTGGTTGCGACATGAACGTTCCTGTCAAATTTCAGTTTCTTGCAAGTTCATTATTACCTTTTGTTTGCTCAGTCGTAATCCAGCTTTATTCCGAAGTGGTCCACTACAGTTGTAGTTTGCAGTGCTGTGTATTTGTGATGGCTCACAGAGCCAGAGGTTGCGTCAACTCTCCGGACAGTTTTTGTTTTATTTGTGGGGAATATACCGTGAAAAAGTGGCAGAGGAACATTTCTGCATTTATTAAAAAAGTATTTCGCCTATTTCGGTTTGAAGTTAGGCGATCAAGACAAACCGTGGGCTCCTCACAAAGTGTGCAAGACATGTGAGGAAGATCTACGCTTATGGATGAAAGGTAAAAAACAAGCATTTTGTTTCGGAATACCTATGATGTGGCGTGAACAAAGAGACCACAGCAGTGACTGCTATTTTTGCTCTTGCATTGTGAAGGGATACAACTTAAAAAATAAGAACGTAATAAGTTACCCCAACCTTCCCTCAGCAATTAGGCCTATGCCTCATAGCAACGAAGTACCTGTGCCTGAACCACCAAAATCTTTGGATCATATTTGTGTGGACGGTTCTGATCATGATGAGACTCATCAGATGGCTTTTCCCGATGAGTCCAGTACTTCCGAGTTTGAAACTGAACCAGATCCGAAACCTGAACTTTTCTCTCAAGCTGAATTGAATGATTTAGTCCGGGATTTAGGACTCCCAAAAGATGCTGCCCAACTGCTAGGTTCTCGGCTTAAACAGAAAAATCTATTGTCACCAGGAACAACTTTTTATTGGTACCGCAACCGCGAGACACAATTTTTGAAGTATTTCAGCAAAGAGGAAGATTTGGTATTTTGCAACGATATATACGGAGTGATGGAAAAGTTTAAACTCAAGTATGATCCTGCTGAATGGCGGCTGTTCATTGATTCGTCAAAAGACAGCATAAAAGGTGTTCTTCTTCATAATGACAACACATTCGCTTCAGTTCCTATTGCTCACTCTGTTATTCTCCAAGAAAAATACGAGAATTTAGCCCTGATTCTTCAGAAGATTCGTTATGATGAGCATAAGTGGATGATTTGTGGAGACTTTAAAATTCTATCCATGCTATTAGGGCAGCAATCCGGTTTCACCAAATATCCCTGCTTCCTTTGCTTGTGGGATAGCCGGGCCAGTGACCTACACTGGGGGGAAAAAAGACTGGCCAATTCGGGAGTATTTGAGACCCGGTGAGAAAAATGTTCTTCATGAGAGCTTGGTACCTCGTGATAAAATTCTATTACCACCTCTCAACATTAAGTTGGGTCTCATTAAGCAATTCATCAAGTCCCTTCCAAAAGATGGTGAGTGCTTTCGGTACCTTTGCTCAAAGTTCCCCCGACTTTCTGAAGCAAAGCTAAAGGAAGGAGTGTTTGTTGGCCCTGATATAAGGAAACTCATTTCAGATGGAGCATTCGTTGAAACGATGTCTGAGAAGGAAAAAGAAGCCTGGGATTCCTTCAAGGATGTTGTTCTCAAATTCTTGGGGAACAGGCGGGATGAGAACTATAAGGATATTGTTGCCAGGATGCTCAATGCCTTCAAAGAACAAGGCTGTAACATGAGCCTGAAAGTCCATTTCTTGCACTCCCATGTGAACTACTTTCCCGAAAACTTGGGGGCGTACAGTGAAGAACAAGGTGAAAGGTTTCACCAGGACATCAAGGACGCAGAGAGAAGGTACCAAGGAAGATGGAACACCACTATGATGGCTGATTTCTGCTGGTTGCTGCTGCGGGAAACCCCAGATGAAAAATACGCCAAGCAGCGCACCAAGAGAAGCATTCGGGGGAAGAAGAAACGGGCCCACCAGGAGATTGATTGACCCAAGAATGACTTTAAAATCTAAACTGTGTTGACAAATATCGTGTTTTTACTAAACTTTGAAATAAAAATTTGCTAGTTATTACCACAGTGTCGGATCTCATTTATTAGAATTTTATTTTCACACCATCGGGTGTTTGTCTTCATGTATTGCAATGGTGCGGTTTGCGTTTTCTATTCTTACATACATACCTGTACAACATTTTTTGCACATTTCTTTGCTTTGCTTTGTGTCTAACCTCGCTCTTATATGCTCAATGTTTGTGCACATGTATGTGGCTGTTTTAAGTGCAGACAATTTTGCTACCATCACAGTGTGTTTTGTTGACATTACTCTATTCTTATGTGCTGCCTTGTTACAATTTTCTTTATTCTTATTTGAATAACTACTAAACAATTAGTATAAAGAATTCATCCAAGAAACGTTTATCTCGATCGCACTCAATCTGAAACGTTCACCTCAAACTGCTAACCCAATGTAGCAAAAAATCTGTACGTGATGGAGCGAATTGGTTACCAGATTTGGATTCAGCGCACCAAAAAACGTAAAAATCAATCGAAACAGAGGCAGTTTAAAAAAAAATTTTTTTTTAGTGTACCTGTGTAATCTGCTTTCAGCATTCAGTGCCATGCAATTTAATTCAGTCTGCGCTGTTCTCTTCTTAATGCTTCAACACACTGAGCAAATAGCAGCAAGAAAGCTTGGAAGTCCTTAAGATAATAAAAATGAATCTGCTATATTACCAGGCCTTTAAAGCATAATCCCCAAGATCTGTGCGTTCAAGGAATACTCTTACTGGCGCCAGGCTCGATGGTACTGCGCCCTTCCTACCAGACACAAAGTTAAGACATGTTTTAGGAAGTTGCTTTAGAAGTTATACAGAAATAAAAAAGGTGGTTTTACTTCAAAAAACAGAAGGTTCTCAATCCATGCCTCACGACACGACACGACACATCAAGCCAGTAAGGTTTTCAGGATAGCCACAATAAATATGTATGAGAGATTTGCATACAGCGAAGACAGTGCGTGCCAGTCTCCAGACTCAGTCCTTGTAATTCCTCAAGGAATCTGTTATTTTGGATAAGCAAACTAGCCCAAGTGCATAAATACTGAGGATGACTATTCAGGGGGAGGAGGGGACCCAAAACCCAGAGCAACAGGTAAACCCTGGGGCTGAATGTAGATTAATGATACACTGTTTTCAGTCTGCAGTGGCTGCAGTCTCCAAATCTGAATCACTCAGGGGACAAAACCCATTAGTTATAACTTTGTGTGCGTTATAAAGAGGACCATAGTAATGCCAGGAGTCGCGTGCTAGAAGGCAGCGCTGCGGTGTGTCATCCTCTGAGGGGGGCTGCTATTGGGGAAGCCACACCGTATTTCCTACCCAGATACAAACATGCATTAGTCCAACACCCTGTGCGTGTGGTGGTGGAGGGGGAGAGAGAACTTCCTTTACAGTTAATCTGAGGTTACGCATTTGGTTTCCTTCGCTCTTATCTTTCTAAACGTTTTTCCTTCATCCAGTTCAAGTGACTGAATGTGTGTATCGCACAAGGACCAGGTGCATTTAGAAACAGATAAATAGAAAAGAACCTGTTTCATGTTCAGGAAGTAAGAGAGACCGTCTTTCATTATCATCAAAGTGGTTTACAATTGAGGCTTTAGAATGTAACATTAAACCAAAAGAAAATTACAAATTAAACAAAATGGTTAAGATAAATAATAAATGACCAAGTGCCCATTCCTAGGCTGCCGTCATCCCAAATGCCTTTTGAAAGTAGGATTTGAAAGCTCTCTATGATCTGAAAAGAGGCTCTTTCCCGCTGTTTTGTATCATTCTATGGTGTGACCACACCTTGTGTATCACATGCAGTTCTGGTCAGCACATCTCAAAAATAAACAGGGCAGAATTAGAAAAGATACAGAGAGGAGCAACCAAAACGATAATGGGGACGAAATGACTTTCATAAGAGGAAGGGGCACAGAGCAACAGTTACAACCCAGCATGGCCCTTTGAGTTGGATGGATGGGCCACGCTGGTCTCTCTCTGCCCTCATTTACTCGTTCCTAAGCGAGTCTGTGAGATCTAATAGTCTGGGTAGCTGTTTTAGATGCAGAAAGAAAACACATGATGCATTAAAGGTTTTGCATTCAGACTGAAGAGGTTAAAATTAATAATTCATCTCAAAGCATTTCTATAAATCCGCAGACCTCACAAAGTGAAGAAAAGAGCAATTTAAGATCAATCAGAGCGATTCATCTTCAGTTTAATTTAATTTTCTCATCTAACTCCGGAGTTTAGTATTTCTTTCTGTGCTCACTTTTTATAGGAGTCAAAGTTATTTATATTTTAGGGATTATGGGGTCCTTTTACTGAAGCAACGCTCCTCACCCACTATAATACGCCAATCATTTAACAAGTCCCTATACAAAGTCTTAATTAAAGATAATCAATATCCTATGAAAATCCCCCAAGGGAGGCCGGCAGACCCACTTTACCCCAAATCAACCCTAATATACAAAAGGAGAAGAAAAAGACCTCAGTATAAAATAAGTACCCCTCCCCACTACACGGCCGAAACCTGCAAGGGGAAATAGGTCTAAAACACATCTCATTCTTTTCAACAATGTGTACCATTCAATCCAATTGTAAAAACAATGTTTTCAAATATATTTTTTTTGTTTGTTTTTTAAACTGTATTTTTTTATTTTAATAGGCATTCAGGGACATCACACTGATAACAGCCCAAACAGAGAGATGTTGGCCCAGGGTTGACTGCAACACTCTGGGTAACACACTAGGTAACAAACCAACGTCCAGATGCTATTCCTAAAACAGAAATCAATCAAATTCACTGGAGAAATATCTATAATTTAATATAGTAAATAAGTTCTACTTACTGTAACTGTAAGTCAGCCGGTATCCCACAAAGGAAAATGGCAGCCTTACAAAGATCTTTGTTTCACCAAACCAGACTTCATTGGGGGCTCACTTCACTCTATCCTAGGCAACAGTACTTTTGGAGTGTTGCTTTTGGGTTACATTGGGTAGCTCTAGTGCGGTTCATCCAGTTAAACCCCTTTTACTAAAGCCACTAAACAGTTAACACGCCTCGTCCCACTGGCTGTGGTGCTGGTGTTGTGTTTCTACTCTCTCATTCTTGCTAATTCCAACCCCTCCTTCTGCATCCACTCCATCCGTCTCTTTACTCCACTATCTCTCCGGATAGCTGCTTTTTATAGACCCCCCAGACAAGTCCACCTCTACTTTTCTCGTCGACTGACTTGTGGCGTTCCTTCTTTCTGGATTCCTCTTCCCTCACTCTTATTCTCGGGGATTTTAACATTCATGTTGTTAACCCCTCTGATCCTTATGCTTTAAAGCTCCTCTCCCTTACCTCCTCATTCAACCTCCAGCTTTACTCTACTGCCCCCACTTAACAGCATGGCCACTGCCTCAACCTTGCATTTTTCTCTAATTGCTTATCCTCAAACTTCTGTACCTCAGTTCTTCCTTTATCTGACCATCACCTGCTAAGCATCACCTCCCATCTCAATCTCCTCCAACCTCTTCAGAAATATTCATGCTATTGACCCACTGGTTCTCTCCAACACTGTCTCATCACCTCTTTCCTCCACTAATGTCATCTGAGTCTGTTGACGAGGCAGTAACTTCCTATAAACAGTGCACTCTCCTCTGCTTTGGATGCTCTTGCTCCGCCGATGCCATATCCTGTGAGGTCTACTGCACCCCAGCCCTGGCTGTCTTCCACTACCCACTATCTACATTCCTGTGCCCGCTCAGCTAAGCACATTTAGCCCAAATCCTGCACCCTTGCTGACTTTCTATACTTCAAATTCATGCTTGTCTCCTTCCAGTCAGCCATAGCATTCGTCAAGCAAAACTATGTCCACCTAACTCTCTTCCCTCTGATCCTCGCCATCTCTTAAAACTCTCTCAAGATGCCTCTACCTCTTATCCCTCCTTCCCAAACCTTAGCTGACTATTTCCATGACAAAGTCCAGAAGATCACACTCCAATTCCCCACGAGATCAGCTCCAGCCCCTCTTTCCCCTGTTCATTTCCAACTCTTCCCCTCAACCTCTGCCATCCTTTCTTCCATTTCTAAGATCTCTGAAGAGGAAACCATATTTCCTTTCCTCCTCCAAACTCACTATCTGCACCTCTGATCCTATTCCCACCCGTCTCATAAGCCCCATCTTCTCCACCATCATCCTTTCCGTCTCTCATATTCTCATAGAAACACGATGGCAGAAAGACCACATGACTTATCTAGTCTGCCCTTCCATATCACCCACTATAAGAGTCCGCTTTAGATACTGTCCTCATCACTCTCCACTGCAACTGTTCCTGTAGCCTTCAAGCATGCAGTGGTCACACCTCTCCTCAAGAAACCTTCATTAGACCCGACCTGTCCTAATTATCAACCCATCTCCCTCCTCCCCCTTTATTTCTAAACTACTTGAACATGCAGTTAGTTCACTGTTATTGCCTTGACTTTCTCTCCTCTCAAGCCCCTCTTGATCTAATGCAATCTGTCTGCTCTTGCCAAAGTGACCTGTTCCTGGCAAAATTCAAGGGCCTTTACTCAATCCTAATTCCTCTTGACCTTTCTGCTGCTTTTCACCACAACCTTCTCCTTGATACCCTGTTCTCACTTGGTTTTAAGGGTTCTGTACTATCCTGGTTCTTCTCTTATTTCTCCCGTCGCTCTTTTAGTGTTTATTCTGGTGGATCCTCCTCAACTGCTATCCTGCTCTCAGTTGGTGTACCCCAAGAATCTGCCTTGGGTCCGCTCCTTTTCTCTCTATATACCCAGCCCCTTGGTGAACTCATCTCTTCCCATGGCTTTCAGTACCATCTTTATGCTGATGACTCTCAGATCTAACTCTTTATACCTGAAATCTCTCCGGCAATCCAGGCCCGAATCTCTGCCTGCCTATCTGACATTGCTGCTTGGAGTGGCCAAATGGTTAGGACATGGTACCTCAGGCCGAAGGGCCAGGGGTTCAAGTCCCACCGGGGGACAGCAATCTCAGGCCAGAGGGACTGGGGTTTCTAGTCCTATAGGCACTCCTTGTGGCCTTGGGCAAGCCACTTAACCCTCCGTTGCCTCAGGTACACATAGATTGTGAGCCCTTTGGAGCAAGGGAATATATCCAGTACCTGTTTCTAGTAATTACATAATGTGATAAGGCAGTATAGAAAACTGGTTAAATAAATAAATCACCATTTGAAACTGAACATGGCCAAAACCGAGCTTCTTATTTTTCCCCTTCCTTCTCTCAATCTGTGGATAACACTTTAATACTCCGTTTCCTTGGCTCGCAATCTTGGGGTCGTCTGACTCCTCCCTCTCCTTCTCCACACATCCAACTGCAACTTCCTCCTTGCTGGTCTTCCTCCGAGTCATCTCTCTCCCCTTCAATCTGTTCAAAACTCGGCTGCATGGCTAATCCTCCGCCAGCCCCAATATGCTCATAATCACCCCTCTTCTCAAGTCACTTCATTGGCTCCCTATCCGTCTCCATATCCAGTTCAAACCTCTCCTGCTGACCTATAAGTGCATTCACTCTGCAGCTCCTCACTACCTTTCCTCTCTTCTCTCCCTACACCCCTCCTCGGGAACTCCGCTCTTCTGGCAGATCCCTTCTATCTGTGCCCTTCTCTTCTACTGCCAACTCCAGACTTCCATCCTTTTACCTTGCTGCTCCTTATGTCTGGAACAAACTACCTGGGTCTGTACATCAGGCTTCATCTCTGGCCCTTTTCAAGTCCAGGCTGAAAGCTCACCTCTTTGGGGCTGCTTTTGGATCCTGATCCACTTAGTCTCCTATTTGTCTCCTTACCTTAGCTCTAGATGTATTCCTGTTCTCAGCCGTTTTACTGTCTTAACTAGACTGTAAGCTCTGATGAGCAGGGACTGTCTTTTATATGTGCCTGTGCAGTGCTGCGTACACCTTGTAGTGCTACACAAATGATCAGCAGTAGTTGTGGTAATAGTGTCATTAACCAGCAGCCCTTTACCAAGAAGATCTACTACTATTAATCATTTGTATAGCGCTATATAGCACTATACATTTACACATTAGAGACGGTCTCTGCTCGATAGAGCTCACAATCTATGCAAGACAAACACAGAGAGGGGACTGGAGATGGTCTTGACACATATGGGTATAAACAGAAGAATAAAGGGTACATGAAAGCAGCAGCTAAGGTAATGGACGGATGGAGTACAGCTTCTGAAGTACTGACCACCCTTCTCAGAGCTCTGCTCAAGAAGCATTGAGGTGATCATGAGCGCAGAGCAATCTGCGCGTCCAGCAAGGGATTGTTTAGCACAGGAGTGGCCTTTTAATATCGCCCACCCGTCATAAAAGTATATCAATTAAATAAGGAGAGTTACTGGCCCCCGTTAACATCAAAAGTACGACATTGCAGGCCTTTGATAATGTCCACGGAGTTACTGTTCCTTGTCTTCTGTAGGGCAGCAGGTGTGTGCGGCACCCACGAGCGACTACAGCAGCTCCCTGGGTTAGGGGGGGGGAAGATAAGAGCGGGCAATGCTGTGGTCAACTACTGTGCAGAGAGAAGGCAGCGGGAAGAAATGACTTTCCTGTGTTTTCTTTAAGACAAGTGAATTGCTACGAGCTGCATATATCTCTCAGCTTAGAAGGACCAGCTGTGAATTTAGTGTTTTCAACTGAAAACGGATAAGTGCACTTTTCCATTTCTTGAAAGCGGAATGATGGGGCCAGGGATGGAGAATACCAACATCTGGCCAGGGAGAGTACAGGGTTTAGTATTTTTTCTTCCAGATCGTGGTCCCAGACTATATAGACGGACTGGGGTTCGAAGTGAGGAGGTCCCCATTCCCCCCTCTCTGACTGAGGCTCTGAAAGCGACCCCCCCACATTCTGGTGAGAAAGATTTATGCACAATGGAGGTAGAGGGCATGAAAACCTGACTTGTCAGCAGCTCTGGATAACTGAGAATGAAGACCACCGATATCTGTGATTCCTTGAACTTAGCCATTTAAATGTTAATGTAAATCTCCCTTTGACCGAGCGGTGGTGGGACGCGTCTGAGCATCTGCTCTGGTGCTTCTTTGAACTGATATTTGGGAAGAGCTGGTTTTGTATGCAGTTTGCTTAAATGTTGATGGGACACTTAGTTACCCCTGAGGAAGCAGCGGCGAAACACCTGGACGATGTCACTTGCGGCATTGGGAACAACATCTACGGAGATAAGTGTTTTTTGATTACGTTGTTTAATACGGAAGATGCCATATGAACTCTTGCCTTCGTTCCCACATCCAAATCTTTGAATTTTTGTAAAGTAAAGTAAATTCAAAAATATATATAAAAAGGAGTTTTTGAGGATCCTTGAGGCAATGATCCCAACCAGGTTGTGGCACAACGGTGGATCGTAGATAGTCCGAGATCCTTTTCTTCTCAAACACTACTCTACACTAGGAAAACAGAGTCTTATGTGTTCATTTTTGGAATGAGACTTTCCCTCGATTGTACATTTAAACGTTAAAGCAAAAATGTTAATCCTTAGTCTGGCTTCCATAGGTCGCCAATGGAAAGCTCAAAGAACTGAAGGGATGGGATCACGTCAACAGGCGCAGCTTCATGTAACTATGGGTATGCAAAGCTAATGAGTAGTGAATTTATAATGAGCAGCTTCCCAGCACTATGAAACCTGCTCATTTTTTTTGTCCTTCAGGGCTGAGCACTCCTGGCTCAGTGAAATGTTAAACACAAAGCCCGGACAGAACCTACTGAACAGGAATTCTGAAAAAATGAAATATGAAGCAGCATGTAAAGCCGGAAAAACTAAACCTGGCAGAGAGAAATGGAAAGTCTGCAGTGAACCTGGAAGAAAACAAAAACTATCACAAGCCACTCACTGCTGCTTTCCCAGTTCCTACTTCCAGACTTTGCATTATGCAAGCTAGCAGGTTAACTAGAAACATGGAAAGGTTAACATGTTCACTCTTCACAACACGGACTGTCCACACATGACCCCAGCGTATGACACAGACATGGAGCAGCATTCCGACATCCTGTTCTTTTCATGCCCCCTCCCCCTCAGCTATCTGGGATGCCCCGAGTGCTCTGTACAGCAGGTCAGGCTTATAATACGCAGGAAAAGTAAGATCTAGTGTATATAGCAGGACTGCAAGGTGCAGGGTGTAAAGCCAAGGACCTCCAGCGATTGCATTAAGGGAAAAAAAGTACCAGTGAAGCAGAAAGATGACAACTCCAGAGTGTAAGGAACGATGCACAAGACCAGCACAGCACTGGAATATAACAGAGTGAGAGATAAGGACATGACACACGATGCGCAAGAGTAATACAAAGAGATCATGAGGAGCGAAGAAGTTAGGAAAAGACTGAAGAGGACCAAGATCACAGGAAAAAAAAATATAGGAGCAATTTCCACATATGAAAGGGAGCAGTTAAAATTCACAATGGCAGAAGGTTCTGGGAGAAACCAAAGGCTCCGGCGCTGTGCTTGACTTGACGCCTAGAGGACGGTGGCTAGGATGAAGGGCCCCCGAGTGAGGAGGAGAAACAGTGGAATTGCACTGTTCAGCTCCTCGCCATCAAATTAGACTAGCTTACTCCTAGGCGAGAACAGAGACAGCTACTCATGCAAAACTAGCCCTCTGTGTGCGTGCTGCATTCAGCTTCAAGTACACACGCATGCGTCCCGCGAGTTTCTGCATGTGACACCTAAGCCCTGGATTCAAGCAGCCCCGGGCTTACCTCACACCCTCCCTGCGCCGCTGCTGGTCTCTCATCCGAGAGCAGGCGTTGCTTTGTCCTCACTTATATCCATGAGCCGTTTGCCATCCAGCTGCAATACCTCAATGTGTTATGGAGATTGCAGAACCGTAGGAGAAACAGCCGCTATGTGAACAGCATGTACAAAATTAAACACTAAAACTCATCACCAAGGTGTCCTAGGGTGTACATTTTTATACATGAACGCAAGCCTGGCCCACCACCGACTCCAGTAAAGCAGCTGACTGTCCACGAGACGTCTTTTTGCCAGACACCTCATTGATAGAGCAGTCCCATGGAGGAGTTTGGATCAGAGACATGTTAAACCTACTGTTGCTCTATCCTGTAGTTAGTTATTGATGCAACTCGAAGACAGAATATAGAAGAACCAGCAGCCTGCTAACATCAAAGCCCGGCACACACTATTTTCACAGCGTATTTGTGACAGTGTCGGAGGTGAGCCCATGTGGGTTGCCAGCCACATGTCTCAGCCCTTCCCGTGTAGGTTCCTCACCACTTCCTCACTGCTCCACCCAAAGCACAGGGAGGGGGGAGAAGAAAGATGATGAGGGTAAGCAGGTTAACACAACATGAAAGGATGATAGCTCCCCACCGCCCCAATTTGCTAAGAAATAAAATATATTAAAAATGAGCAAACCAAGGAATAAGAAGCTGAGCAAGTGTCATTCCTCCAATGCCCTGGTACACGTCTTCCGTGAGTACAGGGATCAAACATTGGCTGAGGCAAGAGACAAAAACAGTTTTCTGCACTCTCACTACAAAAATGATCCATCTCCCTCCTCTCAGTTAAAAGTTGCCTTCATTTAACTTCAGGAGGATTCTGTGGGATTACAAAACTTCTGTGCTACATGAAAACCAGGTTATTTAGTTATTTTATACCGCTTTTCACCAGGGCAAAGCCTCAGGTCCTGAAGATTAGGAGTTAGGGGTTCTGAAAAAAAGATTTCACTCATTAGTAAATCCCATGGGCTTTCGGCATGATTCAAGCCCTCATTGGAAGCCCCGTCATACTGAGAGAATCAATTTTAATAATGACGCACAAAGATTACCAAAAGGAGATGAGCAACTCATGAACACATAAGTGCTGTTCACGCCAGGCTCTAACCGAAGGAGCCTCACACAAAGCAGACTCCAGCTCCTGGGATCAGGACTCAATTATACAGGAGGGCTGCAAGGGGAGGGGATTTGGGATTTGCACCTTTTTCAGTAGTTGAGTTACGTTCAGGACTAAACCTGGGGAGGAGGGGGACATACAATCAAACGCTTGAAAATTCAAGGACAGATCAGAGAGCACCCAAGGAAGGGCTCTTGAGGGCCAAAAATCATTCAGCAGCCTTATCAAGGCAGCATCCTCTGCACCCAGTCTTGGGATGAATCACACATTTTCCCTATGACAGCTACTGGCCGTCTCTTCTGTTCTCCCCAGTACATCAGCCGCCATCAGACACACACAGGACTTTACCCAGACTCATCTGCTCTAGCAAGAGGACCACAGGACGTGCTCAGAGCCCCTCTCTGTAAATCACTGAATGTCCCAGCAACACCACAAACCCATCAACCAAGACAAAGAGAGGTGAAGCCCCGAAGGAGGAAGTGCAAGGCTCTATTTACTGATTTCTGGATATTGTCTAATACCACTTATCGCACGGGGACTCGCCAAAGGCCTCGCCAAAGGCCTGCGTAAAGAGGGTTTTTCAGATTCGTTCACTTAACACGAAGGAGCCAATGGGTTCACACATACCTCTGCCAGGGCAGCACGATCCCACACTGAGAAATCGGACAAATGAAGTGGCTGCAGACTGTACCCACTAAACACGCACCTGCAGCACAGCAACATGCGGACAAGGCTGGCACAATTCCACTCATCTTACTGGAGGACTATTTATTTATTTAGACGGATTTGTATCCCACTTTATCCTACAATCAAAGTGGTCACATCACAATTGGAGGGTTACATTTAACATGAGGGTACTTAACAACATTATACAGTGAACTCGTATGTCTAGTTGGGATGAGTGGGTATCGAGTTGGTGGAGGTAGTTGCATTACCGTTCGGGTGGAGACTGTTGTCTGTTTGCTCATAGGCTTCTGTAAAGAACAGGGTTTTAAGGGCCTTGTGGACGTCTATCACACGTGCTGCCAGCTGTGAAGCCAAAGTTTATTTAACTGCATTTATATCCCGCTTTTCACCGGGTCAAAGCGGCGATATCAAAGGTGGTCAATTTACTTCTACTGACTGTCTTCCTCCCCTCTCCCCCCAGTCCCGCCACCATACATGCAGAATATACAGCCCTGAACCATCACCGATTCAAGAAGGGTCTAAAAGAGAGGGCAGAGCATTTCCACAACCTGGGCAAGCGGGATGTAGAAAATCCAGACAGGGCTTTAGGGTGGAGGTCTCCCGAGTCCAGTCAGGTATGAGGTGGGCATGGAGAGTAGGGAGGGGCTCCTGAGCCCAAGCGAGCAGAGAGAGTAAGGACAATGCAGGGAGGCTTCCCGGGTCCAGAGCACATGAAGAGTGCAAGAAGGATGCAGAGAGGAGGTCGGGGGTGAGGGGGAGGGTGCAGAGGGCAGCTCCCGGATCTAGGCGGGCAGAGGTTACAGAGAGATCGCAAGGAGAATCTGCAAATAGAGGATGTGGTCTAGGGGTTCACAAGAAGCTTAGCAGGTTCCTGGGGACAAAGTCCATAGACTAGGGAGAGCCATTGCTCATCCCCAGAAACAAGTTGAGAAGAGATCTACTTTTTGGGATGTGCCAGGTATTTGTGACCCAGCATGGCCACTGTTGGTGATAGGAGGCTGGATTCTGATCCGATTCATCTCATGTTCTTAAGAGTGCAGTGGGAGGGAGCTGGGGTAGGGAAGGAACAGGGTGCACAGAATGGGAGGAGCTGGGGTAGGGGAGGAACAGGGTGCAGAGTAAATGGGGGAAGGTGGGCTAGGGAAGGAACAGGGGGCAGGGGCAGGGAAGGAACAGGGGGCAGGGGCAGGGAAGGAACAGGGTGCAGAGTGAGTGGGGGAAGGTGGGCTAGAGAATGAACAGGGTGCAGGGGAGCTGGGTTGGGGAAGGAACAGGGTGCAGAGCGAGTTGGGGTAGGAAAGGAACAGGGTGCAGGAGCAGGGAAGGAACAGGGTGCAGGGGTAGGGAAGGAACAGGGTGCACGGGAGCTGGGGTAGGGAAGGAACGGGGTGCACGGGAGCTGGGGTAGGGAAGGAATGGGGTGCACGGGAGCTGGGGTAGGGAAGGAAGGGGGTGCAGGGGGTAGGGGAGGGATGGGGTGCAGAGTGAGTGGGGGAAGGTGAATTAGGGAATGAACAGGGTGCAGGGGAGCTGGGGTAGGGAAGGAACGGGGTGCACAGGAGCTGGCGTAGGGAGGGAAGGGGGTGCAGGGGTAGGGGAGGGATGGGGTGAAGGTGAGTTAGGGAATGAACAGGGTGCACAGGAGCTGGGGTAGGGAAGGAATGGGGTGGAAAGATGGGCGGGAAGGCGTCTCCTGATAAAGTGGGGGGGGGTAAGAGTGCTCACCTGAGCCCCCCCATCTCCTCCTCCTCCTCCCAGCCCGGGCTTCTCTTTCTGCAGTAAGGGTCGGGGGCGCGCTTCGGCGGCGGAGGCGCGCACGGGCTTTGTGTAAAGACTGATAGAGCCGTTACCTCAGCTTCCTCCCTCGGCGCTCGTCTCAACAGGAAGCCGCCGCTCCTCACCGCTCCGCCGCGCAACAGCAGTACTGCGAGTACCGAGAGTAACAATCCCGCCGCCGCGAGCCGCCGACTCCGCGAGACCACGCCCTCTCCCCGAAGAGTCCCGCCTGCTCGGCCTCCGTCCCGCCCCTTTCCTATGCTAACCCCCTTATTCGCTAAAGCCTAGGTCCCGCCCACAAAGCTCTCCGAGCCCAGAGAAACCCCGCCCACTGTTGTCTCCCCGTGCCCAGAGAAGCCCCGCCCACAAAACGCTTCGTGCCCAGAGAAGCCCCGCCCACTGCTGTCTTCCCGTGCCCCTCCCTCCTCGTGTCAGTCTCCAACGGACGTCTCAAGGCGCTGTCTTCCAGCCTCTCCCCGCTTAACCACGCCCCTGCCTCTTAGCTCCACCCCGAGTCCTCTCTTCTTGAACTGATGTAATCCGCTTATGCCTGTGTGAACGCTTCTGCTCCGGAGTCTGGTCTGCTCCTCTTTCAGAGCCAAGCTTGTATTTGCAAACTGGGATTTTAATAGACGGCACAAGCTTTGGAAGGCAAACTGGAGCTGCTGAGTCCTGCTGCCCCTCCGGGTCTTACTTCAATTTGCTTGTAGCGTATCATCAAGAAATGAGCAGCAATAAAGGGTAATAATTAATGAACAAAATATAAGATTATATATTTTGTTATTCTTACAACCCAAGGGAAGTTGGAAAAAATTATATAAAAGGGGTTAACAAAGTCTGTCTTTGCGACTGGGGGCAAAAGTATTCCACAAATTTAACAGAATGGGATGGAACCTGACATGTGAAATACTGGTAAAAAAAAAAACAATGGCCAGCCCTGCTTCCAGGATAGAAGCCCACCCCCAAAATAGCTCAATGTATTTCTATGGGAGAAGGAATCCCAGCTAACCTTCCGTTGCCTCAGGTACAAAAACAGAGAATGTGAACCCTTCGAGGACAAGGGAAAAATATATACACAGTACTTGAATGTACACCACTTTGACTGCTAAAAACGGTATATAAGCCTAGTTAAATAAATAATTAAACATAGCACTTCTGGACTTGCATGAGGATCAATTGGTCACTTGCCTGCTTGGTGCAAGGGTGGCAGACCTCAAGTGTATCCCAGATAGGATTCACTGGACAACACATTTGTTCAAAAGTTTTGCTTCCTGCAAAATATTTGGTGATAGTGATAGCTTCAAGCTGAACACAAATATAATTTCAGATTTACTGTATCATAGGAATTTGGAGAAACATGAAATCTAATTTTGACTGAATTTACCATGTTTAATCGCACAGTGATGGCGACATATTGCACTAGTTCAACTGAGCTAAAAATGTTTTGTTCCTGATTTTCGTTGGTACTCTGCATCTGATGGTTCTCGCCTGTGTCCAACAATAGTCGGCCAGCATTGATGGTTTCCAGTTGCCCTGATACCGCTTTTCCATCATCACAGTGTCCCAGTGAAACCTTTCACTATCTTCGTCACTGACTGCACCAAGATTAGCAGGGAAGAAGTCCAAGTGTAAATGCAGAAAATGGATCTTCAGCGACATGTTGCACTTCATGGTTTTGTACACTTGAAGCATGCTGTCAACTAGCTGGACATAGTTTGGTGCCCTATAATTGTCAAAACAATTCTCAACAACATCCCCAAATGTTTTCCATGCGATTTTCTCAGGTCCCACTAGCACAGTGGGTCGCAACCCCCATGGGGGTCGCCACAGGATTTAGCGGGGGTCGCCTCCGCCATTAAAAAAAAAAGCACACAAGTTCCTGCCACTGCCACGTCCGCTTCTCGGCAGCGGCAAACTCACCATTTCCCTCCTATTGCAGCCACGGCTCCGTGTCTCTTAGGGAACCGTGGCTATGCCTGTAAAACCATTGCAGAGTCTTCCTGCCTCTCGACGGGCTCCGTCACTCCGTGCAGCATTGTCCCGCCTCCAAAGGAAGTTGTTTACCACTTCCTATGGAGGCGGGACAATGCTGCACGGAGCCCGTTTAGAGACAGAAAGGCTCCGCAGCGGTTTTACAGGCATAGCCGCGGTTCCCTAAGAAGCAGGGAGCAGCGGCTGCAGATGAACGAGGCAGACATGTGGAGAGGGAGCATGGAATCTGCAACGGGGCTGACATGGGGGAGGGGGACTGACATGGACAGAGGGGGCTGACATGGACCGAGGGGGGCTGATATGGATGGAGGGAGGGGGCTGACATTGATGGATGGAAGGAGGGAGGGAGGGGGCTGACATGGAGGGAGGGAGGACTGACATGCACAGAGGGGGGACTGACATGGAGGGAGGGGGCTGACATGGAGGGATGGAGGGGGGCTGACATGGACAGGGGAGCTGACATGGAGGGAGGGAGGGGGTTGACATGGAGGGAGGGGGGCTGACATGGATGGAGGGGGGCTGATATGGATGGAGGGAGGGGGCTGACATTGAGGGAGGGAGGGAGGGGGCTGACATGGATGGAGGGAGGACTGACATGCACAGAGGGGGGACTGACATGGAGGGAGGGGGCTGACATTGAGGGATGGATGGAGGGGGGGCTGACATGGACAGGGGAGCTGACATGGAGGGCGGGAGGGGGTTGACATGGAGGGAGGGAGGGGGCTGACATGGACAGAGGGGGCTGACATGGACAAAGGGAAGAGACAGGGGGACATACTGGACAGACGGGGGGAAAATGCTGGACAGAGGGGAGAGACAGTGCGGGTTAGGATTATAATGTGGAGATGGGGGGGCTAGGACTGGTAATGGACTGATCAAGGGGGGTTGGGACTGGTAATGTGCTGATAGGGGGCTAGGACTGGTAATGGACTGATCAAGGGGGGGTTGGGACTGGTAATGGACTGATGGGGGGGCTAGCATTGGAAATGAGCTGATCGAGAAGGTTAGGACAGGAAATGGACTGATTAGAGGAGGCTAGGACTGGTAATGGGGTTGAGGAGGGACTAGCACCGGAAATGGGCTGATTAGAGGAGGCTAGGACTGGTAATGGGGTTGAGGAGGGACTAGCACTGGAAATGAGCTGATTAAGGGAGGCTAGGACTGGTAATGGGGTTGAGGAGGGACTAGCACTGGAAATGAGCTGATTAGAGGAGGCTAGGACTGGTAATGGGGTTGAGGAGGGACTAGCACTGGAAATGGGCTGATTAGAGGAGGCTAGGACTGGTAATGGGGATGAGAAGGGACTAGCACTGGAAATGAGCTGATTAGGGGAAGCTAGGACTGGTAATTTATTTATTTAACAGTTTCTGCGAATCAAGACGGTTTACAGATAACAATGCAGTGTGTTTCAACTGCTTACATTGAAAATGGATATGTCTAAGTATAACAACAGAACTTTTTACAATGATCAACTATGTACATGGATTTGCATTATTATAATCAGGTATTATTATAATATGCTAAGGAGCTGATGGGGGGTAGGACTGGTATTGGGCTGATTAGGGGAGGTTAGCACTGGTAATGGGGTTGAGAGGGGACTAGCACTGGAAGTGAGCTGATTGGAGGGCTTCAACTGGGAATGGGCTGATTGTGGGGAGGGGAGGATAGAGCTGCTGGCCCTGGAAGAAAACTGGGGGCTAAGGCTATAAATGGGCTGATATGAGGGGATGGGAGAATGGAACTGGAAGGGAGTGGATCTGAGAGGGGCTGCCATGGTATTTGTACTAGAAGGGACTGGTCAGTGGGGAAGGAGGGGGACTGGAAGGGAATGGACTCCAGTGGCAGTCATGGGAATGCAAGTTGACATTGGAAGGTACTGGGAGTGAGGACTGGAAAGGGGCTGATACTGGGGAGGGTTACTGGGACTGGAAATAGGCTGATGGAAAGAAGTGAAGAAAACGAAAGAAGAGATAAGAAATGGCAGATGGACCATAGACCACAGAAAGAGAGCCAAGAGAAGACAGGAAAGCAGAAGCCTCAGATCGGGACCAGCATGATCAGAGAATAAATTGGTCAGACAACAAAGGTAGAAAAAATAATTTTATTTCATATTAGTGATTTGACTACAAAATCATAATAATTTTGAAATCAAATATTGTTACTTGTTGTTGGGATTAATTATTGTGGTTTAAATAAGTAAATTTTATAAAAAAAACATATTGCAAAGGCCTATAATATATTAATAATTCAACAAATGATTACAGCGACAATGCGTTAACGGTAAAGGAAGAGAGACACATTTTATCATTGGGAGTCACCACAAGTTGACCAACGGTAAAAGGGGTCACGGTACAAAAAAGGTTGAGAACCACTGACCTGGCAGATCTTTGAACCGCTTGTCATTGATGACGTGTGACTTGTGGACCCACAAAAATGCCTTCCTTAATCTTAGCATCAGTTATTCTTGGAAACATCTGTCGCAAATATCAAAATCCTTCACCTTCTTTGTTGATCACTTTCACAAAGCTTTTCATCAGTCCGAGGTTTATATGATGAGGAGGCACAAATATCTATCTTGTGTTGACAAGTGGTTCATGTGCCACATTTTTCTATCCTGGAACCAGACGCTTATGGAGCGGACAGTTCTTTTTATTGTAATGAGACTTTGCAGCATGAGAGTCCCATTCGCAAATGAAACAACAGTACTTAGTATACCCAAGCTGCATTCCTAGTAGCAGTGCCACTACTGTTAGATCACCACAGATGTTACACTTGTAATTGTTATACTATATGTGTTTCAACAACAGTTGCATGTTTTTGTAGGTTTCCTTTCATATGTGCTGCATAGACAATAAGTATTGAAGGGTGGACATTGCCATTGTGTAACAAGACAGCTTTCAGGCTTAACAGTGATGAATCGATAAAAAGGTGCCTTTGTTGTGTGTCATGCTCACAACCCAAAGCTGGGTCAATACAGAAACAGAGGCTGTCAACCTGCGCAAAGAGATTTTTCATATCTTCTTGGCGGGTCTGAAATTTTCATACCTGGGACAGCAAACCACATCTTTGCAATCTTGAACCAAGTAGTTCAGCTTTTGTTTTTGACAAACTTAAGTCTGTGAGAGGGCATTCAGTTCTGACTGTGTTATCAGATGAGACACACTGGACTTAAGCAGTTCAAAATCTGGATCCATCTCATTTTCCACTTCTGGCCCGTGTATTGTGGCAGCTTCGTCTGCTTTATCGAGGCTCCGTGTCTCTGGTGGCTTCGGTACTGTCATACTGTCATCATGCGGCACTGGTCTCATGGCTGAAAGCAGACGGGGGTATTCAATAGATTTCTTATTTTTAGCAGAGAAGCCGGATACATTGGTCAGAGAGAAGTAACAGTCCATTACATGATCCTTCTGTTCTTGCCATAGCTTCGGGACTGCAAACAGCATTGACTTCCGAGAACCTCTGAGCCAAGCTCTGAGATGGACAGCACATGTTGCACAGCAATGTGAGGAGCCCAGGATTTGTCTCGATCGCCAACTTTATAACCCAAACTCTTTTTTAATAAGTGCAGTCATGCTGCGTCTTTGAAGCTTAAGCGTATACTTACCACAAATGTAACAGAATATATCGCGGCTGTTGCAACATTGATGAGACATTTCTGTTGTAACAAATTGTCATTTAGACAAGAAGCTTACATGTAAATGCTATTGTTAAGTACACAAACTGATATCAACATCATGCATAGAATCTGTGTATGAAAGCTACGTTTACAGCCTGCACTGCCAGCATCCATCCTGACTAAGCATGCCCACGCATTCCTGAGCAGTAGCATTTCCATTGCGTGTTGTGAGCCTGCACTGAGTGCATGACTAGGCATGCCTGGACTAAACAAAACAGCTTACTTTCTAGGCAACATATGAGTAGACTTAAAATATGCAAGGAAATCACAAAAAATAGGCAATTACAAAAAAATGGCTCATGAAAGGAAATTTTCAAGGTGATTTTCATGATCACCAACCCAAAATCTGTAAGATACAACCAAAAGTGTTCAGGAAGCAAAATTTTCATTGTCCAGTGATTTTAGACAGTGCTGGGGAGAAGTAGACTGTATTGGCACATGTTGCTACCAATGATATAGGAAATTGTGGCAGAGAGGTTCTAGAAGTCAAATTTAGGATTTTAGGCAGAAAACTGAAATCCAGGAACTCCATGTAGCATTGTCAGAAATGCACAGGACCCAAGAGAGAGGCGGAGCTCCAGAGTCTCAATGCATGGATGAGATGATGGTGCAGGGAGGAAGATTTTTAATTTGTTAAGAACTGGGCTACATTCTGGGGAAGAGGGAATCTGTTCTGTAAAGATGGGTTTCACTTTAATTGGGGTAGTACCAGAGTGCTGGCATTAACGTTCAAAAAGGAGATAGAGCAGCTTTTAAAATAGAACTTGAGGGAAAGCCTACAGTCGCTGAGGGGTACATGGTGTGGAGTAAGGTATTTTTGAATGATACATTCTCAAAAGCAGAGATGTCTCTCTTCATATAAAGATTCAACTTGTCCAAGCCATGATATTTTCAATAACATCTTATGGATGCGAAAGTTGGACAGTGAAAAAGATAGACAGGAAGAAAATCAATACCTTTAAATTACGGTGCTGGTGAGAAATATTGTGTATACCATGGAGTGCCTGAAGAACCAACCAGTCAGTATTAGCTGAGATCAAACCTAAGCTTTCTTTAGAAGCTCAGATGACAAGACTTTGACTTTCATACTTTGGACACATCATGTGAAGAGAGAAAGATCATTAGAGAAAGACATCATGCTTGGCAAGGTAGAAGGTCAATGCAAAAGAGGAAGGCCAGCAATGAGATGGATTCATACAATAACAGCAATGTCAACAATGAGCCACCAGACTGAAGACTGAACACAGTTTAGGACAACTATCCAGAGGGTCGCCATGAGTCGACACCAACTCAACAGTACTTAACAACATCAAAACAGGGAAGTTAGGGCATCCTGATAGAAATGTTGCAACACAGGTTAAAATGGCCCAGGAGCCTTTAAATGAAAAGTAGAAATTGTTCAAAGATTGCAAATTATCTTTGCCAACTGCTATGAAAGTTGTCATCTCAAAAAACATACCTTGAAATATCTCTATACAAATAATAGAAGCCTTTAAAAATAAGTTGAGAGCGTGTTAGATATGATAGGCATCTCAGAAACCTGATGGAAGAAGGATAACAAATAGGAAACTGATACCAAGATACAATTATATTGCAATAATAGAATGGATCCCTTTGGTGGAGGGCTAGTGCTATATGTTAGAAAGGGCATTGAGTCAAAGAGCATAAAAGTCCTGCAGAAAACAAATCTTTATGGATAGAGATAAACATCATATCAGGACATGCTAAGGAGGTAAAGCTTCTAGATGAAATAAATGACTGCTCATGAAACAGCTGGTTTGGAGCTATTTTAGCTCAGTTCTTTGTGGAACACAGGATTTGATGCAAGAACTAACCACTTGACACCAATAATCAAATTTGACAATAACTAGAGTATACAAAGGAAATCCACTGAGTCCACATTTAATTTTTGAAAGGAAAACTATGATAAAATGAGGGAAATGGATAGTAAAAAATTAAAACGAGCAGCCGCAAAGGTCAAGAGTTTACAGAAGACAAAGACATTGTTTAAAAATACAGTCTTGGAAGCCCAGAGCAGATGTATCCCACATATTAAGATATAAGGAAGACCAACATAGTTAAAGGTGAGGTGAAAGAGGCTATTAGAGCCCAAAAGCATCTTTAATAAAATCGAAAAAAGAACCAAATGAAGAAAATAGGAAACAGCACAAGCACTGGCAAGTTTTAGCAAATCGGGTTATTGTAATTCTTTATTGATTAGCTCTCCTGCTTATGGTTTAAAATGTCTTCAACTGGTGGAGAATACTGCTGTAAGGATTATATCTAGAGCTAAAAGTATGGATCATATCACGCCTCTCCTGAAAGTGTCGGATTGGCTGCCAGTTGATTTCAGAATTAAGTATAATCTTCTCTCTTTTGTGCCAGGGTATATTATACTGGATCCCCTACTTATTTGTCCGATCTGGTTGTGCCTTACCAACTTTGTCTGTCCTTTGCTCTCTCCACAGCATCCTGCTCCTTTCTACTGGTGCCTGAGCTCACCTCTACCCCTCCAGGTCCTTCATACCATGTTCCCACCTTCCTTCATCCTGTGGTACATCCCACAGCTCATCCATCCATTCCCACTAATACCATCTAAACTCTTAGGGCCCGATATTCAAAGGCACTTACATGGTTTACAGATCTCTAACCGTGTAAATGCCACTTAGAGAGGGATACTCAGTGGCATTAACTGTGTTATCCCCGATTAACTCCGCTACATGCTCCGATACCAATCATGTTGCACTATGGCATGTCATGGGCGTTCTGAGGGTGGCACTAGTTGCTAACCGGGCAGCAGCAATAATGAGCTTCTACAGCATCTTTGGCTGTGCAGCGACCCCGGATATTCAATACTGGGGCCGCATATGACCCCGGCATTGAATATCCGATAACGAACGAGACTCCTCCATGCTAACTAGTTACGCGACCCCCAGCGGTCGGCGTCCATCTTCTTAAAGGGACAAGTGGACTTCAGCCACACGAGATATCTGCAGCTTTTGACCTCGTAGATCACCGCGCCCTTCTTGCACGCCTTCGCTCCTCTGTTCTCTCCGGTTCAGTACTTCTCTGGTTCCGCTCCTTTCTTTCCAACAGGTCATTCTCAGTTTTCTCAGGTTCTTCCTCCTCTCCTTCCACCCCCCTCCTCTGTGGTGTCCCCCAGGGCTCCGTTCTAGCCCCCTCACCCTTTTGGTACAGCAACACTGTATATTTATTTATTTAAAGTCTCTTCTATACCGCACTATTCAGCATCAGCGCGGTTTACATTGAACAAAGAATTTACACATTTCCGATGGTACTTTGTGTTTACATTTGAACAGGAAGAAATAACTTGGATAACAGGGGTAACTATTTACAAATTAAGACAGGTAACTATTTACAAATTAAGACAGAATCATGAACATTTCTTGGTTTCAGCGTTATTGGTTTTGGGAGGTCTGTGAGGTGGTTGAAATAACTGCATTGGTTACTGGGTAATACAAGAGGAAGAGGTGGTGTTTCAAAGCTTTTCTGAATTGCAATAGATCCGGGATTGCTCGGATGTCTTGAGGGAGGCTGTTCCAACACCTTGGGGCACAGAACTTGAAAGCCCTGTCTGCTGTTGCTTTGGTACAGTGTGAAATTGATTTTGGGACTACAAGTGTGTTGAGTGTTACTGACCGTCTGTCCCTATTTTGAGGTGTCACCTGGATCAGATCCGTTAGTGACTCAGATGAGAGCCCTTTGATGGCCTTGAATGTCAGTAGTAATGACTTGTAAGTGAGTCTACTTCGCTCAGTATAGTGAGTCTACTTCGCTGAGTATATCTGCTCACTACTATGCAGACGACATCATCCTTCTCTATCATACAGACGCCTCTTCACCCGACATCATCCCTCTCAATTCCTGCCTGTCTGCCATGGTCTCCTGGCTATCCTCAAACTTTCTACATATCAACCTCTCAAAAACCTCAGCCATCTGGTTCACCTCAGGAAACCCTATTCCCCCTCTTGTCCCCCTTCTCTCTGCCACTCCCATCCCGGTCATCTCTTCTCTACGTTATCTAGGGGTCACCCTTGATTCTTCCCTGTCCTTCAAAGATCACATTTCTTCAGTAGTTCAGCGATCCTTTTACACCCTGAGACAACTCCGTGTGGTTCGCCCTTTTCTTTCCGTCCCCTCCCTCACCACCCTTCTTCTGTCCCTAGTAGTATCCCGCCTCGACTACAGTAATATTTCCCTTGCTGGCCTCTCCCAATCATAATTACGCAGACTACAACTCGTCCATAACTCTGCCGCCCGCCTCCTGACCCATGCCTCCCGCTCTGACCACATCACCCCCATCCTGATCTGTCTCCATTGGCTCCCAGTTCCCTTCAGAATTCAATACAAAGTGCTTACTTTCATCCACAAATCCATTCACTCCTGCTTCCCCCTTTATCTCTCAGACCTTATTCGCCTCCACACACCACACCGCACCGCTCTCTCCGGTCAATACATGCTATTCGTCTATCCCTCCCTTCCCCATCTCAGGCCCATCTCGAACCTACCCGCTCCTTAGCCTTCTTTTTCTTGGGTTCCCAGCTCTGGAACTCGCTCCCCTCCACCCTTCGCCTCGAACCCTCCTACATTACCTTTAAGGCACGACTCAAAACCCACCTCTTCTACTCCACTTTTGACCTCACCCCTGTCCCTCGCTGACGTCCAGCGCCCCCCTCCCTCTCCCCTGAGCAGTGCACCCACCTCTTTGGCACTTTTACATCTATCCTCTCTTTCCTATTATCTTATGGTGTTCCTGACGTCCTTTTCCTAGCAGTACAAATCCTTTTATTTTGTAAATCGCTGTGATGCACCTCTGTCTGAGCGGTATATTAAGACTGAAATAAAGATAAAGATCCAGGGTCAAAGTTTGGTGGTGACAGCTGTGCACCATAGAGGCACATAGAACATAAGATGTGCCATACTGGGTTAGACCAAGGTCCATCAAGCCCAGTATTCTGTTTCCAACAGTGGCCAATCTAGGTCACAAGTACCTAGCAGTTTCCCCAAGGGACACAGGTTCCACAATGCTTGTATTGGGTCAAGCAGTAATATCCTGGGTCCCTTTTAACAATGGTTTATGGACCTTTCCTCCAGGAACTTGCCCAAACCCCTTTTAAACCCAGCTACACTAACAGCTTTTACTACATCCTCCGGTAACAAATTCCAGAGTTTGATTACATGTTGAGTGAAAAAATATTTTCTCTTATTAGTCTTAAATAGGTTACCCTGTAGCTTCATTGCATGCCCCCTAGCCTTTCTAGATTATGATGATGTAAACAATCGATCTACATTTACCCGTTCCACTCCATTCATTCATTTAAAGACCTCTATCATATCTCCCCTAGGCCGTCTCTTTTCCAGGTTGAAGAGCCCTAACCTTTTTAGCCTTTCTTCATAGGAGTATCCTTCCATCCCCTTTACCATTTTGGTGGCTCTTCTCTGTATCTTTTCTAATAACGCTATATCCTTTTTAAGATTCAGCAACCAGAATTGCACACAATATTCAAGGTGCGGTCGCATCATTGAATGATAGAGGCATAATAATATCCTTTGTTTTATTTTCCATTCCAAGCCTTATGATACCTAGCATTCTATTTGCTCTCTTGGCCACCTCTGTACACTGGGCGGAGGGTTTTAACATGTTATCTACGATGATGCCTAAATCGTTTTCCTGTGTGGTGGTTCCTTGCATCATGTAACCATAGTTTGGGTTGTTCTTCCCTAGGTGCATAACTTTGCAATTGTCCACATTAAATTTCATCTGCCATTTGGATGCCCAGTCTTCCAATTTATCAAGATCCTCTTGCAATTTTCCACAATCCTCTTGGGTTTTAACAACTTTAAATAGTTTTGTGTCATCCGCAAATTTGATAACCTCACTCGTTTTTCTATTTCCAGGTCATCTTTGAATATGTTAAAAAGCAGCGGACCCAGCACAGATCCCTGGGGTTCACCACTATTCACCTTTCTCCATTGGGAAAATTGGCCATTTAGCCCTACCCTCTGCTTTCTATTTTTTAACCATTTCCTGATCCACAATAGTACACTGCCTCCTATCCCATGACTCTTTAGTTTTGCCAAAAGTCTCTGATAAGCGACCTTGTCAAAGGCTTTCTGAAAGTCCAGATACACTATATCAACCGACTCACCTTTGTCTACCTGTTTATTCACACCTTCAAAAAACATAACAGATTAGTAAGACAAGATCTTCCTTGTCTAAAGCCATGTTGGCTGTCTCCCATTAAGCCATGACTGTCTACATGTTCAGTACTTTTATTCTTTATAATGGTTTCTACCATTTTTCCCGGTACTGACATCAGGCTTACCGGTCTGTAGTTTCCTGGATCACCCCTGGAATCCTTTTTAAAAATTGGCGTTACATTGGCCATCCTCCAATCTTTAGGTATTATAGATGATTTTAATGATAGTTCACAGATTACTAATAGCAGGTCTACAATCTCATATTTCAGTTCTTTCAACACCCTTGGATGTATACCATCCGGTCCAGGTGATTCGCTACTCTTTAGTTTATCAAATAGTTGTAATACATCTTCCCAAATGAATATCAGGGCCTTAGTACAAATAACGAACACAGCAAAATCAGTTTACTACAAAACCCAAACCCTCCAGCACCTCCACCCTCTCCTCTCTCCACCAGATTTCCGCTCAGCCCTACCACATATTGACTATTGCAATTCAGTATACCACGGACTACCAAAATCAATGCTCCTTCCTCTGCAAATAGCCATCCACACAACAGTTCAGATCATCCAAGGCACCTCCAGACATGACCACATTACCCCTATCCTCAAATGCCTTCACTGGCTCTCACTGCAGACCAGAATACAATATAAAATTCTCCTTATGGCATACAAAAACCTCAACCACCAATAATCCCACTACTTCAAACCCTTATTGCCCCACTGTAGACAAACAGACTATGAAGATCCTTCACAAGGAACACTCTTCAAATTCCCCCAAGCAATAACAGAAAGCACCCAGCCAGCATTCGCCAGATCCTTTGAGCTCTATGCTCCACATCCTGGGACCCCTCCTTGACTCCATAAGAAACGCCAAAGACCTCCACACCTTCCGCAAACTCCTCAAATCCCACCTGTTCACCCTTCACTTCGGACCCACCTCCCCCACACACACTTCCTCCACTTTGAAGAACACACTGTATATAGTTACAGGCAGCAAGCCCCTTCCTAAACATATCATAATAAGTTCTGTTCTTTAACCCTTATTGTATAAAGTTAATATTCCATGTAAACGTTGTTTAACCTGTTCAAAGTTGTATGTACATCACTTTGACCTCCGCAAAAAGTGGTATAAAAGTCCAGTCAAATAAATAAATAGATAGTACCTACCTTTCATAATCCTAAATCCCAAGGGGTTGATATTCCGAAGGATTTATGTGGTTTCCAGAACCTACAAACTGCATAAACTCTGATCAGCCTGCTATAAGGGGTAAGGGGCACATAAAATGGAAATGGGAAGCTGGATAGGAGTTAAGAGACAGAAGAAATGGGCTACAGGCAAGGATAGGATTAGTGTCATGGAAGGAGTTGGGGCTGGTGAGGAGATGAGAGAAGAGGAAGGGAGATGAGAGCCGGTGAAAGAGTGAGTACAGTGAGTGGAAATGGAAAGAGTGGTGAAAATGGGAGGTACTGAAAGGAGGAATGGGGGACTCAGTGTAGGAGATGGAAAGCTGCTAGGTAGGTGAGATGCGAAATGAGGGAGCTTGGAGACTGCAGGCTAAAGAGAAGGGGTAAGGAGGAGTAAAATCTAGCTTTGGGTGGAGAGACAGGCAGATTAAAAAATGAAGCAAAAAGATAAAGGGTCATTTTCAGAGAGAAGAAAGGAAAGCAGACAGGGAAAAGAAACAGAAAATGGAAAAGCAGCCCTAGAACATGACTTGGAAAAAGATCAAGAATAAAAATGGAAAAAGAGGCCGGGACTGTTTGAAAAATAAAAGGATCAGCAAAACAAAGATACAAAGAGACATGTTATTGCAAATGTTGAGTGATTAGAATAGATTAGCTTTGGAAATGTGCTTTTCCCTGACTTGTATTTTGCTCAGTATAGGACACTGTGCATTTCTAGCTCTCTTTCTCCAGTGGTCTCCTGCTGAAAGAATCTGGTTCCTTGCTCTTTCCACTTCAGTTTTTCTGTGTGTGTTTCGCTTTCTAATTTGTAGACCCTTATTCAGTCTGTCTGTGTGGGACTCTGTTATAGTCCACCTTGGAATTTCACAGTGTGGCCTTTTCCAAGATAGGGTTGTTGTTGTTTGGGTCTGTGGATCCTCCGAAGAGGGGGGCAGGTTGCACACAGGGCCATGTATGGAGTGTGCAGAGTTGCTATTACCTATGGACAACATGGGCAGCTTCCCCAGGTCCTGCATAGCAGGGGCCCCTTCAGGGCCGGCGCAAGGACTGGAGGTGCTCTAGGTGGGCCCTCTCTCCTGCCTCACCTCTGACACAGACTTCCGGTTTGGATACCCTGGCTTAGGAGACATTACCCCCGAGGGGAGAGTATGGTGTAATGGACATTGCAAGTGTATAGGGGCAATGCCTCACTGAATTTTAAGCAATAACAACACCATTTAAATTAAACTCGAGCATCTAAGGGTTGTCAACAAAGTGCATACAGGCTACGTGCATTATGATTGTATCTTGCACAACTGGCCATCAGACAGACCATTCCATGCTAGGCTCTTTCTGCCGTTCACTTTAACAAGCAGAAAAACATAGTTTAATCTGTACCACATTGCTACAGGCCTCCAGACATTTTTTTTAGTTATTTCTTTATTATTCTAGTAAGTACTGTACGTATGGGTTCCCTTGCTTCCTAGAAGATCGTTCATTACCTGGGGAAACAGTAGATGTGCTGAAGCGGAATTAACCCTCCTGCCTTATCATGTATATGGAGGAGACACCATGGGACCTACCGCCGCCGCTGGAAGGAGCCTACAGTCCTCAGACTTATTAAAGCCTGCAGTCAGCCTGCCAAGTTTCCCTCCTACTCCACTTAAAGAGCTCAGCAGCCGCTGAAAATTATATGAAGTGAGGGGAAACTGGGTTTCCTCTTCAAAGGCTCCTCGCCCAGCATCACTCCACAACCTGCTTATTAACCAAGATGTATCAGCTCCGGTGTAAAGGCCGGAACACTTCACGTCTAGATGAGTCAGGACTTAAGGAGAATAACTCTGAGAAGGACTCTAGCTTGCCTTTCTTGCCCGTCGCCACTGTTTAAAAATGCAGCAGTCAAATAGCATTGATTTGGAGCAGATATATAAATTCAGAGCAGCCCATGAAATGACGCGCCGGCTTTTTCAGTCTCAGAATTTCAGTAGGTACTAACAGAGAGGCCAGAAGCACCTTCTAAACTAACAGATTTCTTGAGGCATGACCCTTTAAAGACTAGAGGCCCCTCAGGGCCTGTGAAAAAACATTAGGTACCTAGACAAATTTTCAGCCTTGCGCTCTTGCAATTACCTTTCGGGCATCTAGGCTCCTGCTCTAACAGTTTGATATTTAATCTCGATAGCTGTGATCGCCCCAGTATGCGATGGATCCATACAATAAAAGCAGCTATGGATGTCACTCTGGTCACAATTAGTCGTCTGAGTGAAGAAGGACAACTGTGCAAAGGATCACCAGGAGTCTGCATCAACTTGATGGCACTTAACAACATACACACACTACACACACACACACACACACACATTAGGGCAATATTCAAAGGAAGTGATACATTCTGGGGCAACTGGTGAACATATCAATTCTTTGTCAGTTTTCAGCCAGTATGAGGTATATGAATAATATCAGGCCAAAAATCCCTCTTACTAGCTTGATACAATCTGTACAGGGCAGGGGAAGAATAAGGTGGTACCACAAAATTATCCGGATGGTAGCAATTTTCAGACACTATCCAGGTCAGTTATTGACACAGATGAGGGCACAGTCAGGTCAGTACTTGGGCTATGGCAAGAGTGTTTCCCTCTCTTCACGGTGTAGCTCTCTGTCTGTATTAACAATGACTCAGACTCAGACTTTTACTTTAGTTATAATTAAAACACAGCATTACAAGATAACTCAAGATGGTACTTCAACAATCACCAAGGCTGAAGCTGTCCGGGTCGCAGTTCGAATCTATTCATTCACAGAAATGCAAAACTCCCTGGTACATTGAGATAATCAACTTTAGCTGTTCAACATTGTTTTTAAAAATTTGCGCATTTCCCATTCCTAACTCAAGCAATATCTAATCTAAAGCATAGAGTGTGTAAACCTCTGTATAACAGCAGGCCTGTAACTTCCTGCTCTCCCCTTCGTACATGAGCCAGAGCAGAGTGTTCCAGCACTTGTACACAAATGGGCTAAGTAAAAGCTTGTCCTACCGCTGCAGTTTTAACCCAATATTATCAGCAAGACAGAGACATGTTTCATGCAATGGAACCACTTTTAGTTTTCATCTTAACTAACCTAAGCAGACTGCTCCACTCCAGATTAGTAACATAGTATGTTGTTGTTAAGTGTCGTCGAGTCAGTGTCAACTCATGGCGACTCTCTGGATAGTTGAACAAACTGTGCTCGGTCTTCAGACAGGTGACTCAATGTTGACAGACTGGCACCCTTAGCTGCTGTTACTGTATCGATCCATCTTATTGCTGGCCTTCTTCCTTTGCGTTGACCTTCCACCTTGCCAAACATTATGTCTTTCTCTAATGATCTCTCTCTTCGCATGATGTGTCCAAAGTATGAAAGTCGAAGTCTTGTCATCTGAGTTTCTAAGGAAAGCTTAGGTTTGATCTCCTCTAGTACTGACTGGTTTGTTCTTCGGGCAATCCATGGTATTCGTTGCCAGCACCATAATTCAAAGGCATCAATTTTCTTCCTATCTTTTTCACTGTCCAACTTTCGCATCCATATGACATAATTGAAAATACCATAGATTGGACAAGTCAAATCTTTGTATGGAGAGAGACATCTCTGCTCTTGAGAATCTTGTCTAGGTCCATCATAGCCATTCTGCCAAGAGCAATATGTCGTCGGATTTCTTGACTGCTAGTCCTTTCTTTATTCATTGTTGATTCAAGTAGGTTAAAGTTTTCAACTATTTCAATTTCTTCTCCATCAATGGTGAACTTATTGATTTTGCCAGTTATCAGGATCTTTGTTGTCTTAACATTAAGGTGCAGGCCCATTTTAAGACTATGTTCCTTGATCCTGAGAAGCAAATGTTTCAGACTGTCTTCACTTTCATCCAGTCATGTGGTATCATCAGCATAGGTTGTTGATGAGTCTTCCACCAATCTTCACACCTTGGTTGTATTTATACAGTCCTACTTCTCTGATGATTTGTTCTGCATATAAATTAAAGAGGCAGGGGGAAAGTATGCAGCCTTGTCATATACCTTTGCTGATTTTAAACCATTCTGTAACTCCTAGTTCCATTCTAACTGTTGCTTCTTGATCAATGTAAAGGTTATGCAAGAGAACGATCAGGTGTTCTGGTATACCCATGCTTCTTAATGTGACCCAGAGTTTCTCATGGTTTACACAGTCAAAAGCCTTGCTGTGGTCGATAAAACATATATGGATATCCTTTTAGTATTATTTTGTCTTTTCAAGGATCCATCTCACATCCGCAATGATGTCTCTCATTCCTCGCCTTTTCCTGAACCCTGCAGGCAGATTTCATTCCACACATGGTCTCTGCTGAATGATCTTGAGTTGAATCTTGCTGGCATGTGGGATCAGAGCAATTGTGTGATAATTTTCACAGTCAGTCGGATCACCTTTATTCGGTATTGATATAAACACAGATTTTTTCTAGTCAGTTGGCCATGATATTGTTTTCCAAATTTCCTGGCAGAGCCTTGTAAGCATGGGAACAGTTTCATCTGATTGCTGTAATACTTCAATGGGAATGTCATCAATGCCTAGTGCCTTGTTCTTTGATAAGGCTTTCAATGCTGCTTTGGCGACTTCTTTCATCACCAATGGTTCGTGTTCATAAGGTACAGGTTGAAACGGCTATTGGTCCACTTGATCTTTATGGTATAACGACTCTTTATATTCTTTCCACATTTTCTTGATCTTCTCAGCATCATTCAACATGGACTTTGAGCATCTTGTATCATTCCAATTCGATGCTGGAATTTTTTTTAAAACTTTCGTAGCTTTAGGAAAGCCCGCTCTTGTTCTTCCTCTAATAGTTTCTGCTTCTATTTCCTTGCATGTGTCATTGTAGTACTTTTCCTTGTCCTGTCTTGCTGCACATTGGAAATCTCTGCTGAGTTCTGTGATTGCCCTTCTTTCTCCTTTATCTTTATCTTTAACTTCTCTGCATGTCATCCATTTTGGCCATTTTTGCTTTTTCAGCTTTTGTAGAGACTTCTTGCTTTCTTCCAACACAACATTGTTGGTGTCATCCCATAACTCTTCTGGAACTCTGTCATTTGTATCAAAAGCAGCAAATCGATTTTGCAAGCAGTATTTAAATTCCAGTTGTATATTCTCAAGGTCATATTTTGTTACATTCATGAGTGGTTTGCTCTTTTTCAACTTTAGCTTGAGTTTGTATACTAGTAGTTGACGATCTGTACCATTGTCAGCTCCAGGTTTTGTCTTTATTGATGTTAATGAGCTTTTCCATCATTGTCTTTCACTGATGTAGTCAATTTGATTTTTATACAGTCCATTGGGTGAAGACCATAGGGTATGTTTACTAAGACCATAGGGTATGTTTACTATGTGGGAGGAGTAGCCTAGTGGTTGGGGCAAGGTACTTCAGGCCGGAAGGTCGGGGGTTCAAATCCCACTAGAGGACAGCAACCTTGGGCCGGAAGGACTGGGGTTTCTAGTCCCACAGATGCTCCTTGTGGTCTTGGGCAAGCCACTTAACCTTCCATTGCCCACGTTCCCTGTAAGTATTAGTGTATGTGTCTCATATCCCCGCATGTTAAATGTATCCCCCAATTGTGTTGTGACCGCTTTGATTGAAGGATAAGGCGGGATACAAAAACTGTCTAAATAAATAAATAAAAAAAATAAATGGTGGTAGTGGCTTCCGTGCAATATCAGAGCCGCAGCCCCATTGAATTTAATGCGGTCGCGGCTCCGATATCGCATGGAAGCCAGTACCGCTGTTTAGTAAACATACCCCCATGTGTACAGTCACTGCTTGTGTTGCTGGAAGAAGGTGTTTGAGATGAATAGATCATTGGTCTTACAGAATTCTTTCAGTCTTCCTCCAGCTTCATTTCTGTTGCCAAGTCCATATTTTCCAACCACTTTGTCTTCTTCTTTGTTGCCATCTTTTGCCTTCCAATCACCTGTGACTATCAGGATATCCTATTTGCATGTTCTGTATTTCAGCTTGTACTTGTTCATAGAACTCATCAACCTCTTCCTCTTCTGCAGCTGTTGTTGGGGCATATACCTGAATTATAGTTGTGTTTATGGGCTTTCCTTGTAGATGAATAGAAGTTAAGTGTTCAAATAGAATGCTAGGAATCATAAGGAAAGGAATGGAGAATAATACCAAGGATATTATAATACCTCTGTATCGTTCCATGGTGCAACCGCACTTTGAATATTATGTGCAATTCTGGTCACCGTATCTTAAAAATGATATAGCATTATTAAAAAAGGTACAGAGAAGAACCACCAAAATGGTAAAGGGGATGGAAGGATACCCCTATGAAGAGAGGCTAAAAAGGTTGGGGCTGTTCAACCTGGAAAAGAGATGGATGAGGGGAGATATGATAGAAGTCTATAAATTAATGAATGGAGTGGAACGGGTAAACATAGATCGATTGTTTACGCCATCAAAATATAGAAAGACAGGTGGACATGCAATAAATCTACAAGGTAATGTATTTAAGACTAATAAGAGAAATTATTTTTTCACTCAACATATAATCAAACTCTGGAATTCATTACCAGAGGATGTAGTAAAAGCTGTTAGTGTAGCAGGGTTTAAAAAAGGTTTGGACAAGTTCCTGGAGGAAAGGTTCATAATCCATTATTAAAGGGGACATGGGATATCCACTGCTTGCCCCAGTACAAGCATTGTGGAACCTGTGTCTTTTGGGGAAACTGCTAGGTACTTGTGACCTAGATTGGCCACTGTTGGAAACAGGATACTGCGCTTGATGGACCTTGGTCTGACCCCAGTATGGCATATCTTAGGTTCTTATGTTTACTGACTGCATTGTATTTCATTACAGTTCTTGCAAGTTTCTTCTTTATTATAAATGCAACACCATTTCTTCTTTGTCTTTCATTTCCAGTATAGTAGACCATGTGATCATCAGATGCAAAGTGCCCGATGCCAGTCCATTTCAGTTCGCTGACACCCAACAGATCGAGTTGTACACATTCCATTGCATTTTTGACCACCTCCAACTTCCCTTGGTTCATGCTTCATACATGTCCTGTCACAATATGTAAGACATCTTTGCAACTTCTGACTCTCATTTCATGTGCAGCTACATCAGCAGACGAGGGCTTTGCTTCAACTACATCATAAATGCTGACTTTACTCTGAAAAGTCTTCAGCTCCTCCCTAGTAGCCAGTTGAGTGCCTTCCGACCTGGGGATTTCATCTTCCAGCAATATAGTGCAATTTGTTTTGTGATTATCCATTGGGTTTCATGATAAGATATGGAAGTAGATTGCCTGGCCTTTCTTCCGCACAGGTAATTGTAGTGTGTTGCCATTGTCACAGAAATGTGATCCTCTGCTGCCAACACCATCCCATTCTGCTGCTGCCCATATGGGTAGTTTGTCTTCGTCTGTCAACTCAACTGAGACCTGACCATCTCGAGAGACTCTGTTAGTAGTTAACCTACCGATAGCTTAACTCTCAGCATCACTGATGCATGCAAACCCTCACAGCATGTCAAGCCGCAAACCAAGTATAGGATGGCAGATACAGACCAATATAGTCCATCTAGTCTGCTCAGTAAGGCGATTAGAGTGGTTGTAACTGCAGCTCTGTGCAGGTCACCTCCCTCTATGCCTTTGTTTAGGGGTGTACCTGCTGCTCCATGCAGGTCACCCCTATTTGTTAAGGTATAAAAATAGTTATATTTATTTTATCCTCTTGCTATAAAGGGATTCACTCTGTCTGCCCCATGCCATTATAAATTCCGTCACTGTATTTGTCCCCACCACCTCCATCGGGAGGGCATTCCAAGCATCCACCACCCTTTCAGTAAAGAAGTATTTCCCCTCATACAACTTAGCTGGTGCATAAGAAACACACGGTAAGTAAAACCTTTTCTTTAACCTTTAAAACCTTTCTATCCTTCTCATGCAAGAAACTCTTTCCCAGCTGCTCTTAGCATAGGAACTACAAACAAGCAAAGGGACTTTAATGCAGCTGAAACAGACTGACTTTAGGCAACAGAGGCAACTGCCTCCGGTGCCAAAGTTTGATAGGCGCCGGAGTATTGCCTCACCTGCCATGCCTCGATCTGAGCTCGATACTGTAGCTCAGCGTTCGTATCGCTGATCTGTTCTTCCGCGATGTGCTGCTTAACGCACAACTGAGTCTCCGAGCAGCAGCAGCAAGCTTGTTACTTAAGTTCAGCCTGGGGCTGCCTAGGCCCTGTAGCGTCCATCTCCCCCCCGCAGGGTTTCTATAGTAACAGGAAGGGACACTGCATGGCCTGGGCAGCCCCAGGCTGAATTAAATTAACAAACGTGCTGTTGTCGCTCAGGGACCAGGTTGCGTGATAAACAGGACGATGGGCAGAGCTGATCAGGGAGGGGGGGAACCCCCCTCCCACTGTAGCCTATGGGCACCAACAAATTAAACTTGGCCCTGACTGATTTACTCTCAGTCTCCTAGCTAACCGCCAGCTTCTTGGACTTCCCATAGGACTCCAACTATTGTCTTTGACTGTATCCCAACAGGTTTGTACTCCACTATAACTCAACAGGTTTCCAACCTACTGCTCTGGCTAACAAGTACCAGCCCGGCCTTACAGCCAGCCTTCCCCCACGCCCTCCTGGTGAGACTTTTAAGCAGAAGGTCTCTAGCCAGGTTTTCCCCTGCACTATCCCACTGAGGCTTCAACCCAGCAGAATTCCATCTGCTGTCCTGACGCAGTACGACTCCAGCCTACTGTCACGTCTAAACCCAAAAGGTTTCCAACCCATTACCCTGGCTCACCGCCAACTTCCCCCACACATTCCCAGTGAGGCTTTTAACCCAGCAGGTCTCTTAACTATTGTCCTGATGCAGTGAGACTTCTACACACTATCATGTCCAAACCAGGCGAGACTAAAACCCACCCCTCCCTTTGACTTCAGTACATCCTCCAACTTAAACACTGGAGCTTCCTGCCACCATCCGGCTAATAGGTTTCTAGGAGTTTGGGGTTCAGTTCCTCTTCCAGGGACCCTCCTCCTTTCCTTCCAGCTGGCCCTTATTTATCTAGCAAATCTGTACAGGGCCCAATCCCGACTGCCGTGCCCCACTCCTTAAAGGGGACTTGCTTTAATCCCAGCAGAAAGCCTATCTGAGTCCCTGTCAGGGACAGAGAAGCCTCTCCTAAAACTAACAAGCTTCTTTCTGGCCTATGACACAACATGTTAGACATTTAGGCTGCTGAGTAACAGGCAAAATTAAACATACAGCCGTGACCACACAATACCTATATCCAGTGCTGATTATATCTATTGAACAACGATGCTACTGCTTAAATTAATCCAGTCTCTGCATCCACAGAACATTGACCAGATACATTTATAAGGGCAATTTCCAAAATCCATTTACCTGAGTAAATTAGTATCCATCTGTTCTTTCCAGGTGTGTGGCTGTCGAGACTCTTGACTGCTTCCAGGAACTGCTGCCCTAAACAACCACCCAGTCTGCCTAATGGTTACACCAACCCTACTTTCCCCTCCCTCCTCGGGAGTCCAGGATGCAATGGTGGTCATCTCCCTCAGCTCCAAATACCGACAACTCATACCTCAGTAAGGGGCTTATTTACTAGTGGTTTTGTCATATTTGAGTTTCATAAATGGGGTCCTAAATTATTAGTCTACCGCCCTGTCACAAGAAAGTGATCAAACGCTTATTCATTTCTATGGGCACAGTGGCACTTACGACATGTTAACATTTGTTTACGTGCGTTAACCTTTAGTAAAATGCCCCTCAGACTAGTGTAGAGCTGCAATATAAAATGACAAAGGGAAATGGATTTAGTTTCCACCTTTCTCCAAAGTTCAAGGCAAATTACATTCAGGTACTGTAGGTATTTTCCTGTCCCTGGAGGACTGACAATCTAACAGGCCGATGCAGAAACCCTGTACTGGAGTCCAGTGCTTAAAGCTCTAATGCAGGGTTTCATAGCGGGACTTTAACGCTGACTCTTTGCCCTGGAATGCAATATGCAAATTACCCAATGCGCAAAAAGCGTTAAATTGGGACAGCAAGCCAAACACATGCACATAGACGTTGGTGCAAGTTTGGCATGCTTGACACTTCACTTCAGATGACCTAGGCATCGGAGAAAGCCCCTGATGCCATCAGCACACTGTTGGGAGGCCATTGCCCCCCCCCCCCGGACACCAGCTCCCCAACAGAAGCAAAGACCCCAGTGGCCCCAATTCCCCACCCACCCGATGAAAAAATCACCAATGGCCCAGCAACCCTGATCCCCCCACCCACCCGATGAATCAATCCCCAGTGGTCCAGCAGCCCTGATTGCCCCACTCATCCGATAAAACAACCCCCGGTGACTCCCCCCACCCACACAAAAAAAATCCCTGGTGGCTCTGTGACCCCCAAAACCCCCAAACAAAACAAAAAAAAGTCCTTGGTGGTCCCAAAACCCTTTCCCCCTGCCCGCTACCTTTAAACTGGGGCTGGAGTGTTGCACACATGCTACCGCCCTTCCACTACCATCTTGAAAAATGGCGGAACCTGGCCCAGGTGGTGCATCGCAGGAAGTACTGAGCGGGGTCAGACTGCCATATAAGGCAAAAAAAGAAATACTTATATGGCAGAGTGACCCCCCTGTTTGATCCTGTAGACATATATATTTGCTCATATTCATATTTCATCATCTGAATATTTTTGTTTTATTATAGTGGCATTTGTTCTTATGCCCCGTGTACAGACACTTGACATTGGACATCTGTGGCTCTGTTACACCGCCACTGAGTAAGTTTACTCTCATTAGTTACACTAAGGTTTTTCTATGCACTCCAAATTGTATTGATTTTTTATTCTTCGTCTGTATTGTTAAAATGCTCCATTTTTATTGTTTGTTATTTATTATTGGTACCTCTTTATGGGTTTATTCTTTTTTAGTCTGTTTTATTACAAGACTCGTATATTATGAGACTCATTTCACTGTATTGTTACATGTATTATATATTATTTATTATTATTTTTATCTCTGATGGGTTTTCATCATCTCCTTCCCCATATGCATATGAATGTATATTTTTAATTTACCTTTTTAAATCTATTGCTCTATTGGTCTATTTTTAATCTATATACATACCTTACATATATGCTTTACCTTAAGTATTAATGTATATTTCTGTTTTGTGAAGTATACTTTATGTGAGGTTCCTACATCCCTGACAAAGGCTTTAGTCAAAACACGGCCATGTAGGGTGGGACAATTGATGCTTCAATAGAGATTTATTATTTTACTTCCACTTTGCGTGTTTTACCACCTCACTCCTTATACAATCTCCAGATTTATTTATTTATTTATTACAGTTGCTTATATACCGCACTATTCGATATCAGCACGGTTTACAATATAACAGAACGACCAAGACAACAGTCAGTTTGGTTTTACATGGAACAGGAGTATCAACTTGGCTAACAGGGTTGAACTATATACATGAAATAATATTTACAAAGAGCTATGTCAAATGCAATAATCATTTGGAGGTTAGGAATATATCAACACTAAGAATGGATATCATCTTAGGTGGGGTTACTTAGATAACTGCGAGTGTGCGTGCTTTCTTCGGACGGTAAAAACACACGTGTTTTTTTCCTCCAATTCAGAAGGAAACTGTAACTCATACCTCTGAGTAGTGGCAGATGTTCAAATCAAGGGCCCCGAAACAATGGATTCTGAAAGGGCCCCCAAAGCAGGAAGAGTCAATTTTAAAAAATCTGGGACAGACTGTAAGTGCGTCGCCTTCCTCCTGGAGCCTCTTGGGCAGAATTTACACCAGTGCCTCTGAGCCAGAAGACTCCCTGCTGTGAGTGTACTAGACAAGGGAGAGTTAAAATGGAGGACGATCCCCAAGAAGCCGCATGTACACGCGAAAGCCTGATAGAAGTAGGTTCTGACTGAGCTGGAAGAAACCAAGGGAGCCCAATATTAAAACTAAATTCTTAAAGAGCTCTTCCCTGGCCTATCTCTACAAGAGCCAATGATTTCTTTGCAGTCGTGTGTAGCAGGCACCTAAGTGAAGGTCTCCTGAGTGATTTATAGAAACCTCCAAGTCAGCCTTTTCAGCCATCACCTTTGCAGAGTTGAAATTCATTTTGAATTTTTGGGGATAATGTAGTGCTGCTGGAGGCGTGGGTGATGGCTGTATAGTCTAAGGACAGAAAAAGACCAACCGATTCAGCCATATTCCATACAGATAGAACCTGGTTATCATTGAATCTCTAAGCAGAGGAACACAGGCAATGGGTAGTGGAGGAGTAGCCTCGTGGTTAGAGCCACTGATGCTCCTTGTGGTCTGAGGCATCACTGCCTCAGTATCAGCCTTAGATAGAAAACTCTCTGGGAATAGTGGAATAACCTCTGTACCTGAATGTGACTTGCGTTGATTACAGCTGGAAAGGGGTGAAGTAAATGAAAATATAATGCATGACTAAAATATTACACTTCAAAAGCTAATTTAGAACAAATAAGCTGTCTCTGCTTTTCTAAATCACAGATCATTTTTCTCAGCCCTATGGGTAATTTGTTCCACAATTTTAGAGCAGTTACTAAAAATACAAGAGCCCAAGTAGCAGCTTTATCGGCAAATGAATCTGAAGGAATCAATGAAAATTCCTGTTAACCAAAGAGCAACTCATGCACCGGTCTATAAAACTGTAGATCAGAAAGAGGGAACTGAAACTATGTTTTAAAAATAACACAAGCACTTAAATAATGCCCAATACTTAGCCAGAAGCAAACCGAATTCCCTCAGAACCAGGGCAATATGGTCAAATCATTTTATTCCACTACTCAACTTAGCTGCCATATCTTAAATATAGTCCAGTCCTCCTCAACCCAAGGATACATGTCTCTACAAGCAAAACAAAGCTCAATCAGGCCTCTACTCAACAGCTCTAAACTGATCCCCAACTCCCCAACGTCTTACTTTTTGCGCTAAGTAATTCAACAACTTGGTCTGTATTCCTGCTGGCTGAAGAGCCTGGTAGGCACATGACTATCTTCTTTCCTTTGAACTGTGTCCCAAGTTGGTGCCTCTGATGATGGAATCTCCAAGTAGTAGTAGTTTTCTGTTTGGTGAGGTTTTCTTCATATTTGGTGCCTTAGCAGGGGATTGGGCATTGTCTGACTCATTTAAGGGCCCTTCAGTTTCTTTGGATTGGCCATCCTCATTAGCCAAGGCAGAGAAGGCATTGTGCAGGGATATCTCTTGATGTACAGGATATCTCTGTGTTACAGGTCGCAATCTACCAGAACCCACTGTGATCCATTTGTTCCTGAGGCGTTTGATTCTTTGTGGGAGCGGTGGTGGACTTTGTTCAGTTTGTATCCTAGAAGAGGTGCGCTTCATTGCAGCCAGTTCCTCCCTCAGTAGAGACACTTCTTTATGCATGGCAGCTAGGTCTTTCCTTAGTAGAGTCAGTTCTTCATGCATGGCGGCTGACTTTAGGCATATAGGACAAGCTCTTAGGCTCCAAATGATTTGTCTTGGAATGAAAGTACCGCAGTTATTGCACTGAATACACGACATGTTTATGCAGTCCCAGAAGAGGAAGATGAAGAAGAAAAGATGAAGACGATGTGGCTTTTAATCCAGGTTAGGAACGATAGATGGCACATATGTGACCACTATATAGGTAATGTTGCCCCTGGGGTGGGTGGGGTGAAGGGTAGGGTGGGCGGGAACCTAAGTGTCTCTGGCCAGTAGGCTGTTTCTGAACTGTGGGCACGGGAACCCACCATTACAATTAAATTACAAGCTGGTATGTGGCCCATAAGCAGGGTGTTCGGTGCTGGCAGGCAAGGTCTATAGCATAGCTATGGTATATGTCATAGTACAGATGGAAAGATGTGTCTTTATTGTTTTCCTGAAGGTTGAAAGGTCGGAGACAGAACGGATTGGGGCAGGGAGGGTTGGTGCGTAAAATGAGAAAGCTCGGTTCTTAGCGGCTTGGGAACTCTTTCTTATTGCTGACGGGATGGTGAGTGTGTTTGTCATGTCTGTTCTTTTCATTCTATTGTTTGGTGTCCATTGTATGATTTCCACAAGGGAGATTGAGGAGAGGAAGATGAGGATGAAACCCTGAGAGATAAGAATATCTAGCAGGAAAGTGAAGAGGGTTTCCATGCTGTTGTTTCTTCTGAAGCCGTGTTGGTGTTGATCGAGGGGGGCATGCTTGTTTATATAATTTTGTAGTTGGGGCTGCACTGTCTCTTCTATTATTTGTGAGATGAACAGGATGCTTGAGATTAGTCTGTAAGCGACAGGTGCACCTACTCTTGCCATCTTGCTGGGCAGACTAGATGGACCATGCTGGTCTTTATCTGCCGTCATTTACTATGTTACTATGTTACTATGTTAATTCTCCCTATTACTACCCAAGTTGATGCCCCTGTTTATTGTGCAATACCAGACATTTATTGTACTGTTCTTTGATGCCTGTTCTATGTGGAATGTTTATTCTTGTTTTGTGTAAACCATGCTCATTTCAAAATAGTGTGGTATATAAAATCAAATAAATAAATAGCTTTTCCATGAATTCTACAACCCAGACTCATAACTAGAACAGATCCTCTTTCACATCAGCCGGACACGATTGCTACCAGCTTGTAAATATATAAATACCTAACTACACCAATTGCTAGTTGACACGTATACCCGTACCACCCAAAGAAACTAGCTGTAACTGCTAAGTTAATTTGTCCCTTATGTTGTCACACGTCAATCCACACTATGCATGCACGATATAAGTTCTGTAGTTCTCTCCAAACATTCCCAGTAAACAGGCCTTGTCAACCGCTGGCAATACAACCCTGTGTTAAACTATACTTTATGTTATGTTGTCTCATGTTTCTGAGCCATTTAGTTCTGAGCCATTCTTTGTAAACCATGTTGTTCTCCGTTCTTTGTAAACCACTTTGACTAATAGAAAAGTGGTAGAGAAAAAATCCTAAATAAATAAATAAATACTCAAGCGTGCTGCTGTATTTTGAACCATTTGTAGTGCTCAAAGCACACCAGCCAGAAGCCCTAAATACTGAATTTCATGTCACATGGTATGACATGTCCTGCTAACACTGATGATAGAGGTGGTAGTGGATACCTGTTAAATATCAATTTTTATATGTAGAGACCACTTGGATGCTACTGTGTGAGCAGCAGCACCATCCAGTGCCCCTACTAAATTACTGCAATGAAGGTTAGAGAAAAGCCTCACATTTTCCAGAACAGGGGAGATTCTTGCTGCCAGTCATTTCTTTTTGGGAAGAGACTCCTCTGGGAGGGAAAATCCAAGATCCTATATAAAGCACTCTGAAAGATAGAGCTGTCTTTGGCACACAGCCATTGCACCAGAAAGGAGCAAATGTGTCTTTTATATAGTCACTCCTATATCCAGAGTGAGTCAGGCATCAGAACAGCAGCACAGGAGAAGAGAGCAGAGGGTTGATGTCTGTGCAAACCCTGCCAGCACCCCACTGTCTCAGAAGGAGAGTAGCTCAGTCAGTGAAAGAGGTTCTAAGAACTGTACTAACAACCAAGCCTTCCAGTCCATCAGAGCCAGGAGGACCGCAGAGCAGTTCTAGGGACCTGCATCTACAGAAGCCATGAGCTCTCAGGAAGAACTTATCCTACACTAGTCCTACCAGATCCAGGAGGGGGCCAGCGCAGTCTCAGGGACCTGCATCACCACCAGCTTCAGGTACACTGGGAAAGAGGAATTCACACAGGGAAAAGGAAAAAAGGAGGAGAAAGAAGTAATTTGCATGTCCCAGCACTCGAGGCAGGCCCCTCCCATGCTGTTGGTGCCCTCCCCCACACTGCCAGTAACCCCTTCCAGCTGGGCTCATGGAGGCAGCGTGGCATACTTCCCAAAAAGCTGGCTTGCCACATGCTCTTCTTTCCCGGCTGAAGTAAGACTTCAGTCTGGCAGAGAAGAGTAGCCGGGCCACAGAGCATGACGCAGCACAGTAAGCCAACTTTATGGTAAGTTTGCCGTGCTGCCTCCATGGGCCTGCTGGGGGTTCACCTTCTCCTGGCCAGCACCCGATGTGGGCCGCACCTACCACCCTGCCCTTGGTACATCACTGCTTTTGTAACTATTTTTTTACTAAGGAGAAGCAGTTAACTGCTTTTAACATGGTTCTTGTTTGTTACTTCTGCCTATTGTTATTATTCAGTGACCCTAAAACAGTGGTTCACAAACTTGTGGTCGGGACCCCAAATGGAGTCATATCATCAGTTGATGGGATCAAAGAAACATGGCCATTTCCCCTTCTCTCTGAACATTCACCATGACCTATGCTAAGTAGTGACAGTTACCAGTCAGCATGTGGCCTGTGAGCCAGTGAACATTCATGGCCCTTGCCCCCCTCCTAGGTAAGCTTACTGTTATGCTGGAAACCCATACTGAGTATTGGGGTCTATAAGCGCACACTGCACACTGACACAAGGGACCCTGTGCTGACTGCTGCTGCCCTTGCTGAGTCCTGGAGTCTGTAAGCACACACCGTACACTGACACAAGGGACCCTGTGCTGACTGCTGCTGCCCATTCTGAGTACTGGGGTCTGTAAGCACACACTGCAGGCCCTCCGTAAAAGTACAGTAGCACCCCCCCTTATCCTCTCTACGGATCACTATCGCCTTCTCTTGTGGAAGCGACCGTAAAGCCTGATATTGGGGCACTGAAAGATTCGAGCAATATTTCTTATTTGAAGCCTCCACTCTTTGTAAATCCCTCAGTACCAAGTTCTGAAAAGTAAGCAAAGCCGCATCAGTACTTCAACAAAAGAAGGCGATAGTGATCCATAGAGCAGATAAGGGGGGTGGTACTGTACTTTTACGGAGGGCGGATTACCATCAGAAGGTTTTACACCATTTGGCTGATGTGAAATATTATTCTGTTTTGACAGTTGATCCTACTCTGGATTTGCAGCGGACCATTAAGGATCTTACATTGGAAGCTTTGGAGCGGCAGTGGATAACGAATAAAGAATTTACATTTTTGAACACCTCATTCCCTGTGGTTCCGATAATGTATATGGTCCCGAAGGTACACAAATCCCTAGAGGATCCGCCGGGGAGACCAATAGTTTCATGCCGGAATTCAGTATTAGAGCCCCTGTCGAAATTTTGCGACCATTTTTTTCAGCCATTGATGCGATCTGCACGCTCGTATGTCCGTGATTCTTTTCATTTGTTATCAGAGACCACACGGTTGTCATTACCATCGGAGGTTCTTTTGGTGACGTTAGATGTGGTCTCCTTATACACGAATATCCCCCAGCAAGGAGCATTTGAAGTGCTGACAGGGTTAGAATGGTCGTTCCCTCCTCGCCTCCCAAAGGTGTTTGTTTCAGAGTTGTTAAAATTGGTACTATTTCACAATTATTTCATGTATGATAACCAATTTTACCATCAAATCTACGGAGTGGCCATGGGGGCTACGGTAGCCCCCTCGGTAGCATTTCTCTATGTGACCAACTTTGAAGAGAAGTTTGTGTATGGCTCTGACTGGTCTCAATATATATTAATGTGGAAGAGGTTCCTACATGATATATTTTTTATATGGACTGGCTCTGAAACTTCTTTACAACAATTTTTGATATGGATTAATTCTCTGGATGACAATTTACAGTTTACATCTAAGCATCATCATCAACAGATTGAATATCTGGATCTGCTGTTATATATACAAGGTCAGAGATTGCTGAGTACACTTTATCGTAAGCCTGTTCAGAGGAATGTTCTTTTGAAATACTCCAGTTTTCATCCTCCTGCATTAAGGAAAGGTCTACCTTTTGGGCAGTTCCTTCGGATCCGCAGGTTATGTTCTTCGGTGGAAGAATATCGGCTTCATGCACAAGATTTGAGTTGGCGATTGTGTCAGAGGGGTTATCCACAACCCTTGATTCGAACAGCTTTTAAACGGGCGTTGTATAATCATCCTAGTTGGTGGGGGGACTCTGAGTTTTCTCCGGATTCTTCCTCTGCTAGAGCAGTGAAGGATGCAGTGATTGGGGTACTTCCTTTTTTACTTGCCGCCCCGGATTTGGTGCATATTTTGAAGAAACACTGGACACTGTTGTCTTTACATCGATGTTTTCAGAAACCTCTCCTGCTGGCTTACCGCAGGTCCCGTACTATAGGGGATTGGGTGGTGAGGACTCATCAAGAGGAAGGATTCCAAAATTTGCAGCATGGACATGGAGTGGAGGAGTGGCCTAGTGGTTGGGGCAAAGTACTTCAGGCCAGAAGGTCGGGGGTTCAAATCCCACTAGAGGACAGCAACCTTGGACTGGAAGGACTGGGGTTTCTAGTCCCACAGGTGCTCCTTGTGGTCTTGGGCAAGCCACTTAACCCTCCATAGCCCATGTTCCCTGTAAAATAGTTATCTCCAAGTTATAATGCCCTGTTCAATGTAATTTCAGTTTGTTCAATGTAAACCGCACTGATGCAGAATAGCGCGGTATATAAGAGAATGTAAATAAATAAATAAATAAATAAATTATGCATGTGAGACATGTGATTTTTGTGCAACAACTATCCAAGGGGAAGTATGGGATGATCCTACTACGGGTTTACAATGTCACTCCTCTGAGTATTCAAACTGTCACACTGCCTTTGTAGTTTACATGTTGCTTTGTCCTTGCAATCTGAAATATGTGGGGAGAACTACCAGACCCGTGCGAAAGCGTCTATTGGAACATCGCTCCAGGATAGACAAGCGACAGGAGGGTGCTCCAGGGGTTCTGCATTGTCAACAGTTGAATCATAGGTTTTTGGATTTGCGCTGGAGGGGTTTTGGAGGTGGTCCCCCAAACCATGAGGGGAGGTGATCATTTAGCGCGATTACAGTTTACAGAGCAACAATGGATATATCGTCTCCAGTCGGTGGCCCCTTTGGGTATGAATGCTGAAATTGATTGGTGGAGTTTGCAGTTGGGTGTTCAATAAAGTTTTGGATTTCACATTAGTTGGTCTGACGTCATCTTTATCACCGGATTTAAATAGACCTGTCTCTACGGGGTTCATCATGCCTGAAGAAGAGCTGCGAAGTGGATGTGCAGCTTGAAACACTATTAGTGTCGCGTGAACCTCGGCTCTTGTCTTGGGAGGTGCTTCTTTTTCATCTTGCGACTGCCTGGTTCCTTTGAAGATTTAAGCTGAAGAGCATTTGGCGGTAGAGCTGATTAACCAGGAGGCATCTCTTTTACATATCCGTCCAGCTAAGTGCTTGTCTCTATGGATTGTTTTATCAATTAATTGGAGAAGGACTAATATGATGTAAGGCTGTCTTTTTTCAGCCCGTTGACCTGAGAGGATATTGACATTTCTAGCTGTTACTGACGGCAGGAAGTGCTGTTTCGTTGGTCTTTTAGGCCATTATTAGGCCATATTGAAAACAGATTAAAATGGAGTGTTCACTTCGAGAAAGGAAAAGTTTCTTTTCATGGTGAACGATCCGACAAAAATTAGATATGAATTGCTATTATATCAAGGAGTCACTGGAGGGCTTTTATTAAGTTGGGACTTTGCATTGGGTGATAGATTGGTAGGGGAATCAAGTTTGGGTTGGATACATTGAGGTTGATTTCCATGGGTGTACTATTGTAGGATGGGTTCTAAATGGGCAGTGTTTGTAGTAGTTCCTAATGTGCATGGTGGTTGGCACTGGATTATAGTAATGTAGAAATCTTTTAGTCTTTCTTTATCCATACACTCATTAAGAGGCATGTTTACTAAAAGTTAGTGTATGGTAACATTATGCAAATATTTATGCAAATGAGGCCCTGCATCCCCTCCCCCCTGGGGCTGCCCCTGCTTCAGTCACACACACGTGCACATGCATTCATCAACCCCACCCAATTCCCCAAAACAGGTACACATATGCACACTAGCAGTTTTCAGACAAACAGATAGTCTCTGCCTGTCTACTGGTGCTGTGCTGCTTCTGCCCTCCTCTACTTCAATACTCCCAGTTCTTGCTTTTGCTACCAGTTCTTTTTCTCAGCCTGAAATAGCCTCAACACACTTTACCCCATTCCTCTTACATTTCTACCCTTTCTCAGCAACCCCACTCATTTCTACTAAGAAACCCACTTATTCCACTGACTTTCTCCCAGACCCTGTGCAGAAAATCAGCTCACCCTTCCTGTGACTAGTGCAGCCTTTCCATTGGCTGGAACCTACCACCTACTCTGCACAGGGAGGGGGGAGCACTGACGAGCTGAGAGCTAAACCCTAAAAAAATACGCAAACAATTTAGACATCATTCTGACTAAGACAGATACTTTACAAAGTTGTAGAATCCTAAAATATTTCAGATGGGTGACAATCCTGAACTCCTGAGTCCTCGACAAATCTGACAAATCTGGCTCTGTTTCCTCCCCAGAGCCCAGGCAACCATCAGTCAGACAAAGCCAGCCAATAGGGAGCAGGCAGTGGTGGGATTCAGTTGCTGCGGCCTGGTTTGCACGAACCGGTTCCTGTTGTGGGCCACATTTGTTGAACCTGGTCAAATACGGCGTTGCAATGCTGGTTCTGCAGTGTCAGGATCCCCCTACAAGACAGTAGGTTGACAGCATTGAGAAGATCATGGCATTGGGAGAAGCCCACAATGCCATCAATCTACTGTGGGGAGCAGCGGTCTGGACATGTGACTCCTGCAATGCTACCATGTGTGGTGCTGCCAGCCACGTGCCCTGACCGCTGGAGGGATGGCCCGAACCGGTTCCCAGCTGGTTGAAATCCCGCCACTGGGAGTACGGGAAGGCAGGAGCAGTATCTAGGATACAGAAATTTTTTTATGTTTGAAGGTTCCAATGCTCAAATTGAAAGGTGCTTTTCAATCATGAACAAAGTGTGGTCTACAGAAAAAACCCAACTGCATGTAGAGACTCTCAAATGTGTAATTAATTTTTTTTATTTAGCTAAGCTTATATACTGCTTAGTTTAATAGAACAAGTCAGTACAATTTTGAGTGGAGTTGCCCAGAATTTTTTAATTATGTTAGTGTAAATGTTTCTGTTTTGAAGAACATTCACTCTGTAGAGAAGTACAAGTAGCCTGATGGGCGCATTGTAAGTAAAGTTATAAACTAGGGGATATTTACTAAGCAGCGGTAGCAGCTTCCGTGCGATACTGGGGCCGCGACTCCGATATCACACGGAAGCCGATACCGCTGCTTAGTAAATATACCCCCAGTCTACTGATTAAAATGTTGGCTTAAAATTAAAATTATAAACATATTTTTTATTTTCCTTAACTTTGAACCCCCCTGCTTGATTGAGTGTCCCGTATTTGAACTTAGAAAAGATGGTCAGGTTTTCTTACCTCTGAGCCTGAGTTTAATATGAGTCATAGACCCTGTGGAGGACCTGCCATTTCCATAGGTTTCCATGTGAACAGGGGAGAAGTCCGTATGGAGGAGGGAACAGCGCTCCCAGAACCTGTGACCATGTACCATCTGCTACTGCAGAAAATCACAGCAGTGGTACCAGCAGGTTCAGTGATGTTTCCCCACAAGGCCGGTGGTGTTACACATGCTGGGACCAGGACGGAAATTTGGGCAAGGGCTCCAAAGTCTGCCAGGCAAGCTTAGAGCCCTCTATGGCATGGGGACCCAAAATAGTTGACCTAGTTGCACCCCTCCCCCACCCCCCCTCCGATGCCAGTTCTGCTCCTGCACCTATCCGTTGGTCCAGGGGTTCTCAACCCTGTCCTCGGGACCCACCTAGCCAGTCGGGTTTTCAGGATAACCACAATGAATATGCATGGGAGAGATTTGCATATAATGGAGGCAGTGTATGCAAATCTCTCTCATACATATTCATTATGGTTATCCTGAAAACCCGACTGGCTAGGTGGGTCCCGAGGACAGGGTTGAGAACCCCTGCTTCTAGAACGTCTCTTAAGTCATCTCCATCATCTGTTTCTCTATCGTCCCTGTCTTCTCACCTTCCTCCCCTACATCTGTGATACTGATTATTCTGTTTCATGTTTTCTCTCCATTTCTCTTATCTAACTGTACCTAGATTTCATGCCTCCTGCTCCCTTCCCCCGATCCTCAGTCTCCATCTTTCCACTTTCCACCTATTTACCAGCTTTCCACTTCCTATGCTTACCTCCCTAGTCCTCCCAATCCCATCTCTGTCTATTATTCCCCCCACCCGGTCTTTCATCCACTGTCTAGCCCCCGTTTCCATCCTCTCTACTCATCACCTCCCTCGCCTAATCTATCTCTGCCTCTCATCACCTCACCAAACCTAGCTCCTTCCCTGTAAATTATCCCCTCACCACCACCAGTCCCTTTCTTATATCTTACTCCTATCTAGGTGCCCACTTCCCCTTTTACCGCCCTTATTTCTACCCTCTCTCACCTTAAGAATATAAGAACATAAGATATGCCATACTGAGTCAGACCAAGGGTCCATCAAGCCCAGTATCCTGTTTCCAAAAGTGACCAATCCAGGTCACAAGTACCTGTCAGGTTCCCAAAAAGCTACACAGATTCCACAATGCTTACCCTGGGGTAAGCAGTGGATTTCCCTGGTCCACTTTAATAATGGTTTATGAACTTTTCCTCCAGGAACTTGTCCAAACCTTTTTTAAACCCAGCTACACTAACAGCTTTTACTACATCCTCTGGTAACAAATTCCAGAGTTTGATTACGCGATGAGTGAAAAAATACTTTCTTCGATTAGTCTTAAATGTGCTACATTGTAGCTTCATTGCGTGTCCCCTAATTTTTCTACTTTTTGATGGAGTAAACAACCTATCTATGTTCACCCGTTCCACTCTATTCATTATTTTATCATACTGCTCTTGTAGCAAACAATGTAAATATTATGTTCCATGAAACTGAAAATGACCACATTAGAGTACTTTTCAGACCTTCGTTGCTTGTAAACCGCACTTGATCTTATGGAAAGCACGGTATAAAAATATGTTTGTTAAATAAATAAAAAATTTTATAGGCCTCTCTCATATCTCCCCTCAGCCGTTTCTTTTCCATGTTGAAGAGCCCTAACCTTTTTAGCCTCTACTTATCATTCTGGTGTCTCTTCTCTGTAGCTTTTCTAATTCTGCTTTATCCTTTTTAAGATACGGCGACCAGAATTGCGCACAGTATTCAAGGTTTAGTCACACCATGGAGTAATATATTTTGTTTTATTCTCCATTCCTTTCCTTATGATTCCCAGCATTCTATTTGCTTTCTTGGCTGCGGCTGCACAATGGGTGGAGGGTTTCAACGTATTATCCACGATGAGGCCCAGATCTTTTTCATGGGTGGTGGTTCCCAATGTGGAACCTTGCATTGTGTATCTATAGTTTGAATTGTTCTTCTCTAAGTGCATAACTTTGCACTTGTCCACATTAGGGGTCATTCCAAGGCACAAATAGCAGGGATGGATGTCTCATTGGGACATCCATCCACACTATTCAGGCCCCTTCCTGACCCCGACTGACTTCCCTGCTTGTACGGGAAACGGGTGGATCGGGGCAGTGGGCGGTCGTTGGCCCTGGACGTACAGGGCCAATTCCAATGTCGGCCCTGTACGTCTGGGGCTGGTGGCTTGAACGGGGAACTTATTCCACCTTGGAGGTGGAATAAGTTCCCCTAGTCACCAGGGAGTGTTGGGCCCGGGGCTCAGAAAGGGTAGGAGGGGACAGAGGACATTCCCCGCAGTCGGGCTGTGGGGACTGCACTTTCTGAGCCGGCAGCCGGGCTATCCGAGCAAGGCCTGTACATGCAGGCCAGACTGAATCGGGGTCCCGGCCTGCATGTACAGGCCTGGTCACGATTCTGATCCCGCAGGATCAGAATCCCGGCTAACTCTGTGTTTTCGGTTCCAACCAGACACACAGAGGGCAGGACATTGATGTCGGAATCCCGCCCATTACATTTCATCTGCTATTTGACACCCAGTTTCCCAATTTCTCAAGGTCCTCTTGCGATTTTTTACAATCCTCTTGTGTTTAATAACTTTGAATAATTTTGTGTTATCTGCAAATTTGATCACCTGACTTGTTCCCATTTCCAGGTCATTTATGAATATGTTAAAAAGCAGCGGGCCCAGCACAGATCCCTGGGGTACACCACTATTCACCTTTCTCCATTGGGAAAATTGGCCATTTAGCCCTACCCTCTGCTTTCTATCTTTTAACCAGGTCCTGATCCACAATAGTGTGGCAGGCGAAGGCCTGTGATCCATGGTGTCTGAAGTGAGCAGACAGGCCTGAGCAGCTTGGCCTGTAACTGAAGCCTGTAGTTAGGCCCAGAGGAATGAAAACCCCCCTGAATGATGACACCATAGAATTGAAACTTAACTTAGTTTAACTGAACATAGCTAAGCAGAAACGAAACTTATAAAAGACAGAAAACAGCTCTAATTGGTACTGATAAGAGAGCACAGCTTCTATGGAATTAATTAACTCTGCAAAAAGCAAGGTTACAGTGCCCTGCTTCCCATATGTTTTAACAAGCTAAGCGACCTTGGAGGAGAGATGTAACAAGTTAGAGACACTGACCATTGTAATTGGGACTAGAAGGGGGGCAACCAGGTGCTGAGCCCAGACCAGAGTCCCGATTGGGTAGCCATATCAGTACCAGGACCAATAGATGGGTGAGAGGGGTACTGGGACCAATAAAAAGTTTGCCTATGCTTAGAATGGACAAGAAAGCTATAAAAGTTGTTGTTTTACTAGAAGCCATTGCTCAGCCATTTTGAAATTGCTTATTGCTTGAGCCATGTGCACATTAAACTGGCTTGGATCCTTGAAACGACTCCTGGTTTTATTTATTGCATGCTTATCTGCTGCTACATTTCTTGGTGCATTGGCCGGGAAGTGCGAGTGGTGGATGGTGTTCAAGTGAATAAATCCACGTAATTCGCCTTGAGGTTTGGTCCAGTTGGAACCATGCCAATCCGACGCAGGGGAATTTCCCTGGGCCCACCGATCCTCTTGTATCGGAGGGAGTTCTGCCTGGCCTCGGCAGGCACTGAGTCCAGCTGGCCAACACTTCCGACCCGGGGGAGTCCAGGATCCAACTCAGAAGCTTGGGAACCAGATCTGGTAAGTATAGTTTTGAAAACCTGTCTAGACAGATGAGTTAGAACTGCAGTTTGAAACTTTGGTATATGCGCAAGGCGAAGCCATCGTCCTTTTTGTTTGGTAAGACTTAAGTCAACCTCGCATGAGTATGCGCGAGGTCCCTACATGAGTATGCGTGGGGAAAATTTGTTTGGAAATCCTTGCATGAGTATTCGCGAGGTACAGCTGTTAAAAAAAAAATCATGATTTAGCCTAGTCAGAACAGACAGGAACTTGGAATTTGTAATCTCGAGATATTGGGAATTGGTAAGAGAGCATGATCACCTCTCAAGGAAGGGCCGAGTAACCCCGCATGGGTATTCGCCGGGTGAAACCCCCATCCTTTTTGTAATTGGGAAATTGGATAAGACTAGTCAGAATAGATAGAAAGGAATGCATTCTGAGATACGTTGCTAGCATGATTGTGTGAATGAAGTGTGAATGAGAGGTCTGGCAGCACGGACCAAGCGAGAGTGGACTCTGGACTAGCGCAGTTCCTAGCCGGGTGACTGTGTCTAGGTCGCGAAACGGAGGAAGCGTTTGGTGTATTGTCCGTCCTGTGTATTTGATTTTTGTTATCTGTTGAAACTGCGAGTTCCCCTTCTGTTATAAATGTGAGATTATTCTGTTGAGTAATTTGTGACAGTTCACTGATTAAGGAATTGTATTAATAAAGCAGAAAGAAGACGCAAAACACCTACAGTCATTTTTAAAAATCCAAAAGCTGGTCTGACCCAGTTCGTTTTTCTACTGCAGTGTAAAAAACTGACAGGGGGCGTGTCTGAAGGAAAGAATGTACAGTGTCGTCTTTCTAATCCTGTGCAGGCTTAAATCTCAATGCTGTTAGTTTGTGCTTATTTCAGGACAATTGTACCTGTTCTGCTATGGTTATGTAATATATATATCATTTATATATCATTTAATAAGAATGTTTAGTCAGGATTGTGGGTCCCGATAGTTTTTGGGACTTAGCCTGGAAAGGGTTAAGTTCTTATTCGAATGCCGGCATGTCTCTGTCTGTGTCTCTGTGTGTGTGTGTGTGTGAAACTGTGATTATTTCATTTCCAGTGAGCGGAGAGGTGTGGCTCACCAGCTTATTAGGGAATGAGACAGCCGTTCCCGATTGAGCAGTCTCTCTTGCTTGTTTAAAAAAAAAAAGGATTCATTCAATCAAAGTGTGATAGGAGATGAATTTATAATCTGTTGTTTCAAAAACTAACGGCAGATTGCAACCTGAGAATGAATGGTTTAAATTCTGAGTGAATAAGACAATTGTGTTAGGATTTTATCTTTGAAACTCTGTACTAGTTACTAATGAACAAATCAGTTAGCTACACTGACCTTTACAATATTGGCTTTTAAGATAAATGAATCTGTTTTTCTGTATTTGAAAAAAAAGGGAAAGGTGTGCTGTACTTTATGAAAAATATCCGGAATGTCTTTTGAATATTTGCTTTCTGAACTAAAAAAATAATAATTTCTTTTGCAGAGACATGCTGATTACGGCTGGCAGCTAGTTGCTATTTTAAGAACTGTATCTAAATTGTATGTCTGTGCTCAATTTAAGCTTATGTTTACGGTAATAAGGTTTTTTTAATAAGTGTCCTTTCAAGTATGATCAAGAATTTCAGTAAGGGATTTACTGAAGACTATGAAATGTCTCTGTCCCAATCAGGAATGCTATGTGAAATCCTGCTAGTATTTTGCCCCAGAATCTCTAGATATCCTGTCTCGTCACTCTCTCCCTGTAAGTAGTTCTGTTCAGAGTGCTTAAGGGGGGGATGGAGCCCAGTCCACCGATGATGTCACCCCCCCCGGTGGGCGTGAACTAATGTGCCCACAGCAGAGAAGTAGATCATTTAAAAAAAAAAAAAAACCTCCTGGATAGAGCGTTGCTAGGAGAAACAAAACCCAGGAGAGGGGGGGGGGAAATCCACCCTGTAGATTTGATTGAACTAATGAACAGTATAATGCAGACCAGTAGCCCAGGAGAAGTTGTGTTTTTGTCAGTCAGTCCCAGAGAGATACAAAACAGAAATGAAACTGGATGGATTTGCGGGCATGATAGTTACTGCAAAAGTTGATCAGAAAAGTATGTGGATTGTTGAAGAAGGACAGAGAATGTAAGAATTGTAAGATGGAAAAAGAGAACAGATCTTTTTGCTGATATTTATTTGAATGATGTGGAGGAGGTATTCCTAATCGAAGGAGCAGCGGACGTGAAAACTGGGTGTGAGTGCGCCCATTATAGAAAAAGAAGGACATTAGAGAAGTGAATGCCCGTATCTTGACTCCTCCCCAGGAGGGGAGGAGGGAGTACTTGATTGCAAAGTCATAAAACAATAAACCAAGCACAGTGTTTCAGCATGAGAGTGAAGTAGCTATAGCGTGAGTGGCAGCCGAAGAGGGCTACAGCATGGATGAAGACTAGGCCAGACCGGACTCTCCAGTTTCCCTGGGTCCCCAGGAGTCAGTCTGAAAAATAGGGGACCAATATATGGACTTTTATGGGGGATACAGGAGCAGAATACTAAAGCCAGTAGCCCCTGTGTTTTTCTAGATGCATCACCATTATCAGAGCTACTGGGGCTAAGTCCGCAAAGCCTTTTTTGCAGAACCGCATGTATGAACTAAAAAAAAAAAATAATAATAATAATGTACCAGTTCCTGTATATGCCTGAATGCCCTATTCCATTTTTGGGCCGAGACCTGCTTGCAAAGCTTCAAGCACAGATATCCTTTGTTGAAGGGGAAAAAAATGAAACTCAAAATCTGCTGGCCTGATGGTGTTAACTGTCCCCCAAGAAGAAGAGTGGCGGTTCTATTCACCTGCATCCAAAGCAACAAGCTGTACACTTACCAACCTCATAGCCCCACCTGGAGGATGGGCAGAAGATAATCCACCTGGCCTAGCGAAGAACATAGCCCCTGTCATTGTCACCCTCAAGCCAGTCAAGAAGCCTGGGACAGGTGATTACCGCCCAGTGCAGGATCTAAGAAGAATGAATGATGCAGCTGAAACTATACAACCAGTGGTACCAAAATCCTTATATTCTCTTGGAACTGATCTCTGCTGAAGATATATATTTTACCATTCTGGACTTAAAAAGATGCCTTTTTCTGTATACGCTTAGCCCAAGACCCCACTACAAGGAGGTAGGGCCAACTCATCTGGACAAGATTACCTCAAGAATTCAAGAACTCTCCTCACTCAGCAAAAGATTTGACAAGTTATCCAGAAACTCCAGAAAAAAAAAAAAAAATTCTACTTCAATATGTGGACAACTTGCTTATAGCCACCAACTCAGAAAGTGAATGTCCACAAGCCACCAGTGAACTCTTGCACCTTTTTAATGAGGCTGGATACAAAGTCTCAAGAGCCAAAGCATAATTATGTCAAACAAGTTAAATACCTAGGATTCCAGTTGTCCAGCGGAATTCGACGCCTGGAACCCTTACCAGAACGCAAAGCAGCTGTATGCAGTATTCCTACTCCAACCACCAGGAGGCAAGTGAGAGCCTTCTTGGGTGCCACAGAGTATGTTGTATATGGATCCCCAATTTTGCGCTGCTAGCAAAACCATTGTATCACATTGTATCAAGCTACTAAAGGAATGAAAAAGTCTCCATTGGAATGGGGACTTGAATAGGAATGCAGTCTTTTGATCTTTGAAAACCGCTCTGATGTTATCACCAGCTCTGGGTCTACCAGATGTCCAGAAAACCTTACAGTCTCTATGTTCATGAGTCGCAAGGAAATGTTCTAGGAGTGTTGACTCAATCTCTTGGACCTTATTTGAGAAGCTGTTACAGCTACAGCCTTCCTAGTAAGCAAAAACTAAAAGAAAAATCCCTTTGAGACAGAATCTTCAAGTTACTGTACCACACTCTGTTCTAACCAATATGAAATACAAAGGAAATTACTAGCTAACAAATCTATGAATGTTGAAGTATTAGAGTATGTTGTGTGAAAACCCCAGATACAACTGAAGGGTCAGTCAAGTTTTGAATCCTGTTATGTTGTTATCAGTTGGTCTTGACCCCCTGATCATGACTGTTTAGAAATTATGGACACTGTATTCTCAAGCCGCCTGGATTTGACTGATGTCCCTCTGGAGAACCCTGAACAGACTTTCTTTATGGCTGAAGGCAGTTTCATCATCAATGGACATTGTTGTGCTAGATATGCAGTGGTGACCCCTGATTTGGTAGTTGAGTCCTCAGCCCTGGCCCCAGAAACTTTACCACAGAAAGCTGAACTGATAGCCCTCACTAGAGCACCAACAATAGGAAAAGAGCCCTGTCTAAATGTGTACCCAGATTCCAAGTATGCCCTTACAACCTTGCATGTATATGGGGCCCTGTACAAAGAATGAGGGTGGATAACCTTAGGAAGCAAGTCCATTAAGTATAGCCCCAAGATATTGATATTAACAGATACATACTGCCTATAGATCTCAGAATTTAGGAAAAGTAGAATGTATGAATAGAACCCTGAAATCTCAGTTGTCCAAACTTTGCCAAGAGGTTTACCTGAAGTGGCCCCAGGTTCTTCCCATAGCCCTTCCTAGGATATACTTAGCCCCTGCTAAGTCTTTAGGAGTTTCCCCTTTTTTGAGATTCTGTATGGGCAACCCCTGCCTATTGTATAGGAAATAAAAGGAGATATGAGACAGATAGGATCTGAAATTATTAGACATGAACTATTGGTTTTAAGTTCTGTTTTGCAGGAGTCTTCATACCTGAGTACAAAATCGATTACCCATCAATTTGCCTGCACCCCTGCATCCTTTCAAGCCTGGAGTCTCGGTGTGGATCAAAGAGTGGAGAAAGATACTGTTAGCCCTGCATTGGAGGGGACCCTATGTCGTCATCCTGTCAACTCCAACTGCAGTAAAAGTCGCAGAATTTGAACCTTGGATCCATCATAATCAAGTGAAGCCAGCAGCTGCTCTTGAACCTGATCACTGGACTACTGTACAGCATCCTGAGACTCCATTGCACCTCACCCTACGACAACAACCACGGACCTAAGACTTATTGGTCCCTCAGAAACTGCACTATTTCAAGACTGTTTGTTTATCTGAAAGTAAGCTTCGCATCTGAAAAAAAACTGCAATCATCAGAAAGAGACTGTGTTGTGTTAAGAAATTGAATCTTCTAAGAGACTGTGTTTAAATACTCTGGAAAGACTGTTTTGATCTTCTAAAGAGTGAACTGCTCTAAAGAAGCAATAATAGCCTAAGAGACTATACTATGATATTTTAAGAAATTGAGACATCCCAGAAGACAGTGATACTTTGGAATCTACAGCCCTACTCCTGCCAAAAAGCTGGTAGGTCTACGTACGGCAGAAGCTTGAGGATCTACAATCAACCCTACATCTGTTATCTGTTGTGGAAGTCGACAGTTCCACCAATTTTCCAGAGACTATGCCCATTATGAATTATTTTTATTGCTTTATTCTGGCAACAGTTTTGGAGTGCTTTGAAATGACTTTTGCCTTATCTCCCTGGGCAGCCTGTATAAGTACAACATGAACTGGACCGAAGGTCACTCAGACCTTGTTTTATCATTCTTCCTATACTTGCATTGGTATACTCTCCAATCCAAAAGTTGTTCTAGATCTTGACTTTCTACAAGGCTATGCAAGCCACCGTTGCAATTCCTCATACCACCACCAGAACTTGTTTCTTGAACTTGCTGGAGCAATAGCATCTAGTCTCCACACTTCTGACTGTTTCTATTGTGGAGGAACAACAATGGGAGATCAGTGGCCCTGGGAGACGCAAGAACTGAACTATTCTATCCTATACAATCAGACTGATTTACATAATACTACTAGTGAGTGGGTATTGGCCCACCCCATTGTTGACAGTTTGTGTTTTGTTTGGACTGGACCACAATCTACTACGAAGGATGGACAGCTGGTCTGTCTAAATCAGAAGCTTTACGACAGCACAACAAAGATGCAACTGAACCTTCTAATCCTTTAGTTCTTTTTCCCACTCTTGCCAAACTATGGACTTTGACTATCTGCCTGTTGCTCTCTTGTTTCTTGCCACTTTGCTTGCGAATGATAACTTCAGTTATTAATAACACTGTAGAGCATAAGGCAGCTACAAAGATACTAGCTATGTGAACTTACTACCCTATACCACAGAGTGATACCTTTACCTAGTATTATGTGATTTGATTCTCACACCTTATTAACATGCGGGTGAGAATAATCAAAGGGGGGAATGTGGTAGGCGAAGGCCTGTGATCCATGGTGTCTGAAGTGAGCAGACAGGCCTGAGCAGCTTGGCCTGTAACTGAAGCCTGTAGTTAGGCCCAGAGGAATGAAAACCCCCCTGAATGATGACACCATAGAATTGAAACTTAACTTAGTTTAACTGAACATAGCTAAGCAGAAACGAAACTTATAAAAGACAGAAAACAGCTCTAATTGGTACTGATAAGAGAGCACAGCTTCTATGGAATTAATTAACTCTGCAAAAAGCAAGGTTACAGTGCCCTGCTTCCCATATGTTTTAACAAGCTAAGCGACCTTGGAGGAGAGATGTAACAAGTTAGAGACACTGACCATTGTAATTGGGACTAGAAGGGGGGCAACCAGGTGCTGAGCCCAGACCAGAGTCCCGATTGGGTAGCCATATCAGTACCAGGACCAATAGATGGGTGAGAGGGGTACTGGGACCAATGAAAAGTTTGCCTATGCTTAGAATGGACAAGAAAGCTATAAAAGTTGTTGTTTTACTAGAAGCCATTGCTCAGCCATTTTGAAATTGCTTATTGCTTGAGCCATGTGCACATTAAACTGGCTTGGATCCTTGAAACGACTCCTGGTTTTATTTATTGCATGCTTATCTGCTGCTACAATAGTACACTGCCTCCTATCCCATTACTTTTTAATTTCTTCAAGAGTCTCTCATGAGGGACCTTGTCAAAGACTTTCTGAAAATCCAGATACACTATATCAACTGATTTACCTTTGTCTACCTGTTCATTCACACCTTCAAAAAATATAACAGATTAGTGAGACAAGACCTTTCTTGACTATATCCATGTTGTTTAAATCATGACTATCTACATGTTCGGTAATTTTGTTCATTATAATGGTTTCTACCATTTTGCCCAGCACTGACGTCAGGCTCACCGGTCTGTAGTTTTCTGGATCACTCCTAAAACCCTTTTTAAAAATTGGCATTACATTGGCCATTCTCCAAGCTTCAGTTACTGCAGATGATTTTAATGATAATTTATACATTTTTAATAGTAAGTCTGCAGTCTCATGTTTGAGGAGTTTAGTGGCATGGAATAAATTCTCAGTACTCAGAAGGAGTAAACTGATTGTGACATACCAGAACATAAGAACATAAGATATGCCATACTGGGTCAGACCAAGGTCCATCAAGCCCAGTATTCTGTTTCCAACAGTGGCCAATCTAGGTCATACGTACCTAGCAGTTTCCCCAAGAGACACAAGTTCCACAATGCTTGTACTGGGTCAAGCATTGATATCTTCAGTCACTTCTTAATAATGGTTTATGGACCTTTCCTCCAGGAACTTGTCCAAACCTTTTTTAAACCCAGCTACACTAACAGCCTTTACTACATCCTCCGGTAACAAATTCCAGAGTTTGATTACACGTTGAGTGAAAAATATTTTCTTTTATTAGTCTTAAATAGTTTACCCTGTAGCTTCATTGCATGTCCCCTAGTCTTTCTATATTCTGATAAGTTAAACAATCGATCTATGTTTACCCGTTCCACTCCGTTCATTAATTTATAGACTTCTATCGTATCTCCCCTCAGCCGTCTCTTTTCCAGGTTAAGGAGCCCTAACCTTTTTAGCCTCTCTTCATAGGAGTATCCTTCCATCCCCTTTACCATTTTGGTGGCTCTTCTCTGTACCTTTTCTAAAATCGCTATATCCTTTTTAAGATACGGCGACCAGAATTGCACACAGTATTCAAGGTGCGGTCTCACCATGGAACGATATAGAGGCATTATAATATCTTTTGTTTTATTTTCCATTCCTTTCCTTATCATACCTAGCATTCTATTTGCTCTCTTGGCCGCCGCTGCACACTGGGCCGAGGGTTTTAACATGGTATCCACAATGACGCCTAAATCTTTTTCCTGGGTGGTGGTTCCTAATGTGGAACCTTGCATCGTGTAACCATAGTTTGGGTTGTTCTTCCCTAGGTGCATAACCTTGCACTTGTCCACATTAAATTTCATCTGCCATTTTGATGCGCAGTCTTCCAATTTATCAAGATCCTCTTGCAATTTTTCACAATCCTCTTGGGTTTTAACAACTTTAAATAGTTTTGTGTCATCTGCAAATTTGATAACCTCACTCGTTATTCCACTTTCCAGGTCATTTATGAATATGTCAAAAAGCAGCGGACCCAGCACAGATCCCTGGGGAACACCACTATTCACCTTTCTCCATTGGGAAAATTGGCCATTTAGCCCTACCCTCTGCTTTCTATCTTTTAACCAGTTCCTGATCCACAATAGTACACTGCCTCCTATCCCATGACTCTTTAGTTTTGCCAAAAGTCTCTCATGAGGGACCTTGTCAAAGGCTTTCTGAAAGTCCAGATACACAATATCAACCAACTCACCTTTGTCCACCTGTTTATTCACTCCTTCAAAAAAACATAACAGATTAATAAGACAAGATCTTCCTTGTCTAAAGCCATGTTGGCTGTCTCCCATTAGGTTGTGACTATCTACATGCTGAGTAATTTTATTCTTTATGATGGTTTCTACCATTTTTCCCGGTACTGACGTCAGGCTTACCGGTCTGTAGTTTCCCGGATCACCCCTGGAACCCTTTTTCCCGGATCACCCCTGGAACCCTTTTTAGAGAAGAGGAGGAGAAGAAAGTAAAACAGGTGTATATAATTGTAGTGAAAGAAGAGAGACGTTAATGGCTTGTAACATACTCATAGTTCTTTTGTTGTTGTCTCTACTAATTGTATTTTTGCAGTTGTTATCAGTGACCCAAAGTTCTTTAAAGTAAACCCTTTGGTTCAGAAAATACAATCTGGCCTGAACGCAGTTACTTTGAGAAGGGAAGAGGAGTGAGTGGAGTTTTAAGTGCCATAGGCCTCTCAGTGTATGCTGGTCCCATTCAAAGAACCCACTACATTTTCCCAAGAGTAGAGACTGAAAGACTGCTTTGCTCTTGGATGGTTGTGACCAGTGTCTACCAAGCAGTGGGTGCAGATGCTGCAAGGACTACATATGGGCAGGAAAGGTCACATATGCTTGCAGATGCACAAACTGACTTCAAAGAGCATTGTGGAATTCCCCACTCACAACCACATGCTCAAGACCCCAGGCAGTCATACTGCTCACCCATCCCTTGCAAGTTGACAGCCCTAATCACGGGAGAAAAATGGATAAGAGAACTTGATGCTGTGAACTTTTCCATAATAACTGAGGGCACATCAGATGGAAAATTCACTTCTCTCATGGGCAGGGACCATGCTGGCTTTTTGCAATGGGCTACAAATCACTTCAGTGGTAAGAAAAAGAACCAGAAATCTTCTGTGACTTGGAAAGTTGCACGTCCAGATTTGCCGTCCGGCTGAATTATGATAGAAAAGACTTTCACAAATATGTTTGGGATTAGTCTGGACACAGTTGGTAGAATGTTGATTTATCCTTTACTCTTTTTTTTTATTCACACATGTATTTATTGGCAATATGGGCTAATTGAGAGCTGCAGTTTTGAAAAGAATAATAAACCTGCCTCCACAAACCTCCAGTCCTTTGACACGGACACAGGATGCCACAGACCGATGCCATCAGAGTCCGTTATAGTTTATGAACAATGCAGGGAAAGCAAATGATGAGGTCATTAGCCCCGCGCCTGGCGTGAGCATTTAGCCTCGCAGTGCCGCTATCAGGACTTGACCTTGATCCACAGAACATTTCATGGTTTGTACTTATCTAATGTGGGAAAAAGCTGTCCGTTGCTTTCGACTGAAAAGGATCATTGTATCTCATTTCCCAATGAAAATCCCCCTTGTTTTCAAAGATGCATTTTGTGGCCTCCTGGGATAACGTCATGGTGTATTCCCAACACTTTCTTTCCGATGTATTAAAGGCATTTACTATGTGTTTCCCAATGCCAGGCTGTGGCCTGCCCAGCAGGGGAGCTGGGAGCACAGTAAGTGGTTCTAAACATAAACAGACAGAGGAAATGGGTTTCCCAAGCAACAGCAACTTCAGAAAGCTCTTACAAGAAAAGGTTTCTCCTCTGCTAGGGTTTACGCTCCATCAGTTGTCATGGAAAAGCCAGCACCGCCAGGCTAGGGTTTATCACTTGTATTAGGCATGAAACATGTAGCAAACCTTTGTCGCACCCAGACATCCTCATCCTTCAACTATCACACTGAGGAGATTTCCATGATCTGGCCAGCAGGAGAAGGAAATCTTAAGCAAGGTGACAATTAATTTAATGTGTTCCCTCCTTCTGTAGATTTAAAATAGACTCAGGAAAAAAAAGAGTTTTTTAGACACTACAGTCTGCCTTGACAATGACCATCTGTACATGTCTGTGTACAGAAAACCAGTGGCCAGGTGCAGATACCTTCATGGTCGAGCTTCCACCCTTCAGGTACAGAAGCCTCCCATTACACCAAAGCTTCTCAAAGTCGTTCTGGAGATTCCACGGCCAGTTGGGTTTTCAGCATATTCACAGCGAATATGCAAGAGATAATTTTGCAAATATTGGTTCTCCAATGTATTGAGAATTATCTCATGCATATCTAACTGGCCATGGAGGGCCCCAGGTCAGATGGGAGAAGCCCTGCAATAGATCCCGACCAAGACTGGGTATGCAAACCTTTCTTACATTGCTAAGATTTTTTGTTTGATGGTTGAAAACGTTGTGTATTTCCTGATAACTCTAGGGCATCCTGAAAAAACAGAAAGCAGTTTCTGCCTTTGCAACAAGAATCAGAGTCTTTGGGTGACAGTTTTGTTTTATGAATATCCCTGCAATTGTGCTTGATCATCAAGAAACTCATTTTACGTTTTCTGAGTCACAGCAGCTGATGGAGTTTTGTCCTCAGCTTCTAACTCTTGGGCTTTCACGACACTTCAGCTCTATATAGATGGAACTTCACCTCTCACTAAGGGAGTCAGAGGGGTCTTGGAGGCACTACTTAAGAAACTGAGGGGGAAACAGCAGAACATCTCCCAGTGTAGCTAATGTAAAAGGTCCATCCTGGTGGATCAGGGGAGGCAGAACCTCAAGGCAGTGGTGGAAATTCCCCCTCCTCCCTCACCCCCCCAGCTGAAAGGGGCTCAGACAGCACTAGTAAAATAGCGCAGAAAACGTACTAAATCATCTTTGTCGTGTCCCTCCACTCTTGTAAGTTTGCTGCAGGACCAGTGGCTGTTCCCTGCTGGGCTGAAGTCTCGCAATAACAGTGGCACGGTGAGACTTTGGCCTGGCGGGGAACAGCCGCCGAGCGTGAGAAAACCTTACCAGAGCAGAGGCAAAGATGATAAAGTAAGTTTGCTGCCCCCTAATGGGGGGGGGGGGGAAGCACCACTATAACAATGGAGAGCCGTCAGCAAAATTTTATTTGGGGACCCCTCATTGGCACTTACGCCACTCAAGGCCTAAGCTGGAGCGGAAAAAGAAAACACCCCAAAAATTCAGAATGTACAGCACAAAAGCACAGGAAAAAAGAATAAGGAAAATCAGAAAAGTCACAATCTCAAAGAATTCTTATTTTAAGTCCTGAGACATGAAGTGGTTCCTTTGGATTTCTCCTCTTCTTTCCTCATAGGTGCCGGGCCGAGCACCCCTGTCAGGCATATCGATAAAATACTTATTCAGAATGCAGAACAACTCCCAACCTTTAGCATCTTTAGCAGGCACAGTCGGTATCTCCAGCTCTGGACCTTTACACAAAATCCCAGGCCTAGATTTATGCATAAGTAACATATGTAACTGCCCATGCCACCAAATGTTGACAGTACCAAATACCTACAAGCAGGGTCAGCCCTACCTACGAGCCTCATTTTACTTGCTTTAGGGTCCTGATCTCTAAGGGAAAAACTGTTACAGATTTTAACTTATACTGGTGCCATCTAGTGGCTCATTGCTAAATCTCACTGTTTCCCTACTATACTGATGCCATCTAGTGGCTCATTGCTATATCTCACTGTTTCCCTACTATACTGATGCCATCTAGTGGCTCATTGCTATATCTTTTCCTACTTCCTTTGTCACTTTTGACCGTTTGATGTAATACATCATGGTTCCAAACCTCTTCTTCCCATTGTTATTCAGCCCTGCTTATGGGCAGCAACATCTTAAATCCCAGATATGCCAAGGGTGAACCACCACAAAGAGTGCAATTTACCATCCCAGAGAGTGAGACTGAAGTTGAGTGAGATTTTTCATATGGTGGATCCACAAAAGATACAGACATAGCGGAGGCGATATGGGTAAATTATGGGCTGAAAATTGCCCACTATACAGTTGCTGAAAGTATGCACATAGCAGAGTTGCCAAATTACCAAGTTCCAGGAGTGAGGTTTTAAGCCAGACCTGGATTTCTGGGAAATGCAGCACTGAATCCAGCGGATAAAATCAGGGACTACAAATACTATACTGCATTGCAATGCAAATTAAAAACCAGAACTGACAAAACAATCTCCCTCCTGGAACTGGGTAACTCAGCAGCTCTGATCAGAACTAACAGACTTCACAGCACTGTACAGGGAAAATGGAGGGCACAGGAGAAGGCAGGACACAGGAAGGTGAGCTCAGGTTTCTTCCTACTGGCTGTCTCTCATGAAAGCAGTGCTCAGGATCAGTGCACTGAGAAAAGGGGTTCAACGAGTTTGGAAAGTGAGAGAGCTTTCAAACAAGTGTGACATACTCCTAGCATCTCTGAAATCCTGCCCTGCAAAATCACAAAACTCTTGTGCCAAAAATATCTCCTAGCTGGAGGCACAAAACATGACGCCCCACTTTTCAGGTGAGCAGATTCAAGTCAGAAGCAGCTCAAACCTGGAGATATGTATAGGAAACATAGCCAACCGCCTAGAAAACAGATTTCAAAGCCACCAATAACTGGGCTAAATGAGATCCCAATTTCACTTGCTATAGGATGGTGCTCTGTGATCTCTGGGGGAGAAACTTCCCCTCCCCAGCAATCTCTCAGCACAAACATCCTCAATCTGGCCCTGAAGCGCCCGAGGACTCCTTCCCTATGCCCCTTTTCCTATGTTATATGAACAACAGATTATAATCTTGCTCATCAAAATCATTGTTCGCTGCCTTTCTATAAAAAGTTTATTTGTATCTCTTCTGTGCCTACCTAATATATTAGTTTGTAAAACACTTTGATGCCTTGGCAAAAAGCTATATGTCAAGATTAATAAACTATACTAAACGGGGGCAATGGGCTCTCCTCCACAAGAGGGCGCTTTAGAAATGAAGAGTCACCAAGTTACCCAGTTCCAGCAGCGAGATTCTGTGCCAGTCCTGGATTTCTGACTGTCTCACTCTGCTACCTTATGGGACCTGCAGCACTGATTTCATTGGGTAAAATCACGGACTACAAATACCATACTGCATTGCAATGGACATTTAAAACCAGAATTGGCAACAGCTCTCATTCTTGGAACTGGGAACTTGACTCTGGAAATCCAAGCACAAAGGCTCTTCTCCCAAAATACACAACAGGAATTTCTTTCAGCAAAAAACATCAAAATCCCTTGTGTGGTTGTGAGGCCTGTTTGGATTCAGATACTGTCCTCACCTCCACTGAGAGGCTGTTCCACACACTAACCACCCTTTCCAATAAAAGTTTCTTTGGGTTACTTTTGAGTCTACCCCCTTTCACTCTCATCATATGATCCCTCATTGCTTTCAATTGAAAGAGGCCTGCCTCCTGTAAATTTCTACCATAAAGGTATTTAAATCTAGGCACCGCTGCAGGAGATGCACAGCGCGGCCCCCCTCCCCTCCCCTCCCCATGGAGCAGTGCCGAAATATCCTGAGAAAATACTGTATCAAGGGCAACACCCCTATCATCCTGCCCTAGTTCTATCCTTGTAGATAAATGTCTCTATTATATTTCTCCTATTCTGCCTTTCCTCCAGGATATAGATATTTAAATCGGGCCCTATAATCTTTATGAAGAACACTATTGGTGTTCGTAGGATCCATCCTCTGGATCAACTGCAGCTGGTTTATATCCTTTTGAAAGTGCAGTCTCCTGAATTGCATAAAATACTCCAAAGGAGGTCTCACCAGAGACTTATACAGAGGCACTATCACCTCCTTCCTCCTGCTTGCCAGTCCTCTCCCTATGCACCCAAGCATCCTTCTGGCTTTTGCCGTCGCCTTTTCTACTTGTTTGGCCACTTTAAGATCATCAGATATAATCACCCTCAGGTCCCACTCCAGTCTGCCCAGTTACTATTAGTATTTAGCTTGCGTCTTTCCAGTAGTAGGTCAAAGCAAGTTAGAATCAGGTACTGTAGGTATTTCCCTGTCCCTCGAGGGTTTACAATCTAAGGTTGTACCTGAGGCAGTTAAGGGTTAAGTGACTTGCCCAAGGTCACAAGGAGTACCTGTGGAATTTGAACCCTGGGGTCTTTGTGGTTCAAGGATGCTGAGCGTTATCCTCGTTTGGTAATGCAACCCCAACTGCCCCTTTGCTCACGTCTTTCAGCTAAACTCTCAACCCCCCCCTCGTATCCAAAATCTACCCCAATATCGTGGTGATAGCTGCCAGTCCATGCAGGTTGCCCCTATCCTGTCTTGGTGCTCTGCTGTAGTGATCCTTGGTGGGGGCCAGTCTTCTGGAACCAGATGTGCACCATGTGTCCGATCACTAGCTACGGCTGAGACGTCAGTGGGACCAAGCAGCAAAAACTGGGCTTTTATATTCATGCTGAGTCAGCCCTTAATAAAGAGAGCATGGAGTCAAAAAGAGTCTGGAGAATAGACGACACACAAATAATAAACTTGTCCTTGTGTCACACAGTTCCGAAGTTGAGTTTCACTCATTAACACTATTTAAGTGATGCTATGATGCTGTTTTTAGATACTTCAAAGAATCCCACTCGGAGCAGAAACAAATCTTGTAACATATTTATTTCTCCCCATAGACCCTGAGTTTAAGATCAAATCCATAGCGCAGAGCTTTGCTTCTCTGCTGTGAAAATCATTGTGTGTTAAGATCATGAAAACTTTTCCTCAAGTGACCTTTTGTCAGGTTTACACAAAACAAGTTCAAGGCAGAATGAAAAAATAAATCACAAGGTTTTTATTTCTTTGTTTCACGAAAGACAAACTATGAAAAGGAGCCGAGGACATTGGAACAAGCCTCTGCCAGCCTCCAGCTATTTACTGCTTAGATTGTAAGGCCCCTGGGACAGGGGAATACCTACTGTGCTTGAATGTGCCTTGCCTTGCTCCTGAAACAGACCGGAGCTAAATCCAAAATCTCCCTTACTGCTTCTACCATTCATTTGTGTAGCGTTGCTAGACACCCACAGTCCCTGCTCCGCAGAGCTTAATGTAACCAGAGGCTAAAAAAATAAACAGATTTACCTTGTGGGGGTGACCCGTGTCCCCCTGGGGCCAGCTGAGCACAGCCATGTGTTTTTGTCTTTAAGACGGCTTCTCGGCCGATTATGGCAGACGGGGTTTTCTCTAAATACAAAAGGGAGGCAGAGAGGCTGTGTTTAAGATAAAATAAAATTAGAAGTAAATAAAAGTGATCCCCAGTTTGCTGGGAGGCTGAGAGAGCCCTGAATATGGTTTTTGAGCTAAGAAGCCCTTATCCAAAGAGAAAGAAGTTAAATCTGAGTCTTTCAGATCTGCCCTAGGCTGCAGCAAGCTGTATGTGAATGAGGCAGGATTGCCTTAAAGGAACAGTAGCCTCAATGTAAAGTTCTGCTTTTTAGAGAATTTAAAAGTTGAAATTAAAGAAATATAAAGTAAGAGTTCAGGTGCAAGAGAGGTGCTCTCCTGGAGAACATGCTCAGTTCATTAGTGCCAGAAAATCACTTGTTTCCCCCAGGGGCAGGGGTTTCTCCTCAGTTTAAAAACCTTCCTGAAGGCTTGCAGTTATCCTAAAAAGGACTTATTCATGGTTTTCAGACTTTAAAAAGACCATCTTAGGGGTAAAAAGGATTTGTGTTATAAAAAACAACTTCCGGTTCCATTAAAGACTGTGGCACGCTAGAGGACTGGTGTAGGGTTGCCTCTAGAGGTGACTCTGTCTAAGGCAGGAAGAAGCCACTTGTGATGCATTGAAGTGCTTTTGTCTTAGCTGCCCTAGTGAAGAAAGATAATGTCTTGTAAAATTTAATTCTGAACCATCCTTTTAGGAAAAAATAATTTGAAGTGAAGGTTTTGACATTTTAGGGTTCAAAAATTTTAGTTGCCAAGGGTTTCCGTTGTTTGTGGTGGGGGGAAGAGCAAGAAAGAAAAGAAGGTGGGCAACTGTTTTTCCCTCTCTCTGGCAGATGAGGCTGAAGAAGGAAACATGGTAGAATGTCTGTGTGTGTACTGTGGGCTTAGTTAAAGCGGATTTTAAGCTTAGAGTAAGGCATTTGATTGGAAATAGCATAGAGCTTGATTAGCTTGTTGGTTTCCTTATATTTGGAGAAGAAAAAGAGTATTTGGAAGCTCTTTTGAGGCACTCTGGCGAGTACAGGTGTGATTTATCAGAAACTGCTATTGCTATGCATTTAAAACTAGTCACAGTGGCAGCTGAAGCAGAAATTTGGATTTGTTACTGAGTCAAATCTCTCTCTTTGTAGAGATGCTGCGTTGAGGTGGTGTGTTTGCCATCTAGTTTTAAATTCCTGTGAATTCTGGTTTAACTTGACGAAGGAGGGGAAGTGATTCTAATTGTAATCCTGTGCACCTTTATAAAAAGAATAAGGAAACAGGGTTGAGAATATTGAGGACTTAAGGGGCTAAGAAAAGTAATAAAAACCCTTTGTACTTCCTTTGGAGTAAAGGGTTCCCCTTACTATGGTGAATCACAAGAACCAATTAAACTCAAAGAGAAAATCCAGAAGAATATTCCTTTGAGGAGGGGAAAAGTTCAAACTAAATCATTTTATCAGTGATTTAGCTGTGCTCTTACTGGGTTAAGCTCTGGGTTATTAGGATGTTGACGCAAGAAGCAGTGTTTGAATTGCTAGTGAACTAATCTGAGTGTGTCTGCTGAACTGAAAGGGGAAAAGGTTAGCTAGCGATTCACTAATTATCCATTGTTTTCTTAGCACGGGGCAGTAAATAGAAATGTATTTATTTTATTTATTTAACTGGTTTTAATATACCGTTTTTCTCGTTTTTCTACCAGGCAAAACGGTTTACAAAGAACAAAAAGAGAACAGTTAACATGGAACAATAGAATACCTAAATAGCAAACTTTGTACAAAAACAATTGAGTTATAAAGAGCATTTAACTTGAGAAGGGTATAAAAAGAAGGAGGTCTTTCCCTTAATTCAAACCAGACTGAAAAGCCTCAACTGATTAGAGTACGGTTTTCTCTTTTTGAGCTATTAAAGTTGGGTTAGTAGGAAGCAGCAACTGGACATCGCTGGATGGGCTGCCTGGGGGAAAAAGGAAGCTGAGGAACTTCTACCACAGACTGCACTGGGCCCTAACTCAAGAGAGGAACTTGGAAGATTAAAGATTGAGGTACCTCCATCATCTCACACACCCAAAAAGAACTATAAGGAGAAATGAATGATCTCATTGTTTTACACAGAGCACTCTGAGGTCTGAAACTTTACCTGTTAAAGGGTACAGTTTATGTAAACCCTGAACACTAAACCTGCGTGAAAACCTAATACTGATATTGTCTTGTTTTGTACTGTTCCCAGGTCATCATCAATGTCCGTTGCACAGCTGGAGGACCCAATTCTATGGCACAACTTATCTGGGCGTTTTGCTTACTCATGCAACCAAAAAACAGACTGACAAGTGGGTGTCTATTATTGACTTTTCTGTCTCAGTCTGGAAAGAGCAACCTCCCTCCTTCATTATGTAATAGAACTAACACTGGAATTAAGTTAAAACCCATCATTGTTTCTGCATCCTGAGTACATAGTTTCAGAGACCCCTCCTTCTCTCTGAAGGCAGGTCCGTAATGTATCCCTAGCTCTGTTTAAATATCTGCGTTTCATGCAGGCCTGTCTCTGTGACCTGCAGTGCTGGAGAAGAGCGGGCCCTGTGACCGAGGCAGGATTCAGGACATTAAGGAAGTGTACGCATACCAAAAGATAGTCTACACTCTTACCAGTTTGTGCAGAGCAGGGCTGGAGTTGCCATATGTCTATTTTTTAAAATATGCATATACACGCATAGAAGACCGGTCCAACAAAGGAAGCACTGAGAAACTCGCAAACAGTCACAAAACCAGTCCAAAGCGAGTAGTCCAATATACATTTATGAGAAAGCAGGAAAATGTAAGTCCACAAGAAATACATTTAACCTGACACGGCCCCTTATTTGTGTAATTTATTAAATTTAGTATGATTTACTATATCTATTATTCCAGTTTACTTATAAGATGAAAACACCCTTCTCCCTTTTTTCGCTTTACAATTTTGCTCTACGTTTTATATAAGGGTTTTTAATAGCCGTTTGACGTATACTCTTACTTTTTGCCCCTCGATATGGAATTCACTACCCCCAGCACTAAGAGGGTGCCCAGACCTGACAGAATTCTGTAAAAAGCTGAAAACATACCTATTCCAAGATCATTTTAAATCAGATTTAACTTCCAGTTTCCAACCAGACCTCAAACCTGAACCATCGAGTACCTTACCACTGACAGTAGCACAATACCCTGTTAATAATGATTGACAATTGGATATACTCACATGAATATAACATGACATCCACACTGTTTACTATTAACAGTCATTGTACATCTCCCTTTGTATATAGTTTACAATATGTTATAACACTCAGCTGTAATCAAAACTTAGGGGCATGTTTACTAAACTGCGTTAACATAGCAGTGGCTATGTTAAGGCGCATTATGTAACGTTAAGGCACATTATGTAACGTTAAGGTGCGCTAACGTAACATTAATGCGCCTTAATGTTACATAATGCGCCTTAACATTCCCGGCCGCAGTAAGTCCCGCAGAGGGTGGAGAGAGGGCGGAGAGAAGGGGTCAATGGGCGGGGAGTGAGTGGGGAGAGGCCACTTCCACACTAACGCGGCAAAATGAAGGGCTGAATCCTAACGCAACTGAAAACCTGGCGTTAACACACATTTGCAAGAGAGAGAAACTATTTCAGTGTCAGCAATGTACAGCATAGGCAGGGAGCCCAAAAAAGGTGATAGTAGTGCTCCATTTGCAGCAACAGCATAGTGCCCAGGTATGAAAGGCCACTATGGTGATGGTGCAAATGGGTATGGGGGCTGCAGGCGGGACATGCGGTGCGGCTACTGGGGAACAGGGTGGACTAGGTGGTTGCTGAGGTGGCACATAGGAACGCAGAAAATGGAAACCAGCAAGACAGCAACTGACCAGAGGCAGACATGCCCATGAGTCTGTGTCCCACAGTGTCCCATCCAGGAGACATTACCCAGCAGGTACCCCAAGGGGCACATAACATTGACAGGCAGTGCTGGGGGAAGCGTGGACATCTATGTAGGCACCCCTACCCCAGAACCCACACCTTAGGCAGCCGCCTACCTGCCCCCTGGATGGCCTGGGATGGTGCACCACCGGCACTGACAGCATATGGTCATGGTGGCATGGCAGAGGGGGTGGGTAATCGTGCTGGAGGGAGCAGTGGCACCCGCCTGCAGTGGACATAGGCCATGCCCTGTACCAGTACGTGGTGTGCAGTGCAACAGAAGAGGTCTGGCTGAGGAACGTAAGGGTAGCCCCCAGGGACCACTGTGCTGCTGTGGCAACAGTGTGGTGCAGTACACCCAGCTAGCATGTCCAAGAACAGAGGGTCAGAGGTTCAGGTCCCATCTGTGGATCCTGCAGAGCATCTCCCCATAGTTTTAGCCCACAATGCAGCCACAACAACAACATGGGCAAACCCCAACGCAGTGGTGCACAGGGGTATGGACACCCACTCACAAGGGCTCCACTATCCACAGCTTCATGGAGTGTCAGGCTGTTGGCCCCAGCACAGAGCTGCAGTTATCACCAGAGCACTACTACTACCCTCTGCACAGATTAGCAATGTCGGCACTGTGATCAGGACCAGTGCGGCGGGTAGGGTTGTCAACCATCTCCATCTCTGCACAATGCTGAGATAGGCGTGAGAGTGTGCGTATGTCTCTCTATTGTTTTGTGTCTGCCAACACCTCACTGAGCCCACATTGCTCACACTGCTCCCAGCGTTAGCCTGCAAATGTGCATAATGAGGAGCAAGGTATTGTGAGTATGGCCCAGACAGGGCGGATTGGCCAGGATGCATCTGCACAGGGTGGAGGGCAATGGCTGAGACACTGTAGTGCTCGACCACCACCTGCATGGACAGGGTGGCCACAGCATGTCACACTGGGAGAGGGGGGATCACTCTCACTCTGACCGAGCAGTGACCATGGCGTGTCTATGTTCCCACATAGTACCACATATTTATTTTTTTTCCAGTGCTACCTGTGTGTTCCCAGTTCTGGGGTCAATCACAGGGATACCTGCTTGGTGTCTGTGCTGTGCATCCCATCTCTGGGTGCACAGGGTTCCCCTGTGAGCATGCACTATGGACTGGTTAGTGGGCTGTCTGCAGTTCACCTGTGCATGGTGGGAACACCTTGTAGGATGCTGCAGGTGCAGTCAGACTGTGCTGTTTGTTGATGAATGGCAGACCATGGCATGGGGCAGTTGAGCCTTCCCCTGCCTACTCCAAGCATCATTGTTGGTCTGCAATGGTCACAGGTATGGCACTGGCCTAGCAGCCCTGGAGGGCTATCATCCTCCAGCAGGACTGTGGTTGCTGGTACTACAGCTATTCTGCAGGGTGCAAGCACCTGTCCCACCACACCCTCATCTACAAAATGGGTGATTGAGGCCCCTTGATGTATATAGTGCATACCACTTAGACCCATAGTAGCAGTGCTACATAGCCCTCATGCGAGTCTAGACACCCCACTGCCCTGATAACAAGTGCCCATGGCAGCCAGACCTTAACACCGGGTACGCACTAATCTGAGTGGTGTCTGGTCCCCCAGGGCCACATGTGACTGCAGAACACAGCTAGAACAGATGTACCTTCGGTTGCACTGCTAGGAACACCTGTCACACACTGGTAGTGCTGGGGATGTGCAGCAGGACCTATCTCTAGCACCACAAGTACTGTGGACCTAGTGCTGGGCGCCCATCCTAACCCTCAGGGTGAACACGGAACCTGCACAATGGCATGGTCTGTAGCTACTCTGTGCCAGTATCACACACTGTCAGTCCGTCTTACCACACTGCAGTACCGGAGAGGTGCAGACCCCAATTGGTGGTCAGCTGTAGGCCACTGTTCTGCATGTGCAATGCATCATGGGTGCTGGTGGGGTTACCCTATCCTGGCACAAAGAGCAGATGGTTTGTGCAGTGACCTGCAGTCCTTCTGTACCCAGCCATTGCTGTGCAACAGGCCATAGAGGTATAGCCTACTGGTTAGTACACTGATGTTCTAAGCGGAGGTCATGGGTTTGATTCCTTGTTGTTCCTTCCTGTCCAAGGCAGATATTTTGCTTGCCTGTGACAGTCATATCTTTGCAGATCCATGCTGCCAGCCCATAGTACCCTCACCACAGTTGCCAACAATCCTTATAAGCTGTTATAAGGCTCCTAATTAGGCACAGTACAAGGCACGTTACAGGGCACCTTACAGGGCACCTTATTAGGCACAGTACGTGCCTTGTACTGTACCTAATAAGGTGCCTTGTAACGTAACGTGCCTTATAACGTGCCTTATAACGCGCGTTACCTGACACTGCTTGCTATAATGATGCCCCGCCCATGCCTTTATACGGGCATCTGTACCTTGACTGCGGAACCTAACGAGAATGACATTACCGCAGTTTAGTAAACATGCCCCTTAGAGTTAATGTTACCAGTCTAGTCTTAAGTTTTGTTTTATTGTACAACTGGATGCATACTTATGCCCTGTTAGATTTTTTGTTTTATGTAAACTGCTTTGAATATTAGAAAGGCAGTATAGAAACAAGTTCAAATAAAAATAAAATATTCCCTCATAATGTCTTCGCACACGGATATTATCTACCATTTACTAATTTATTAATTTTTTATATGAGGGATTTTAATCCATAAATCTATTTAATGGTTTCATTGTACATTTAGTTTTTATGTATCATGCTAGTTTGCTTTTGCTTTCCTGCTCATTTTATTATTTTATTAATTTCCCATTTTTCATATTTATGATTTTAATTATGTTTTAACAATTATTTTATGTCATTTTGCTTGTAGTCGTAACCCCTGAAGAAGGCCTTGCCAAAACATGGCTGTGTTGAGTACAGTGTCAAGCATTCCTTGTGGACTTACAGATTTGCCTTTTTTTTTTTTAAAGGTGAGGTTTTATTTGATGGTTCCCCACATTAATTGTCTTCCTCTAGGCTCTTAATGGTTTTAGATGAATGTGGGGTCCTACTTGTTGATTATTCCACCTCTGGTCACCTATTTGTTTTTTTGATTTTCCTGTTTTCTATTGAAAGTATATTGGGCTACTCGCTTTGGACTGGTTACGTGCCTACAGGTGCAAGAACAATTCACTGCTATTGGGGACAATTCTGGTTGCCTAATTTATAAAGCTGTATCAACATCTTCATAACAAAGCCTTAGCATCGGTGCTGCTTTGACATTTTTAGGCACCTTGTTCTGAATCTATCCCCCAAAAATAAACCCTGGACCCTACTTCATGCATCCTACCTGCTGGTGGGCCACTATCTGAGCCCGGGTGGACTGGTTCCTTCAAGGTTTCCTCTTCTTCTCCTTGGCCTTCCTGTGTTGAAGACCCCAAAAAAGAAAATGCAAAGTCAGCTATTAACAGGCACCTGTCAACAAAACTGGCCTCCTCTTGGTAAAAGCTTATTGCCTGCCACTGCGAAACATGTAAAAACAGTCAGCGAATCATTTTCTTTTCTCCTGTTTCTTTTTATCTCAGCATCTTTTCAGTCCTTCCCCCAAGAATCTTTTTGTTTTTTAAGTACCATCAAGTCAATCCTGACTCCTAGTGGCACAGCAGCCCCTGGGATTTCTTGGCAAGGTATGACTGAAAATAGATGCCAGGCCTTTTCTTCTGAGGCAATGGAAGGCAAAGTGACTTGCCCAAGGTCACAAGCAATGCCAGTAGGAATTGAACCCGGATCTCTTGTGTACTAGGCTGCTGTTCTAACCACATCCCAAAATTCAGTGAGATTGCAAAAACAGCTAAAATGTCTCTGCATTGAGAACCTTGCAGCCAAGAGAATCACTGGACAGAATGACACTTGGGGCAGGGGATTCATATTTTTCAGCACCCTCCCCTCCCCTTTGAGCTTAAAAAGGTGGTGTGGCACCCTCAACAGGCCTGGCACCAGGGTAATTGCCTTTCTTGCTCACCCATTGCATGCATCCTTACATGAGCACACCTTACACAGTATGGCCCAACTTTAGCCCTTCTAAGAAGCGTAAACAAATAGCTGACAATGAAGTAGATAAGTGGAGGGAGGCTTCAAAAGCTTCCAATTCCAGAACCAGTGGCTCAGCAAGAGAGCTGGGCCTGCCCATGCAGGAAATCTGGATTCAAAATAGTAGTAGTAGAAGTTCCTAGACCTAGTCTTTTTTCTCAGTAGACCATCAAGGGTTGGAGATGCTGCATAGGGTGAGAGGGCATCAAAGGCTGCATTACAGTGATACTTACAGGTGATATTCAGGATGTTGGCGTACCAGGGTCTGAAAAGAACTATGGTCCAAGGACGGTCAGCAATGCAACTGGGTTATAAGAGGAGGAGAGTGTGACATCAGCTTACCAGGCATGCTTAGCTGCCAAGAGGAAGCAATAGGGGAGGGTACATTCTAAAACCTCGTTAAATATCAAAATGTTCTTCATTTTTTGTTTCTGTTGATACTAGTAAATGGTTACATGTTTTGCCAACTAATAATCCTTTGGGGAGAATATTCAAAGAGCCTGGGCAATTGTAGACTGAGCAAGACCTATGAATCCATGTACTTTAGGACGGCTCTTTCTTTCTGAAAATTAGAAGTGCACAATATGCGTTAGAGGTGATCATGTACTTTGCACCCACTGTGAGCAACAGGTGTGGGGGGAGGGAGATAGGAGCATATATATTAGAAAACTGATCATGCATATATACTGTTTCCTTCACCAACCTACACATGCCTACAGGAAAGCCTCTTTTAAATGTAGCTAATGGGACACATACCCTGGCTTTTACTGTGTTTTTATTTATCTTGTATTTTTTAACTGAATCGCTTCACTGTACCATGTGTTCGAGAGGTGATATATCAAGCTCAATACACCAAACTATGGAAATTACATCTACATTTAGTCATCTTTGATTGAGACATTTTTCATTCAGGTTGTTTTAACCAGATAAATACAGTATATGTGTTTTATTGACTACAGCAAGGCTTTTGACTGTGTAAACCATGAGAAACTCTGGGCCACATTAAGAAGCATGGGTATACCAGAAGACCTGACAGTTCTCTTGCACAACCTTTATTGATCAAGAAGCAAAGTTTGAAAAGAACAAAGAGAAACAGAATGACAAGGCTGCATACTTTCTTCCTACCTGCTTAATTTATATGCAGAACAAATCATCAGAGAAACAGAACTGTATGGAAACAACTGAAGTATGAAGATTGGTGGAAGACTCATCAACAACGTCAGCTGTGCTGATGATACCACATTACTGGCTGAAAGTGAAGATGATCTCAAACATTTGCTTCTCAAGATCAAGGAATATAGTCTTAAAATGGGCCTGCACCTTAACATAAAGAAGACAAAGATCTTGATAACTAGCAAAATGAATAAGTTCATCATTGGTGGAGAAGAAACTGAAATAGTTGACGGTTTTAACCTACTTGGATCAACAATCAATAAAAAAATTACAAATAATCAAGAAATACGACAATGCATTGCTGTTGGCAGAATGGCTATGAAGGACCTAGACAAGATTCTCAAGAGCAGAGATGTCTCTCTCCATTCAAAAATTTTACTTCTTCAAGCCATGGTATTTTCAGTAATGTCACATGGATGCGAAAGTTGGACAGTGAAAAAGATAGAAAGAAAATTGATGCTTTTGAATTATGGTGCTGGCAAAGAATTCTGTGTATACCATGGGCTGCCTGAAAAATAAACCAGTCAGTACTAGAGGAGAGAAAACCTAAGCTTTCTTTAGAAGTTCAGATGACAAGACTTCGACTTTCATGCGAAGAGAGAGATCATTAGAGAAAGACATAATAGTTGGCAAGATAGAAGGTCAACATAAAAGAGGAAAGCCAGTAATGAGATGGATTGGTACAACAACAGCAGCTTCGAGTGCCATTCTATCAACAATGAGCTGCATGACTGAAGACCAAATACAGTTTAGGACAACTATCCAGAGGGTCGCCATGAGTTGACATCGAGTCGATGGCATTTAACAACAACAACATTATAATATTTCTGTATCATTCCATGGTGCAACCATACCTTGAGTACTGCATGCAATTCTGGTCAACATATCTTAAAAACATATAGCATACTTAGAAAAGGTACAGAGAAGAGCCACCAAAATGGTAAAGAGGATGGATGGATACCTCTGAGGAAAGACTTAAAATGTTAGGGCTCTTCAACTTGGAAAAGAGACAGCTGAGGGGAGATATTATAGAGATCTATAAAATAATGAATGGAGTAGAACGGGCAAACATAGATCAGTTTTTTACTCCTTAAAATGTAGAAAGACTAGGGGACATGCGATAAAGCTACAGTATAGCACATTTAGACTAACTGGAGAAAATATATTTTCACTCAATGCATAATCAAACAATGGAATTAGTTACCAGAGGATATAGTAAAAGCTATTCGTGTAGTTGGGTTTAAAGATGTTTGGACAAGTTCCTGGAGGAAGACCATAAACCATTATAAGAGGACAAGGGAAATTCAATGCTCACCCCTGGGATATGCAGCATGTGGGAACCCGACAGGTACTTGTGACCTGGATTGGCCACTGTTGGAAACAGGATACTGGGCTTGATGGACATTGGTCTGACACGGTCTGGCATATCTTATGTTCTTCAGCAAATATTATGCATTATTCCCATAATGCATATTGGGAACTCACCCTCTTAGTGCTAAAAAATTGTATTAAAACTATGTGAAACAAACAAAAAAAATGCTCTAAATCAGTAAAAAGTGCCAAAGAAACTGAAAATTGTGCTTTGCGCACATCCCTAGTCAGCACTACCGACTATATGTATAGCAGCTCTGAATTTACATAAACCTAAATACAGTACCAGCACCACCATTTAAATTAAATCAACTGAACAGATGGATGAGGAAATGCTACAAGAAATCAGGGAAGCTAACAAAGGTTACAACACAGTAATAATGGGTAATTTCAATTACCCTGGTATCTACTGGGTCAATGGCACAGCAGGACATGCTAGAGAAAGAAAGTTTCTAGATGAAATAAATGACCGCTTCTTGGAGCAGCTGGTTCATGAACTGTCAAGAGGAGAAGCCATTTTGGACCTAGTCCTTAATGGAACACAGGATCTGGTGCAAGAGATAAGGGTGTTGGGGTCACTTGGCAATAGTGATCATAGTTCCCTGTTTCTACATATATATATGCTGATGATATCATTTTTCTTTTTCACACCTCACCTGCTCAGTTGAACCTTTCTCAGTTGAACCAGTGTCTTTCCTGTGTTGCGTCCTGGCTTTCCTCTAATTTTTTACACTTAAATCCCTCTAAGTCTACTGCAATGTGGGTTTCCCTAAGTGGTTCCTGTCCAACTTTAGCACCTTCAATTGATCAGACTCCGATTCCTCTCGTCACTTCTTTCCGTTATTTGGGGGTAGTCTTAGATTCCTCCCTCTCATTTCATGCCCATATTTCAAATCTTACCCGTCACTCTTTTGCAGCATTACGTCGAATCAGAGCTCTTCGTTCTTTTCTTCCCCCTAGTTCCTTGGTCACTTTGATGTTCTAAATTTAACCAGAAAGCTCTCTTCTGAGACTATAATAAAATAAAAAGAGGGAGGAGTGGCCTAGTGGTTGGGGCAAGTTACCTCAGGTCAGGGGTTCAAATCCCACTAGAGGACAGCAACCTTGGGCCAGAAGGACTGGGGTTTCTAGTCCCACAGGTGCTCCTTGCGGTCTTGGGCAAGCCACTTAACTATTTTACAGGGAACATGGGCAATGGAGGGTTATCTCCAAGTTATAATGCCCTGTTCAATGTAATTTCAGTTTGTTCAATGTAAACCACCTTGATATCATGAAAGGCAGTATATAAGAAATGTTAAATAAATAAAAGGAGCAGCTGCAAAGGTTAAAGATCTACATCAAGCATGGGCTTTGTTTAAAAGTACTATCTTGGAAGCCCAAACCAGATATATTTCACGCGTTAAGAAAAGTGGAAGGAAGGCCAAGAAACTGACAGCATGGTTTAAAGGTGAGGTCAGAGAGGCTGTTGTTGCCAATAAAGCATCTTTCAGGAAATGGAAAAAGGACCCTAATGATGGCAAGTCAGATGCAAGGCAATGATAAGACAGGCAAAGAGAGAATTTGAAAAGAAGCTTGCCATAGAAGCAAAAATGTATAATAAGAATTTTTTCAAGTATATTTGTAGCAAAAAAACCCGTGAGAGAGTCAGTTGGACCATTGGCTGTTAGAAGGGTAAAAGGGGCTCTGAGGGAGAACAAGGCCATAGCAGAGAGACTGAATGAATTCTTTGCTTCGGTCTTTACTGAAGAAGATGTAGGGAAGTTACCCATGCTTGAATTGGTATATAAAGGTGATGTACCAGAAGAATTGAAAGAAATCTCGATAAACCAGGAGGATGTATTACAATTGTTTGATAAACTGAAGAGTAACAAATCACCTGGACCGAATGGTATACATCCGAGGGTGTTGAAAGAACTGAAATATGAGATTGCAGACCTACTATTAATAATCTGTGAACTATCATTAAAATCATCTGTTGTACCTGACCATTGGAAAGTGGCCAATATAACTCCAATTTTTAAAAAGGTTTCCAGGGATGATCCCAGAAGCTACAGACCGGTGATCCTGATATCAGTACTGGGAAAAATGGTAGAAACCATTATAAAGAATAAAGTTACTGAATATATAGATAGCCATGGTTTAATGAGAGAAAGCCAATATGGATTTAGCCAAGGAAAGTCTTGTCTTACTAATCTGTTATATTTTTTTTGAAGGTATGAATAAATAGGTAGACAAAGGTGAGCTGGTTGATATAGTGTATCTGGACTTTTAAAAAGCCTTTGACAAGGTCCCTTATGAGAGACTCTTGGTGAAATTAAAAAGTCATGGGATTGGAGACAGTGTAGTAATGTGGATCAGGAACTGGTTAAAAGATAGAAACCCTTCCCCTCCTAAACACCCCTTCTTATAGCATAGGACTAAATGGCCAATTTTCTCAATGGAGAAAGGTGGATAGTGGAGTACCCCAGAGATCTGTGTTGGACCTGCTGCTTTTTAACATATTCATAAATGACCTGGAAATAGGAATAACAAGTGAGGTGCTCTAGTTTGCAGATGACACAAAATGATTTAAAGTTGTTAAAATGCAAGAGGATTGTGAAAAATTGTAAAAGATAACCTTCTGCCCAGTGTGCAGCGACAGTGAAGAGAGCAAATAGAATGCTAGGAAAGGAACAGAGAATAAAACAAAGGATATTATAATGCCTCTTTAACGTTCATGCTACGACTGCACCTTGAATATTGTGTGCAGTCTGGTTGCCATATCTTAAAAAGGATATAGCTGAATTAGAAAAGATACAAATTGTAAAGGGGATGGAAGGATACCCCTATGTGAAGAGGCTAAAACTTGGAAAGGACACAACTGAGGGGGATATGATAGAGGTCTATTTATGCCATCAAAAAGTAGAAAGACTGCTTACATTCTGGCTTGTGAGGTGAGCAGATGTGCTTAAGCTTTGCTCCCACCTCCCTGCACTACCCACGAAAAGTTTAAGCCATCCACAGCGATAAACCTTGGGCAATCCCCAAAAAATGCCAAAAGCAGTAAATATGAAAGCAACAAAAACATTGTGGGACCTGTATGGAGTGAAACCGAAGGTGGCAAGTGAATGGGAAGAAAGGGACTCGGACCTTTCGATGGTGCTAAAAGAAATCCACATCCCCAAAAAAGAAATAATGGCGATAGTTGTGAGTAAAACTGAAGAGAAATTCGGGGTGCTGAGAGTGCGCTTGGAGGAGGCAGAGGCAAGAATTGGAGGGGTGGAAGACAGCCAGATGCTCGAGCAGGGAGAAGTGGCATACTTAAAAAAGCAAGTGACGGACTTCCAGTGACGTCACCCACCTGAATGGCGGCGTAGCACGGGAGCTCCGCCACCAATGCTTTTAACTACGCTGTTGTAGCCCCTACGGGCGTCGAATTGGGCGGAAAAGAGAGCGGGGGTGAACGGGGGGAGCTGCTCAACCCCACCGGTAACCCGAGCGAGTGGCACGAAGAGCAGGGGGCGGTGTAAGCAGCCGGAGCGGCAGCCTAGCACCGCGTGAGAAGTGCGGCCCAAAGGCGATGAGCTGAGTGCCGACCACGGGAGAGTGGAATTCCATCGGGAGGCAGGCCATTTGAGCGGCGGCAGCAGGGGAGCACCTCTTGCGGGGAGAAGCCTGACAGGGCGGCTGACAGTAAAGGCCTGGAATAAAATCTCCCTGCTCAGAGTTGCGCCGTTTAGCCTTGTCAGCGGGGTGAAATCGGCCACGTGGTGGGGGCTGAGCAGGGGAAGAACTGAAGACAGGCCGGGTCTCACTTGCAGAGGGCAGCAGTGAGAGAAGTGGCATCAGCGGAGTGAGGAGTAGCAGTGTACTCTCCGGGAGGCTCCCCGAAGTCAGACACCAGCTGGGAAGGGCATCAGACGGTGTGGAGGTCTGAGTGGAAAGCCTAGCCACTGCCCTCACACAAGAGCAAAAGGAAGGAGGTACGCCTGGAGTGCAGGCCAGATTGCCAGATTGTTAGCTGGGGGAGACGGGCTCAAACCCATAATGGAGAAACCCAATGCCAAAAAAGAGGGTTTGATGAAAAAGAAACTGGCTGAGTTTCGATCCCCCTATGCTACGTCCAAAGGCGGGAAGGAAGGAGAGAAAACTGGCAAAACAGCGATGGAAACCCCACGCAGCCCGGGAGAGAGTGAAGGGGGAGAAGTGGGTCTGCCTGCAGCGGAACAGATTAAGCAGTGGCTCCTCGAGTTAAAAGAGGAGCTAAAGGTGGAGATTTGTGGGGTGAAAAATGAGATCAAGGAGGTTGTGCAGACAATGCGCCAAGACATCCTGGAGCTGGGCGAACGCGTTGACGAAGCCGAAACTAAACTGGATAGTCAAGGGGAGACCCTGGCGCAGCTACAACAGAGTTGGGAGGACCTGCAGTCGGCGCAAGAGGCCCTCAAAGCCAAAGCAGAGGATCTCGAAGATCGTTCGCGGAGATGTAATCTCCGCGTACGAGGTGTGCCAGAGGAGCCTAAGTTCAAACATAGTGAGGAAGTGGCCCAAAAAATATTCCAAAGCCTCTTAGTGGCAGCGGGACATACGGAGGAAGTGGACGTATCCCACTTGAATATAGAAAGAGCGCATAGAGGCCTGGGACCCATCCGAGAAAATAGGCCAAGAGACATAGTAGTGTGTCTGAGTTCCTACAAGAGCAAGGAACTGCTGCTGGGAGCCAACCGCAAGTTGAGAAATTTCAACTGGGAGGGCCATAAAGTGGAGTTATATCAAGACCTGTCCCAGGGAACGCTGCAGCGCAGGAGGGAGATCAGAGAAGTGACGGCCTACCTGAGGAGAGCAGACCTGCGATACAAGTGGCTGTACCCATTTGGATTATTGATCACGGTGAAAGGGAGATCGCGGACGGTACGATCCAGCACGGAGGCTTGGACAGCCTTGCGAGAGTTGGGCGCAGAACAGCTGCCGGAGATGATCGACACCGCCACTACTCCTCAACGCCCGGAATCCAGACCAGGAAGGACGGAGAGTGCGAAATGGCAGAGGGCGAGCGGCAGGAGATTGGCCAGGACGGCTAAAGGAGGTCACCGGAGTCCGGCATCAGAGCAAGAGACTGGCTGAGCGGTGGTGTTCCACCACAGGACTGGTATCTTAAATTATGTTGGTTGACAGGCTGGGAGGGAGGGGGAGGTTAGGATAACAGGCTACAGGGGGGAAGAGAGGGAGAGGCAGGCAATGTATAAGGGTGGAGGAGGGGCGGTAGAGGGGAGGGGAGCGGTGGGGGGACAGGAGGGAGAAGGGATAGTGAGGAGAGCGGGGTGAGATTGGGGGTTACTGGGGAAGACTTGGTGGTGAGGTGGAAGGGGTCACTGATATGGAAGGTGAGTCTCCACAGAGGAGAATTCTGAGAGGGGGGGAGGGGGGAGGGGGGTGGGGAGGGAGGGAAGAGGGCAGGGGGGGAAGTGGGGGGGGGGGAGGGGGGAGGGGGGAGAGGCAGGACCAGCGGGATGGAAGGGGGGGAAGGAGGGCAGGAGGGGAATTGAAATATTAACGTTGAATGTTAAAGGATTAAATTCACCATGGAAAAGACAGAAACTGTATAAAGAATTATCGAGGCATAATGCTGATATAGTAATGTTGCAAGAGACGCATTTACAGAAACGGCATGAGACACTGGTGCAACCCAGGGGGTATAAGCATCGTCTATTCGCTTCTAACCTTAGAGAGAAAAAGAAAGGCGGGGTCGCGGTACTCATTAAGGGGGAAGTTCAAACTGAGGTCCAGCTGCTATCCCGGGATAAAGGGGGACGCTATCTCTTGCTGCTGCGAGTGAAGCAAGGGGCGGAATGGTTATGTGTGGTGAATGTGTATGCCCCTACGGGAGCTCAAACTGAGTTTTGGAAAGGTTTGGGTGAGCAGGTAGCGGCAATGGGAGAGGGGGTGTTGATTTGTGGGGGGGACTTTAACTTGGCCTGGGAGGTGGGGAGAGACACGACGGGCCACCGGGAAGGGAGGGGAAGGATAGGAAGTGCTATCAGAAATTTGTGCGGGAGAATGGCCTGATTGATGTGTGGAGGATGCTCAACCCGGGCCGAAGGCAATTCACCTTCTACTCAGCGGCCCATGGGACATATTCTAGATTGGATGCAATATGGGTAGGGAAGGAGCTAGCGGGGAGGATTGTGGGGGGGGAAATAGAACTAATTACTTGGTCTGATCACGCCCCAGTGGTGGTACAGGTGCGGGTGGCAGGGGAGGATAGGGGACGGCAATTCTGGAAACTGAATGAGGGTTTGTTGGAGGATGCGCGGGTAGTAACAGAAATACGGAGCCTAATCCCGGAGTATTTTGAGCAAAATGGGGGAGGAGAGGTGGAAGAGGGAGTGCTCTGGGATGCTTTTAAGGCAGTTTTGCGGGGGGTGTTTATTAAGTGGGGGGCACGCATTAAGAGGGAGAGGGTAGAGCACGAGGAGCGGTTGCGGCAGCAATTACGCGAGGCGGAGGAGAGGGATATGCAGGAAGGGGGAGGACTGCATAGAGGGACCGTCTTGGAACTTAGAGCTCAAGTCAATGCCGTGGAGGCAGAAAAAGCTACAGTTCCGGCTGCAGCTGCTGACGCAGAGATTTTTTGCAGGGGGCCATAAAGTGGGGAAATATCTGCCGCGGCAGCTGCAGAAGCGTAGAGAGTGGAATAGGATCTATCAGATTAGGAGTAGGGGGGACGGGGGGCGGGACGTCCCGCCGCATCCGCGAGGAATTCGTGGCCTACTATAGCAACCTATACAGGGCACGTGAGGGGGGATCGCGGGAGGAAACCTTAGAGTATGTGAGAGGAGCAGGGCTCCCGGGATTGACAGTGGATGAGCGGGAAGGGCTAGATAGGGAAATCCAAACTGAGGAAGTCTTGCAGGCCATTACGGCCTTAAAGCCTGGTAAAGCCCCAGGGCTTGACGGCCTAACGGCGCGCTTTTATAAGCAGTTTGGCAGCCAGTTGGTGCGGCCCGTTGACCAGGGTGTTTAATGGGCCACACCGGGGGGAGCAATTGGCTGATACAATGGGTTGGGCAGGTATTACCCTTATCCATAAGGTAGGGAAGGATCCTCAGGAGTGTGCGTCATACCGGCCCATTTCTCTATTAAATGTGGATGCGAAGCTACTGGCAAAAGTGCTGGCAATTAGACTTAATAAGCATTTGGGGAAGTTGGTGCATGCCGACCAGGCGGGGTTTGTGCCTGGCCAACAGGTGGCGGACAACATACGGAAAGTGTTGAATGTGATCTGGTCGGCCCAAAAGAAGGGGAAGGAGACTCTGTTGGTCTCATTGGATGCCGAAAAGGCCTTTGACCAAGTATCTTGGTCATTTTTATACTCAATATTGGAGCAGCTGGGGTTTGGACCAGGGTTTGTGCAGTGGATAAGGGCTTTATATCATAGACCAAAAGCATGCGTACGAGTAAATGGAGGCTATTCTGAGTTCTTTCCGCTAGAAAGGGGGGACTAGGCAGGGATGTCCGTTATCCCCACTATTATTTGCGCTCTCCCTCGAGCCCTTAGCGGCGCGGTTGAGGGCTAATCCCGAGGTAGCGGGGGTTAGGGTGGGAGGCCAGGAATACAAAGTCTCCTTATTTGCGGATGACATTTTGTTGACTATTACGGACCCCAGAGAAACACTACAGGCAGTGATGCGAGAGATACAGACATACTGCGAGAAGGCGGGGTTTAGGATTAATTGGGAGAAGTCGGAGATCTTAAGAATAGTAGGTGAGGAGGGGGGGCAGCGGGGGTGGCAACAGTGTTTCCCGTTTAAATGGGCGAAGACTTCGATTAGATACCTTGGAATACAGCTGGGGAGGAACCTGGAGGCCTTATACGCGCTGAATTATAATAAATTGGTGGGGCGGGTGGAGGAGCAATTGCAGGGCTGGAGCCGGGGGTATTATTCATGGTTCGGGAGGGTGGCGACGGTGAAGATGATGCTTCTTCCCCAGTTTTCTCTTCCTCTTCCAAGTGCTGCCCATACCGGTACCCCGAAGAGTATTACGGAGGGTACAACAGCAGGGTGGCGAGATTTATTTGGGGGGGGAAAAGGCCACGGGTGGCGGCCAGAACGACACAGGTGGCCCGGTAGGGGAGGGGGGGATGGGGATCCCCAACTTTAGTTTGTATCATGCGGCAGCACAATTACGAGCCGTCTACGCGTGGATGCGGGAAACCATATAAGCAGTGGGTAAAGATGGAGTTGGATGGGTATCGCCCAGGGGAATTATACCGAAGATTGTGGGAGGGAGGGGTGTATAGAGTTCAGAATCCATTGGTGGGACACACACTGAAGGTGTGGCAACAGTTTAAGCGAAGGTTAGTTGGAGACAAGAAAGTGTCGCCCACCATGTCCCTGCAGGCAGGTTGTGCGGCAGGCCTAGGCCCGGATGCCGCAGTACTCCAGAGATGGGCAGCGCAAGGCCTGACCCAGGCGTCCCAGATAATGGTTGGGCTGCTGTGCTGGGGTTTCGTGGGGTTGCGTTATTTATATCACCTGGGGGAGGCGGATAGGTTCGCGTACATGCAGATGTGCTCGGTGATCCGGAAAAAGGGGAGGGAGCAGGGCGGAAGGGGGGGAGGGGAGTGGTTCGAAGGGGCCTGTTTAGGTTCCATGGGGCAACAAGGGATGCTCTCTAGGATCTATAGAGGTTTGATAGCCAGAGGGGAACGGAAGCTTAAGTATATGGAAGAGTGGGAAAAGGATTTAGGGGTAGTGTGGGGGGTGGAAGAGTGGGAGGGGATAGTAATGGGTATAGCTAGATTCTCTATTGCCACATCCCTACGAGAGAATGGCTATAAGGTGTTGTCACGATGGTACCTCACACCGGAGAGATTATGCAGGGCAGGAGTGCGGCAGACGGCTGAGTGTTGGCGGATGTGTGGGGAGCGCGGTTCTTGGTTGCATATGTGGTGGACGTGCCCAGTAGTGAGAGAGTATTGGCACAAAATAGGGGAATGCATTAATAAAATGGTGGGGGCGAATATAGTGCTTGGTCCTGAAATGTGTCTTTTGCATAAACCTGATGGGAGGTGGGATGGGGACTGGAGAATCATTTGGTATTGTGTAACAGCGGCAAGATGTGAAATAGCATGGTACTGGAAGAGGCCGAATTTGCCATCTATAGCTAGTTATGCAGGAAGAGTGTCTTTTCTGTATGCAATGTATAAAATGACGGGTGAGAGGAGGGGAAGGGGGGAGCAAGTTGAGAAGCGGTGGGCGGGGGTTTGGCGATGGTTGCGGGAGGGAGAGTGGGGGGAGGGGGAGGGGGGGGGTGGAGGGGTGGGGGAGTAGGGGGTTAGAGAGGTATTAACTGTACCGGCTTAAGGGGTGCAGGGGAATATAGGGACGGTCATGTTACTGTTGTTAAGTTCTAAATGGCTGTTGATTATAAGGTTATCCGGTGCCCAGTAGGTAATCTCTGCCTACGGTCAAGCATGGGTATGCGAATGGGGGGAAAGGGAACAAAGGGCATTGTGATTCAGTCGTGCTAGACACGGATTTCTTTATGCAGTCATGGTTCTATGTATAGAAGGATAGCAAAGGAAGTGTATACTGTGCGTGAACAGGTTGACAGTCATGTATATGGAACGGTGGATAATGTATATGAAAAGGTTGATAATAAAAATTTATAAAATAAAAAAAAAAAAAAAAAGCAAGTGACCTGGTTAGGAGAAAATCTAGAAGATCAAGAAAACAGAGATAGGAGATCAAATCTACATATTTTTGGCATTCCGGAAGGCGCGGAGGCTCAAGAGCCCGTGGAGTATGTGCGGAGACTGATTCCTGGGGTATACAGCTCCAGGAGAGTTTGAAATTGAAAGGGCCCACGGGGAACTTAGACCAAAACCAGAGGAAGGAGCACGCCCGTGAGCCTTTCTTGTTAAAGTGCTACAATTTCAAGACCAGGAATTTATCATATGGGCAGCCTGCAAGATGGGGCACATCGACTATCAGAACTGGAGAGTGATGGTCTTCCTGGATTTAGCAGCGGAAACAGTGTGGTGCTGCTGAAGAACAGAGAACAAATGGCACAAAGAGGCATCCAATCTGCACTGTGGTACCCTGCGAGATTGACCTTTACAGTAAATGGGGCCAGGAAACGTTTCACAACCCCAAAGGCGGTGGAAAAATAGTTAAAGGCAACGGCGAGGAGTTTGACCGGCCATCCACAGGACAGCACGCAAGCCCAAGCAGGGCCCGAGTCAGCAAAAGGCAAGAGCTCTACGGATGGGAGGGAAGCACACGAGAACATGCTGCTACGACCCAGAGAAGAGCAAGCAGGGGAAGTAGGCCGACAACGAGGGGACTTGGAGGACAAGACAACAAGAGAGAAATCCGAACAGAAAAAGACACCAACCAAGGCAGAGGACAATAATGTGAGGGAATATTTGCTCCTGGTGTGGAACTATAGTAAATATGATGCAGACATTGTGGCTGAGATTCACTCAGTAGGCATAAGGAGCTATGGGGGACTGTGAAATTTTGATGACGGGGGAAGGAAAGTGGCAAAAGGCACGCATGAGGGGAGAGTGAATGGAAATACTGTAAATGGACTGCATAAAAAGGACATGGGATGGCGGGAAAACCATAAAGTAGGGGAAGGGGTGGTGCGGGGGGGGGGGGAGTGATCGCGAGCCTGAGGAAGCACAAAGTTTTCAAAATTTTGAAAATGGAGTAGAAAAGGGAATGGAGGAGGGACTGGTCACTGGGGGGGGGGGAGGGTAGGTGGAGGATCACCACTGCGCTGGATCAAAAAGGGGACTGAAGGGGAAACAGTTATGTGGCGAAAGGTTGGAGGAAAACAGGGAAGATGGGTGGGACTGACGGGGACACAGGGGGCTACAAGGTGGCCTCGCTAAATGTGAGGGGAATACACGGACCTCTTAGGAGAAAGCAGGTTTCACAGCAGCACAGAAAGCACACATATCAACGTGCTTTTGTTACAAGAGACACACCTCAGAGCTGCAGAACACGCTAAACCCAAGGCCCGGGGATGTGAGCATATGTATTTCTCCGCATATAATCCTAAAAAGAGAGAAGTGGCAATAATGGTTCACAAAAGGGTCCCACTGGTTGTGTATGCCTCGGGGGGGGGGACGGGGGGACTCCCACAGGAGGGTGGTAGAGAACTCAGAAATATCCATTCTTAATCTGTATGTGCCCAATGGGCAAAAAGGCTCCTTTTTCAAGGAATGGATGGGAATGTTTGCCCAGCAGGCCAAAGGGGACTGGATAATGGGAAACTAGACAGAACAAACTACTCCACAAAGGCTCATAAAAGAGAAGGGAAATAACTGAGATAAATGATCCAGGGATGGGGTATGGTAAACCTGTGGTGGGTGTACAATCATGCCCAGAGAGAATATACCTATTATGCCCTGAAGACGGAGAAATATTCGCGGCTTAACTATCTTTTTACAAAAAAAGAGCAGATGGGAAACTTTGGCGACACAATGATACGCCCTATAGTAGTCTCGGATCATGGCATGGTAGAGTTGAGATGGGTTCCCAAAAGGCCGACACAAGCACCGAGGGGTTTGGGGTGAAGAGTCAAGGTCATGCTGCTCCGACAAGATGAGGTTCTGGAAAACGTAAAGAGGGAATGGCAGCAGTACCTGGCCCACAACGATACAGGGGAGGTAGCGGAGAGGGTACTATGGGAGGCGGGCAAAGATTGTGGGGCAGAAAGAAAGACAGAGAGTAAAAGGCTACTGGCAGAGATGCAGCAGTTGCAACACACGCACACAAAAACAGGTGATCGAGGGATTGGAGGCAGCTTGGGGTAATCAGGGCACAGGAGACCGCACCATTTAATATATTGTTACACCGTTTAATATGCTGTATATGGTTAATTTAATGGCTGTTATACAAGTGGATGTTACTGGGGCGTGAATGAACGGGAAGAGGAAGTTGTGTACAATAAAACAGAGCACATGAACAGATTATGGATATGGACAAGGACGTTACAGATAGACCTGGACTATACAGGATCATCATAGATTGTGGAAGCAAATACGGATGGGGGGGGAAGGAAGTAAGGATACATCAAGTACAATATGTATAAGAGATATATGAGACAGGTTGTTCACTAGGGTTTGTTTAATGTTGTACCATTTTCGAGCTTTCAATAAACAAATTTAACAAAAAAAAGTAGAAAGACTAGAGGACACACAATGAAACTACAGTGTAACCCATTTAAGACTAATAAGAGAAAAAATATTTTTATTCAGCACGTAATCAAACTCTGGAATTTGTTACTGAAGGGTGTAGTAAAAGCTGTTAGTGTAGCTGGGTTTAAACAAGTTCCTGGAGGAAAGGTCCATAAACCATTATTAAAGAGGACCTAGGAAATCCACTGCTTACCCCGGGACAAACATTGTGGAACCTGTGTGCCTCTTTGGGAATCTGCCAGGTACTTATGACCTGAATTAGTCACTGTTGGAAACAGGATACTGAGCTTGATGGACCTTGGTCTGACCCAGTAAGGCATATCTTATGTTATGTTCTTAATATTGACCTCATAATTTATTAGGTTTATCTGTCAATTCACAGACAAAATCCAGAAGACAAAAACAAAAAGGAAAATAAAAGGCACAGTTCAGAGGGTGGGATTTTGCTCTTAGGTCGCCTTTTCTCTTCTTCTCTCCTTACTTCTCGTTTCACCTGTAGGTTCCTCAGATGTGGATCCTCACTTCAGTCTCTCCTCTTAGGTTTGGAGTCGTCATAGAATCCCCTCTTCAGAGCCTCGTCTCACTCTCTCAAAGCGGTGGATTCCCTTTACTGATGGGACATGGGCGTTGGCTGCTACAGCAGTAGGGTTCTCCTGGCCTCAGTATCTGGACTTCAGTCTCTCTTAGGTTTGGAGTCGTCGTAGAATCCCCTCTTCAGAGCCTCGTCTCACTCTCTCAAAGTGGTGGATTCCCTTTACTGATGGGACATGGGCGTTGGCTGCTGTTTCCTACAGCAGTAGGGTTCTCCTGGCCTCAGTATCTGGACTTCAGTCTCTCTTAGGTTTGGAGTTGTCATAGAATCCTCTCTTCAGAGCCTTGTCTCACTCTCTCAAAGTGGTGGATTCCCTTTACTGATGGGACATGGGTGTTGGCTGCTGTCTCCTACAGCAGTAGGGTTCTCCTGGCCTCAGTATCTGGAGTTCAGTCTCTCCTCTTAGGTTTGGAGTTGTCATAGAATCCCCTCTTCAGAGCCTCGTCTCACTCTCTCAAAGTGGTGGATTCCCTTTACTGATGGGACATGGGCGTTGGCTGCTGTCTCCTACAGCAGTAGGGTTCTCCTGGCCTCAGTATCTGGACTTCAGTCTCTCTTAGGTTTGGAGTTGTCATAGAATCCCCTCTTCAGAGCCTTGTCTCACTCTCTCAAAGCGGTGGATTCCCTTTACTGATGGGACATGGGCATTTGGCTGCTGTCTCCTACAGCAGTAGGGTTCTCCTGGCCTCAGTATCTGGACTTCAGTCTTCTCTCCCAGCTGCATCTAGGCTCCCATGTAGTACATTTTTTCTTCTCTGGCAGGTACAAGATTGGAAGGCAAAGATGGAGAGAACTCTCCTTTACCTCTGAGACAATCTCTTCTTCACACTCAGCACCTCTTTCCCCGCAGCTGGGTTGGCTTGGTGAGGGTCCACCCTCAGGAGGAACTCATATTTGTGGAAAAAAGTCCCCTTTATAGTTGTTTTGTCTTAGGTGTTGGCAACACCTTGACTACACTGTCCAGGGAAGGTCTGCACCCCTCAGGTCAGCTTAGCAGAAAGAAGATGGCAGAAAAATACTTTCCTTCCCAAGCACCCCTCTTATAGTATCTCTCACTTCATGTCCTTCCCTGACTCTCCAGTTTTGGTAGCCAAAATTCTTAATATATTATGGGGGAGGGGGGAATATTCAATGTGATTAATGCGGTTAGCAGACCTGCTAAGTGCATTAACCGCGGTCACTGAGTCATTCAGTGACACTAATCATGAATATCTGTGGGGGCCTCCGCAGACACCCTGATATTGGCTGCTTAGAATTGGGGCATTCCAGGGGTGGAACGTAGCAGGCACCTGGGGATAACCAGGCAACGGTGATATTCAGCCACGGCCTGGTTATAGTTAAGTGGTGAAAGTTAGGTGGCTGAACACTGCAGAAGGTAACCGGCACCGGCTGAATATTTGCCACTGCCCGGCTACCCAGTCAGCCTGTTATTCAATGCTAGTGATGGATATGGCATTGAATATCTGAGTCTTTAGTTCAGTGACAACAGCTAGCCGTCACTGCTGAATATCGGGTCTAGTGCTGCCGCAAGAGGTACCCTGCCTGCTAAGCACTGCCCAAAATCCATCAGGCACAGTTTACTAAAGAGCCCCTTAGATATTAGGGGTTACATCACTAAGAAGTACAGGAGTAGCCTAATGGTTAGAGCACTAGTTTGGTAACTCAGAGATCACAGTTCAAGTCCCACTAGGACTCCTTGTGGTCTTGGGCAAGTCGCTTAACCCTCCATTGGCTTCAAGTTCTCAATATCCCTGTTTAATGTACATTACAAAGTTTAAGCTACAATATAAACCACTCTCACTAAAATGATAAAGTAGTATTAAAAACTAATAAACCAGGGAATCAACCAAATCAATAGAGATGGACCATGGTTACTGATCCAAAAGCTCTCTGAAATCTTTTACTATTAATATCGTTTTTCCGCCTGTGGCCCATGAATTTCATGCTGCCTTCACCAAACGCTGTTCACCAGGCTGAGGTTGTCAGGATAGGTCTCAGGTACCAAATATCCACAGGTACATAAAGATATGGTTTGCTTTCTCTTCTCAAGGGATAGCATGTCCTGGGATTTCATACTATGTTGACATGTTTCTCAGCTCAAGTTAGAAGTACTTTGAAGTGAAAGAGAATGAGAGATGGATATGCGTTCCTGAGTCAACAAGAAATCATGGCCAAGAGATGAGACCAAAAGGGTAAATACTGACCACTGAATGCTCAGCAAATGGAAAATGCTATGTTTATTTTCTATTTGTATTAGGAAGAGCAGTACAAAGGATGGGTGTCAGGGTTGAGCTTAGCGTGACTCATATCATGCAGTCATGGGAAAGAGGAAATGGAAGACGGGTAGCTGACACAAAACCTTGAGCCTATGTGTGTATCGGTGAAACTTGAATAGGACTGGAAGGAAGGGCGTAGTGACAGTAATGATAATGAAGTATCTGGGTCCAGAATGTCGTTTTGGCTAAAAGCATTCCAAGAAACAGACATGAAAGTCTTACACTGCTCTGCCAACTCATTTGCTCGAACGGCTTTATTTCAGAGAAGGTGTTTTTTTTTTTTTTTAATTTTGGTTTGGTTTTTGATCTGATAGCTTCCTGCTGCTTGTTTACACTTCCAGCTCAGTCGGAACCGGGACTGAAATCTGGCAGATGACCCTTCATTTGTAACAATCTCGGATTAGTTTTCCCCTGTTTTACAGTCTTCCTCACTTTCCCCTACCCTCAGTCATACCATTGATGGACCTAGGCTAGAGGCCATGCAAGGACCCCTGGAATGCTGCTTGTCCCTCTTAGGCATGATCCCCTTCGTTTCGTGGGGGCTACAAATGGTAGTTCTGCAGCTTCCCTGACCCCAGCCAGCAGAAGACCTGACTTAGGGATTGAGGCAGACCACAGCATTTTATTTTGTCATGACTAGACACCTAAGTGGGAACTCCAGGAAACCCTTGGCCTAGGTTATATGTGCTCATCTATAACAATCTTCTTTCCCTTCTGGTACTCAGAAGCTGCCAGGACTTAAGGCACAAGCCTCCACATCTAGTGATGGTCACCTATCACCATCCGCGTAGCTGAGATCGGGCACTCAGAACCCCCAGGAGACCTATCAAAGGGCAAGGCAGAAGGGGGGTTCTTGGGTTTATGTAGTTTCTTACGCAAGGATAAGTTGGATGATATTCTCTTCTTTCAAATACACATAAGCTGGGGGGTTTTAATCTTTTCAACTCACATAAGAGAGCGATGATGTTTCTAGCAACCAATGAATGAGCTCCTGCCAGTGAAAGAATAAAGAGGCTCTAGTGTCCGCTCATGTTTATAAGGAGCATTTATGAAATTAAATAGTTAGCTATATGAAAGAGCTGAAGTAAGAAGAGCTGAGCAATAAATGTGTGAAGTCACGAACTAATTTATCTGCAATTGTTTATTTTTGTTTTGAAAATGTTTTGTGGAATTGGTCTGATTTCTTATTTCAAAGCAGGGTCCGAGGCGAGGGCTGCCACCTGAAAGCAAATTGCTCAGGAGCAGCGGTGTCCTCACCAGGTGGAGAGCCGGGTTTATGTAGTTCAGGAAACCAATCAGAGAAGTGCATCTTCAAGGAACCAATCGGAGCAAGTCGCATCATCAAGGTGTGACTTGTGATGGCTTAAAAGAGCAGAGGAAACCATGACCTTCTTCTTATGTAAGAAGGACATTCTTTGGGGTATGTACAGGACATATTTCATCAATTAAATATATGTTTAACCCATATAACAAAGCTCCAGCTGAGTTAGAACAGGTTAAAAGAAAAAATATACAAAAAACGAAAACCTAACAACACACATCATACCTAAATAGTCAAACAATAACAAAATTATAGCAACATAATCAATCCCAATAAAATTCATACTGATGACCACAACATCAGATCACATCAAAGAACATTCAAACTCAAAATGAGCCCCATAATAAAAAATCAACCAGCGCTGTTAAGCTGACATGTTTCCCAGAATAAGGAGCAGCAGCTCTAACTAGACTAATCCCAAGCAGCTTGAAAGATAACAATCAAAAACCAGTGATCTCTCATGGGAGGTGCTGCCCTGTAAGCGGGGAATTTTATAACAGTCGCCCAAAATGGTAAAGGGGATGGAAGGATACTCCTATGAAGAAAGGCTAAAAAGGTTAGGGCTCTTTAACCTGGAAAAGAGACGGCTGAGGGGAGATATGATAGAAGTCTATAAATTAATGAACGGAGTGGAACGGGTAAACGTAGATTGATTGTTTACCTTATCAGAATATAAAAAGACTAGGGGACATGCAATGAAGCTACAGGGTAAACTATTTAAGACTAATAAAAGAAAATATTTTTTCACTCAACGTGTAATCAAACTCTAGAATTTGTTACCGGAGGATGTTGTAAAGGCTGTTAGTGTAGCTGGGTTTAAAAAAGGTTTGGACAAGTTCCTGGAGGAAAGGTCCATAAACCATTATTAAGAAGGGACCCAGGATATCAATGCTTGAACCAATACAAGCATTGTGGAACCTGTGTTCCTTGGGGAAACTGCTAGGTACTGTCATGATGCGGGCACTAATAAAGCTGATTTTATGAAAAGAAATCCTGATTTAGAGGAACTAGAGGTGCAGTTACCTCCTGGCACACATAGAGGGAGCGGGAGCAGACATACTGATCCTAGTGAATCTAATCACAGTAATGACCTGCAGCTGACAGAGAACCAGGAAGTCAGTAACAAAGGTTCTCTTTATAAACCAGAGCAGAACGCTCTTGGAAGGCAGGAGGAGAAGGAGCGGCAAAGGCAGGAGGAGAAGGAGAGGCAAAGGCAGGAGGAGAAGGAGAGGCAAAGGCAGGAGGAGAAGGAGAGGCAAAAGCAGGAGCAGAACCGAAAGGCACAGCAATGGAGATGGCAGCAGTTGCAAAGAAAGCCATGGACAAATAAGCAGTGGGAACAACAGCAGGAGCTGAGAAAGGAAGGAACTGGAACCGGAGCTGAACTAGAAGCTGAACCAACAGTAAAGCCTAGAAGCTATCAGAGGTACAAACCTGTTTGCTGTGAAAGAGGCCAAGCTGGAAGTTGGAACAGAAACAGACCACACGAGGTGGGAAGCCATAGAATCCAAACTAAGCCTATTGGGCAAGGAGAGTTTGGTAGAAGGTGCTCCAAGGTAAGAGGCGGTGCCACGCCTAGTTCTTTTACTCTGCCTGTTTATGATACAAGGAGAAGGAAGCTAAGAACCAGAGGGGAAGGTTCTGTAAGGAGTTTATCTCCAGAAAAGCACTGCTCAGTTTTACCCAGTCAGAAGGAAAAACAGTTGTATAAACAACAGAGGTTTTTACTCCATGAGCCAAGGTTTGAAACAGTAAGGTTTAACCCTAAGCACTGCACTGCTGGAAGCCACCCGCAAAGAAAGCTTCTCTCTAAAAACAACCTGAATAAAGATTGGTATTCTAATTTACCACCAGCCATAAGAGTTCCTGCTTACCTAAAGCAAAACTCCCATGCTGAAGATTGTCAGGCTAACATAGACAGGGATAGTGAAACCCCTTTGACCCAAAATGAGGAAGAGGATATGATGGAGGTAGATTTCCCCCATGCTATTCCCTCATCTTTGCCGGAGGACATGGAGTGCGATTGGTGCACGGCCTACGCTCCCAAGTGTGCCTGCTGTAACGAAGAATGAATGTAAATATACTTTTGGTTGTTTATTGTGAAGAATATTACCTTTAAGAAAAACCTGCTATAAACTGTGAAGTAACAGTTCTCAAGCCAGAGAGCCTTGGCACCTTTTGAAACAAAGGACTATTTTGTTAAGCAACGTATCTCTAATTTGAACCCATGCATTATAACGGGGAATAAAGCCTTTTATTACCCTTCACTCAGGTCTTATTGTTCTTTATAGCGCTACATAGTGGCGCGCAATCTTTGTGTCACGACACCTTGTGGCAGTACATATGACCTAGATTGGCCACTGTTGGAAACAGAATACTGGGCTTGATGGACCTTGGTCTGACCCAGTATGGCATATCTTATGTTCTTATGTTCTTATGTTTGAAGGCCAAGTAGACTCCTGTTTTATAAGGAACATGGCGCTTCTGTTTCCTTATGAAATACTGAGGAATCGAGGCTGTAATGAACCAGCTCAAGAGGAAGATAACTATCTGCATGTATGGTAAGCATGAACACATGCATTTTATAAAGGTTCGCATGTGAATTGTGACCCCACCTGCACTCCACCCAAACTCTGCCCCAGAGCATGCCTACATCAGAGATCATCACTCACCCGATTACAGAAGCTTGAGAAACACTGGCGTCGGTCACACTCCATTGGAGACCAGACAGCATACATCTATCAGCTAACTGTCCACCGCAAAGCTATCACAAAGAAGATGAAACAGTACCACACAGACACCCTGAAGCGCTCATTAAACAAACCTCATGATCTGTTTAACTTAGTCAAGACTCTATCCAAGGAACCAGCCCCTGAACACCAATGTGAAATCCATCCTCAGGAGTTTGCTGTTTACCTACAATCCAAGTTATGTCAGACAAATAAACCTTCAATAGAGGTCACTTCCACAGACCAAGAGTGTCCAACATCTCTAACTTCCTTCTCTATACCTGCCAAGAGGCTCATCGAAGACACGATCATGACCATCAATACCACTACTGTGCAAACAGATCCCTGCCCAGCTTTCTGGATAAAGGAACTGCGCAGTGATTTCAGTCCAATAATAACCAGGATAATGAACCTATCTTTCACAACCGGTTCTTTCCCTTCTGCCCTCAAGCACACATCTATCAGACCGCTTCTAAAAAATAGCAAGCTAGATCCCCAAAAGGTTGACTCTTACAGACACATTTCACGTATACCTTTTCTCGCAAAGTTAATCGAGAAAGAGGTGCAAAGACAGTTACAAGACCACATTGATTCTGCTGCTCCACTGGACCCATGCCAACATGGATTCAGGGAGTCTCATGGAGTGGAAACACTCCTTACCACCCTCTTCAATAATATAATTACTGGTGTCAACAACATCCGTCAGGGGTTTGCGCTCATTTTCCTAGACATTGCCGCAGCCTTCGACTTAGTAAACCATGAGCTTCTCCTAGGGCGGCTAAAAGAGAAAGGCATCTGCGGAACAGCACTTGAATGGTGCAGATCATACTTGTCCGGAAGATGGCAGCACGTTCGATCTGGTGGAGCAACATCTGAACCGTTTCATCAAGGCCAGGGCGTTCCACAGGAATCCTCCCTCTCTGCCTTGATGTTCAACATATATATGCAACCCATTTGCAATATCATCCGGTCTTTCAATGTCAGTTGTATGATATACGCTGACGATGTCCTGCTCTATATGCCGTTCTCCATAGATAAATTGGACCTCTCCCCTCTGACCAATTGCTTCAATGCCATATCGGAATGGCTCCTGTCACAAAACCTCCGAATTCAGCATAAGAAGACCGAGGTGCTCTTCATTATGAGGAACCCGAATTTCAACCCACCACAATACTTGAAAGTGAAAGAAGCTGATCTACAAGCAAAACCCACAATACAGTACCTGGGTGTTATACTAGATCAAAACCTTGACATGAAGGCACACATAGCTAACACTGTAAGAGCTATCTATTACAAGATCCGTTCACTCAGACATCTACGCCCCTTGCTTGAACCAGGGGATTTCCATACAATTTACCAGGCTCTGATCATACCTCATTTTGATTACGCCAATGCCATATTACAAGGACTCCCCCAATCCACCTTGAACCCTCTACAGCTCTCAATGAATAGCGCAGCGAGGGTTCTTTATGGTGCATCTAGGAGAGACCATGTAGCGCCCCTTTTGAAACAGTTACACTGGCTTCCTATACAGGCCAGGATCGTCTTCAAGACAGTGTTACTGACATTCAAAACGGTCAATGGTTTCTCCTCCTCCTCACTAACCGACCTCATCCAATCCATAGCCCCTAATAGATCAAGAAGATCCACAGCAATAAATATGCTAACGATTCCGAGAGAATTAACAAGATGCACCGCGACAACAGCAAATAGGGCCTTCAGACTCTGTGCCCCAAGACTCTGGAACACATTACCAACAAACATCAGAGCAATCACTAACCTAATCCAGTTTAGAAAGGCCCTCAAACACTACCCTTTCCTCAAATACTTCCCAGAAAACACTGAATCACTACACCAACACACCTAGTCAGCCAGGAGAACACACTTATCAAGGTGTCCTTGACCATTGAATCACATGTTACATTTATTCTGTGACTCTAGTGTGTAAATAGTTACCCTTGGTTATCCAAGTTTTGCTGTCCTGTTAATTGTAAACTCAGGCATATGTATCCTGTCTGATTTTTCTGTTCCATGTAAACCGCGCTGATGCCGAATAGTGTGGTATATAAGAAATTGTAAATAAATAAATAAAATAAATAAACATGCAGATCTTCTCTCTTGAGAAGTTCTAAGAGAGAAAGCAGGATGGTACCAGCTCGACCAGTCGCTAAGGTAGCCTGCTCCAACACCTCACAACATATTAAAAGTTAAATATACCATTTTAAAGTGGAGTCTAAATTACTTGAGAGTCAATGTAATTATAGCAATGTAGAGGCATCTTCTCCCTAATCCTACAGAACATAATACAGGCTGCAGCATTCTGCACAATCTTCTTAGATCAGCCATCAATAATGACCTACAATAATCCAGTCTGCCCAAAATCAGTGCCAAGACCTTCATATTCACGAAAGGCTGAATTTGATAGATTTGCCTAAGGAAAATGATGGAGACTCTGATCATGACTTTAATCTGGGAACTTGTGGACCACTGACTTTACACCAGAACGTGTGGACCACCAGGATACACAGCTGATCTTTCATTGGGGTAGGGATACTATCTGGCATTAGTGACATATCGGAGTCATTTCTGAAGCTCAATTTGTGAGTTGGACACCTGAAAACAGGCACATAGACATCCAAATCGTGGAGATGTCCCTGGTGCCATTTTAGAAAGCCGAGTATATAGATGTTTCAGTGTGAAGGCTGTCTCTGTTTGAGTTCTGCTGTTAGTACTGGTTTGGTACAGCAGCTATGCTACATATTTGCTAGATGTGATTATAACAGTCTCATATTTCATAAAGTGTTTAGCAATGGAAGGAGCTTATGTTGCCCTTACTGAGATGACACCAGAATTTGAATCCCTTTTATGGTGAGTTGTAAAGAGAAACATTAAGTTCTTCATTGTACAATTCTCTCAGGATCATTATTGCAGTGTTTACCTGGTACAGAGATGATATAGTGTTTACACAGCTTGCCTTTCAGTGAATGAGCTCAGCTTTCCTGTATTTAGGTGTGCTGACAACACCACAGCTCATCTTGCCATGACATGGGAAAATGTTTATTGATGTAGACTGGAGGGCTGTGAGATCTCGGTGCCATTTGATACCCATGGTCTGGTATGGAAAAAAATCCACCCTTGCCCCTAAGTCCTTCCTACTAAGGGAAGCCCGTTCACCTGTGTTTCCTGTTGAGGAAACGCTGAGCTGAACCCCTCTGAAACACAAATGTTTATACTTCCCTACAATTTGAAAGAAAACCTGCTGCTGGGGCCTAACAGATTAGCCCCCCCCCCTTTGCTTTTGAGTGGCATGTCTCTGGAGAAGGGCCCAGAAGGTTCCTCCTGCTTTCTTTAAGACAGCGACATTTTGGAATTCTGTTACACTAAGAACATAAGAACTTCTATAATGGGTCAGACCAAAGGTCCAGCAAGCCCAGTGTCTTGTTTCCAGTAGTGGTCAATCCAGGAAATAGATTCCATGCTACTGACACCTAGGGATAAGCAGTGAATTTCCCCAATTCTACCTTAGTAACAATTTATGGACTTTTCCTTCAGGAACTCATCCAAACCTTTCTCAAACACAGTTACACAAACTGCTTTTACTATATCCTCTGTTAATAAATTCCAGTGCTTAATGATAGAAACATAGAAACATGATGGCAGAAAAAGACCACATGGCCTATCTAGTCTGCCCTTCCATATCACCCGCTACATGAGTCTCCTTTTTTCCTTTAGAGATCCTCTGTGTTTTTACCATGCTTTTTTAAATTCAGATACTATCCTCGTGTACTTCACCTCCACTGGGAGACTATTCCATGCATCTACCAGTCTTTCTGTAAAGAAATATTTTTGCATATTACTCCTGAGTCTGTCCCCTTTCACCCTCATCCTATGTCCCCTCATAGCAGAGCTTGCTTTCAATCGAAAGAGGCTCTCCCCCTGTGCATTTATGCCACGGAGGTATTTAAACATCTCTATCATATCACCTCTATCCCGCCTTTCCTCTAAAGTACACATATTAAGATCCTTAAGTCTCTCCTCATATGCTTCATAACGAAGACCACTAACCATTTTAGTAGCCACCCTCTGCACCGACTCCAACCTGTTTATATCCTTTTGATTCTTGCCTCAGGTACAAACTTAAATTGTAAACCCTCTAGGGACAGGGAGATACCTGCAGCACCTGAATATAACTGTCCTTGAGCGATTCCTAGCAAGGTGTGAGATAAATAGAAATAAATAAATTCACATTTACCCGTTCCTCTCCATTCATTAATTTATAGACTTCTATCATATCCCTCCCTCAGCCGTCTCTTTTCCAACTTGAAGAGCTGCAATCTTTCAGCCTCTCCTCGTAGAGGTTTGCTTCCATTCACTTTATCATTTTGGTGGCTCTTCTCTGTCCTTTTTTCTAATTCCACTATGACCTTTTTGAGCTGCAGCGACCAGAATTGAGCAGAATAATCAAGATGCAGTTGCAGCATGAAGGACTACAGAGGCATTATGATATTCCTTGCCGAATAATTCCTAACATTCCCTTTGCTCTTTTGACCCTCGCTGCCCACGGAGCCAAGGATTTCAATATATTACCCATGGCGCTGCCTGAATCCTTTCCCTGAGTGGCAACTCTAATATGCAGCCTAGACTTGTGTAGCTATAATTTGGGTTCTTCTTCCCTATGCGTCCCACTTTGCCCTTGTCCACATTAAATTTCATCTCTCATTTGGATGCCCAGTCTCCCAAGGTCCTCCTGCGGTTTCTCACAATCCTCTTGGGATTTAACAACTTTAATAATTCTGTGCTGTCTGCACATGTGATCAGTGTCCCCACGTCCAGATCACGTATTAGAAAGCAGCATGCATTCTATGTGAGGTGGGGTTTTCTCTTGGTGGGCACACTGCTGGAGTCACCAGGCCGCACTCGCTACACTGACCGATGTGGCCGTCTTCAGGTGCACGCAGAAAAGCACAGTTCACTCTACCGCTAACCAGTACAAAATAGTCAGATCATGTCTTCATGGGACAGTCTGACTTAGAAAAACATTTACAATAACATATTCCCTGCTATCTTCAGCACCTGAAAGTTATGAATATCATTATTGATAATGGTTGATTATGCTTGTAATGTCTCTATTATTGATCAGTTGTTCTGTGTGGTAGAGAGTATTATAAAGTTTGTATTATAATGTACTTCCTTGAAAGAATACCTAGTGCCAAGTCTCAGATAACTTTTTAAAAAATTAGATGCTAATAAATTACAAAGGAATAATTACTTTATTCATCACTAAATAATAATGGAATGAATTGTTCTGCTTAAAGTTTGCATTTTTCGGCTGAATTGCTAGATTGTTTGTCTTGTTACAGTAAACCGAAGCAGCTAACTTTTGCCATTTCAGGTCTTCACAAGAACATTTCAACTCGGTTCTTCAGACTGACATTTCACATCGGATGATATTAAAAGAAGGTGAGTCTCCCTTATACTGTGTGCACCAGCACCCAGAGGCAGGGACATGGATTTGTCTGAAATCAGAGAGGGCTGTCGGATTATTGCACGGGCAAGATATCCAGCAGCACTGGAAAAAGAACCTCTTAGGTTCAGAGTGTATCAGCGCTCACATTCTGCGCTTTCAATCACTGACGGGACCGAGCAGAGTGGAGCAGAGCCACATTCAAAAACCTTCGCCGTGCTTTCTTCGCAACTTGGTTATCTGGAAGGAAAACAGGTCAGGTAAAGGTGAAATACTTATTATAAATGAAATATGTTCAGCTGAACTCCGGGACACAGGATTTTAATCCCAGAGAAGCAATCCTGTTTCTTTATGTCAAGTATTCTATGCTTTCAAAACTGTAACAGTTTAAAAAATATCTCCAAATTAATTTCACGTTACAAAACCCTCCATCACCTCAGGTATAAACTTAGATGGTAAACCCTCCACGGAAAAGGGAAATGCCTACTATACCTGTCCCCAACTGTTGTGTTGTCTGTCTCGTGTAGACTATAAAATCTTATGAGCAGGGACCATCTTTTTTCATGTGTCTGTATAGCGCGGCGTATGCCTTGTAGCGCTACACAAATGATAAGGAGTGTAGTGGTGGTAATGTAACTCAGCTTGAACTACTACTGAAACGATATGAGCTAAATCCCGATAAATAACTACGAGTAATGGCAACTGATACACACAGAAAAATGTTGACAGAATCACAGTTTTTGTTTTCATTGCTATCAAATGTCCTTGCAAATGGCAGCAGGTTTTGCAAAAGGTTTGCAGGAATAGGGGGCCCTCTTCATGGTAATACGGCACCGATCCTTCCCCTCATCGGAACCCTGCATGTGGGCTTATGGTCGACATTCAGACACGGTACTCGCAATGAATCCCAGCACCCTATTCTAGTTAGTTTCTCTGTTTACATATATCTTGCCTAATGATTTATTAACAAAGAACATTAAAGGAAAAGGCCGCAAGAACATCTGTGTCTACCTTTCACGTGACATCACCTCTGACCCCTTCGAAGGTAGCAGCTGATCATGAAAGGAACAAGTATTTGCCTCCATTTCAATGTAATTTGCTCACCACTGAAACACTTAGAGCTCACTCTTTGTACAATTTGCTTGACAATAATGAATCCCTCTGTCCGATCTTTCCTCTGCAGGCTCCTTATTGGGCCATAAACAAACATAGACTGACTTTTTATCAGCCAAGCTGTGTGTTTAAGATGAAGGCTGCTTACTAATGTTACAGGAAGTGATGGGCTACAGATTGTCTGGTCACTGGGCTCATAGATCAACAAGCATGTAAGCATTTGGATAATTGATTTAAGCAAACGATGTGTAATATAATGGCTAAAAGTCAATATTATGTGCAAATGCTCAATAACCTCCAGACTGCTGTTACCAGATGAAGACAACAGCAAGACACCCACGTTGCTCAGAATAAACCAGACTGAACTAGGAGTAATTACTGCAGAGGAATCTGGATATTTCCTTTTGCTTAAGAAGCAACCAAGCTATCTCTCAAGCCATGAGATGTTTCAGAGAGATGGTTCTGATGGGTTCAAGGTCAGTGAAAACTTAAAAAGAGTTCCTAGTTCTTTCAGCAATCAATGTTAGGCCTCTTACTGGTGTGGCAAAGTCGTAACAGAAAGAGTCTTATCTACTTGTAGAAAGAAAAGTGAGCATGCACCTCAGGAAAGAGCAACCGGAAGTGGATTTCCAGGCCTTTCTTCTATGCAGCAACTCTACAGGACCTGCTATTCCAAGATGGTCACCCATCCAAGTACTAACCAGGGCCAGGCCTAACCTGTTTCGTTTCTGAGATCAGCTAAGATCAGGTTATTCAGGGCAGCTTAACACACCTTAACTGCTTAAGATGCTTAAAGTGCAAACACATTTGTGCTTGGGGCATTTCTGTCATTTGAGGGACAGCAGCCAAGCTGTTAACATCGGGCAATGCACGTTACTACACATTAACAGAGTGGAAGAGTAGCCTAATAGTTAGGGCACTGGCTTGGAAACCAAGAGACCAGGTTTTGATTTCCACCAGCACTCCTTGTGGCCTTGGGAAAGTCACCTAACCCTCCATTGCCTTGGAAAAATCCAAGTTATCAATGTCCCCGTTTACTATACATTACCAAGTTTACCCTCACTTGGTTTGAAGCTTGTCATGCTGTGAGGGCTTGTGTGCATCAGTGATGCTGAGGGCTAAGCTAATGGTAGTTTAACTACAGGCAGGGTCTCCCAAGATGGACAAGTCTCAGCTGAGGTGCTAGACCAAGACAAACCACTCATCTGGGAAACAGTAGAATCGGACAGTGTTGGCGACAGATGATCACATTTCTCTGACAATAGCAACAACACTAAATTTAAACTATGCAGAAGAAAGGCCGGCAATCTACTTCTGTATCTTGCCAGGAAAACCCAATGGATAGTTACAACAAAACAAATTGTGCTATAGTGCCGGAAGATGAGACCCCCAGGTCGGAAGGCACTCAACTAGCTACTGGGGAGGAGCTAAAGACTTTTCAGAGTAAAGCCAGCATTTATGATGTGGTTGGATCAAAGCCCTCAGGACGTCTGACTGCTGATGTAGCTGCTCATGAAATGAGTCAGAAGCTGTAAAGATGTCTTACACATTGGAACATGGAAAGTACGAAGCATGAACCAAGGGAAGTTGGAGGTGGTCAAGAATGAAATGGAATGTGTACAACTTTATCTGTTGGGTGTCAGCGAACTGAAATGGACTGGCATCGGGCACTTTGCATCAGATGATCACATGGTCTACTATGCTGGACATGAAAGACAAAGAAGAAATAAGGGCGACTCACCTTCTTTTAATAATATCCGATGTGAAATGTCAGTCTGAAGAACCGAGTTGAAATGTTCTTGTGAAGTCCTGAAATGGCATTTATAATAAAGAAGAAACTTGCAAGAACTGTAACGAAATAAAAAGCAGTCAGTGAACACTTAATCTCTATTCGTCTACGAAGAATGCCTATCATAGTCTTAAAATGGGCCTGCACCTTAATGTAAAGAAGACAAAGATCATGACAACTGGCAAAATCAATAAATTCATTGTTGATGAAGAAGAAATTGAAATCATGAACAACTTTGACCTACTTGGATCAACTATCAATAAAGAAGCAACAAGCAGTCAAGAAATCCAACGATGCATTGCTCTTGGCAGAATGGTTATGAAAGACCTAGATAAGATTCTCAAGAGCAAAGATGTCTCTCTCCATACAAAGATTTGACTCGTTCAAGCCATGGTATTTTCAATAACATCATATGGATGCGAAGGTTGGACAGTGAAAAAAATAGACAGGAAGAAAATTCATGCCTTTGAATTATGGTGCTGGTGGCGAATACTGCATATACCATGGATTGCCCGAAGAACAAACCAGTCAGTACTAGAGGAGATCAAACATAAGTATATATTCCAAGGTCCATCAAGCCCAGTATCCTGTTTCCAACAGTGGCCAATCTAGGCCAAAGGTTACCTAGCAGTTTCCCCAAAAGACACAGGTTCCACAATGCTTGTATTGGATCAAGTAGTGATATCCTGGGTCCCTTTTAATAATGGTTTATGGACCTTTCCTCCAGGAACTTGTCCAAACCATTTTTAAACCAAGCTACACTAACAGCTTTTACTACATCCTCCGGTAACAAATTCCAGAGTTTGATTACACGTTGAGTGAAAAAAAATTTCTCTTACTCTTATTAGTCTTTAATAGGTTACCCTGTAGCTTTATTGCATGTCCCCTAGTCTTTCTATATTCTGATGACGTAAATAATCGATCTACGTTTACCTGTTCCACTCCATTCATTAATTTATAGACCTCTATCATATTTCCCCTCAGCTGTCTCTCTTCCAGGTTGAAGAGCCCTAACCTTTTTAGCCCCTCTTCATAGGGATATCCTTCCATCCCCTTTACTATTTGGTGGCTCTTCTCTGTACCTTTTCTAATAACTCCATATCTTTTTTAAGATACGGTGACCAGAATTGCACACAATACTCAAGGTGCGGTCTCACCATGGAGCGATAGAAAGGCATTATAATATCCTTTGTTTTATTTTCCATTCCTTTCCTTATGATCCCTAGCATTCTATTTGCTCTCTTAGCCGCCGTTGCACATTGGTCAGAGGGTTCTAACATGTTATCCACGATGACGCCTAAATCTTTTTCCTGTGTGGTGGTTCCTAATGTGGAACCTTGCATTGTGTAACCATAGTTAACCTAAGCTTTCTTTAGAAACTCAGATGACAAGACTTTGAATTTCATACTTTGGACACATCATGTGAAGAGAGAGATCATTAGTGAAAGACATCGTGCTTGGCAAGATAGAAGGTTAACGCAAAAGAGGAAGGCCAGTAATGAGATGGATCGATACAGTAACAGCAGCTACGGGTACCAGTCTGTCAACAATGAGCCACCTGACTGAAGACCAAACACAATTTAGGACAACTATCCAGAGGGTCACCATGAGTCGACATCGACTCGACAGCACTTAACAACAACAAAGTTTAATTTACAATGTAAATCACTTTGACTGAAATAATAAAGTAGTATAAAAAACCTGTTAAATAAATTAAATGCAAAATGATATTAGCTATGAATGATTTGCAGTTAAGATAAATTAAAGTGTACCCCATTAACTGTGAGGTGTCCTCTCACCCTTCACCACATGCACATAGAATTTCACATCGGGTGTTTGACATGGGATTTAACACAATTTAATTGTCTTGACTTTGTATTAGCCATTTTTAAACATGCTATCACAAGTAATTTCATAAACCATGTTTGTGCATAAAATACTATTTTATGCATGTAAAGGCCTCTAATAAAGTGAGGTCACACCTAAAATTACATCCAATGCCAGCTGGCGTGTACATGTAGAGAAGGGGAGCTCAGGGAAGGAGTCTGAGCAGCGCATGGGTGAAATCGCAGTTCGTGCATGTAAAGTACACACTAACATTTACGCCCGCTCTTGATCACGTGTGCTGTCTACACTTTCAATCGGCACGATTTCTGCAGGATTTGAGCTAGTATTTTCTAACGACACATAGGCAGCTGAAATAGGCTAAAAATAGGTACCTTCCTGCCCTATTAACCTAGGTGCCTTGTTATGAAATTACTGCCAAAATATGTAGCCCAGTTTCCTAAGATGCGCTAAAGTAGCCATCTCTTAGTCCAGTAAAGTTACTTACAGAGCAGTCATCCATAGCAGACTAGTCCGTACATAAGCAAGTATTGCTGTGTGACTTTGAAGCAATTCCCTAAACCCAAGCAAAATTGTGGCCACGTGGTTCACAGATTCCATAAATAGCCCAGTCCTTGCCTCAGAAACTGAAGATATTCCTGTGACATTGCAAGCTCCCCTCGGTATGCAACTTTCTCATCACAATTGTCCCAAGTTGTTAACTCTCTGACATTTCCGGGCTATACAACCTTTCCTCGATACATCATCGCAAATAGCGCTGGTGCTCCACACTGTCATGTCATTATTGGACTATTGTAATATTGCATATTTAGGGCTTCCTCTATTTCAATTCAAGCGGCTGCAGACCGTGCCGAACTCGGCCATACGTACCCCCACCTGCGCACATTGGTTTGACCATGTTACGCCTTTACTCATACAGTATCATTGACTCCCTGACTCCTCATATGTTCAGTTTAAGGCCTTAGCGTTTACCTTTAAAGCCATTCACAACATGTCTCTGGATTATCGTTCCACCTTGATCACTCTTTATGCCCCCACCAGGGCTCTTCATTCCCTCCATGGTTTTGCCTACACATGCCAACCCCATCTTCTATTAAATTTGATTCTACTCAAAGCTCAGCCTTCTTCGCTGCAGCCCCGGCCTTGTGGAAAAGTTTACCTGCCTTTCTAAGAATAGAACCTGATTTGAAGACCCACCTATTTGAGTTGGTTTTCGGGGGGTGTCCTCGGCATCTGCATCTTTGGTTTGTCAAATGCTACAGTCTTCTTCCTCTATCAACCCACTTCCCTATGGTACCTAGTCTTTTGGCTGTGTGTCTACTCTGCTTGTATACCTAGCCTGTCACCAGAGTGGCGTCCCTTTCTTACCTTTGTATGGCTTTTATTGTAAACCGCATAGGTTATTCAGATATGTGATATATCAAATAAAGAGGAACATAAACATAAGGTTTGTGAGCATGCTAGAAAGCTCTCATATTCATAAAGGTCTTGCTGTAGACTTCAACTGGAGGGTTTCTTCACAAAAAGTGGGAAAGGGGTGAAATACCCCAGTTCTCTAACATTTTGCCCAGTGTCTCGGATAATGTTGAATCCAATCCCTTCCCGGGTCTACTAGAGCTGGGGGTGCTACAGAGACAGTGATCATCCCTTCTTAGGGGTGGGGGAAAAGGGGACACCAACGGTCATTGTTTGACGATGACTCCAACTGGCCCCTGATTGCAAGCTTCCAGAAGGGCCTCGGGCACATGGTCCCTGGTCCTGGGCTCTCACTGCAGTGATGGGGCTAAAAGTAAGTTAGGAAGGGAGTAAAATAGGTGGAAAGGTTCACGAGTATTTGTGAAAGAAGCTCATGGTGCCAGATCCTAGGGGCAGAAAGAAACTGCTAAATCACAAATCAGAGGAGAGAGGTTTGCAAATCTGGTGCAAGGGGATGGTTTGGACAATTGTTGCCTTGGAATTTGGATTTTAGGTTTAATTGCTTGGCTTGCCAAATCCAAGCTTAAGGTGAGTTAAATGTGGGTCCTGTGGCCAGAGGGCTTAGAATCTATGGAGCCAAATTACTAACCTGCATTAGGTGTTTCACACGGCTTTAATGCACTCTAACAGCACTGCACAGCATTAACAGCTAAAGTAACACATCAGTCTCTTAACACGCATTAACTACTGCATTACGCTTAATGCAGAAAACCTACTGGGGACATGGTATGAGGGGGAGGGGCGTTACTATACCTTGTGGTTAACGTGCAGGTCGTTACTGCATGCTAACTGCATTCCGCTTCATCGACTGAGCCATTAACACTCATTAGCAATCATTTCTCTGCATTAACCACACAGTTGCCTTCCCCAAAGTGCTGGGAATTATCTCCAGCAGTTTACACAGAGGTTTTGCAAGTAACGCACCTTATCTTTGGTTTTTAATATGCACTAGATGCAAAACCTAAACACGGCTTTTTTTTTTTTTTGGAGACTGAATATCTTTATCTCTTTGATCATCCAGCTATATGAAGCCCCAAGGACCGCCCACACATCAGTACCTATTGACAAAGCATACTAAGCAGAGCAACAAATAAGTAGATATAACCATACAGTGGAAAAAAGGATCCTGACCTTAAAGATCCCACTACTAGCGAAAAAAATTTTTTTTTCTTTTTGTATTTCTTATGAACAATCTCCCGCCTACGGGAAGGCGGACCAGAACAGCCGTGGCGACCCCTGCGCAAAACACAAGCAACAAGAGGCGCCACCGCTCACCCTCCAAATTGACCCCGAAAGGGAACTAAGGCGTGCTGCAAGCAGAGGAGCTCTGACCGAAAGCATAGAGAACAGAAACCCTGGCAGACTCCTATAATGACTGTATCTTCTTGGCTGGCAGCGAGAACCGAGAGACAGGGAGGGATCCGGGACTGGACTAGAGTTCCGCAAGGAACAACAATTAGCAGGTAAGTCTAATTTACTCTTCCTTAGCGTCTCTCTAGTCCAGTCCCAGAACCATAGAGGATGTAACAGAGCAGTATATCTCAACGGGAGGGCCTCGCTAGTCCAGCCTGAAGCACCCGAGAGCCAAACCGCGCATCCGACGCCGCCTGCACATCCAGACGATAGTGCTTAGCAAAGGTGTGCAAGGACGACCACGTCGCCGCCCGACAAATATCCACCGCCGGCACCAAGCTAACTTCTGCCCAAGACGCCGCCTGCGCCCTAGTCGAGTGAGCCCGAAGCCCGGCAAGAACCACCTTGCCGTGTAAAAGGTATGCTGACGAAATCACCTCTTTCAACCAGCGGGAAATGGAAGACTTAGACGCCGCTTCCCCCTTGCGCGGACCGCCAAAGGCGACAAATAAACGATCGGACTTACGGAAGGATGCCGTTTCCCGCAAATACCGGCGAAGCGCTCGACGGACATCCAACGCGTGCAAGGAGTTATCCGCGTGCTTACTGAGTTCCTTGGCAAACACCGGGAGAGACACCACTTGATTCAAGTGAAACGCCGAAACTGCCTTAGGCAAAAACACGGGAACCGGTCGCAATACCACCTTGTCAGCCGAGAAAGACAGATAGGGTTCCCTACACGAAAGAGCCTGCAACTCCGAAATCCTGCGAGCTGACGAGATCGCCACCAGAAACACCATCTTCAACGTCAAGTCCTTCAACGAAGCTTGCGCCAAGGGTTCAAACGGCAAAGCCACCAGAGACCTCAACACCAAATTCAAGTCCCACGAGGGAACTAAAGCCCTGCACGGAGGACGCATAAGCAACACCGCTCGCAAGAAGCGCTTCACATCAGCATGGGACCCCAATAGCTGGCCCTGAACCTTGCCTCGAAAACACGTAAGAGCTGCAAGTTGTACCCTCAAGGAACTGGCCGCCAGGCCCTTGTCCACCCCTGCTTGCAAGAAGGAGAGGATCTGAGGAACGGAGGTCCGCAAAGGCCGCAATTCGCGATCCGCACACCAGCTCTCAAAAATACGCCAGACCCGGACATACGCTAGCGACGTGGACCGACGCCGTGCCCGCAACAAGGTAGCAATGACCTCCAGAGAATAACCTTTGGCTCTCATTTGCGCCCTCTCAATAGCCATGCCGTAAGCGAGAATCAAGCCACCTGAGACATCTTCAGCGGCCCCTGCCGAAGGAGATCCGGCCAAGGAGGAAGCAGCCACGGATCGGCCACACTCAACCGCACCAGATCCGCATACCAAGGCCGACGAGGCCAGTCCAGGGCAATCAGAACCACGGGACCCAGATGCCGCTCGATCCGCTGCACCAGGCGACCCACCAGAGCCCACGGAGGAAAGACATAGAGCAGCCCGTACCTTAGCCACCTTTGTGCCAATGCATCGAGGCCTTCCGACATGCGTTCCCGACGCCTGCTGAAGAACCGTTCGACCTGCGCGGACTCGAAGGTCGCCATGAGGTCCATTATCGGCAGACCCTAACGACGGACCAGCAACGCAAATACCTCGGGATGTAGAGACCACTCTCCGGGGTCTACTCTGCGACGACTCAGAAAGTCCGCCTCCACATTGTGAACCCCCGCGACATGCTGGGCCGACAGACATTGAAGATGCCGCTCTGCCCATTCTTGAAGCAGATCCGCCTCCGCTTCCAACGCCGCACTGCCTGTGCCTCCCTGTCGATTTATGTAGGCTACCGTGGAGGCATTGTCGGACAGCACCCTGACCGCCGCTCCCTGCAGCCAAGGCTGAAACGCAGTCAGAGCCAACCACACGGCTCTCATTTCCAGACGGTTGATGGACCACTGGCTCTCCCGCGAGGACCACTGGCCCTGAGCAATCTGACCCTCGCAATGAGCCCCCCAGCCGCTCAAACTGGCATCCGTCATAAGCAGACACCAGACGGGAGACTCCAAGGGCATACCGTTCACCAGAGAGCGGCGACGCAACCACCAGCGAAGGCTGCGCCGAACCCCCAAGGGGCAAACTAACTGACGAGCTAGCGAGTCGGACTGATGACACCATCGACGCAGCAGCGCTCGCTGCAGGGGCCGCATGTGCGCCCTTGCCCACGGAACTACCTCGATGGTCGCCGCCATCGTGCCGAGAAGCTGAAGGTATTGCCAAGCCGAGGATGACCGTCTCGCTAGAAACTGCTCCACCAGCCGCCTCAGGGCCCGCGCTCTGTGCACTGGGAGAAAAACCTTCCCGTTGCCGGTCTCGAAACGCGCCCCCAAATACTCCAAGGTCTGCGAGGGAAGAAGGCTGCTCTTCGCCCCATTGACCACCCAGCCTAACGACTGCAAAATCTGTACGACCCGCGCCGTCGCTCGGAGACTCTCCTCCCTCGACTTCGCCCGGATCAACCAGTCGTCGAGATAGGGATGCACGAGGACACCCTCCTTCCGCAGGAACGCCGCTACCACCACCATGATCTTCGTGAAGACCAGTGGCGCCGTCACGAGGCCGAAGGGCATGGCTTGAAACTGAAAATGGCCCATCGGCAGTGCAAACCGCAGAAATCTTTGATGTTCCCGACGAATGGGAATGTGCAAATAGGCCTCCGTAAGGTCTAGGGACGTTAGGAATTCCCCCTCGCGGACCGCCGCTATGACCGAGCGCAGCGTTTCCATGCGAAAATGCGACACCCGGAGGCACCGATTCACTCTCTTTAAATCCAGGATTGGTCGAAAGGTGCCCTCCTTTTTCGGCACCACAAAGTAGATGAGTATCGACCGGACCCTAACTGCCCCTCCGGCACGGGGGCGACTGCCCGGAGCCGAAGCAGCTGGGAAAGTTTATCTGATACGGCTCTTCATTTCCAGGGAGCGCTGCACGGGGACATAACGAAGGAATCTAGCACCGGTCGATGCAGCTCGAGCGCATATCCCTCTCGTATCACTTCTAACACCCACTGATCGGATGTGATAGCGACCCAGGCAGGGTAGAAATCCCGTAGTCTGCCCCCTACGGGGATCACCGCCACCGGAGCCGGCCTTGCTTCATTGTGACTTTTTGGGGACCTGCGCCTGGAAGGAGCCAAAACCTCTACCTGCCCCCCGAAATCCGCGGAAACTCTGTCCGCGCCCCGGGTATCAGGAACGCTGGGACTGACCAAAGCGGGAGGCATGAAATCTCCGAAAGGACTGCTGAGACCCCCGGAAGGTGAAGGTCGGCTTCCCCTGCTTGGGCTTATCCTCCGGAAGCCGACCCCCCTTAGAATCCCCGAGATCTTTTACCAACCTATCCAAGTCCTCTCCAAATAACTGCCTGCCCTTAAACGGCAGCCTACTAAGGCGAGCTTTAGAAGAACCATCAGCCGCCCAATTGCGTAACCAAAGAGAACGACGCGCCGCTACCACCGACGCCATGCCGTTAGCCAACCCCCTAATGAGGTCATAGTGGATATCCGCCAAATAAGCGGCACCAGACTCCAATCTGGACACCGCGGCCTCCTGTTCCGCCGACTGGGGCCCCTGCAACTGCTGAGACCAGCGGAGGCAGCCGCGCGCCACCCAGGCCCCGGCCACCGCCGCCTGCATTGACAGGGCAGAAACATCAAACGCCTGTCTCAACAAGCTCTCGACCTTTCTATCCTGCGCGTCCTTCAACGCCGCAGCACCTTCCACCGGGATAGTAGTCCGTTTAGTAACCGCGGAAACTGCCGCGTCCACCTTCGGCGAACGAAAAAGCTCTCTATCAGCCTCCGATAGAGGATACAACTTAGGCAAGAGTCTAGCCCCGCGCAAGGCGGATTCTGGACTGTTCCACTCCTCCTGGATCATAGCCTTAAAAACCCTATAGAGCGGAAAGACTCTGTGGGAAGTGCGCACCGCCTGCATCAAGGGATCCTCCAACTGGTCCTCCGCAGCGGAATCTTCCACGGGTATGTTCAATACTTTGAGGGTTTCGGCAATCAGTGCCGGAAGTTCCTCTTTACGAAATACACGCACTATTCTACTACTCTGCTCGTCGTCAAACAACTCGCCGTCTTCTAAATCTTCCGCAAACTCTAGCCCGAGAGCCTCCCCCAGCCCCTCGTGGGACTCATCCCCAGGAGGCACAGAATCCGCAACACTCGGGGGCCGGCTCTTCTTTTGTGGACCGGTGTCTCCCTCTACTGAAAGTGGGCGCTTTAGCCCACGGCGGGGCGGGACCGAACCTCCACCCGCCGGCTGCAAGAGAGCCAGAGCCTCCTGCATGAGAGAGAAAAAGGGGGGTGGAATTCCCAGGGATCCCTCCTGGACGCCCCCCGCCAACAGGCGCTCTGGCACCTCAGAAATCCCCGGATCAAGGACCGTCTCTGCCTGCCTTGATGTCCCTTCTGTAGAGACAGGAGGGAGATCCGCACTGGAGCCCTCCAGAGGATCCTCCATGACAGCACCCACAGCAGAACAAGTGGCACAGACTCTGGCTTCCAAATTACTACTTCTACGAATGCCACAAACCAGACACCGAGGACTAGGAGGCATGCCTATGCACACAGCCCCCTACCAGCAAAGCAGAGACACCTTGCTGAAGCAAACAGAGCAGAAAAAAAAATCGCGATTTTAAAAGTGCTCAAAAACGCTCCAAATCGCAGGATTAGATAGAGCTGGGGGCAATTAGCTGATATCTGACCAAAAAATTCAAAAACGAAGCTCCTATCCCTAAAAAAAAACACGAAGAAAAAATGACGTTGAAAATCCAAAATGGCCGCTGGACCCGATCCCGCCAAAAAAAGGACTATAAAAAGTACCCAAAAGGTCTAAACAAACTCCCCAGAGCTGATTCCAGGCTACCCCAAGGCCTCTATCACTGCCTTTAGAAATAAAAAGTCCCAAACTCTACTCACCCACACACAGGAGAGGAGGGGGGGGGGGTCAAAACTCTGTGAGTGCTGTCCAGCGTGCCTGCCACAAACTCCGAGTAGCAGTTATCAGAGTCAATATCAGAGTTAATAACCGCTCAGGGCAGCTCGGGGAACCCCTAAATCAGTTAGGGGACCCTCAGAGCCTACTGCTGTATTTAATTGCTGCAGTTAATTGCCTTCAACCTTCTCCTCACCCACCAAGGGGGTTCGGTAGAAAGGAGACCTGTGTCCTTTGCAGCTCCCCTGCTTGTTTGACCTATGGGGAGACTGACAGAGAGAGAAAGAGAGAAAAAAACAGATCAGATAAAGGCAGAAGGGACACAGCCAAAGAATTCCTCCACAGCAGCAGCCCAGCACCTAAACCTAGAAAATAATAAAACACTAAAGCTCTGCTTATTTGTTCCTAAGGAGCCCAGTTCTGGGCTCTGACTTCCAAGCTGCTTGGAGACTGAGATACTGATGTGTGGGCGGTCCTTGGGGCTGCACATAGCTGGATGATCAAAGAGATGAAGATATTCAGTCTCCAAAGCTGCTGGTGGAGGTTCACAACTCTATGGTTCCGGGACTGGACTAGAGAGACGCTAAGGAAGTAAGCCTTTAAGTTTGTACCTGAAGCGATGGAGGGTGAAGTGAGTTGCCAAAGGTCACAAGAAACACCCATGGGATCACATGGAACAGGCACATGAACTCAGGCTAGGCTCTAGCTGAATGCCTTTTGCCTCTCCAAGCTCAACCACAGAGTACTGATGGGCACAAGGCCTTCAACTAATGAGAACCGGAGTGGCGAGGGATGCATGCAAGTGTTGTTATGCCTTGCTTTCACAGATCCACAGCCCACATGCTCTCGTTGCAATTTCCTTCAGGCTGCATCTACACAGGAGAGTCCAACAATCCTGGAAAGTCATCTTGGGAGGAGCATGACTGGAGCACCACGAGTGAGGAGGTACCTCTCGCTGTGGCCAGAACAGCAGCTTGTTGGAGAAGGGGATGATAGAGATTTGGGGATACTGCTAGGTAGGCAAGGAGAGGGGAGATAGAAATTCTGGGTGGGTATGTTGTGAGGGAGGCATGGAAAGAGAAAGGGGAAGCTGGGTGGACGGAGAGAAGGGATCAAGGGTACTCGGCAAAGAGAAAGTGCTGGACAAAACTAGAGGGAGGAGGATTCTGGGCAAGGAGGAAGGAGAGGCAAGAGGGGAAGTCACTGCTGAGAGAAAGGGACAGCCCAGGGGGACGAGGGAATTAGGTGGGATACTGGGGTGATGGGCAGAAAGTAGGGGAGAGAAAAGATAAGAGAGGCAGGGAATGCTGGACATTGTGGGCAGGGGGAAGAGACAGAGGATCGGGGAGTCTGGTGTGGGGCAGAGGTTGGAATGGGAAGTGCAAGGAGGTAAAATTGTGTTATTGTGTTAGAAGATGGTATATTGGGTCCTCAAAGTCACTGTTGTGTGTGTGTGTGTGTGTGTAAGGAGAGAGATGGAGTCTTATGTTTCCTTCTTGTTCTTTTGGGATGAGGGGATTATGTGCCAGCCCAAAATGTCTAGAAAACAAAGGTAGAAAAAGACGTTTGTTTTGGTTTAGTGATTCTAAAGGTTACCACTGAGATTCCGAATGTGCGGCATCTCTGATCTCTTTGGATTTTGCATGGTACAGGAGGAAACAGATGCATTTCTGTTCTATTTCTCCAGTGTTGCATTGCACATGCTGCCTGGCTTCTTGAGGCTTCCAGTTCAGTCTCTGTCTACACATGTCTGTTTCTGATTTGCAGTTATTTAATCCGTCCATAATGATCATCTGTTTGTGTTCTGCGAGGGTGACAGAGGCAAGGAATGCTGTTAGCGTGCAGTTTCTGCGGACGAATCCATAGCAATGTATCTTGTTTTCAATAATGGGAGATGTTTTGCTATTTTAGGAGCCAGTATAATATCTGCAATTCTGCCTTTTCATATTCTCTGTGCCAGTTCCAAGAGGAGGGATTACCATGGAGGAGTGGGGTCTTGAGTGTCTGTGCCGATTCACACACACACACACACACACACACACACACACACACACACACACACACACACCCTTTGAAGATGGCCCTGGTATCTTTTTATCTAGAAAAAGCACTGCCTATGATATTTGGGGGATTTTCCTGTTTCCTGGCAGTATGATGACTTTTTGATCTACAAAAGTTCTTCTGTTAACTTTATCTTTGACCCGGCAGCTTTCCTGCTCTTTTGGGCTACAGTCTGATCAGAACCAGGCTTGGATCTTGTACCATGATCCTAAGTGCAATTATGATATACCTCTCCCCACTGGCAAGAATGCTGGAGGAGGACTCCCGCACAGTTTCAAACTGCTTAGCGGGAACATTGCCACTGACTGTGCTGCTCCAGAGGGTTTGCGAAAAGGGAGGAGGCCATGCAAATCAAGAGGGGGCTCATCCTGGAAAGTTTGCCTAGGGCTCCATAAGGAATTGAAGTGGCCCTGTGAGTCAGAAGAGCTGAATGAAATCTTAGGGGCTTGTTTACAAAGCCGCGGTAGCGGTTCGCGGTCGTTATCGGACGATCGCGAACCGCTACCGCAGCTTTGTAAACAAGCCCCTTAGTGAACCTGGAAGATGTATCAGAACAAACCAATAAATTAAAGAGCAGCAAATCACCTGGACAGGATGGTACACGCTCAAAAGTGCTGAGAGAACTCAAAGATGAAATTGCAAAGCCTATCATTAAAAACATTTATGGTATCAGAACATGGGAGGGTGGTCAATGTAACGCCTATTTCTAAAAAGGGGTCAGGGGGATCTGGGAAACTACAGACTAGCGAGTCTAATGTCAATGCCAGGCTAAATGCTGGAAACCATTATTAAGAACAAAATTACTGGATGCATAGACATACAAGATTTAATGTGAGAAAGTCAACATGGATTTATCAAGGGAAGTCTTCCCTCACCAATCTGATATATTTCTATGAAGGCATGAATAAACATGTGGATTAAGGCGAGCCAGTTGATATAGTATATTTGGACTTTTAGAAAGCATTTGACAAAGTTGTACATGAGAGATTCCTGAGGAAATTAAAAAGTCCTGGCATAAGAGGAAGTGTCCTATTTGGATTGGAAACTGGTTGAGAAATAAAAAGCAGAGAATAGAGTTAAATGGTCAACTTACTCAATGGAAGAAGGTGAATAGTTGAGGACCCCAGGGATCTTTACTGGGACTGGTGCTTTTAACCATATTTATAAATGATCTGGAATTGGAAACAACAAGTGGAGGAGTGGCCTAGTGGTTGGGGCAAGGTACTTCGGGCCGGAAGGTCAGGGGTTCATATCCCACTAGAGGACAGCAACCTTGGGCCGGAAGGACTGGGGCTTCTAGTCCCACAGGTGCTCCTTGTGGTCTTGGGCAAGCCACTTAACCCTCCATAGCCCATGTTCCCTGTAAAATAGTTCTCTGTGTGCTGTGCTTTCCTGTCTAATCAATGTGTTTATACCTCAAAAAAAAATTTCCTGTCATGATTTGACAATTTCCAATCTGTAATCAAACCGCTGCTGATCGCTGGAAGTAGCGGTATACAAATGTATACTAAATAAAATAAATAAATAAATTACATTTGCAGATGATACCAAAAGATTTAAAGTTGTTAAATCACATGTGGATTGTGAGAAACTGCAGGAGGCCCTTGGGAGACGGGGCATCCAAATGGTAGGTGCAATTTAATGTGGACAAGAGCAAAGTGATGCAGATAGTGAAGAATAACCCAAACTATAGATACCCAATGTTAGGTTCCACGTTAGGAGTCATCATCCAAGTAAAGGTTCTGGTTGTGATTGTAGATAATACTTGAAATCTTTGACTCCTCCCTCTCCTTCTCCACATACATCCAACAGATAGTTAAAACCTGCCGTTTCTTTCTCTATAACATTGGCAAAATTCATCCCTTTATTTCGCAATACACTCCTAAGACCCTTATCCATTCTCTAGTTACCTCTCATCTAGATTACTGCAACCTCCTCTTTGCTGGTCTTCCTCTGAATCATCTCTCCCTGCTTCAGTCTGTTCTAAAGTCAGCTGTGTAGCTAATCTTCTGCCAGTGTCGCTATGCTCATGTCTCCCCTCTTCTCAAGTCACTTCATTGGCTTCCTATCAATTTCCGCATCCAGTTCAAACTTCTACGACTGACCTTGGATGGAAGGATACTCCTATGAAGAAAGGCTAAAAAGGTTAGGACTCTTTAACCTGGAAAAGAGACAGCTGAGGGGAGATATGATAGAAGTCTATAAATTTATGAACGGAGTGCAACGGGTAAACGTAGATTGACTGTTTACATTATCAGAATACAGAAAGACTAGGGGACATGCAATGAAGCTACAGGGTAAACTATTTAAGACTAATAAAAGAAAATATTTTTTCACTCAATGTGTAATCAAACTCTGGAATTTGTTACCGGAGGATGTAGTAAAGGCTGTTAGTGTAGCTGGGTTTAAAAAAGGTTTGGACAAGTTCCTGGAGGAAAGTTCCATAAACCATTATTAAGAAGGGACCCAGGATATCAATGCTTGACCCAATACAAGCATTGTGGAACCTGTCTTTTGGGGAAACTGCTAGGTACGTATGACCTAGACTGGCCACTGTTGGAAACAGGATACTGGGCTTGATGGACCTTGGTCTGACCCAGTATGGCATATCTTATGTTCTTATGTTCTTATGACCTATAAGTGCCTTCATTCCCCTGCTCCTCGCTACCTTTCCTCTCTTATCTCACCCTACTCCCCTCCTCGGGAACTCCGCTCTTCTGGCAGATCCCTTCTATCTGTGCCCTTCTCGTCTAGTGCCAATGTCAGACTTCAATCTTTCTATCTTGCTGCTCCGTATGCCTGGAACAAACTAACCGAGTCAGTGCGTCAGGCTCCATCTGTGGTCCTGTTCATATCCCTGCTAAAAACTCACGTCTTTGAAACTGCCTTTGGATCCTGATCCCCCCAGTCTCCTGTTCACCTCCTACGTGTTTTCTTACCATTCCCCTAGATATATCCTAATCCCCAGTTGTGTTGTCTGTCTTGACTAGACTGAAAGCTCTTAGGAGCAGGGACTGTTTCTTACAGCGCTGTGTACGTCTTGTGTAGCACTATATAAATGGTTATTAGTAATAATACTGTTCAGTGTGCATTGGCAGCCAAACAAGCCAACCAAATGTTTGAATCATTAGGAAAAGAATAGAAAATAAAACAGGGGATGTCATGGTGTGACTGCCAGGGTTGGTGCTGCCAGAAGGAGAACTAGTACTGGCCCCTGGGCACCCACCGTCCCAGTGATGCCTCTCTCTAGGGCCTGCAGCGCTTACCTAAACTCTCTGGTGTTGCATCGCAGTTCCTACCTTCTAATGTGTTCCTCTCATACCCCTCTGACCCAGCCTTACAGTTTGCATACCCCCTCCCCCCCCTCCCCCCCCGAATGCCCTAATGATAAGTGGTTAGCATCAGGCCACTTAAATAGGGTAGGAGGAGATAGTCAGCAGCCCGAAACATTTTCTTGCCTCTGAATATCCCACTGTCTGCAGTTTAGCCAGTTAGCTAACCGGTTAAACTGTTCTGAATATGCCCCAATGTGTTGTTAGTGCAGAAACTTGGAAAATCTCTATAATATTCTTAGAAGGTAAAATCTCTGTATTATTAATTTCCCTAAACTTGAATTGATTTCAGCTTGGGAAATGTGTGACATTATCGACAGATGTAACTTCCTCCTCTGAGCAGAGTTTTCTATATAGCTGTTCCCAAGAAGGGGCCGTTGCTGGAAGACCAGATGCCGTCATCTCAGATCTCTGCTGAGAGTTTAAACCTTACAGAGCTTTTGGAAACATACAAGGAGGCAATAAGAGGCGGGGGGGGGGGGGGAGACTACATTAATTGTGACTCTCTGATTAGTGTTTCTGTGTTACAGGGTAGAGAAGAGTCTCTGGATCTAATCTAGCTTTACTCATAGTATTTACTTTTCTTAACCAGCAGATCATCGGTAAAATCTGCAAAAGGCTCCACAGCTCCGTAGCCAGAGAAGGGCAGAGATGACAGTCACCTGGACACAATTACCATATGCACTCATGTGGCTGCTTCTATGTGGTAGAACGAGGCTCGAGGTTTTGGGTGGTGCATATATTTCCATTTATAGGTGAAGAAAATGTGAAGACACAGCCTGAGAACAGGGTTCCCATGAATAATCCCCTCATGAGCAGGTTATTAAGAGGCAGCTAGTACTCATGGCGGGCATGTAAAACACCACTAAAGTGCACAGACAGAGAGAGGGGAGCGGATTCGCTGGACTATGGGGAGAGCAAAGGGAAGAGAGGGGAGGTGGTGGGCATGACGGACCCATGAGGGAAAGACCATGAAGGAGTTTGCAAGGAGATGAGGACAGAAGGACAGATAACTGGAGATAAGAGACAAAGGGCAGAATGGAGGCAGGGAAGGGGAAGGGGATGAGAGACAGAGGAAAATAGGTGAGGAATTGGGGTGTGAGCGAGTGCAGGGTAGAAATGTGGCAATGAGGAGTGGGTGAAAGAAAGGATTAAGAAGCTGGGGAAGGAGCGAAGCCCAGGAAATGGGAGAACTAGGAAGAGGGTGAACAGATGGGCTGGGAAGGAGGTGAGAGAAGGAGATGGAAAGCTGATAGGTAGGTGAAAAGCAAAAGAGAGTTTAAGGACTGGGGGTGAAAAGGAGAGTGCAATTTGAGAGAATAGAAAGGCGGAAAAGAAAAAAATGGAGGAAGAGCTAAAAAGGAAAGACTATTATGTCAGAGACAGATGTAGAAAAAGAATGAATAAAGACAGGACGAGAGAAGAGACATGCCAAATGGATAGTAGACATTGAAAAGAGAGTTAGGAGAAGGAAGACAGAGGAAAGCAGAAAAGAGAAACTGGGACCAACCTAAATGGAAAAATAAAGCGCCCAGAAAAGAAAGATAGAAAAAAGGGTTTTGTTTTGATTCATTAACTGGGAAATGTGCATTTCTAATGTCTTTGTATTTTGTTCAGTACAAGAGGAAATGTAGTTCTCTTTTCATATCTCCAGTGTTGTGGTCATGCCAAGTCTAACTTCTTGGGGCTCCAGGTTCATCTCTCTGTTTCTAACTTGTGGCCCCTTGTTCTGTATTTGGTGGGAGCCGCTTTGTGTTTTCCTTGCAGTACTCTGTAGTTTCGATGTAGAGACCTGTAGCAATCCTGCTTGTTGTGTTTTCTCACTAATAGGTGTCCGAGTGTTCTAGGTTGTGAAGTAATAATATTTGTGGCTCCACCTTTTCATCAGCAGAGTCAGCGCTGTTTGAGTCCTGACCACGCCGTTATGCCATCTCTCAGTGGTCTTTCCTGCAGGGTTTTGTAGTTTTAGTAGGTCATAATGTACCTGCCAGCTGGCACTGGAACAAAGTCCTGTAGAAATCTGGTAGCATTACTCTAAGCCCACTGCCTGCGTAAATGGTCTTCAGACACCTATATACTCATTAAGTTATTGTTGGGACAAAAGAGAAGATAATTATGCCTATGACCTCTCTCATGTCTGGAAAAGTTTTTCATGTTCAAAAAATAAATAAATCCTAATGGAGAAAACAAGAGAGCCTGACATTGTCTTTTGAAAGTGAAATAAAAGTGAACTTAGGAATGAAAGAAATCTCAGTAGCATCTCTTTTGCCTGTAGGGTTGTGCTGAGGTGAGTGGTGAATTGGGCTCCTCAAAGGAAAGACTCCGAAATCACCACGTACCAGGCAGATGTGGGCAAGAGAGATGCTGCCTGGCAGGTTCTCTGCAAAACAGGATGTGCAGAGAGGCAGAAACCGAGACGTCTACGCTGCAATGAAAGCAAACAGAAGTCTGTTGATTAAAGATTAGACAGTTTTGTGTTAATGAAAGCAGAATTTTCCACAGCTCTTTAATTAAAGATAAGAATGTGGACAGCAGCTAAATAAACCGGAAGCTGCAGAGCTGTTTCCACTTCTAGAGCTTTCGTGCAACTTTGTTTAGTCAACCTGAGGAGACAAATCACTTTGCTTAAGTTTGACATCAACACTGTTTCCAAGCCGCGTATTAGTCCGATCTGCTGCTCTCTGAGCCTGTTCTCGAGTCCTCTGGTTTACCAGATGCCCACAATGAAGAGCCTTCATGGGATTATCTGGGTACCTTGGGTGAATGAGTCAGGTTAATTTGCGTATTTTGGTAATCCTGTCGAGGGAGTGAGGGCTCTGTGGGATAACTGCAAGTGAGCCTTTCCGGAACAGAACCAGGAAGATCTAGCAATTGGCAGGTTCCCTAAAATTGGAATCAGAGATATCCAGCAAAAATAACTTAATAAAATCCAAAAACGTATGTAAGGGAGCCAAGGGGCCTGTACCGGGTTCTATGTCCCTCCCACCAGAGGACGCTACACAGTGCAGTGAGTGGATTCAATCATCATAATGACCCAACTATCAAACAAGACTAGGTGGTCACCCAGGGCGGCAGCCTATGGGGGCAGCAAAGGGCAGCAGCAGTCAAAGCAAAACAATAGATCCCGACAGCCAGACAAACCCAAAGAGCCGTCAGCACACGCATTTACCTGCAGGAAGAGCAGACGCACGCATACGTAGAAAGCAAAATGTAATATTTAAAAGTATAGGGCCCGATATTGTACTGAGACGGCTATGAGCCGCTGTGGTGTATAGTCGTCGCCAACCTCTAACCCCGGATATTCAATGCCGGGGTCATATGCAGCCCTAGCTCTGAATATCGGAGGTCACCGCACAACCTCTGACGCCACAGAGACTAACCGGGTAGTGCCGATGTTTGCACTGCTAACCGGTAGCTCACACAGGTACGAGTACAACTAGACCAGCTTTTGCAGCACCTAGTTTTACCCGCAAGTTGCTAATATCGCCACTACCTGATTAGCAACTGTTGCTGTCCACAACACGCCCCGATGCTAAGCGGTTAGCATCGGGGCATGTAGTGCAGATAATCGGGGATATCCAACAGCCCTAACCGTGTTAATGCCGTTGAATATCTCATTCAGTGGCATTTACACAGTTTACAAGTCTGTAAACCATATAAATGCCTTTTAGCTATCGGGCCTATAATGTTCAATTACACATTTTTATAGGATATTGTGGGACAGGCAGTGTTAGAATGATTATGATCACTGAGTTTAATTATCAAAACCTCATGGTGGGGAGCGTAATGTAACCAGTAGGTTAAAATAGATTACCTGTTTGGTGCCCCAGGAGGAGTGCAGGGCTTCACTCCCAGGACCAGAGAGAGCACTAAAGCCTCAAATAAATTAATAGAAGTGTAATACTGGATTTGCAAGCCTCTTTTAATGCTGATACTGAAGTTTAATTTAAAAACAAGTCCCGGCCACATAGGAAAGCACTGAGTATGCTGGGGGAAGTGCAGGGATCTCTTTAGTGTGCTGTCTTTCAGGATGGAAACTACAGAAACTGATGCAAGGTGGCAATATTTAAATTTACTGCTTCAGAGGCTTACAAGAACAGCACAGATCCCAAGGATATATTCTGATGTGTTGTGGAAAAATGTTTGCAAATGGAGATTTGGGGGTTTTGCCCTCTTCCAGAGCAGTGCTAGGGTACTATCTGCAGTTCTAGCAATGGAAGACTCTAAACAGTTTATCTTGGGAGGACAGCAGTGAAACTGAAAGAAGCAGTTGGAGACTGGAAAAGAAGAGGGAAGGAGATCTGTGTGTGTGCTTTGAAAGTTTAAGGTAACTGGAAATTGGGTTAAAAAGGTTTAACTTTGTTAAGTCATTGGTCTGCTTATTGTTTGATGCCTGCCTAGAAAGAGATTTGGAAGACAGAGAGTTTAACAGACTCTAAGTTTTAATTGTGCCCTGTGTTTGAAGCACAGATTTGTTGGGTACAAGCCTTATTGGAAGGAAAGGATTTGCTCAAACAGCTCAGAGCAGAACTTTCTGACTGAATTTTCATTTTAAAAGTTCTGGTTTTGGACAGAACTAAGAGAGAGTGTATAGGGAAGTAGCAGAAGGGAGCTTCTTTAAGATTTTTTTAAGTAGTAAAAAGCTTCTGAGTATAAGGAATTGGCTCAGCTTTTGTCTGTTGAGAAATACAATCAAAATCCTGAAAAAGGATTTCTTGTAGCTGAGTTTGAGAAGAAAAGGGGAAGCTTTTCCTGCTTTATAAATCGGAAAGTTTCTAAGGAATACTGGCTTAAGCTTTTTCAAGGAAACCTTCTTAGAGGAAAGAAATATTTTAAATCCTGTGCAGGGGAGCTGGTAGTTCTGCTGGGCATGATAGTTTCGGTCCTCTGGGAAAGGAGAAACTGCCTTTCCCAGAAGGGGAAGGGGATGGAAGGCTACTCCTATGAAGAGAGGCTAAAAAGGTTAGGGCTCTTTAACCTGGAAAAGAGACGGCTGAGGGGAGATATGATAGAGGTCTATAAATTAATGAATGGAGTGGAACGGATAAACGTGGATCAATTGTTTACGCTATCAGAATATAGAAAGACTAGGGGACATGTAATGAAGCTACAGGGTAAACTATTTAAGACAAATAAGAGAAAATATTTTTTCACTCAACGTGTAATCAAACTCTGGAATCTGTTACCGGAGGATGTAGTAAGGGCTGTTAGTATAGCTGGGTTTAAAAAAGGTTTGGAGTGGACTTCCGGTGGCATGGTGAACTGAGGGGACGTGTCCGTCTCGGCTCCGGAGCCCGCTCTCTCCCCCTTACTGATAACTTGAGATATTCCCGAGGATTTTTGTAATAAAGTGGGGGAGCCGTTCAGGGAGAATCGGAGAGTCGTCTTATCAGTCCCTTGTGATCGGAGTCGGTGTATGGCCACGAAAATCCCCCGCCGAACACGTGCACGCGGTGGGGAAGCCACAATGGCGGACGGCGGACAGGAGCCCTTGAGACCACTGGAGACCCCAGCACTGGTGGCAGAGGTGTCCAGAGCAGTGGTGGGGGCCCTGGAGGCGAGACTGGGAGGTCTGTCTAACCAGATGCAAGAGGTGGCCCAAGCGGTGTCTGATTTTAATAGGAGAGTGGAACTTGCTGAGAATCGCATAGGGTCTTTGGAGGATCAGCACGTGCAAGACATAGCACGGATTAAAGACCTGGAGGAGACGCTGGCTCAACATCAGGACAAGCTGGAGGACCTAGAAAACCGCAGCCGACGGAACAACTTGCGGTTTATAGGTGTTGAAGAGTCCGTCCCTGACAGAGACCTGAGACGTCACCTGGAGCAGTGGATCGCCGACACCTTGTCCTTACCGGCGGAGACTGGGAGAGTGATATTGGAGCGGGCACACAGGCTGGGACCCATTCGGGCAGGCGATCGACGACCACGAGCGGTGATCGCTCGCTTCCTTAACTCCATGCAAAAAGATGAAGTGTTAAAGGCTTCGCGACAACTGAGGCGGTCTGGAGCTTCCAACAATCACTTCTTAATTTTCCAGGACTACTCCGCCGGAGTCTCCTTGAAGCGCCGGGCGTACAAAGACGTCTGTGGTAAGCTTATTGAGCGGGGGATCCAATTCACGCTTGCATATCCGGCGACTCTACGGGTCCATAGTGACCGCGGGAACCGTGCATTTTCCACTCCCGAAGAAGCCCAGGAATACTGCAACGGACTGGGCTAAGATCCAGCGGGGACTTGGACTGGTGACTGCACATGTGGGACTGCACTAGTGCCTTATCTCTCTTCGGTCCTGATGGGCCTGGTCCTGAGCTTTAAGATCCGCCGACTGAGACTTGGAGCAGAGAGCTATGGAGGCTCTTACCCAGACCAGCGGCTTGCTGGGGGCCTTTGTGGTGCCTGAACTCCCCCATGGCCGTTCCCTCAAGTGGACACGCATGGACTGTTGTGGCAGCTCCCTGGCACCCAATGAAGTGGTGTCACTGGGCCGCTATAGCGGAAGGGATCTTATTGTATTCTGTTAATTGTTACCTGTTTATGGGTGTGCATTTAAATCCCACTAAAGTGTTACTTGGGAACTGAGTTACTATTTCGATACTGTTAGATACTTTCTTGCCTTCTCTCTGCTACTTTCATTTTCCTCCAGAGTTACATATTTACTTGCTTTGAGCCGCCTGAGGCGCTTTGCTTCTGGCTGCCTTTATGGGCGGCCGAAGTGGTAGAGTGGGGCGCTATGGGGGATTGGGTGGGGGGGGGATGGGCCCCCCTCTGGCTGCGAGTTGGGGGGGGGGTGGTTGAGGCATGCGCTGCTCCTTGGGGATGCTGCTTGTGGGCACTGTGGCTGAGAATGTCGGCGGGGCAGCGGCCTTGTGTAAGTGGGGTCAGGTGGGCCGCGGGGCCGCTGTCTCTCCGTTGTTTTCCTGCAATTTGCCCTCGGCCAATAGGAGTATAGCTGCGCGGCACGTGCTAACGGTCCAGGGGAGTGCCGAGGGGAATCCCAGTGCGATGTGGTGCTGTGCCATGACTATGCTACGGTATGTACTCATTTCTTTAATTTGTATGATGTGCAATGGGCAATTATATGCTTTTGACCCGGAGGGGGCTGCCACTCTCTCCTCCTCTTCCCTCTCTCTTCTCTCCTCTCCCCCCTTTGACAGAAAGGTGGGTCCCTTGTCTGGGGTCGGCCCAATGCAGGCTTTAGGGAGTATTAAGGTCTCTATGCACCCACTGTAGTGGTTGGAGGGGGGGGGTGGGGTGGTCCTGGGGGGGAAGGTGGCTGGATGGCGGGATGCTTCCTTTCCTTTTAAGGAGACCTCCCCTACTTCCTGCTGGGACTCTATATATTTTTGAGGGCCTGGGAGTAGTGGCTGCCCTTTTGGAATTGGCAGTGTCATTCGATAGGGATCTTCATCTGTAAGGCTCCTGGGGTGGCCGCAATAGCTAGGCGGAGCGGGGTTGGAGGGAGGTAGCAAGAAGATCATAGCGGGATGCAGAGGGGGAGGGGCCTACATGCTACTGAAGTCTAGGTGGGGCCAGCTCCGGCTGGGGTTGGACTGGTGGAGGTATTGGGGGGGAAGGGGAAGAAGGGGGGGAGGGCTGGAGGGGGGGTCTTAGTGGTGGGTGGGAGGGGAGAGGGGAGGGGGGGGAGGGGGAACTTAGTGCTAGGATGCTATTTGTACAAGAGACGGAAGGGGGGATAGACTTGATTGGTAGGGGAAGGGAGGGGGTCGGGGTTCTTTCATGTTTTGGAGGGAGAGCGTGGAGTGCCTGGCTGCTTAGGTGCGGGTGGTCTGCAACATTACTGGAGGAGGCTCTTGGCTGGGGGGGCCTCCTTTTTATGATATATTCGCTGAATATGTTTTGGCTTCTAGGCTTTTTTTATTGCTATGGATAACTCTCTACGAATGGTCTCCTGGAATGTTTGTGGAATGGGCTCCCCGGTGAAACGATCCAAAGTCCTGCAACACCTGAGGCGGCATCACGCGGATGTTGCGCTTTTGCAGGAGACACACCAGTCGGAAGTGGAGCACCAGAAGTTGGGCCTGGGTTTTAAGGCTCACGTCTATGGGGCCCCCGCGGTGGGGAAGAAACGGGGTGTTGTCATTCTGGTTACCAAGTCCACTCCTTGGGAGGAGGAAAAGGTTGTTCGCGACCCACAGGGCCGATATGTTGGAGTGTGGGGGAGCCTGGCAGGGAGGAAGGTCTTCCTTTGCTCTATCTATGGACCCAATGTTTACGAGGCTAACTTTTATCAGAGACTTTCTAGTTTGTTGACCGAGGCCGACGGATACCAGATACTGCTAGGCGGTGACTTCAATGTCACTATGGATAGTGCTCTTGACCGATCCGGATCCGCAGAGAGCGGGAGTCCACGGGCGCGGCGGAAGCTGCGTGGGCTCTGTGAAGCGTATGATCTCCTGGATATTTGGAGGGTGTTGCATCCTGGAGAACGGGACTATACCCATCTGTCCCGGGCCCATGGTACATGGTCTCGCATAGACTTCTTTCTCCTGGCGGAATCACTTTTCGGTAGGGTCGTACAGGCCAGTATTGGATCTCTTGCTATCTCAGACCATGCCATGGTTGTGCTGGATATACGGGGATGTTGCCCGGCTCCTAGTAAGGTTTGGCGGTACCCACTGGAGCTCTGCGGGGATGCGCGCTTTGAGTCTTTCTTGCGGGATCGCTGGAAGGCGTACGAGCTTTTGAATGCGGCGCCGGATATCTCTCCCGCGCTCTTCTGGGAAGCAGGCAAGGCGGTGCTCCGGGGGGATATCATTGGTTATCTCAGTCACCGGCGCCGCCAGTTGAATCATAGGATCCTACTATTGGAGCGGGAGCTGGGCCGCCTACGCCGAGAGGCGGCAGCTACCCGCACGAGGGCATCGCTATGTAATCTTCGGGAGGTGCAGGCAGAACTGGAGACGTTGTTGCATCAACGTGTGTCTAAATCGCTGTTGTATTATCGATATCGACTTTATAGATTCGGGAACAAGGCCGGTAAAATGATGTCGTCTTTGCTGCGACCGCCGGGCGGTTCCCGACAGATAGGGGCCATTAGACAACCCGACGGAACTGTCACCCGCGATTCCGCTACCATAGAGAGGGTCTTTGCGACATTTTATCGGAGTCTGTATGCCAGTGAGGAGGTGGAGGCCTCGGTGGGGCGCTCTTTCCTTGAGAGCTGTGGTCTTCCTCAGCTAGCAGCTGAGCACTTGGCGGCCCTTAACCAGCCTCTCTCTGGCCGGGAGGTCCAAGCAGCGATCCGGCATTTAAAGAATGGGCAAGCTCCGGGTGTCGATGGCTTCCGGAATGAATTTTATAAAACCCTGAGTGATGCAGTGGTCCCTCCCCTTATCGGCTATTTTGAGGATCTTGTGAATCGAGGTAGGTTCCCGTTTGAACCTAATAAAGCCCTGATTACTATTTTACCCCAAACCGGGGCGGGACCCTCTTCTACCGGGTTCTTACCGCCCTATCTCGCTGCTCAACGTCGATATCAAAATTTTGGCCAAGATCATGGCGGACCGACTAGCAAACGTTTTGCCATCCTTGATCCATCAAGACCAGGTGGGCTTCGTTCGGGGGCGCCAAGTAGCTTACAGCCTGCAGCGGATTCTTCTGTCCATCTGTGCCGGGCGAACCGCCGGGGAGTCCTCACTGCTTATCAGCTTTGACGCCGAGAAAGCCTTTGACCGCGTGAGCTGGGGCTTTATGTACCAAACCTTAGAGATGATGGGCTTCGGGGGCTTCTTTGTAGACGTGGTCAAACTGCTATACGCGGACCCCTTAGGGGCCATTATGGTTAATGGAGCCATGTCCCCCGACTTTGCGATCCAAAAGGGGACCCGTCAAGGATGCCCTCTCTCGCCCCTCCTTTTTGTGCTCTCGTTGGAACCCCTTCTTCTTCGAATTCGGGCTTCCTCCCAGTTCCGGGGCATCAAGTTGGGCCGTGAGGAATTTCGGGTTGCTGCTTTCGCGGATGACTTGCTTGTTCACCTGGGGGATCCTTTGACTGGCTTGCCTAACTTGCTACGCCTTATTAAAGAATATGGGGAACCCTCGGGTCTCAGACTGAATCTTGATAAATCAGAGGCATTGTACTTGGTCCCTGAGGGGCGACCAGGCTGGCAGGGCCAGTTTCCTCTGCGATGGGCGGTGGGCTACTTTAAATACCTGGGCATCTACCTGCCGGCGCGCTTGGAGGATCTATATCAACTGAATGTTACCAAAATTTTGGGAGAAGTATCGGCTTGTGTGGATCGCTGGCGGGATCTCCCGTTGTCATTGGGGGGCAGAGTTGCCCTGTGTAAGATGGCGCTCTTCCCCAAGATTCTCTACCCGCTTCAGATCCTCCCACTGGTGCTTCGGCGGGCGGATTTACGCCAACTGAACCGCTCTTTTAACCGTTTTCTGTGGTGCGGTCGCAAACCTCGAATACGCCTGGCAGTCTTACAACAGCCCTGGGACCTGGGCGGGATGGGCTTTCCCGATATTAGGAGGTATAATATGGCCTGCCTACTAAGGCATGTACGGGACTGGCTTTGGGACTTAACAGATTGGACCCCGAGAGAGCTGTTTGTGGCCGTGTTGGCGCCACTTCACCCCCGTTATTTATTGCATGCTCGAAAGCTCCGGGAGGTGCCGCCCCTTCTCCGATTTCTTTTCTTAATTCCATTTCGGCGGGCATGGCACTTTTATTGTGCGGGGCGCCGGGTCATGGCGCACTACACACCATATCTTCCTCTTCGGGGGAATACCGGTTTTCCGGCGGGCATTGGACAGTCCCGGTTTCGGATCTGGGAGGATCTCGGTTTGGTGAATCTAGAACATGTACTTACTCCAGGTGGCGAATTGATCGCCTTCACCGAGCTTCGTCGGCAATATTCTCTGGGTCCCTGGGATGAATTTCAATACACGCAGCTTCGGAGCTACCTTCGTACAATCCCGGCAGAGGCACTGAGTGGGGAGGTGTGTACGGGGCTGGAACTGACGCTCCTGGGGGGCTCCCCGGGGACCCGGGTGTCTCAGCTGTATAAAATGCTGTGGGACGGGGCAACGCCTATTGATGTTGACACACTGGCGGCGGCTTGGACGTCGGATCTTGGAGAGGAGATAGAGGTGGAGTCCCTACTGGGAGGGCTGGCGGCTGTCCCTACGTTAAGTACACAGGTTCTGCACCGCGACACGCAATATCGCCTCTTGCGGCATATGTACTTCACCCCTGCCCGAGCCTGGAAAGCAGGGATTGCAACGAGTCATTGTTGCCCTCGCTGTGGTGCACATCGGGCGACGCTTGGACATATGTTTTGGCATTGCCCCAAGGTCCAGCGGTTTTGGGGGCGGGTATTGACCTATCTTCTTCGGTGTGTGCCACACCTGGAACCTCTCACTGCGCGCCATCTAGTGTTGGATTTATGGGAGGACACGTGGGGGACTTCTCTAGGGAGTTGGACGGTGCGTTGGCTGCGTTTGGTGCTGATCTCTGCTCGGATGACCATCCTGCAGCGCTGGTTGACTGCGGAGGGTCCGCTCTTCGGGCTTTGGAGGGTTCGCATTCACCAACTTCTACTTATGGAACGCCTGGTAGCGGCTGGCAATGAACGTCGTTGGGCAAGGTTCCTCCGGGGGTGGGGACCGCATTTGCAGTTATTACCTGCTGGGGTTCGCCACCGTCTTCTGGGGGCTCCCTGAGCCTGCCGGAATCACTGGATGCTAAGTTAGTCGATTCCCATCGGCCTTGCTATCGATTGCGGCACCGGAGGGGACTTCTGCACAATGGGAGGCATTTAGACAGACTTTCCCTTATTCCCTTGAGACCACTAACATAATGGCACGGGAGTCATGGGTGGCTGTGGGGCCCTTCCTCTACTTCCTCTACTTTTTACCTTTTCTTTTTTTTTACAATTACCCTCTGTCTGGAAAGGTGTGGGAATAGGGGGGGGGGGTGGGAGGGGGTGGGGTGGGTGGGTGGGTGGGGGGGGGGTCCCTAGGTATTCACCCTCCTAAGCTGCATCGCTTCATTTCATATGAATCTGGTGACCTGGCCCATCCGTTTCTTTTACGAGCGGGAACGGATCTGGGAGAAGAGTACACCCTGGATCTGTTTGGGGAACCTCTGGTAGATTAATGGTCAGGTGACGATCATTGGAAACTGGGTAGCTGGGAGGATCTCCGTCTTCTGCTATCTTTCTGAGTTGCAGCATGCTGACTAGAAGGTGGAACTGGGGCGGGGGAGGGGGGGAACCTTAGCAACTGCTCGGTTGTTGTAAGTTCAGCATATTTGTAACATTCACGGTCCTCTATGTTAGGCGTTTGTGTACTTGCAGATGGGTGGTATTTGCTCGGAACATGGTTGTTGCTGAGGTTTTCGAGGGACCCTCTTAACCTGAAAGAGGTGCCCTCTTCCCCTTACCCCCCCCAATCTCTAGGTTGGATATACATATCACTTTGCTCTGGAATTCCTTTGCTGGTCATTCATCTCTCTCTGTTCAAGACTAATTGGGGGGGGGGTGTTTTTGTGTTTTCGATTGGCTGTATGTTTTGTATGGTTTGTTTGTTGCAAAATACAATAAAAGAGATTAAACCTAAAAAAGGTTTGGACAAGTTCCTGGAGGAAAGGTCCATAAACCACTATTAAAAAGGGACCCAGGATATCAATGCTTGACCCAGTACAAGCATTGTGGAACCTGTGTCTTTTGGGGATATTGCTAGGTACGTATGACCTAGATTGGCCACTGTTGGAAACAGGATACTGGGCTTGATGGACCTCGGTCTGACCCAGTATGGCATGTCTTATGTTCTTATGTTTTTTGAAACAGCTTGAGAAACTGGAAAGGAAAGTTGTATTGAGTTCCTCTGAGGAACCTAATATTACTTGAAGCTGAAACTATAGAGAAGTTCTTTGGAAAATATAAATGTTTAATCCTGTGAAGGAATCCAGCTAGTTCTGCTGAGTCTGGGCAGTCTAGAATCCTAAGAGTAGTGACACTGCTGCATGCTATTGAAAGAAGTGCAGAGGGGGAGAGAGGGGCACTGGTTTCAGACTTCTGGCAGAAGGACATTGCCCACTGAAGGTTTAAACTGGAAATTCCTGAGCTCTTAAGGGAATAACTTTTTAGGACTGTGAAAGCTGTGACTGGAAAGTGTTTGTGTAGGCTTAGATAGGGACATTCAATTATCTTTTATTTTTTGGATAGAAGTAGTAACAATATTCTCCATCAGATCCCAATCAACATACTAACCCCCAAATGATTGTGGATGCAGCCTGTCATGCCCATAGCCCCTTACATGTGTATGGAGGGGCGTGCTTGTTAGATAGAGTTCCCCAATTAAGCAATGTTACAGACTGGCTATCTTGCAAAGGATTATGGTACTGGTAGTCCAGTCATGCGGTGCTTGCCTTTGAGGTAAATGAAGACAATGTAGTTGGCTCGAGTGTAAGGCAGTGACAGAATATTTATTTATGAGGTAAATCCAGATGCACACAGATTCTACTTGGTAACACCTTAGGATGTATTCTCCAGGATTTTATATTCAAAATAATAATAATACAACTGAAAGGTAAAGCAAGTAGCTTGGAAAGTCCATTAACAACAGAAAGTCTTTCTCAGTCACTGCTGACAAACCTGCTCAGCAGGGTTGGAGTAAAAGGAAACCAAAAAGTAAAAGCTTCTTCACCAAAAACAGCTTCTCTTTTCACATTTTAAAGCACTTTTGTATCCAACGTGTGCATAGCCTGAACTGTGTGCTGCTCTGATACCAGCTGGCTAACAAGCTTCAATCAACAGCTCTTTTCTTTCTCTGCACAAGTATTTACACAAACTTCTAGTGCCGGTTACTAGAACGTTTCCATTTGATGTTTGATCCCACTTTCAGGATTTCTCTGTACTAGCAACCTTGCATAAAGAACAGTCCATGAGATTATCGTCCTCTTCTGTAAGTATAGCTTGTTCTTCTATTTGCATACGTTCTATATCAGGAGCTGGATCAGAGGGCTTTACTAACTGACATTCATTAGGACAGAAACTGTGTCTAAACACTTTGCCTTGCTTTAGGTTAGACAAACGTTCATAGTTCATACCTGGGTTAAAGCTGGCATTAGGCTGTCCTCTCAAATATTCTGGCCAGTATGCATTGGAGCTTTTATATCCTGTCCTCCAGTCTATATTCCTGGACCTCAGGGCATCTGCTCCATACCTCTTCTTAGGGTTCCCAGCTGAAGTTCTCCAAGCCTTTGGATTTCCCCAATCCCTTGAAGCTGGCTTCTCCCAGGAATCTCTCCAAGAACCTGAATCTCTCAGAGCTCCTCTCTCCTTGCTCTCACGCTTGCCTTCAAGCCTCCTCTCAGGATTGCCTCCTCGCTCTCCTCGTCTTCCAGGCTTAAGCTTCCCTTCTCTTCCCCCTCATCTTCTCTCTGCATATTCTGTTCTAGTTTTAAAGTTCCCAGTTTCCAACCCCTCCCTTGCACTCCCCAGGTGTTGGTGGTTGAAGTCTCTCCTGGCAGCTGAGTAATTAGGAGTAACGTAAGGGTTTCTGAATCTGGGCTTATACTCCTGCACCTTATCTCCACTAGAGGCTCTCTGCAGGCCACTGCAGCCTGGAATAACCTGTCTTTTAGGTAAATATGCAGTTTTATTTCTGTAACCTGCCAAAACAGGTCCCTTGATTAGGGTAAATTCCCTTCCTTTATCAGTATTCTCTAGGCTCTGGGCAGCTTCCTCATCACAAGCCTCAATTTAGATTAGATTTATTGATTTATTAAAGTTAGGGAGTAGGTAAAGTCCAGATCATTGCTGGACCAGAGGAATCCTAAGTTCCTGTGACATCAGATCTCCTGGAAGAGGACAACACAAGACTTCGCAAGAAGGTTTCTGGGAAGAAAGGTACCAGTACACAAACACCCTGAGAGACAAAAAGAACTACATTTATAGAAACATAGAAATATGACGACAGAAAAAGACCACATGGCCTATCTAGTCTGTCCTTCCATATCAACAACTACAACAGTCCCCTTTTTACCTTTAGAGATCCTCTGTGTTGGTCCCATGCTTTTTTGAATTCAGTTACTGTCCTCATCTCTACCACCTCCACTGGGAGACTATTCCACAGATCCACTACTCTTTCCGTAAAGAAATATTTTCGCATATTACTCCTGAATCTATCCCCCTTCACCCTCATCCCATGTCCCCTCGTAGCAGAACTTGCTTTCAATTGAAAGAGGCTCTCCCCCTGAACATTTATGCCACAGAAGTATTTAAACATCTCAATCATATCACCTCTATCCCGCCTTTCCTCTAAGGTGTACATATTAACTCCTTAAGTCTGTCCTCATATGCTTTATAACGAAGACCACTAATCATTTTAGTAGCCACCCTCTGCACCGACTCCATCCTGTTCACATCCTTTTGAAGGTGTGGTCTCCAGAATTGCACACTATACTCCAAATGAGGTCGCACCAAAGACTTATACAGAGGCATTATCACCTCCTTTTTTCTGCTAGCCATTCCTCTCCATATGCACCCAAGCATCCTTCTAGCTTTTGCCGTCACCTTTTCTACCTGTTTAGCTACTTTAAGATCATCAGACACAACCACACCTAGGTCCCGCTCTTATTTAGTGGACAAAAGTACTTCACCCCCTATACTATATTGCTCCTTTGGATTGCTGCAGCCCAAATGCATGACCTTACATTTTTTAACATTAAATCCCAGCTGCCAAATTCTAGACCATTCTTCAAGCTTAGCTAGATCCCTCCTCATGTTATCTACACCTTCCTGGGTGTCTACTCTATTGCAGATTTTGGTATCATCCGCAAAGAGGCAAACCTTACCCGACAGCCCTTCCGCTATATCACTAATAAAGATGTTAAAAAGAATCGGACCAAGGACAGATCCCTGGGGCACACCACTGGTAACATCCTTCTCCTCAGAGTGAGCTCCATTTACTTGTACTCTTTGTCGCCTCCCACCCAACCAATTTCTAACCCAAGCAGTAACTTTAGGGTCCATCCCTAGGGTGCTCAGTTTGTTTATAAGTCGCCTGTGAGGAACAGTGTCAACGGCTTTACTGAAATCTAAATACACCACATCTAGAGCTCTCCCTCGGTCCAACTCCCTGGTCACCCAGTCAAAGAAATCAATCAGATTATGAGCTCATACTTTACATTACCCATTGAAATACATACAGAATACCCTGGATGACGATAAGAGAACTCGCCTGTTAAAAGGTGGAAGTTCTGTATAAAGAAGTATATTCATAGTAAGAGAGAAACTGTGAAGAGTATGCTAAAGAGAAAAACTGAAACACTTGAGTATTTTGTATTAGAAAACTATTGTGAACAAAAGAGAAACACTGAATGTTGATTTATTTCTGAGTTCTAAGGTGCAGCCGTGTATAAATACCTTATTTAACTGTTAACATTTCTGAATCCATCTTTAAGCTTGTTCAACAAGTTATAGAGCTTAATAAATGTTTCTGGAAATTCTGTTTATAGACACTAAGGTGTTCTGTGTCCCATTCTTTCACAGTCTACCCTATCACCATAATTGTAACATCACCTTGGTAGGGGCTTATCCCAATTTAGTTTATTTTCCTCTCAGCCTTTCTCCACCCAACAGTGGAACTGGATGAGACGAGGTTAGTGACTTCTGTAAGCTTCTACCGGAGGGAGATGTCAGACTCTGAGGTACCCACACTACAATATCCGAGGTATTGTTGTAAGAGTCTGACCCCGTCCTTCTCCAGGAGTGGGGGGCCACAGTAAGCCTAGAGCGCCAAATACCCTTGCACTGGCCCTGCTTCTATTTGAAAATGTTTAACACTGAAGGCTTTGTTTGGAATCCAACCCAGAGTAGCGAGATTTTGTGACAGAATTAGAAGTCTCATGCCTTGTGCCTTGAAGGTAATTCCTTGACCCCACTGCAGAATTACCAATATCTCTCAGAAACGAGTCCAGTATTACCACTACTATTAATCATTTGTATAGCGCTACACGGCATATTCAATGCTGTACAGACACATGTAAGAGACGGTCCCTGCTCATCAGAGCTTACAATCTAGTCATGACAGACAACACAACAGCTAGGGACAAGGATATGCCCAGGGGAGGATAAAGACACACATAGCTGGAGAGCAGGAGACTAAGGGATCAGGATTCAAAAGCAGCCTTAAAGAGGTGGGGTTACAGGGCCACAGATGGAGCCTGGCGCACTGACTCGGGTAGTTTGTTCCAGGCATAAGGAGCAGCAAGGTGGAAAGTCTGGAGGTGGTAATGGAAGAGAAGGGCACAGATAGAAGGGATTTGTCTGAGTGGCATTTCCGAGGAGGGGTTTAGAGCAGGAATAATGACTCTCCAGTCTATAATGTCATAAACCAATCAGGTTTTCAAGATATCTCTAATGAATATGCATGAGAGAGCACAGGAACAGCCCAAGGATTTCTGACACTCTTGACGCATCTTCAGCCATGCACCCCCCCCCCCCCCTACACACACACACACACAAGATCAACAACAGGAAGTCCTGCCTGCCAGTACTGAAAGCATCGGGTTGCATGCAGGCCAGAATTTAACAAGCAAGACAGCAGAGCATTAGATCATGGAGGGACTGACTCTTGTTGCCTGGTCTGTGGGGCAAGGGGTAGAGAAGGGTAGCCATAGTGATTGGGTAAAGTGACCAACCACCCCATATTATACAGTACAGTATCGTATTTTAAGGATTTGTCCCTGAAATTGTATGGGATGCCTTAATGTCCCCTATTTTAAAACACGTGTCCCACTCCTCCATGTTTGTATCAGCGGACCTCTCCACTCCAGCTGAAATTTCCAAAGGGAAGCTCTATTTATATGAGACTATTTCCATCAGAGACACAGAAACATATACACATACATGCACTCTGTTGCACTTCAGTCACACACACATGCACATGTATTCATCCACCCCCCACTCCCACATCAGGTCCACACATGCACAACAGCACTTTTCAGACAGACAGATTCTGTCTCTGACTGTCTACTGGTGCTGTGCTGCTTCTGCCCTCCTCTACTTCAATACCCCCAAGTTCTTGCTTTTGCTACCAGTTCTTTTTCTCAGCCTGCAATAGCTTCCTCACACTTTACCCCATTCCTCTTACATTTCTACCCTTTCTCAGCAACCCCACTCACCCTACCAAGAAACCCACTTATTCCACTGACTTTTTCCCAGACCCAGTGCAGAAAATCAGCCCACCCTTCCTGTGACTAGTACAGCCTTTCCATTGGCTGGAATCTACCACATACTCTGCACAGTGAAGGAGGGGGAGCACTGGTGAGCTGTAGAGCTAAACTCTAAAAAAAAAATACCCAGATAATTTAGACATCATTCTGACTAACACAGCTACTTTACAAAGTTGTAGAATCCTAAAATAATTTAGATGGTTGTCAATCCTGAACGCCTGAGTTCTCGGCACATGTGACAAATCTGACTGCTTTCTCCCCATGGCCCAGGCAACCATCGGTCAGACACAAGCAGCCAATAGGGAGTAGGGGGAGGTGGGAGCAGTAGCTAGGATTCAGAATTATTTTTATGTTTGCCAAGTTCCAGTGCTTCAACTGAAAGGTGCTTTTCAATCATGAACAGTGTGGTCTACAGAAAAAAAAAAAAAACATCTGCATGTAGAGACTCTCAAATGTCTATTGATTGTAAAGTACAATTTTAAGTTGAGTTGCCCAGAATTTTTTTAATTATTTTACTGGAAATATTGTTATTTTGAAGAAAATTCACTCTGTAGAGAAGTACAAATAGGCCTGATTGGCACATTTGTAAGTAAAGTTATAAACCTAGCCTACGGATTAAAAATTCTGGGTTAAAATTAAAATTGTAACTATAAACATATTTTTTTATTTTCCTTAACTTTGAAACCACCCCCACCGGCTTGATTGAGTGTCCCGTATTTGAACTTAGAAAAAATGTTCGTTAGATTGAGCCACCCCAAAATATTTATTTCCTAAGCAACTTCCTGGTTTGCAGAGTTAAAGGGCTTGCCCTGAGAGAGAGGCAAGCACACTGTTCATTAGGGATGTCCTGAAACAGAGCCAGTTTGCAGAACTTGAAAAGCGGAGTTACTTACCTGTAAGAGGGGTTCTCTGTGGACAGCAGGATAAGTCAGCCACAGTTGGTGACGTCCTTCGGGTGGCGCCATACGGAAGTGCTCTCTAGCTCAGAACTCTGAGCCTGCCCAGGTAGCCCACCTCCACGCCCCGCCCCTAGCCAGGTCAGTCTTCTTCCTTCCGCCTTGCCAGCAAGACGGACCCTGCTCTCCTACTCCTTGTTTTATTTCTTTCTTTCTTTTTTGTTTTATTTATTATCCTAATTCATGCCTAAATCAATATTTAAGAAATGCCCGCAATGCGGCCACAGAACTTACAATTCTTCACACGGCTGCACTCACTGTGGGGGCTCCTCATCTGATGCCAGCAGGAGGAAAGGGCAGCACAGGACATATCCAGCCTCTGAAACGGCCCCTCAATGCATCGCTAGCCCTCCGCCGGCTCAGGATGTGCCCGAAAGGGCCTCCATCCCCAGCCGTGCCACCAAGACAACTACTACTGCTCCTGCCGGGGCCGCGGCCCGGGATGTGCACGAAAGGGCCTCCATCCTCAGCCGTGCCACCGAGACAACTACTGCTGTTCCTGCCGGGGCCGCGGCCCGGGATATGCCCGAAAGGGCCTCCATCCTCAGCCGTGCCACCGAGACAACTACTGCTGTTCCTGCCGGGGCCGCGGCCCGGGATGTACCCGATAGGGCCTCCTTCCCCAGCCAGGCCCTGCCAACGACCTCCCCCGCTGCTACAAGCCACGGCATTCCAGAGGTAAGGCCTGCCCCAGCCCCTCCGAGGACCATCATTCTCAGGACCGCAGACCCGGAGTGTATTGGGCCTTCCTCCTCGGGGCCAGGTGGAATCCAACAATGGCACCCGGGAGAAGTCCTCCAGCCGAAAGTATCAGTCCTCCAGCTCCGCCCACCGTCTTCACAGCATCCCTGGAGCCGATGCTGCTGGTAGCTCAGCCCACGAAAGCTCCGCCCACCATTTTGCCTCAGCGGGCCTCCTCCTTGCATCGGGACTCAGTGCTCTGGACCCGGTCCTCTCTCCTGGTGCCGCAGCGAGTCCGGCCAGCGTTTTTTCTAACCTGAACGCTGGCAACAGCATGAGCGGGGACACAAGCACCGACAGCAGCACAAGTGCAGCAAAAATCACAGAAGCCATTCTCACACTTCTGACTCCTCTGTGGGCAGCCCCGAGCCAGCACGCAAGAAACACCGCAGAGAATATCATCACAGGACCAGCAAAGGGGATTCTACCTCCTCTAGCAGGAGCCGTCAGGTGAGGTCTTGCAGCCATACCACTGACTCTGCCAATAACTCTGCCATACTGAAACTTCTGACACAGATAGTCCAACAGACCGCGCACCCCCCTACTGCTTCAAGACCTACCCCCTCCGCGGTCCCCGCTGCCAGATCTCGCTCCAGAGACCGGGAGCCAGCAGATACACTCCCTCTCTCTCTGGCCAACCCCTCCCCGGACAGTACTGCCGAGGAGCGGGACATCGAAGCCGTTGTGGGCACCGCTTCCAATGACGGGACTGCACCAGAGGGCAGACACTCCCCAGAGCCGGAAGGGCCCCCTCCACCCCCAGAGGACCGGTCCTACCCCAGATTCTTGCAAAAGGTGGCAGCCGCCCTGGCCCTGACTTTGCCTGAGCAAGCCGAGGAACCGGATCCGGAGGTCCTGAAATACCTCACCGTGCCCAAGCCTTCTTTTTCTCTACCAATGCACTGCAAGCTGTGAGATGACTACCTCAAGGTGTGGCAGATGCCCGCCTCAGGACGCCCCTTCTCCAGAAGGCTGGACTCAAAATACCAAATCCAACCCACACCAGGATTCATGGTAACACAGCTACCACATCAGTCCATCGTAGTCTCCTCCGCACTGAAAAGAGTTAGATCCTCTCGAACCCATGCTAACCACCCGCCTGGGCGAGATCAAAAGCTCCTCGACGATACAGGCAAGAAGGTCTTCCAAGGAGCGATGCTTAACGCCAGAATCGCCACACATCAGTTTCAACATATCCTGTTTTACTCACTCTAATCATCACATTATTCTAAGTGAAATGATTTCAAGTTCTGCAACAAAGTCATTTAGAACCCCAACAGACACAGATTGGCCCATATTGGCTATGATGTCACAATTGCTCTCATACTCATTGTTCAAGTAACATGTTTATGAAAGTCCCTTAAGTGAAATTTTGTCTTTCAAAGCCAAATGGCGCCATCTTGTGGCTTTTTCTAGACTGCAGCTCTTTGTTTCCTATGGATTAAGTTTTCTTAAATCATTTTACTCATTAATTTATAATTTTCTTTCCTATAGCCTCTTGAAAGATGTTAATTCTCAAAATTTCATCACAAATGCCTCTGCATCATTCTGCATATTGTGTGCCATTCTGGTCGCCATATTTTAAAAAGGATATAGCTGAATTAGAAAAGGTACAAAGAAGAGCGACAAATTTGGTTAAGGGGATGGAAGGATACCCCTATGAAGAGAGGCTAAAATGGTTGGGGGCTGTTCAGCTTGGAAAAGAGATGGCTGAGTGGGGATATGATAGAGGTCTATAAATTAATGAATGGAGTGGAACGGGTAAACATAGATCGGTGATTTACACCATCAAAAAGTAGAAAGACTGGGGGACATGCAATGAAGCTACAATACAACTCATTTAAGACTAATAAAAGAGAAAATATTTTTTACTCAACGTGTAATCAAACTCTGGAATTCATTACTGGAGGATGTAATAAAAGCTGTTAGTGTAGCTGGGTTTAAAAAAAGGTTTGGACAAGTTCCTGGAGGAAAGATCCATAAACCATTATTAAAGAGAACCCGGGAAATCCACTGCTTGCCCTAATACAATCATTGTGGAACCTGTGTGTCTTTTGGGGAAACTACTAGGTACTTTTGACCTAATTGACCACTGTTGGAAATGGGATACTGGGCTGGGCTTGATGGACCTTGGTCTGATCCACTAAGGCATATTTTCTTATGTTATAAATGTATTAAATTAGTACAATCTAAAAGTCTTGCCTGTTGCTTCTCTGTTCACTTTTATGTCTATGAATGGAGTCACAAACGTATTTCATTAGAAGTGTGGTCTCATGTACTGGCCACAATGTTATTTATTTATTTCTTTATTTAACAGGTTTTATATACCGCTTTATCATTTCAGTCAAAGCGATTTATATTGAAACTTAAAGTTGGGAATGTACATTAAACAGGGGCATTGATAACTTGGATTTTTCTGAGGCAATGGAGGGTTAAGTGACTTGCCCAAGGCCACAAGAAGTGCTAGTGGGAATCGAACCCTGGTCTCTGGGTTCCAAAGCCAGGTTTAAGCCAATGATCTGAGCTGGGGCAAAAGTCTGAAACTGACAATAGACTGGAGGGGCAGATGTTTATTTCCATGGGATTGAATGACGGAAATAGCGTATGCTGGAGATTAACTTCCCAGTAAATAGTGTAAAAGGTTGAGGAGGTAGCCAGTAGCAGTGAGGGTAAGTCGCAATCTTCCTGCAAAATGGCTGCTGTCGCATTACATCTAGAAATGCTTCAGGTGCAGAAAACATGACGTCTGATCCTCTAAAGAGCCAGAATTTTCCTTTATGGGGAATGTCCTGTGCTTTCTATGGCTGAGCACATCTGAATGACAAATGGATTCTTAACCCAGTCTTCGGGACACACCTAGCCAGTCAGGTTTTCAGGATAGCCACAATGAATATGTATAAGAAACATTTGCATACAATGGAGGCAGTGCATGCAAATCTCTCTCCTGCATATTCGCTGAGTGAACCCCGAAAGATAAGAGAAAGTGGGAGAGCAGGGTGCAATATGAAGTAAGGGAAACCCTGCTGAGAAACGTAATGCTCCCGGGGAGGTAGGGAAGTGTAAGATACCCAGGCAGACTGTCCCAGTTCAGGAGTCGCTCCTCTGCTGCAGAAGGGAGAGGTATGTATGTGCACGGTGCTGCGTTTGCCTAGTTGTTGTTAATGCTGTCGAGTCTGTGTTGACTCATGGTGACCCTCTGGATCGTTGTCCTAAACTGTGTTCGGTCTTCAGTCGATAGAGTGGCATCCATAGCTGCTGTTATTGTATCGATCCATCTCATTTGCGTTGACCTTCAGCCTTGCAAAGCATGATGTCTTTCTCTAATGATCTTTCCAGTAGCACTATATAAATAATTACTAGTAGTAGTAACGGCTGGAAACCCACATCTCGGGAAAGGAGCAGGGCCAACACGTGACCCGGGAAGTTCCCTGTTTCATGTCACACTATGGTTATATTTCTCTTCCCAGAAGAGACCTTGGAACTCAGCTCTGTAGAAGGGGACTAGTGCAAATAATTCATGGGAACACCTCACAGGTTTGGAAGCACTCCTGCTGTGTTGGGTACTACTGTTTGGAGCCTCTTACTAGGTTTGGCACCGATGGCTAGAGAGAGAATGACCTTTGTAATGTGTCACCACCCCAGGTCTCTATGCTGCCGTGAGGAAAGGAGGAACGATACGGTCCCTGATCCAATGAGCTATGCCAATGGGTAACTATAGAGGTGGGGTTGACTCTGTCTTGGTGATTATTAATAATCTATTAATGGTGCTAATTCCACCCTCCCACGTGAATAAGTGGAACTAATGTAGAAGGTAGTGGAATTTGTTGTAATAGAGTGAAGCAGAGCAGAGTCCGATTCACACTCCTCGGTGAATCCAGTGCAAAGATGCTACAGCACTGTGGTAAGCTAACACAAAGGGGCAGGACTGGAAGTGCAGGAGAGCGAGAGGAATACAGGACAGGTCAAAAAATCAACTGAGGAGGAGGAAGAAAGGGAGGAGAAAGACCCAGAGGTGGAGGAATTCAAGACCAAACTCCTAGTCCACCTGGAAAAAAATGAATACGCTGGGTTCCGGAGAAGGGAAAGGTTACCCAAGTTAAATTTAACACCTAAGGTTGGAAGTATGATAATTAAGATGAACAAGGCCATATCAAGTATAAAGGGACCATTTATTGATATCACCAAAATAAATCAAATACAATATTGTGCAGCTAAAATTATTAATAAAAGAATACTACCAACTAGAGTGCAGGGCCAGAAGAAAAAGAGAACAATAACAGTTCCTCCTTGGAAAAAGCGCTTTGAAAAAGGATATAGCATTATTAGAAAAGGTACAGAGAAGAGCCACCAAAATGGTAAAGGGGTTGGAAGGATACCCCTAAGAAGAGAGGCTAAAAAGGTTAGGGCTGGTAGCCCTGCAATTCTGCGCCTGCAGATCTCCGGCCTGCTCAGAAGCTGAAGCCTGAACCAAAGTTGACCGAACAAGATGGTTTCCTGTTATAAGAAACTTTTGCTGTGTTTCTAGTCTCAGACTTGACCTTCAAGCAACTGCTTGCTAAGCATTTATATGTGTGCATATTAAAGCCCATTGTTCCTGGCTAATTCACAGCCCACATGCAAAAACATCTGCTTCTCCGGTTCTTATCAACTATAGATGGTTTTTTATGGTGCTGGCGGCAAATACTGTGTATACCATGGACTGCCCGAAGAACAAACCAGTCGGTACTAGAGAAGATCAAACCTAAGCTTTCTTTAGAAGCTCAGATGACAAGACTTCGACTTTCATACTTTGGACACATTATGCGAAGAGAGAGATCATTAGAGAAAGACATCATGCTTGGCAAGATAGAAGGTCAACGCAAAAGAGGAAGGCCAGCAATGAGATGGATCGATACAATAACAGCAGCTACGGGTACCAGTCTGTCAACAATGAGCCGCCTGACTGAAGACCGAACACAATTTAGGATAGCTATCCAGAGGGTCGCCATGAGTCGACTCTGACTCGACGGCACTTAACAACAACAACAACATAGATGGTTCTACTAGTCTTGGACACTTGTACCTATGCCCAGAAACTATATACCATTTCCTCCGCATGACATCTTACTATGGATCCTTTGTCTGCAAGAAAGATGCCTGTAGACTACATCCTGATTCGCTGAGAACTCTTTAGATTGTCTCATGCCAACCAATTACCAAAAAGTGATAAGGACTCATCACAAAGAATAATACAATTTGCACAGAAGAACTTTCACACCTTTTTGCTGTTTGTGCCCCGTTTACCTTGTGTCTGCTACCTGATCTGTCTGCAAGACAGACACACGCTACGTGTGTGTGAGGCCGTTCTACTAAGGACTGAGTTAAGACTTTCAAAGATACCTTTGGTTCTGTGTTCTCCCGCGGCTCGCCTCCGAAAGGGCTGTAGCCTGTGCTATCTAGCCTAGCTGCCTCTTTGGATCTGTGCTGCTCCAGAGACTTATCGGACCTCAGCCACCAGGAGCTAAGGTACAGTCTTCTCTCTCCTCCTCTGGATGGGCAATGGTTAGCTAGAAACTTATTCCATAACTCTTCTCAGTGCAGAGCAAATCAGTGACTTCTGGTTGCTAATCAGTGATTTATCACTTTGTCTAACTGTAATTTTGTGATGCAACAATTTGCTACCTCAAGTTTCTAATTATGTATCCTTAGCTATATGTCTGTATATTTTTCTACCTCACTGACCATAATAAACATAATATATATATACAGACGAGACTCCTTCCATGGCTCATTACCAGCACACTCAGAACTTCCGGCTGGGTATTAGTAGCTAAATTTCCCCTGGACATAACTGAGAGCCTAACTTATCTTTGTGTGCTACTAATAATTCTTACAGGGCTCTTCAACCTGGAAAAGAGACGGCTGAGGGGAGATATGATAGAAGTCTATAAATTAATAAACGGAGTGGAACGGATAAACGTAGATCGGTTGTTTATGTCATCAGAATATAGAAAGACTAGTGGTCATGCAATGAAGCTACAGAGTAACCTATTTAAGACAAATAAGAGAAAATATTTTTTCACTTAACGAGTAATCAAATTCTGGAATTTGTTACCGGTTGATATAGTAAAAGCTGTTAGTGTAGCTGGGTTTAAAAAAGGTTTGGACAAGTTCCTGGAGGAAAGGTCCATAAACCATTATTAAAAGGGACCCAGGATATCCACTGCTTGACCCAATACAAGCATTGTGGAACCTGTGTCTTTTGGGGAAACTGCTAGGTATTTATGACCTAGATTGGCCACTGTTGGAAACAGAATACTGGGCTTGATGGACCTTGGTCTGACCCAGTATGGCATATCTTATGTTCTTATGAAGGAAAAATGCAATCATTGTGTGCAGAGATATCCCTGAAGATGGGTATCTAAAAGGATTAAATTCATCGAAGATACTGAGGAAGATCCAAGACATCAAGCTGAAGCCTGCTGCTTTAACAGAAGAAGATCTGAAATTTATATCTTCCAACCATAAATTGAAAATAGCGGCAGAAGCGCAAAAACTTCAGAGATATGAAGAAAACAGGAAAGAAAGATATCAGTGTTTTTGTTACATTGTACTATTGTTTCTGTTCACTGTAAACTGCACTGTTTTTAATAGCGCGGTATATAAGAAATGTAAATAAATTAATAAATAAATAAATCAGAATAAACTATTTAGAGAGAATGCAAAACAATTCTACAGGGAATTGGGAAAGAGCATTAATACAGTAAAAACGTCACCAACTAAAGCTGAAATAGAAACCTTCTGGAGAAAACTTTATGAGGACTCTTTAGAGCACAATCAAGGAGCAGAATAGTTACCCTGCATACAGGAGCATTTAGAAAAAGCAAACATCAAACCTATGCAATGGCCTGCAGTAACAATGAAAGAGCTAGAAAGCAGGTTAAAATGAGCCCCAAACTGGAAGAGCCCTGGCCCAAATGGAGTAACTAACTTTTGGGTTAAACAGTTAACATCACCCCACCAAGACCTGTTCAAGCAGCCGGACTTACTACAGGAAGCACATTCCTCCTTCCAAAGAGGGACCCAAGTAATATTCCCAATTATTACAGACCAATAACTTGTCTAACAACAATCTATAAGCTGTTCACTGCAATAGATGCAGACAAATATGATCATATTGAGTCCAGTAACATCATAGCGATAAAACAAAAGGGCAATAAGAGGGGAGATATGGAACCAAAGACCCGTTAATGGTGAATAAGGCCGTCATGGCTAGCGTTATGAAAAGCAGAAATCTCACTATAGCATGGATTGATTATAAGGGAGTTTTGAACAGTGTCCCACACTTTTGGATAATAAATTGCCTTGAAATGTATAAAATAAATAAAGTTTACCAGGACAATGTGACAAACCACACTGTCTGAAAAATGAAGATAGTCAGTACATCATTCCCAATATTAAGATCCAGCGAGGAATATTTCAGGGAGATTCCCTGTCGCTACTTCCGTTTTGTGTGGGGCTTAATCCAATGAGTACTCTCATCAACTCTTTGGGATATGGATTTAGCCTGAATCCGAAAGAAGGTAAAAACCCAGAAACAACATTTCATTTACTATTTGGAGATGATCTCAAGCTCTACAGTTCCAGTGACTGACAGTAAGCAGAGCAACTCCAAGTGGTGAAAAGCTTTTCTGATGACATCAGGATGACTTTTGGCTTTGATAAATATGCTAAGGCAACTTCTTTTTTTTGTTTTAGAGAAAATTGAACAAAATGGAAAACATCTCCCTGGCTGAGGGCTGTGACATCAAGGACCTTGAACAGGAAGGCATATACAATTATCTTGGAGTAGAGGAAGGAACGATGCTAAAGCAGAAATTACTGAGAGAAAAGATCAATAAAGAATAGTACAGGAGATTGAAATCATTATTGAGAAGTGCTTTAACATCACAGAATAAGATTCAAGCCATCAATCAGCTAGCAATTCCTGTAGACAGCTTTGGGGTTGTGGACTGGCCTCTTAAAGATCATGAAAAACTGGATATGCGAACAAGAAAACTCCTCCATGCTCATGAAGTAATTTACAAGAATCAGTGTATGCCAAGACTGTACATCCCTAGAGCTAAAGGAGGGCTAGGCCTCATAGAAATTGATTATACATAGAAAGCTACTATCATAGGCCTCCAGGCCTACCTAAGGGCATCATCAGATCCAATTATGCAAAAAGTGCTGAAATATGAAAGTAAATGCTCAAAATCTGTCTACATCATCAAACAGGGACAAACGTTCCAACGACTAGAAGGAATGAGTATGAATCTGCAAGCATACATAGGGAAGGAAGTAACAGAATTTGCAAAACAAGATAAAAATATCTTCAAAGAATTAGATCAACAAACAAGGAAAAACAAGTTGCAAATGCACAAATACAATGAGAAATACAGAGCGTTACTCCAGGAACCCTTTGTTGATCAAGAACAGACACGTGAATGGTTAAGGAGAGGTGAACTGAAACCGAAGGATGAGAGGTTGATAGTTGCAGCCGAGGACAGCGACTTACATATGAGACGGTTTACAGCGAGCATTGAAAAAAATGGCAAAACATATAGATGTTGAGTCAGTGGGAAAGAGCTAGAAACAGTGACTCACCTCATAAATGGCTGTGAAGTTTTGATGGCAGAAACTTTCTATCCAGAAAGGCACAACAAAGTAGCGCGCCTTATCTATTGGAAACTTTGTAAATACTACATCAGCGTGCCTGAAAAGCACTGGGATCATGACTCTCTAAAAGAATTACAGAGAATGAAGAGGTTATGCTCACCTGGGATACTCCCATTCCAACCGATAAAAAGCTGGATGTGAGGAAGCCAGATATTGTGGTAAAGGAGAAAAACAACAGAATGGCATTGATGATATTCAAGTATCTTCAAGTACCAAGAAATGCAGTTGGTTTACGTCCCATCATGTTCGGTGCCACAGGCTTAATTGAAAGGCATTTCCAAGCACACCTTGATAAATTACTCATGCACGTACTGTAACACTTGTGTAGGGGGGGTGTCCCCTCGGTACAAGGGTCCTGAGAGGGGGGTTGGGTCACTTGTGTTTTATGTTTGTTGTACATTGCCTCAAATGCTGTTGCACATGGAGATTAATAAATGTTTTAAAATAAATAAATAAACATCTTATGAACTCCAGGGGGAGACTGTCTTTTGGCATGATGCAACTACTACGCCGAGCATTAGCAATAAGTGTGACAGACTGAGATCACACTCCACATACCCTGGCTTAGGTGTGAGGTTCATGACTGTCATGGTAGGCGCAAAACTCACCCATTTGGAAAAATTGCCCAAGAAGGGGCAGAACTAAACCTTCAAAGACATAAAATAACCTCACAGAAAAGAGCAACATGACACTTCAGCAGAAATTCTCAAAGGAAGATCACTCCCTTCCCTTTACATCCCCACAAGAGTGGCACTTAGACAGGAGCACAGAGGTCATTTGGAATGAAGACCAGCAAACACCAAAGGATTCAGGAGGGACATTGGTTTATTACCTACCCTTTGCTGTCTATCATCACCTCTGCGCGCCTCTCCTGCCACATGCAGATAACCTAAGGCCTAGCTGACTCCATGCGTAATCCCCCCACAGAGAGAGCTTGTTTCTTAAACCTTATTTCTCATGTAGTATGCTAGATGGACTTCTAGTCCCGCTGATGGTTTTGCTGTTCAGTGAGAGAGAGTCAGACGCCCTCCGAGTTAGTTTATTCTTCACCAAATTAGCAGGGTCGGGACGAGCTCATGTCTTTGTTTCTGTGTGATCTCAGTTTCTAATAAAGAACTAATTTTAGAATAACATTAAAAATGCTCAGTGGGGGACATCAGATTCCCGCACCCTTCATACAGAAGACTTGAGCAGCAGTGAAACTATTGGATGAACGCCAAAGATGACAAATCCGATTGAAGTTTAAAAGGAAGCTGGGAGAGAAAAGGTGGAAAAAGCTGAGAGGTCAGTTTATCATATCATTTTGTGCAAAGATTTAATTTCTTCGTCCATTGCTCCTCTGAAGAGCAACTGTCACAGTGCTTTTTGCCTATATGATTTCCTTAATAGAGTTCTTTTACAGAAAATGAAACCCTTGGGTAAGTAATGCGCCATTTCACAACTCTGTTAGCAAAGGACCTGCAAGTCTTTTTGCAAAACGTAAATCTGGCTCTAGGGATTGAAATACTAAGGGGCTAATTTAGTGCACAGTGTTAACACTTAACTCAGATACAAACATTATACTGCTCACTGTACAAGAACAGGTGCTGCCCTTGAATCAGTGAGTGCTCTGATAAACGGAAGCTCGAACCAGAAAGAGTTTTTAGAGGCCCTCTCCTGGGCGTATTTAAAGTGGGAGTCTAACCCCTTAATGTGTAGGTATTGGGAGGGTCTCCTTTAACTCAATGGTTCATTATTCTGGACCAGGTACATCTCACAGGTGGGTTACATATTGCTCCTTGAAGCTCAGGCATCATCGCTACAGCTGCGCTTCTAGAAGTTTCTCTTCCACCTCTCTTCACTGCAGCTCCACACTCTGGCTCCTGCATACCCCAAACTCTGATTCAACACTAACTCACAGTTCCTCTAGAGCAGGGGTTCCCGAACTCCTATCCGGGGCCACACCAAGGGATGTGCGAATGGTGTGGTCACACAGGACACAAGCTGTAATCATTGAGCTTCCAAGAAGCCTGACAAAAGTGAGTTCTTGCACCTGACTGGGTGGGTGGGGAGGATGCCTGGTTCATGAGTTGCACAGGGTGCTTCACTAGCTCGGTACAATCCTATTCCTATCAATCAGGTTTGCAGAATATCCACAATGAATATGTATGAGAGAGATTTGCATAGAATGGAGACAGGGCGTGCCTCATGCATATTCCTTGTGCTAACCGTGGAAACCTGGCTGGCTAGGTGAGAACCCCTGCTCTAGAACACGTCACATCTTTGCAGGACACTACCATTAGGATTCAAAATGCAGGGGTTCTCTCTATTCGGGACATACCATGTGGCACAAGTGCTGTAATGAAGGAGCTTAAAATATGAGTTAATGTATTTTAAACCTGCTTGGGGGGGGGGGGGGTATAAAGGATTTTCTAGCGTATATTCATCTGTATACATGTGCACAATGCCTGCTCTGGGACAGGTAAGCGGGTAGTTTTATGCAACCCATGGGTAGGGGTGTTTGGGCGAATTGTTGGTGGAACCTCGAAGTGCATGTATCAGTCATCCCTGTTGCACCGGCTTTCAGGCTGCTGGAAATGTGAGCAGCTGCATTTTAGCTGCTTTTGTGCTGTCCTTTTACTGTATATAGACACATAGCCGCCGCCTCTGTGTCTTCAGAAAATAGGCCTGCAAAAAGCGCCTACTGGGCCTCCCTACCTAGGCGACCTCTTACACAATCACTCCCAAAAGAGGCAGTTTTCAGGCTGTACGCCTTTTACCCCTGGACCTTGTCCTAATTTGCAACAAGAAGCTGCATGTATGCTTTCCATCTGAAATCTGCCGTGGGTGCATTTTCTTCTGTTTTGTGTAGGGGCAGATTTTTCATAGAAAATAATGTGCCTGGAATTGTAAAATATAAGCTACACCCATTATTTTCCTCTCTTGACCTAAACGCGCCCTTGGGAACATGTCTTCTAGATATATATAACACTATGGATGAAAGGCAGTTTCGGAGAACTGTTCCTCTCCCTTTCAGCCCTCACGCTTACTCACTATTTCCCACATCAATGACTTTGAGAATCACCCTCTATAAAGTGTCTGCATATTTCAAATCTGTAAATGTCAAGAGTGAGATATTATTTCTTGTCTACTGCAAAGAGCAGGATATATCTCGCTCAGCTTCCTGTGAACAACATTATCTAATACATTATGGAGAAGCAGTTATGTTCCAGTGAGTGGCGTCAGTCACCCGAAATATCCTCGCTTTACCTAGGGAGTCTTCTTTCACCTGACTGACCCAACGATGTGCTAGAGCATGTCTGTATTATTAACTGTTAATCTGATGGTGACGGGCACGGCGATGCGGCTCCCACGCAGTGGCGTTTGGAGTGCTGGTATCTCATACGGGTGCCCTCTTCAGCACTCGTTTTAAAAAGATTTGCCATGAGTTACACTGTTCCAGTCCGCTCTGTGGGCAACTCCCCTTGAGACCCAGAAAAAATAAACTCTATTACTACAGCTCATGCTATGTGTTTAGGGCCAGGACATTACATTCATGCAGTTGGTGTTAGGCAGAGCTGAAAGAGAACCGAACTACACTGAAAGACTTGTAAGTGCACAAACACCTTCTCCTCGCGCAGCATCTCTCACTACACACCAGACGCTGCCTCCATTTCCAGGCCTCTTGTGTACTGTCTGGCATGCGATTGGAGTGCAGTTAATGTCCTTTAGAGCTCCACCGTGGTTACAGCAGTGGGCTAAAAACCAGCAAAGTCAGAGTTCAAACCCTCCTTGTAAGACTGGGCAAGCCACTCCATTGCCCCAGGTACAAACTTATAGTAAGCCCTCTGGGACAGGAACCTAACAACTATACTGAATTTGTAGCTCACTTGGTTTTGGAAAGGTAAGTGATGAAATGCATAGCCATAGAACTGATTTATATGAAAAGAAAAGACTCATTGCCAACCTACACTATGAATCTTTGTCTCCCCCAAACAGTCTGTGCTCCAGCAGTGACCCTAGAACAGCCTATGTCCATCATGTGCACCCATGAAAATGTTATAGTTATTTGTTTCCAAAGGGACAAAGCTCTTCGGTCCGGGAGGCTATTGAGCACATTCCCTCCTGCTGCTGCAGGGGGTCTGTTTGTGAACACACAGTTCGTAGGTTCATTGGCTATCTGCCCAGTTTCTGGGATTAAAAAGACCAAAGTGCCACCTTTGGAAGCAGCAACGAATCATGAATGCTGCGGCGGACACCGAGGGCGAAGCAAGCAGGACAAGTGTGCTGAGAGAGGCGCAACACTGCTCTTTTCAATCAGTCCATGACTCTGCGGACATGTGAGAGCCAAAAGCAGCCCTTGCCCTGGACACTCCTTGGTCCAGCAACTGTCCGAGCTCCTCAGAAGGTTTTGGTCTGGCTGAAGTATCACCATCTCCACAAATTCCGTCCTTAATTATCTTTATTTGTACTTTTTATTTATTACATGTCATTCTTATTCACCTGTATGCACTTAGAACTAATGGAATTTTTTTGGCTTTACAGTATTAGAGTTATAAAATGCAGTGGACCTTATCTACTAAGAAAAATGGGCAAAACCTCCTAGAATTCATTTGGCTTGTTCTAGTTTTGCCCACTGCTAGAGTACTCACCTTTGGCACAGCAATGATGGATGGCCTGGGTATGTGGGTGCGGACTGTGTCATAATCCAGGGCATTAGCAGGGAATCCAGAGAGACCCACAGAGCTGGCAGCGGAACCTGAGACAATGTAGTTACTGGTGTTACTGCTTGCAGCCCCATTTCTCTCCGTGCAACTCTTTCCATTTGAGGTCTCCTCTCTGGTCTGGCCCTCCGGGCTCTTTGCCTTTGCTGTCGGTTGAGCACAGACGGCTGAGATAGCGCCAGCCTTCTGCACTTCTGTAGCTAAGGAACCACCAATAGACTGTTCTAAAGGAGCATTTTCCCGTTCGTGCCCAAAACAGGTCCACAGGGCCGAGCATGGGGACGGTTGCATCTTGCGTGTCAGCTGTCACCAGTTCATACACATGGACAGCTGGAAGCCATTACATGGTCCTGCAGAAAGACAGGGGCCAATAGCTCACTGCAGTCTTCCTAAAACACAGTTGTCTGTCTCTCGAGTAATCCATGGGGCACTCTAGTTCCAGAAGAACAGAAGGAGCTTCCTAATTCCTCAGTTGAGTTCCACACCAGGCTTTAGGAGGAACGCCGGAGAGTAAGTAAAAAGATGCCCTAGACAGTTCCATGCTCTTGTCTGGAGCTGTCAGCAGCTATGCAAAGACCTTGTGAAAGGCAATTACTGACAGCTCTCTCTGGTTACAACAGGAGCTGCGAGCCTCACGTTACCTAAGGGATATAGCTCCATCCGCCCTGCTAGAGCTGTATCCAGTGACATCACTACAATGCCAGATACTTCTCTCATTACCCCTTTAAAATATTTAGCAACAAAAAATTGAAATAATTATCCTCTCTAAATGACGCTCAAAACTGTACATTCAGGTGCATGCAGATCTTCTATAATTAAGGTGGAAGCTGAGCTTCAGCTTTTGTTTAAGGAGCATAATTGGGTTTTAGAATCAGCATTGAAATATATTCCCCGTGCAGTGCACAAGCAGAAGAGAATCTCATCTCTTGAGTTGTACTTTGTGCAAAGTTCTGCTCGTTGCATCGGTTCTCAAGAAACCCAGACTCGGTGCAAGCCTTGACCAACATAGGAACTATCCAGAGAGGTTGTAGCGGGGCCGGTGCCAGAGCCTCTGGAGCCCCCCTGCAACCTACAGATCAGCGCCTCTCCTCCGTCATTACTATTAATGGTAGACTGCACCCCCCCCCCTTTCTCAACACTCCTTTGTTCACATGATGTTAGTATTTCTCCTTCAAATCAAATATTGTAGCAAGAAAATTGCAGTGAAGGGGCAAATGTATCGCTGGAATACAAATCTATACTGAGGAGTAAATATTTAAGATCGTATGAACAGCATTAGAAAAGGTACCGAGAAGAACCACCAAAATGGTAAAGGGGATGGAAGGATACCCCTATGAGGAAAGGCTTAAAAGGTTAGGGCTCTTTAACCTGGAAAAGAGACGGCTGAGGGGAGATATGATAGAGGTCTATAAATGAATAGAGTGAAACAGGTAAACATAGACTGGTTATTTATGCCATCAAAAAGTAGAAAGACTGGGGGACATGCAATAAAGCTACAATGTAGCACATTTAAGACTAATCAGAGAAAATATTTTTTTCACTCAATGTATAATCAAACTCTGGAATTTGTTACCGGAGGATGTATAAAAGCTGTTAGTGTAGCTGGGTTTAAAAGAGGTTTCAACAACTTCCTGGAACTCCATAAACCATTACTAAAGAGGATTCGGGAAATCCACAGCTTACCCCTGGGATAAGCAGCTTAGAATCTGTGTACTTTTTTGAGAACCTGACAGGTACTTGTGACCTGGATTGGCCGCTGTGGGAAAAAGATATTGGACTTGATGCACTTGAAACAGAGTCGCGAAACATGCAAGTTGTGCGGTTGCTTCATCCTTTGGATAAAGTTTCTACCTCATTTCACTGCTGATCTTCATAAGTTAAGTATCTTTTATTTTAATGAGTTTGAACCATATACTTGATTGAAACGGACATGTCCAGCTTTCGAGGTTCAGCTAACCACTCTCCTCCTGTTGGTCTGCCCGACACAAATTACTATTTTTGAGACTGGTGCACACCTGGTGGTTTTTTCCTTCTTGATTTATAAATAAATTGAGCACTGTAGGGATGGACCCTGAAGTGATGGATTGCGTTAGAAATTGGATAAGTGGGAGGTGACAAAGGGGACAGGTAAATGGAGCTCACTCTGAGGAGAAGGAAGTTACCAGTGGTGTGCCTTGGTCTGATTCTCTTAGTGATATAGTGGAAGGGCTGTCGGGTAAGGTTTGCCTCTTTGCGGATGATACCAAAATCTGCAATAGACACCCAAGAAGGTGTAGATAACATGAGGAGGGATCCAGCTAAGCTTGAAGAATGGTCCAGAATTTGGCAGCTGAGATTTAATGCTAAACAAATGCAAGGTCATGCATTTGGACTGCAAAAATCCAAGAGAGCAGTACAGTGTAGGGGGCAAAGTACTTCTGTCTACAAAAGAAGAACAGGACCTGGGCGTGATTGTTTCTGATGATCTTAAAGTGGCTAAACAGGTACAGTAGAAAAGGTAACAGCGAAAGCCAGAAGGATGCGTGTGTGTGAGGCTGAGTATGTCAATATCTGTCGTGGGACTGTGTGAGAATTTACGGTGCGCCAAAGCGATGCATTTCCCCTTCATTTGCAAAATCATATATATCTGGGGGGAAAGAAGTGTGTTCAAAGAGAGATGATAAAACATGTCTTGTTATGGTGTTAAGGGCAGTGTGAGGACTCTTTATACCTGGTGTTATGTATATATGTGTCTGTCTCTCTCTTCAGACAGTGTGTGTGTGTGTGGTGCAGTGTAGGTGTGGGGTGCCTATCTGTAGGTGATGTGTGTGTGGTGCAGGGGTGGGGTGCCTGTGTGTGTATATTCATGTGGTGCGGGGGAAGGGTGCCTGTGTGTGTGGTACAGGGGTGGGGTGCCTGTGTGAATGTGCACTGCGCTGCTCAGGTGCCTGTGTGTGTGGTGCAGGGGTGGCGTTGCCTGGGCGGAATGGGAGCTGCACTTTTTAGCATATATTCATTGTGCCCTTTTCTCCCCTCTCTTCAACCTCCAATCCCTTGCACTCTTCACCCCTCCCTACAGACTCTCTTCTGCTGCCTCCCCCTTTCCCCTCCCCCAATTGTATTTTGCCAAACCACTGCCCTACCTCCTGTGCTTCTCTGATCCCAGCTCCTGTAGCATTCTTGTGAACTGCGCTTCTCTTTTCTTCAGCCTGTGGGACAAGCTTCTCCCGTGAGCACAGACACGACTCCTGGCCATGAGTTTTTCTCCTTCAGCCCAAGGCTGCAGCTTTGGTGCCCCCCTTTCGTGTTTACCTGGCTTACCGGGTAGCACCGCCCCTGGCTTGTAGTAGGTGAGTTGTTGAAACCAGAGGGATCTCAGCGCATGTACATCTTTGGATAATTCTTCTGCAAGTCCAGCGCCACAACCTAGAAAGAATTCCAGGATTAGCTCTGTTCAGCTTGTCTTTGCCCATGGAAATGTGCTTTTCGGCCATATGCCAGGTGCATTTTCTCATGGCATGTGGCATCTCGCAAAGGCAGGGTCCTCCAGATAGATGCTGAGGAAACATGTAGGATAGGAATAATATGGAGGAACACTGCAACCATACTGGGAGCAGATGACCAGCACCTTACGTGTAAGGCTGGGGGGAAAGAGGCCACTATGGGTTTTGAAAGAAGCAGCTGAAAACGTAAGGGAAAGAAGGTTAGTGTTCATAAACTATAAGAGGCAATGATTACAATTCATCTGTTTTTAGTGGTATCAGAAGGCAAATAAGAGTGAATCTGGTTTAAAATCTGCATGTATTTGGCACCAACTGACTTGGGGAATTAGTGTCTGAGCAGAGTTTCACACTGAAGCACATCTGCTGAAGGTCTCTGTATTTTCATGAATAGTCCACTTTTGAAGAATTTAGGAAAAGCCAGACCACGATCTATAGCACCCAGCAGATACCTTGACCTAGCTTGAACATAAGGCAAATCGGTGAATACTCATATCTGTACCAGGTCTTAGAGATCCTGGAGGGACGATGGAGGCTTGTGTCAAGCTGAGAACGCACTATATTCAGGATTCTCTATTCTAATTTATGCTTTGTCCAGTCTGAACATAAAAGGATAGGAATTGCCATACTAGGTCAGACTAAAAGGTTCACCAAACTTGGAATCCAACAGTGGCCAAACCAGGTCACAAGTACTGGCAGGATCCCAAAACGTAGATAGATCCCAAGCTACTTCTCCTCAAATATAGACAGTGACTTTCCCCAGTTTTACACTAATAATAGTTTATGAACTTTTTCTCCGAGAACTCGTCCAAAGCTTTTAAACCCAGCTGTTCTTCTTTTACTGCATCCTCTGGAAACAAATTCCAGAGCCTTATTACATGTGAAGTGAAAAAAATATTTTCCCCTATTTCTTTTAAATATATTATTTAGCAATTTCACGACGTGTCCTTTAGTCTTCCTTCTTTTAGAAAGAGTAAACTGACTCTTGCTTGCCCATTCAGGATTTTATAAACTCTTATCATGTCTCCCTCAGCAGTCTCTTCTCCTTATAAAGGAGTCGTTCTATCCACTGTAATCGCTCCGGCCACCTTTCTCTGCTACATCTTTTTCAGATGTTGGACCACATTTGCACACTGTACTCAAGGTGCAGCTGTGCGATGGAGCAGCACAGAGGCATTGTGATATTCTGCTTTCCTTTGCTGATTATCGGCAAAGGCCCAAATAAAACAGGCTTTAAGTTGAATCCGAATCAATTTTCCCTGCAACATTTTACAAGACCAGCATCAATAAGAACAAATATCTTCTTCTAACAAGAAGAAGTGGAGGAGTGGCCTAGTGGTTGGGGCAAGGTACTTCAGGCCGGAAGGTCAGGGGTTCAAATCCCACTAGAGGACAGCAACCTTGGGCCGGAAGGACTGGGGTTTCTAGTCCCACAGGTGCTCCTTGTGGTCTTGGGCAAGCCACTTAACCCTCCATAGCCCATGCTCCCTGTAAAATAGTTATCTCCAAGTTATAATGCCCTGTTCAATGTAATTTCAGTTTGTTCAATGTAAACCGCACTGATGCAGAATAGCACAGTATATAAGAGAATGTAAATAAAATATGCTATTTTATTCTCAGGAGTAAAAGTTCTTGACTCTGTGGCTATAGTCACATAAGAGAATTCTGGCAACTCTCGTCGTCATTAAAGAGCATATACAATGCACAAAACGATGTCTTCAAACACATTTTGTGGCGTTTCTTCCTTAGCGCCCGCCCTTGCAACAGTGGTCAAAGGTCAGCGTCGTGACTCGTCTGGGTATATTTAGGGGCCAGCTCGGTAATGAGATTCACAAAATCTGACTTCTCGATGCAGGCCCAGCATACTTCTCCCCAGTCAGACAAGATCTTTTTCAGTTCTGCCACTCTCAGCTTCGTTAGGTCCACTGATTTGAAGTCCAGGTTCTTCTCTGCAACAACAAAGTACAGAGACCACCCGTCAGATTATCACAGTGGAAAGTCAACAGCGGTGGTGAGAGAAAACAGACACAAGGATCAAAAAGTCCTCCAAACTCCCTATCATGTCTTTCTCTCTGGGATCTAGCCGAATCTTTTCCTATTTCCCCATTCATTTATTTCTCATGATATTATGTAACAAAGGAAGGCTGTAAGCAGCATTAGAAATATTAAGTATTACTAGAACTAGGCCAGTGATATTCCAGAGTCGTTCTGTTGATACATCAAACTATGTAACAGGTGCTGCCAACTTCACCCAAATGTGTAGTGAACCCTGTGATGCTTAATGGTGGCAATAATCCAGTGTGAACGGCCACTGCAGGAGACATTGCTGACTCATACACAGTGACATATTTCAGCTTTTGCCACCTCTCAACACTGCCAGTGCTAACCTCCGCCCCCACCCCCTGTCGACCTCCGATTCTATTCCCATCCCATACAATCTGATTTCCTTCCCCCTCAGAAGATCTACAGTCATTGGACCTCAGGGCTTTGTCATCAGAGAGCATTAAATACAGGAACAGCTGGTCCGTGGCGCGATACTCACAGACCCTCACTTCCTGCGTGGAAGCCTGGAGAATGCAGGCTATTGGGGCGGACCCCGTCCTCCCACTCATTGCCAGTTGTGAAAATGCCACTGCATGGGGGGAGGAGGGGAATAGAGGGAAAGGATCAGAGGTCCAGGGGGACAAGCGGGAACCTTTTCAGTCCTACTAACAGGCTAAGTACACAGGCGTGCAAATCAAGGCCTGACCACAGGTTCTGCTGCAAACACATTTGTAATAGGAATAAAGGCTTTCCCAGTTTATTATTGATCAGATGGCTATGAGGCCCAAGCTGAAGCTGACCTGAAAGAAATTAGTCACCAGGCTAGCTGGTGTCAAGTCTAAATGCAGAAAGCAAACAATTGAAGGATAAGACATCGCATCGCATCGCATCGCATCGGATAGTCATTGTCTAGCGAACTGCTGAGTCCAGAACCAGACAGAGCTTGTGGTCAGTGTTTGTCCAGTAAATAAACATGTGTAATAATATAATACTGAACCAGTCAATGGAGATGAAATGATCTGAGGGTCAAGCAGTCAGCCTGGCAGTCTCATATCACTGTCAGCCCAGTGTGGCTTAGAAAAAAATTCCCTCCTAGAGGCCAGTTGGATCCATTTTTGCAGGACAAGTTACCCAACTTCCAGGGAGAGACTGTAGACCAGGCCTGAATGGAGCAATATCAGGAAACATTTTAAAGAGTGGTGGGCATCCCAAGAGGATGGCAAAGACAAAAACAGTGATGGAATTCAGAAAGCTTAGGATAAACCCAAAGAATCCCTTCATAGTAATAGTAAGAAGAAAACTAAACATGGGCATTTCAGCTCGGAACAGCAGTGAAATTACGATGCTGGAGGTAGGGGGTCCTGCACGGAACAGCAGTTGCAACCCTAAATGAGGGGTGGGAGCCTATGACCTGAAATGAAGACATGGTGAGTTAGTGAGCAAACGGCATGAGCCATTTTGGTCTTTATGTGCCATCATCTACTATGTTAGTATGGTTCATTATGGGACCTGCAGAAGTGATTTCAATGGGTAGAATTAGGGGCTACAAATTCCACACTACTTTGAGATGTAAGTTCAAAAACCAGGACTAGCTAAAAAGTCTCCCTCCTGGAACTGGACAGCAGAGATTGATTGTGAAATCTTAACTACTGAGATAAAACCAGAACTGTAGTTACTCGTCCTGCAAAAGCAGAGCCAGCTGGTCAGTCTAGCTCTCTCCACTCGACTATGTTAACAATGTTGTCAAAATTGTGCTCCGATGCAGAGGCCTAGTCATACCGTATTTAAGCTCACAGATCTGAGCATCTATCTTCTTCAGCTTCTCACAGATCTTGTGCACAGGAACATGGGCGCTCAGGGGCCGCGTGACCTCACTGGTGATCTTTGTGGGTGCATCACTCGTGGCCCCCAGGTAATAACACTGCAGCAAATTCAAAGAGTCAGTGTGGTGTGCAACACAAGCTAAAACTCATTGATGACAGACGTGGGAAGGAGTAGGCAGGGATTCAAGAGTTCTACGGATAAATCCCATGGGATGAAAATTTCACCTCACGTAATGACTGACCGTAGGCGTGCGTTTTCACAGAGCACGTCCATTTAGCTAAATGAAGGGAAGTATTCTGGAGCGGGGAAGGTGAGGAAACTGCACACGAAGCAATAAGGGGTCGATATCCAGTTATCAGCACCTGCTAGCAGGATAAGTACCACTGAAGGCGATAGTCAGTTGCACTATACAGGTTGTGCCGCTGGATATCCTGACAGACCGCCTCAGCATTATTTGGATAAGGCTGCGGTGGTCCATGGATGGAGTCAGTGATTATCTATATAGTGCCATTATTCAGATAGCTTGAGTCAAAAAGCAGCTGTCCTAAGGGGCTATCCGGATAGCGGACTGAATATCACCACACTATCCAGGTAGTCAGCGCTGGCCATTATCCGGACACAGGTGAATAGCCAGAATAATTTTAGCATTTAAAGAAAACACTCAAACTGACCTGTAGATTTTCAAATTTCTGCCTGCCAGAAAGAGCAGGGCCCAAATACACTTTCAGCGAATTCTTCAAAAGAGCTTCTACCCTGATAAATCTAACTTTGACTCTTACCTTCTCGAAGCGCATCCCTCCATTGCAACGAGCCAGAGCAGTAAACGAATGGGATCAGTGTGTAAACCTCCTTTATGAGGTGGGGCCAAGCCATCACCAACAATCAAGGATGGATGTGAAACTCCCAGCACCCCAAGGGGAAGGCAGGCTTTGGACCAATTGGCTGAGTTTATGGGTTGATACTGAAGAGCATCATTAAATCCACTGCAGACGCCAAGTTGCTTGAAAGCTGATGGTGCTACAATGGATCCATTTAGTCTACATTTTCCAATTTGTATTTTGCTAGACCTATCACTGTGGGATTAGACCTTTTGTTCTTTATTTGGATTTGTGACTACCTCAGAATGAACAAGCATTCTGGCAACCAGCAGCTATAGTATTAGAATATCAAAACGGAGACGTTCCCAACACCAGAGGGTCTGAAGACCAAAGCTGAGGTGTTAAACAACACTTAACACAATCCCTATAGGGTCTGAAATGTATTGAAAATTGCCAGTCATATTCCTCAGTGGCTGCACTTACCTTGGCGTGTTAACATATAGTTTGAAAATGTTATTAGGAAAGGGACTTGGATTTAGTTCCTGCCTTTTTTCACTGGTAGCTCGAGGCGAGTTAACTGCAGTGGCGTGTGGTGAAATCTACTGTAGGGGATTCAGTAAATGTCCTCCGCTGTTTTGGGCACATCTTCCCAAAAGAACTAGTTAATGTCACGTCTTGGGCTCTTTCTGACAGTCACTTGCAACATTTGCTAGAATTACGTATTCTATAGCACAAAAAGAGGAACTCTGTGGCCCCCACATAACAACTCCCACCCAGAGGCCTAGACTACATAGGCAATCGCCTAGGGCACCGAAATCTAAAATCTGGCCCGGTTCCCACCACCGCATGTCCGTTCCCATCCTTTTCCCCTGCACACTGTGCCCAGCAGTTTCTTCCCCCTTCTGCTTCCTCCTCATTGATCTGCCCTTTCTTCACTCAACTCTCCTGTTCCCTTCTGCTGCTGCCCTCTTGCTTCCTCTTTCTCCCAACCTCTCACCCCTCCCACTTCCCATCTTCTCCTCCAGTTTCTTTACCCCTTTCTCTTGCCTATCTTGATCCCACCCACACTCTTGCTCTACCCCATCATTCTCTCTCCCCTTCTTGTGTTCTGAAATTTCCTCACCCTTCCCACATCCTGTCCTCCATTTTCTTTTCCTCTCCTTTTAACTCCCCACTCCCCTTTCTATCCAGCTCCCCCCCTTGTCACCCCAAACTTTCCTCCTCCCCTTTGTCCCCGAGTCCTTCCTCTCTTATCATTCCAAGACCCAGCCCTACCCCACCTCTCTGAGCTTCACTGCCTCCAACCCTTCTCTCCACGTCCCACTAGTGACCAGGCAAAACAAAATGGCATTGGACTTAAGAAAAAGGCCCTTACATCTCCTAATTCGGTGATGGTGATAACCTGGTTTCTCTCTATTTTTCTTCAATGGTCCACTGGCCCAATTAAGTTGTTCCAGTTGTAATAGTGAGCATCACTACAGCTCAGAGGGATGGAACTGAGGTTGGTGCTTTGTAGCTTTAATGTGGGCACAGTGCTCAGGGCTCCTTAGTCAGTGCAGCACTAGCCACAAGGAAAGGGCACAATACAGCTGCCCTTGGTCTGCACGTCAATCAACGTCATGTCCCATAGGCAGCTCCCAGTCATCGGGATGATTTCTAGGAATGTGCAGGCAGAAAAAAAATAATGTTTACTTTCCTCTGCCACTTGCAGGCTACTTCATTTTGTTTTCATGATTTTTATGTGTTTTCATCAAATGGCAATTTTGTTCATTAAGAGGTACCTTTGGCTGCTGCTCAAAACCCCCCACAACAACTGAAAGGTTACCAGAGGGTTTCAGGCAAATAAAAAAATATATTTTTTCCACAGTTTTGTTAATAGTTGTCATGTGCTGCCCTTGTAGAGTGGGAAGACAGTCTTCTTCCAAAATGAATTATTATACCTCAGGCTACCTTTTTTGGTTTTATCAAATACATATATACTTCAATGTGTCTTCCATTTCTACTACTAATATTGATCATTTATATGGCGCTACAAGGCGTACTGTTACTTCCTGTCTCCTGATTGGTCCAATGTTTGTCTGGTCTTGAGCTCTATGAAAAATTATTGGATTTTTTGGCTCGTGCATCTATTTTCTCCTGTTCTAGAGACTTACTTCAAAGACTTTTCTTGTGACATGTTTTCATATAAAAGTAACTGGGAATTTCGCACAAGCAGCACTGCCAAGTTACCCAGTTCCAAGTCTTTGAAGTAATTCTCTAGAGAACAACATAATGGATTCACAAGTCAAAAAATTGAGGAGGGTTTTCCACAGAGCTCAAGACCAGACAAACGTTGGACCAGTCGTGAAACAGGAACTAACAGTACCAGAAATACAAGACACAGCTAAGCACAGATGCTGAAAATAACCATCCAGGAGCCGTAATAACTCATCCTAGAAGAGAACTGCTTTCCAATCCAAAGGTCACCAATTTGAGACTGGCCCATAGTGAAGATGCTTTTTTCCAGGTCCTTGCAGGGCTGAGGATTCTCTGAATCCTCTGAAGGTCCTGACTGCATGCCATTTGATAATTGGTTCTTTGGGATGCCTGTACTGTACCTCGCGCACTATGAAAGCTTTCACAGGTGCAGCCTCTCTCGACTCTACTGTCTTTAGGTGATGGGCTTAGAAGCTGCTATGGCCAAGTGCAATATAGTTCTGGTACCAAAGTTCAGCCTTACCCCACCATAATTTAAACAAGAGAATAGAATATTTTCCAATCCAGAGAACAATTAGAGTTTTTAACTAAAGTCAGAGCCTGACATGCCAGGACTGAGGCGGCACACAGAGACTCGTACCAGGCGGTTTTCCTTTCCTGTGACCTCCTTACATTGCAGCATCAGCTCATCTTCGATGGCACTGGGAGTGAAGTCGGCATGCTTTTCCTTCAGTGACTGGTACAATCTCTCCAAAAATTCCCTGCACACTGTAAAACAAAACCAGAGAAACATGAAAGGAATTTACCGTGAGGATTTACGATTGATTTTTGATGGACATCTAATTACACAGCTTCGCTAAATGTCATCTGTTCCAAGGACCGATTGCTAATGCCAAGCACAGAAAATAGGCAGGGGTGTGCAGACTAAAAGTGGTTGTGTTTCATTTTTCTGTTAGGTTTCTTTAGTACTGTCATTTGTGCATATAAATGTAGGTTTTACATGCTTAGGTTGTGTTTCTGTGTGTCAATGTATTCTCAGTTCTGAAAGGAAAACAAATGTCTGCTCCTACAAACAGACATACGATCGTGGCAGCCTTGCTTCACAAACTTTCTTTTTCTGCTTCTACAAACAGGGTTGGGGGGGGGTTCCCTTTCATTTATATTTATTTATTTTCTCAGCCTTGATACGCAATCAAGGCACATTATAATAAAATAAAGTGGAGGGAGAAGTAGCCTGGTGCCCAGAAGATCAAGGGTTCAATTCCCACTGGCATTCCCTGTGACCTTGGGCAAGTCACTTTACCCTCCATTGCCTCAGAAGAAAGGGCTAGTAATCTACTTCCGGTGATACATTGCCAAGAAAACCCAGAGGTAGCTGGGTCACTATGAGTCAACACTGACTTGGAGACATTAAAAACAAACAAAAAGAAAACCAGTTATAAACATCTGCAAAACATACGCCAAATAAATCTCATTCACCTCCATCCTCACTACCACAGAACCATGATTTTCACTTTCTTGTTAAGCATCAAATAAGTTCTTCACCACCTTTGACTAAAGGCAACATATTCCATAAGCGGGGTCCCGGAACTGCAAATACTTGCTGAATAGTACATCGGAAATGAATTTCACCAGGCAGAACTAATAATATCTGCTGGGAAGAAGGCAGATTGGAGAGGAGATTTCACGTAGGCTGGTCCTTTACAATACAAGGCCCGATAAACCAAAGAATTCTCAAGGCTAAAACCCAGCAGATGGAAGCTTGAATATAATCAGTAATGAACAACATCTGCCCTGGCCTGCAGGAAGGAGCCAAAGGCCTGCAGATAAACACACACTGAGGCACTTCCGTGATGGTTGGGCCTCAGAGTGAGGTTACCAGATGGTCCTGATTTTCAGGGACTGTACCTGAATTTACACAATGGTCGTTAGTGGTCCTGCTCAATAGAGCAGATATCCTCAATTACAGTAAATGCAGCTTGCGCATATGCAGCACCGGGCAGCAATGTATCTGGAGCAAAAAATCCACCCAAGGTTGCTGGCCAAAGACAGAAGAGCTGAAACAGGAGCCTGGCCTGCAGCAATTGGCCCCAGCTGAATTGCTCTCAGGCCAATCTGACACTGACCCAACCCAGTGGAGGATCCTGGCAGCTGTGTTATAGCCTGAAATACCAGTTTTGTAACGGTTCCTGCTGTGGAAGAAAAATGTAATCCTGTTGCAATAGGGAAGGTACGACTGACTAGCGCAGCAGCACCTGGTGAGGGGGGGAGGGAGGTTCTGCAGCACTGTGGTTTTTGTGGGGAGGTTTTGTATTGCAAGGAGACTTTCTGGATGGGGGGATGGGAAACAAAGGAAAAGTGGTCAGCCTTGGGGGAGAGCAAGTGAAGCAAGGGGGAGATGCTGGATGGCGAGGGTAAGGACGGCAAGGAGGAGATGGTGGATGGCGAGGGTAAGGACGGCAAGGGGGAGATGCTGGATGGCGAGGGTAAGGACGGCAAGGGGGAGATGCTGGATGGCGAGGGTAAGGACGGCAAGGAGGAGATGGTGGGCGCCAATGTTCCCAAGGTGGTTTTAGTATATAATCATTTTTTATGATGGCGGAAAGTTACAAGAGAGGGGGGGGGGGCACTGCCGAGTCTTACCTAGTCTCACCTGTGCAACCCTGCCCTGCACAGATGCTTCATGTTTGCAAACCAAAAATCCAGTAACATATTCACAGGGGGGCAACCAAAATGATAAAAGGAATGGAGCTCCTCCATTATGAAGAGAGGGGCTCGGCCTCTTCAGCTAGGAAAAAAGACAGATGAGGGGAGATATGTTAGAAGTTCATATAATCATGAGTGAGGTGGACCATTGTTTAACATTTCAAACCACACTAAAACTACATCTACTGCTTATCATTTGAATAGCATGACAAGGCGTACACAGCGCTATACATATAGATGTAAGAGACAATCGAATCAAGAACCGCATCACAAAACTGGGACTAGAGTATGATAAGATACACATAGGTAGTGAACAAGAGAGTGAGGAGCATCAGATCCAAAAGCAGCCTCAAAGAGATGAGTTTTTTCACCTGGATTTGAATAGGGCTAGAGAAGGGGCTCAACGTACTCACTCGGGCAATCTGTTCCAGGCATATAGAGCAGCAAGGCGGAACGAACAAAGTCTGGCGTTGGCAGTGGCAGAGAAGGGCACAGATAAAAGTGATCTGTCAGAGGAGCAGCGTTCCCGAGGAAGAGTGCGGAGTGTGATAAGAGAGGAAAGGCAGTGAGAAGCTGCAGAGTGAATGCACTGATAGGTCAAGTAGGAGAAGTTTGCACTGGATGCAGATATGGAGTTTGCACTGGATGCAGATATGGATAGGGAGACAGTGAAGTGACTTGAGAAGCGGGGTTACATGAGCATAGCAACACTCGCGGAGGATAAGCCGTGCAGCTGAGTTTTGAACAGACTGAAAGAGAGAGACCAGCGAGGAGTAGGCTACAATAGTCAAGAGTAGATAAGAGTCTTCAGAGTGTGTTCAGAAAGGAAGAGAAGAATTTTGCTGTTATAGAGAAAGAAGCGACAGGTTTTAGCTATCTGTTGGATGAGCTTTTTCAAAGAAAGAGAGAGAAGAGTCAAAGAAGACCCCCCCCCCCCAGGTTGTGAGCTGAGGAAACAGGGAGAACATAAGAACATAAGAGATGCCAGACTGGGTCAGACCAAGGTCCATCAAGCCCAGTATCCTGTTTCCAACAGTGGCCAATCCAGGTCACAAGTACCTGACAGGTTCCCAAAAAGCTACACAGATTCCATGATGCTTATCCCAGGGGTAAGCAATAGCTTTCTCAGGTCCTCTTTAATAATGCTTTATGGACTTTTCCTCCAGGAACTTGTCCAAACCTTTTTTAAACCCAGTTTAACAGCTTTTACTACATCCTTCAGTAATGAAGTCCAGAGTTTGATTAAGCATTAAGTGAAAAAAAATTTCTCCTATTAGTCTTAAATAGGCTATATTATAGTTTCATTGCATGTCCTCTAGTCTTTCTACTTTTTGAAGCTGTAAACAACTGATCTATTTTTACCCGTTCCACTTCATTCATTATTTTATAGATCTCTATCATATCTCCCCTCAACTGTCTTTTTGCCAAGTTGAAGAGCCCTAAACTTTTAAGCCTTTCCTCACAGGGGTATCCTTCCAACTCCTTAACCATTTTGGTGTCTCTTCTTTGTACCTTTTCTAGTCCTGCTATATCCTTTTCAAGATATGGTGACCAGAACTGCACTCAATTTTCAAGGTCTGGTGGCACCATGGAACAATACGGAGGCATTATAATATCCTTGGTTCTATTCTCCATTCCTTTCCTTATGATTCCTAGCATTATATTTGCTTTCTTGGACACAGCTGCACACCGAGCAGAGGGTTTTAATGTGTTATCCACAATGACACCTAAATGCTTTTTCTGGGTGGTGGTTCCTAATGTGGAACCTTGCATCGTGTAAGTGTAGTTTGGGTTGTTCTTCCTTAAGTGCATAACTTTGCACTTGTCCACATTAAATTTTATCTGCCATTTGGACGCCCAGTCTTCCAATTTATCAAGGTCCTATTGCAATTCTTCACAACCTTATTGTGAAACAGAGAAAGGAGGAAGGGGGAAGTGGTTTTAGGGGGAAAAGATAAGGAGCTCAGTTTTGACCATATTCTATTTCACTGTTCAACAGCCAAAATGCTTCAGACACGAAAACAGCTGTTCTAAACTAATTTAAGTCTGCTGAACACAGAAATCATAATGAAAATGGCTGATTAGGTCTAGTTGCTAAGATATATGCTATTAATTAGTCATTGGGGCCATTAACTGTGTATTATGCAACATTTGCGTGAGATTGCATAATCTCTACTTGCAAACCAATAGAAATATCTGTCCAAAAGCAGATGATGCAATCAGTATTTAAATTTGCATCACTTGACAGTATAAATCTTAAGGTGTATTAGTCACAGAAAAATTAAAAATTATTTTGCATTATTTTATGTCATAGGTCAGTCACAGCGTATTTGGCGATGCATCGTACTTGTGTTAATAATGCAGATAATTTCTGCTATATTTGTGGTGAAGTGACTTTTACATCAGAAAAACGGAATATGACTGTGGCGGTTAAGAAAGCCTACAACTTATATTTTGGCTACAGAATAGGAGATCAGGATAAGAGCTGGGCGCCACACATATGCTGCAATACATGTGCAACAAATCTCAGGCAATGGATGAATGGGAAAAGACAATCAATGCCTTTGCAGTTCCAATGATCTGGAGAGAGCCCACGGATCACATCAGCAATTGCTACTTCTGCATGGTTCCTCCAATTCAGAAAGGCATATCCAGAAAGAGTAAGTGGACCATGCAATATCCAAACATTCCATCTGCAATACGCCCAGTGCCTCATGGAGAAGGGTTGCCGATTCCCAAAATGTCATAATCATTATCATTAGAATCAAGTGAGGAAGAGGAAGAAGTTTGTAGTCATGAACCGTCAACCTCATGTGACCCAGAGTTTCTTCTGGCCACTGCTAATGAGCCACACCTCATAATGCAAGGTGAATTGAATGACCTTGTTAGGGATTTGGATCTCCCAAAGAATAAAGCTGAGCTTTTGGGTTCCAGATTACAGCAGTGGAATCTTTTGGCTGGTAACGTTCAAATTTCTTTTTTTCCAGGACCGTCAGAAAGACTTGGTGTCATTCTTTTTCAAAGAAGGTGATCTTGCTGCATGCAACAACGTAAAAGGTTTAATGGCAGCTCTCAATATCAATTACAATGCAGATGATTGGAGGCTCTTCATTGATTCATCCAAAGCAAGTCTTAAAGCTGTATTGCTGCATAATGGCAACTTGCTACCATCAATTCCTATTGGCCATGCAGCTTTTATGAAAGAGACTTATGACAATATGAATCAACTTTTGAAATGTATAAACTATGATCAACATCTATGGTCAATCTGTGGTGACCTCAAAGTGGTCGCCCTCTTGCTTGATCTTCAGGGTGGATACACCAAGTACTGCTGCTTCCTGTGTGAATGGGATAGTCGTGCTAGAGATTATCATTTCGTCAAAGGGACTGGCCACTCCGTCAGTCACTGGATCCTGGAAGCAAAAATGTTCTGTTTCCAGCACTTGTAGACAGCAACAAGATTTTGATGCCTTCCTTGCACATCAAGTTGGGACTAATGAAAAACGTTGTCAAGGCGATGGATAAAACTAAACCTGCTTTCAGGTATCTTAGTGATAAATTTCCTAGACTGAGTGATGCCAAAGTTAAGGAAGGAGTTTTTGTTGGCCCTCAGATTCGTGCACTTCTTCAAGATGATGAATTTCTTCGTTTATTGCGTGGAAAGGAAAAGGCTGCATGGATAGCATTTGAATCAGTGACACAAAATTTTATTGGAAACAACAAAGCAAATAATTACCAAGAGATTGTTCAAGATCTTCTCAAGGCATACAAAAACCTTGGTTGCAACATGCCCTTAAAGATTCATTTTCTACACTCTCATCTAGATGTTTTCCCACAAAATTGCGGAGCAGTAAGTGATGAACATGGAGAACGATTTCACCAAGACATTGCAGCCATGGAAAAGAGGTATCAGGGTAAATGGAGTCCATCAATGCTTGCAGACTACTGCTGGGCAGTGACAAGGGATATTCCATTGCTTCAGTACAAGAAACAGATCAGGAAGAGTCGTGAAGCCACTGAATAAGAACAAAATTTGCTAGAATGTACTTACAAATGTTCATAATGAAAGTTAAATTGCAGACATAATTTCTCCTCTGTTTCTTCTAAGTACGTTTATGAACTTTATTTTATAAAAACATGCTTGTTATTGTGCAAAGTTTCATTTGTAATAAGATTTTGATTTATATCTAAGGATTTAGGCTCAATTTTCACCATACATAGTGGTAAAATGTACATTCTTCAACATATCCTGGAAAGAGGAGCTAATTGACCAATTTCACTATCATATTTGAATTCAGTGTATCAAATTCATTAAGAAATAGCACATTTAATTTCTGAAGCAAACAATTTTTGAAAATTTGTAGAACAGTGTTTCAGGCAGCGGTGAGACATCCAGGCTGCAGGCAGAGATCCGGGCCGGGATTCCTGGAGAGATTTCAGATGCAGAGAGGTAGATCTGAGTCATGTCAGGATAAAGATGGTACTGAAAACCATGGGAGGAGATAAGTGCAGCAAGGGACTGGGTATAGAGAGAGAGAAAAGGAGAGGTTCCAAGACAGAGCCTTGGGGTAGACCAGCTGAGAGCAGCAGAGAAGGTTCCACCAGAACATACATTAAAAGTGAGGTGGGAGAGATAAGAAAAAAACAGGACAGAACAGAGCCCCTGAATCCAAACCAGGACAGGGTATTGAGGGCAAGGTGGTGATCAACAGTGTCATAAACAGCAGAAAGGTCAAGAAGGATGAGGGTCGAGTAAAGGCCCTTGGATTTGGAAAGGAACAAGTCACTGGAGACTGGATAAGGTGACTAACATAGCGGGGTTCCAAAGAAGATGGAACCAGTTCCTGAAGGAAAAAAATCCATTAAAAATCATTAGCTAGGTGGACCTGGGAAAGCCATTGCTTATCCTTTCAAAAGAGCTAGAAGAAATAGATCTATATTTTGGGATACTGGGCTTCATGGACTGCGGTTTGACTCACAGTGGCTTAGGTTGTTACCTTGTTCTGGACTGGACTGGGGAGTATTAGTGAAGACGTTGTGTGAAGGTTCACTGTGATGTTGTTAGTGTTTGTATATTTATTTAATTTATTTATTTATTTAACATCTCTTATATACCGCGCTATTAAAATCAGTGCGGTGTACAATGAACAAAATATACTGCAATGTGTACAGGTAACATCGAGTTTACAGAGAACAAGGGAATATATAACATGGAATAACAGGGATAACTATGTACAATCAACATTATACTATGAATATGCTTTTATTATATATAACTATGTACAATCAACATTATACTATGAATGTGCTTTTATTATATACCATATTTAAACTCGAGTGGATATTGTACGTGAATTCATGGGTGGCATGGGTCAGTAGAAGTAAAGTGAAATATCGTGGGAACTAACCATTTTCTGATTGGATAAAGGTGTTAAAGTGTTTGGTGTGGGTGGGAGGCCTGTTGGCTGTGTGAGTGTCTGTGGTCACTTCTGGGTAGTATTTTGTGAATAAGTGATGCTTTACAGCTTTGCGGAATTGTAATAGGCTTTTGATGCCGCGGATTTCATGGGGAAGTATATTCCAGTTCCTGGGTGCGAATAATGAAAAAGCTCTGTTTGATGTAGCTTTAGTACATGATGTCATCATCTTGGGAACTATTAAGGTGTTCATAGTTGTAGTCCTTCTGTTTCTATTTTCAGGGGTGTTATGGATTAGTTTTCTGATTGGTGTTGGTGGGTAGATATTCATGGCTTTGAAGGTCAAGACTAGTGACTTATATGAGAGTCTGGCTTGTAGAGGTAGCCAGTGTAGGTCTTTCATGATAGGCGTTATATGAGCAGACCTTGGTGATCCAGAGAGGACTCTTGCAGCTGTATTCATAGCCAGACGAAGTGGATTTAATGTTGATTGAGAGAGCCCATGGAGGATGATGTTTGCAAAATCTAGATGTGGGAGGACTAGTGCCTGGAAGGTTGATCGGAAATCAGTATAGTCCAGTAGTGGACGGAGGTGGCGTAGTGTTCTGATCTTGTGATATATATTCTTTGTCACATTCTTCACATGCATTGTCATATCCAGGTGTTGATCTAATGTTATGCCGAGGTATCGGATCGTGGGTTTGGACGTCAGTTCTATGTTGTTGATCAGCAACGACGGAGGAGGTACGAACTTAAGATTCCTTGTGACAAATAGGACATCAGTTTTGCTATGATTTATTCTTAGGTTTTGAGTCAGCAGCCATTCAGCTACTGCTCCAAAGCAGTTGATTATTGGAGTATACACTGGTTGGTCAGTTTTGAACGGCATGTATATGAGGATGTCATCAGCGTATGCCAGGCATTGTACGTTGAAGGATCTGATCAATTCACATATCGGCTGCATATAAACATTGAACATTAACGCCGATAGTGAAGATCCTTGTGGTACCCCTTGAGACTGTAGGAATGGTTCTGAGGATTCCTGGCCTGTTTTAACTTGTTGCCACCTATTGGAAAGGTAGGATCTACACCATTCTAGTGCTGTGCTTCGAATCCCCTTTTCTCTCAGGCGTTGCAGTAGTATATCGTGGTTCACAGAATCGAATGCGGCGGAAATGTCTAAAAAGATGAGAATAAATCCTTGTTTGATGTTGTTTAATCCTGTGATCAGATCGTTGAATAGGGTTGTAAGGATTGTGTCGACTCCATGTGCTTCTCTGAATCCATGCTGTGATTTGTCTAGTGGTGCTTCTGTGTCAATATGATGCTGGAGTTGTTGTTGGGCAGCTTTCTCGATGATTTTTGCAAGCTGGGGGATGCTTGAGATTGGCCTAAATGATTCAGCTTTGGATGGATCAAGCTTACTGTTTTTTAGTAGAGGCTTGATAGAGGTGTGTTTAAGACTCTGGGGGAATGAGCCTGTTAGAAAGGACTGGTTCAGTATTTTGCATAGGATTTGGCTTAGATCATGTCGCAGGTCTTTGATCCAGTTGGCTGGGCAAGGGTCGTTAGGTGCCGTGCTAGGATTGATGGAGGCGACAATTTTCTCAATTTCATTAGATGATATAGTATTGAAGTTGCAAAATGGAGTTATTTGAGATGCCTTAGATGATATAATGGGGTCGATGGTATTTATGCTTGTGCTGGTTTTAATCATTTTTGATTGCAGGTAGATTGCGTAGTCCTGTGGTCGAGGCATTGCAGGTTGGGCTGAAACTGGCTCTCTTGTTATGGATTTTACTAAGTTGAATAGAGCATGAGGTTTATTGATGGAGCGTTTCAGTAGGTTTGTGTGGTATAGCTTCTTACTCAGTGTTACCTTCTCACGGTGGGTAGCTAGGTGTGTATTGTATGTTTCAAGGGCTTCTGGTGAGTGGGTTTGGCGCCACTGTCTTTCAAGTTTGCGTAGGTGGGTGAGAGATGTACGAAGGTCAGTAGAGAACCAAGGTGCGTGTTCTCGTTTTCTTATTTTCTTATCCTTGTGCTCTGGACATGAGGCGGCTCTGAGGTTCTCGTCCCATTTGGCTACCAGGTCATCTAGCTTGAGGGAGGTGTCCGTCAAGAGTGGTTGGAGGTTATCTAGGACCTTGTCACGGTTGAGAGGTTGAAAACGGACTGCGTGGGTTCCGGGTGGGTTAGATGGTATTTGACTCACGTGAGTGGTATGGGTGGGTATATTGAATTGGATAAGGTTGTGATCGGACCATGGTACTGGTATAACCGATAGTTCAAGGGCTTGGTGTGTTAAGGTGTTGGAATGGGGTGCGAAGATGAGGTCTAGTTTACCTCCTTTAGTGTGGGTGGGAGAATCAACATATTGTTTGTAGCCTAGATCCCCTAGTGCGTCTAGAAATGCTTCAGAGTGGCTGTCATGGAGAGATGGGAGGTTGAAATCACCAACTACCCAATTTGGAGAGCGTGAGGTGGATGTTGCGCATGCAAGCTCGATTATTGTTGGAAGGTCATCTGGTGATGGGGAGGGTGCTCGATAAAGCAGGTTGATTGAGCAGAGTTCATTAGATATAGTGAGGGAGTCAAGGTGGGTTGAGCTGGAGGAGTTGTATAGTTTGAAATTAAGATCTGTTTTGGCGAGTATGAGCGTTCCGCCTCCTTTTTGAGTGGATCTGTGGCTTGTGTAGAGGTCAAATCCAGGAGGTAGCATCTGATTCAGGAGGATGTTGTCGCAATCAGATAGCCATGATTCCGTGACCATCAGGATGTCAAGCTTGTATTGAGGAATCAAGTCCATGACTGCAGGCCATTTTGATCGAATGGATCTGGCGTTTATCAATGCACATTTTAGGAGGCGTTGTCGATGGAGTTTCTCATATTGTGCTTTGTTGATGATTTGAAGGGGAATGTTAAGTAGATGGGAGTGGGATGTGTGGTTGCGTTTTGCAGTTGTGTGGTGGGGGAATTCAAACCATCTCCTTCCATATGTATGAAGTATTGGTATGTATCTAGTATCGTGGTTGAGGGCGTTTATGATGCGGGGGAGCCCAAAGGTAAGGAGGGTAGTGAGTGATAACAGGACCTTATACATTTTAGATTAAATAGAAATAGTGCAATGACTAGCAGCAGTGCAGTGACCCGCAATTGCTATCAACAGTACAATGATTAATTGTTATTGGCACAGTCAAAGGACTATAGACAGTGGTAGTACAATGTGCTAAGTTAGTATTGGCAATGGTATAAAGATTATTGAGTTGCAAATAACAATATTATAGCTTTTGAGAGGCTAATTAGTACTGACAACAGTATTGTACTGACTGGTGATAGCTAGTATCTGGCAGCACAGAGGGTCAGAAGCTGTAAGCGTCAATATGTGTTATTCTAATACTGGAGCTGCTTGGTCCCTGGGACGATTCACGGTGACTAAAAGAACTGGAGATGAGTTTATTCCTCTTTTTGAACCTCTAGTCCAGTCAGAACCTGAGCTAGGCAGCTGGTGTCCTCAGCATTCATTTGCAGTTTCCCAGAGAATTTTCTCCTAATTTATATCCCGTCCCCAGCTTACTTTTATTCGTTCATTGCAGTGAGAGTCCTGGGCTGGGAGCATCCACTGGGTGTCACCCTTGAGCAAGGTCTATAATCCTCTCCAGCAAGAGCTGTGAATGCTGTCTCCACAGTATCCGGGAACTGAAGACCCTTATACAGGGTTTGAAGCAAGGATCCTCTGTCACTGAGCTATGGGCCTGCCCCGTATTACAGTATCTAAGATACAGTATTCTGCTGTATCATCACCACAGCCAGTGGAAGCAACTTTCCCGTGTCTCTGCATTCAGTGACTCAGCAATTACCTGTGAGGGAGTCAATTTAAAACAAGGAGAAGCTTCAAAGGGAAATCTGGTCAGGAGTAGCCTTGAGGAGCACGTCTACTCAAAATGCAAGAGGATCAATGGTACCTTCTTGATAGGGAGGTCAGGCTAACTTACCAAGGGCCTTTGTGGATTATTGCAAGGAGCAAATAGGAAGTGGTAGAGCCTATCTTGGAGTGGAGGAGTAGCCTAGTGGTTAGAGCACTGGCTTGGTAACCAAGCAACAAGGGTTCAATTCCCACTAGCACTCCTTGTGGCCTTGGGCGTCACTTAACCCTCCATTGCCTTGGAAAAAAGGCCTGGCAATCTACTTCTGGTGACATCTGCCAAGAAAACCTAGGAGCTTCTGGGTTGCCAGGAGTCAGGACTGACTCAAAGGCACACATTGCATTGCAGAGTCTATCTTGGAGGCTGATATAATAAGTAATGATGGCCTATGCACATGGTTTTTGCATATAACTCAGTGCTTGATGCAAGAAGGACTTTTGTGCACAAAACATTTAGACATATGAATGAGCTAATGTAACTGCAGTGCTGTTTACATTGCATGTTAATGAAGGCATGGCTATTAATGCAGAGAAGCGTGCACAAGCCTGAAAGCCAAGCGGACCCTCCTCCTGTCTCCCATGATATTGAAAGACGTTGTAGGGCAAATCCACACCACTGAACTCCCAGAAGTACCCACCAAGCCCATGAGACAGGGAAGGACTTCTATCCACAGTAGTCTTGCCTTCAAGACCTTGCTGCTAACCTTCAAGGCCATTAACGGGCTCTCCTCCTCCTCACTTGTGGACCTTACACACATTACTCCCCCCAACAGGGCCAGACGATCTGCAGCAATAGACACACTGACAATCCCCAAAACAGTGACCCAATGCACTCAGGCAACTACAAACAGGGCATTTAGGTACTGTGTACCCAGATGCTGGAATGCCCTACCACCCAACATACAGGCAATCCCCGACCTAACACAATTTAGGAAGGCTTTGAAGCACTACCCAAGTACAACCCAGAGGAAGGAACACCAACCCGCCTCACACACACTAAAGTGCTATGACGAGTCTGTAATCATGTCCAGATATGATGCATATATATCTGTAAATAGTTACCCTGGTTATCCAAGTTGAATCCCCTGTTAATTGTAATTACAGAGTAGTTTCTGCGCCGTAAAATTTTCTGTTCCATGTAAACCGCACTGATGCCGAATAGCACGGTATAAAAGAAACTGTAAATAAATAAAAATAAATAAATAAATATCTCCTCCCGCAGGGCTGAATATTAAGTGTCACTAGAGCCAGCATTTAATATTCATTTATTCACTGCACCTCAGCAGTGGTTGGTCCTTCAGTGACAGACATCAGCGCTAATAGAGCACTTGCCGAGATGCTAAGGTGAACCAGGCCAAAGAGCGATATTTTCCAGACAGTTCATCCAGGGTAGAAATCTAGAAAGATTTAAGTGTAGTAGTGCTTTAGAAATAAAAAAGCAGCATTATTTATTTATTTTACAGGTTTTTTATACCGCTTTATTATTTCAATCAAAGCGGTTTACATTGTAACTTCAACTTGGTAATGTACATTAACCCTTTCGCGTCCACATAATTGTTTTGTAACTGAAATTTTCTTTATTAAGATTTGAGCTAAATGATGCAGCATATAAAGTTTTTTTGAAAAAATTTATTTCTAAGAAACAATATTTACTGTTGCCATATGACAACTACAGTCCTGAATGGCTGAAAATTAGAAACAGTCTTGGCATCAGTTTCATGTACTGCTGGGTGTGAGAGTTTAAACAACAGTTTTTTTCAGATGTCAAGCACAGATACACATCACATTTCACACACAGTGTGCAGATTTTTTGGAAATACAGTCAAACCTCGGTTTTCGTATGCCCCAGTTTTTGTATGCTTCGGTTTTCAACGTCTTTTTTCATTGAGATTTTGTCCTGGTTCTCGTACATCTGCTCGGCTTTCGTACAATTTTAAAATGGTCCGTTCCGGGGGGGCGTTCAGTAAAGTACAGTACTTAGCTTGTTTTTGCGATCCAGACCTCTTTGCTTTCAGCGATCCTTTGAGAAATACAGTAGCAAGAATCAAGGAGTGAGAGTGTGGCTGATCTGATGCTTCTGACACACTCAATTAGAGGACTCCCTGCTGGGACTCCCTGCTGACGGCGAAACTTTGATGGGTCTTCCAAACATGCCAGTCCTGATGGGTCTTCCAAACTTGCTGCTGAGCATTTCATCCAGCTTGCAATTTGCTTCTGAGCCGGAATCGGAGGCGGGTGAGAGAGTCATAGATCAGATTACAGTGCTGTGTGTGTGTGTGCTGTCCTGTGACGATCGGGCAGGTGAGAGAAGTGACAGGAGCTGTTCTACTGCATGACTGAGACTTCAGGGGCCCGTGCTGCTGCAGCCATTGCCACATGGCTCTGAAACGCATGCTCAGCTCTGTGTTCCAGGTTGCCTGAGCGGGAGAGTGGTGTTTCTGGTGGCTGTGGCTGGTGCCTTTACTGAAGGCTTTTTTTTTTTATGGATCCTTCTTGTTGTTTTATTTTTTTTTAAATTCCTGTGCCAGTAAAAGATAAAGAAGGGAAGTAACCCCTGATAGGGCCTTGATACCTGAGGTCCTGATGGAGGGGGATTCCCCTTCCAAACAATAACCTCTCCTCCTCCCTCTCCCCTCCTCACCGTCTTCCATATGCCAACAAGAGTCTTCAATAAAGGTAAAAGTGATGTTAAATGTTCATTTATCCATTTCATTAGTCATTTATATTTATTTCTCATGGTTTTCTGTATGAAAAATATAGTTATTCTCTATAAAATGTATTTTTGTGAATATTTTGGGGTGTCTGGAACAGATTAATTGGATTTACATTATTTCTTATGGGAAATATTGCTTCAGTTTTCATACATTTCGGATTTAGTCAGACTTTTTTGAATGGATTAATCATGAAAACCGAGGTTTGACTGTATAAAATCTGGTGAAAAATTTGAAGGTTACCATATGGCAACAACAGCCATGAAAGGGTTAAACAAGGACACTGATAACTTGGATTTTTCTGAGGCCCAAGGTCACAAGCATTGCCAGTGGGAATTGAACCCTTGATTTTCTGGGTACTAGGCAGTTGCTCTAACCACTAGGCTTCTCCTCCACTCTGTGTTAGAGGCCACTTGCTTTTCTGGGAGTTTCTGAAAATATACAACAGAATGGAAGTGATGTGGGTAAATTCTCTGAGAAGAAAATTACTCTCCATTCGGTGGCTAAAAGTCAGGGCCGGCCCCAGAGTTAGTTCAAGGTTTTGGCGTCCTAGATAAACCTTAAACTTTACACTTCTACTGGCTGTCCAAATCTATTGTTTAGCTTTGAATGTTGTGCTCTTTGCCAAGCCACAGACGTTACATATAACCAACCTCTACGAGTGAAACCAGAAACAATATCCCATACAAAAGGTCACTCACTAGGATCCCTATATTAAACACCATGGTCATGTTTTCACGGTGAACATTTACCCTACAATTATGTTTTTTGTCGGATCGTCTGTCTCGAGGGCGTAGAAACACACTCATGTAACAGACCCTCCTTTTATTCAACTTTTTAAAAAAAAGGTCAGTGCGACCAAGATATGCTTGAGCCCCAGACGTTGGCACCCAAGGCAACAACCTAGTTTTCCTGATGGTTCACCAGGCCCTGCTAAAAGTATGCGCATGGGCTTCATACTATGTAGAAACGAAGAGCGGAGGAGGGCAAGAGAAGAGATGACAAATTTTGACAGAGTTGTGGGGAATAAGAAGAGCAGAAGGGGCAGACCAAGAACTTGGGGGGGGGGGTCATGAGTTAATATTTATTATTTTATTTAGTGGAACCTGATATACCACCCAAGGCCACGTGGCTGTCGTGCCAGATAGCGTGCTTTTAATGCAATCTGTGGGCATACGCATCCGGCTTCCTCTCCTTGTTCAGCGCAGACATTTTGCGCACAGTTTGTTTGCTGTTTTCTTACATCATCATAGAGCAAAATCTCTGCATCTGACTTGCGTTAGCAAAACCTGCACTGAGCTTTAGCACAAGGCTGTAATGAAGGGTTTCCACACTGGCCTTTCAGTGAAAAATAACCTAAGTAGGGTCAGAAAAACACCTGTAATATAGGCAACGCCAAATAAAAATGGTACAGTATATTAGCAACCCAGTCATGCAGCCAGTTCATGCAAGGAAAGGGGTCCTCACTCTGAAGCTGGGTATGGTGCTACCCATCAGGTAGGCACATGCCAAAAGAAAGTTCCTAACTAGCCCCTATGTGCAGCTCACAAAATACAGAGCAGAATTTTATAAGGGGGCCCCTAGTTTAAGGGCGTTTGTAGGAATCTGTATTAGGGCAATTTTATAAAGACAAAATAGGCACCTACTTGCCTTTATAAAATACTAGCTTAAGTAGCAGATCTTGTGCCTGTTCTGGTGTAAATGTCTGTGCCTATAATTTTTAAATACCAGCAAAGAAAGCACCATCATGTCAAAGCGTGTCCTTCTACACCTGTTGGAAACTTATATGTGGCCATTTACACACACATGTAGCCATATACACAAGGAAATGACTTACAGTCTACGTTGTCCCCCGCAGCCCCCTCTGGTGGTGGCATAGTGGTTCCACCGGGGCTGGGGAGCGCATAAGATTAGGGGTATTAGGGTTGGCCTGTTGCGAGGGTCATGAGGTAGCGGCCCTCTGTGCCAACCTCGTTGCCAACTTCCCAATAAAGCGACTTTCAGCCAAGTGTAGGGAAAAAGGAAAAAGGCATTTATTTCACCTTTACGCAAAATGGTTCAAAATATGCGGTTAAGAAAATACAGGGCTGTATCATTCCTTGTATCAGGTTCAACTCACACAAAACGTTCAAAATAACATTGTTAATCTTCACAGAAACTTAAAACATAAGGCATCCTGTATTCTCTTCATACATTCTGTTGCTCCAAACAGCTTAAACTAAAGCTTTCCTACTGTACAATAAATACAATCCATGGGTTCAACTGCCTCATCAACCTCAGATTCCCCTGGCATCCATTCCATCTCTGAGGGGTCTGAGTCTGAAACCTCAGGAGGGTTGAATTCAGGCTTTCTGAAAGCATGCCACACTGTGTTCCAATGCTGGTTTGTCAGCTTGGGACGTCGGTTTTTGGCTATGGTATAGAACCCTGGCTGTTCATCTGCTACAGGTTTAAAAGTTCGCTTGTCCCAGCCTTTAGCATTACTAGCTTTCTTCTTGGAGAGATTATCTGTTACTTTTTGCATAAAAGTGTCCTTATCATACAGATAAAACTCATTCTTTTGTTTCTCTCTGGTGCTAGGTTTAGGCAAGCAATTGCAGGCAACAACTGTTTTACCTTTCAACTTCCTGCAGTCTCTTACAGGAAAGGCTTGAGGCCTAGCCTGATTGTCCTCCAATTCTTGCAGGCTCAAGTATTCCCTGTGTGTCTTAATTAATTCTTTAGAGTGGGGAGAAACTTCTCTGAGGCATGGCTGCAGCTGATGCGCTTGTCCTTCACTTCCACCCCTGTGGCAGTTGGCTAATGGCCGCGCCCTCTCAGCTCTTCCCTGTTCCCCAGGCCTCTGAGTTTTCCACTCCTCCTTCAGGTTACTTCTATAAAAACCTTTAAAAGTACCTTTCTCTCCTTGGGTATTCTTTTCAGCTGGATATCTCTTTCTCAGATTGTGTCCCAGCCCTTCTCCCTGGATAGGGCTTTCTCTCAGGCTGGAAGGGAGAGCACCTCCTTCCTTGGCTGCTCTCTGCAGTGCTGCTCCTTCCAGTTGTCTCTGGCCTTCCTCTAGGCCTGCTCTTTGGCCTTCACCTCGGCCTGCTCTCTGAGTTACTCCTTGGCCTGCTTCTCGGCCTACTCTCTGGCCTGCTCTCCCAGTTGCTTCAACTCCTCGAGCTGCTCTGGGTCTGACACCGACTCCAACTCTGTCTCTGACTCCGACGACTCCTTGACTCAGCTCTGTCCCTGCTTAAATCGGGACTAACTGATTCTAGGTCCTGCCCATAGAGGCGTGGTTCCTCTGCTTCCAGGCTGGCTCTCCTGCTCCCTCTATGTGGACCTTCAGGAAATTGCATGTGAAGCTTGTTTTTTTCAAAATTTAAAACTTTTTTTCTTTCTGCCAGAGGGTCCGCTGTATCACAACGTTCAAAATAAGGCGAGTTTGCAGGCTTATTCCTTTCAGGTGGAGACTCGGGGAAGCCAGGGCTCCAATCCTGCTTCTGCCACTCACATTCTTTCTCAGCTTGGGCAAGTTGCTTTATCTCCCATTGCTTCAGTGACTTGTTTAGGCTGTTTGGGACAGAAACATATTGTACCAGAATATTTATCACCACTGTACAGTGCTGTGTACAGCCAGCAGCTCTATAAAATGCTAAGTATTAGTATTATAGGTGGAGACTTCAACAAAATGGCCAAGTACCTAAAGGAGGAGCTGACAGGGTGGAAGGGGATAAGGGAAGTGGAATTGCAATGGGCTAAACTAAAAAAGGCAATAAAAGGGGCAACAGATAAATATATAAGAAAAGTAAATAAAAACAAGAGGAGAAGGAAACCTATGTGCTTTTCCAAAGAAGTGGCTGCTCAAATAAGGGCAAACAAACACAGCTATTGCAGAATTCAAAAGCTTGCAAACAGAAGAACACAAAATAGTGGAGGAGTGGCCTAGTGGTTGGGGCAAGGTACTTCAGGCCGGAAGGTCAGGGGTTCAAATCCCACTAGAGGACAGCAACCTTGGACCGGAAGGACTGGGGTTTCTAGTCCCACAGGTGCTCCTTGTGGTCTTGGGCAAGCCACTTAACCCTCCATATCCCATGTTCCCTGTAAAATAGTTATCTCCAAGTTATAATGCCCTGTTCAATGTAATTTCAGTTTGTTCAATGTAAACCGCACTGATGCAGAATAGCGCGGTATATAAGACAATGTAAATAAATAAATATTACAGGACCAAACTCAAGCAGACAAAAAGAGAAATAAGGATATCAAAGGCAGAGGAAAAGATGGCTAAAGATGTTAAGTGCATCAACAAAACTTTCTTCAGGTATATTTGGGAAAGGAAGAAGATCAGAGGTGGAATTGCAGGGCTCAGAAGTGCTAGAAACAGACTCATGGAAAATGACATTGATAAAGCGAAATTGCTAAACAAATACTTCTGCTCTGTTTTTACTAAAGAAAATCCTGGAGAAGGACCACCTGTGACTCCCAAATATAAAAATGGGAATGAGGTAGATACCACACCATTCGGAGAGGATGAGGTGTTAGAACAACTTGCAAAACTGAAAGTGGACAAGGCCATGGGACCGGATGGGATACAGCCCAGGATACTGAAAGAGCTCAGAGAGGTTCTTGCAGGGCCGTTAAATGATGTTTTCAACAGATCTTTGGAAACAGGAGAGGTTCCTCAGGACTGGAGAATGGCTGATGTCGTACCTTTACACAAAAGTGGTGACAGGGAAGAAGTATCAAACTACAGGCCCGTGAGCCTTACCTCGGTGGCAGGAAAGGTAATGGAGACGCTCCTGAAAGAGAGAATAGTGAACTTTCTCAAAACCAGAGGGTTATAGGATCCGAGGCAACATGGTTTTACCAAGGGGCAATCTTGCCAGACAAATCTGATTGAGTTCTTTGACAGGGTAACCAGAGAACTGGATCAAGGACACGCGATGGATGTCATCTACCCGGATTTCAGCAATCCCTTTGATACTGTCCCTCCTAGGATCAGAAATTGGTTGACTGACAGACGACAGAAGGTGAACTATCATTAAAATCATCTCAAATACTTGAAGATTGGCGGATCGCCAATGTAACACCAATTTTTAAAAAGGGTTCAAGGGGTGATCCAGGAAACTACAGACCGGTAAGCCTCACGTCAGTACCGGGAAAAATGGTAGAAACCATCATAAAGAATAAAATTACTCAGCATGTAGATAGTCATGGCCTAATGGGAGACAGCCAACATGGCTGTAGACAAGGAAGATCTTGTCTTACTAATCTGTTATGTTTTTTTGAAAGTGTGAATAAACAGGTGGACAAAGGTGAGTCGGTTGATATAGTGTATCTGGACTTTCAGAAAGCCTTTGACAAGGTCCCTCATCAGAGACTTTTGGCAAAACTAAAGAGTCATGGGATAGGAGGCAGTGTACTACTGTGGATCAGGAACTGGTTAAAAGAGAGAAAGCAGAGGGTTGGGCTAAATGGCCAATTTTCCCAATGGAGAAAGGTGAATAGTGGTGTACCCCAGGGATCTGTGCTGGGTCTGCTGCTTTTTGACATATTCATAAATGACCTGGAAAGTGGAATAACGAGTGAGGTTATCAAATTTGCAGATGACACAAAACTATTTAAAGTTGTTAAAACCTAAGAGGATTGTGGAAAATTGCAAGAGGATCTTGATAAATTGGAAGACTGGGCATCAAAATGGCAGATGAAATTTAATGTGGACAAGTGCAAAGTTATGCATCTAGGGAAGAACAACCCAAACTATGGTTACACGATGCAAGGTTCCACATTAGGAACCACCACCCAGGAAAATGATTTAGGCGTCATTGTGGATAACATGTTAAAACCCTCGGCCCAGTGTGCAGCGGCAGCCAAGAGAGCAAATAGAATGCTAGGTATCATAAGGAAAGGAATGGAAAATAAAACAAAAGATATTATAATGCCTCTATACCGTTCCATGGTGAGACCGCACCTTGAATATTGTGTGCAATTCTGGTCACCGTATCTTAAAAAGGATATAGCGTTATTAGAAAAGGCTCAGAGAAGAGCCACCAAAATGGTAAAGGGGATGGAAGGATACTCCTATGAAGAAAGGCTAAAAAGGTTAGGGCTCTTTAACCTGGAAAAGAGACGGCTGAGGGGAGATATGATAGAAGTCTATAAATTAATGAACGGAGTGGAACGGGTAAATGTAGATCGACTGTTTACGTTATCAGAATATAGGAAGACTAGGGGACATGCAATGAAGCTACAGGGTAAACAATTTAAGACAAATAAAAGAAAATATTTTTTTCACTCAACGTGTAATCAAACTCTGGAATTTGTTACCGGAGGATGTAGTAAAGGCTGTTAGTGTAGCTGGGTTTAAAAAAGGCATGACATGAAGCTGCAAGGTGGTAAATTGAAAGGCAATGTCAGGAAATACTTTTTCACTGAAAGGGTGGTGGATGCTTGGAATGCCCTCCCGATGGAGGTGGTGGGGGCAAACACAGTGACGGAATTCAAAGTGGCCTGGGACAGACATAGTGGATCACTTTACAGCAACAAGATTAAATCTAAATAAACTGAACCATCTAATTTCTCAACAAATAGGGGTGTCCTACATGGAGCAATGGAGGGAGGAGCAGTGGGTTCATCCCTAAACAAACAAAGATATGGGGAGGGGTGCAGCTGCTCCTGGTGGGTACACCACTAAGCAAAGACATGGGAAGGGGTGCACCTACTCCTGCCATATGGCTGGGCAGACTAGATGGACCACGCTGGTCTTTATCTGCTGTCATTTACTATATTACTATGAGATGTGCTGGGCGCCAGTGTCTCAGCCTGCTCCAGAGGAAATGTTCACAGCCCCTATGGAGTCACCACAGCCCGTGACTGCAGGGTCCTGAAGAAGCCCTGGTACAGGGGCTACAGCCGAGGAATGGGTAGCAACGACTGAGCTAAGTGAGAAGCAAAGGGGATACAGAAGAGGGGAAAATCCCCGATTATTTGCAAATAAAGACTCATGATGTCAGATCCCAGCCCTGGTTCTGACTGAGGTGGAGAAATTGATGCAGCCAAGTCTAGAAAAATCCCCTTTACACAGGCTTTCAGACCGGTCTCCATGCAGACTCACCACCTGATGTCACCACCATCTAAAATGCAGAAATGTCTGCCTATAGTTCACTCACCTCAGTCTCATGTGTATGGCTTCACAAATACATATGCACATCCGGCTGTAAGGGATTAATGGGAAAAAGAGAATCTATGATTTGTTATGCAGCAGGTTGGGAAGGTAGAGTACTGAAGGCGTGGCTTTGGTAGGAAGTATAGAGGTGAATCAACTCCAGCATGATGTCACTAGAATTGTGTGGCAAAATGAGGTGAGGTGAGGGCTACAGTTTTTAATGTATTAGTTGGATGTGTTGTATAATATATATCTCCTGCCCTGTACAGCTGGTACTCCAGTTCCTGGTGCACCTGTACCATGTCGGGCTGAAATCTAATTCTGTCAGGGTGCACTTGAGTGTTATAGCTGCTCACCACCACCCGATAGAGGGCAAACCTCTCTCAAGCCAACCCCTAGTTTCACAGTTTATGTGGGGACTTCTACTGTCAAAACCCACACTCTACCCCCCCCCCCTGGCGGTCAAGTGGGACCTCAACTTGGTGCTCTTCCAGCTTACCAGACCACCGTTTGAGCCCCTGGCAGCGTGCTACTTTCGGTACCTGTCCTGGAAGGTGGCCTTCTCAGTGGCCTTAACCTCAGCTCGCAGGGTGAGCGAACTCCAAGCCCTAGTGGCAGATCCTCTGTCAAGAACAGATGGTGCTCCGCACTCACCCCAAGTTCCTCCCGAAGGTGGTATCCTCGTCCACCTCAACCAAGAGGTTGTACTTCCTACCTTCTTTCTGTGACCTCACGCCGGCAAAAAGGAGCTCATACTCCATACAATGGACTGCAAACAGGCCCCGTCCTTCTATTTACAGAGGAACTGGGGCCACCGTAAAGAGCCTCAGTTTTTCATGTCCTATGACTCCTGCAGACTGGGGCTTCCCGTGACCGAGTGTACTTTGTTCACTTGGGGAGCAGACTGTATTGCCCTTGTCTATGTGTGAGCAGGCCTCTCCCTGGAACACTGGATCACAGCGCATCGTATAAGGGCGATAGCCCCGTTGGTAGCCAACCTCTGCTTGGTGCCGGAGATCTGCAGAGCCACCACATGGTCTTCAATTCACACGTTTGCAGGCCACTACTTCCTGGAAAGCGAGTTCCACCTTCGGCCAGGCAGTACTCTGTAATATCTTTGGGGTGTAGGCAACTCCTGTTCTCTGAACCTTGTGTTCAGGCTACCGGAGTGATAGTGCCACTGGGCGCTAGGGTCTTACAAAGTCTCTCAGCGGGGACTCACCTTTCTGCAATTCACAGCTACCCATTTGGCCGCAGTTGGTGCTGTCTTGGTTCGGTCCTCGGCAGCCTGGAGCTAGGGAGTCCCATATGTGATAACGGACTTCCTGCTTGTTCCTGGAGAAAGTGTAGTTACTCACCTGTAACAGGTGTTCTCCAAGAAAAGCAGGAATCAGTCCTCACAACCCTCCCTCCTCCCCTAGGTGTTGCCTTCCCTATCTTGCTTAATTTGTTACTGCCGTCTTAGCTATGTCACTGACTGAGCAAGATGGCACCCTTGGGCGGGAAGGGGACCACACGTGTGGTAGCATTCCCAAAGGCTTTCTATGAAAGGTGGGGAAATGCTCCATGTGGGTTCTGTCAGCGCCGACATCACCCATATGTGAGGACTGATTCTTGCTATTCCCAGAGTACACCTGTTACAGATGAGTAACTACGCTTTTTCTGGAAGCTAGCTTCTCTTCTATCGTGGATCAAATAATTTTACTAGCATTTCCCATCCTTCTTGAGCAGTTTCAACCTTGAAAAAACATGTGGCTTCTGTAAAAAAAACAACAACCCATGAAGAGAAATCCCCAGCTATAGAATATAGTTTAAATGGAAAAGTAGATCTTTCATACCTCTTAAGCATTTGTGTGAATTATTAAATACTACAATGTTATGACTCTCAGAAGGCAAGTTTTCTGTTTATGCACAATGTTCTCTTTGTCACTGGAATGATGTATGTGAACAATATCCCCTGCTCTTCTATCGGTTCTTTCTTTGGGTCCAACTGGGTCCTATCCAATTCCAGTGAATCTACTTTTCTTAGATTAAGCATCTAGTTTCATCTTAAAAAGCAACTTTCCCTTTTTAATTCTATCATTTTTTGCCTCCCCTATGGCATCTGAGTTTCCTTCAGCTTTTAGTTTGCTTTATACTTGTTTCCCCAAGTGTTTCTTGAAGTTCTCTCACTTTTACTTTTAATAGAGCTCAAATGTCTGCCTCAGAAGTTGGTGCTCCCTAAAGTGCTTTGACTTTTTTTTCCAGCTATACTCGTCTACTTAATTTCTCTTGTCTAAAATAATTTATTTCAAGAATAGCTGGGGCTTATTTTCATCCAGCTGAACTGGAGGAATTCAAGCCTACATTACCTCTGTGTTTAATGTCTTTTTAGTTTTCGGTTGCTCAAGCTGTGTTCAGCTACAAAATTGCCACTTTATCTGCACAGTACAATTAGTCTGAAAATGATAATTACACTTACCTGGTAATTGTAGTTCCTTGAGTGACGACAGTTCAGTCCTCTACTTCTGGGTTGTCAAACTCCTCCTGCAGCTTGGAGACTGGTATGTCAAATTCATGACATCACTGGATATAGCCTGCTGCTCTCTCTCTTCACCTCCAGTGTTAACTACTAACAAAGCAGACTCAAAGGAGCTACAAATAAGTAGCAAACAACGCCAACTGCACCTAACGTAGGCTAAATAAAACCTTATACAGTCAAACCTCGGTTTTCATGATTAATCCGTTCCAAAAAGTCTGACTAAAACCGAAACGGACTAAAACCGAAGCAAGATTTCCCATAGGAAATAATGTAAATTCAATTAATCCGTTCCAGACACCCAAAAATATTGACAAAAAGTACATTTTATAGAGAATAACTATATTTTTACATACAGAAAACAATGAGAAATACATATAAATGACTAATGAAATGGATAAATGAACATTTAACATCACATTTAACTTTATTGAAGACTCTTGTTGAGGGGAGAGGGAGGAGGAGAGGTTATTGTTTGGAAGGGGAGCCATGTGGCAATTGCTGCAGCAGCACGAGCTCCCGAAGTCTCAGCCAGCACTTCTCTCAGCTGCCCGATCGTCCACAGCACAGCAAACACAACGAGACTTTAGGACACCAATCTGATCGCTGACTCCGTCTCAACCCCGCAAGAGAAAGAACTGCCTGCCACATTCATTCAACATCTCCTGCTTACCCTGCTACCTCCGAGCCTGAGGGGGCGCTCCAGAGAACAGGCAGGCGGTGGAGAGATCGGGGCCTTCCTCTCTGCAATCCTTGCATGTCTGGCTCGAGGATGTTGCTCACCTGCCTTTCAGATCTCAACACGCGATCGGTGAGTCCGGGGGGGGGGGGGTGCTGCCGGGACTGGGCAGGCAGTGTACTGTCTGCAGACCAGGGTGTACGAAAACCGAGGCATCGACGAAAACCGAGACAAGATCTCAGTCGGGAAAAGACGTCGAAAACCGAAACCGACGAAAACCGGGGCAACCGAAAACCGAGGTTTGACTGTAACTACCTGCCATTCTGGCGTCTAACGCCCTGCACTGCCACTGACAATAGTAGCCACCTTCTCAGAAAAACAGAAGAAGTGACTTACCTGCATCAAAGGACCATGCGGCACCCGGCTGAGCCCTCCTCTGAAACAAAATCTCTGGGCGGGAATGAGGACTGAACTGTCGTCACTCAAGGAACTACAATTACCAGGTAAGTGTAATTATCATTTCCTTATCGTTCCTCCAGTTCAGTCCTCTACCTCTGGGATGTACCAGAGCAGTAACTATTGGGAGGGACCTTTCCAGCCGGATCGCATCATTCGCCGCTGCAACATCCAGACGGTAATGCCTACTGAACATATGCAAAGATGACCACGTAGCCGCCCTACAAATCTCACTCGGCGGTACCAGACCATGTTCCGCCCACGAGGCCGCTTGAGCCCTGGTGGAATGAGCCCTCAAACCGTCCGGCACCACACAACGTTGTAACAAGTACGCTGAAGTAATCGCTTCTCGAATCCAACGGGCGATGGAAGCCTTAGACGCTGCCTCGCCCTTACGCCTACCCCCAAATAACAGGAACAGGCGATCGGACCTGCGAAAAGACTTCGTAGTCTTCAAATACTGCCGCAACGCTCTCTTAACATCCAAGCAATGGAAACGGCGATCCTCAGAATCTCCCGTTACGGAACCTAGAACAGGCAAACACACCGACTGGTTCAAATGAAAAGGAGAAACTACCTTAGGCAAGAAGGACGGCACGGGTCGTAGCACTACTCGTTCTCTAGAGAAGGACAAGAAAGGCTCTCTAGCCGACAGCGCTTGTAACTCCGAAATGCGCCGCGCCGAACAAATCGCTACCAAGAAGACCACTTTAAGAGTGAGATCCTTTAGCGACGCAGAATGCAAAGGTTCAAAGCGCGGCTTGACCAGCGCTGACAAAACCAGATTAAGATCCCAGGACGGAACCTGAATTTGACGGGAGGGCCGCAGCCTAGAAACCGCTCTCAGGAAACGGATGACATCCGCATGCGCCCCCAATGCTACACCCTGAACCTTGCCACGATAACAGGACAGTGCCGCCAACTGCACCCGCAAGGAGCTGGCTGCCAACCCCTTATCAAAGCCCCTTATCAAAGCCCTCCCGTCAAATTCAGGTTCCGTCCTGGGATCTTAATCTGGTTTTGTCAGCGCTGGTCAAGCCGCGCTTTGAACCTTTGCATTCTGCGTCGCTAAAGGATCTCACTCTTAAAGTGGTCTTCTTGGTAGCGATTTGTTCGGCGCGGCGCATTTCGGAGTTACAAGCGCTGTCGGCTAGAGAGCCTTTCTTGTACTCATCTCTCTCCTTACCCTTGGACTCCCCAACCTCTCAATTGCATTCCACCAGGACTCTAACCCCATTCCAATCCTACACCATGGAAGGAGACGGCCCGAGCTCCCATACCATACCACAACAAAAACTAACCACACACCCCACTCCCACCTACTTAACATCCCCCTCCAACTATTCAAAAAGACACAAGCCAAGAAACAACGTCAGCAACGCCTACTGAAATGTGCTCTGATAAACGCCAGATCAGTGCGCTCAAAATGGCCTGCAGCCATTGATCTGATATCACTACACAATCTCGACATCCTGATGATCACCGAGACTTGGTTGTCAGCATGCGACAATGTTCTCTTAAACCAGATGCTACCCCCAGGATTTTCCCTATATACTTGCCACAGGTCCACTCAGAAAGGAGGCGGGACACTCATCCTGGCCAAAGCTGACCTCCAATTTAAGTTGCGTAACACCTCCAGCTCTACTCACCTTGACACCCTCACCATATCAAGTGAACTCTGCACCATCAACCTCATATACCGGGCGCCCACTCCATCACAAGATGACCTATCAACAATAATTGAGTTAACATGTCAGAATTCCACCCCGAACTCTCCAAACTGGTTAATTGGCGACTTTAACCTCCCATCTCTTCAAAACAGCCACTCAACAACATTCCTTGAAGCCCTAGAGGATCTAGGATACATACAATGTGTCAACTCTGCCACCCACACTAAGGGGGGCAAGCTCGACCTAATATTCGCACCTCTTTCTAATGCCTCATCATCCCAAGACATCGCACTATCCGTGACACCAGTGCCATGGTCCGACCACCACCTCCTTAGCTTCCACATACCCATAAGCACTCCCAGTGACAACCAGACAACAACAAATACAAATAATTCCAGAACTACTGCAGCCCGCTTCCGCCCACTCAACAAGAGCGAAGTCCTAGAGAACCTCCAACCTCTTATGACCAACGCATCCCTCAGCCTTGATGACCTCATATCTAAATGGGACGATAACCTCAGAGCTGCATCCTGTCCATCTTTCGCCGAAAAAACTACAAAACGACGAGAACATGCACCCTGGTTCTCCACGGACCTACGAACATCGCTTCACCATCTACGCAAACTCGAAAGACAATGGCGTCGAACCCACACCTCTGAAGCACACACTGCATACAACTCATACTTGCTGACCCACCGTGAGAAGATAACACAAAAAAGGAAACTATCACACTGATACTTTAAAACGCTCCATCAACAAACCACATGCTTTATTCAATATAGTAAAGTCCATAACAGGAGAACCAATCTCAGTCCACCCCCCAATGCCTCAACCACAGGACTATGCAGACTATTTACAATCGAAGATGGTTAAGACAAACGCAAACATAGGCACTAATAATCCCTCCACACCATCTGAGACTTTTCAAGCAACGCCACTATGCAACTTCACCACAGTATCCACTAAAGAGGTCGCCGACATCGTCGCTTCTGTTAATCCCAGCACAGCACCTAATGACCCCTGCCCAGCCAGCTGGATCAAAGAGCTTCGTCATGACATAAGCAACATCCTGGCCAAAATTCTGAACCAGTCCTTCACCACAGGATCATTCCCGCAGAGCCTCAAAAACACCTCTATCAAACCATTACTAAAAAATAGCAAACTAGATCCAGCCAAAGTAGAATCCTTCAGACCAATATCGAGCATCCCCCACCTTGCCAAGATCATTGAGAAAGCTGCCCAACAACAAATCCAGCAACATATCGACACCGAAGCACCATTGGATCCAGCCCAACACGGATTCAGAGTAGCACACGGAATAGACACTGTCCTCACAACCCTGTTTAACGATCTGATCACAGGAATCAACAACATACAACAAGGCTTTGTCCTTATTTTCCTGGACATATCTGCCGCCTTCGACTCAGTGAGTCATGACATTCTTCTACAACGCCTGAAAGAAAAGGGGATCCAAAACACAGCTCTAAAATGGTGTGAATCCTACCTATCCAATAGATGGCAGCAAGTCAAGGCTGGCCACTCATCCTCCGAACCATTTCTACAAACACAGGGAGTTCCCCAAGGTTCGTCCTTATCTTCATTGATGTTTAACATTTATATGCAGCCGATATGCGACTTAATTCGATCCTTCAACGTAAAATGCCTTGCATACGCTGATGACATCCTCCTTTACATGCCATTCTTGATAGACCAACCAGTGCTCTCCCCAATAATTAATTGCTTCGAAGCAGTAACAGATTGGCTTTTATCCCAGAATTTACGGATAAATCACAGCAAAACGGATGTCCTATTTGTCACGAGGAACCTCAAATTCACACCCCCTTCATCTCTACGAGTCAACAATATAGAGTTGAAATCCAAATCCACAATTCGTTACCTCGGCATCACCCTGGACCAGCACCTGAACATGACAACGCATATAAAAAACATCACAAAGGCAATATACCATAAGATCAGAACTCTACGTCACCTCCGACACTTACTGGACTTCACAGACTACCGAACAACCTTTCAGGCTCTAGTCCTTCCACATGTTGATTTCGCGAATATTATTCTTCATGGCCTTCCACAGTCGACCTTAAACCCGCTCCGCTTAGCCTTGAATGCAGCCGCAAGAGTCCTCTCCGGATCATCAAGATCCGACCACATAACACCCATCATGAAGGATTTACATTGGCTACCTCTTCACGCCAGGATCCAATACAAATCACTGGTTCTTACCTTCAAAGCCCTAAATAACTACCCCCCTACGCCAATCAGCACGCTAATCCATGGCACCCTAGAAAATAGAAGCAGAAGATCTACTGCACGGAACACGTTAGCAGTCCCCAACCTAATGACTAAATGCACAAAAGCTACCTCCAACAGAGCCTTCTCCTTATTTGCCCCTTTAAACTGGAATGCACTCCCCCATGAAATCCGTGGAATAAAAAGCATCATACTATTCAGAAAAGCTTTAAAACTCCACCTATTCACAAAATATTACTCAGAAACCTCCAGTAATAGAAGCACATCCAACAACCTGCAAACTTCCCCCATATACCTGCCGCCCCTGCACATCATCTCCTCAGATAATGGTTAGCTTCACAAAACTAATGCAACACCCATTTACATTAAAGTATTGTACATAGTTTGAGTTAATATGTATTTAGTTCCCCTGGTTTCCTTCCCATGTTCATTTTCCTGTTCTCTGTAAAACTCAATGTTGTTTGTATACATTGTAGTATGCTTGTTTGATGTACACCGCGCTGATTTTAATAGCGCGGTATAGAAGCAAATGTTAAATAAATAAATAATAAAATCTTGGAGAAAACTCAATACTGAAGGCACTGCGACCGTGGCCGCTCGAAGCTGATGTCGCGAACACCAGTCTTCAAAAATACGCCATATTCGCACATACGTCAATGAAGTAGAACGTTTCCGCGCGCTTAGCAGGGTAGAGATTACCGCCACAGAGTAACCTTTCTTCCTTAACCGTGCCCTTTCAATGGCCATACCGTAAGCGAGAACCGATCCACTTGGGGCATGAATAACGGACCCCGACACAGCAAATCCGACCGAACCGGAAGACGCCAGGGTCAACCGTCTAAGAGCCTCATTAGATCCGCATACCACGGGCGCCTTGGCCAGTCGGGAGCCACCAGAAGCACTTTTCCTTGATATGCCTCTATCTGTTGCACTACCCGACCTATCAGCGCCCAGGGCGCAAAACGTACAGAAGCCCTGACGTTGGCCACCGCTGCAACAGCGCGTCTAGGCCTTCCTATATCCTCTCTCTCCTTCTGCTGTAAAAGCGCGGCACCTTGGCTGACTGAAAGGTCGCCATCAAGTCCATTATTGTTATCTCCCAACGCCGCACGATCTGCGCAAAGACTTCGGGATGCAGCTCCCACTCCCCTGCATCCACGCGCATCCTGCTGAGGAAATCCGCCACCACGTTGTCTCTTCCTGCGATGTGCGCCGCTGAAATTGCTGTCAACCGACACTCCACCCAGGCAAACAGCAAGTCCGACTCCTCTTCCATTGCTGCACTTCCCGTGCCTCCCTGACGATTGATATAAGCGACCGTCACGGAATTGTCAGACAGAATCCGAATGGCACGGCCCAGTACCACCTTCTCGAACTCGGTCAGGGCTCTCGCCACCGCCCGCAACTCTAACCGATTGATCGACCACACCGACTCCAGGGGGGACCATAAACCCTGCGCAAACTGGCCGCCGCAGTGGGCTCCCCAACCCGAGAGACTGGCATCCGTCATCACCGGAACCCACTCCGGTTGCTCTAGAGGCATTCCGGCCTCCAGCAAGGACGGATGTAACCACCACTGAAGCGACTGGCGAACCTTGATGGGGCAGGGTAACCGCTTGCTGCGGATCCTTCTGATGCGACCAACGTCTCAGCAATGCCCTCTGTAGCGGCCGCATATGCACCTTGGCCCACGGTACCGCCTCCAAGGTTGCCGCCATCGTTCCCAACACTCGCAAGTAAAGCCAAGCCGTCGGGGCAGGAGTGGCCCGGAAGGAACGCACCAAGCTGCGCAGAGCCTGAGCCCTCTTGGTCGGTAGGAACACCAGCGCTCTGCGAGTGTCGAACCGAACCCCAAGATATTCGAGCACCTGAGCCGGCTGAAGATGGCTTTTGTTCGGATTCACCACCCAACCAAGGCTCTGCAGAAAACTGACCACTCTTTCGGTCACCTGTCGACTCTCTGCTGCGGACTTTGCCCGAATTAACCAATTGTCAAGATACGGATGTACCAGAATACCTTCCTTGCGCAACGCCGCTGCCACGACCACCATAATTTTGGTGAATGTGTGCGGTGCCGTCGCCAGGCCGAACGGCAACACCCGGAACTGATAGTGACCCCAAGGTAAGGCTAACCTTAATAACCTCTGATGAGCCTCCTGGATGGGAATGTGCAAATAAGCCTCCGTCAGATCCAAGGACGTGAGAAACTCTCCTCGACGCACCGCGACGATTACCGACCGCAGCGTTTCCATACGAAAGTGGGGCACTCTCAAACATCGATTCACTCCTTTGAGGTCCAAGATAGGCCGCAGAGCCCCGCCTTTCTTTGGCACCACGAAATATATGGAGTACCGACCCAAACCGTACTCCGCCTGAGGAACCTCCACTACCGCCCCTAAGCGCAGTAGGCGGTCCAAGGTGTCCCGAACCGCAAGGGTTTTCTTTTGCCCCTTGCAAGGAGACATGACGAAGGCATCCCGCACCGGCCTTGCCAGCTCCAGGGCATAACCATGCTGAATGATCTCCAGTACCCACTGGTCGGACATGATGGGGGTCCAAGCGGACAGAAACTCCCGAAGCCTCCCGCCAATGGGAGCGTCCGCCGCCGGGACCCGCCGTATCCTCATTGCGATTTACGAGCTGCTGAACCGGAGCCCGAGGCAAAACCCCTAGTCGCCCCCCGAAACCCTTGACCGCGGGCAGGGAACCTGCCCCTCTGAAAGGCCCCATACCGCGCAGCCCGAAATCTCGAAACTGACCTCGAAAAGGTTGAGAGACCTTTCCCTGTTTCGGCCTATCCTCAGGCAGTCTGTCCGTCTTGGACTCCCCCAGGTCCTTGGACTCCCCCAGGTCCAGTCTTGACGGACTGGAAAGGGGGGCTGTTACTTCTGGAGAGAAATCTGAAATTGTGAGTATATACTTCTGGGAATTTTTCTGAAAGGAATTGTTTTTCTTTTAAAGCTAATTAATCTGTGAACCCACTATTTTTTTTGTTAAATCAGTCAGGGCCTAGTAGCAACAGTTTAAGATTCAATTTAAAAACACAGAAGAGAACTTTCTGGTTACCTTTCATACCCAGTAGACAGCTGTAGTTTAAATTTCATAGTCACTCAGGGCCTAGCATCAGCAAAGTACTTTTAGTTTCAAATTAAAACACAGAAGAGAGCTTTCTGGTTAAATTTAGAATCCAGCAGAGAGCTTGTAGTTTAAATTTCATAATAGGTTAGAGCCTAGTAGCAGCAAAGAGCTATAATTTAAATCAAATCAGAATATAGTTTTCCTCAGCAGCACAGGACAAGGTACTGTGTAGCAGCCCTTTTTTAATAAGTGTTATATCCCTCCCTCCCTCCCCACACCCACCCTCCCCTGGGAATTTCACAGCTTTATAGGTACTTGCACAACTTAAAAGACAGGAGGTGCTCTCAGGTGAAGCTCATTACCCAAATCAGTCATACACCAAGGACCTGAGATTAATTAAGCTTCAGGTGAACAAGGTATATTAAACTTCTTAGGTACAGTTTTAGTGGTATAAATATCCATTGCATCCTTTAGTACATATAGAACTTAAAGATCTAAACACAAACTTAAAACTAAGATGCAGACAGCAGTCCAGCAGCGGGATGTGGGCTTTCCAGTCTTTTGCATTGAGTGTCACATGTATGATTTTCTCCCAGCTGGTGAGAGGTCTTACGTGTGCACTAGGTGCAAGGAGCTCTCTGCTCTCAGGGAACAAGTCCGTTCTCTAGAGGCTAGAGTAGCAGACTTGGAAAACATAAGACAGACAGAGAGGTACATAGACGAGACCTACAGGGATATAGTCCTGAAGTCCCACCTCCAGTCTGGCAGCATCCCTGTTGCCATGGAGGAGAGAGGTCACGTGACAGGAGAGCATCACCCTGGTGTGGCAGGAAGTGATCCTGTAACTAGGACCTGTCCTCCAGGTGATGTAAACCCATCTCGCACCGAGGAGGTTTCTCCAGGGCCAAGTGCCCATGCGGGAAGGGTTAGGACAGCAGTTATAGTTGGTGATTCGATCATTAGGCATGTAGATAGCTGGGTGGCTGGTGGACGTGAGGATCGCCTGGTAACATGCCTGCCTGGTGCGAAGGTAGCGGACCTCACACGCCACCTAGATAAGGTCTTAGATAGTGCTGGGGAGGAGTCTGCTGTCTTGGTACATGTTGGTACCAATGACATAGGAAAATGTGGTAGGGAGGTTCTGGAAGCTAAATTTAGGCTTTTAGGTAGGAAGTTGAAATCCAGAACTTCCAGGGTAGCGTTCTCCGAAATGCTTCCCGTTCCACGCGCAGGACCCAATAGGCAGGCAGAGCTCCGGAGTCTCAATGCGTGGATGAGACAATGGTGCAGAGATGAGGGGTTCGGATTTGTTAGGAACTGGGGAACATTCTGGGGAAAGGAGGGGCTCTTCCGAAGGGATGGGCTTCACCTTAACCGGGATGGAACCAGGCTGCTGGCATTAACCTTTAAAAAGGAGATAGAGCAGCTTTTAAACTAGATAATAGGGGAAAGCCGACAGTCGCCCAAGAGCGCATGGTTCGGAAGAATGTATCCTTGAAGGATACTACAAAAAGCAGAGAGGTTCCAAAAAAGAGTAAAGTAGCCCAAATGCCCTCGAGTATGGAGCAGACAGAACTTAAAGATCCCAAATTACCCATGTCTACCAATAGCCAAATTAATATGAATAAAATACAGTCTCTAAAATGCTTGTATGCAAATGCTAGAAGTCTACAAAACAAGATGGGAGAGTTAGAATATATAGCACTAAACGAGAGGTTAGATATGATTGGAATATCAGAGACATGGTGGAAGGAGGACAACCAGTGGGACACTGTGATACCTGGGTACAAACTATATCGAAATGATAGAGCTGATCACATTGGTGGAGGGGTTGCGCTCTATGTTAGAGAGGGCATTGAGTCAGAAAGGATTAAAGTTTTGCAAGAAACAAAATTTGCTGTAGAATCTCTATGGATTGAAATTCCATGTAAAAAGGGGAAGGCGATGGCAGTGGGGGTGTACTATCGTCCGCCTGGCCAGAATGAACAAATGGATGATGAAATGCTCAAAGAAATCAAGGAAGCTAGCAAACGTTACAGTGCAGTAATAATAATGGGTGATTTCAATTACCCCGGCATCGACTGGGTCAGTGTCACAACAGGACATGCTAGGGAGATAAAGTTCCTAGATGAAATAAATGACTGCTTCTTGGAGCAGCTGGTTCATGAACCGACCAGAGGGGAAGCAATATTAGACCTAGTCCTTAGTGGACCACCAGATGTAGTGCAAGAGATAAGGGTGTTGGGGCCACTTGGCAATAGTGATCATAGCATGATCGCCTTTGATTTAATTAGTGGAGGAGGGATAGTAAGGAAATCCACAGTACTACCCTTTAACTTTCGAAAGGGAGACTATGATAGAATGAGGAAAACAGTTAAGAAAAAACTAAAAGGAGCAGTTGCAAAGGATAAAGACGTACATCAAGCTTGGGTGTTGTTGAAAAATACTATCTTGGAAGCCCAGACCAGCTGTATTCCACGCTTTAAGAAAAGTGGAAGGAAGTCCAAAAAATTGCCAGCATGGTTTAAAGCTGAGGTCAGAGAGGCTGTTGTTGCCAAAAAAGCATCTTTCAAGAAATGGAAAAAAGAGCCAAATGATGAAACCTGGAAACAGCACAAGCACTGGCAAGTCAAATGCAAGGCATTGATAAGGCAGGCAAAGAGAGAATTTGAGAAAAAGCTTGCTGCGGAAGCAAAAACGCGAAATAAAGACCTTTTCAAGTACATTCGTAGCAAAAAAACCCGTGAGAGAGTCAGTTGGTCCATTAGATGATAAAGGGGTTAAAGGAGCACTAAGAGGCGACAAGGCGATAGCGGAGAGACTGAATGAATTCTTTGCTTCGGTCTTTACTGAGGAAGATGTAGGGATGTTACCCACGACTGAAGTGGTATTTAAAGGTGTGGAAGAATTGAAGGAAATATCGATACATCGGGAAGATGTCCTACAACTATTAGATAAACTGAAGAGTAGCAAATCACCTGGGCCGGATGGTATACATCCAAGGGTGTTGAAAGAACTGAAATTTGAGATTGCAGACCTGCTATCAGTAATCTGTGAACTATCATTAAAATCATCTCTAATACCTGAGGATTGGAGGATCGCCAATGTAACACCAATTTTTAAAAAGGGTTCGAGGGGTGATCCGGGAAACTACAGACCGGTGAGCCTGACATCAGTACCGGGAAAAATGGTAGAAACCATCATAAAGAATAAAATTACTCAGCATATAGATAGTCATGACCTAATGGGAGACAGCCAACATGGCTTTAGACAAGGAAGATCTTGTCTTACTAATCTGTTATGTTTTTTTGAAGGAGTGAATAAACAGGTGGACAAAGGTGAGTCGGTTGATATTGTGTATCTGGACTTTCAGAAAGCCTTTGACAAGGTCCCTCATGAGAGACTTTTGGCAAAACTAGAGTCATGGGATAGGAGGCAGTGTACTACTGTGGATCAGGAACTGGTTAAAAGATAGAAAGCAGAGGGTAGGGCTAAATGGCCAATTTTCCCAATGGAGAAAGGTGAATAGTGGTGTACCCCAGGGATCTGTGCTGGGTCCGCTGCTTTTTGACATATTCATAAATGACCTGGAAAGTGGAATAACGAGTGAGGTTATCAAATTTGCTGATGACACAAAACTATTTAAAGTTGTTAAAACCCAGGAGGATTGTGGAAAATTGCAAGAGGATCTTGATAAATTGGAAGACTGGGCATCAAAATGGCAGATGAAATTTAATGTGGAGAAGTGCAAGGTTATGCACCTAGGGAAGAACAACCCAAACTATGGTTACACGATGCAAGGTTCCACATTAGGAACCACCACCCAAGAAAAAGATTTAGGCGTCCTTGTGGATACCATGTTAAAACCCTCGGCCCAGTGTGCAGCGGCGGCCAAGAGAGCAAATAGAATGCTAGGTATGATAAGGAAAGGAATGGAAAATAAAACAAAAGATATTATAATGCCTCTATATCGTTCCATGGTGAGACCGCACCTTGAATATTGTGTGCAATTCTGGTCGCCATATCTTAAAAAGGATATAGCAATTTTAGAAAAGGTTCAGAGAAGAGCCACCAAAATGGTAAAGGGGATGGAAGGCTACTCCTATGAAGAAAGGCTAAAAAGGTTGGGGCTCTTTAACCTGGAAAAGAGACGGCTGAGGGGAGATATGATAGAAGTCTATAAATTAATGAATGGAGTGGAACGGGTAAACGTAGATCGATTGTTTACCTTATCAGAATATAGAAAGACTAGGGGACATGCAATGAAGCTACAGGGTAAACTATTTAAGACTAATAAAAGAAAATATTTTTTCACTCAACGTGTAATCAAACTCTGGAATTTGTTACCGGAGGATGTAGTAAAGGCTGTTAGTGTAGCTGGGTTTAAAAAAGGTTTGGACAAGTTCCTGGAGGAAAGGTCCATAAACCATTATTAAGAAGGGACCCAGGATATCAATGCTTGAACCAATACAAGCATTGTGGAACCTGTGTCCCTTGGGGAAACTGCTAGGTACGTATGACCTAGATTGGCCACTGTTGGAAACAGAATACTGGGCTTGATGGACCTTGGTCTGACCCAGTATGGCATATCTTATGTTCTTATGTTCTTTACTAACTTATCCAAATCCTCTCCGAATAGCAACTGTCCCTTAAACGGCAGCTTACCTAACCGGGATTTAGACGAACCATCCACCGCCCAGTTACGCAGCCACACAGATCTGCGAGCGGCCACCACTGAAGCCGTGCTATTGGCCAAAGCCCGGACCAAATCATAATGCACATCCGCTAAATACGCTGTACCGGACTCCAGTCATCCCAACTCCTGGAGCTCGCCGGCATCCAAGTGAGTCGAGCGACGCAACTTCTGGACCCAGCGCAAGTACGCCCATGCTACCCAGGCCCCGCAGATGGATGCCTGTAGCGCGAGGGAATCCGCCTCGAACGTTTGCTTCAAAAGACCATCCACTCGACGGTCCTGCGCATCCCTCAAAGCTGCGCTGCCCTCTACCGGGATGGTTGTCTTCTTGGTAACTGCTGACACCACCGCGTCAACCCGCGGTGTCTGGAACCTGTCCTTATCTTTATCCGCCAAAGGGTAGAGTCTAGCCATAGTGCATACCCCCCTAAGGCCCGCCTCAGGCCGGTTCCATTCCTCTTGAATCATCTTCTCAACCACTTTATGTAGCGGAAAGACTACTTTCGTCTGTCGAACCGCTTGAATGACGGGGTCCTCAACCTCGTCCTCCGCGGAAGCCTACGCCGTCAAATTGAGCATCTGTAGGGACTCAGTGATGAGAGCCGGTAGCTCCTCTCTCCGAAAAAGCCTAATGATCTTAGACTACTCCTCCGGATAAAGGATCTCACCCTCCTCCAGATCCTGGGGACCAGCTTCATTTTCCCAGTCCGGCTCCTCAGGCTCCGCCCAGATACTGTCCACCTCCAAGTAATCTCCGGCCCTAGCTCTTTTAGGGGCCGAGGGACCCTCTAGGGACTCGCCCGAAGCCGCCAGCTGCACCGCGGACAGCGTACTCGGCCCCTCCTCAGCCAAGTGACCCTGGCACCGCAAGCAGAAGGCCTTGTGAAGCATTAGAATAAACTCCGGGGAAAACTCCGCCGAAGCCCCCGGCTGCCGCTCCGGCAACGGGGCAGAAGGGCCAGCCTGATCCTCCACAGGGACATCCTGTCCATGGTCTGGAGGAGGCACCGCCAACTCCTCAGACTTTAACTTTAACTTTTAACTTTATTCCACACTTGATAGACCGCTTACGTTAAAAACATTAAAGCGGTGTACAAATAAAATAAAAGGCAGCACTGCAAACTACGGAAAAAGAATGCCAAAAATAATAGGAAAGAGAGAAAAGAACAGCAGAAAACTGTACAAACAATAATAAATAACAATTAACATGGGCACAAGTTAAAACAATCAACAGTAGTCAAGTAACATAAGTTAAAAACAAAACAATAATAGGCAATAAAATAGCCACCAATTAACAATATTCAAACACTAACCAATAATTAACACCAAAAATATAAAAACAAAGAATGCAGATAGCACCACTAACAAAGACAAACAGAAGGGGGACAAGACCAACTAGGCTAGGACAAGACACTAACCAGGGACGGTATCAGGGAGGGAAAATCAGAGGGATAAATCAGGGGGGGGAGATCAAACACTTAGGGGCTTGTTTACAAAGCCGCGGTAGTGGTTCGCGATCGCGATCGCAGCCGCGGCCCCATTGAAATCAATGAGGCCGCGGCTCCGATTACGATCGCAAACCGCTACCGCGGCTTTGTAAACAAGCCCCTTTGTGAAACAAATGAGTTTTGAGAGAGGATTTAAACTGTGAGTAGGAGGATTCTAAGCGGAGGGATGAAGGCAAGGCATTCCATAACCAAGGTCCGAGAAAGAAGAAAGCAGCCTGACGGGTCTTTTCAAGATGGGCATGAGATGGAGACGGTAAGACCAAACGGTTAGCGTGAAGGGAGCGAAGCTGGCGGTAGGGCGTGTGAAGGGAGATTAAATCAGCCAGGTATAAAGGGTTATTGGTATAGAGTGCACGGTGAGTAAGGATCAGAAGTTTGTAATGAAACCTAACATGGAGGGGCAACCAGTGAAGTTGAATGAGAATGGGAGTGATGTGATCAAAGCGGCGGGCGAAGGTGACAATACGGGCGGCAGTATTTTGAATGAGCTGTAGACGTTGAAGTTGGTACTTAGGGAGATTGGCCAGAAAAATATTACAATAGTCGAGACGGCTAATAATGAGTGCAAGGGCGAGAGTGACCAGGGACCCAAGGGGAAGAATGGAGCGAACAGCCCGAAGACGACGAAGAATGGCGAAAGAGCGTCTTGTAAGGGAAGAAATATGATCATGGAAAGAGAGAGAAGAGTCAAGAATCACCCCGAGATACCGAAAAGAAGACACCAGAGGGACGGGGATAGAATCAATCATGGGTGCAACTGACGGACATGACCCAGAAAGCGAAACCCACATAGCAGTGGACTTAGAGGGGTTAAGACGGAGGAAGTGCTGTGAAAGCCAGGAGGCCACGTGAGAAAGGCAGGCGTTGAAGGGAGAAAGATCTAGGAGAAATGGAGAGGTATGAAAGAGCAAAATAATGTCATCTGCATAGACATAACAGGACACAGGATATTGCTGTAGTACCAGAAGCAAAGGGGCCAGGAAAATATTAAACAACAAAGGGGACAAAACAGAGCCTTGGGGGACACCGCAAGTAAGAGGAAAAGAACTGGAAGACTTACCATTTAAAGTAACAGAAAAGGAGCGGGAAGTGAGGAAAGAACGAAACCAAAGAAGAACCGCCCCACGTAACCCCACCTCAGCAAGACGAGTGAGAAGGAGAGTGTGATCGATTAAATCAAAAGCCGCGGATAGATCAAGAGAAACCAAAAGAGTGAGATCACCACGGTCATGTGCAACGTGTATTTCATTTAGAACAGCAAGAAGGACAGTCTCAGTGCTGTGACCCTGACGAAAACCGGCCTGCCGGGGGTGAAGTGTGTTTGTGGACTCAACATGGGAAGACAACTGATGGAATGCAAATCGTTCCAAAAGTTTGGCCAGGTAGGGAAGATTTGAAACAGGGCGCCAGTTGGCAAGAACAGAGGGATCAAGAGAAGGTTGTTTTAAGAGTGGATGAACAACAGCCGATTTCCAAGGAGAGGGGAACAAACCAGAGGAGAAACTTGTATTAATGATAGTAGTGATAATGGGGACCAGCTGTAGGGAGGGTTCAGATAGCCAACGAGAAGGAATAGGGTCAAGGGAGCAGGTGGTCTTACGGGAAGTGGATAGCATCGAAAGAATTTCAGCCGGGAGGATCAGATGAAAAGAGGACCATGTATGGGCAAGAGCCCGATTGGGCAGAGCGGTAGATGACAACAGCGCATGATCAGTGGCAACTGGGTCATAAGGGGAAGCAGGTGGCGAGGGCGGGGGAGGAGGGGGAGTAGGAAAGGAAGACCGAAGGTCAAGAACTTTCTGGGAAAAGAAGGTAGCCAACGAATGGGGATCTGGGGACTGAGTGGCCATGGCGCGTGGAGAACTAGTGGATGAAAGTTTATGCAAGATCTGAAAGAGCTGACGAGAAGAGTTCGCCGCTTCAGTAATTTCAGCCTCGTAATATGCCCGCTTGGCAGATTGGATGGCCAAACGGTAAGCAGCATAAAGCTGTTTGAAACGGACATATAACTCAGAAGAGGGGCGGCGAGACCAACGGCGATGCACCTGGTGGAGTTGGGCCCGTTGCAGCCGTAAGGCAGGATGGAACCAAGAGGAATGACCAGGGTTGAGCAGACGGGTACAAGGACGTAGTGGCGCTAACTGGTCCAAAGCATCCTTTAGGAGAGAATCCTAAAGGAGACGGCACCCCCTGCGGCTCTGACTCCTCCCTGACGTCCATCAGCTGCTCTACAGTGGACGACAAGGCCACACAGCCACGGCACACTCCAGACTCCGCCACCGTGCCTCTACGGGCGCCACAGATCACGCACTGTGGCCTACCCGCCATAAATGCCCTTCTGTATACCCTGTACACTCAGCCCTCGCTAAAATGAAAGACGTGCCTGTCAGAACAACCCCAGGCTTAATGGACTGCCTGGGAAGCACCTTGCAGGCAATTGCCACCAGTAGTTGGGCTACCAACGCTCCCTCCCCCGCGGTACTGAAAATCACGGGAAAAACAAAAGTAAAACAAATCAAACAAAAACAAACCAAATACCACAAAATAAAACGTAAGCACACGTTTCCCTGAAGAACGCTATCAGGAACTTTAACGCTGGCTTACCTGGCTCAGAAAAAGCCGACGCCGTACAGCCACGTGGTCGGCCATGCGATGCAAAATGGCCACCGTGCAGTCGGGAAGAAAGGGCGCCCACGTGTCCCCTCCGCAGAGCGGGAGCGATCTAAAGGACTGCTCTGCCTGCCTGCCGCACTACAGCAGCCTGCCCCAGGTCTCAAGCTTACCGGGCAGGTCTGCTTAACTCCCGAAACCGACAGAATCACCGGTTCAAGCTGAATCCCTCAAAGGCTGGCGCCGTCCTCCTGCTCCCCAGAGCCACGATCAGCCTGTCTGCAGAGTGCCTGGATGACAACGGGAGCTCTCCCCCGTAGCGTCCGGGGGGAGAGATCCTCCGAGCACTACACAATAGCCTCGGAAGTCCTGTATATAGGTTTTTTTTTTTTTAAGAATTGGCCGGCTGGCAGGGAATCATAATGCCACAAATACCTCAGCGGGTTTTTTTTCTTTTTTTAAAGACTACCCCAACAATAAATGCTTTTTTTTTTTTTTTTTGCTATCAACCAACTAACTAATCCTACACTCTTATTTGCTGCTCCAGTGAGCCCTCTCCTGGGCTCACGCTTCCTCCTGCTGCATGGAGACTGGTAACACTGGAGGTGAAGAGAGAGAGCAGCAGGCTATATCCAGTGATGCCATGAATTTGACATAACCTCCTCCTGCAGCTTGGAGACTGGTGACAACCCAGAAGTAGAGGACTGAACTGGAGGAACGATAAGGAACACTCTTTACCTATTCCATTGCTCACTGCTCCAGTTCTCTACATTCTTTTGACCCACCTCAGCAGCCCAACTCACTGCTAGAATCTGTCTTCAACTATTCCTTTTACAATAGCTGGATGACTGCTGCTTCTCTTGCCCAATGCAACAGATCCCAGGAGCTCCTTTAGCCCTCACTGCTTCACTGGCTGTGCTGAGTCTTCACCTCAGAGGTATACTGGCATGGAAGAAGGTTTCTTCACAGAGATTTCATATAATAAATACTGGAATTTCAGTGTAAACATAGAACAGTAAGTTTTATGCAGCACATTTAATTTAAAAAGAGTCTGCTCTTCAACTGGACTGGCAAGACTTGGATTTGCCCCAGAGGTGACACACTTGGATCTAGCAAGGGAGGGAAGATGGCTGATGGCCATGAAGCAGCACAGAAGTGTCATGTTGTAAAGACTGCCCGTAGGGCTTGCAACAACCGTTCCTGATGTGCCCAGCCATGTCTTCTACAGTCCAGAACTTACACAAATGCAAAAGAGAGAAACATGAGCGTCGAAGTCAAAAATAAATCCATGCGAGCCATTCATTTTTACTGGCCATTTCACTTTTTTCATTAACTAGAATTATTGCTTTTTCAATTAGACAACTAGTACCTAAAAAAGGCTTTTTCATTGTTTTTACAAACTTTCAGTCATGCTGTCTTTTTCTTCCAGGGCAGACCCTTCTGGGTATTTCAAAACGCTTTTTTTTATTATTTTATAAGACAGCATTATTGTAGTGATGAAATGGATCACATCACAGAATACGGTCTTACTACAACTACTGAGCATTGTGATGATGCAGAGGGCTTAAACACCAGAAATAGGGGTTTAAAACAGCTTCTTTCCCCAAAAGCAGACAGCAATACAGGCAGGGAAAAGGTTAAAGCTTCAGCCCACAGAAACTCTCTGCACGAAAGTCAGTGAGAGAGCCACACCCCAGCTCCATGACAACCCCGGGAGCTGACGTAAGAGGCAAGGGGGCGGAGTCAAAGTGGATAGGGCAGCCCCATGCTCTTAACCAAGAAGGAGATTCAGCTAGAGAAAGAGGGAAGAGGAAGGAGAAGGAGAATAGAGATAGAGTTTTGGACTCTGGCACAGGTTCGGATGCAGATCCAGAGGGAGACCTGAGGAACCGAGGAAGCAAAGGAAGGAGCAACCATTACCAAGGTAGCACACGGTGCTTGGGGAGTTGCCAGCAAGACTGCTTAGAGAAAGAAAGGTCTCTGGAAAAGCGTCTGAGAAAGCTTACTGTAAAGGAGAGGAATTACCACGGGCCAAGCAGCGGAGAGAAGCAGGTCAGAAGTAACTTTAAACCTTGAGGGGAGAGGCTGGAAACCTTACCCAGGAGAGACAGGAGTTCTTCCCCGGAGTCTTCTCTGGAAGCTGTGGTTACAGGTGGGAGATTAGGCTGGAGTAAAGTTCCAGGTGAAAAGCTGCAGAAACGTTCCCAGGGCAGGCAGCGTGTCTCTAGCTCAAGCTCTGAGAATAGCCCAGCTGCTCGTAAGCAAACAGCTGATTGTGTGCTAAGGAGACGGAGGTTAGAGCCAGATCCTGCTGAGCAGTTTGCCACACGGGAGATAGTGAAGCAGTATCAGGACAAATACTTGCCTTTTAACCAAACTGGGAAAGCCAGATATACCAGAAGAAAGGTGAGCCCTTTTTCCATTAATTCAGTTTTAAAGGAAGCTGGTAATTTCAATTCCTCACATATACCAAGAAGTAAAAAGGATTCTAAATGGAAACAGCTTAAAAGCTTACTCGAGCAGTGGAAGCCAGTTATTCAACAGAACCCTGACTATAATCAGGACTTATCAGACTCAGAAGTAGAACCAAGGCAGACTGAGTCAGCTGTAATTGATAGCAGTTATTCTGATATGGAGACAGAGTGTGCTTACTGTCGTAAGGAGTGAAAGCTGTATAACTTTGTGCAAGTGATAAGTGCTGGAGAAGTCCAACTTCATGCAATTGAGCTTTTACACGGGGAGAGGCCTCGTACTGCCTAAGTGTAAAACTCAACCTCATTAAGCAACTGTGGAAAGCAAATGCAATGCTATTGACTTATCTGCAAAGTAAAGTTGTTACATGAAAGTAAAGCTTCTAGTGTGAAGAACAGACCTTGTTCATAGCTGGAGAGAAGTTTGGATAATGTGTTTGGAACTGACAACCCTGAGAAGTATCAGGTGGACTTTGTTATATCTTTGACTTTATTTGGTTGGAAAAAGTATCCACATTTTGTTTCTGTTATTAGGGGTAGTAGATACAAAATTCCTGTGCTAACAATAAAGTTATTGTTACCCCAATTAACCTTGGCTGTCATGTCTTGGCCCACAACTACATGGAATCCGGACATCAGCACTTACAAGGATCTATAAATTTGTGGTCACGTCCCCCCTCTTCCAGGCAACCGCCTATTCGGGGGAGGAGGGCGTGACAGCATTTATATAGCGCTACCAGTCGTACGCAACGCTGTACAGACATGTGAGAGACAGTCCCTGCTCATCAGAGCTTATAATCTAGTCAAGACAAAGCACAGAAGGTGTAGGCAGGGATAAAACTAGGTGAAAGAAAGGGAGATCAGGTGAGTCAAGATCCAAAAGCAGCAGCGAAGACGTGAGTTTTCAACCTGGATTTGAAGAGGGTTAGAGAAGGTCCCTGGCATAGAGACACAGGTAGTTTGTTCCAGGCGTAAGTTGTAGCAAGGTGAAAGGAGCAAAGTCTGGAGTTCGCAGTAGAAGAGAAGGGCACAGATAGAAGCAGTCTGCTAGAAGAGCGGAGTTCCCGAGGGGGGTTGTAAGGAGAGATAAGAGAAGAAAGGTACTGAGGAGCCGCAGAGTGAATGCATTTATAGGTCAGCAGGAGAAGTTTGAAATGGATGTGGAAACGGAGAGGGAGCCAATGAAGTGACTTCAGAAGAGGAGTAATATGGGCATGATGAGGTTGGCGGAAGATTATTCACGCAGCAGAGTGTTGAACAGATTGAAGGGGAGAGAGATGATTCAAAGGGACACCAGCAAGGAGTAGGTTACAGTAGTCAAGACGGAAGGTGATTAAGGAGTGGATAAGGGTTTTAGTAGTGTGTTCAGAAAGGAAAGGGCAGATTTTGCTAATGTTAAAGAGAGAGAAGCGGAAGGGATTAGCTACGAGATGGATATGTGCGGAGAAAGAGAGGGGAGTCAAAGACAACCCCGAGATTGCGGGCTGAGGAAACAGGAAGGAGTACAGAGTTATCCACAGAGACTGAGAAAGGAGGAAGAGAAGGGGAGGTTTTAGGGTGAAAGATAAGAAGTTCAGTCTTGGCCATGTTCAGTTTCAAGCGGCAGTGAGACATCCAGGCAGCAATGTCAGAAAGGCAGGCAGAGATCTGGGTCTGGATTGTCGGAGAGATTTCAGGCATAGAGAGGTAGATCTGGGAGTCATCAGCATACAGATGGTACTGGAAGCCATGGGAAGAGATAAGCGCACCAAGGGACTGGGTATAGAGAGAGAAAAGGAGTGGACCCAAGACAGATCCTTGGGGTACACCAATTGGGAGTGGGGTAGCGGAGGAGGAGGAGCCACCAGAACACACACTGAATGAGCGATGGGAGAGATAGGAGGAGAACCAGGATAGTACAGAGCCACTAAAACCAAGCGAGGACAGGATATCGAGGAGAAGGTTGTGGTCAACAGTGTCAAAAGCAGCAGAGAGGTCAAGAAGGATGAGGACAGAGTAAAGGCCCTTGGATTTTGCCAGGAACAAGTCACTGGAGACTTTGGCAAGAGCCATTTCAGTAGAGTGTAGAGGACGAAAGCCAGACTGTAAGGGATCCAGGAGGGCATGAGAGGAGAGGAAGTTGAGACAGTGGCGGTGAACCACACGTTCAGGTAGTTTAGAAATGAAGGGAAGGAGAGAGATGGGTCGATTAATTAGAAGGACAGGTGGGATCAAGTGAGGGTTTCTTGAGGAGAGGTGTGACCACAGCATGCTTGAAGTCTGCAGGGACTGTTGCAGTGGAGAGCGATAGGTTGAGAATATGAGAGATAGAAGGGACAACGGTGGAGGAGATGGGGCTTAGGAGACGGGTGGGGATAGGATCAGAGGAGCAGGTGGTGAGTTTGGAGGAAGAAAGAAAGTGTGCAGTTTCCTCTTTAGAGATCACAGGAAAGGAAGAGAGGGTAGCAGAGGTTGGGGGGGGGGGGGAGGAAAGAGTTGAGAGTGGTTGGTTGTAATTAATTCCCAGAGACTATTTTGCAGGAAACCCCTATGTGAAAATGTAATACTCTGTAAAGCAGAAAGATGTACTTGCCTGTTTGTGACTTCTTGAATGTTTTGAGCAAACAATGGCATAACAAGTGGAGAAAATCCACAATCCCTGCAGCCATGTGGGCTTGTGCGGAGACATTCAATGCAGTGAAAATGTCCCAGTACAACCATCTGTGGCTGGGAACAGGGGAGGTTTTAATTGTGATCCCTGAGGATTGTTGCTATTGGATGATTATAATTGTGGAAATGACCATTTACAACCCAATGTTAGGTTGGAGGCTTTTGCAGTAATCAGCCACTCAATAATTACATTTACATCCTGGTTTATTTGCATATGTAAATTGAACCTTGAATACAAGTACAAAAATCAGAAAGGAAAAGGCAACTTAGAACAAGGCTACAAATGCACACTGGTGAATGTTTAAATCCAGGCCAGGATTCAGTTTATCAGTAAATATGCTTAACAGACAATGCTTCACACTTGATGGCATCAGTGTAAAAGCTAAGGCTCTGCAGTGAGATTCTACAGCTGTTTGGATTCCTGGAATGCCTTCCTGGCCTTGTGTACCCCTTCTGAATCTCTGAGGACCAATCTGGATCTTCAGGGATGGGGCTATGGACCAGGCAAACTAATACCTCTCTCTGATCTTTGAAGTTTTCTGGGTCACATGCTATGTCTCAAAACGCCACATAATTAAAATAGTTTTAATAAAAGAATGTGGAAACATCACCAAGAGCAATATACCGCAATGTGTTACTAATTTGTACCTTCCTCCTTCATCACTGTTTTATAAACTTGAACAAGCAGCAAGTGACATTTACTTTGGGGGATAGAAAGTTTCTTGTTTAAAGAAGAGTAGCTCCCTAATCAGACGGCTGAAACATGGATGCTTCATATTTCAGCTTTGCTTGGGTAAGTCTAAGAGAAGTCTAATGCCTTGACTCATACTTCACTTGCATTTAATAATTGTTGAAATCTGAACTGAACATGAAATAGATTTTTTTTTAAGAATATGAATTGAATTTTAAAATACTCCAGATACTATGTTGTTTATAAAATCTGCTGAAGGTGAATGTTGAATAATATTGTAGACATCCAGAAAACTGCACAAAAGTTTACACAATAAACTACATAAAGATTGTTTATGTTTTGAACACTCTTTCACTATGGGCGTTTGTTTCCAAGCCCTATTTCAATTTAAACGTGCACATAGCAACCATTTTAGAAAGGGCTGAAATTACATGTGGATGTCCTTACTATGTAAAAGTTGCAAGGCAGCATGGTTAGAAAGTGGACTGGGTGGGTCAAAATCTACATCTGTATTCCCCATTTCACACAGGGAATATAAATGCATGACTGCGATTGTCCATTGCCAAACTTATACTCACGTCACTCCATGTTTAGGTTTTTGAAAAGTGTTTGTTTCTGTCAACTCTTTACAGGAGGGATTAAGGGGGGTTATCCTCCTTAATCCCCTATTGTTTATTTCTTCCTCCAAATGGAAGAGATTTTACAATAGTAGCATCTGCAGTTAATTAGAAGCATTTATTTGTGTAGACTTGCAAAATGGTCAACGTACATGCATGCATACATACATGCATGCGTGCGTACATACATAAGTGCCAGCACCTAAACATGGAATATGCCAAATTTACCTTAGATTTTTCCCATGTATACATTTGCAAAATGGCTCCTTCGGCTCCACGTATTGGCACATGCATATGACCTCCTACATCTCCTTATTAGTATTTTATAGAAGTATTTTCTAAATACTGCCAGAACTCTGTATATAGTGATCTTGATATTTCAATTCCAATCTCTATGTATTAAGACGTACCTTCACATGTTTAGTGAAATCAACAGTAAAACATTTATGAATGTGGTTTGAAATGGTGATAAAGGAGGAAGATGCAAGTTAATAACCTATTCTGGTATATACACCTTTTCACAATACACTACAACAACATAGACCAACCCTCAAAAGAATTAGATAATGGCTAATCACTTTCTACTCAACATATCACTACAATAGAAAAGATAATCCACCCCACCTGAATCTGAACCACTCATTATGACTATATCTCACATAAAATGTAAATGTATATATAATGTATATAGTGTTGCACTGTTCTGTGCCAATCTGTTTAACATATTCTAGTAACTTTACATTGTATATAGTTATGACGTTTCATGTAAATGTATATATAATGTTTATAGCATTGCACTGTTCTGTGCCAATCTGTTTAACATATTCTATTAACTTTACATTGTATATAGGTATGACGTTTCATGTAAAACAAACAATGTTTTGTTGACTGTTGTTATTTGTGAACCGCAGCTGATCTCTGGAAGCTGCGGTATATAAGTGCTTGTTAAATAAATAAATAAATATCACCCTTCATAAGATTCTCACATTCTTAAGAACATAAGATATGCCATACTGAGACAAAGGTCCATCAAGCCTAATATCCAGTCCAACTGTGGCCAATCTAGGTCACAAGTACATGTCAGGTTCCCAAAAGGTAGAAACATTCCATGTTGCTAATCCTGGGATAGGTATCAAATTGCTGCCAAAAACAAATCACCATTGCTTTATGTGGGCCACTAAATTGGATATTGGGGTAAAATGTTCCTCTGCTCATCTTCAGTGGTGATTTGCTTTGGTTTAGGCTGGTGATTTATGCTCAGAGTACTATAAGCAAATAAATCTAAAGAGGAACATAATACCAAATCATCCTGAATGACAGACATCCTCTTAATTTATTTGTTTTCTGAAAAGGATTTATTAATTTATTTGGAGTGGAGGAGTGGCCTAGTGGTTGGGGCAAGGTACTTCAGGCCGGAAGGTCGGGGGTTCAAATCCCACTAGAGGACAGCAACCTTGGGCCGGAAGGACTGGGGTTTCTAGTCCCACAGGTGCTCCTTGTGGTCTTGGGCAAGCCACTTAACCCTCCATAGCCCATGTTCCCTGTAAAATAGTTATCTCCAAGTTATAATGCCCTGTTCAATGTAATTTCAGTTTGTTCAATGTAAACCGCATTGATGCAGAATAGCGCGGTATATAAGAGAATGTAAAATAAATAAAAGATGAAATAACCAGACTCAAAATTGCACACAACTTGATATCTTTTTTTTAAAATATATAAAATGATGAGTGGCGTGAAACAGGCAAACATAGATCAGTTGTTTCCTCCTTCAAAGAGTAGGATGACTAGAGGATATTTATACTTTTATCCTACACGCTAGAACTGATGGATTTATAGCACTTTTGGAGAATTGCTGATGCATTTTATTTAATTCCATCCAACATTTCATATGTTGGAAACCATAAAAAGAAAATTTTGGGAACTATGAAAATGATTTGTAGCCTGCATCATAAGACTTATAAGAAGAGACTTGAAGACCTAAATATGTACACTCTGGAGGAGAGAAGGGACAGGGGAGATATGATTCAGACCTTTAAATACTTAAAGAGAAATAATGAACAAACAAATCTCTTCCAAAGATGGGGAAGCTGTAAAACTAGAGGGCATAACATGAAGCTGCAAGGCGGTAAATTGAAAGGCAATGTCAGGAAATACTTTTTCACTGAAAGGGTGGTGGATGCTTGGAATGCCCTCCCGATGGAAGTGGTGGGGGAAAATACAGTGACGGAATTCAAAATGGCATGGGACAGACACAGTGGATCCCTTTACAGCAACAGGATAAAATCAAAATAAACTGAACTAACTAATGTCTCAACATACAGGGGTGTCCTACACGGAGCGGTGGGTTCACCCCTAAAGAGGGACACGGGGAGGGGTGGCTGCACAGAGCGGCAGGTGCACCTACTCTTGCCATCGTACTGGGCAGACTAGAGGGACCGCGCTGGTCTTTATCTGCCGTCAGTTACTATGTTACTGTGCTAAGCAGCTGCGCAAAGACCGCCCCGAGCTCGTTTCAGGAGCAGCAGAAATGCAGCTTCACGTGCCCTGTGCCTCGGCAGAAGCCATGCAGACAGCACACGGCCCCATGCAGCAGCGGCGGCCGCCCCCTCACCTTCACACTCGACGGGCGACGAAGAAGCCGAGGCCCAGCCAAAGAGCCACAACAACAGCAACGCGGCGCCCATGACACCACCTGCCCCACTGACTGCTCGTCGCCTCAATCTTTCGTCACTATAGTGCAACGAGGAGACGGAGTCCAGCGCTCACAAACGTCACTGCTACGCGCCGGAAACGTCATCACTGAGCCCGGATGTATTCAGATTACGTCAAAACCGAAGTAGGTTGAATTGTTGAACAACCTCGGGGGCGGGTCCAGAAATAAGTAAGTCGCGTTCTCTCTGTTGCTGAGCGCGATGACACAGCGCTCGGATGATTAAGGGAGTTTTTCCTGGGTCTCTAGAATTAGGCATTAGAAAGTAGGAACTGGAAAACAGAAGCCCAATCCGTTCGTATGTTCATTTAATCGAAAAGGTCGGGATTGGTTGAGGGATTGGCTATGCTGTGATTGGTTATCAGGACTTGCCTGCGGCCGCTGTTTGTGATTGGTAGAACGAGGTTCTCTGTACGGTGATTGGTTGCCGGGGGACGCCCATAATGCAGCGTGGTGCCGGGCAGCTGTCATGGCGGCGATCGGTGTGCACTTCGGCTACACATGTGCTTGTGTGGCTGTTTATAAGGTAATGAGGTGCAGCGCTTGAATTCTGGCTTCATCCTGGATTAATGCTGCAGGTCGAACCGGTCTTAGTTGTGCTTATTTGCAGATATCGATTTCTTAGGTAAATCAATGGGAAAATTGGGACTACAAGTCCATGCATGCACTGGGGCAGCTCTTCCGTTGATCTGGCACGGAGTGGTATAGTGCTTAGAACTCGGAGAAACAGTAACTCCATATCCCACTGCCGCCACTGACATTTTTGTAACTTTAAGTGTGATTGTCAGCCGGTGCCTTCGGTACCTAGCTAGATTGTAAGTTCTGACTGTCACGTTGTGGATTAGCTTTACATGAAGAATATAGTTCTGGCACATTACTGCAGTCGATAAAATATCTAAAAAGCTGGGTCTGAAATCTTGTTATACTGCAGCCTGGGGGTATTTATTTTAAAAGGCTTTTATTCCGCTAATTGCTAAAGCATTCGTGGTGGTCTACAAAACATAAAATCAACACCTTTACAATACATTGAGTCCCTAACCCCAAATAAAATAAAACAAAACTCCCTGCCCCTAAAAATGCTGTCTGCTGTCCCAATCAATAAGGAGCCCACCAGAGAGAAGCTGCTTGACCTAAATTACGGAAAAAGAAAAGTCTTTAAGTTCTTCCTAAACAATAGTACTTTTGTCTCCTTCCGACGTGCCACTGGCAGGGATTCACACCACATAGGAACCGCCACTGAAAAAATCCGTGCTCGCCTTTGCTGCAGATGTACCTCAGAGCAACTAGGCAGCACCAAACGGCATTCCTCTGTGGAACATGGACATCTTATTTATTTATCTGACAGGTGTTTTATACCGCTTTATCATTTTAGTCAAAGCGGTTTACACTCTAATTTTAACTTAAACATGGTAATGCACATTATTAAACAGGGACATTGATAACTTGGATTCTTTTGAGGCAATGGTATGTTTACTAAGCAGGGCTAACGGTTAACCTGTGCTATTTGTGACTAGGATCTAGCATGCGTTAACCGTTAGACCAGCTTAGTAAACATATCTCCTAGATTCTGGTCTCCCAGGGTTGCCAAGTTACCCAGTTCCAGGAGTGAGACTTTTTGGCCAGTTCTGGTGTTTAACTTGCATTGGAATGCAGTATGGCATTTTTAGTCCTCTATGTTCCTTGATGTTACCCATTTAAATTAGTACTGGAGGTCCCATAATGCATCAGTATGAGATTATTAGAAATCTGGGACTGGCTTAAAATCTCATTCCTGGAATTGGGTAACTTGGCACCTCTGGTCTCTCTTTATGGGGAAAGGGGTTGAAAAGACACTGTATAGATTATGGCTGGTTTTGATTTAGATTCTTTATTTTATGAAGTGATAACTGTTCTAAAGTCATATTTTATGGTTATTTTTATGTAATTGCAAATTACTTTGGCAGGTTGTCAAAATAAGAAGTACATACATTATGTATAGATAAATATGGAGACTGGAGTCAACTACTGTGTAAAAACTAACTGAAAAAAAATCTCAGCAGTACAACAGGAATATGAATTACCAATATCTTCATTTACTCTTATACAAAATAGTGGGATTACGAGTTTTTCTCTTGCTCAAAATATTAAGATAATACTAATATGTTTCAATATAACTACTGTGCATTTGCAGGTAAGATACAGAAGTTATAGTTACCCACACTATTGTTACACGATGCAAGGCTCCACATTAGAAACCACCACCCAGGAAAAAGATTTAGGAGTCATCGTGGATAACATGTTAAAACCCTCGGCCCAGTGTGCAGCAGCGGCCAAGAAAGCAAATAGAATGCTAGGTATCACAGAGGCATTATAATATCCTTTGTTTTATTTTCCATCCCTTTCCTTATATCGTTCCATGGTACGACCGCACCTTGAATATTGTGTGCAATTCTGGTCATCGTATCTTAAAAAGGACATAGCGTTATTAGAAAAAGTACAGAGAAGAGCCACCAAAATGGTGAAGGGGATGGAAGGCTACTCCTATGAAGAGAGGCTACAAAGGTTGGGGCTCTTCAACCTGGAAAAGAGACGGCTGAGGGGAGATATGATAGAGGTCTATAAATTAATGAATGGAGTGGAACAGGTAAACGTGGATCAATTGTTTACGCTATCAGAATATAGAAAGACTTGGGGACATGCAATGAAGCTACAGGGTAAACTATTTTAGACAAATAAGAGAAACTATTTTTTCACTCAACGTGTAATCAAACTCTGGAATTTGTTGCCGCAGGATGTGGTAAGGGCTGTTAGTGTAGCTGGGTTTAAAAAAGGTTTGGACAAGTTCCTGGAGGAAAGGTCCATAAACCACTATTAAAAAGGGACCCAGGATAATCAATGCTTGACCCAGTACAAGCATTGTGGAACCTGTGTCTTTTGGGGATACTGCTAAGTACGTATGACCTAGATTGGCCACTGTTGGAAACAGGATACTGGGCTTGATGGACCTCGGTCTGACCCAGTATGGCATATCTTATGTTCTTATGTTAAAACTGCAGTGCACAAGTTGTGTATCATCAGAGGCAGAAACCATTTCGCTCTGACAGTAATTTGCGCCCAGTCATCCAAGCCCTTGTAATATCACTCCTGGACTATTGTAATAGTTTGTATCTAGGGTTTCCTGCAGATGCTGTTCGTGCTTTCCAAATAATTCAGAACGCAGGTGATAACTTAATATCCCACTGTCATACCCTCATACCCATATTTATTTATTTTATTTTATTTGGTTGGTTTTATACCGCACTATTCATAATCGGCACAGTTTACAATAGAACAACTTATTACATGGAACAGTTTACGTTGAACATGTGAACAAGATATAATACAATTAACAAATTTACATTAATCATACAACAGTAGCATGTAAGAATGGTGAACTATTTACAGTCTGATGGAATCTTGAGTATGATATTGACAGACAAGGCTTTAAGTTACGTGGTCGAAAGCAAGATGGAATAGGTGTGTTTTGGTTGCTTTGTGAAAGGTGGCCAAATCTGAAATGAGACGAATAGGAGCAGGGAGGGAGCTCATAGAAGAGGGAGAAGGCTCTGTTGATTTAATAGTATTTAGTTCACACATTTCCAGTGGTAGCTGAAGGTACGTAAGAATTTCCCTATCCCCAGAGGGCTTATAAGCTAAGAGGCATGTTTACTAAAGTGCAGCTGGGAGAGTGGGGTTAACTTGAAATTCGGCTGTGCTGGAGACACAAGAGGCATGGTGGCAGTATGCTGGTCACTTCACTAGCACAGTAGTAGTGAATGCACGATGTGCGTTGGGGACAGGAAAGCTACAGGCTTGACAGTAGGGTGGTGGGGGGCAAAGGAAATGCTGTGGACAGTAAGAACTATGCCAAGAATTCATATGCGGGAAGTTACAGAGGACTGACCGTGAATGGGTCCAATCACCTGCACAGCTGAGAGTACAAGAGAGCGGGACATGCAGAGAATGTGTGCTGTCCCTAACTGAGAGATGCAGGGGGCCGACCGTGTCAGTCATGGGAGACAGGGATATTTATTTATTTAACATTTTCTTTTATACTACTCTTCATGGTTATCAAAGCAGTTTACAGTTAATGCGAATATTATACATGGAACAGGTGAATAATTACAATGGCATGATACATAACTACTAGAATAAAGTGAACTATGGTAACTATTTACAGATGAGATTATAACCATTATCAGGGCGATTAGTACAGCATAACTGTGGTAGATAGGATACTGGGTGATTTATGTTGGAGATAATGGAGTAATGATGGGTTGAGGTTTCAGTGATTTACTGCCAGTGGTGTGGGATGTAGCAAGTGGACAGTGGATGGGTTGGTACTGGTGAATAGACCATAATGTTCAGTGAATAAGTGGGGTTTTCTTGAATTCTGAGATATCGGCCGTTAATCATATTTCACATGCTGTGGCGCCAAGGCCTCTGTTCTTATTGCTGGTTCTTCATCAGTTACCTATCACGTGGCATGCTGGTCTCTTAACCTTCTTAGTCCTTTGCTCATGTCTTCCTAGTACTAGTTCAAGGAAGTTACAATTGGCTACAGTTTAAATTTGTACCTGAGGCAATGGAGGAAAAAGCGACTTGCCTAAGGCCACAAGGAGTGTCAATGGGATTTGAACCCTCATCTCTTTGGTCACAGACCAGTGCTCAAACACTAGACTATTCCTTCAGTTTTAAGTTTACCATCCCCACGTTCCTTACACTTGCAGGATACTGTCTTTAAGGCTATCGACTTATGTGTCACGTGAGCAAATGTTTTCAGTCACTGTGCAAACTCTGGCATTCATTACCAGCTGAATGACGTTGCAGGTGAGAAGTTTCTGGGAAACAATGAAAGGTAGACTAATGTGAACAAGTATATCCACAGAGCTCAGGACTAGACTAAACCTGTTTTTACGTATTAAGTTTAAGGCTCGATCTTGGTATTAAGGATGCCTTAAGTAGGTTAGACCCTCAATAGTTTTTAATGTGATATTTGTGTTGTTTGCTGATTCATGTATTGCCTGTATTTTAATTATTGTATTATATTGTTTGTGTTTAGTTATGTGATGTACTTGTTTTCCTTGTTCTTATGAGTGTTTTTTATTGTAATCTACCAAGTTTAACAAAATAAATATAAATCTTTTAATAAATAATAAATACTATTAAAGGTGTGTCTAATTTTATGTAGACTTAGACTTATAAAAGTCATACAGAACACAGATGGGCCCAATATTCAGCTAGCACAGAATTAGACCTGTACATTCAGTGCTGGGGCTATATCCGGCCACACAAACTGGAAGCTAAGCAGACAGCAGCGATATTGAGGCGCTGCCCGGTTAGTATCCATGGTAAAAGTAAGACCAGCCTCTGTTGCGCTTTGCTTTCACAGCGGGATCATAACCAGGCAACTGCTCAATATTGTCTCTCCCTGGTTATGTTTTCGAGTACAGGTGTGACCTGCGTGGAGCGGCTTACACCGGACATTGGTTTACGAGCGCTTCATTTGATTCGAGCTAAGTGAAATAGATCATTTTCTTAGTTGGGGCCAGGACATTCCGGCTTAGGCCTGATAGAGACTGAGTACTAATACCATTCTAGCGCTGTGGTGAAGACCTTTGAAAATCTATTATATAAGCTCAAGTTGCATGTTGCTTTATAGTCCATTAATTGCTAGTTGGTATTGAGGGTAATAGTCCCTCGGTCCTTTAATAGGGTTGAGTCCCTATATTTTAAAATAAGATAAAAACGGAATAAGACGCTACAAGAAGAGGAGGGTTTCTCCTTCTTTCCTTCATGGCGTGCGTTCCAACCAAAAAATTTCTAGCGTAATTGGTTTCTCTTTTTTTGGACATGATAATTTTATGTGAGAACCGAAAGTAGGTTTTTGGGTTAGTTCTACATTCCCCTTCAGCACACCACAAAAGCCAAAGAAGAAAAGCACCATAGAAACCTGCAACTTGAAGTGTGCCCTCATAAACGCACACTCAGTCCGCAAGAAATGGCCAGCAATCTCCGACCTTATACTAAAATATGACCTGGACATTCTCCTGTTAACAGAATCATGGCTATCCGATTCAGATACAGTCTTGCTCAACCACCTCATCCCCCCCCCCAACTTCGCAATCTACACCTGCCACAGATCCAACCGCAGAGGGGGAGGTGCATTCATCCTCGCAAAGACGGAACTCCAACTCCAACTGCTCACCTCCTCCAGCACCACCTACCTGGACTCATCTCCAGATACATCTCCATCTGTCTCATCTACAGTTCCCCATCGCCGTACCCTGAAGACCTCTCTACCATAATAGAACTTGCCTGCAACCCCAGAAACCCAAAACGACCAAACTGGTTAATAGGTGACTTCAACCTACCAGCCCTCCGAAACACCCACTCCAAAGCCTTCCTTGAAGCCCTAACTGAATTGGGCTACTAGCAGATAATCTCAGCCCCTACCCACTCAAAGGGAAACAAACTGGACCTCGTCTTTGCTCCTCTACAAACCATAAGCCCAAACTAGAACCCAGCCATATCCATCACCCCAGTCCCATGGACTGACGACAGCTTGATTAATTTCCAGATGCCTATGCACCAAGGTCACAACCCCCCCCCCCCCCCGAAGCAGTTGATTCTTCCACAGCACTTAAACGACGATTCCGACTATTCAACAAATAGGAGATCATCGAGCAAGTCCTACCAGAACTCTGCTCTGCATCCCCTAACCTTGACTCAATCGTACATTCCTGGAACTACAGTCTCAGCTCAGCTGCGCTTCTACCTGCCTTAAACAAGTTACCCAGATGAAGGAAAGCAGCACAATGGTACTCTTCAGAATTGCGAACCTCATTACTCCTCCTCAGGAAGCTCGAAAGAAAATGGTGCAGATCAAGGACCACTGCCAATCATACCGCCTACAGCACCCACCTAACAGCACACCGCGAAGCGGTGTACAAGTTAATGAAGGAATACCACTCTGAACTACTGTTACTTTCCCTAAACAAACTTCATGACCTCTTCTGCATTGTCAAGACTTTGACTAAAATGCCCTCTCCCACCCAACCAGACCTGCTACACCCACAAGACTTTGTGGACTACCTATGTGCCAAAACCAGCCTAACTAATCCCAACACCGTATCCACCCCAACTAGCACCGCTGACGTCTTTCACGCCTCCATCGTAAGAACCATTGAGGACATCATCATATCCATTACCATGGCTCCCAATGACCCTTGCCCAGCATTCTGGATAAAATCACTGCGGACAGAACTCAGTCCAATCCTGGCTAAGATCATTAAACTATCTTTCACTACAGGAGCATTCCCTTCACCGCTTAAACAAACATCCATCCGGCCCCTCCTAAAGAATGTCAAGCTGGACCCCCGGAAGGCAGAATTCTACCGACCAATATCCAGCATCCCACTATTAGCCAAAATAATCGAGAAGGTTGTCCAATGCCAAATCCAGCACCACATTGAAGCCAACGCTCCTCTTGATCTATTGCAGCACGGTTTTAGGGAATCACACGGTGTTGACACTTCTCACCACCCTACTGAGCACCCTAGTCACAGGGATGGATAACAACAAAAAAGGCTATGCACTAATCTTCATGGACATTGCCGCGGCGTTTGACTCTGTCAATCATGAACAGCTCCTGGCACGACTACAAGAGAGAGGAATCCAAGAGGCAGCTTTGAACTGGTGCAAGTCCTACCTTTCCAACAGATGTCAACATGTCAGGACTGACTCCAGGACCTCAAAACCGTTCCTCAAAAGCAAGGTGTCCCACAAGGCTCCTCACTCTCGGCGCTCCTTTTCAATATCTATATGCAGCCCATCTGTGCAATCATCCGATCATTCAGTATCTCCTGCCTCGTTTATGCTGATGATGTGCTGATGTTCACACCATTCCTAATTGATCAGCCAGACCTCTCACTACTAACGAACTGCTTCGATGCAGTGACAGACTGGCTCCAAACACACAGCCTCAAAATCAACTTCAATAAACAGATGTCCTATTCATCTGAAGGAACCAATCCTTCACCCCACCAGCATCTATCATGGTAAGAGATCCAGAGCTCCCGAGCAAGACCACCTGGGCATCACCTTAGACCAGCAGCTTGACATGAAAGCACACATTAGCAATACCGTCAAGGCAATATGTCATAAAATACAAACAGTCTGCCACTTATGACCTCTACTGGAACCTGGCAATTTCCGGACCATTTTTCAAGCGCTGGTAACCCCCCACTTTGACTACGCCAACGTCATTCTACATGGTCTCCCCAAAAGCACGCTGAATCCACTACAGCTAGCAATGAATGCAGTAGCCTGCATCCTGCATGGAGCCTCCAGAAGGCAGCACATAACACCCATCCTGCAAGACCTCCACTGGCTTCCCATCCACAGCAGGACCACCTTCAAAATACTCCTGCTGACCTTCAAAGCCCTAAACAAACTATCTGCCTCCTCACTCATGGACCTTGTCCACCCCATGCCTCAAAACAGATCCAGAAGATCAACTGCAGCTAACACACTCGCAATCCCCAATGCAATAACAAAGAAGCTCCATCACAACGAAGAACAGAGCCTTTATGTTCTATGCACCAACATGCTGGAATACCCTCCCAACCACCATCAGAGCTATTACCGACCTCGCTCAATTCAGGAAGGCACTAAAACACCACCTTTTTCCTATTACATTACTCCCACACCAATGATGTTACACAACACAGCGCACCCTCACACCCTCAGATGTAACGCCTCAGCCTGTAAATAAATAATTTTAAATAATTCTGGATATATATATTGCGACAGAAATGCCCAGTTGTAAATAGCTGTATATAGTTACCCTGGTTTAAACCCAAGTTGTATTACCTGTTCGATGTAATCTTCAATGTATGTTATCCTGCATTGTACAAGTTTGTTTTCTGTAAACCACACTGATACCAAAGAGTGCAGTATAAAAAAGATTTAAATAAATAAATAAATAAATAAAATTAAAAAATAAACTAGACCTCAACAGAGCAGCATGTACCCTCTGCAATGCCACATAACTGAGCACATAACTGCATTGCTCAAACAGCTTCACTGGCTGTCCATCATTGAATGCAGAAAATGTAAAGCCATCCTTACAGTTTTCAAGATCCTCAACGGCCTATCAACTACTCACCTTCAAACAATAAATACATGAGACCAAAGATAACCGCACAAGAAGAACCGCCGCCCAGAACACCCTAGCAACTCCAGCATCCTTCACCAGACCCAGCACCAGCACATCCAGTAGAGCCTTCTCTCTATATGCACCCTCTCTCTGGAACTCAATCCCACATAAACTCCGGGCCGCAAAGAATCTAGTAACATTCAGAAAGGCTCTCAAGACTCACCTATTTACAGCCTACTTCACTAAGAACAAGACACAATGCCTCATGCAACCGCCCCTGTCCCCCCCCCCCCCACCCATCGCCTCTCCCCTTACAGGAGTTAATATAAGTTCATTGCCCTGTTACAGTGTATCATGTTTTGTTTCAGTGTAAACCGCCTTGACCGTAGATACAGCGGTATAGAAAACCTGTTAAATAAGTAAAAGCCAAGGCAGAGTCCAATCGCAGCAAGCTCAAAGTCTTAGACTTCAAAAACGCTGATTTCAGTAAAATGGCCAAGTACCTGAAGGAGGAGTTGGCAGGGTGGGAGGAGGTAAGGGAAGTGGAATTGTGGGCTAAACTAAAGGAGACAATAAAAGGGGCAATGGATACATATGTAAAGAAAGTAAATAAAAACAAGAGGAAAAGGAAACTATTTGGTTCTCCAAAGAAATAGCTGCACAAATTAAGACAAAAAAACACAGTTTCACAAAATTCAGAAGCTCACAAACAGGAACACAGAAAAGAATACAAGATTAAACTAAAAGAGACAAAAAGAGAAATAAGGATAGCAAAATCAAAGGCAGAAGAAAAGATGGCTAAAGATGTGAAGTGTGGCGACAAAACTTTCTTCAGGTATATTCCAGAGAAGAGGAAAATCAGAGGTGGAATTGCAGGACTCAAAAGTGCTGGGAACGGATTCATGGAAAGTGACATTTAAAAAGTAAAAATGCCAAATACTTCTATTCTGTTTTTATTAAAGAAACTCCAGAAGGAGGAGCACCTGTGATTGACAAATATGGAAATGGAGGAGATACCGCCCCAGTCACAGAACTTGATGTGTTTGAACAGCTTGCAAAACTGAAAGTGGATAAGGCCATGGGACCGGATGGGATACATCCAAGGATACTGAAAGAGCTCAAAGAGGTTCTGGCAGGACTGGAGAAGGGCTGATGTGGAACCTCTTCACAAAAGTGGTGGCAGGGAAGAGGTGACCAACTACAGGCCAGTAAGCCATACCTCTGTGGCGGGAAAAGTAATGGAGGTGCTTCTGAAAGAGAGACTAGTGGACTTTGGTAAAACCATGTTGCCTTGGATCATCATGCAACCTGTTGGTTTCGAGAAAGGGCAATCATGCCAAACAAATCTGATTGAGTTCTTTGACTGGGTGACCAGAGAACTAGATCAAGGGCATGCGATGGATGTGATCTATCTAGATTTCAGCAAAGCCTTTGATACTGTTCCTCATAGGAGGCTTATCAATAAACTGAACAGCCTGGGGATGGGTCCAAAGGTGGTGAACTGGATCAGAAATTGGTTGAATGACAGATGACAGAAGGTGATGGTAAATGGAACGCACTCGGATGAAAGGAAGGTGATTAGCGGTGTGCCCCAGGGTTCGGTCCTGGGGCCAGAACTATTCAATGTATTTGTGAGTGATATTACTGAAGGACTGAATGGAAAAGTCCTGTCTTTTTGCAGATGACTTGAAAATTTGCAACAGAGTTGACTCCCCTGAGGGAGTGGGGAACATGAGGAAAGATCTACAAAAGCTGGAAGAATGGTCTAATGCTTGGCAGTTAAGATTTAATGTGAAGAAGTGTAGTGTCATGAACTTGGGATACAGAAATCCAAGGAAATTGTATGCGATAGAGAGTGAGAGATTGCACAGACCAGGAGAAGGACCCTGAAGTGATTGATTGTTTTTGTTTCTAAGGATCTCAAGGTGGCAAAACAGTGTGACAAGGCAGTGGCCCGAGTCAGAAGGATGCTGGGTTGCATACAAGATGAATTACCAGCAGAAAGGAGGAGGTACTAATGCCACTGTACAAGTCGCTGGTGAGGCCTCACTTATGGTCTCCAAAACTGAACAATACTTTATCTCAAAAGGATATAAAACGACTTGAAATGGTTCAGAGGAAGGGGACCACAATGATTTGGAGTCTGCACAGAAGACGTAAGAGGAGGCTTGAAGACCTATATCTATCTATCTATCTATATCCTATAGGACAGGGAGGGGGGACAGGGGAAATATAATACAGACCTTTAAATACTTAAAGGGTATTAATGACAAACAAACCTTTTTCAAAGACAGGAAAGCTGTAAAACTAGAGGGCATAACATGAAGCTGTAAGGGGGTAAACTGAAAGGCAATGTCGGGAAAGTGGTGGATACACCCCTAAACAAAGGCATGGGTAGGGGTGACCTGCACAGAGCAGCAGGTGCACCTACTCTTGCCACCTTGCTGGGCAGACTAGATGGACCATATTGGTCTTTATCTGCCATCATATACTATGTTACTATGTAAGAATTAAGCTGAACATTAAAATTTGCATTGGAGAATATAGATGATAGTTCATTCTTGCCAAAGGACATGGAACATAAACAGTCCAAATATCCCTTGTGGGTGGTATTTGAGTGGGTGCAGAAAAAGGCTGTGCTTCTCTTGTGCTTTGTAACAGCCCGTACCCTTGATCGTATGTTGTTACTGCAGTGCCTGGAGGTAATTGGGGTCTCATGTCCTGGGTGAAATTGACTTTGGTCTTTGGGTGATTGTTCTCAGGGGAAGTACTTGGTCAGACCCCATGTAAGTTAGTCTTTAGGGTCTCGCAAAGGTCAGGTTTTACCACTGTTGGAAACGGGATACTGGGCTTGATGGACCTTTGGTCTGACCCAATATGGCATTTCTTCTGTTAAGTGCTTTCCCTTCTGTTACTTAATGCCTGTGTTTGGTGCTGTGATCCATTGTTATTGAATAATTCAAAGTGAACTGTCGTCTGTTGGCCATAACATCCAACTGTATGCAACCACAAGGAAAGATCAAGCTATCATGATTTCTAATCTTATTGATTATCTGGCAGCACCTGCACAGTAACTGAAAAAAAATCGATCTTTGAAATAAAAAAAAATAATGTATTGAAAATACAAAATATATTCTAAATTGGTGTGTACCATTTTTTTTCTTTTCCAAAGCTGTGCAAAATTTATTCTGAGATAACAGAATGCATGAGTAGGTAGATCTTTTTTTTTTTTCTAATGCCAATTGAGTAACGTTAGGTCTCCATGGTGTCCATTTTGTATTTGTTTAGATTAGACATGAAGGATTTAGAGGGGGGCAGTTTCTCCAGTGGGTTAGTTTTGCGCTTACCATGACAGTCATGAACCTCACTTCTAAGCCAAGGTATGTGGAATATGATCTCAGTCTCTCAAAGTTTCTGCTAGTGCTCGGCGCAGTACTTGCATCGTGCCAAAGAGAAGCCGCCTTCTGGAGTTCATAAGATGTAACGTGTATAGGCAACTTGTCAAGGTGCAGCTGTAAATTCTTCTTAATCGGACCTGTGGTTCCCAATACAATGGGAAATATTTCTGTATTTTTCTGCCACATTTTTTTGGTCTCTGACTATTTCTTGGTATTTCAAGATCTCTTCACGCGATTCACAGAATAATCGCTTGGAACTGACACCTCTATTATCAGTGCTATTCTGGTGTTTTTCTGCTTTGCCATCCTGAGGATAAGAAGCTGGATACAAGGAAACCTGACATAGTGATGATGTGATAATGTCCCACATTATCATAACAACTTCATTCTCCGTAATTCTCTTAGGGTCATGCTCCCAGTGCTTTTCCTGAACAGCGATGTTTGTTTATGGTGTTTACAGAGTTTCCAGTGGATGAAGCATATCACCTTGTTGTGCCTTTAGAGGTGTGGGAAAGGTGATGGCCTTCTCCCACCTAGGCTGATGTAAGTTTACTTAAGGCTCTCAAAGAAACAGCTAGCCAGATTTCAGCTTCTGCAAAATACATCAGCCAGGTTGATTAGCTGGGTATAAATACGCCTCTATTACTACCAGCTTTTTACATATCCAATTTAAAATCTCTCTTATTTAGAATTCTAATTGGCCTGGCCCTCTACTATTTTATTCATCGTATTACCCACTCATTCACTTCAGTCAAGTCAGGAGCATTTCTTAGGTGTTCCCTCATCTAAACAGATTAGTCTGTCTGTGAAGGCCCCATTTTTTTGAAAGCTGAGGCAACTATATGATCTTTTGGAGAAAGCTAAAGATGTAACTTTCCCAAATTTATTTGGGGTCTTGATTATGTCTATGTGCGACTTTATAGAATGAATCTGAAATTATAATGGTTACTATTATTGGTAAGTGTAGGTCAGTGCTGCTTTGTATTACATTATTTTATTTTGTATGTAAGACCCGATCTCAAAGTCTAAACCATGCTTATTTATCATTATGACAGTACTCTCAGGAGGGCTGTATTTAAAAGGATCATTTATCGGGCCCAGGGATGTTGTGCATTTGGGAATGTTTTTATTGTAATATTTTGATATTCTGTTTAAGGACGGCCGTGCTGACGTAGTCGCCAATGATGCAGGTGACAGAATCACTCCAGCCGTTGTGGCTTACTCGGCAAGCGAGCAGGTAATACTTTTTCTTTCAGTCTTGCAGAATTCAGGTCCCCGTTATCTAAAAGTCTGCCTGTCTGATTATAAGATTCTTTTCAGCAATGCTGTGGGGCATACTTCTTGTTGACCATTTGGAAAACAGCATGGCAGTGCTGTTTAGACCGAGCTGAAACCCATTCATTGGCTTCCCTGCTGTTGTTGAGGAGGTCATGCCTAATAGAGTTAACATTCAGTAGCTGGATCACAGCATGGACATACAAAAGCTTTCGGAGGGTAACTTTATAATAGGGCACCCTAGAATTAGGGGTGGCAAAGATGCCGGTGTTATAAAGATAAATAGGTGCCTGTGGGTTAGCATAAATCCTGCAGAGGTAACCCCTAAATTGTGGGCACTGATACCTTATTCCTGCTCGGGAGCAGGTGTAAACACTGGCACATAAAACATGCATGTAAATCGTGGTTCTGCCCATACTCCTCCCGTGAGCACGCTTGCATTGTCAGGCCTTTTAGACGTGATCTAATTTTATAAGAAGCCTTTAATATGTGAAAAGGTCTAGGCATTGTGCTTAGCTAAAATGGTGATCTCTCAGAGATGCCTTTATTAAGCCTTATGTTTCTTGTAAGATGATGGTGCACAGATATATTTCTATTATTGATGTTTCTCTTTGAATTCTTTTTCTTTTTCTTCCAGATTGTTGGGTTGGCGGCAAAGCAAAGTAGAATAAGAAATGCATCAAGTACAGTAGTAAAAGTGAAACAGATCCTGGGAAGAAGGTAAGTGACTGAGCAGGGACCAGAATTCACTTTGTTTGGATTTGCTGGTGTGTTTTGTGAGCTGTAGGTCCCTTTTCTGTAGGTGGAAAAAAAAGACTTTTAGACAAATGACAGCCCCATGGAGTCCTGAGTTGGAGCAGCTGCGGACCTCCTTGTACCCTTCTTATTCCAGAAGCATCCTGTAAATGGCTTTCCTGCCCTGTAGGGGAATTGCTCAGTTCGAAGTAAGTTGTGACGTTGCCTCTTATGCAATGCCTGTAAGGACTCTGTTCAACGTGACACAGGATCAGTGTCTTGGATCACAGAAAAGCAGACATAAATCTGTGATTTTGAAGCCTGCCAGCATGCATGACTTTGTCCTGAAGCTTCAGCCTGTGTGCAACGCATCGTTGTGTAATATGATATGGTCGGAGTGGCTAATCCAGGGCCTAAGTACATGGGCAGCTCTTAGAGAAAGGTGGCCCTGGATCAGACATGGCCCATGCAGTAGGATCTTCAGGTTTTCTGCAAATCGCCTTGTAAGGAGCTCGCTGGGCCCATCTGCCTCTTTTTGCAACAAGTCCTTTTCATCCCCATTGGTCCTCTAGAGTTTGAGGGTGGTAGGTGGTGTTGGCAGTCTGGGAAGGTCGGCAAATAAAAAGAAGTGAGATGATAGGGCTGGATCTTGTTGCTGGGATGAAAGTGCTGGAATAAATATAGTCGTCTTCTATGCAGTGTGGTGTATTCACATCTTTTTCTTAAGATATTTCTGTAACAACATAGGCTGGTCGCAAAGTGAGAGGAAACTGCAGAAGGCAGCCTGGCACTTACCGGTTGAGGGCACTGTAGAGAAAAATGACATTTCTGGACTAGATCACTTAAAGAGCTATTGGGAGGAGTTGAGTTAAAATCTTCTCCCGCTGACAACCTCATTTCAGGAATTTCTCTGCACCTCAGTTTAGCAGCTCAGCTTGGTCTGTTTTTATTGTTTAGGGGCATGAGCTTGTTGGCTACATGGATCACAATTAAGTTGCATTATTGAAGCCAAGTATTGATCCTTGTAGCTATGAATTTAATGAGCATGCTGTGAAGAAGTCAGTAAGAATACTGGTTAAAGATTAAGCCATAAGTTAATCGAACAATGTATTAGTAAAGGAAAAGGAGTAAACTCCTTTCCAACCACCACAGATGTATTTCCAGCTAAGTTGGCATCTGGTGCTATGAGTCTTCGTTCACAACTGTCTGGGCATTCTCTCCCATATTATATGCTCCTCACCCACAGCATACCTAATGTGGTCATGCATTCGGGCTCCTTCCAGAACCAGGTACCTGAATGTAACTCGCCTTTCTCTTCTCCTGGATAGGCGTGAGCTAAATACTGTTGTTGTTGTTAAGTGCCGTCGAGTCGGAGTCGACTCATGGCGACCCTCTGGATAGCTGTCCTAAATTGTGTTCGGTCTTCAGTCAGGCGTCTCATTGTTGACAGACTGGTACCCGTAGCTGCTGTTATTGTATCGATCCATCTCATTGCTGGCCTTCCTATTTTTCGTTGACCTTCTATCTTGCCAAGCATAATGTCTTTCTCTAATGATCTCTCTCTTCGCATGATGTGTCCAAAGTATGAAAGTCGAAGTCTTGTCATCTGAGCTTCTAAAGAAAGCTTAGGTTTGATCTCCTCTAGTACCGACTGGTTTGTTCTTCGGGCAGTCCAGGGTATACACAGTATTCGCCGCCAGCACATAAATACTATAAATTAAAAAAAGAAAAATAAAATTTAAAAACCCTGTAGTCTTGGGTGGTGGAGACAAGCGCTGTATCGGAATTTGAGAAGCATGGGACAAGTACAAAGGATCTCTGAGAGGGAGAGAGTAGTTTGTGTGGATAGGTCACATAATCATTATCTGTCATCATTTTCTATGTATTGGGAATTCTTCCCCCTTGGAGCTGTAATGACTGCCCCTACAGTACCCTAGTCCCAGCCAAGCTGGGAAACAGAAATCCTAGCTTGGGGATCGAACCAGTGATTCTCTGGTCAGTAGTGGACAGCGCTAGTCCCTTGAGCTACTGAGACAGGCTGTGAGATCCTTCTCCCGTTATTCAGTCCAGGTATTTGGAAATGCGCTGCCAAGCTCTCCGTCTCAGTGCTGGACTGTGAAGCTTGATAGGATCTTGTCAAATTAGAAGGAGCGAAACAAAATGGAAGTCTGTCTGCAACAGGAATTAAATGAGACAGACCAGTTGAGTGCCTTTGTGCTCTTACTTTCTGTGTGTACGTTTGATTTTTTTCCTTTATTGGGCGTTGTACATAGTGGTTCATCGTCGATAAAGAGAGCGCGCATTATTTAATGCATTTCCGTCTCGGGTGTCTGAAATGTTTTAAAGATCTCTGAAGGCAAATTTCCTGTTTTGGGCACTTTTGACAGAGATTGGCTAATTTTCTAAATGTCTGTTGCTTTCCTCCCAGCTCCGGTGACCCGCAGGCTCAGAAGCACATAGCAGAGAGCACATGTGCAGTAAGTAGTTGGCACCTTGTGATTGCTATTTGCCCTGTTGTCAGCACACAAGGAAAAACTCTTAGAAATGGCTTCATTTCACTTCCAGGTTATAGAAAAAGAAGGGAAACCGAGGTATGAAATAGATACTGGGGAAGACGTCAAGCATGTTTACCCTGCAGATGTGGCCAGATTGATCTTTCGTAAAATGAAAGGTAAGTACAAAGCAGGACACACACTAAGGCATTTCTTTCTCTGTGCCTATACAGTAAGAAAAATGTTTCATGCACCTGGCCCATAGGGTCTGAGTCATACTCTGTTTGTCGGCACAGGCTGATTTAGGCTCGCTGCATGAGCCCTGTTCACAGACAAATAGCACTGTGATGGGGTAGATAGAATGTTACCCATCCCCCTCCAAAGGGACTATCAACAGTTCCCTTTAAGAGAGTCTGCAGCCCAGAGTTCAGGGCTGGGAGAGCGTGGCTCACAGGGAGAGGTTGCAGGAGGGAGAGAGGCCTGTGGAGACAGACAGCCTCTTTACAAACCAGGTTGAGAAATGAGGTTAAGAAACTCAAGAAGTGAGTGACTGAACTTTATTCTTCTGAACTTTAACTTGCGGGCCAGGGGAAGGGCGTTGTGAACCAGTTTGTGAAAGCAACAAGCTGGAGAGGGAATGCTGACTAACTGAAGCACAATAAATGTGGGTTTTTGTTTGCCACTGCACGCCACACCCTACAACAAGCACATATTGGACCCTTGGTGAAACCAGTTAAAAATAAAACATTTGCATGCTACATTTTTTAATGGTTTATTTGAGTGGAAGTCTGTATGTTTTTGTCTTGAATTAGAAACCGCCCAGTCTGCTTTAGGTTCCGATGTCAATGATACTGTTATTACCGTGCCCTTTGAATTTGGGGAGAAGCAGAGAAGTGCACTTAGGTAAGACTGGGACCTCTTTCTCTCCATGTGCTGGGAAGCTCTGTGAGGCTCTGCTCCAAGGCCTTCCATCCTCCCAAGGGATTGGCATTAGGCTGGGTACCTCTGATGCCTTGAAATATAGCCCACCATCATTCTTCTCCTTTTTTTTTTATATTTAACTTGTATTTAAGTTTTAATGAGTTAATGGCAATATTTCAATTTTTTTAATTGTTAATAATTGTATAATAGCAAGCCATCATAATAGTAAAGGATACATCATGTTTGGTTCACACACTCCCCTTTGAGTATAATAATTGGTCCAAAAACTGTCCATTTTAAAAGCATCTCTTCATTTTTCATGATACTCACTCTCATAAGTCTTCAGTGTTATCAAGCAGTCTCCCACATCTTTTGAACCTTCTCCTTTGGGGATAATCTGCCTGAAGTCGCTACCTTCAGGTCCAAAACCACACTGCATAAAAAAGTAACAAACTTGGCATCGGTTGTGCAACAAAAATGCAATGTGTGCCTTCGAGTCAGTCCTGACTCCTGGCGACCCAGAAGCTCCTGGGTTTTCTTGGCAGTGTCACCGGAAGTAGATTGCCAGGCCTTTCTTCCGAGGCAATGGAGGGTTAAGTGACTTGCCCAAGGCCACAAGGAGTGCTAGTGGGAATTGAACCCTGGTTGCTTGGTTACCAAGCCAGTGCTCTAACCACTAGTCTACTCCTCCACTGGCATCGGTTGTAGTGATTCTTTTTTTTTTTTTTGGCACATGCCCAAAACCTTATGCTATGCTGACCTGGAGCGGGCCTCTCTGAAGCCAGTCACAAGCTTGTCAATTTGGTCCATTGAAAAGGACTCGCCTCCAACTTGTTTTCAGTCTTTATCCCTTGTGTTTAAGGGGCCAGCACTGACCTGCATGACGTAGCTGACTAAGATAAAAGCGCATTGTTGTGCCAGAGTTCAGCTGGCCACCTTGAGGCTGGCAATCTTAGCACAGGGAGCCGGCTGGCACACAAAATGAATGCTGCCTGTGCTCTCTCCACTGAGCTTAACTGCCCTCTCGCCCGCCCCCACCCCCGATACAGATTTCTGTTTGCTTTTCTTATCATATTACCAGTTCAGATTGCCCAAAGTAATGGTTAGCTTCAGACAATAAAGTGACAAGTGAAACTCGAAACAAAAGTCTAAGTAAAACCTTCACTCATTACAAATCACCTACATCTTTTCCACATTGCACCAGAAGCCGTAGTGACCACAACATATTAACAAACACTACCATGATATCCTCTCACTTGGTTTGCAGCTTGTCGTGCTGTGAGGGCTTGCGTGCATCAGTGATGCTGAGAGCTAAACTATCGGTAGTTTAACTACTGGCAGGGTCTCCCAAGATGGACAGGTCTCAGCTGAGGTGCCAGACGAAGACAAACCACCCATCTGGGCAGCAGCAGAATGGGATAGTGTTGACGGCGGAGGATCACATTTCTGTGACAACGGCAACACACCAAACTTAAACTGCGCGGAAGGAAGGCCCGGCAATTACTTCTGTATCTTGCCATGAAAACCCAATGGATAGTTACAACAAAACAAATTGTGCTATGGTGCTGGAAGATGAGACTCCCCGGGTCGGAAGGCACTCAACTAGTACTACTGGGGAAGAGCTGAGACTTTTCAGAGTAAAGCCAGCATTTATGATGTGGTTGGATCAAAGCCCTCGGGAAAGTCTGACTGCTGATGTAGCTGCGCATGAAATGAGAGTCAGAAGCTGTAAAGATGTCTTACACATTGGAACATGGAACGTACGAAGCATGAACCAAGGGAAGTTGGAGGTGGTCAAGAATGAAATGGAACGTGTACAACTTGATCTGTTGGGTGTCAGCGAACTGAAATGGACTGGCATCGGGCACTTTGCATCAGATGATCACATGGTCTACTATGCTGGAAATGAAAGACAAAGAATAAATGGTGTTGCATTTATAATAAAGAAGAAACTTGCAAGAACTGTAATGAAATACAATGCAGTCAGCGAACGCTTAATCTCTATTCGTCTACGAGGATTGCCTATCAACACAACTATAATTCAAGTATATGCCCCAACAACAGCTGCAGAAGAGAATGAAATTGAAGAGTTCTATGAACAAGTACAAGCTGAAATTGACAGAACATGCAAAACAGGATATCCTGATAGTCATGGGTGACTGGAACGCAAAAGTTGGCAACAAAGAAGAAGGCAAAAGTAGTTGGAAAATATGGACTTGGCAACAGAAATGAAGCTGGAGAAAGATTGATAGAATTCTGCAAGACCAATGATCTATTCATCTCAAACACCTTCTTCCAGCAACACAAGCGAACGGACTGTACACATGGACTTCACCCAATGGATTGTATAAAAATCAAATTGACTACATCTGTGGAAGTCAACGATGGAAAAAGCTCTGTAACATCAACAAAGACAAAACCTGGAGCTGACTGTGGTACAGATCATCAACTACTAGTATGCAAACTCAAGCTAAAGTTGAAAAAGAGCAAACCACTCATGAATGCCACCAAAATCTGACCTTGAGAATATTACCACTGGAATTTAAAGACTGCCTGCAAAATCGATTTGCTGCTTTAGATACAAATGACAGAGCTCCGGAAAGAGTTATGGAATGACATCAAGAAGGTTGTGCTGGAAGAAAGCGAGAAGTCTCTACAAAAGATTAAAAAGCAAAAACGGGCCAAAATGGATGACGAAGAAACTCTGAAAATTGCCCAGAAACGCAGAGAAGCTAAAGCCCAAAGGAGAAAGAAAGACAATCGCAGAACTCAACAGAGATTTCCAACGTGCAGCAAGACCAGGACAAGGAAAAGTACTACAATGACACTTGCAAGGAAATAGAAGCAGAAAACTATTAGAGGAAGAACAAGATCGGCTTTCCTAAAGCTGCGAGAGTTAAAGAAAAAGTTCCAGCCTCGAATTGGAATGTTACAAGATGCTCAAGGTTCTATGTTGAATGATGCTGAGAGATCAAGAAAAGGTGGAAGGAATATACAGAGCTTTTATATGATAAAAGATCAGTGGACCAACAGCCGTTTCAACCTGTACCTTATGATCAGGAACCATTGGTGATGAAAAGAAGAAGTTGAAGCAGCATTGAAAGCCTTATCAAAGAACAAGCACCAGGCATTGATAGCATTCCCATAGAAGTATTGCAGCAATCTGATGCAGCTGTTACCGTACTTACAAGGCTCTGCCAAGAAATATGAGAAGACAACATCATGGCCAACTGACTGGAAAAGATCTTGTTTATACCAATACTAAAAAAGGTGATCCAACTGACTGTGGGAATTATCGCACAATCGCTCTGATCCCACATGCCAGCAAGATTCTACTGAAGATTATTCAAAAAGAGACTACAGCCATACTAGAACAAGAACTACCTGAAGTGCAAGCAGGGTTCAGGAAAGGGCGAGGAACGAGAGACATCATTGGCGGATGTGAGATGGATCCTTGACAAGACTAAAGAAAACCAAAATGATATCTATTTGTGCTTTATCGACCTATAGCAAGGCTTTTGACTGTGTAAACCATGAGAAACTCTGGGCCACATTAAGAAGCATGGGTATACCAGAACACCTGATCGTTCTCTTGCGCAATATGTACATTGATCCAGAAGCAGCAACAGTTTCGAACGGAACAAGGAGAAACAGAATGGTTTAAAATAAGCAAAGGTGTAAGACAAGGCTGCATACTTTCCCCCTACCTGTTTTAATTTATATGCAGAACAAATCATCAGAGAAGCAGGACTGTATGAGACAACAGAGTGTGAAGATTGGTGGAAGACTCATCAACAACCTTCGCTATGCTGATGATACCACATTACTGGCTGAAAGCGAAGATGATCTGAACATTTGCTTCTCACAATCAAAGAACATAGTCTCAAAAATGGGCCTTGCACCTTATGTAAGAAGACAAAGATCATGACAACTGGCATAAATCAACAGGTTCATCGTTTTGAAGGAGAATAAATTGAAATTTTGAACAAATTTAAAATACTTTGATCAACTATCAATAAAGAAGCAACAAGAAGTAAAGAAATCAGACGACGCATTGCTCTTGGCAGAATTGCTATGAAAGACCTAGATAAGATTCTCAAGAGCAGAGAGTGTCTCTCCATACAAAGATTCGACTTGTTCAAGCCATGGTATTTTCAATAACATCATATGGATGTGAAAGCTGGACAGTGAAAAAGACAGAACAGGAAGAAAATTGATGCCTTTGAATTATGGTGCTGGCGGCGAATACTGTGGTATACCATGGACTGCCCGAAGAACAAACCAGTCGGTACTAGAGGAGATCAAACCTAAGCTTTCTTTAGAAGCTCAGATGACAAGACTTCGACTTTCATACTTCGGACACATCATGCGAAGAGAGAGATCATTAGAGAAAGACATCATGCTTGGCAAGATAGAAGGTCAACGCAAAAGAGGAAGGCCAGCAATGAGATGGATCGCTACAATAGCAGCAGCTACGGGTACCAGTCTGTCATCAATGAGCCGCCTGACTGAAGACCGAACACAATTTAGGATAGCTATCCAGAGGGTCGCCATGAGTCGACTCCGACTCGACGGCACTTAACAACAACAACCATGATATCTTACATTCTTTTGCCAATAATCCGCCATAAATCTTAGCATCCATGTATGATTATTCCAGACCAGTGGGCTAGGTCCCCCCTGCCAGCCATCCTTCCTCCCCTCGGAGGCCTCAATGCAAAAAGCCTACACTAGAGCCCAGCACTAAAGCTGTAGCATAGAATTTCCTAACAGACGTTTTGCTCAGCTGTGCTGTAAGAAAACAATATCCAAATGAGCTGTGTACAGAAACTCTGTGCTAAACAAGGCAAACAAGCCAGGCACTTGCACAGGGGTCTGCGTTAGTAGCACCTACATCTTGGACCCTTTTGAGCATGTGCCAGAACTCTATGTGGTGTATAAACAGCAGCGCTCTGAGCTCATTCCAGCAGATGCACACAACACTCTTCCAGCGCCTGACAATTTGTTTTCAGCACTCTCTTTGGCAAAGCCAGAAAGACATTGCAGGGGCGGTTTGCAGATCTGTCTCCTCAGACCTTGCGTTGAGCTCAGCCTTCCGGTCTTCACACGTCTCTGCATCTGTACTGCAGAGCTAATTGATTCATCACCATCTATGTAAATGGATTTAAATGCGCTCTGCGCTGTCGTTTAGTGCCGCCGTTTGTGCATTGATGATGCATGCGTTAGATCCCTTCTTGCATTTTATGTCCCCATTATTGCAGAAAATTGTGCGCAAACACTGTGCTAATGGCCGCACCGTACTGGTGCTGTCTTCCGATCTCCAGCAGATGATGCAGACATGTGGCCTAGTGCCACAGGATTGCTAGGTTCCTAGGGCAGAGGCTGGAGCAGAATCCCATTCAGACTCTCAGGGCTGCTTCCTGGCATAGCATGATGGAAGGACAGACTAGATAAGCCATGTGGTCTTTTTCTGTCATCATGTTTCTATGTTTCTGTGATCCCCAGCTGCTGGGGCAGCAGTCCTTGGGTTGTTAGGCAGGGCCCCTAGGATTTGGCCTTTGCTTGCCCCTGCCAGAGCAGGAACTGGTAATCTTGCTCCCAGGGCTCTGTCCTCCAGCTGAGTATCTTTCCTATAGACCCTACAGTTCCCAAGGGAGGGAATTCCAAAGATGTGGTACCTTAAGAAACCCTTCTGAGAGGATTGTAAACGCTGTGTATTTAAGTCTTCAGTGGCACCATTTAAGCACACAGACAACCAGATCTCTTAAAAGAATCTACCGCTGCATTACTAACGGAAACTACACAATTTCATTGTTTCAAAATGGGGACCTGCATGTTTTTTGTCTGATTCACTTTTTTTCCTGGTTTACTATGTAGCACAAGTGTGACAGCGGGAACTTCTGTTGGGCCATTTGTCAAATTTATGTAGTTAGAACTAACATTTTCAGATGCAGGAACAGACATTTAAATGTGACTAGTTCAGCTGACTGATGAGGGTTAAATACTGGAATTTATTGAACCATTTCAGTGATTACTGGCATCCGTCCTCATGGCCCCCAAATGCTTCTGGCTTTCAGGGTCATCACCACATATAAATGAAACTCTTTTGTAGTCCAGGGGATATAGATGACAGTGCTCTTGAACACCTAGTATGTGTGCAGCTGGTCACTGTTGCACGCTGACTGGCTTCCATCCCCCTCCGAGAGCTATGAGCAGCATCTCTGGCCGCCCTGGAGAGCAGAAGCTGGGTTCGGAAATGGAAGCATGGTAGTGCCCGCCATTGCCTCGGAGCACTTGTGACTGGCTCTGCTCTATTTGTCCTATTGCAAACTTTACTGCAGATTCAGTCATAGCACCTCCTGATCTGTGCTCAGTTTTAAGGTCAGTTCATTTCCACTGCTTATGACATCTAGTAGGGCTGAAGGTGCAAGGTTTCTGTATCGGAAATAAATACTTCATTGGAGTTCAGCGCCATGTCTGGAATTGTTTGCAGAGAGGCGGCTGTGGCAGCAGGATTGAATGTCCTGAGACTCATTCATGAACCATCTGCAGCTCTCCTGGCCTATGGCATCGGACAAGAATCTCCCACTGGGAAAAGGTAAAGAGCTTATTCTATTTTTAATTCTAAAAGTAAGTTATTTAATAAAAGGTGGCTACTACACACTGACTTCATTTGCTGCTTTTTTTGTTTTGTTTTAAGGGAGTTGGAAAATATTTTAGGAATTATTATTTTCCTTTCAGTAATGGGGGTAATGTATGCTAGAAGTCAGTATTCCTTCCTTTTACCTGCCAGGTTCTCGCAGGGTGAGTGAGAGCTTCCTGTATTGTCTCTCTCACTGGTGGCGCTTTTTGCTGGTGTGCTGAAACCCACTAAGATGTGTCAGATAAACTGTCCTCTTCCCGCCCCTTGTCAGTTCTCTGAGCTGTCAACAGGAGGTGCTGTAGTGTGGTACTGAATGAATGGGCATGTAAATGCTGGGTCCCTCTTCTCAAAGAGTTGGTGAATACCCTGCTAATGTCAGATTCTTTCTTCTCTTGATGTATTAGCAACGTTTTGGTCTACAAGCTGGGAGGAACATCGCTGTCTGTCACCCTTATGGAAGTAAACAGTGGGCTGTACCGTGTTCTGGCCACAACCACAGATGATCGCGTTGGTGGTGTGCACTTTACGGAAGCCTTAGCACAACACTTGGCTTCGGAATTTCAGAGGTAAGTGTATAGGAGGAGCGTGCGGTGTGCGCTTCGGAGATGCGTGACTTGTTGATTGCATGGCGATAGAGTAGTGTAGGCCTGGCTCTTCGGCCTTGTCTCCTCTTCAGCATTTTAGTTTCTATTTTCCCAAGCAGGATTGTAGATACGAAGACACATTTTAGAAAAGCCATTTACATGATGGGGAAGGCATGCAAGTGACGTGTCTGCAATTCCTTATCGTCCCGACCTGTGGGTTGTCACGCCTCACCAGCAGGTTGAAGACGGAGCCTGTCAAACTTGATGATATCAGCATACATAGGCAGCTGGCACTATCCACCAACCCCTGTAGTCTGTCTCCAAGCAGCTGGAGAGATGTGATCCCATAGTTCTGGACTCACTGAAGGGACAACTAAGAGGAAATTCTCTCTTTTGTTTTGTCTTCCCTCTGAGGACTGAATTGTCTGGTGGTAAAGAGCCTAGCTTTTTTAGTTTGCAGCCTGGTTCTTGGTAATTGACTTTGGGGGCAATAAAGTGCAGTGGGGGGGGGGGGGAACTAAATCTGGGGCCGGGAAAAACAGACAGAGAAGCTTTCCCCACTAAGGGGGACTTCCCAACTGCACTTCACTAAGATGCAGCAGCTCCGATGCCTTTAGTGGATGAGGAGCGCTAGCGCTGTGAAGGCTGCTCACTTGGGGCCCCCTCGAGGATTCCTGCTGATGCTGGTGGGCGCAACCATACGTGCGGGCGGGAAGAGAGAGCTGTGGTGTTTCTTGCTTGGCCCACTGTGGTCTGAGGGAACTAAAGTCTTTTGTTGTTTTCCAGGTGCACTCGGCAGTTCTTAGCTGCATGATTTGAGCAGTGTTGGTCCGCAGAGCTTGGGAACTGGCATCATTTTGCTTCCATTCTTCATTTTAGCGGGAAAGGAGCCCCTGAGGTGGTGGTTTGGATGTTGGTGGGGTGCTTCCTTTGCATTTTGTTGTCTTTATTGGGTTTACGCCCTGTTGGTAACTCCCTTAAAAAAAACAAAAAAAAACAACAAGAAACACAGGACTATTACATAGAAAAGAGCAGGAAATACATTTCTTCAGAAAAAGGTGACCACCTGCTTTCAACATTCACCATGCCCGCAAAGACTATATGCATAGTGTGTGGGTCACGGCACAGCTCGGTCTCCACAGCGGGTTTTTGCTGTGGCTGCGAGAAGGAGTCCAGGACAGCAGAAGAGAGCCTGAAAGAAGTAAGGTCAGAGCAAGCTGAGAGCTTGGGGGAGGGGAGGGGGGTTAGAAGTTGGCTCTCAGTCCAGAGGAGAGAGGCTCCCACCATGGGCGTTCAGGGTGTGTCACTGGTGGTGGGAGATGGGAGAAGCCCTGCCCAGCCGGAACTCATGGGCAGGGAGGTCCATTCTCCATGGCTGTCAGTCCCAGATTGCCACAGGGGTAGATCTGGGTGGGTTTTCCCCTGAGTTTGTTCTCCTGATGCACAGGGCATTCTGCATCAAGCAGCAGGGGGAAGAGTCCCTCTCTGGAACTCTGGAGAGGACTAGAAAGAGGGGCTTCCCTGAGGCCTTAGCGAGTGCGTTGGCAGTAGAGGAGCCTGGTCCCACCTGGAAGGTGATTGTTGGGAGGACACTGGGTCCTTCCACTCAGATAAGGAGAGGGACCAGGATACAGAGGTGGACATGTCGGCAGAACCTGCAGAACTGGAGAAAGGCGAGATTCCACAAGAGGAGGATTCTTGGGTGGTTTGCGTATTCCGCCAGGGGGAATTGGTGGCTCTCATTTCCCATTCGTTAAAGACACTTAATATGGCAGCAGGAGTGCCGCTAGAGGGCAAGCCTCTGGAGGATCCACTGTTCTAGGCCATCAGGAAGGCTCAGCTAGTATTTCCCCTGCATCGGGTGATTAAGCAGATGATACAAGATGAATGTGACACCCCAGAGGTCAGTCTTAAGGAACATGTGCGATGGCACGGCTTTATCCGCTACTGGATGCGGAGAAGGAGATTCTGCACTCGCCTAAGGTGGATGCAGCGGTCTTTGGCGGTCACGAAGAAGATCACTATTCCAGTGGGAGGCAGCACCATGCTTAAGGATGTGCAGGATAGAAAGTTAGAAACCTTGCTGAAGCAGGCCTTTGATATTAGTGTTCTGTCCTTGCAGGCATCTGTGTGTGGCACGTTTGTGGCTAGGGCATGTTTACGATGAGTGCAGGGCATCTTGGAAAATGCTGGAGAGGCGCACCTTCCACCTACAGAGGTGGCTAAGCTGGAGTCAGGCACAGCCTACATGGATGGCTTCTGTGACCTTAAGGGCCTGTCCAAGAGTATGACATCAGTGGTGGCTGTGTGCCGCTATTTGTGGCTGTGGAATTGGTTGGCGAATGTCTCCTCCAAGTCTTGTCTGAGTAAGCTCTCATTTAAGGGTAAACCCTTGTTCGGCAAGACCCTGGATAAGTTGGTGAAGGACCTGGGGGAGTCTAAAGGAGGTAGACTTCCCGAGGATAAGCAAAAGCCAGTGTGTGCGTCAGTGACACCATAACGCCAGCTGCGAGACTTCCGACTGTTCCGCATGATGTGTTTTGCTCCTTACCAGAGGATAAGGGGGCAGGTCTTTTGTGGTTTTCGAGGAACGGGCAGGGGTTTTTACTCCTCTTCCATGGCCAAGAAGTCACAATGAAACGAGGGGGACCCAGAAAGGAGTGGTTCCCGTAGGAAATAGGCTGGCTGTGGGAATTTTACCCTGCCTGGGTCCACATTATATACGACCAGTGGGTGTTGAAAATCATCAGAGAGGGGTATGTGCTGGGGTTTACTCAACCTCTTTTGGAAGCCTTTGTCAAATACAGCCAAGTCCAAGCTGTGCAGGACACACTAGCATGGCTTCAGGAATTAGAGGCTGTGGAGCAGGTACCTCCAGACCAGTGCAGTTATGGTTGATACTCCATTTATTTAGAGGTTCTTTCCGCCCCATCTTGGATCTCAGACATGTAAATCCATGCCTGAAAGTGCCCTGCTTTCACATGGACACCCTCCAGTCGGTCATCATAGCTCTGAGGGAAGGAGAGTTCTTGACTTCACTTGAACTTAGAGGCCTACTTGCACATTTCTGTTCGGCCCGAGCATCAGCAGTTTCTTCGATTTTTCAGTGCAATTAGGGCACTTTCAGTTTTGGGCCTTGACATTCGGCTTGGCGACCGTCCCCTGTAGATTCACCAAAGTCATTGTCATGGTAGCGCAGCCGCACTTTGTCAGGAGGGGATTCTAGTGCATTCCTACCTGGACGATTGGCTCATTCAAGCCATGTCTGCAGAGGAGAGTTAACGAACTACAGCAAGGGCCATCAAGGTCCTGCAGAGCCTCAGTTGTGTCGTCAATTTTGCCAAAAGTCGTCTACTGCTGTCATAGGAATTGGTGTACCTGGGGGCACGGTTCCAGACAGGACAAGGGCAGGGTGTCCATGCTGGTGGAGTGAATGCACACCTTGCAGGAACAGGTACGGCAGTTTCTCAGGATGAAGATCCCAGCACCGTGGCATTATCTTAAGATCTTTATTTTATTTGCGCATATTTTTATACCGCCCCTCCCAGAGATCGGGGCGGTTTACATCATAACAGGTTAAACTAAAACGGTTACATGGAACAGTATTTAAGAACTTTATACATAGAACAAGGTAGCTGAGGTTCTGCCTCAAACTATTTACATAGAGTGGTACTAAGTGTGGCCACTTTTAACTATTTACAGAGCAATTTACATGAGTGTGGGATTGGTATGCTTCTTCAGGGTACCAAGTCTTCGGCTCCATGGCAGTGTCCATCGAGTTGGTGTCCTGGGCCAGGGCTTACATGTGACTGCTGCAGAGAGCGCTATTGTGGAGATGGTCAGCTCAACACCACCCACTCACATAGCCATTGCCCTGTCTGGGGGCCACCTGGACAGTCCTTCGGTGGAGGGCTGCTGGAGATTTTGGCCAGGATGCCCTTGGAGTCACCACGGTGGGTCCCATTGATGACAGACGCTAGTCTCCCCAACTGGGGGGGCTCACTGCTCCAATACCTGGCCCATCAGCCAAGCTACTTTTGCAGGGGCCAATTCTGATGCCTCAGGTGGATTGATCCTCACTTACGGCCTGGCTCTTGATAGGGCTCGATTTGAGGAAACGGGGTTGCTCAGCCTCTGTCTTCTCGACCTTGTTGAAGGCCTGGAAGCTCTCCACCTCTGTCCTACACTGGCCTTTCTGCAGGTGGGATTGGAGAAGGGCCTGGCTGGCAGTTCACTTTGCGTGCAAGTGGTGGCCATAATTTGCTACCGGAAAAGGACCCAGAGTGTGTCCCTGGCAGCCCATCAGGATGTCATCTGTTTTCTTCGAGCAGTGAAAAACGTTTGCCCCCCTGTGAATGGTGGTAGTTCCTCCTTGGGACCTCAATCTGGTGTTATCTGTATTGACGGAGGCACTCTGAAGGATTTGACATTGCCACCACAAAGATGGTTTTCAATTTGTTCAGCCAGGAGAATTTCGGAGCTTCAGGTGCTGCCATGTTGTGAGCCTTTTCTCTCAATGTCCAAGAAGAGGGTGGTGCTACGTCTGGTGCCGCCTTTTCTACCCAAGGTGCTTTCGGTCTTTCATCTGAATTAACAGGCAACTCTGCCATTGTTCTCAGGGGCGGGACATGACCCCCTTCTGCATTTCCTGGATGTGCGCAGAGTGTTGCGGTGTTATTTGTATAGGACAGAACCATTTTTGAAGTCAGACCATCTATGTGTCCTGCTTGGAGGACAACATAAAGGAGAGGCAGCTTCCAAGGCCTCCATTTCTCAGTTGGTGAAGGAAGCAATCTCCTCAGGTTATCTGTTGCTGTGGAGAGAGTTGCCCAGCGGGCTTGAGGGCTCATTTGACCTGAGCTCAGGCCGCGTCATGGGCGGAGTCTAGCCTGATTTCTGCCAGTGGACATCTGCAGGGTGACAATGTGGTCAACCCTGCATACCTTTGTGAAGCATTATTGCCTGGATGTTCAGGCGGCAGGGGATGTGAGGTTTGGTTCGGTGGTGCTACAGGCTGGGCTTGCAGGTCTCTCCCAAGGTTAGTACTGCTATGGTATATCCCACAGGTCGGGACTGGGCTAGAGGGACAATAAGGAAGGGGAAACAAGGCCTTACCTGCTAATTGACTTTCCTTGAGTATCTCCAGTCCAGTCCTGGACCCTCCCTGTACTTAAGCTATAATTTATAATGGCGACCCTGGGTCTGCAGAGGTCCGTCTCCATGTTAGAGGTCCAGCGACTTTGAGTGTAGCAGCCATCAGTGCATAGGGGCTCCTTTTGGGGGGCACCTACTTCTCCTTTTGTTTCAAAGGTGCAAAAAAAACCAAACAGTGGTTCCTGCAAATTATTTGATCTGCACCTGGAGAAGACTAAGTGACCTTGTCTCTCGCAGTCGGGTTTGTATACGTAAGTGTGTTGGCAAAGCTAGTTTCTTAGTTTGGGGAGGGGGGTTGGCTGCCTGTTTTGGGGAAAGTAGGTTTTTACAATTCTTTGTATCTGGTTTTTCTTAATTGTTGTTCCCATGAGTCTGCTTTGTCAATAGAATACTGGGTCTGGTGGGTAGTGCCAGCTGCCTATATATGCTGATATCATCAAGTTTGATACACTCAGTCTCCAAGTTGCTGGTGAGGCGTGACAACCCACAGATCGGGACTGGACTGGAGGTACTCATGGAAAGTCAATTAGCAGGTAAGACCTGATTTCACCATCTTTGTCATTCTTCTTTTTTTTTCCATTTAACTTTTTATTAAAGCTTTCAATAGATAGTACAAACAACTTCTAAGCTCAACATTTTACAGTAACCGCCACAGTAGTACATTCAGCCTTTCTTTTATCCCCAACTTGCTACTACAACATTCAATAGCACCTAAGCTTCCATCTCCCCCCCTCATTCCCCCTTTATTAAAACATGCTTTCATGGCCACTCAGATTTCTCAAATACATTGCTAATATCCCCCAGTGTCCAACATTTGGCTCATACTCGGTGCTACATGCTAGCAATAATCATTTCCTTCCCTACATTATACAATCGTCGTCATAACCCACTATACCACATTTATTTAAAGACAGACTATCAACATTCTAACTATGTTACCGTTACCTTAGTTATATTAGCGCATAGCTTGTTTCCTATTCTGCCCCCCCGCCCCCCACTAATGTCCCCTGTAATCGAACTCCCTTTTTATCTCACAGCCACTCGTCTCTAGATACGCTTATGTATATATTTTCATGCATTCGCCAGTTAGCCTAATATCCGTGCCTTTGGACCCGACCCTTCCCCCCCCTGCTGCTTTCCATTTCCCCAACTATTTCCAGACACCCTTCCATTGCTCCATACATTTTTCCTCTGTCCCATGTCTCATTCATGTCAATCAATGCATCAAACACAGATCCTCTATTCTTCTAATAAAACCTGCCCTCTGAGAGCTCCCCAACCCCAGCCAGTGTTGGGCTATCTCATTTCATGCTGCTCCAATACAGTGATTCAGCACCCCCTTCGCCCTTTCTGGAATATTGTCCCCCAGCTGATTTAGAAGACACACCTTGGGCAGTTTTTCTAGTCTAGGTCCCGTCATTTGATGAGTTATCAGTAGTTGTTTGTTGTTGTTAAGTGCCGTTGAGTCGGAGTCGACTCATGGCGACCCTCTGGATAGCTACCCTAAATTGTGTTCGGTCTTCAGTCAGGCGGCTCATTGTTGACAGACTGGTACCCGTAGCTGCTGTTATTGTATCGATCCATCTCATTGCTGGCCTTCCTCTTTTGCGTTGACCTATCTTGCCAAGCATAATGTCTTTCTCTAATGATTTCTCTCTTCGCATGATGTGTCCAAAGTATGAAAGTCGAAGTCTTGTCATCTGAGCTTCTAAAGAAAGCTTAGGTTTGATCTCCTCTAGTACCGACTGGTTTGTTCTTCGGGCAGTCCATGGTATACACAGTATTCGCCGCCAACACCATAATTCAAAGGCATCAATTTTCTTCCTATCTGTCTTTTTCACTGTCCAGCTTTCACATCCATATGATGTTATTGAAAATACCATGGCTTGAACAAGTCGAATCATGGAGAGAGACATCTCTGCTCTTGAGAATCTTATCTAGGTCTTTCATAGCCATTCTGCCAAGAGCAATGCGTCGTCTGATTTCTTGACTGCTTGTTGCTTCTTTATTGATAGTTGATCCAAGTAGGTTAAAGTTGTTCACGATTTCAATTTCTTCTCCTTCAACGATGAACCTGTTGATTATGCCAGTTGTCGTGATCTTTGTCTTCTTTACATTAAGGTGCAGGCCCATTTTGAGACTATGTTCTTTGATTGTGAGAAGCAAATGTTTCAGATCATCTTCACTTTCAGCCAGTAATGTGGTATCATCAGCATAGCGAAGGTTGTTGATGAGTCTTCCACCAATCTTCACACCTCTGTTGTCTTCATACAATCCTGCTTCTCTGATGATTTGTTCTGCATATAAATTAAACAGGTAGGGGGAAAGTATGCAGCCTTGTCTTACACCTTTGCTTATTTTAAACCATTCTGTTTCTCCTTGTTCCGTTCGAACTGTTGCTTCTTGATCAATGTACAGATTGCGCAAGAGAACGATCAGGTGTTCTGGTATACCTATGCTTCTTAATGTGGTCCAGAGTTTCTCATGGTTTACACAGTCAAAAGCCTTGCTATAGTCGATAAAGCACAAATAGATATCCTTTTGGTATTCTTTAGTCTTTTCAAGGATCCATCTCACATCTGCAATGATGTCTCTCGTTCCTCGCCCTCGTCCCAAAAACCTGTAATTTGCCCACACTTCCACCACATGTGTGTTGTATCCCCTCCAACACCTATCTGTCTTACCTAACCCCACTTTTTGTTGACGTATCAGAGTCCAGTACCACCGATACAGTACTTTTATAGGCATTTTCTTTAATTTGTGTAGCAATAGATATTCCTGCTATTGTCTGTATTACCTTTTCCCATCTCTCTTCCATCCATTGAACCTCGAAGTCTGCCTCCCATTTCTTCATGAACTCCAATGTGCTCTCTCTGCCTTCTATTAGCCCTTTATAGATCTTAGACAAGGCACCTTTCTGACCTAGGTTCCCGGAACATAGCGCCTCAAACCACCCTCTATTACTCCATAATGTAACTATGATAGTCCATACTAGATAATTCATATAAATCCTTGATTCCCTCAAAGTCCTGTATTCCCTCCTTTACCACTATCTGGGAGAGATGCATGAGTCCCCGCTGCCCCCATCTTCTCAATATAGTTGCTTCTGGTCCCTGTCCCCTCTCAAAACAAGCCTCTAGTGTCATCCCTTGTATATGTTTTTTATCTTGTACTAGGACTTTCCTATTTTGTTTCCAGATGTTCAGCGTATGCACTACAAAGGGATTTGTGGCGTTCCTAGTCCATACTGTACTGCCCCTCCACACCAGCTTTTCCACTCTCACTTCCCTTACTGAGGCTTCCTCCATCTGCACCCAATGCTTCCCTTTTTCTCTGTGCCGGTCATATAACGTTTTCAGTTGCGCTGCAAGATAATATTTGCTAAAATTAGGGACCCCCAATCCTCCCTCTTCCCTTGCTCTCTGCAGTATGGACATGGCCACCCTAGGATTCTTATTTTGCCATATAAATCGAGTGACGCTTCGTTGTAATTGCTTCAACTTTTGACGTGGAACACTTATTGGCAACATTTGGAAGAGAAACAAAAATCGGGGCAATAACATCATCTTTACCGTGGTTATTCGTCCTAACCAGGATATGTACCCCCTCCCCCCCTTCCCCATCCCACCAGTAAACTTTCTACTTGCCCAAATAGCTTTTTATAGTTTAGCGCATATAATACCTCTAATTTAGGACTTATGTGAATCCCCAGATACCTGATCCTCCCCTTAGCCCATCTAAAGGGATATTTTTCACTTAATCATGCCTGCTTTGCCTCTAATACTGATAAATTGGACAAAATCTGAAATTTTGAATCTATCGCAAAGCCCGAAAGCCTCGCATATTCTTCTAGTTCCCACATGAGTATTGGTATCGAGCATCTCGGTCTAGTCACACTCATGATAATATAATCCGCAAACAAAGATATTTGATATTATTCCACCTTTCCTACCACTACTCCCCTCAGATCTTCCCTTTCTCTCACTCTCTCAGTGAATGGCTCCAATGATATAGCAAATAATAAGGGTGAGAGCGGACAACCCTGCTGTGTCCCTCTCCCCTGTTCAAAGAAGCCTGAGTAGGCTCCATTGACCCTGACACACGCTTTCGGGTTCCGATATAATGCTTCAACCCACCCCTTAAACTTGCTTCCCAACCCCATTCTGTCCATTACCTGAAAGAGGAAGGCCCTGGACACCTGATCAAACGCTTTTTCTGCATCAAGTGAAATTAGCAGTGCCTCTTTTTTTATGTTCCCCCACCGCCCAAATAGTATTCAAGATTTTCCTAATATTGTCCGCCACCTGCCTCCCCGGGATAAAGCCTGCTTGATCTTGATGTATCAACTTCCTAATTACCTTATTTAAACGGGTTGCTAAAATTTTAGCTAATAATTTAGCATCTAGATTAAGCAGTGAAATTGGCAGATACGACAAGCATTCGTGCGGGTCCTTACCTTCTTTATTGTGATTCCTGCTCATCCCATGGAAGCCGCTAACACGTCCCCCTCCCGTGGAAGATTAAAGATCCTCAACAGTGGAGCATTTAAAAATCTCACTAAATATCCTTTAAAACAGCGCTGTTAGTCCATCCAGACCCGGGGCCTTGTCGACCTTTAGCTGTTTTATAGCTTGCCTGACCTCCTCAGCTTGAATAGCCATATTTAGCTGTACCTGCTCTTCCGCTATCAAGGTCGAGAGCTTTACAGAGTCTAAGTAGCTTTGTATTCGTGCAGATTCTGGAGCTGCTCGGGCTGCGTACAGCTCCTGATAGTATCTTTTAAACGCCTCCCGAATATCTCCGTCTTTATTAACTCAATTCCCTGCCCTGTCCCGAAGTTTCAATACTTGTGACCTTAATTTCCGCTGTTTCAACCTCTGCACCATATACCTCCCTGCTTTATTGCCCCCCTCAAAAGTCTCTGCTTCAGGAGCTGCAGACGGTATCTTATTTTGTCTGCCTGCAAGGCATTTAATTGCACTCAGACTGCCAGTACTTGGCCTCTATAGGTACCTCTTCCATCTCGCACATCTAGCGCTTCAAGCTCCAGTAATCTGTCCCGCAATTCCCTTTCCCTCTCCTCACGATCCTTCTTTTTTCACGCTCCCCATTTTATAAATACTCCCCTCATTTACTGCCTCGTAACAATCCCAGACTCCTCCCCATTATCATTCCATTGAAAGTATTCCACTGTCTCCCTCTCTATCTCCTGACGCACCCTCTCATCCTCCAATAAAGATTCATTCAACCTCCAAAACCGGGTTCCTCCTCCCTCCCCCTCCATTATCAGTTTGACCTCCACGAACGCATGATCTGATCAAGTTATGGGATCCATGCCTGCCAACTCCTTTGTTTCCCATATTGCATCTATCCGGGAATAAGTACCATGTACTGGGGAAAAGTATGAAAACTGCCTTTTCCTGGGGTGCTGAAATCGCCATACATCCAGCAAGCAATGCTGCGTGACAAAGGATTGATATTTACACCTATCTGCTCGCTTACCCTCTCTTTTCCCTGTTGCATCCCTTTCTGGATTCCACGTCAAATTGAAATCCCCCCCTCCCCCCGCAAATGAGCTTGCCCTCCCCTAACTGTCCCACTGCAGCTTCTAATTTTACCCAAAATTCCTTTTCTCCCCCCCCCGTCGGTGCATATACATTCATTATACAGAACCATTCATTACTGACTTTTTATACATAACAGTATAAACCAGTGGTTCTCAACCTTTTTTGTGCCGTGACCCCTTTTACCATTGGTCAACTTGTGGTGACCCCCAATGATAAAATCAAATGCGTCTCTCTTCCTTTACAGTTAACACATTGTCGCTGTAATCATTTGTTGAATTATTAATATATTATAGGCCTTTGTAATATGTTTTTATTTATAAAATTTACTTATTTAAACCACAATAATTAATCACAATAACAAGTAACAATATTTGATTTCAAAATTATGATGATTTTGTAGTCAAATCACTAATTTGAAATAAAATTATTTTTTCTACCTTTTATTCTCTGATCATGCTGGTCCCGATCTGAGGCTTCTGCTTTCCTGTCTTCTCTTAGCTCTCTTTCTGTGGTCTATGGTCCATCTGCCATTTCTTATCTCTTCCTTCGTTTTCTTCACTTCTTTCCATCAGCCTATTTCCAGTCCCAGTAACCCTCCCCAGTATCAGCCCCTTTCCAGTCCTCACTCCCAGTACCTTCCAATGTCAACTTGCATTCCCATGACTGCCACTGGTGTCCATTCCCTTCCAGTCCCCCTCCTTCCCCACTGACCAGTCCCTTCTAGTACAAATACCATGGCAGCCCCTCTCAGATCCACTCCCTTCCAGTTCCATTCTCCCATCCCCTCGTATCAGCCCATTTGTAGCCTTAGCCCCCAGTTTTCTTCCAGGGCCAGCAGCTCTATCTTCCCCTCCCCACAATCAGCCCATTCCCAGTCGAAGCTCCCCCAATCAGCTCACTTCCAGTGCTAGTCCCCCCTCAACCCCATTAGCAGTGCTAGTCTCCCCTAATCAGCCCAATACCAGTCCTACCCCGCCCATCAGCTCATTACCAGTCCTACCCTGCCCATCAGCTCATTACCAGTCCTAGCCTCCCCTAATCAGCTCATTTCCAGTGCTAGCCTCCCCTAATCAGCTCATTTTCAGTGCTAGTCCCTCCTCAACCCCATTACCAGTCTTACTCCCCCCCCATCAGCCCATTTCCAGTCCTAACCTCCCCGATCAGCTCATTTCCAATGCTAGCCCCCTATCAGCACATTACCAGTCCCAACCCCCCCCTTGATCAGTCCATTCCTAGTCCTAGCCTTCCCTCATCAACCCATTACCAGTCCTACCCCCCCATCTGCCCATTATAATCCTGACCCGCACTGTCTCTCCCCTCTGTCCAGCATTTATCCCCCAACTGTCCAGTATGTCCCCCTGTCTCTTCCCTTTGTCTATGTCAGCCCCCCTCCCTTCCTTCATGACAGCCCCCTCCCTCCATCCATGTCAGCCCCCACCCGGTCCATGTCAGCCCCCTCCATCCATCAATATCAGTCACCCCTCCCTCCCTCCATCTCTCCATGTCAGCCCTCCCTCCCTCCACGTCAGCCCCCCCTGTCCATGTCAGCCCCCCTCCCTCCCTCCATGTCACCTCCCTCCATGTCAGCTCCCTCCCTCCATGTCAACCCCGTTGCAGGTTCCCTGCCCCCTCCTCCCCTCTCCCTGTCTGCCTGCTACTGCCCTGTTCTTCTGCAGCCGCGGCTCCCTGTCTCTTAGGGAACTGCGGCTGTGCCTGCAAAACCGTTGCGGAGCCTTCCCGTCTCTCGACGTGCTCCGTGCAGCATTGAAGAAGGCCAAAGGGATACAGCTATTTATATCGCAGCCCCTCCTTCCTCAAATAGGCTCTCTGTCACCTCTTTCATCTCTCTACACCACTGCAATGTACCCAGGGACAGGTCCTGAAAGAGTTCCACTGGGTGTCCTTCCCACTTGAACTGTCCCCTTCTCCGAGCTGCCTTCAGCAGATTTTCTTTGTTCGGAAAGAGTGCAAACACACCACAATGTCTCTTGGTCGGTTTTCACGGATGGGTCCCAGCCCCCTATGAGCTCTCTCAATTTGAAGGGCCTCCTGCCCCCCATTCTCTTCCATGGCCGCCTCTTTTAGCAATGCTCCAAACACTTTCTTAATTACTTCTTCGCAATTTTGAAATTGGGGGCCCTCTGGTAAGCCTCTCACTCTTAAATTACTTCTCCGTGAGCGATCCTCGATCCTCCACCTTCTCCTTCAGTTCTTCCTGGGCGTGCTTTAACTCCGTCCATCTTTTTTGCAGCTCCTCAGTTGCTCCCCCCCCCCCCCCGTTCCACCTGGGCTTCTGCTTCTTCCACCTGGGTTCCCAAATCCATTATATCCTGCTTCAGGGATTGCAAGGACTCTTTTAATTCAGTGGTGACCCCATTAATTTCCACTTTAAGATCTTCTTGTAACTCATTGAGCCATTGCTTGATCATATCTGCAACCCCCAAATTCCAGGAACACCCAGGCTCTTCTCTGTGCAGGGTCTGTTTCCCTTCCTTCCCTCCTCTCGCTGGGGTATAAAATGACTTAAATTCCGCCAGCTTTTTCTTTGCGGCCACACCACCTTGGACTTGTCCATCCTGTATAGCTACTGTCTTCTGGGGCCACTGCTGGTCCTTCCTCTTTGCCCTCCTGCCGATCTGTCTAACTTGCGTGTGATTTTAATGTCGCCCCCTTGAATCTCCTGCTGCCAGCCTTGCTAGAAAATTGTTCTAGATTTGAGCAACCAAGGCCCTCAAGTATTTTCAGCATTCTCCACGCACCCCCTCCCCTAACTTGCTTGAAGATGCTGCTCCCTTTCCGGAATTCTTTTCCTGCTGTTTTCCCCCACACTAGCACTGCTTCACTTGTCCCTTCTTCCCACGCTGTGAAATTCTTCAGTGCCCCGTCTTCTGCGCCTCTTTACCATGTGCTCCAGGCCCTCCTCCACTTGGCTGCACTGTCTCCTTGCTCCAGCAGCCGTTTCTCCCGCACCCACCGCCTCTCACTCACCAGCTTTGGGGCACCCCTCCACTTCTGCATTAATACCCATCCATTGCTCTTTCGCCCTTCAGCTCCTCAGCCTCTGCTCTGCACCTTCCAGAGTTCCAGGCCTTTACTCCGCGCCTTCCACTCTTCAAACGGCCACCTTCAGCCTTCTCCCGAGTGAGCCGCTCAGCTGATTCACTTCTGCTTCCCCTGCTGACGCTTCGGTACCTCGGATCTTCTCTCATGGGCTCTAGTCCCAATCTGCTCGCCTCTCTCCAAATCAGCCCACTGTCGCCGCAGCCTTTCTATCACTGCTCGTCACTTCCACGTGGCTCTTCTCTCCCCTCTGGGACTCTGCTGACCTTGGCTGTGCTTCCCGCTGCCACTGCCCGCTCCAACTCTTATGCGGTACCTATAGGGAGTACCGATCTCGCTTCCCCTGCAGCCTACCACCACTCCACTGCTTCTTAGGGGTGCTTATTCCACTTCTGAGCAGACTTCGGTGGCAGAGCTCGACTAGAACACCGCCATTTAGTCTGGTGACGTCACCGGAAGTCCCATCTTTGTCATTCTTAGAAGAGAGGGTGTGCACCTGTAAGGTTGATATAAAATTGATGCTTCCAAGGCATCCCTCCAGTCCATTCCAGACAAGTGGGTTATGCTATTCAACCAGCAGGCGAAGATTGAGAGAAACTTTCTCAGATCAGTATAAATAGCCTGTGTCCATTGACCTGAGCTAGTATTTCTTAGTCTCCAGCAGGTGGTGAACATAGCTTGTGTCGAACAGCGGAGCCTTGCTTGGGGTTCTTAGGACAGGGGTGCAGAACCTGGAGATTCCAGGTCCCTCCCCCATTTCCCCTCAGTTGTCCCCTCTGCTTTCCACCACCTTTCCCCCTCCCAAGTCCCAACCTATGGGAGGGGGTCGGAGGGAGTAGCACTCACTTTTACTTTTTTTTTGCCTGTTTGCTTGCTTCCCTTGTTGCTCTCGGCCTGTAAACTTGGTGAAAAAAAAAAGTGTGAACAGGGGCAAGCTGGGATTGCAGTGCATAACACTGATCAGCAGGAGGCTGGTGGTGGTCTCCTGCAGAGAGGGGCACCTGGGTAAATCCTCTCAGGCATCGGTGTGTGGTGGAGCAAATTTTTTGACTAGGAAGATTGTCAATGCCATGACCACATGGAGAGATGTCGCTTTGTGCTGTGTGGCAGCTGCTGGGCACAGCTGTCTGATAGCAGGCTGTGCCGTGGCTGCCAGAAGACGGATGAGTTGGATGTGGGTGACTTTCTAGGGACCCCAGGAGGGGCCCCTCTGTGACAGTAGGGGTGTTTCTGATTGATTGGAGGCCCCGGGGGATAACTGCAGTCCTGCGGTTTTGGTGGGAACTGCTGCCACCTCGGAGAGCACATTGCAAGCTACGGCAGAAGGCCTGGGGCCTCCTACCTTGCAGAATTTGCACGATTTGCCTGTCATCAGAGCCCCAATGGGGGCTGCAGGATCGGGGGTGTCAGGGTCGGCCCCTTTCTCTCCTGATTTTGTGCTCCTCTTCATCAGGCCTTCCTGATGAAGCAGGGAGCTAGGGAGGCGCTCTCCCCATCCTGTTGGGATGTGGGAGGGGGACTACACCAGTTAAGTATCTACGACGTGATTGCCTGAAAGAGGAGCCAGGACATAGACTCCTGGGCTTCCCTGGAGTCCCCGGCCTCTCTGGAGGGCCCCATGGACCTTCTGGAGCCCTTACAGGAAGATGTGGAGGAGGGGGAGCTCCCTGTGTTTGATATCTGAGTCGCTCGCAGCTCTATGGATAGCGGAGATGGGGCTAGTTGGCCTGGAGCCCGATGAGGACCCTATTATGGAGGGTATCAAGTGGCCCTCAGTCCTTTCTGATCTACAGAGCCCTACGGGCAATGATATCCAAGGAGTGGAACACTCCGGAGGCAAGACATAAAGTGGGATGCAGCGTTGCACAGCTATACCCCATCCCACCTAAGGAGAAGGAAAAGCGGATGCCTTGGTGGCGGTGGTGACGAGGAAGACCACTATTTCGATGAGGGGGGATGCAGCTCTCAAGGACCCGCAAGACCGGCATATGGAGGCACTCCTCAAACAAGCCTTTGAGGTGTCCGTTCTCAGCCTGCAGGGAGCCATCTGCAGGGCTTACGTGGCCCGCAGTTGTCTTTGCTGGTCGTGGGGGTCGCTGGAGGAGATGGGTGCAGGGGCCTCAGTTCAGGCCCCAGACGCCCACCTGGTGTCCAGGAAAGTCTTCCTGGCAGATTTACTCTACGATCTCTTGCGGGTCTCTGCCAAGGGCATGGTCACGGTGGTGGTCATGTGCTGGTTCTTGTGGCTGCACAATTGGTCTGCAGGTGTGGCCTCAAAGACTAAAAGCTTTGCGGGCAAGCTGCTCTTTGGGCAGGACTTTTAGAAGTTGGTGAAGTCCCTAGGCGAAACCAAGGTTTCATGGCTACTGGAAGACAAGCCTAGGACTGTAAGAGGCAGCCCAGTGTGGGGCCATGGTAGAGATTTCTGGGGAGTTCGGCCCTTGCGAGGGGGAACCCCCAGAGAACCCACTTCCTTTAACAAGGTGCGTCCTTTCGAGGAGGAAGCCAGGATCGGTGGGGGTTCACCGCTACCTCCCAGCCATAGCCAGGCCTTCGCTATGAAGGTTGGGGGGGGGGGGCTTGGTGGGGGTGCAGCCAGTAGGCAGTCACCTGTAGGCCTTCCTCTCCACCTGGGCCCAAATCACTACAGTTGCCTGGGTCTTGGAGATCACTTGCGAGGGATATGCTCTTGAGTTCGCTTGACTCTTGGCAGATGTGTTCATGTTCTCCCCTTGTGACTTGGCCCAAAAACAGCAGGTGGTGAGGGAGTCACTGGAGCACCTGTGGCAGCTCCAAGTAGTAGTTTCAGAACCATGGGCCAACTGGGGCCTCAGGAGGTAGCCATCTGTTTTGTTGTGTCCAAGAAAGAGGGGTCCTGGTGGCCCATCTTGGACCTGAAAGGGGTCAACAGGGCCCTCCAAGGTGCCATGATTCTGCATGGAAGCATTGCGGTAGGTGATTGTGGTGGTGCACCAAGGAGAGTTTCTTACTTCCTTATATCTCTTAGAGACCTGTCTTCACATACTGGAGCAATTAGAGCATCGATGTTTCCTCTGCTTTGCAGTGCCTGGGGGACACTTTCAGTTTCAGACGTTGCCCTTTGGGCTGCCACAGCCTCACGGGTGTTCACCAAGGTTATGGTGGTCATGGCAGCTCATCTTCGCAAGCAGGGGATCCTGTTCCAGCCATATCTGGAGGAGAGCCTGTGCTTGATGGACATTGTGATTTGCTATCTAAAGGAGCTCAGCTGGGTGGTTAACAGCAAAAGCCAGCTGCAGCAGTTACAATCCCTGGAATATCTGGGTGCCCGCTTCAACATGCACCGGGGCAGAGTGTTTCTCCCAGAGGGCTGTCTGGCGAAGCTGCAGGTTCAGATTTGTGGGCTCTGTTGGACGCTGTGTCCTTGAGCCTGGGACTATCTACAGGTGCTGGGTTCCATGGCAGCCTCCCTTGTGCTCCGTTTCTTGGGCCTGTCTCCATATGAGAGTGCTCCAGGTGCATCTCCTAGCATGCTGGTTGCCTTTGATACAGTCTATGGAGATCTGCCTCCTCTTGTCCGAGGCAGCACAAAACAGTTTGTGTTGATGGCTGGACATGGCCAACTTGGAGGTGGGGATGCCCCTGGGGATGCCGAACTGGATGGTGGTCACCATGGATTCAAATCTGTTTGACTGGGATGGATGTAGCCTGATGCAGGTGGCGCAGGGCAGGTGGTCCTCTGAGGAGAGCCAGTGGCCCATCAACCAGTTGTAGACCCGCATAGTGCAGTTGGCTCTGCAGACCTTTCTATCACTGGTACATCACAAGGTGGTACGGATCTTGTTGGACAGCTCCACAATGGTAGCTTACATCAATCGCCAGGGCAGCACACAGAGCTCCCAGGTGGGCGACGGAGGCAATTCTATTGTTCCACTGGGCAGAAGCTCATCTTGAGGCCCTCTTGGTGGCACATGTGGCCGGAATGGCCAATGTGCAGGTGGACTACCTGAGCCGGCACACCTTGGATCCAGGAAATGGAATCTCTCGGAAGAAGTGTTACAGTCCCTGGTGGAGCACGGGGGGAGACCAACCATGGACTTGATGGCATGCCTGGAAAATGCCAAAGTGCTGCCCTGGTTCTTCAGTCATTGACAGTCTCTGATGTCCGAGGGGATAGATGCCCTTATGCAGCCATGGCCCCGGGTGGGGCTGTTGTACATGTTTTCACCTTGGCCCTTGATGGGGAGAGTGCTACAATGCATAGAGGCGCATTGGGGCAGGGTGCTGCTCATTGTGCAAGACTGGCCACAGCAGCCATGGTACGCAGATCTCCAGTGGCTGCTGGCGGACTAGCACCTTCCGCTACTGCAGGTGCCGGATCTTCTGACCCAAGACTGATGTGCATGCCGGCGGCGGATTGGTTCTTGCTTATGGCCTGGGCCTTGAAAGGGCTAGACTGAGGCAATGTGGTTATTCGGAATCTGTCATCTCAACCTTGCTTCAGGCGCGGCATCTGTCTACCTCTCTGACCTATGTGCGATTCTGGAGGTTCTTTGAGGCCTAGTGAGAGGAACATGGGGTCTGGCTCCCTGGGGCACCCGTGTTGACTATTTTGGGGTTTCTGCAGGCTGGCCTAGACAAGGGCTTGGTGCTCAGTTTGCTGCGGGTCCAGGTGGCGGCCCTATTGTGCTACAGAGGTCGAGTGCATGGAGTGTCCCTTGTCACCCATGCAGATGCTGTCCGGTTTTTGCGGGATGTGAAGCATCTGTGGCCTCCCAGCAGGCCTTCAGTTCCAGCTTGGGACCTTGGTCTGGTGCTGTCCACTCTGGGCGGCCTGCCTTTCGAGCCTCTGTTGGGGGCAACAGTTAAGGATTTGACCTTGAAGGCTGTTTTCCTAGTGACCATTTGCTCTGCCTGGTGGATTTCGGAATTGTGGGCCTTTTTCGTACAAGGAACCCTATCTAGTGCTCTTCAAAGGTCCCTTCCTTTTTTGCCCAAGGGTGGTCTCTGATTTCCATCTCAATCAGGTGGTTACCCTGCCTTTGTTTGCGGGCCAGTCAGATGGGTCAGATGCAGCCCTTCTGCGCAAGCTGGATGTCCGCAGGGTACTGAAGCACTACTTAGTGGTGTCACAAGCATTTTGGCGCTCTGAGAGATTGTTCATCCTCTTCGGCAGGCCTCGGAGTGGCAAGATGGCCTCTAAAGCCTCCATCGCCCGTTGGATCAAAGAGACGATCAAATCCGCTTATTTGTTGGAAGGTAGGCTGGCACTTGTGGGTCTCCGGGTCCACTCTACAAGGGCCCAGGCCTCGTCCTGGGCAGAGATGGGGAGGGTTCCTCTCCTGGACATCTGTCAGGCGACCACTTGGTCTTCCCTTCATTCCTTTGTACGACATTACCATCTGGATCTGCAGGCTTGGCAGGAGGTGCGTTTCAGGGCATCCGTGTTTAGGGCTGTGCTGTCAGTCCCTCCCCGGAGTTAGTACTCTGCTACGTCCTACTTGTCTGGTCTGAACTGGAGGGGATACCTTGGAAGGTAAAATTAGGCTTAACCTGCTAATTTTTTTTCCTTTAGTCCCTCCAGTCCAGGACCCTGCCCAGGATTCAGTCCTTTCTTCGGGAATTCGGCGTGTTGCCTAAGAAGTGAAAATTTGTGAGGTGCACGTGGGATGGAATTTCTGTTTTGATTGTTTGTGTGTCTGTTGGAGTGTACTTGTTTTACAAAAAAAAACAGAACAAAGAGGCAGAACAAGCGATCTAAATTGGATTAGGCCATTCTTTGAAGATTGGCATTGCAGCAATGGATGGCGGTTCGTGTTGCTCCTGAAGCTGTTTGGTGTGCAGTGGTGTGGCTGGGCAGTGAATGGGGGTGTGAACCAGGTGTTGAGTTTTTTGTTTTCTCTGCTTGGTTACTGGCAAATACTGGCTCAGGTCAGTGGGCACAGACCAGCTATGCTGATCTGAGAGTTTTCCTCAGTCTCCACCTGCTGGTTGGTGAGCATAACCCACTTGTCTGCACTGAACTGGAGGGACTAAAGGAAAGAAAATTAGCAGGTAAGGCCTAATTTTACCATCTCCGCACATGAATATTAAGAGTGAGCTGCAGAAAGGAGGACGTGCAGGCAAGAACCTGGAGTTGAATCCATGTGTAGCAGGAGGAGACACTTCACAAATATACAGATGGGAATTATCAACAGAGAAAAGCCTGGGACAGGCATGTGTACATACCGGCCATTTCATGATGCACGTGTGCAAATGTCAGTCTTACACATTAAACAAAGATGTGCAGCCGCTCTTAGTCTCTTGCAGAGGCCTTTATTCTGGTCTCGTTTCAAGATGGAGGCGGAAATAAGTATTAGAGAATTAAGGGAGATAGTGCCCCTTTAATATCCCCCTATAAGGGGTGGCTGAAATGATAACTTTTCCAATAGCTATGTATGCGAGGGAGCAGGTGCAGCTCTGGACGTGGGGATTGTTGCACTTATGTGTGCACTCCTATATGAAGTTGCAGATAACTTGTGTAGAGTTTTGTTGGAACTAGGCCACATCTCTGCACATTCGACATGATGTTATCCATGTGTAACGTGGCCCATTTCTAAAATAGCCATTTACATATGGGTGTGATTTATACATGAATATAACCAATTATACCTGTGTAAATCACAGAAGGAAGTTATTTTAGAAGTTCTGAGTTTCTGGGGCGGAGTCGGTTCAGGGCAGAGCAATGTCAGGGCATCAGCTAGCAGTGCCACATCTGTATAGAGTGACCAACGTGCCCTGAGGCCACCAGTGCACTGAGCTGAGAGAGAAGAAAGGCAGGAGCTGGTCTCTTGCATTTGGCAAGTCTTGTTGCCCTTTTATATTGTCCTCCAGCAGCCAGATTGTCATGGCTGCTAGCTGGGATGTGCGGTTGGAGCTCAACAGGGTTAGACTAATTGATCCTCATCTGTCCTCCTTTCTCCTTAGTAACTCATTTCTGGGTCATTGAAGGCTGATTGTGTTTGATCTGATATCTTCTTTGGCTTCACTTTAGGTCCTATAAGCAGGATATTAGAGGAAACGTGCGAGCCATGATGAAACTGATGAACAGTGCCGATGTTGCGAAGCACTCTCTCTCTACCCTGGGAAGTGCAAACTGTTTCGTGGATTCTTTGTATGATGGAATTGACTTTGACTGTAATGTGTCCCGGTAAGATGTCTTTGCTTGTGTCTGAAATTCTCCTGCACTTTGTGGAAAGTGGTGTGACAATGGATTGTGTCCCCCCTTGATATTGCTTAGAGAAAGGGCTTTAAAAAAAAAGGTTTTCTGGGGATTTCTGCTCATATCTTTAAAATGTAATGGTGGCCACAAATGAGGAGAGGCTTCACATTTGTGAAACCTGATACTGTTTATTAAGTGGTCTTGGTAAAGCACTGTGGAAGCCAAATATGACGTGGAAGGCGATCTAGTCTCCTCTCATTTGGAAGCTGTATGGAGCACGGCACTCCCTTTCTTCAGCCATTTCTCTGAGATTTGCCTCGCTAAACTGTGTAGCGCTGCATGCAATGGCAGTGAGAGAGTGAGGGGCTCCATCTATGTCCACCAGGAAATAAGACTGTTCTTATCATCCCTCCAGTCCAGTCCCAACCTCTGGGTTGTCGCCTCTCACCAGCAGCTTGGAGACTGAGCATGTCATCTTTGCTGACATCAATGTACATAGGCAGCTGGCACACCCACTGACCCCAGTAAACTCAGTCTCCAAGCAGTTGGACAGAGCAGATCCCAGCGTCCTGGGCTCACTGAAGGGACAATTTAAGGAGGTTTTTTTCTTTTTTTTTTGGTTCCCATCTCTATTTTCTTGTATAGTGGATCACTGTTACCCCCATCCCCCTCCCCAAAAAAAAGGCTGCAATCAGGGTAGGAGCTATCTCTCTGGGGGTCGAGGAGGCTTGCCTGTCATTCTCAGCAGTGTGGCAGCTTTTGAACCTGTCAACGGGTGAGGAACTGCTGGGGCATCCCAAGGCCCATCACTGACTGGAGGAGCATTGCGGCTCTCGAATTGGTCCCCCTGTCTCGGTCACTGAAGCTGGTAAGCAGGGCTGAGCACGAGGCAGGGATTGGGGGCTGCTGCCGGGTAATTTTGAGCTGTCCTGGGGAGTTTATTCTGAAGGTAGGGAGTTACTTTCACTTTCATGGCTGGGGAGACTGCATGGCTGAGGGCTCTCTGCTTGCTCCGGAGCATAGGAAAACGCGCCCTTTTTTGTGCACTTGCAAGTTACTGTTTGGGTTAGAAATTGGTTGAGTGGGAAGGTGCTCGTTTTTTACCTGCTGTGTTCCTGCTTACACTTCATTGGTTCCTGGTGCCTGCGAGGACTGCACTGATTGGTGCTGGTTATTGGAAGAGCTATATTACCAACTGGCCCCACCGCGGGGTGCATGCCCAGGGGCTTGACCAAAGGGGCAGGTCCCGCCCCTTTGGTGCACAGTGGCATAAGGAGAGTACCCCTGTTATGGGGAAAAGGAAGAAGAGATACCCGCCAGTCTCCCAGACTAAGGCGGTTAAAGTTGTGGGCCCGATGAATGCCCATATTCGAGTGGGTGACCTCCCAGCCCCTGCTCAGTCACCTAATGTTGGGTTCGAGGATGTTTCAACTGTGAGTACCCCTTCATCTGTTTACTCTCCTATTGAACTGGATTTAGTTCCGCCCAGCCAAGAGGTTAATAAGGGTTCTGGTATGACCCCTCCCCCCCACTGGGAAATGTGGGGCAGGTGGAAACTGGATCAGTCTTACTTCCTGCTTCTTTTCTAAAGATTGATTCCTCTTCGGGGAAATTGCCTCCTCCGCTCCCTTCTGTGCCTCGGTCGGTGAAGCCCAGGTTCCGCCCACAGATATCTCTGCGTGATATTTGGGCTATTGTTGCACGCATGGAGGCATCACTTGGAGCTTCCCTTCAGAAAGTTTCAGATTTCTCCAAAGAAGACGTTGTTAAATTATCAGATCATGAATCTAGATTGACTGAAACTCAGGAGACCCAGAGTCTTTCTCAACAAGGATTGTTGGCTACCTAGTCTCAAGACTCTCGTCTGCTCCATCGTCAGGATGAGTTATTGGAGAATTCTTTGCGTTCTAAAAATTTGCGTGCGTTTGAATTTTCCTTGGCCTCATTATCTTTCCCCTTTAATACTTTTTCAAAAATATCTTAAAGAAGTGTTATACCAATTAATTCCACATCAGTAAATAATATCTAGAATTTATTATGCGCCTTTGAGGAAATTAATTCGAGATCTTGAAGGGGGGGGGAGTGGGAGCGCAATATGATCACTTAGCTTCCTCTACCCTAGATATTTCAGATTTCTTGGAGTCTGCTACTGATGAGATATCATCAAGAGTTACATTATTAATTACTTTTATATCAGACATGGATAAGGATAGAATTCTATGAGCTTATTTAAAAAAAAAAAGGCAGAGAAATTTTGTGGCCAAGCTATTCATATCTTCCCAGATGTTTCTAGGGCTACACAAGGGCGTTGTAAGGCCTTTCTGGAGGTTCGCCCACGTGTTAGCTCTTGGTGCTTTATTTTATTTGAAATTTCCATGTAAACGCCTTATAGTTTTTCAGGGTAAACGGTATGTTTTTTAAGTGGAACAATTGTTGGAATTTCTTAAGGGTAAGACGTAAGGGTAAGATTTAGATAAGCCTTGTATTTAATTTATTTTCCTGTCTCTTGACTTTGTTAATGGAGCTAGGTAGTTATTTCACCAGTAGCCAATTGAGGATTCCCCAACTTAACTGAGCACCTCCTTGATGTGGATTTGAGTTATGATATTATACAATGGATTATGTATAACTTGCTTTTTCATTTTCTTGTTATGTAATGAAAATGTTTATAAATAAATAATTAAAAAAAAAAAAGAAATTGGTTGAGTGGGAGGCGACAAAGGGTTTAGATAAATGGAGCTCACTGAGGAGAAGGAGGTTACCAGTGGTATGCCGCAGGGATCTGTCCTTGGTCTGATTCTTTTTAACATTTTTGTTAGTGATATTGCAGAAGGACTGTCGGGTAAGGTTTGCCTCTTTGCAGATGATACCAAAATCTGCAATAGAGTAGACACCCAGGAAGGGGTAGATAACAAGAGGAGGGATCTAGCTAAGCTTGAATTTGGCAGCTCAGATAGTGTAATTACACACCTGTAACAGGTGTTCTCCGGGGACAGGAGGATCAGTCCTCACATATTGGCGATGTCTGCGCTGATGGAGCCCTGTGCGGAATCATCTGCCCACCTTTCAAAGAAAGCCTTTGGGAGATGCACCACACATGCATGGTCCCCTTCCTGCACAAGAGGTGCCATCTTGCTCAGTCAATGACATAGATGAGACAGCAAAAAATGGTACAACTAAGGCAACTCTATGGGAAGGAGGGAGGATTGTGAGAAGTGATTCCTGCTGTCCCCGGAGAACACCTGTTACAGGTGAGTAACTATGCTTTCTCTTGGAACAAGCAAGAAGTCAGTCCTCACATATGAGACTCCCCAGCTACATGCAACCGAGAACCTGTAGAAAACCACGGCAGCAGCAAGTGAGTCCAACTGACATATTCTGGAAGGACCCTAGTGCCCAGGGAGAATCCTCACTCTGGTAGCCTGAACACAGAAGGGTTGGAGGGTGGGAGTTGCCTAGACCCCCAAAGAGATTGCGGAGTACAGCCTGGCCAAGGTGCTGTCCTGTCAGGACTCCCTCTCCAGGCTGTAATGAGCTGAAAGGGTGTGGATTAAAGACCAGCTGACGGCCTGGCAGATGTCTGCCATTGGGAAAGAGCCCAAGTTCGCCACTGAGGTTGCTATGGCCTGGATGTTGTGTGCCCTGACTCTGTGCTTAACTGGAGCCTGGCCTGTTTGTAGGCGAAGCAGTCCGCCACCCAGGTAGACAGGATTTGCTTGTTCACTGCCTCCCCCAGCCGACAGGTGTCAGGAAATGAAAAGTTGGGTGGTTATGTGGTGGCCCTGGGTATGCTGTAGGTAAAAGGACCTGGGTCCTCTTACAGTCTAGAGCAGGCATGTCCAACGGGCAGATCGCAGAGGGGTCAGAGGTAGATCGCCAGCCCCACTAGGCTCCATCTTTCCAGCAGCTCGCCCCATCGCTAGGAGAGAGCGCGTGCCGGCAGGTCGACTGCCAAGGGCTTGCCGCTGCTGCTGATCTTTTGCCTGTCTTTTTGCCCTGCCTGCGGGTGTATTGGGGGCGCTGCTTGTTTTCATACCAATAGTTTGTGGGTACCCCAGGGGGCCGCCGTCCGCACCCCGTGACGAGACGCCACAGGCCCGGCATCATACCTGGTCTCCTGCCTCTCAGAATCACCCATTCCTGCCCCTGCCCCAATACCCCTTAGAAGTGTGTTATATATTTAAATATTTATTTATTTATTTAAAGTCTCTTCTATACCGCGCTATTCAGCATCAGTGCGGTTTACAATAAACAACGAACATACACATATACTGGGCGATAGCCATTCGCCCGGGCTTTACCTGAATACACTTACCGTATTAGTTGTGTTGTGTGTTGGTCGTTGGTCGCTTTATAGTTCGCTTTCATTAAACATTTTTGGGCAGACACAACAAAGTGTCAAGGATTTGGTGATTTTGGCGGGCTTTTCCAATTTTTTTCTAACTTGCCTATGCCTTGACTTCGAATTGGTTCAAACCACTGTGACTTTTGCTTGCCTTTGCAATTTTATTTTGCCTTGCCTTTGCGTTGATTCTACACTGTGTGCAGAATTTATTAAATCGCGTGTGGTGGTATTTGAACTTGTTTGGCTGTATTTGATTTTATCTGCTTTGCTGGACAGGTGTTTGAGATTTTTGATGATTGTTTGATGGTATTTGATTATTGGTGCCAGTATGATGAATTCTTATTTTTACTTTTAGAACTGCATGTGTGGTTTTGGCATCTCCAGTCCTTGTATTGCACATCATCCAGAGGTCTTCAGTTCCTGTTGATCTTTAATACTTTGGGACAGAGACAGTTTTGGACCAGATTCAGCCAGTGTTTATACTAATTTAGCAGATTTGGCCTTCTTACATCCAGCCACCCCAGTATAACGAAGATGAGTGTTCCAAAGAAGAGCAAAACCTATCACTTTCATGACGAATGGGAAATGGACTACTTCTTCATCATGGTGAAAGACAAGTGTTGTTGTCTAATTTGTAACGCCCCAGTATCCTTGCCCAAAAAGTGTAATCTGGAACGTCATTATAAGGCTCTGCATAGCAATACGTTTGATGCTGATTTTCCACCCAAAAGTGAAATTCGTAAACTGAAGCTCAAAGAACTTAAATCAAAATTGGCTACTCAGCAACAGTTGATGGCGAAACCAAGGTCACATTCGGTCAATGCAACCATAGCATCCTTCAAGGTCAGCAACCTGATCGCAAAGAAATGCAAACCTTTCACTGAAGGGGAATTTGTTAAAGATTGTTTTCTTGAAGCAGCCGACAATCTTTTTGAAGGATTTAAAAATAAGAAAGAGATCATAGCTGCTATTCAAGATGTACAATTATCAAGAAACACCGTCGTGCGGCGAATAGAAAAGATGTATGGAGACACAACTGAACAATTGTTGGAGGACGTTTCAAATTGTGTTGCTTTCTCACTCCAACTGGATGAATCTACAGACATAAGAGACATAGCCCAGTTACTAGTCTTTATCCGGATGGTTTTTGAAGACTTCAGTGTTACGAAGAGCTCGTAAAGAAGAGCTACTTGGAATGATTTCTTTAAAAGGGAGAACTACCGGTCAGGAAATATTCAGTTCTTTCCATTCTTTTGTGACAAAGTGTAATCTTCCATTGCATAGACTTGTTTCGATCACTACTGATGGAGCCAGAGCAATGACAGGTGAGGTTAACTGTTTCATAGTCCTCTGTAGACAGCATTTATTTTATTTATTTACATTCTCTTATATACTGCGCTATTCTGCATCAGTGCAGTTTACATTGAACAAACTGAAATTACATTGAACAGGGCATCATAACTTGGAGATAACTATTTTACAGGGAACATGGGCTATGGAGGGTTAAGTGGCTTGCCCAAGACCACAAGGAGCACCTGTGGGACTAGAAACCCCAGTCCTTCCGGCCCAAGGTTGCTGTCCTCTAGTGGGATTTGAACCCCCGACCTTCCGGCCTGAAGTACCTTGCTCCAACCACTAGGCCACTCCTGACGACGACCCAGATTTCCTTTCTTACCACTGCATCATTTCACCAGCAAGTTTTGGCAAGCAAGAGACTCAATACAAAGACTGTCATGGACATCACTTTCAAAATTGTAAATTCAGTTCATGGAAGATCACTTCAAAGACGGCTTTTCAATCTTACTCTTGATGAAGGGGCAGCGGAAATCATTTTGCACACAGTTGTAAGGTGGCTAAGTAGGCACAAATTTCTGCAAAGATTTTGTGATTTGCTGAATGAAATAAGAAGTTTTTTTGAAGGAGAGGGGAGATGACCAAGCAGAGTTGGAAGATGAGGAGTGGTTATGTGATCTGGCATTTCTCGCTGACTTTACAGGCAAACTAAGTGATATGAACCTTGAACTACAAGGTAAAAACAAATTCATTGGCGAGATGAGTACAGTTTCATCCTACAAGAGCAAATTTGAACTAATGATGACTGACCTTGCAAATAACACTTTTGATCATTTTCCTAATATGCAGGACCATCTGGGACAATATCCAAATTTTGTTTTTCAGAACGAGAAGTATATGACAGAAATCTGTTCTGTTATCCAGGAATTTGAAAATAGATTCTGTGACTTCCAAAAAATTGGAACAGTTGTGAGTACTTGTCATACCCATTCAAAGTAGATGTGGACATTAAAGAAACTGCAGCTGTTATCAGTAAAAATTACTCATTGAACAAGCCATCTCTTGAAAATGAAATATTAACCCTTAAAAATGACATTTTTCTCAAGACCCGTGCTGAGCAAGAATCGTTTTGGAAGCTAGTGCTTAGAGACAAATTTCCCAACTTGAGAAGATGCAGTGAAGCTGTACACTCCTGTTTCGATTCAACTTATTTGTGTGAATCTGCATTTTCCCATCTGAAAATGACAGAGTACACAACGTTCCAACACGACAGATGAACATCTCCAGGATTCCCTGAGACTAGCCCTCACGCAATATTCACCCAACTTCAAAAAAGCTGGTGGATGAAATGCAGGCTCTGACGTCTCACTAATGAGCAAGAGCGAAATATTAAAGATTGTGCAAGATCAGCCTGGATCAATACTCAACCTAAATTTAACACAAATTATTCAATAAAAGTTAAAGTTATTAAGACAGCTAAAGAAAGTTATTACTCAATAAAACTTTAAGAAAAAATGTACTTTCCATTTCCCCTCGCAGTTCTTACTGGATCTTCGTCTCTCTGTTTTGTTTTTGCTTAATTTGCTTAACAGCTGATCACATCCAAGTAAATGGCAGAAGGTTCATTAAAAATGGGGGGGGGGGGGGAAATCCTAAAATTTAATTTGAAACTTAATTTTCATGGTGGTAGATCACTGGCACTTTTGGCCGGAAAAAGTAGATCACGATCTGTTCGAAGTTGGACATGCCTGGTCTAGAGTATGAAGGATGGTCTCTGCCCTGTTGGCGTGAGGCTGTGGAAAGAAGTTGGGGAGCACCATCTCCTGAATGAGGTGAATCAAAGACACCACCTTTTGGAATGAATTTGGGGTGCGTGTGTAGCACAACCCTATTCTTGTAGAACCTGGTATAGGGTGGCTCCGCCACCAAGGCCCGAAGTCGCTGACTCTGCGGGCAGAGGTGAGCGCCACCAAGAAGGCGACTTCCAGGAGAGATACCACAAATGGCAGGTAGCCAGGGGCTGGAATGGCAGCTGAGTGAATTGTGCTAGCAGCATGTTGAGATCCATCTCTGCCAGGGGTGGGTGAATTGGGGGCTTGGAGAGTAGCAGGCCCCGTAGGAAGCAGGTTATGAGGGGCTGTGCTGAAAGAGGCTCACCCTCGAGAGGGTGGTGGTGTGCTGAGAGTGCACTCAGGTGCACCCTAACGGAGATGGACTTGAGTCCAGGCTGTAAAAGATGAAGCGGGTACTGCAGCACCGGTTGCACCATGCAGGAAAATGGGTTGGCCCTTCTCTACTAGCATCATATGGAAAATCTGTGTCATTTGAAGGCTTTAGAACACCTCGTGGAGGCCTTGCAGGAGGCCAGGAGGACCTCCTCCATTTCCTCCGAAAGGTTGAAGGGGGCCAAAGCTACCCATTCAGCAGCCAAGCTGTTAGCGCCAGAGACTCCAGATTGGGGTGGAGGAGAGAGCCGTCGTCCTGAGTCAGTAGCACCGGAGAGTTCCCTAGAGGGACTGGGGGCTCTGTCGCTAAGCAAAGCAGCAGCAGAAACCACGGCTGCCTGGGCCACTGAAATTAGTGATGATTTGTCCTGGATGATCTTGAAAAGGGTCTTGGTGACCAATGGCATGGGTGGGAAAGCGTAGAGGAGGCCCTCTGACCATGGGATGAGGAAGGTATCTGCTGCCTTCCAGGAAGGGTGAGATGGCGGGAACAGAATCATGTTGGCAGATAGGTCCATCCGAGGGGTCCCCCAGAACCGAAACAGTTGTTGGGCTACTCTGGAGTCTAGCCACCATTCGTGCAGCTGGAGGACCCTGCTCAACCTGTCCGCAAGGGTATTGTCCTGACCCGGCAGGTAAACTGCTCTCAGGAGCATTCCCTGGCTGATATCATATGAGAAGAGGGTTACTGCTTCCTGGCAGAGGGTGTACGACCTGTACCCCCTTGCTTGTTCAGGTAGAACATGGCAGGCTGTCTGTCTGGACCAGTACTGGCTGGTGCTGTAGGCAATGACAGAGGGCTTGGAGGGCCAGAAATATGACCTTGAGCTCCAAGAGGTTGATCTGCTGTTGGAATTTCACCCTGGACCAGGTGCTCTGCGTGCAGAGGTCTCCGCAGTGAGCTCCCCAACCCAGCAGAGAGGCGTCCGTGGTGAGGACCCACTGTGGAATGGGGGGTCTGGAAGGGTATGCCTGCCCCTAGGTGCTGTGTCACTTGCCACCAGTTGAACAACTGTGCCAGCGGGCGGGTCACGTGCACTCTGTCCCTGAGGCAGTCAATGGCCTGCACCCACTGGGATCGGAGGCACCATTGGATCGCCCTCATGTGGAGGGAGCCATCTGGTGTATCATGCACCGTGGATGCCATGTGGCCAAGCAAATGGCACATGGAGCGAGCTGGAACTAAGCATTGGTGCTGTACCTCTGTGGCCAGAGCCTTGAGGCGACACGCCCTGTCTAGTGGGAGGAAGTTCTTGGCCTGGCGGGTATCTAACAGTGCCCCTATGAACTCCAAGCTTTGCATAGGAGTGGGATGAGATGGGGCAGTTTATTACAAAGGCCAGGTGTTCCAAGACATTGATGGTGCAGCCTGTGGCCTGCTGTACTTCAGTGGCTGTTCCTAATCGTCTCTCCGGGCCAGTCCAGGACATTTGGGTGGTCAATCTGCTCCAGCAGCTGGGGACTGAATACTGAACGTTTTTTCCTGACAGCTTACCCAGCTCCCCCTGGTGTCAGAGAATCAGTCTTTCAGTCCTCAGCAGCTGGATAGGACGTTGAATTGACCAGCTCCCCAGAGAGACGAATTGGACATTTTTAGATCTAGGAGAGTATTAAAAAAAAAGACAGACAAAAGAAGAAAGGAGAAACAGAACATAAGCTGAGAGGCTATTCTATGAGTCGGGCTTAAAAAAAAACAAAAAACAAAAAAAAACAGAAAAGACAAAACGCTGTTTGCACTTCTCCTTTGCTGAATCATCTGTCCTAGCAGGGCAGTTCTTCAGCGTTAAAAGAGCCCCCCCCCCGGTTCTCCTGCCGGCGGAGTTGACCGGCTGGTGGAGGCAGAGCCTGTCTCCTAGGGGGTTTGCAGCCCGCAGTAGTGGAAATAGGCCTGGGAGCCCCAGGATCCTTTTCCTTATCCCCGATTGCAGTCCGTCACCAGCTTACCGCTAGCAGCGGCACAGCACTTCCGGGGGTTTGAGCTCCTCGAGGACACTGCAGGTAAGCCTCCGAGGGGGGCGAGAGCAGCCCTTAGCTACTCCGGGGTGGTTTTCGGCGCCGCGAAGTTGGCTGCTGTTGTAGACACGGTTTCTGTCTTGGTAGTTTGGTGTTTAGGTCGAGAGCAGAGCTAGCGGCGTTGCCTCGGGATCCCGGTTGCAGCGGGTTTAGAGAGCAGCGAGTCCTTCGGTTTTTAAAGCCTCTTATTGCTTGTTTTTCGCTGGGGTTGCTTTTAGTTCGCCACAGCTAATGGAGGGCAAAGTAGCAGAGGACGGTGGGGCACTGTCTCACAGCTCTTCAGAAAGAGCGGGAACGGCGGCCATTTTGTGTGAGCCGGCCGTCTCTCCCGCGCTGCAGGGGAAGCCTCAGAAAAAGAAATCGAAGTCGCGTAGAGCTCCTTCTCCGGAAGAATCAAAGCAGCAGGCTTCCTCTTCCTTGCAGCAGACTTTGGGTACCTTCTTCTCCCCCGAATTAATTTTATCCCTGCATAATGCCTATTTGTTAAAGCGGGATCAATTGTCTCACAGTTCTGCCCCAGACAGCCTGTTTGGGTCCCAAACAGTGGTACAGACAGTGACAGACCCTGGGGAAGGCAGCTCTTCGGGGGAGAAGGGTTTGGAAGCTGCATTGGATGCAGGTCTGGTGCCTAGTGCGTTGTCCCAGGTAGCTGAGGAGGGCGAGATTCTCTCGGACTCAGGGTTTGATGCCTGGCCAGGAGAGCTGGAAGAAGGTGAATTGGGACCAGGAGAGGATCCAAATGTCTTTAGAGTTTTTCGTAAATAAGAACTAGGGGCGTTGATTTCTCAGTCACTAGCGGCCCTAAATATAGTGCTCCCGGCAGTGCAGCAGGAGCCACTTGAAGATCCCTTGTTACAGGGTTTTCGTTCAGAGCAAAGATGTTTTCCGATTCATAGGGTTATTAAACACATGATGGAGTCGGAATGGGAATGCCCAGAAGCGTCCTTAAGGGGTGGTCACGCTATTGCTCGCCTTTACCCCATGCCCCAGGAAGAGCGGGATTTACTGCGTATGCCTAAGGTGGATGCGTTAGTTTCAGCGGTCACTAAGAAGACCACCATTCCTGTGGAAGGCGCAGCAGCACTTAAGGATTTGCAGGATCGTAGGTTGGAGGCGCTGCTAAAGCAGGCATTTGATTCCAGTTCCTTGGCTTTGCAGGCTTCTGTTTATGGCGCCTATGTGTCCCGGGCCTCTATCCACTGGCTCCAGGGAGAACAGAGTCCGGATAAGATGGAGAATGCCTCAGACGGTGCCAAGTTGGAGTCGGTGGCGGCTTATTTAGCGGATCTCTGCTATGATTTAGTGCGTATCTCAGCAAAGTCCATGGCATCGGTAATTGCTGCCAGGCATTTCCTATGGCTAAGGAATTGGGCGGCCGATGCGTCTTCTAAGGCGCGTCTCAGTAAGCTCCCGTACAAGGGCAAGTTGCTGTTCGGGGAAGCGTTAGAGAAGATAGTTAAGGATTTGGGGGACTCCAAAGGGGGTCGTCTTCCCGAAGGCCGTCCAAGAGTGGCGAAGTTGTCTTCCGTGCAGAGAGGTCACGGCAGAGATTTTCGTAGGTTCCGCGGATCGCTTTTCTCTCCTTATCAGCGGGGCCGTTTTGTGGCACGGGGGCAGTCCTTTCGAGGAGCCAAATCGTTCAATAGGGGTTTCTTTAACGCCCAACAGAACACAGTTAAGAAGCCGCAATGAAGGGAGGCCGGTCCAGGTGGAGATTCCGGTAGGGGGATGGTTACACCAGTTTCTCTCCGCCTGGGGCCAGCATAACTACGGACCAGTGGGTTCTCGAAATTGTCCGGGACGAGTATGCGCTGGAGTTCGCGCAGCCTTTACCGGATGCCTTTGTTCATTCGCCGTGCGGTCCACAAACGAAGCGGGAGGCTGTCGGCGAGATGTTGCTACGCTTGTTACGTCTTCAAGCGGTGGTTCCAGTACCTCCCGACCAGTACGGCTTAGGTCGATACTCGATTTATTTTGTGGTTCCCAAGACGGAAGGTTCTTTTCGGCCTATTCTGGATCTCAAACACGTAAATCGGGCCTTGCGGGTGCCACATTTCCGGATGGAAACTTTGCGTTCAGTTATCCAGTCCGTCAGGCAGGGTGAGGTTCTTACGTCCATAGATCTAACGGAGGCCTATTTGCACATTCCCATCAGGAAAGAGTATCAAAAGTTCTTGCGTTTTGCAGTCCCCATGGGCCATTTTCAGTTCCGAGCGTTGCCGTTTGGCCTTGCTACGGCGCCGCGGACTTTTACCAAAGTGATGGTGGTGGCGGCTGCGGCACTGCGGAAGGAAGGAATTCAAGTCCATCCCTACCTCGACGACTGGCTCATTCAGGCGCCATCTCGAGCGGAGACGGTCGCGGCCACTGTTCGCGTGGTGGACTTCCTCGAACAGTTAGAATGGGTCATCAAAGAGTCATTTGGAGCCGGCCATGCGGTTAACTTATCTCGGAGCTCTCTTCGACACGGAGATAGGCTCAGTGTTTCTTCCGCAGGAAAGAGTGAAAAAAGATTTTCGCTCAGGTGTCGGCTTTCCTGCGCTTAAAGGCTCCGACGGCCTGGAAGTATCTACAGTTGTTAGGGTCGATGGCGGTGGCTTTAGATCTGGTTCCGTGGGCCAGAGCCCATATGCAGCCGCTTCAGCAGGCGTTGCTGTCTCGGTGGTCGCCGCAGGATCATCCTCTTTCCCGGAGATTGTTCTATCCGGAGGTGGTGAGGGGCAGTCTACAGTGGTGGTTGGTTCCCGCCCACTTGACAGCAGGAGTTCTGCTGGATCTGCCGGATTGGACCTTACTCACGACAGATGCGAGTCTCTCCGGCTGGGGGGCTCATTGTTTGTCGCGAATAGCTCAAGGAACGTGGTCGGTGGAAGAGAGAGCTTGGTCGATCAATCGTTTGGAACTGAGAGCGGTGCGCTTGGCTCTCTTAGACTTTGTTGCGGTGCTCGAGGGGAAAGCAGTTCGGGTGTTCTCCGACAATCGGGTGACCGTGTCTTACATAAACAGACAGGGGGGCACCGGCAGTGCTCCGTTGTTGGAAGAAAGTCAACTTTTGTTTCACTGGGCAGAAGTCCATCTCGTAGCGCTTTCCGCAGCCCATGTGGCAGGCAAGGACAACGTTCAAGCCGATTATCTCAGTCGTCATCTCCTAGACCCCGGGGAATGGGAGTTGAGTTGGGCGATATTTCAGGAGATTTCTCAGCGTTGGGGCCAGCCAGTAATGGACCTCATGGCTACCCAGTCCAATGCCAAAGCAGCGCGGTTTTACAGCAGGCGCAGGGAACACATGTCGGAAGGTCTCAACGGCCTGGTGCAGCCTTGACCGCAGGATCAGCTGCTCTACGTGTTCCCTCCGTGGCCGCTCTTGGGGCAAGTGGTGCAGCGGATTGCGAGTCACTGGGGGACGGTGGTTCTAGTAGCTCCGGATTGGCCCAGACGACCGTGGTATGCCGACCTGATGAGGCTTCTCGTGGCTCCTCCCTGGCGTCTGCCCGTTCGGTTCGATCTGTTGAGGCAAGGTCCCGTGCTAATGCCACAGGTAGATCGGTTCTTGCTTATGGCTTGGCTCAGAAAGGATTAAAGTTTTGCAGGAAACAAAATCTGCTGTAGAATCTATATGGATTGAAATTCCATATAAAAGGGGGAAGGCAATGGCAGTGGGAGTGTACTATCGAGCGCCTTGCCAGAATGACCAAATGGATGATGAAATACTCAAAGAAATCAAGGAAGCTAACAAATGTTACAGTGCAGTAATAATAATGGGTGATTTCAACTCCCCCGGTATCGACTGGGTCAGTGTCACGTCAGGACATGCTAGGGAGATAAAGTTCCTAGATGAAATAAATGACTGCTTTTTGGAGCAGCTGGTTCATGAACCAACCAGAGGGGAAGCCATATTAGACCTAGTCCTTAGTGGACCACCAGATCTAGTGCAAGAGATAAGGTGGTTGGGGCCATTTGGCAATAGTGATCATAGCATGATCGCCTTTGATTTAATTAGTGGAGGAGGGTTAGTAAGGAAATCCACAGTACTACCTTTTAACTTTTGAAAGGGAGACTATGATAAAATGAGGAAAACAGTTAAGAAAAAACTAAAAGGAGCAGTTGCAAAGGTTAAAGACGTACATCAGGCTTGGCTGTTGTTGAAAAATGCTATCTTGGAAGCCCAGACCAGCTGTATTCCACGCTTTAAGAAAAGTGGAAGGAAGTCCAAAAAACTGCCAGCATGGTTTAAAGGTGAGGTCAGAGAGGCTGTTGTTGCCAAAAAAGCATCTTTCAGGAAATGGAAAAAAGAGCCAAATGACGAAACCTGGAAACAGCACAAGCATTGGCAAGTCAAATGCAAGGCATTGATAAGGCAGGCAAAGGGAGAATTTGAGAAGAAGCTTGCTGCGGAAGCAAAAACGCGAAGTAAAGACCTTTTCAAGTACATTCGTAGCAAAAAACCTGTGAGAGAGTTAGTTGGTCCATTAGATGATAAAGGGGTTAAAGGAGCACTAAGAGGCGACAAGGCGATAGCGGAGAGATTGAATGAATTCTTTGCTTCAGTCTTTACTGAGGAAGATGTAGGGATGTTACCCATGACTGAAGTGGTATTTAAAGGTGCGGAAGAATTGAAGGAAATATCGATACATCGGGAAGATGTATTACAACTATTAGATAAACTGAAGAGTAGTAAATCACCTGGGCCGGATGGTATACATCCAAGGGTATTGAAAGAACTGAAATATGAGATTGCAGACCTGCTATTAGTAATCTGTGAACTATCATTAAAAACATCTCTAATACCTGAAGATTGGAGGATCGCCAATGTAACACCAATTTTTAAAAAGGGTTCCAGGGGTGATCCGGGAAACTACAGACTGGTGAGCCTGACATCAGTACCGGGAAAAATGGTAGAAACCATCATAAAGAATAAAATTACTCAGCATGTAGATAGTCATGACCTAATGGGAGACAGCCAACATGGCTTTAGACAAGGAAGATCTTGTCTTACTAATCTGTTATGTTTTTTTGAAGGAGTGAATAATCAGGTGGACAAAGGTGAGTCGGTTGATATTGTGTATCTGGACTTTCAGAAAGTCTTTGACAAAGTCCCACATCAGAGACTTTTGGCAAAACTAAAGAGTCATGGGATAGGAGGCAGTGTACTATTGTGGATCAGGAACTGGTTAAAAGATAGAAAGCAGAGGTTAGGGCTAAATGGCCAATTTTCCCAATGGAGAAAGGTGAATAGTGGTGGGATCTGTGCTGGGTCTGCTGCTTTTTGACATATTCATAAATGACCTGGAAAGTGGAATAACGAGTGAGGTTATCAAATTTGCAGATGACACAAAACTATTTAAAGTTGTTAAAACCCAAGAGGATTGTGGAAAATTGCAAGAGAATCTTGACAAATTGGAAGACTGGGCATCAAAATGGCAGATGAAATTTAATGTGGACAAGTGCAAGGTTATGCACCTAGTGAAGAACAACCCAAACTATGGTTACACGATGCAAGGTTCCACATTAGGAACCACCACCCAGGAAAAAGATTTAGGCGTCATTGTGGATACCATGTTAAAACCCTCGGCCCAGTATGCAGCAGCAGCCAAGAGAGCAAATAGAATGCTAGGTATGATAAGGAAAGGAATGGAAAATAAAACGAAAGATATTATAATGCCTCTATATCGTTCCATGGTGAGACCGCACCTTGAATATTGTGTGCAATTCTGGTCGCCATATCTTAAAAAGGATATAGCGATTTTAGAAAAGGTTCAGAGAAGAGCCACCAAAATGGTAAAGGGGGTGGAAGGATACTCCTATGAAGAAAGGCTAAAAAGGTTAGGGCTCTTTAACCTGGAAAAGAGACGGCTGAGGGGAGATATGATAGACGTCTATAAATTAATGAACGGAGTGGAACGGGTAAACGTAGATCGATTGTTTACCTTATCAGAATATAGAAAGACTAGGGGACATGCAATGAAGCTACAGGGTAAACTATTTAAGACTAATAAAAGAAAATATTTTTTCACTCAACGTGTAATCAAACTCTGGAATTTGTTACCGGAGGATGTAGTAAAGACTGTTAGTGTAGCTGGGTTTAAAAAAGGTTTGGACAAGTTCCTGGAGGAAAGGTCCATAAACCATTATTAAGAAGGGACTCAGGATATCAATGCTTGAACCAATACAAGCATTGTGGAACCTGTGTCCCTTGGGGAAACTGCTAGGTACGTATGACCTAGATTGGCCACTGTTGGAAACAGAATACTGGGCTTGATGGACCTTGGTCTGACCCAGTATGGCATATCTTATGTTCTTATGTTCTTGAAAGGGAACGATTGCGCCAGAAGGGCTACTCGAGGGCAGTGATAGCCACTTTGTTACAGTCCAGGAGACGTTCCACTTCGTTAGCATATATTAGGGTCTGGCGCATTTTTGAGGCATGGTGTAGCGATCGCCAAGTTACGCCCTGGGGGGGCGCAGCTCTCCGACATATTAGGTTTTCTTCAGGCAGGGCTCGAGAAGGGCCTGGCAGTTAGTACGATGAGGGTGCAGCTGGCAGCCCTGTCCTGCTACAGAGGGAGAGTGCAAGGGGGTACTCTTTCTACACATCCCGATGTTATACGTTTTTTGAGGGCGGCCATGAACATTCGGCCCCCCACTGCGGCCTGTGGTACCGCCTTGGGATTTGAATTTGGTCTTACAGGCTTTGACAGAACCTCCCTTTGTGCCGGCGTCGTCGAGGCATCTTCGGGAGTTGTCCTGGAAGACGTCCTTTCTGGTGGCGTTGTGTTCGGCTAGGAGAATTTCAGATCTGCAGGCTCTCTCGTGCAAGGAGCCTTATCTTCATTTTTCGCAGGAAAAGGTGGTGTTACGGCCGGTGCCGTCCTTTCTTCCTAAGGTGGTTTCCAGGTTTCACATAAACCAGGTCGTTTCACTTCCCACCTTTAACGAACCGGACGGGAGTAGTGTGGATCGTGCGCTTCAGCGGCTGGATCTAGGTCGAGTGTTGCGTACCTATCTCAGAAAAACGGAGTCCTTTCGTCAATCGGACCAGTTGTTTGTCCTCTATGGGGGATCGGCTAGAGGGAAGGCTGCTACTAAGGCTTCTATCGCTCGGTGGGTAAAGCATGCCATACGGGCGGCCTATGAGGCCAAGGGCAAGCCTGTTCCGGTGGGACTCGTAGCGCATTCAACTAGGGGGCAAGCTGCTTCTTGGGTGGAATATGCGTTGGTGCCCGCCAGTGGACATCTGTCGAGCTGCGACGTGGTCTTCGATGCATACGTTCGCGAAGCATTATCGCTTAGATATTCAGGCCAGGGCTGATGCTAGCGTTGGGGCCTCGGCAATCATTGCGGGGCTCGCAGGACCCTCCCGGATTTAGGTACTGCTTTAGTACTGCCCAAATGTCCTGGACTGGCCTGGAGAGACGATTAGGAAGAAGAAATTAGACCTTACCTGCTAATTTTCTTTCCTTGAGTACTTTCCGGGCCAGTCCAGGGCCCTCCCGAGCTATTTGCAAGCCTTTTAGAGGAGTGCAGCCTCGGCGGGAGTGTTGGCAGATTTCGCAGGGGTTGTCGAGCTCGTTTCGGGGCTACAGCAAGGTGTACCATATTGGAAATGGATCCTGGGGGGGGCGGGAGTTCCTTTTCAGACAGTAGGTGTTCTTCCCAGACAACGAAACAAAAAAAGAGAAAACAGAATGAAGGGAAGCACAGGGAATGACAAGAGAACGCATAAAATGGTTCTTTCTCCTTATGCTGTATGTTCTAAAGACGGCTTGTCCGACAGTTAGCGTTTGTTGTTTTTGGTTCCAGTGCTAGTTTGAGTTTCTCTGCTTTGTTACCGTAAGACTGATTCTCTGACACCAGGGGGAGCTGGGTAAGCTGTCAGGAAAAACCGTTCAGTATTCAGTCCCCAGCTGCTGGAGTGGATTGACCACCCAAATGTCCTGGACTGGCCCGGAGAGTACTCAAGGAAAGACAATTAGCAGGTAAGGTCTAATTTCTTCTTCCTCCTTTTATGAACGGTCATCCAGATAGGGGAAGGCGAAGGCCCCTTGGAGGCAGAGGTAGGCAGCTACCACTGCCAAGCATTTGGTGAAGACCCTGGGTACAGAGGCCAGCCCGAAGGGTATTACCCTGTACTGGTAGTAGTCGCCCTCGACCACGAATCTCAGATACTGTCTGACTGGAATGGATGAGGATGTGGGTGTAAGCATCCTTTAGATCTAGGAAGTATAGCAAGTCTCCCTGCTGGAGGTAGAGCACCAATATTCCAAGGGGGAGTATCCTGAACATCTCCCATACCAGGAACTTGTTCAGGTTCTGCAGATCTAGGATGGGTCTGAGGCCTCGGGTTCTTTTCAGAATGAAGAAGTACCAGGAGTAGAACCTCTTGCCCTTTGGGTAGTGGGGCACCAGTTTCATGGCTTTGTCCTCAAGTAAATTTGTGAGCTCCTGCCAGAGCAGAGTCTGGTGAAGGGGAGTCCTGGAGGGCTGTCCTGGAAAGAAAGAGGGGGCATCTGGTCCAGGAGGAGGAGGTAACCCTCCTTGACCACCTGAGGGCTCAGTGGTGATGTTTGGCCACCTGTGGATGAAGTGGACCAGGCACACCCCTGTCAGCAGCTGATCTCCTGAGAGTAGAGGGGCTATGTCCCAGGAGTCAAAACCTCCCCCCAGATGGGGCTAGAGCCGGCGTAGGGGCCTTAGGAATCCTCTGCTTGTGGGGGGGCCTTTGTATGCCACTTGGCATGCTGATCCTGCTGTGGATCCTGGGAAGGGTAGCTTTTTCCCTGAGGCTTTTTGCTTGGACAGAGTGGTGGTCTTACAAAGTCGAGTTCTTGTCAGGAACTCAGGCTTGAGCTCCGCAGCTTTGTCGGACATGGGCTTAATAAACAGGCTCTCCCCTTGGCATGGAACATCAACAAGTTTGTTTTGGACCCATTGCTCCAGGTCAGAGGACTGGAACCAGGCCTGGCGTCGGGTGCCATTACCCACTGCGGCCACCCAGACTGTGGACTGTCGCGACGCCACCCTGGTGGCTAATGGGCACCAAGGTAGGTCGGACACAAATAAAGATAAGGTTGGGATGGGTACGTATTTCTCAGGGCCCAGGGATGTATAGCCTTGGTAGCGTCCTTATTACCCAATACCCAAAGAACACAGGTTTCCAAGTGGAGGGAAAATAAGGCTTTATTTCCCTTGTCTTGCAGAGGTTCAAAGGATTAGTCCCAAAACAACAAAAGAAATGTCCTTACATCAGGTTAGAAAAAGTAAAACTCAGGTTCAAAGCAACAACTGTTCTCTTCATAGAGGTGATACAAAACAAACATTTCCTATTTCACCAGTTTACTGCTCACATGCTATGCAAGGATTCCCAGCTTCCAGTGGTACAATAACTACAATCCATTTCCTCATCTGAAAGGGATTCTACCACTTCCACTTGCATTGGTTCCTGATCATACGCCTCTGAAACAGAGTCCGTGGTTCTGGGCAACCTATAAGTGGGCTTTTCAGCCAAACGCTGTATGACCTCCCAATGCCTTGGTTTCAGAGTGGGGCGTCAGTCATGAACTGTTCTACAAGGCGAATATTCTTCCCTCTTCATAGGTTTTATATTAGCTTCCTGCAAACATTGCTTATTCAAAAGTCTCTCATTTGATAAAAGCTTTTCATACCTTGTATCATGAGAAGTGTTACATGAACAGGGACCTTCTGTTTCCCGTCCTCTCCACAGGTTAGCTCTCTGAAGGCTGTTCCCAACTAAGTGTGGGTTACATTGTAGTGCTGGCTTCTCTCCTTGGGGTGAGGCTTGCGGCCTACTCCTGCTGAGATTCTGCCCTGCTCCTGCAGTCGGGCGTGGGTTTTCCAACCGTCCTTCAGTTGACTTCACACAGCTGTCCCAGTACTGCTTCCGTGTCCCTGGATCTCCTGGATCCTTCCGTACTCTCCGTCCTTTCAGGTCTCTCTGGCCTGTTCCTCCTTCCGGCGCTCCAGCAGCGTCTGTAGCTTCTGCGGTTTCTGCCACCTCTGCAGCTCCTGCTGCTCCTCCGGCTTCTGCAGGCTCTGTAACTTCTCTGCCTTCTCTGCTGCTCCTGCGGCTACCGCCACTTTCGCTTTTACCGCCACTTCTCCCTTTCCAGTCTTCCAGACTTTCTTTAAGAGGAGTTCCTGCCTTCCTGGATTGGAGGCTGGCTGGCTTTTGGTCACAACCCTGTGGGGCGTGGATCCTCAGTCTTCCGGAGGTCCCTCTTGCTCCCCCTATCAGGTTCCTGAAAATACTGCAGCTTGTGCATGCCTTTTTTCGTGTTTAAAATATTTTCTTCTGTTCCCCACTGGTCTGCTGCATCACAGGACTCAAAGCTGTCGTAGACTGTTTGAGAAGTAAACTTAGAGCAGTCACCGACACCTTTGACAAGGTTCCGGAACTGTTGGAGGGGTTCCTAGGAGAGGCTGGCAGAGAACTCGGCTCCCTCCCTCCCTGGGTCCCTCAGGTACAAACCCATATATAGTTGGTATGCCTGGATCCGACAGGCCAGCATTGAGCCCTCGTAGCAATTTCTGCTGAGGGCATCGAGGATCCTGGCCTCCCTACCCAGGGGTACCGACAAATGTGTCTTGTGGCTTTTAAGCTGACGCAGAGTGGGCTCCACCACTATGGAGTTGTGCAGAAGCTGAGCCTTCCTGAAGCCCTGGCTCCGGCGGACTTAAAACATGGAGTTGAGTCAATGGCTGACTGGGCACCGAGGCGGTGACTTCCACATTTGGAGGAGTAGCCTTTCCAGAATGGCCAGGATGGGCACCATGAATGACTTCTGGTGGAGACTCATATTGGAGGATCTCTAGCTCCTCCATGCGAGGGTCCTCCTTCAAGTCAGTGGGGAATGCCAATGCTTTCAACATGTCCCACACAAATTCAAGGAACACGGTGTCCTTGGGTGGTGACAGGCGCCTGGCCTCAGATGGAGACGGGTCTGGCATGTCGCGGTGCTTGCGAGTGTCCAAAGATGTCTCATTTTCAGACTTCCAGTCGGAGTACTCTGTGGCAGACTCGATGGTGGGCCGTGCAGGTGGTCCATGGGCCTTCGAGGCTGCGTGGCCAGAGCTATGAGCACTGATCGAAGATGATCAACGGCCCGAGGAATGGGACCATGATCGAGACTGCTGTCAAGGATCGACTCGAGGCTTTAAGCTCATGAGGATCAGCTCGACAGCCGGGGAAGTCCTCAAAGTCAAGGTCCCGGTGGTCTGGTGGATGAACTGGCAGAGCCGGACAACTGCACTCGCTGCATCTCCAGGAAGGCAGTCAGGCTGCGCTCCAGAGACTCCATCCTGGACTCCATCCCAGATGGTACCGCAGCCTTCAGCACAGATGCCGGTGTAGCCAGGTCCTGTGCCAGCGAAAAGGGGGGGGGGAGGGAGTGCTCGACGACGATGGCCTCAGAGGTCTGATGGACGACGACTCCTTTCTGAGGACCTTGGATGACCACTCCTGCTCACACACCTCGGGCCTTCTTCTGGGGCTGAGAGATCTGGCGCAGGGCTTCTCCACTCTTGCTGTGTCCCACGAAGAGGTCCTCGAGGATTTCTTCTTCCTCTTGTGTTCCTGGCCACTTGGTAATAGTGATCATAGCATGATAATGTTTGATTAAATAAATGGAGGAGGGATGGTAATGAAATACACACTACTACCTTTTAACTTTCAAAAGGGAGACTATGATAAAATGAGGAAAATAGTTAAGAAAAAACTAAAAGGAGCAGTTGCAAAGGTTAAAGATTTATATCAAGCATGGGTGTTGTTTAAAAATACTATCTTAGAAGTCCAGACCAGCTGTATTCCATGCTTTAAGAAAAGTGGAAGGAAGTCCAAAACCCTGCCAACATGGTTTAAAGGTGAGGTCAGACAGGCTGTTGCATTTTTCAGGAAATGGAAAAAGAAGCCAAATGACGGAAACTGGACACAACATAAGCACTGGCAAGTTAAATGCAAGGCATTGATAAGGCAGGCAAAGAGAGAATTTGAGAAGACATTTCCTGTGGAAGCAAAAACGTATAATAAAGACTTTTTCAAGTACATTCGTAGCAAAAAAACCTGTGAGAGAGTCAGTTGGACCATTAGATGATAGAGGGGTAAAAGGGGCACTAAGAGGGAACAAGGCCATAGCGGAGAGACTGAATGAATTCTTTGCTTCGGTCTTTACTGAGGAAGATGTAGGGATCTTACCCATGGCTGAAATGGTATTTAAAGGTGATGCTGCAGAAGAATTGAAAGAAATATCGCTACACCGGGAAGATGTAATACAACTATTTGATAAACTGACGAGTAGCAAATCACCTGGGCCGGATGGTATACCTCCAAGGGTTTTGAAAGAACTGAAATATGAGATTGCAGACTTACTATTAGTAATCTGTGAACTATCATTAAAATCATCTGTAATATCTGAAGATTGGAGGATGGCCAATATGTAATGCCAATTTTTAAAAAGGGTTCCAGGGGTGATCCGGGAAACTACAGACCAGTGAGCCTGACATCGGTACCGGGAAAAATGTTCGATAATGTTGTTCTTTATAATGGTTTCTACCATGTAGATAGTCATGGCTTAAAGGGAGACAGCCAATATGGCTTTAGCCAAGGAAGGTCTTGTCTTACTCCAAGTTATAATGCCCTGTTCAATGTAATTTCAGTTTGTTCAATGTAAACCGCCTTGATATCATGAAAGGCGGTATATAAGAAATGTTAAATAAATAATCTGTTATGTTTTTTGAAGGTGTGGATAAACAGGTAGACAAAGGTGAGTTAGTTGAAATAGTGTACCTGGATTTTCCGAAAGTCTTTCACAAAGTCCCTCATGAGAGACTTTAGGCGAAATTAAAAAGTCATGGGATAGGAGGCAGTGCATTATTTGGATCAGGAATTGGTTAAAAGATAGAAAGCAGAGGGTAGGGCTGAATGGACAATTTTCCCAATGGAGAAAGGTGAATAGTGGAGTACCCCAGGGATCTGTGCTGGGTCCTTCTTCTTTTGAATATATTCGTAAATGAACTGGAAATGGGAATAATGAGTGAGATAATCAAATTTGTAGACAACGCAAAATTATTCGAAGTTGTTAAAAACCCATGAGGATTGTGGAAAATTGCAGGAGGACCTTGATAAATTGGAAGACTGGGCATTCAAATGGCATATGAAATTTAATGTGGACAAGTGCAAAGTTATGCACCTAGGGAAGAACAACCCAAACTATGGTTACACGATGCAAGGTTCCACATTATGAACCACCACTCAGGAAAAAGATTTAGGCGTCATCGTAGATAACATGTTGAAACCCTCCGCCCAGTGTGTAGCGGCGGCCAAGAGAGCAAATAGAATGCTAGGTATCATAAGGAAAGGAATGGAGAATAGAACAAGAGATATTATAATGCCTCTGTATCGTTCCATGGTGCGACCGCACCTTGAATATTGTGTGCAATTCTTGTCGCCGTATCTTAAAAAGGATATAGAGTTATTAGAAAAGGTGCAGAGAAGAGCCACCATAAGGGTAAAGGGGGTGGAAGGATACCCCTATGAAGAGAGGCTAAAAAGGTTAGGGCTCTTCAACCTGGAAAAGAGACAGCTTAGGGGAGGTATGATAGAGGTCTTTAAATTAATGAATGAAGTGGAACGGGTAAACATAGATCAATTGTTTACACCATCAAAATATGGAAAGACTAGGGGACATGCAATGAAGCTATATGGTAACCTATTTAAGACTAATAAGAGAACATATTTTTTCACTCAACAAACTGAGCACCCTAGGGGTGGACCCTAAAGTCTGTCACGTGTCCCTATCCCCAGCCACGTGCTTAGGGGATTAGGGTTGCCATTTTTAGTCCTCTTTAAAGGGTTTGAAAACTATTTCCTTCAGGAGCAGTGCCCTCTGGGAGTTGTAGTTTACCTCTTAAAAAGGATAGTCGTGGAGACATCGAGTGAAGGCAAACATGACACAGTTTATTTCCCCAAAATATGCACAAATAAGGTTCAAACGCAAAGTATCTGGATATTTCCTCCAGGACAAAAAGTACAGAAAATATTTACATCCTTAAGCTGAGTAACTTCTCAAAGGCATTAAACAGATGCAGACGTTTCATCAATCAAAACAGGCAAATCAAAATACAGCTTCTTAGGTTCAGCAAAGTAAAGAATGTCTTTCTGCTTCCTTAGTGAGATAATATACAGTCCTGTGCAAGCTTGTCTTACTTGACCTGGTTCCTACCTTAGCAAGGTTAAGTTTTCTTGGTAGTGCCTTTTCCCAAAAGCATTTACTCAGGCTGCTACTCCTTAACCAAGGATTCAGTAGCCTCTGCATGACACAAAGAACAGTCCATTGGCAGTTCAGTAATCAAGGGGTCTGGTTCATTATACTCCACTTGCATTTCCTCCTGCTCTGGAATTATAATATCCTGCACTGAGCCCTCATGACCTGCCTCTGATGGAATTCTTGCTGAGGATTCCTGTAACTCCCTCCAGGACTTCTCTACCCGGTAAGGAATATGGAGAACTGTATTACTGGATATCTTTATTTGGTTCTCTTGCCCCAGTGGCTCTCTGTTGGAGGCTGGGTTCTTCTGCCTCCTAGTTTGAAACCAAGGCACCCGCCTCTGAGTGTTGTGAAACTCTTGGTCAGGAACAGAAGTTTGGAACCTGCCCTGCTCTCTCCGTCTGAGCAGCTCTTGCCTGGTTTCCCTTGTGCCAGACTCTTTCCAGGTCCTTCTTCTTTCCTCTGCTTGGAACTTTCTTTCTGGGAACTTCCAGCTCAATTTCCAGTCCTGTTCTGAGTCCGTCTCTGACTCTGTCTTCTTGGACTCTCGCCTTGAGTGTTTGCTTGCTTGCTCTGCTCTTCCCTTCTGAGCAACCTTTTCCTCCTGAGCAGCTCTTCTCCCCTCTGCTTTTCCCTAAGTAGGGTTTATAAAGGTGCTTCCTGGGCAGCGTTTCTCTCTGCCTTAACAGGTGTTCATAATCATGCTCCAAGCCTGCTACTCTGTCAGCAGAGCTTGGGTGTGGCAGCCTAGCCTCAGAAACTCTAAGCTTGCTCTGAAGCCTGTGCACTGCTGGAATGGTTTTAAAGGTACAATCACTGATTTTCTCTAACTCTGCAGGCTCACCAGTGCCTTCCTCATCACAAGTTACTGCTTGAGTTAAAAATTGGTTGCATGGGAGGCAACAAAGGGTACAGGTAAATGGAGCTCACTCTGAGGAGAAGGAGGTTACCAGTGGTGTGCCCCAGGGATCTGTCCTTGGTCCGATTCTTTTTAACATCTTTGTTAGTGATATAGCGGAAGGGCTGTTGGGTAAGGTTTGCCTTTTTCCGGATGATACCAAAATCTGCAATAGAATAGACACCCAGGAAGGTGTAGATAACATAAGGAGGGATCTAGCTAAGCTTGAGGAATGGTCTAGAATTTGACAGCTGAGATTTAATGTTTAAAAAATGCAAGGTAATGCATTTGGGCTGCAGCAATCCAAGGGAGCAATATAGTACAGGGAGCGAAGTACTTTTGTCCACTAAAGAAGAGCGGGACCTGAGCGTGATTGTGTCTGATGATCTTAAAGTAGCTAAACAGGTAGAAAAGGCGACAGCAAAAGCTAGAAGGATGCTTGGGTGCATAGGGAGAGGAATACCCAGCAGAAAAAAAGAGGTGATAGTGCCTCTGTATAAGTCTTTGGTGCAAACTCATTTGGAGTATTGTGTGCAATTCTGGAGACTACACCTTCAAAAGGATATAAACAGGTTGGAGTCTGAGCAGAGTTTGGCTACTAAAATGGTTAGTGGTATTCGTTATAAAGCATATGAGGATAGACTTAAGGATCTTAATATGTACACATTAGAGGAAAGGCGGGATAGAGGAGATATGATAGACATTTAAATACCTCCGTGGCATAAATGCACAGGGGGAGAGCCTCTTTTAATTGAAAGCAAGTTCTGCTACGAGGGGACATGGGATGAGGGTGAAGGGGGATAGATTCAGGAGTGATATGCGGAAATATTTCTTTATAGAAAGAGTGGTGGATCCGTGGAGTAGTCTTCCAGTGGAGGCGGTAGAAATGAGGACCGTATCTGAATTCAAAAAAGCATGGGACAAACAGAGGATCTCAAAAGGAAAAAAGGGGACTATTGTAGTAGTTGATAGGCCATGTGTGGTTTTTTTCTGCCATCATGTTTCTATGTTTCTAAGGCAGGGTGAACAAGACTTTCAGGCGAGTGTGAGACAGGCTCGCTGGCAGCAGGGGGTCGTGGTTCGCCCTCCGTGATGGTGGGAGCACCGGCCCTGGTGGAGGAGAGGGCTAGTTCTGGCCTGCCTGTGCTGGAATGTTGCAGCGGGAAGCCCAGCTTTCCCAGGCCTTCCACGTCCCAGAAACTACCAGGGGGTGAGAGCAGGGGGGGGGGGGGTTCTCACCGGAGTTCATCCTCCTCATGCATAAATCTTTGTGCATGAAACAGAGGGGGAAGGACACCCCTTCCTCTGCACCAGGATGTCGTAGTAGGAAAAGAGCAGTGCCCCATGTCCTTTCAGGAGCCACGGCAGACAATGAACGGGGCCCTAGCAAGCTGTGACTTCTGTGTGACCCATGAGATAAGACTGGTTTCCTGCGCTCTGAGGATTGGGAGGAACTTGGAGATGGATCTTGGAGCCAAGCCGGAGGAACTGGAAGAAGGTGAGCTCTCGCAAGGGGACGCCCCACATCGTCTTGGTGTTCCACTGGGAGGAGTTGGCAGTGCTCATCTCCCAATCATTGAAGACGCTCTATATGGCAGCTGGAAGGCAGCAGGACAGTACGCTCAAGGATCTGCTGTTCCAGGCAGTCCCAAAGCCGCAGATGTTTTTTCCCTTGCATCGCGTGATCAAGCAATGATCCAGGATGAGTGGGACTCCTGGAGGCCGGTCTTCGAGGAGTACAGACCATGATCTGCTTTTACCCGGTGCCTGAACAGGAATGGGAGCTGTTATGTTTCACGAAGGCGGATGCTACGGTGTCGGTGGTTACTAAGAAGACCGTGATTCCCGTTGAAGGTAGTACTTGCTTAAGGATGTTCAGAACAGAAAATTGGATACCTTTTTGAAGCAGGCGTTAGATATTAATGCACTGTCCTTGCAGGCAGTGGTGCCTTTATGGCCAGGGCCTGCCTGCGATGGGCTCGGGATTCTGGAAACTGCAGAGGAGTCACCAGCTCCTTCGGGGGCAGCAACAGCCCTTGAATCTAGGGCTGCTTATCTGGCAGATGCCTTCTACGATCTCATCAGGGATCTCTCTAAGAGTATGGCCTCTGTGGTGGCGGCGTGCCATTATCTCTGGCTATATAACTGGTTGGCCGATGTCTTCTCAAAGTCTCAACTTAGTAAGCTTACCCTTCAAGGGCAAACGCTTGTTTGGAGAGCACTGGAAAAGTTGGTGAAGGACTTAGGGGAGTCCAAAGATGGTTGCCTCCCTGAGCATAAACAGAAACTTGAATGTTTCTTGGCACCGGCATGGGGGTCAGCTGCGGGACTTCAGGCGCTTCCAGGCTCTGTGTTTTGCCCATACCAGAGGGGGTGTTTTTTTCTCGGGATCAGGCCTTTTGAGGGTTTTGAGGATCTAGATGCGGCTTCTACTCCTATTCCTCCTCATCCTCCTCCTCCTCGGCTTCTAAGAAGACACAATGAAGCAAAGGGGGACCCAGGCAGGAGTGGCGCCTGTGGGCAGCAGCTGTGGGACTTCTACCCTGCCTGGGCCTGAATCACATCTGACCAATGGGTCCTGGAAATCATAAGAGAGGGATATGCGCTGGAGCTCTCGCACACTGCTTCGTAGAGTCTCCCTGCAAAGTGCTCGCAAGGCCAAGGCAGGCAGGACACACTCTGTCGGCTTCTGGAGCTGGGGACCGTGGTGCGGGTACTCTGAGACCAGTGCGGTTGTGGTCAGTACTCCATCTATTTCATAGTGCCCAAAAAGGAAGGCTCCTTTCGGCCCATGCTCGATCTCAAGTGAGTGAATTATTGTCTGCGTGTGCTCTGATGTCACATGGAGACCCTCAGGTCTGTTATTGTGGCCATACGGGAAGGAGAGTTCCTGACCTCACTCGACCTCACAGAAGCCTACTTATACATCCTAATTTGGCCCAAGCATCAGCAATTTCTCCACTTCGCGGTGCCCATGTGGCACTTCCAGTTTTGAATCTTGTTTTCTGAGTCCGTGACAGCCCCACGAACGTTCACCAAGGTGATGGTAGTGCTGGCAGCGGCACTGCACCAGGAGGGGATTCTGGTTCATCCTTACCTGCACGATTGGTTCATCCGGGCAAAATATAAGGAGGAGAGTGAGTGAACAACCGTGAGGGTTGTGGAGTTCCTGCAGAGTCTCGGCTGGGCCATCAATTTTGCCAAAAGCTGTTTAGTGTCATCACAAGACCTGATGTATCTGGGGGTATGGTGTCTTTGCCTCCAGATAGGGTGCATTCTGTGTGGAGGCAAGTGTGATAGTTCCTCCCTCTGAATGGGGAGGCAGACTGCTTGGCATTATCTTCAGATCTTGGGTTCCATGTCGGTCGCAGTCGAGCTAGTCCCTTGGGCTCGGGCCCAAATGTGCCTGGTGCAGAGGGCACTGTTACATAGATGGTCACTTCAGCTACACCCCTGATTCAGCCATTGCCCTGTCTGAAGGTCAGCAGGTAGGCTCTTTGCTGGTGGCTGCGACCTGAGAAGCTATCTGCCAGGATGCCTTTGGAGTCCCTGACCTGGGTGCTCCTGATGACGGATGCTAGTCTGTCTGGCTGGGAGGCTCATTGCGAGGGCCGCATAGCACAGAGTCGGTTGACCCCGCAGGCGAGCAGTTGGCCCATCAATCACCTGAAGATGAGTGGTTTTCCTGGCTCTACTGGAGTTCCACTCCTTCCTGCAGGGGAAGGTGGTGTGGTTCTTCTGCAACAACAGAACCACGGTAGCCTACATCAGTCAACAAAGAGGCACAGGCAGTGTGCAGTTGGAAAGCAAAGCCGATCTGCTGTTGAACTGGGCAGAATGCAATCTGCAAGCCATCTCAGCAGCACATGCCGCAGGAACCGAGAATGTCACAGGCGACTATCTCTGTCTCTTTCACCTGGAGCCTGGGGAGTGGTTGCTCAGCGAAGCAGTATTTGCTCAGATAGTTCAACAGTGGGGGGCATGATCATGGATCTGATGGTGATCTTTGCGTCTGCCAAAGTGACACTGTTCTTCGGCAGAAGAAGAGAGAGAATGTTGGAAGGTCTCGATGACATAGCGTTGGCTCACGAGCGAGCTGCTGTATGTCTTTCCCCCATGAGCACTCATCGAAGATGTAGTCCAGTGAATTAAGGCACACTGGGGTCTGGTCATCCTGATTGCTCCTGACTGGCCGAGGAGGCTGTGGTACGTGGACCTGGTTTGACTGATGGCGGATTGACTGTGGCAGCTGCCTCTCTGGCTCGATCTGTTGTCCCAGGGACCAGTCTTGATGCCTCAAGTGGATTGATTCTCACTTACAGCATGGCTCTTGAGAGGGTTAGGTTGCAAAGACGAGACTATTCAGCCTCTGTGATTGCAGCGTTATTGAAGGCCCGCAAGTGGTCCACCTCACTGTTGTACATCCAGGTGTGGCGAGTCTTCGAAGCCTGGTACGTGGAGCATCAATGCCAACTTCTGTTGGCATCCATGCCTGAGGAACTGGCCTTCTTGCAGGGAGTGCTGGAGAAGGGTCTGGCGTGTTACTCCTTGATGGTACAGGTTGTAGCAATTGCCTGTTACTGATGCAGGGTCCAAGGGGTGTCACCCGGACATCACCTGTTTTCTTAGGGCAGTGAAGCAGGTCTGTCCCCCACTGCATTTGGTGGTTCCTCCTTGGGACCTTAATTTGGTGTTATCAGTGTTGATTGCAGCACCCTTTGAGACGCTGGATTCTTGCACCTGAAGGATCTGACGCTTAAAACCGTATCCCTAGTGGCTATGTTCGACCCGGAGGATCTCTGAGCTTCAGGCTCTGTTGGCCAGGAACCCTTTCTCTCCATTTCAAAGGAGAGGGTCATGCTGCGGCGGGGTCCTTCTTTTTTGCCTAAGGTGCTCTCAGTTTTTCATTTAAACCAGCTGGTCGCTCTGCCAGTGTTCTCGGGAGTCGACAGTGGCGATTCTGGACCTCTTACTGTGTCTTCTGGAAATGCATCGGGTGCTGCAGCGTTACTTGAAGAGGGCTGCGCTGTTTCAGAAGTTGGATTACCTGTTCCTCCTTTTTGGAGGTCTGAAAGGGAGAGGCTGCTTGAAAGGCTTCCATCTCTAGATGGATCAAGGAAAACATTTCCTCGGCTTATCTGTTATGTCAGCAGGTGGTGCCCACTGGACTGTGGGGCGCACTCAATACAGGCTCAGGCCACGTCGTGGGCAGAAGCTAGCCTAGTTCTGCCAGGAGATACCTGTCAGGCGGCTACTTGGTCATCACTCCATACCTTTTGTAAAGCATTATCACCTGGATGTGCAGGTGACCGGGGAAGCGAGGTTTGGATCGGCAGTGCTTCAGGCTGGGTTCACAGGTCCCTTCCCATGGTTAGTCGGGACTGGACTGGACTGGACTTGGAGGGATGATAAGGAAGGTGAAATTCAGTAAGCTTCTTTCTTCTTGAGGAATGGGCCCGTCGTAGTTGGGGGGCCAGATCCTGGGATTTTTTTCTACTAATATTTCTTGTTCGAATGTTAACATCTTACTTTATTGCTCCTGTGAGTCTGCTTTGTCAATAGGTTACTGGGGCTGGTAGGTGTTGCCTTAATGTACCTGCTCCACCCCACACCTGGCAACCTGGGCTCTTGGGATTTGATCCCTTCACTCAAAGCAGTGAGAGAGAGAGAAGTATTAATAAGTAATAAAACAATGCACACACAGAGAATTATATTAAAAACACGGTACTCTTAAGGCATTAAGGGGAGGGGGCCCACCGTCCTGCAAACTTGAGCAGTTCCTGTACATCCCCTTCCTCCTGACTAGGCCAGAGCATCTCCTTTATTGAGAGAAAACTGCGTTAGCACCATTTTTATTTATCTACGTGTTACGAGCACAGACATTGCTCAGCTGAATTAGGAGAAGCAAAGACATTCTGTCCTGTTTTGCTAAACATGGCCTTGGTTTTGGGTACGCATATCTCTCCAGGTTGCTAGTGAATTCCAAACTGCCAGGCTTCAGACTGTTAGCACATTCTAAGCCCTTCTCCATATTAACTGTTTCAGAGGGACCTGGTACCCCACTTTAAGTCTCTCTGAACAGTGCCAGCTGCCTAAATACACTGATGTCATTGGAAGATGACATGCTCAGTCTCCAAGCTGCTGGTGAGGGCTGACAACCCAGAGATGAGGACTGGACTGGAGGTCCTCAAGGAAAGCCAATTAGCAGGTAAGACCTAATTTCACTTTATTGTATCTAGCAAATGACCCAGGACTAATGAACCACTTCCCCACACCCATCCTTTTTTTAAATGTTAGTAAGCTTAACTCGTAATTTAAAAATATGTTCCTCTGGCACTGAGGGCTGTTATGATGCCATTAACGTCGTGTAGGCTGCTACTTTATTAGTCATTGCCTGCACAATACCATGATGCTGTCTTGCAAATTGCAGGGCTGAATCCTAAATGGAATGGAATGAAATGAAATGAATTGTGATGATATAGCGGAACAGGGTAATAGCAAATCATTTGATAAGAATATGAACCCAAGCCTCACATTTTGTGTCTTGTTTTCTTCTAGGGCTAGATTTGAGCTTGTATGCACTTCACTTTTTAATAAGTGTATAGAACCAGTCAAAAAACTTCTGGATCAAGTTGGATTCACAGCAGAGGATATTAGCCAGGTGATGGTTCCCACTGGAATAAGATTGAGCGATTGTTTATTATATCATTTCAGAAAACATTTTTGCTCATTAGTTGTAGGTAACATGATTCCAAATAGTAACCGATAATGAAACCTTTCAAACATCCTTGTTCCTTCCCCAGTCATTTCTAGAAGCAGTGTGTGGCTGAGAAGACCAGCTTGCTGTCCCTTTTGGCGTGTTGCATGCTCCATGCAAGGGACATGGGTTCATCTGGGGCTTGGGGCTCACTTGTACACTGAGGTCTGCTTCTGCGCTTAACCGGGGCCGACCTAACCATTAGACAGACTAGGTAGACACCTAGGGCAGCAACTTCTAGGAGTAGCAAAGATCAGCTGCACTAGGTCCCGATACTCATACTAACTCAAAGAGCCATTAGTGTGTACTTTTAACGGGTAAATGATCAATGAAAATTACTCGCCCTCTCTGCAGTGAAATGGCTTTGGGAAGTTGCCTTCATGTTTTATGTGTATATAATATGAATTGAAGTCAGATCTATGTTTGAAAATATGAATCCAAGTGTCCTTTACAGGATAATTCTGGGAGTGGTGGTATTGGAATGATCACAGTGGTTGAGTTTATAAAAATCTTAAGATGGAGGGGGGGGGGGGGTGGCTAGGGACCTGAGCATTAGTTGAGGAGGGGGTGCAGGGCTGAAGGCGCCTAATACTTTTTGCACATGGTCTGCAGGATACAGTGCGAGAGTCCTACTGCTTTCTGTTTTCAACCTCAAACTTCATAGCTGACAAAGCAAACTGGGGGAGCGAAAGAAGATGAGAAAATCTTAATACAGATTTGAGAGTCTCAAATGCAGCTTTTTCTATGGGACAGAGTCATTTTTAAAAGATCTAATCTTGAGAATAAAGAAAGTGTGCAGCTTGCCCTAGGGTAGGGGAGACAATTGTATTGAGGTAAACAAAATCCGTCTAAGCTGTTTATAGTGAGCCCAAGAGAGGAGGGCTAGGGCATAGAAACAGATTCTAAATCTGGAAACAGGTGGTGTGACAAGGGTCTTTTCCTGCAGGTGGTTCTGTGTGGAGGGTCTGCTCGCATGCCCAAGCTACAGCAGCTCATTAGAGACCTCTTCCCAGATGTGCAGCTCCTGAATTCTCTCCCACCAGATGAGGTGATCCCCATTGGTGCAGCAACAGAAGCAGGGATCCTCCTCGGGAGGGAGAGCCTTTCCCCCGAGCAGGAGACACTGGGGGTTGAGTGCTCTGCAATGGACATTCTAGTAAAGGTAAGCTGGTGGCCAGACACTGTTCACGATCAGTTAGTCGCGTCATCGAGGAGTATTTTATCTCAGCATGAGGCTGAAAACAGGGAAGATTCATGTGCAACATAAGGAACTACCATTGACAGAAAGGGCGATGAATGCATGGAACAGTCTCCAGTGAATGCAGTAGAAGTGAGCACTTAGATTCAAGACAGCCTAAGAAGCACGCACAGCGTATCCTCAACTGGAAGGCGTGAGGGGTGAAGCTCAGGAGGAACGCAGGAGAAAGTGAGGGGTAAAGTCTGGGATAGGCACAGAGGATCCTTAGCTGTGTGGGGGGAAGGGGATTAAGCCTGGGATAGGCACAGAGGATCCTTAGCTGTGGGGGAGTGAGGGGTAAAGCCTGGGATAAGCACAGAGGATCCTTAGCTGTGGGAGAGGGAGGGGTAAAGCCAGGGATAAGCACAGAGGATCCTTAGCTGTGGGGGAGTGAGGGGTGAAGCCTGGGATAAGCACAGAGGATCATTAGCTGTGGGGGGAGTGAGGGGTGAAGCCTGGGATAAGCACAGAGGATCCTTAGCTGTGGGAGAGGGAGGGGTAAAGCCAGGGATAAGCACAGAGGATCCTTAGCTGTGGGGGGAGTGAGGGGTGAAGCCTGGGATAAGCACAGAGGATCATTAGCTGTGGGGGGAGTGAGGGGTGAAGCCTGGGATAAGCACAGAGGATCATTAGCTGTGGGGGGAGTGAGGGCTAAAGCCTGGGATAAGCACAGAGGATCATTAGCTGTGGGGGAGTGAGGGGTAAAGCCTGGGATAAGCACAGAGGATCCTTAGCTGTGGGGGGAGTGAGGGATTAAGCCTGGGATAGGCACAGAGGATCCTTAGCTGTGGGGGAGTGAGGGGTGAAGCCTGGGATAAGCACAGAGGATCATTAGCTGTGGGGGGAGTGAGGGCTAAAGCCTGGGATAAGCACAGAGGATCCTTAGCTGTGGGGGGAGTGAGGGGTAAAGCCTGGGATAAGCACAGAGGATCCTTAGCTGTGGGGGGAGTGAGGGGTAAAGCCTGGGATAAGCACAGAGGATCCTTAGCTGTGGGGGGAGTGAGGGGTAAAGCCTGGGATAGGCACAGAGGATCCTTAGCTGTGGGGGGAGTGAGGGGTAAAGCCTGGGATAGGCACAGAGGATCATTAGCTGTGTAGGGGGGAGGGGATTAAGCCTGGGATAGGCACAGAGGATCCTTAGCTGTGGGGGGAGTGAGGGGTAAAGCCTGGGATAGGCACAGAGGATCATTAGCTGTGGGGGGAGTGAGGGTGAAGCCTGGGATAGGCACAGAGGATCATTAGCTGTGGGGGGAGTGAGGGGTAAAGCCTGGGATAAGCACAGAGGATCATTAGCTGTGGGGGGAGTGAGGGGTGAAGCCTGGGATAGGCACAGAGGATCATTAGCTGTGGGGGGAGTGAGGGGTGAAGCCTGGGATAGGCACAGAGGATCCTTAGCTGTGGGGGAGTGAGGGGTAAAGCCTGGGATAGGCACAGAGGATCATTAGCTGTGGGGGGAGTGAGGGGTAAAGCCTGGGATAAGCACAGAGGATCATTAGCTGTGGGGGGAGTGAGGGGTGAAGCCTGGGATAGGCACAGAGGATCCTTAGCTGTGGGGGAGTGAGGGGTAAAGCCTGGGATAGGCACAGAGGATCATTAGCTGTGGGGGGAGTGAGGGGTAAAGCCTGGGATAAGCACAGAGGATCCTTAGCTGTGGGGGAGTGAGGGGTAAAGCCTGGGATAAGCACAGAGGATCCTTAGCTGTGGGGATGTGAGGGGTAAAGCCTGGGATAAGCACAGAGGATCCTTAGCTGTGCTGGGAGTGAGGGGTAAAGCCTGGGATAAGCACAGAGGATCCTTAGCTGTGGGGGAGTGAGGGGTAAAGCCTGGGATAGGCACAGAGGATCATTAGCTGTGGGGGGAGAGGGGATTAAGCCTGGGATAGGCACAGAGGTTCCTTAGCTGTGCTGGGAGTGAGGGGTAAAGCCTGGGATAAGCACAGAGGATCCTTAGCTGTTGGGGGAGTGAGGGGTAAAGCCTGGGATAAGCACAGAGGATCATTAGCTGTGGGGAGTGAGGGGTAAAGCCTGGGATAAGCACAGAGGATCCTTAGCTGTGGGGGAGTGAGGGGTAAAGCCTGGGATAAGCACAGAGGATCATTAGCTGTGGGGGAGTGAGGGGTTAAGCCTGGGATAAGCACAGAGGATCCTTAGCTGTGGGGGAGTGAGGGGTAAAGCCTGGGATAAGCACAGAGGATCATTAGCTGTGGGGGGCGTGAGGGGATTAAGCCTGGAATAGGCACAGAGGATCCTTAGCTATGGGGGGCGTGAGCGGTAAAGCCTGGGATAAGCATAGAGGATCCTTAGCTGTGGGGGGAGTGAGTGGTATAGCCTGGGATAAGCACAGAGGATCCTTAGCTGTGGGGGGAGTGAGGGGTAAAGCCTGTGATAAGCACAGAGGATCCTTAGCTGTGGGGGAGTGAGGGGTAAAGCCTGGGATAAGCACAGAGGATCCTTAGCTGTTGGGGGAGTGAGGGGTAAAGCCTGGGATAAGCACAGAGGATCATTAGCTGTGGGGGGAGTGAGGGCTAAAGCCTGGGATAAGCACAGAGGATCCTTAGCTGTGGGGGAAGTGAGGGTAAAGCCTGGGATAAGCACAGAGGATCATTAGCTGTGGGGGGAGTGAGGGCTAAAGCCTGGGATAAGCACAGAGGATCCTTAGCTGTGGGGGGAGTGAGGGGTAAAGCCTGGGATAAGCACAGAGGATCCTTAGCTGTGGGGGGAGTGAGGGGTAAAGCCTGGGATAAGCACAGAGGATCCTTAGCTGTGGGGGGAGTGAGGGGTAAAGCCTGGGATAGGCACAGAGGATCCTTAGCTGTGGGGGGAGTGAGGGGTAAAGCCTGGGATAGGCACAGAGGATCCTTAGCTGTGGGGGGAGTGAGGGGTAAAGCCTGGGATAAGCACAGAGGATCCTTAGCTGTGGGGGGAGTGAGGGGTAAAGCCTGGGATAAGCACAGAGGATCCTTAGCTGTGGGGGGAGTGAGGGGTGAAGCCAGGGATAAGCACAGAGGATCCATAGCTGGGGGGGGGGTAGGGATTTAGGGGTAAAGCCTGGGATAAGCACAGAGGATCCTTAGCTGTGGGGGGAGTGAGGGGTAAAGCCTGGGATAGGCACAGAGGATCCTTAGCTGTGGGGGAGTGAGGGGTAAAGCCTGGGATAAGCACAGAGGATCATTAGCTGTGGGGGAGTGAGGGGTAAAGCCTGGGATAGGCACAGAGGATCCTTAGCTGTGGGGGGAGTGAGGGGTAAAGCCTGGGATAGGCACAGAGGATCATTAGCTGTGGGGGGAGTGAGGGGTAAAGCCTGGGATAGGCACAGAGGATCATTAGCTGTGGGGGGAGTGAGGGGTAAAGCCTGGGATAGGCACAGAGGATCATTAGCTGTGGGGGCGTGAGGGTTAAAGCCTGGGATAGGCACAGAGGATCCTTAGCTGTGGGGGGAGTGAGGGGTAAAGCCTGGGATAGGCACAGAGGCTCATTAGCTGTGGGGGGAGTGAGGGGTAAAGCCTGGGATAGGCACAGAGGATCCTTAGCTGTGGGGGGAGTGAGGGGTAAAGCCTGGGATAGGCACAGAGGATCATTAGCTGTGGGGGGAGTGAGGGGTAAAGCCTGGGATAGGCACAGAGGATTTGTCACTCAGGTAATTAAAGCCTGAAATGAGGTGAGGTCCGTGGTACTGTGACAGGAAGAAAGAAAGACAGTGGGAGAGAACTTGCAGCCTTCAGCTGCTGTTTTGACAGCATCCTGATAGACCAGTCCAGACTAGGGGGTTGTGTCTCCCTGCCAGCAGATGGTGAGAGCATCTCAGAAGCTTTGTACCACCCCCCTTGGCGTATATCCCTGCACCCCTAGGGATCAGCTTCAGTATTTTCTCTGTCTTGGCACATGGTGGACTTCTTAGCTTCTGACGGGTTCCGTCGGTGCAGCTTTCTTATTAAATGTGGCTTTTTGGCACACTGTGGTGCTTTTTCCTTCTTCAGGCATTCCCACCTTATGCAGGAATTGCAGAGGTGCTCCTGGTCTGGAGGATCACTTCCCCTCACTCCTGTTCAAGAGCAACAGTGCAGCCTTCCAGACCAGCTTTCCTTTACATTAAAGTTCACTCCAAGCATAGCCTACCAGGGCTCTCTTTTTATTCTCTTAATAAAGTTAAAAAAATAAATAAATAATAACACGAAAGTTCAGCAGCTCATGGTTCCGTTTTTGACGATCAGCACGCGTCAGTCTAGCAGCAGGCCTGAACCCTCCACTTCTGAATTCCAGCGCAGGGCAGTGAGCGCTCCTTCTTTCCTCCCCAGACAGTTTTCAAGGGCTCCCGTACTACCGCCGCCACTCTTACCACTCTGGCCTCTTTCCCCCCCCCAAGGGAAACACGTTCTTGGGCCGTGACTCTTCTCTGTCGTCAATTTTTCTTTTTCTTTTTTTTTCTGCAGTGGGGATCTCCAGGAACAAGCAGGAATGTAGTCATCACATATGGTATCGTCGGTACTGATGGAGCTTGCGCGGGAACGCTCCCCAGCGTCCACAGTGCCTGCGTGCTGCCTTCCCACCTTTCCCAACTGCCTCTCTCCAGTTCTTCTTTTTCCGCGGAGCCAGCAGGACATGTTCCTGTCACCGCAGAAGAATTTCCTTATTTCTTTATTTCTTTTTGTGGTCGCGTCTGCCTTCCCTGACGCTCTACCGGTACCGCCGGTCTTTCTTTTCTATTCTTATAAAAAAAATATATATATCTGTTTTTCCTTTTCTTCAGGTGCACCCGCCTTTTTGGGTCTTAGGCCCAAAAATTTTCCTTAACATGGAAAAACCTGCCTCAGGTTTTAAAAAGTGCACAAAATGTGGCGGTACCATTTCCGTCACAGACACCCATGAATGGTGTTTGAAATGTTTAGGTCCTGACCACTCCACCACAGATTGTGTGTCCTGTGCTATGATGACTAAAAGAAGTCGACAGAACTGAGCTGCTAAGCTCAGTACCCTGTTTCCCTCTGATGTGGCTTCGGTGGCATCGACGTCTTCCAGGGCTTCCTCTTCTTCCCGTGGATCTCAGGTAACTAAACATAAATCCAGCCAGTCCTCGAAGGGTAGATCTCCTTCTAAGCATTGAGATGCCTCTGGCGTTGCCCTCGAGGATTCTTCACCGGCAAAATTACCCCGGCGGGAGGCTTCGGCTTCCAAAGCACCATCATCGGGGTTCCAGGATGTTCTCGATGGCTCAGCCTCGACAGATCTCCTGGTGCCATGCTCTGGGGTACCGGCGGTTTCCACTGGTACCGACTTCCAGGCATTGGCAGCGTCTATGGACCAGAGAATTCTGTCCATAGAATACAGTCTAGCGGCTTTCCTTGTAGCATCGACGCCCTTGGTACCACGACAGACAACTGCACTGGTACTGGCATTGGCACCGGCATCGGTATCGGCACTGGTACCGATAGCATTGACATCGGCATCGGTGTCTGCTATGCCGGTACCCTGTCCTCCAATGCCCGCCGGTACCAATTTCGCTCGGTACGGGTATCGGGCTCTGCAGGAGCATCCGGACAGACGATACTTCGATTCCTCCAAAGAATCTGAGGATTCTGAAAGTTCTGTCGATGCAGCGATGCTTCTTCCACAGGAGTCCTCCTCCCCTAAATGTAGGATGTCTCCTCCAGAGGACATGTCTTTCTAAGACTTCATTCAAGAGGTGGCTCGGGGCCTGTCTATCACTGTGGCCCCTGAGACAGAGCCAAGGGCCAAGAAGTTGGATATTTTACAGTATCCCAAAACTCCTAAGGAGGCAGCTACCCTACCCATTCATGAGATTCTATATGATCTCATGTTGAGGATGTGGGAAACACCTCTTACCACCTCTCCTCATTCTCGTAGGTTAGATACTATGTATCGTGTACCTCCTTGTCCTGGCTTCCATAAAACTCAGCTTCCTCACCACTCTATTGTGGTGGAATCTGCTATGAGAAGGATTAGAAGTGCAAAAAGACATGCCTCTAATCCTCCAGGACGTGAATGCAGAACTCTGGATGCTTTTGGATGTAGAGTCTTTCAAGCTTCCATGCTTGCTGCAAAAATCAGTTCCTATAGTCTCTACATGGGGATGTTCCTAAAGGAAGTTACTGATCATCTACAGACTTTAAGTCCTTTCATCTCTGAGGATAAAAGGCAGGAATTTCTCACTTGGCTCAAACATGCGCAAGATGTCTCTAAATTCTCCAACCGTGCAGCCTTCGACTGCTTTGAATGTATAAGCAGAACCTCGGCTATTGCCATAGGTGCACGTAGAATTGCGTGGCTCCAAGCATCTGATTTAGAGCTCTGGGTACAAGATAAATTGGGAAATATCCCTTGTACTGGTGAGAACCTGTTTGGTAAAGATTGGCAAGAAAAAGCCAATGAAATGGATGCTGAAAATTCCACTTTGGATAGACTATCCAAGTCTACTGCTGATCCTGTTAGGAAAAAGTTGTTCAAGAAAACACCTTTTTCTAAAAAGAAAAGATTTTATCCTGCTTATGGTCAGCAGGCATCTTCTACAGGTCAGTTTTCAACCAAACGTCAGCAACCACCCAAACAGAAGAAAGCAAAGGCTGCTAGGCCTCAACCGGCCCAGCAGCCTCAGCCTCCTCAGGGCCTTTGACTTTCAGCTAGAGAACTTAGCCTTTCTGGCTCTGGAAGGACCAGAACCGTCCACCATTCCAGAAAGGTTATGTCATTTTGCTCCCAGATGGGGGCAAATAACAGCAGAGCGTTGGACACTCCATCATAAAAGAGGGGTACAGATTTCATTTTTCAAGCATGCCCCCTCCCACGATAGTGAAGCAGTTCAATTCTCCGACCTCTCTCATCGACCTGTTAGGTCAGGAGGTTACCATCCTTCTTGCCCAAGGGGCAATAGAAGAAGTGCCTCCTCATCAACAGGGCACAGGGTTCTATTCCCCTTATTTTCTTATCCCAAAGAAAACAGGGGGATACAGACCTATCCTAGATCTCAGAGAATTGAACAAATTCCTTGTCAAAGAGAAGTTCAAAATTATTTCTCTCGGAGCTCTGCTTCCATACCTTCAGAGTCAGGATTGGCTTTGTTCTCTAGATCTCAAGGATGCGTACACTCATGTTCTCATCCATCCAACCCACAGAAGGTTCCTTCGGTTCCTCTTTCAAGGAAAGCACTACCAATACAGGGTGCTTCCTTTTGGTCTGGCCTCTACACCAAGGATGTTCACAAAAGTGCATGGCTGTGGTAGCAGCATTTCTACGAACTCTGGGAATATTCGTCTTCCCTTACTTGGATGACTGGCTCATTCGAGCTCCAACACAGTCAGAGGCCAAGACCTCTCTATCCTGCACAATGCGTATCCTTCAGTATTTAGGGCTGGTAATAAACATCCCAAAATCCAGTCTAACTCCTACTCAGTCTCTGGAGTTCATAGCAGAGGGAGGAGTGGCCTAGTGGTTTGGGCAAGTTACCTCAGGCCGGAAGGTCGGGGGTTCAAACCCCACTAGAGGACAGCAACCTTGGGCCAGAAGGACTGGGGTTTCTAGTCCTACAGGTGCTCCTTGTGGTCTTGGGCAAGCCACTTAACCCTCCATTGCCCATGTTCCCTGTAAAATAGTTATCTCCCAAGTTATAATGCCCTGTTCAATATAATTTCAGTTTGTTCAATGTAAACCGCCTTGATATCATGAAAAGCGGTATATAAGAAATGTTAAATAAATAAAATAAAATAAAAAATAGGAGCCTTGCTGGATACCACAAAGGCAAGGGCCTATCTTCCCCAGGCCCGTTGCCTTCGCTTGGTGCAATTAGTTTCTCAAGCAGTGCTAAAACCCTTTCTAACTGCTCGAGATATGTTACAGTTACTAGGCCACATGGCATCCACTGTACATGTGGTACCATATGCTCGCCTTCACTTGAGGGCAGCTCAGTGGATTTTATTCACCCAATGGACCCAGGCATCAGGTTGCCTGTCAGACAAAATAGCAAACACAAGTCGCCTCATTTTGTCTCTCCAGTGGTGGAAGTCCACTCAAAACCTGTTGCTGGGGTCCCCCTTTCAGCAACCCCTGCCCCAAGCAACTCTTACAACAGATGCTTCTCCAGTGTGTTGGGGAGCTCATCTGCAAGACCTCTCCACCCAAGGCATCTGGACTCCACAAGAGAGTTGTCTACATATCAATCTCTTGGAGCTTATTCATACGGACAATCAAGTAGCCATGTTCTACGTGAACAAGCAGGGGGGAACAGGCTCTCTGTCGCTTTGCAACGAAGCTTTGCGACTGTGGGCCCTCGCCAGAGAGCATCAGATTCATCTTCTGGTAGTATATCTTCCAGGCGTTCAAAACTCTTGGGCAGACAGACTCATTCGAGTTCTCCTTCCACACGAGTGGTCTCTGCATGCAGACCAGGTGGCCAGGATTTTTCAACTTTGGGGAACCCCGGACATAGACCTCTTTGCAAGTCCGTGGAATGCCAAACTTCCCCGGTTCTGTTCCAGAACTCCGTCTCAGGGAGCTCAGGCAAAGGATGCTTTCCTCCTTCACTGGGGTCAAGACTTCCTGTATGCCTTTCCATCCATTCCCCTAATTCCCAAAACCCTTTTCAAGCTTCAGAGAGACAAAGGCCACATGATTCTCATAGCACCACATTGGCCACGGCAAGCGTGGTACCCTCTGCTTCTACATCTCTCTCAAGCTCCCTCTCTGGAGTTAGGGTCTGCTCCAGATCTCCTATTTCAGGAGAACGGACTGTTATGGCATCCCAATCCCCAGTCTCTGCATCTCAGGGCTTGGTTGCTGAAGGCCTAGATCTCCAAGATCTTCATCTTTCTCAGCAAGTGAAAGATGTTCTTTATGCTTCCAGAAAACCTTCCACTAGATGTTCTTATGCTTTCAAGTGGAAGAGGTTTACTATTTGGTGTTCTGAAAAGGGTCTTAACCCCCTTGCCATACCTCTGGAATCTTTGTTGGAGTATCTCCTCCATTTGTCTAATGCAGGCCTTAAAACAAATTCAGTAAGAGTCCATTTGAGTGCTATTGCAGCTTCCCTTAAGCCTCTAAATGGACAGCCTATTTCCTCTCATCCTCTTATAGCGAGATTCATGAGAGGCCTCCTTCTAGCTAAGCCTACCGTTAGACCACCTCTGGTGGCATGGGATTTGAACCTGGTTCTTGGGCAGCTCATGAAGCCACCCTTTGAACCCCTGGCTACCACCTCCTTGAAATTCCTTTCTTGGAAGGCTATCTTTCTCATTGCAATCACATCAGCACTGGTGGATGGACATTCTCAGGTCTGGTCACCCCTTGGTGTCCCGCTTTCTCAGGGGCTTGCTTTTGCTCAAGCCTCCAATCCGTCCTCCTGCCCCTGAGTGGGAGTTGAATGTATTCTTGCAGCAACTGACTCGCCCACCTTTTGAGCCGATGGCTACTTGTCCACTAAGCTTCCTATCCTGGAAGACACTCTTCCTGATAGCCCTTACCTTGGCTAGGCGAGTGAGTGAGCTTCAGGCCCTGGTCTGTGATAGGCCTTACACCAGGATTTATAGGAACAGGGTAGTCCTCAGGACTCATCCAAAATTCCTCCCAAAGGTTGTCTCCTCTTTCCACCTCAATCAGGAGGTGGTTCTTCCAACATTCTTCCCTAGGCCTCATGCAAGCCAGGCTGAAGCAGTCCTGCATACCCTGGACTGTAGGAGGGCCTTATCCTTCTACCTTGACCGTACGCAGGGGCATAGGAGGGCTACTCAGCTCTTCGTATCCTTTGACCCTAATAAGTTGGGGTTGGCTGTGTCCAAGCATACCTTGTCCATCTGGGTGGCTGACTGTATCACCTGGGCTTACAAAGCGGATGACCTTCCTTTGCAGGGTCGGGTCATGGCCCACCGTGTCAGTGCAGTGGCTGCCTCAGTGGCTCATCTCTGCTCTGTGCCCTTGGTAGACATCTGCAGGGCTGCAACTTGGTCTTCAAGCCAGACTTTTGCGGCCCATTACTGTCTGGAGAGGGAGTCCCGTAGGGACAGTGCTTTTGACCAAGCAGTACTCCAGAATCTCTTTGAGGTTTAGGCAACTCCTGCCCTCCTGCCCTCTGTTGGGCTACCGGTGGAGGTTGTGTCCTTGAAAAGCCTTTCTTTGCTGCTGAGACTAGAGGGAGTTCTCTTGTTCAGCCTGGGTTCCTCGGTAGCCCAGAGCTAGGGAGTCACCCATATGTGAGGACCCACTTCCTGCTTCGTCCTGGAGAAAGAGTAGTTACCTGTAACAGGTGTTCTCCAGGAGCAGCAGGAATCAGTCCTCACAACCCTCCCTCCTCCCCTTGGAGTTGCAGTTGTATATAGTTTATTTTTCATTTTTGTGTGCTGTTCTTAGCTATGTCATTTGACTGAGGTAAGATGGCACCTTTTAGGCGGGAAGGGAACCGTGCATGCGTGCCTGCATTCCCAAAGGCTTTCATAGAAAGCTGGGGAAATGCTCTGCTGGGGTTTCATCGGTGCCGATGACACCCATATGTGAGGACTGATTCCTGCTGCTCCTGGAGAACACCTGTTACAAGTGAGTAACTGCTCTTTCTGGCAAATTGCTTCTATTTATGCCCTTCTCTTCTATTACTAACTCCAGACTTCACTCCTTTCATCTTGTTGCACCTTACGCCTGAATCTGTAGGCCAGGCACCTTCTCAGACCCTCTTCAAATCCAGCCTGAAAACTCACCTCTTTGCTGCTTTTGGATCTTGACTTACCTGACGACCTTGTTCCTTTACCTTTCCCCCTTGTTTTATCCCTGCCTACACCTTCTGTGTTGTATGACTTGAAGCACTATACAAATGCTTGGTAGTAGTAGCAGCAGCAGCAATGCTCTAGACTTGGCTGCACCTGTCCCGAGAGCCTTCTTGGTTTCCCCATGTGGCTCCTCCACCAAAAAGGCAGCCATGCTCTCGACGCTTCATCGCTTACTCCAACTCCGTGCTATTTGTGAGGTCCCTCTTGCCAAAAGAGGTGCCGGGCACTATTCCACCTACCAAGAAGGAAGGCTCTTCCGTCCCATTTTGGACCTCAAGGGGGGTCAATTGCTGTCTTCATGTGCTGCGCCTCCGAATGGAGACCCTCGGATCTGTCATCCAAGCGATGTACCTGGGGGAATTCCTCGCCTCCCTGGATCTGGAAGAAGTTTATTATCACATTCCAATTCATAAGAACATAAGAAATGCCATACTGGGTCAGACCAAGGTCCATTGACCCAGTATCCTGTTTCCAGCAGTGGCCAATCTAGGTCACAAATATCTAGCAGTTTCCCCAAAAGACACAGGTTCTATGATGCTTGTATTGGGACAAGCAGTTGATTTCCCAGGTCCCCTGTAATATTGGTTTATGGACCTTTCCTCCAGGAACTTGTCAAAACCTTTTTTAAACCCGGCTACACTAACAGCTTTTACTACATCCTCTGGAAGCAAATTCCAGAGTTTGATTACACATTGAGAGAAAAAATATTTTCTCTTAGTCTTAAATAGGTTACCCTGTAGCTTCATTGCATGTCCCCTAGTCTTTCTATATTTTGATGACGTAAACAATTGATCTACGTTTACCTGTTCACTCCATTCATTAAGTTATAGACCTCTATCATATCTCCCCTCAGCTGTCTCTTTTCCAGGTTGAAGAGCCCTAACCTTTTTAGTCTCTCTTCATAGGAGTATCCTTCCATCCCCTTTACCATTTTGGTGGCTCTTCTCTGTACCTTTTCTAATAATGCTATATCCTTTTTAAGATATGGCGACCAGAATTGCACACAATATTCAAGGTGTGGTCACATAGAGCACCAGCAATACTTGCGGTTTATGGATTTTGGCCAACACTGCCAATTTCAAGCCTTGCCCTTTGGTCTCGTCATGCCCCCTACTCCTGGACTGTCTCCAAGGTCATGGTGGTGGTTGCTGCAGCGCTGCGTGCTAAGGCATTCGGGTCCATCCATATCTGGACAACTGGCTCATCCAGGCCAAGTCTTATCAGGAGGCATTGTCTGCAGTATCTCAGGTAGTCAGTTTCCTGAATCATCTCGGCTGTGTGGTCAATCGGACCAAGAGCCATCTGCCAACTCAGTCGACGTTTTGGGGGCTCATTTTGATACAGCGGTGGGTTGCATCTCTCTGTCTTGGAACTGGTGCGGGAAGCTCTGCTCTCAACTTCACGCCTTACAGCGCCTATCTGCTCCTATGGTCTGAGACTGTCTCCACGTTCTTGGCTCCATGGCAGCCAGCCTTGACGTAGTGCCCTGGGCTACTGTCCCGCTGGTCCCCCTCCTCCCAGACTTATCAAACTATGCTACCTTTCCAGCCTTCCATGTGTCATAGCCTCCGGTGGTGGTTTTGCCCTCAATCTCTTGAAAGGCATTCCCTTTGATGCCCTACATTGGGTGCTCCTCACAACCAATGCCAGTCTAGCAGGCTGGGGATCACACTGCCTGGGACCCAGAGCACGTGGACAGTCCACGAATCCTCCTGGACGATCAATCGTCTCGAAGTCTGGGCTGTCTGACTGGCTCTCCACTCCTTTCACACTCTCCTTTAGGACCAAGCAGATGGATTCTCTCAGACAACTCGACCACGATTTATTTATTTTATTTATTTAACAATCACTTATATACCGCATCTTCCATACATCAGTTGCGGTTCACAATAAACAACAATCAACAAAGCAGAGTTTGTTTTACATATAACATCATATAACCAAAAGACAATAAAACTTGAAAACAATTGTTAAAGTTAACTAGCACAGAACAGAGCAAAACTATATACATTATATACAAATATACATTATTTAGGGCTTAAGCATATTGCGAAGTACCGTTACTGCTATGGGAATTTTCATAGGTCATGGGATATCACATAAGAAAACAGGTTAGCCTTTATCTAGGTCTATTGAGGGATGATCTGTATTATTGTAATGTTTAGTGAATAGATGCCTTTTCAATTTTTTACGAAATTCAGTAATATTGGTTAATGTTCTTAGTTCATCTGGGAGAGAGTTCCAAATTGTTGGCGCTGCATGTGAAAAAGCTCTATTGTTTGTTTATTTGCTTTTATGAAGTCTTTAGGAGTTTTTAGTTTATTTAATTGTTTTTTTCTTTGAGTAGATTTTGATTGTTCTTTACTTATTAAGTTGCTTAGTGTGACTGTGGCCATGTCATTTAGAATTTTAAATGAGGTTATTAATGTTTTGTATACAATTCTGCTTTGTATTGGCAGCCAGTGAAGGGATGCTAGAATTGGTGTTATGTGTTGATGTGCGTGTACTTTCATTATTATTCTAGCTGCTGCATTCTGTGAAAGTTGAATTCTTTTAATGTTTTGTTTTGTAGTACCTAATAAAATTAAATTAGCAAAGTCAAAGTGAGGGGTTATGGTAGCTTGAATTATATTGATAAAATCTTGTAAATTATATTATAAATTATATTGATAAAATCTTGCCTGTTGGCTTATCTCAACAGGCAAGGTGGCACCAAGTGTCTGGGGCATCCCGTGAAATGAGCCTTCTCTTTCCCTGGGCTGGAGTGGCGTCTTCAAGCTCACTCAGCTCAGCATATAGCCAGGGTGGAGAATGTTCAGGCAGATTTCCTCAGTCGTCACACGTTGGATCCCAGCGAGTGGGAGCTCGCTCCGTGGGCTTTCGCAACCATTGTGCATCAGTAGGGTTGCCCACCTCCTGGACCTCATGCCAACCTTTTCCAACTCCAAAACATCATCCTCCTTCAGTCGACGTAAGTACCAGTGAACTCAGGGACTGGATTCCTTGGTTCAACCTTGGCCCCGATCGCAACTTCTGTACATCTTTCCTCCTTGGCCGCTGATTGGCCACATCTTGCGGCAGATAAAGCAGCATCCCAGCTGCGTAGTCCTAGTGACGCCGGACTGGCTGTGGCTACCCTGGTATACTGACCTGGTTGGCCTGCTCCGCAAGCCTCTTGGCATGTGGCGATGTCTTCTCCATCAGGTGCCAATTTTCATGGGCGATCCTGCTCCTTACTCTCTTATGTCCTGGCTCTTGAGCGGCACCGCCTAGAGCGCAAAGGTTATATGCCACAGGTTGTCACCACATTACTTAAGGCATGGCGACCCTCAATCTCTCGGGCCTACGTGCAAGTTTGGCACCTCTTTTCTTCATGGTGCTCCCGGCAATCCTCCTTCCTGTGGAAAGTGGACATGCCGGCTATTCTGTCTTTCCTCCAGAATGGGTTTGATAAGGGCTTAGCCCTTAACGCATTAAAGGTGCAGGTTGCTGCCTTGACGTGCTTTAGCAGTCCAATTCGCGGTCGCTCCCTTGCCTCTCAGGTGGAGATCGCCTGGTTTCTGCACAGGATCCTCTCCCTGCGTCCACCAACATGCCTGGTAGTTCTGGGTCTTCACTGGTGCTCCGCGCTCTGACCCATGTATCTTTTGAGCTGCTCCACACCACCTCCCTTAAGGATCTGACCCTCAAGATTGTTTTCCTGGTGGCAGTTACTGCTACCCGACGTATCTCGGAGATCCAGGCTCTTTCTTGCTGGGACACTTTTCTGTCCTTCGTCAGAAGGGGTTACCATTTATACAGTACCGGCCTTTTTGCCAAAGATCCTTTCAGATTTCCATCTTAATCTGGCTATTTCCTTGTTCACTTTCTTGCATGATCAGGGTTCAGGTCGCCAGCAAGCCCTGCATCTTCTGGACATAAACAGGGTTTTGCGCCGCTATCGCAAGGTCTCTAATCCCTTTCACCTTTCCAACCATCTCTTTGTATTATTCTCTGGTCCCCAGAAGGGGGGTGATGCCTCCAAGGCAACCATTGTGTGCTGGATTAAGCAGGCCATTGAATCAGCCTATATTCTTCAGAATAAGCCCATCTTGGCAGGACTTCAGGTGCATTCTACTCGAGCTCAGGTCACTTCTTGAGCCGAAAGATCGTGAGTGCATCTGCTTGATATTTGAAGGGGGGGCCACTTGGTCCTTCCTCTCTACCTTTGCTCGTCATTACCTCTTGGACCTCCAAGCCAGGGAAGTAGCTCACTTCGGAGCCACTGTTTTGGCTGCAGCTGTATCTTCCTGCCCTACGGTGTTGTAACTTTGGTACTCCCCACTAGTCTGGACTGGTCTAGCAGGATGCTTTGGAAGGTGAAATTTTACTTGTCATTAATTTCCTTTTCCTTTTCTGGAATCCTGCTAGACAAGTCCAGGACCCACCCTGGGCTGTTGTCGCCGCTTCAAAGAATCCTTACTCAATACGGTGGCAACATATTCTGTTTTGTACATATTCCTCACAGAAAGTGCAGTTTTAGCTTTGCTGCTTTTTATTTAGTGCATACTCCTCGACCGGAGTTTCGGTTTGGTTGATTTGTTGGTTTGCGGGTTTAATGATCTTGTTCTGTTTTTCACCTTCCATCTGCTATGGTTATTTTTGGTCTAAAGTCCTGATGCTTGCCAGTTATACTGAAGCTGACCCCTGGGGTGCACGAATATATGCCAAGGTGGATGGTACAAAGCTTCTGTGATTTTTCTCTGTCTCACCATCTGCTGGCAAGGGAACACAATCCACTAGTCTGGATTGGTCTAGCAGGATTCCAGGAAAGGAAATTAGTAAGTAAAATTTCACTTTGTTTCTGCATGTCCCATGAAGCATTTGTAGATAGTGGGTTTAGTTACTGGAAAGATCCTGGAGTATCTTGTTTTGTAAAGGACCTTCTGCACTTTAAAATTTGCCTCAGAATAAACCCCGAATATTTAATTTGCTGCAGACAAATGGATGTCTCCAAGCATATTTTTATCCTGGGATTGAACTGCTAGTTGTACAAGTGTTTTGTTCTGCCTGTCAATCCCCTTTCAAAAGAAAATAAACATCTCTGTACACTAACCTTGCTACAGACATGCATTTGAAAACATTCTGGAGTATGCAGTCCCAGAACAAACCAGAGCGAGATGTAAAGAACAGTCTTTTATTAACCAACCCCAACACGGCTGCGTTTCAGCTAAGTGCCATCTTCAGGGGGTAAGCCTCAAAAATAAAAGCATACAAATATTTTAAAACCCGTCATAAATCATATTGTATATAAAAACAATAAATCACATATTGAAAACATAAAACAGATCTAAGTAAAACATTGAGTGTTGTATATATAAATGATAGTGCTCATTGCATTGCATAAATAGAAATAATAAAACAGATACTGTAAAATGTATGAGTAATTGTGCTGTAAAAACATATATGTAAACAGGAGGACAATAAATACATAAAAAATAAGTAATCATAGGAACAGGGAGAACCACGGGTCAGTAAAAGGACTCCAAAGTGCTAGACACACATCCTAGGAAAAGCTAAACAATAAAAAAGGTGGTGGGGGAGGGGAGAAAAGGAGGGGGGAGGGGAAAGGCCGGGAGAAAAAGGAGGATATAAACAAATGAGGACAAGGAATACTAAATCCCCACATAGGTGATCTGATAGGAAAGGCAGGCTCAAAACAATTGGAGGGAATAGCAAAGGACTCGTTGTGCGTAAGACTAATGCTGTATATCTCTAGGGAAAAGCATATGGGTCTCTGAGCTCTGAAGTACGGTTGTATACATACAGAAAATGGGAAGGGGAAATTGTAAATTTAAAAAAACCCCAAAGCACATTGTTAAAGGACCACTATCAAAAAACCCTGAAATATCTGTATCGCGAATCCTGATAGAGGACGGAGGGGTGAAACTTTGATTTCTGGTTATAAAAAGGGCTTCGGTGGTCTTAAAATTGATCATCAGATTATGGGAGTTGAGCCATTCTGCTACTTCAGTGAAGCAGTCTGTAATTTGCTGAAAGGTAGATATAACATTATATAATCTGCTTATATGTGATAATTTAACTTCACTTTATTAAAGATCACACACATGGGCTGGATATAGATGTTGAACAAGAGGGTGGATAGTGCGGATCCCTAGGGTAGACCTTGTTCGTGATTATAGAGTTCGGATGTATGTTTTCTGGATTTGACCTGTTGTGTTCTTTCTGAGAGATATGATTGAAACCAGTGGAGAACTGTCTCTTTAATACCTATTTGCTGTAGTCTGAAGAGCATAATGGAGTGGTTTATGCTGTCAAGTGCTGCGGTGATGTCTATAAATAGGAGGATGAACGCTTGTTTGGGATTGTCTATACCATGTATTAGTTTGTTGAACAGGACAGCTAGGAGTGTTTCAACTCCATGATGTGGGTGAAAACCACATTGATGTTCATCAAGGGATGCATGGGTGTTGATGTGATCTTGGAGCGGAATTTGAACTGTTTTTTTCTATCAGTTTGGCCATGAATGGTAGACTAGATATGAAGTAGGGTTGTTTTTATCCAAAGAGGTATTTTTCTGGATGGGGCTTATTAAGGCATGTGACCTTGTTGTAGTGAAAAGTTCATAATGGGAAGAATAAAAGGAGAGCTCTGCTTTTGTAATTTTTATCCAGTTAACCGGACGGGTCAAGATTAAGGTCCATCAAGCCCAGTATCCTGTTTCCAGCAGTGGCCAATCTAGGTCATAAGTACCTAGCAGTTTCCCCAAAAGACACAGCTTCCTCAATGCTTGTATTTGGTCAAGCAGCGATATCCCAGGTCCCTTTTAATAATGGTTTATGGACCTTTCCTCCAGGAAGTTATCCAAATCTTTTTTAAACCCACACACTAACAGCTTTTACTACATCCTCCAGTAACAAATTCCAGAGTTTGATTAACACGTTGAGTGAAAAAGATATTTTCTCTTATTAGGTCTTAAATAGTTTACCCTGTAGCTTCATTGCATGTCCCCTAGTCTTTCTATATTTTGATGACGTAAACAATCGATCTACGTTTACCTGTTCCACTCCATTCATTAATTTATAGACTTCTATCATAGCTCTCCTCAGCCATCTCTTTTCCAAGTTGAAGAGCCCTAACCTTTGTAGCCTCTCTTCATAGGGGTATCCTTCCATCCCCTTTACCATTTTGGTGGCTCTTCTCTACCTTTTTTTAATAACGCTATATCCTTTTTAAGATACAGCAACCAGAATTGCACACAATACTCAAGGTGCAGTAGCACCATGGAACGATATAGAGGCATTATAATATTCTTTGTTTTATTTTCCATTCCTTTCCTTATCATACCTAGCATTCTATTTGCTCTCTTGGCCGCCGCTGCACACTGGACTGAGGGTTTTAACATGTTATCCACGATGACGCCTAAATCTTTCCTGGGTGGTAGTTCCTAATGTGGAACCTTGCATCGTGTAACCATAGTTTGGGTTTTTGTTTCCTAGGTGCATAACTTTGCACTTGTCCACATTAAATTCCATCTGCCATTTGGATGCCCAGTCTTCCAATTTATCAAGATCCTCTTGCAGTTTTCCACAATCCTCATGGGTTTTAACAACTTTAAATAGTTTTGTCATCTGCAAATTTGATAACCTCACTCGTTATTCCCATTTCCAGGTCATTTATGAATATGTTAAAAAGCAGTGAACCCATCACAGATCTCTGGGGTACACCACTATTCTCCTTTCTCCATTGGGAAAACTGTATGTTTACATATGTTTTTTTACAGCACAATTACTCTTTTACTTAGGTCTATTTTATGTGTTCAGTATGTGATGTATTGTTTTTTATGATATAATTTATGTTGTTTTGTGTTTTTTTTTTTTTAATATTTGTGTTTTTTATTTTTTGAGGCTTACCATCTGAAAAAGGCACTTAGCTGAAATGCAGCCGTGTCAGTGTTTGGTTAATGAAAGACTTTTCCTTTATACCTTGCTCTGGTTTGCTCTGTTCTCTTTGTTAGTGTGTTTGCTCTTTTGTGTATGCAGTCCCAGAACAGTGTGTCAGAATTATCTTTTGAGTCAAGATGTCAAAATATTTATATTCCAGCTGTCATTAACAGAGAAACAAATACTCCAGAAAGAGGCTGAAAGGCTGTCAAGTATTCTGGTATCTCTTTGCTTCCTGTGAAGATTAGCAAACGGGTGGGCATTCCTCAAAAGGTCATAAATAAAAGCTGTTTCCTCAACGTCACTCCAGTGCAGTCCTGTCCAGATGTGTGTGTTATGCTTCCCCGCCAGCAGATGGAGACTGAGAATGCCCCTGAGCTTGATGATGCCATGGTATAACGGTCCTGTACAGCTCTACATTCACCAGTATTTCTCGGTCTCCAGTAGATGGATATTGATTAAACCTGTGCAGGCTGAACTGACCTGAAGAGGAGGATGACTGGAAATTTGGGGGATATGTTGGCTATTGCTGACAGCAAATCTCTGGGATGCAGACCCTGGTGGTACCAGGTCCTTCCCCCTTTCCTCCACCCGGCCACCATGCTTCGTTAACTTTAGGGAGTGTGTGTGGAGTAGCCTGGATGGAGTCAATTTCCCTCCTTCCTTCCAGTTTCTGGGGGAGGACAGAGGGGAAATCAGGGGTGCATGGTATCCTCTTCCTCGTCCCCAACCTTTGGGAGGGGTTGGGAGAGGTCGGCATAGTGCGGTATATAAGAAATTGTAATAAATAATAATAAAATAAATAACTGTGACAAGGAGAAGAGCCAAAGAGTAAGAGTGCCTCGATGGGCTGCAGTCACCTCTGGGCAGTCTGCTGTGTGAGCAAACTCTGCAGGTGGGGTGAAGTCTGTGGTCTTGACATTCTGTGTAGTATAGGAGCCTTGATGGCTGACATCCCCTTTAGTGGGGAGAAAGCTGTGGCTGCTGATATGTGTTCCTGATCGTATCTCCAGTCTAGTCCCGGACCTCTGGGTTGTCCACCTTATTCAGCAGCTTGGAGACTGAGGAACCTCCTTCTTTTATGACATCACCAGTATATTCCCCCAGGAGCCGCCTCCATTCACCAGTTGCCTCAGTCTCCAAGCAGCTGAAGGGACGGTGAGCCTGGTGATCCGGGCTCACTGGAGGAACGATTGAGACAGCCTTAAATTTTAGTTTTTGGAAATTGGTTGATTTGGTGGTAATCTGTAATACAGTAAGGGGGAGTACCTGCTTAGCTTTACAGAGCTATACCTTTAAACCGAGGAATCAGGCTCTCCCTTCCCTGGGAGGCCCCTGCAGCCGGTGGGTTGAAAGGGCCTCCCTTCTCGGACCTGAGTCAGTCTCCGGTGAGGGCAGCTGAGAGGCCCGGTTTCTCGGAGTGACTGCAGTGGGGTACAGCAGGTGTTACACAGAGGCTTTGCCTGTTAATACACCTTAGCTGGGAGCGTCGTTGATTAGTTTGCAGATGCGCGGGGGTTCTCCCCCTCCCCCCGCGGGGCAGTACAAGCTCTCAATTCTCGACGGCGGCACAGGGGGCTGCGATTCCCCAGGAGGCTGCAATTCCCCGCTGCGCTGTGACGGTGAGCAGGCGCACAGCCACAGGTAAGAGAGCCCGGCATTTTTTTTATCTTCAGCGCGTTTAAGCGCGAAATGGGGTGCAGGCCCGGCCGCGTGGTGGCGGCGTGGGAAGCCTCAGAGCAGTTTCGGGTCTCTCACAGTGCGGTTTAAAAAGGCGGGGGAAGCCTGTTTTAGCGCACAACAAGTTCATTCTTGCCTTTGGGGCCAGGGTCTTTCCAGGCACGTCAAATTTTATTGTTTCCAAGGGGAACTGGGGAGGGGGGGGGCAAGTCGGTTTCTTTTTTTTTTTCCGGGCCTCAGTTTTGTCGGGTCGCTTAGCTGGGCCTGTGCAGTCCTGTGATGCCTTCTAGACCCCAATGCTTGGTTTGTGGGGCTAGAAGGAACACAGCATTAGAATCAGGGGTCTGCAAAGGTTGTTTAAAAGAGGCCTCCACCATGGACAACATTGAAGAGGATAAAGGGGGTAGGTCTGGAAACGGCAGAGGGTCCTTCTGGGGTTCCTGCCATCAGTTTACCCCTCGACGAACCGGTAGAGGGGCCGTCGTCCGCTCCAGACGTCGCTCCCTCCCTGGGTTCTTGGCCAAAAGGCCTGGAATCTATTTTTTCTAAGGACTTCATTGTCCTTCTACAGCAGGCGGTCGGAAGCGTCTCGCAGGGCAGGGGTACAGAAGCTGCCTAGGCACGTAAGAGTAAGAGGGCCGCAGACCCTCTGAGGGTGGACGAGCTACCGGGAGGGGTTAAGAGGTTGCGGCAGGTCGAGAGCCTTAATGACCCCGGGGTAGATTCGGAGGGGCAACTGTCGGATGAGGAATGCCGCAGTCACGACATGGAAGAGGATTTAGAAGAAGGTGAGCTCACTGATAAGGAGGATCAGGCGAGAGTAGTGCGGGTTTTCCGCAGGGAGGAGCTGCCCACGCTCATTGGGGAAACGCTAAAGGTGCTAAACATGCCAGTTCCAGTATCAGGGGAAGATGAGTCTCTAGAGGATCCATTATTGCAGGTTTTTAGGAAAAACCAAAGGGCGTTTCCGGTGCATAGAGTTTTTCAGGAGCTCATCCAAGAAGAGTGGAATTCGCCAGAGGCACCTCTCAAGGGTTCTAGAGTGATGAGTCGACTTCATCCCCTGGTGGAACAAGATAGAGAGGTGTTCAAATCTCCCAAGGTGGATGAGGCGGTCTCGGCCGTTACTAAAAAGACCACGATTCTGGTTGAAGGCAGTGCGGCTCTTAAGGATGCCCAGGACAGAAAGTTGGATGTCCTCCTCAGGCAGATTTTTGATGTGACTGCTGTGTCGCTTCAAGCAGCCATCTGCGGTGCATGGGTGGCCAGAGCCTGTCTGAGGTGGTTACAGAGAGTTCAGGGCATGCAGGAGAGCGATAGGGCAGGGGAAGCGGCCAGGATGGAGTCCGGGGCGGCCTACCTGTCGGATATTCATTATGATTTGATGAGGACACTGTCAAAGAGCATGGCGTCTGTGGTGGCAGCGCGGCGCTATTTGTGGCTTCGAAATTGGGCGGTGGATAACTCCTCTAAATCGAGGCTAAGTAAACTTCCTTTTAAAGGCAAGCTCCTCTTTGGGGAGGACCTGGAAAAATTGGTCAAAGATCTCGGCGAGTCTAAAGGGGGTAGATTGCCGGAAGATAAGCCGAAGCAGGGGCAGTCATCTCCCGCGGGCAAAGGGCAGCAGCGGGAATTCCGTCGGTTTCGGTTCCCAAGGTTTAACTCCAGCCAGAGAGGCAGATTCCCCAACAGAAATCGGGGGTTTCGAGGGGCGGGAAGAGGTTTTGGGGCCTCTGCTTCTTCCACTGCCTCCGGTGTTAGAAAATCGCAATGAGGTCAGGGGGACCCATGCGCCTCTGGTCCCCGTGGGGGGGGCGGTTGCAGATGTTTTACGACGCCTGGGTCCGGGTCACGTCAGATCAGTGGGTACTGGAGGTTATTCGCGAAGGATACGCCCTGGAGTCACGCTATCCCGTGCGAGATGCCTTTGTGCGGTCCCCCTGCAAGTCTTCGAGCAAGTGCGAGGCGGTCAGGGGGACCGTACGAAGACTCCTGGATCTCGGAGCAATAGTGCCGGTACCGCCGGACCAGTACGGCTGCGGTCAGTTCTCCATTTACTTCATAGTTCCAAAGAAGGACGGCGGAGTTCGGCCAATTTTGTATCTCAAAGGTGTGAATCGTTGTCTTCGGGTTTCGCACTTTCACATGGAGACTCTGCGTTCCGTCATAGTAGCATTTCGAGCAGGAGAGTTCCTTACCTTGCTGGATCTGTCAGAGGCTTATCTTCATGTTCCCATATGACCAGACCATAAAAAGTACCTCCGGTTTGCAGTTCCCTTCGGGCAGTTTCAGTTCCGAGCACTGCCGTTCGGCCTAGCTACGGCCCCGCGTACGTTCACAAAGATTATGGTAGTGGTTGCAGCAGCCTTGCGAAGGGAGGGAATATTGGTGCACCCGTACCTAGACGATTGGTTGATCCGGGCGCAGTCGAGAGTGGAGAGCGAAAGGGTGACGACCCGGGTGGTTCAGTTCCTAGAAAGCCTAGGTTGGGTAGTGTGATAAGGAAGCTTATCATAGCTCAGGAAGGAGCTATAGTAAAGGTGACGTGACTCTGAACAAGCAACCTGTCAGTTCTGGTAGAAATAAGAAAACAGAATTTTTCAATAAAAGACTACCAGTCCCAGAATGCACCAGGTTTCCAACAGCCATTAGAGGAGCTGAAGTGGGGAAACGTGTGTTCAATCAGGAGGGCTATGAGGTAATCCCTAAGCACTCATCTCAAAGGGCAGGGCCTGATTCAGCACAGCTGCGCTGTGCTAGGGTGGAGCACTCATCTAAGCAGAATAAAGATAGAGTTTATTCTACAGAGAATTATCCTCATCCTCAGATTCAGCTTGGAGATCCTCAGCTTGGACATCTTCATCATCTGGAGGATCATCAGAAGCAGAAGCCAGTGCGGACGGACAGAGAGGGCAAGAAACCCTTTGGAAGAAAGAAGAGGAAAGCATTTTGGAGGCCTAAAGGAGTCCAGAGCAGTACGTATACTGGGAGACATTCAAAAGGCCAGCATACACCATTGGACTGGGGAAAGCCAGAGGAATGGTGCTGCAGAGCTAGGAATCTCCAGACGGGTACCTGTGAGGGAGACAGCTGCACGTGGAAGGGACCCTAGGACCCGTGCCAGAAGGTATGTGAAGAGAGATCCAGTGTCCAGGGATCTGGATTGGAAGGCTGGACATAAGAACTGGACTACATACTGGCCAGGCTATTTAGAGAGGAACTCTAACAGCAATGGAAGCTCAGGTATGAACACTGATCTATGCCCTAGCTATAACCTTGAAAGACAGCAGGGAAACAAGTATTCTCCTGAGAGTGCTACATTGAGAAATTCCTCTGTGCCAATCCATGATATTGAACCCATGATTGTTGAAGAAGGGGGAGCGGTCTTAGATACAGGCTGTGAATATCTGGATTGCTCTCTGTCTAAACTCCTTTGGTAATTTACTGTTACAAAGTACAAGAACCATCACAAAGAAATATAAACTTGTTCTTTAATCTACTCAGAAAAGCTTCTGAGTAGGATTTGAGCCACGTAATAGAAAGTAAACCAGCCAAGAGGGTTTCAGCTGGTAATTGTTAGCAATTGAGCCTTGCCTAATTGCCAGTGAGCTCTGAAGGACACTTCTGAGTGTGTGTGAAGATACAAGAGGATATCCCTGAAAAAGAACAGGTTTTTTTTCTACTTTGTGGGGTTTTGTTTGTTCTTTGAAGCACTGCTAAGAAGATATTAGCAGGTGCCTACAGAAAAGACCTTTTGGTTCCCATCCAGGTCTTTATGCTTTGATTTGATTGCTTAACAAGTTCAGCTGTTGTTTTTCCTTATTTGTTTTTTCTAAGTATGATACTGAAAGCAAGTATTCCTTTTTATGTGCTACCAAGTATATCTGTGTTGGGAGAAATAACCCCATAAATAAAATATCTTCTTTGCTTTACATTCGAGCAAGCACAACTAATTTATTGTGAACGGCTGAGTCTGGTATGAATGGACTACATTTCCCACAATCCTTTGCAAGTCATATTAATATTTGTCTTTGCCAAGACTGTGGACATTCTCACCCAGCGCTCCCGTTGACAGTAGTCAATATGTCAAAGAGTCAATTGGTGCCCTCGCAGAGTCTGGAGTACTTAGGAGCTCGGTTCGACACGAAGAAGGGTCAGGTCTTCCTGCCCCAACTCCAGGCACAGGGTTTGCGGAAACTGGTGACCCGGTTTTTAAACTACACTGCTCCCACAGCATGGCAATATCTGCAGTTATTGGGCACAATGGCGTCAACAATAGAGATGGTGCCCTGGGCGAGAGCGCACATGAGGCCGTTGCAGAGGGTGCTACTCAGACGCTGGTTGCATCAACGCGATCCGCTGTTGCGGAGACTTCCGTGTCCTGTGGAGGCGCGGATGGCTCTCCATTGGTGGTTGCTTCCCGACTCTCTTCAAAGGGGCAAGCCCTTGGAGAGCCCAGACTGGCTACCCTTGCGTCTGTGGGGCTGGGGAGCGCATTTCCAGGGCAGATTCACGCAGGGGCAATGGAGCCCTCAAGAGCAATCTTGGTCGATCAACAGGTTGGAGTTGAGAGCGGTGTCGTTGGCTCTGCGGAGCTTTCAGTCCGAGCTCGGCGGCACAGCGGTTTGGGTGTTCTCTGACAATGTGACCGCAGTGGCGTATGTCAAGGGGGAACCAGCAGTGTTGCGCTGGAATCCGAGGCCGAGGAATTGTGTGGCTGGGCCGAAGTGAATCTTCTAGCTCTATCGGCAGCGCATGTCGCAGGTGTGGACAACGTAGAAGCCGACTTTCTCAGCCCGGTGAAAGTGGATCCCGGGGAATGGGTCCTTCATCCAGACGTGTTCCACCTGTTGGTGCGGCATTGGGGCATGCCGGTAATGGACCTCATGGCAACCTTTCGGTCAGCGAAGGTCAGTCGTTTTTTCAGCAGGAGAAGAAAACAGATGTCAGAGAGCCTGGATGCGCTCATTCAACCATGGCCGGAACATCAGCTCCTGTACATCTTTCCACCGTGGGTTCTGGTGGGCAGGACAGTGCAGCGGATAAAAAGACACAAAGGCCAGGTAATTCTGATAGCTCCGGATTGGCCACGCTGGCCCTCGTACGCGGATCTGGTAAGGCTCCTGGTGGCATGACCGTGGCGCCTGCCAGCCCGCGCGGATCTGTTATCTCAGGGGCCACTCCTCATGCCTCACGTGGATCGGTTCTCGCTTATGGCCTGGCTATTGAAAGGGCTAGGTTGAGAGCGAAGGGCTATTCCGCGACAGTTATTAACACCTTGTTGAAGGCTAGGAGATGGTCGACGTCGTTAGCCTATATACGAGTCTGGAGAGTTTTTGAGGATTGGTGCGGTAGTAGAGCGTAAGTGGCGTTGAAAGCGTCCATTCCACAGATATTACAGTTTCTGCAGGATAGATTTGACAAGGGTTTGGTGGCCGCTTCGCTTAGGGTACAGGTCACGGCGCTGTCATGTTACTGAGGTAGGATAGGTGGTTACTCGCTCGGGGAGCATTTGGATATTAAGCGATTTTTGCGGGCCGTGTCTCTCTTACGGCCGCCCTTTCGGCAGATAGTGCCTAAGTGGCATCTCCCGTTTGTTCTGGAGGCCTTGGAAAAGGAGCCCTTTGAGCCTCTGTCCCGGGCGTCTTTGAAGGATCTTACGTTGAAAGTGGTGTTTTTGGTGGCAATTTGTTCTGCAAGAAGGGTGTCCGAATTGCAGGCTTTATTGTGTAAGGAGCCCTACCTTTTGTTCTTGGACTCTACAGTGGTGTTATGCCCAGTTCCAGCATTCTTGCCCAAGGTGGTATCCGCGTTTCATTTTAATCAAGAGATATCTCTCCTGGTCTTTTGGGACAGCGCGGGAGGGTCAGGCGCGGTAGGGCGGCATCTCTTGGCTGTCAGGTGGGCGTTAAAGAGATACTTGCGTCATATGGCGGATTTTCGCAGGTCTGACAGACTTTTTGTGCTTTTTGCCAGGCCTAGGAAAGGTGAGGCGGCTTCTAAGGCTACCATTGCCCGCTGGATCAAGGAGACCATTGCGTCCGCGTATGTATTGAAGAATAGACCGGTTCCGGAGGGTCTCTGAGCTCATTCTACTAGGGCAGCGGCGGCCTCCTGGGTGGAAACTAGGTTGATTCCGCCGTTGGAAATTTGTAAAGCGGCAACCTGGTTGTCGTTAAATTCCTTTGTCAAGCATTACAAAATGGACGTGCAAGCGCGACAGGACGCTTGTTTTGGAGAAGCAGTCTTGCAGGCTGGAATGGCAGGCCCTCCCCGTTGACTTTACTGCTCTGGTACTGACCCAGAGGTCCGGGACTAGACTGGAGATATGATCAGGAAGGTGAAATTAGATTTACCTGCTAATTGTTGTTCCTGGAGTGTATACAGTCTAGTCCTGTATCCCTCCCGAGTGACGTTCTGGCGTGTTTCAGCCTGCAGGTCTGGCGGCGGTAGGGCTGCGCACATTACAGGTAAGCGACATTTATCTGGTACTTCGGGGGGACCGGTCCCCGGGTGTGGAGGGGTACGGCTATCGGCAGTCCCTCCGTTGGGGTGAGGGGATGGCCTTCACAGGTTTAAAGGTTGCACTTTCGCTTGCTCTGCGGAGCAGGATTTTGTTACATAAGATGGTTGGTTGGTTGGTTGGGTATGTGCTAGTTTATAGTTATTCATTACGTTCAGGCTGTCTTCTTCTTCCGGGGAGTCTGCTTTGTCAATAGGTTACTGGCGAACGGAGGCGGCTCCCGGGGGAATATACTGGTGATATCATAAAAGAAGGAGGTTCCTCAGTCTCCAAGCTGCTGAATAAGGTGGACAACCCAGAGGTCTGGGACTAGACTGTATCTACTCCAGGAACAACAATTAGCAGGTAAGTCTAATTTCACCTTTCGGTCCTGGTTTGAGGGGTTGGGGGGGGAAACAACTGGAGCCTTTCCTCTGCTGGCTGTGGCCATGGTAGCCAGTGTTCTAAGGCCCGATGTCACCAAGGGTAGCTGCCGGAACACACCACTGATTTGTTTTGCGCTGCGTCAAAGGCTCACCGGCCCCAACAACAGTATTTCCCTCAGCCGCAACTGAGCTTCTCCGGTTTCGGCAGGAATGTTTGCCGCTTTGTCCCAGGGCTCCACTGTGAGTTTACATGACTGACCAAAAAAAAAAAAAAGCAGCCGATTGGCAATGCCTGACATGTTTGAAGAGAGTAATGCTTGGTCAGAGACCACCATAGCAGGATGGACAGAAAGCTGAAGGAATTTGGGCACAAACAGCCACCATTTTACAGTAGTGGCCAAAAAATTAAGGCAGGTATCTTTTTCTACAATTTATTGTTAAATAATGTACCGTGGAGATGTTACACGGGCTTAATTATTTAATCAGCATGGTGATTAGTCACACCATGTGTCTGGCGTCCATTTTAGTTTACTTACACTCTATAGTAGGTTTCTTGGATGAAGTTTTGAATTTTTACAACTAGGAAAAGATTGAAAGTTACATGTAAAATATACAACAAGATGGGTAGAAAGAGCGATATTAATGACTTTGTAAAGGGACAAGTTGTCACACAACATGCTGAAGGATATTCGCAATGTGCTATTGCAAAACATTTGCATATATCAAGGTGTGCAGTTCAGAATGTTCTGAAATCAGGTGGCCGTACACGTAGTCCGAAATGTGGCCACAGATGGATAACTACTGGACGAGATGACTGATTCCTCAAAAGCATTATTACATCCACATACTTCATCTCAACGTCTGGCTCAGTTAGCTAATGATCGAGGAATAAAGATAAGTGCCAGATCTGTCCGACGACAGCTTGTGGATGAATTCAAACTCATGGCCAGAAAACCTGCCAAGAAGCCTATGATGACCAGGAAACAAATTGCTGCCCGCATACAGTTTTGTAGCAAGATGAAAGACAAATTTGCTGAATGGTGGGAGAGAGTAATGTTTACAGATGAAAGTACATTTAAACAAGTACGTGAGAGTGGTTACAACCACTCCCACATCGACCAGCAGGCGAGAGACTAAATCCGAAGTACATGATCAAGACTGTTAAACACCCACTGTCGGTCATGGTATGGGGTGGTATCTTGGCGAATGGGCGATGTGGCGTGCACATTTTTGAGAAAGGTGAAAGAGTATCCTGGAGATGAATGGAGAGGCTCGCATCCTGGAGATGAATGCATGGCTGCGTGGATGGTGTCATCAAGAGCGTTTTGGTTTCCTAGACCATGGGATGCTGTTCCAAGGGTTGCAGAGCAGAGATGGCATCCATCTGTCCAAGAAAGGTCAACGCGTCTTCGGTAGTAGACTGGCTAATCTACTGAAGAGGGCTTTAAACTAGATTAGTTGGGGATGGGTGAAGAAAGCCCCCAGGTAAGTGAAAGCCCCCAGGTAGGTGATACATTAAATAACTTTATGGAAACGGGTAACAGGGGTAACATATGGAAAGCAGTGTGTATAAATGCCCGTAGCATGGGAAATAAGATCCCTGATGTTGAAGCTTTGGTGGGAGTGGCTGACTTGGATTTAGTGGCAATTACAGAAACATGGTTCACAGAAAACCATGATTGGGATGTAACTATACCTGGCTATACTTTATTCAGAAAGGACAGGGGAGGAAGAAGGGGAGGAGGAGTGGCACTATATGTAAAAACTACTATTAAAGCTTTGGAATTACAGAGCTTAAAAGGGAGAGAGGAGGCATTGTGGGTTAAACTAGAAAGAGGGAAAGAGAAAACTATTTGCATTGATGTGATATACAGATCTCCCTCACAAGAGGAAGAGGTGGACAGAGTTAATTAAAGACATACGCAGCATTGCTAGGAAAGGGGAAGTGCTACTGATAGGAGATTTCAATATGCCAGATGTTGATTGGCACATTCCTGCTGCAGTATCATCTAGAAGTAAGGAGATCCTGGATTCTCTACAGGGAGAACTATTCAGGCAATTGGTAACAGACCCCACACGTGAAGGGGCCATACTGGACTTGGTGCTTACCAATGGTGAAAGTGTTTCTGATGTTGTAGTGGGAGATCATTTTGCATCCAGTGATCACCAGATGGTTTGGTTCAGTATTAGAACTAGGGCTGTTAGAATCCATTCAAAGGTGAGGGTCTTAGACTTTAGGAAGACTAACTTTGCCAAGATGGGCCAATACCTCAGGGAGTCGTTAGTGGGATGGGAACAGCTGGGGGATGTAGAAAAACAGTGGGCAAAACTGAAAGGGGATATTTTAAGGGCAACCAATCTTTTTGTTAAAATGGTAAAAGGAAAAGGAGACCGCTATGGCTTTCGAAAGAAGTAGCTGAAAAAGTGAAGAAAAAGAGGGAGTCCTTCATGAAATACAAGAGATCACAGAGAGGAAGACAGGCATCTGTATTTGGAAAAACTTAGAGAAGCTAGCAAAGTAGTCAGGAAGGCAAAGATTCAAAAGGAGGAGGAAATAGCCAATGCAATAAAATAGGGGGGATAAGACAGTTTTCAGATATGTTAGTGAGAAGAGGAAGGGCAAAAGTGGTATTGTCAGACTCAAGTGTGCAGGGGAGAAATATGTAGAAGCTGATAAGGATAAAGCGGAATTGCTTAACAAATATTTCTGTTCTGTGTTCACAGATGAAGAACCAGGAGCAGGACCTCAGAAAACACCCACAAACAGGAACAGCAGCGAGGGACATCTTGAACAATTTTCAGAAGACTGTGTTTGTGAGAAAGTAGCTCAACTTAAAGTAGACAAAGCAATGGGACCGGATGGGATACACCCTAGAATACTGAGGGAACTTGGGGACGTTCTAGCAGCTCCTCTGACTGACCTTTTCAATGCCTCGTTGGAGTCGGCAGTGGTGCCAAAGGTCTGGAGAGAGGCTCATGTGGTGCCTTTACACAAAAGCAGAAGTAAGGGGGCGCTAGAGAGCCCGTAAGGAATGGCTGCAAATTAAAACAGCTCTGCTTCGGGCTCGCCATATAACGAGCTAATACTTGCATTCCCCAGCGCTATACTCCCGTGCCTACCTGATTCGGGTGCGGGACAATCGGTTTATTTCTGGCTAACACAGATTGAGACCGGCAGTCATCTCTGTGCCTGAGAGTTCGCGGAGTGAAACGCTGCGGAGAGGGTCACTACCATACCTTGCTACTGGAGATCAGAGTGTGGTTTTTACTTCGGCCTGCTCCTGCTCCATGCCCTGTTCGGCCCGGCGATCTGCGGGGGCCCTGAGAGTGGCTGCTTCTCTGTTACCTGCCGGCTTCCTCTTTGCTGCTTGAGAGCTGAAGAAGGGTGAAAGATCGGAGTCTCCGGTAACCGCTGCTAGCTGCCCCTTCCTTTAAAGCAGTGCTGGCCAGATCGGAGGCTATTAGAGGAGGCAGGTGCCTGGCTGTGCATTTGTGGCCTATTCGGGAGGTAAGGCGGCCATTGCCATGCGTTCGTGGAACGCATGAAACCATCTGCGTTCCAGTCCGTTTAGGCGGGAAGTGGCCCATTGTGATGACGTCAGTTATTTGGTGATCTGCCTTCTGGATCTTCCTGCTTTTTGCGACTCCTGTTTCCTCAGTTGGATCTCTACTCCAGTTTATGGCTTCTGGTCTCGAGCGACTGCTTTTTCCTTCTCTGTTCAGTGGAGTTTCCTGAGTCAACAACCAACGAGATTTCCTGATAGCCTTTCAACACCTGTCTGCTGCTTCTGATCTGTACCTGGCCTGGCGGTAAGCTTGTCTAGCAGCTGGTGAGGCCCTACATTACTTTGCCTGCTTGCCAGGGGGTGAGATTGTTGCACTATGGCTACCAAACCAAAGGGCTGGAAGCACGGGAAAAGTTGCGAGCCTCTCAGCGTCTGCTGAGTAAGAGTGGCTCTCCAAACAGCTCACCCAAAAAGCAGCCTTCAGAAGGGTCTGGTGATGAGACATTGAGTGAACTTGAACAGGGCTCTGCGGAGTCTTCCACGCCGGCTCTTCTGCAGCGGGAGCTTCGCAGGGGATTTGAAGATTTAGCCTGTGAATTTCGCTCTGTGCGCGATGAAGTGATGAGTACGATTGCGGAGCTTCGAGGCGACATAAAAGACCTCGGCACTCGAGTGGAAGAGGCTGAGACAAAACTTGAAGATCACGACAGCGCTCTGGTGGATTTACAATGCGCAGTGGACCGCCAGAATTCGCAAGCAATGGAACTGACTTATAAGATTGATGATATTGAAAATAGGTCCCGTCGCAACAATGTACGTTTTAGAGGCATTCCGGAAGCAGTGGGGGGTGCTGAGGACCTGCGGGTGGTGCTTAAGACTCTGATGGGTGCCCTCCTCACGGCGGAGGAATTTGAAGCCCGTGGGACTGAGATGGAGATCGAAAGAGTGCATCGTGCCCTGGGGAAACCACCTGACAACCAACCCCGGGATGTCATTGCCCGATTTTTGAGATATACTGATGCTGAGCTGCTTTTGAGATGGGGCCGTGAGAAAAAAGTGATCCGCTACCAAGAGGCGCAGGTGTCCGTCTATCAAGACCTTTCGATTTTTACTCTGGCGCGCCGGAGAGAGATGAAACCGATCATCATGGTGCTGAACAGCAAGGGGATTCGCTACTCCTGGTCCTTTCCCTTCCGGATGAACTTCCTTTTGGGCAATAAAAAAATTTCAGCAAAGGACCATACGGAAGCGTGGAGAGCGTTGCGCCAGGCGGGTCTTGTAGAGGACAATGCGCTGCTGGTACTCCCAGCTCCCAAGCCGCAATCTTCAAAGTGGACTCGGGTGGGAAGATCTGCTTAAGATTGCCTGGATCATGTGGCATGATTTCTATGGGCTGGGGGAGCTCACAGTGTTTATGGTGTTAGCGTTAGTGGTTTGGATTTATATTGCTACCTGTGTGGGAATTTGATGTATCATACTCATGTTATCCATGTTCCCACTGAGTTCCTCTTATGTTATGGGGTTCTTGGCACCTGTAATTTATGCATGTGGGCGGGAATGTTACAGCGGTTGACCTGTTGAAGGGGGGGGATACTCGGTGTGGTAGCCGGATGGTTACATCATCCTCTTGGGGGATGTAAGTACCTATATGCCTATTATATTGTACTTTCTCTTATGTGGGGAGTCCTGGTTGGAGTTGGGTTGGGGGATCAGTTTTACCGTGTCCTGTCTTTTTGACTGGCGGGTGGTACTGATGGGTTGGGGGGTGGGACAAGATGGGAGGAGTGGATTGGTGAGAGTTATTTGGGGGGAAGGGGTGAGGGGGTAGGGGCGTAGATATCTGCTTAAGGGATGCGGGGGGGGGGGTAGTGGAGGGGGACTTCTAAGTGTAACTTTTAGGGGGTACCAGGTACAAGGCTGCTTTCTATGCTTACGGTTTGTGCATATGGGAGGGGGGTAGGGGGGTTGGACTACCCAGGGCGGAGGGGATGGACGGGCAGAAGAGTGGTGGAACTAGACTCCTCATGCTGAAGGTGGTATCTTTGAATGTTAAGGGTCTTAATTCCCCTGGGAAGTGCTCTTTGTTGTTTATGGAGCTGAGATCCTTGAAGGGGGACATTGTGTTTCTGCAGGAAACTCATCTCCGCAGTTGTAATCAAGGTTGGTTAAAACGTAAGCCTTATTCTGAAGTGTGGGTAGCGTCGGACGTGCACGGCAGGAAGAAGTGTGGAGTGGCCCTGATGTTCCATCAATGTTTGTCTCTTAGGGTGGAGGAGGTTAAGAGAGATACCTTGGGGCGGTGGCTTTTTCTGAATGTCTGGTTAGAGGGCCGTTTATTGACGCTGGCTAATATCTATGCCCCCAATGAGGGCCAGGTGACCTTTTATGCGCGCTTGAAAGCTCTGTTGGCTGACTTTGCAAAGGGGCCTATGATATTGGGAGGGGACTGTAATGCCCACATGATACCGCATCTGGACTCGACAGGTTGTGCTGGGCGGGCGCAGGGTAGGTCTAGCAAGGCGTTGCAAAAATTTATGCTTGAGTTAGGACTACGTGATGTTTGGAGAGATACTCATGCTGGGGAAAAGGGCTATACCTATTACTCGCCTGTACACCGGATCCACACTCGTATTGGCTACTTTTTGCTGGATCAGCGTCTGATGAATGGGAGAGTGGAGGCTGGTCATGGGACATTGATGTGGTCGGATCACGCTCCATGTTTGCTTTCTCTTCCTGCTGATTTCTGTGGTGAAAGGCAAGGGTCATGGCAGTTGGATGATCGTTTTTTCCGGCAGCAGAGTGCAGTTCAGGAACATGTGCGCTTTATAAATGAATTTTTTGAGATGAACGATTCCGGGGAGGTTTCGTTGCCTATGGTCTGGGATGCTTTTAAAGCTACGGCTCGGGGTCGTCTGATTGCTGAGGCTGCTCACACTCGGCGGGCTTGGAGACGAGACTCTTGCCGGCTGCTGGCGGAAAGCAGAAGCCTCCAGTTGGAACATGCTCGAACGGGATCTAAACGCGTTTGGTGTCAGTGGCGAGTGGCGCGGGCTAAAGTGTATGCGTGTATGCAGAGAGATCTGGATAATATACGCAGGAAGCTACGGCAAAGGTTTTATGAACAGGGGAATAAAGCTGGTCGATACCTTGCTTTACGGCTTCGTCAGCAGCAGACATCGAGAGTGGTGCGAGGAATTCGGGATTCTCGGGGACACATGCGGGTGGTTTCTCGGGAGGTGCGTGAGGTTTTCGCTGCTTTTTTAAAACAGCTGTATACAGCTGAGCCCTTCGATTCGCGCCGTGTGCAGGACTACCTGCGAACTGTTACACTTCCGCAGTTGGCTGGTTCTGATAGGGAGCAACTTGACGCTGATATTACTGCGGAAGGGGTTGAGGCCGCCATTCGTCGCTTACAGACTAGGAGGGCGCCGGGCAGTGATGGTTTTCCCGGGGAATATTATAAGAAATTTAGTGCTCAGTTAACGCCCACTCTGGTGGTGCTCTTTAATGAGGTTTTAAAGGGGGGGGTCGCTGCCCCCTTCCCAACTTGAGGCTCTTCCTAAACCAGGTAAGCCTGTGCAGGAGGCGGCTTCCTACCGTCCTATTTCTTTATTGAATACGGATGTTAAACTCTTGGCTTCGGTACTGGCTGCTCGATTGAACCGGGTCCTCCCTGTCCTGGTGCATCCAGACCAGGTTGGTTTTGTGCCAGGTCGACAGGCGGCGGATAACATCAGGCAAATGCTGCAGGTGATATATGCGGCCCGACAGGACTCTCAGCCGGCGCTTTTGGTGGGAGTTGATGCTGAGAAGGCATTTGATCGAGTCAGCTGGGGCTATCTTTGGTGTGTGCTGGAAAAGATGGGCTTTGGGCCTCATTTTACATGGTGGGTTCAATGTTTCTACCAAGGTCCCACAGCCTGTGTCCGGGTTAATGGGGGTCAGTCGGGGAGCCTTGAATTGGAAAGGGGGACTCGGCAGGGGTGTCCGTTATCGCCGCTGCTGTTTGCCTTGGTGATGGAGCCTTTGGCGCAGGGCCTTCGAGAGCATCCGGATATTATGGGCGTTCAGGTGGGCCCCTCTGAATACAAAATTGCGCTTTTTGCGGACGATATTATATTATCGTTGGTGAACCCGGTTGGATCTCTTCTGGCTGCTATGCAACTTTTTGAGGTCTTTTTGCAAGTTTCTGGGTTCAAAATTAATTACACTAAATCGGAGATTCTAAATGTTGGGGTCCCGGAGTCAATTTGCTTGCAATTGAAGGCTCGCTATCCATTTCGGTGGGTAGCGGGTTCTCTTCGCTACTTAGGGGTGAATTTGACCATTGATCGGGCTGCGCTCTATAAGGCCAATTATGGACCTTTAATTTGGCAGGTACGGCGGGATTTGGAGACTTGGACTAGTTTAATGCTGTCCTGGTTTGGGCGCATAGCAGTGGTCAAGATGGTGGTTGTCCCGAGGTTTTTGTACTTCTTTCAAGTACTTCCTATACCTTTGCCCCGGGGCACCTTGGTTGCTTGGCAAACGTTATTTATGAAGTTTATCTGGTGGTATCGCCGTCCCCGTATAGCGCGACGGATTCTTTACATGCATACACGCTATGGAGGTATGGGGGCGCCTAACCTCCAGTGGTACTATGCGGTGGCACAGTGCCGCGCTGGTGTGGAGTGGATGAATACTGATAGTAGCAAACGGTGGGTTCAACTGGAAATGTACCTTTCGGGGGGGGGGGCAGGTCTGGGAGATTGATTGTGGCTTAGCTCCAAATTGCATGGTGGTTTGCATCTGAATAATAACCCTTATATTCTACATACTCTTCAATGTTGGGACCAGTTCTTCTGGCCTAGGGAGGTGGTTCTGTCTCCCTTGGCGCCCATAGTGGATAATATGTTGTTCCCCCCTGGGAGGACTGACCCCGCCTTTCGACTGTGGGGGCATAGGGGACTTAGCCGTGTTGGTCAGCTTTTTGGGGAGGGGGGGATGCGATCTTTTAGTGTGCTTCGGAGAGAATTTGATCTTCCCGAGTGTCATGCTTTTCAATATACTCAAGTGGCTCATTGGGTGCAAGATAGAGTCGTTCGGTCCCAAGTTGCGCGGGACTTGAATGATATAGAGCGCTTTTGTGAGGAGTGCACTACCACGAAGGGTGTTATAGCTGTTTTGTATGCTCATTTGCAAGCCCAACAGTTGGGACTCGGCAAACATCGAGAGCAATGGAACTTGGACTTGGGGCTCCCCCTTACTACGCAGAGTTGGGAGCAGATTGAGGGCAAGCTCTGGAAACGTTCAGTGGCAATTAATGCCCGTGAAACTAATTATAAAATAATATATAGATGGTACATGACCCCTGCATGGGTTGCTAGAATGTACCCGGGGGTGTCGGATATGTGTTGGCGGCAATGTGGCCAGCAGGGTTCTTTGGTGCATGGTTTGGTGGCTCTGTCCACGCATCCGTATTTTCTAAAGGGGAATCCAGTACCGTCTACGCCACCTGGTTGGGCTGGACATTCCTTGGGATCCAGGCATTTTTCTGTTCGGTGTGAATGTCCCTGGTGCTCGGTCACCCCAGTTAGCCTTGATTCAACATGGTTTGAATGCTGCCCGGTTGGCTTTGGCAGCTGCTTGGAAGCAGGTTCGGCCTCCGACTTTCTCTAGTTGGTTAGATCGAATGTGGGAGACGTACACTATGGAACGTGGAGTGGCGGCTGGAAGGATGCGGTTGCCTCACTTTGAACGAGTCTGGGAAGCGTTTGTCTCCAAGTATGGCTCCTAGTGCCTTGAGATTGTTTAGCTATTTTGGTGACATCCGCCTTGTACTTTCCTGTGCGGTGCCATTCCTGGGTTCTTCTTCTACCTCTCTCCCGTGTGGTATGCTCCAGTGGGGTATCCTTTCCTTTTTACCTGGTACAGTAGCTATGATAAAGGGGCGGGGGGGGAGGGTGGAGGGGGGGGGTAAGGTGTAGCGACAGTTTTATTGATTGTTTGCTGGGGGGGACTAAACATCTTGATTGGAGGAGGGGAGGGGGAGTAAAAAAAAAAAGAGGAAGAGGCGCTTTGCTGACTTCATATCCTATTGGTTGTGTTCCTTTGCAGTGTTCTTTATGTTCTTGATACTGTACTGTATCTAACGATGGTATGACAACTATTTGTTGTAATATGTGCTGCCTTTTCAATAATAAAAAAAAAAAAAAAGCGGAAGTAAGGATGTGGTTGAAAACTACAGGCCAGTTAGTTTAACTTCGGTGGTGAGTAAATTATTGGAAACGCTGCTGAAAGAGAAAATAGTGAGGTTTCTGGAGTCCAGCGGATTACAGGATCCGAGGCAGCATGGATTCACCAGAGGCAGGTCTTGTCAGACAAATCTGATTGATTTCTTTGACTGGGTGACCAGGGAGTTGGACCGAGGGAGAGCCTTAGATGTGGTGTATTTAAATTTCAGTAAAGCCTTTGACACTGTTCCTCACAGGCAACTTATAAACAAACTGAGCACCCTAGGGATGGACCCTAAAGTTACTGCTTGGGTTAGAAATTGGTTGGGTGGGAGGCGACAGAGTACAGGTAAATGGAGCTCACTCTGAGGAGAAGGAGGTTTTAACATCTTTGTTAGTGATATAGTGGAAGGGCTGTTGGGTAAGTTTTGCCTCTTTGCGGATGATACCAAAATCTGCAATAGAGTAGACACCCAGGAAGGTGTAGATAACATGAGGAGAGATCTAGCTAAGCTTGAAGAATGGTCTAGAATTTGGCAGCTGGGATTTAATGTTAAAAAATGTAAGGTCATGCATTTGGGCTGCAGCAATCCAAGGGAGAAATATAGTATAGGGGGTGAAGTACTTTTGTCCACTAAAGAAAAGCAGGATCTAGGCGTGGTTGTGTCTGATGATCTTAAAGTAGCTAAACGGGTATTAAAGGCGACGGCAAAAGCTAGAAGGATGCTTGGGTGCAGACGGAGAGGAATGGCTAGCATAAAAAAGGAGGTGATAATGCCTCTGTATGTCTTTGGTGCGACCACATTTGGAGTATAGTGTGCAATTTTGGAGACCGCACCTTCAAAAGGATGTGAACAGGATGGAGTTGGTGCAGAGGGTGGCTACTAAAATGATTAGTGGTCTTCATTATAAAGCATATGAGTACAGACTTAAGGATCTTAATATGTACACCTTAGAGGAAAGGCGGGATAGAGGTGATATGATTGAGATGTTTAAATACCTCTGTGGCATAAATGTTCAGGGAGAGAGCCTCTTTCAATTGAAAGCAATTTCTGCTACGAGGGGACATGGGATGAGGGTGAAGAGGGATAGATTCAGGAGTGATATGCGGAAATATTTCTTTACGGAAAGAGTAGTGGATCCGTGGAATAGTCTCCCAGTGGAGGTAGTAGAGATGAGGACAGTATCTGACTTCAGAAAAGTATGGGACAAACACAGAGTATCTCTAAAGGTAAAAAGGGGACTGTTGTAGTTTTTGATATGGAAGGACAGACTAGATAGGCCATGTGGTCTTTTTCTGTCGTCATATTTCTATGTTTCTAAATGCTGCAAAATACATATCCATGCTGAACAGTAAAGTTAAAATACACATGAATGTTTCTGGCACAGCTATATTTCAGCAGGACGTGGCACCATGCCACACTACAAAAACAGTCAAAAAATGGTTCGTCGATAACAAGATCGAACTGCTACCAAGTTGGCCATCAAACTCTCCGGATCTCAATGTAATTGAAAACTGTTGGAATCTTATGAAGAAAAAAGGTGGCAGCACACTGTCCAACTTCAGAAGCAGATTTAAAGGACATACTCAAGCATGTATGGGTCAACAAAATCACTCCGGCATACTGTAAAACTCTAGTTAACAGTATGCCTACAAGAATCCAGGCTATGCTGAAAAATCATGGACAGCCATCAAATATTGACACATATATTGTTTCCTGAATAAAACTTTGAAAATGACATATACATCTTTGGTTCTGGAGGTGCTCAGTGCTTTTTCCTGTGATTCTTTTTGGACTGCCTAATTGTTTCCCTGTGCCTGCAGGGGCTGTTCTGATTGGGGCAGCTCTGTAAAAGAGGGCTATATCAACCTGTTGTCATCGCGGGACGCGAGAGCGGGCGCGTTCCTGTGGTGTGTGACCGAAGGGGCGTGACCAAAGGGGCAGGTCCCGCACCTTTGGTGCTCCTTCGGCGTACTTCGGCTTGAGGTGGATTCCCTGTAATGGGGAAAAGGAGAAAACGCTATCCACAACCTGTCCAACCTAAGGTGGTTAAGGTGGTGGGACCAATGGATGCTCACATTTCTGTGGGTGAGGCTGTTCCTCCTGCCTCGACACTGAGAGTTGGAGTGGTGGATATATCAACCGTGAGTACCCCTTCCTCTCAAGCTGTTTCCCCGTGATCTGGGACTTACTCCTCCCAGGCAAGAGACTATACAAATACCTGCTATTTCTCCTTTATCCGTGGTTAGTACAAGTGTTAAGGATATGGATTTGCTTCCTGTGTCTTTTTTGAGAATGGAGGAGATATCTCCCCCCCCCCTACCATTGGTGATTATGTTTGGTTTGGTTGGGGAAGCCATGCTCCACCTATAGATCTATCCTTAAAAGATATTTGGGTTGTGATCTCCCATATGGAGTCCGTGTTGGGGGCTTCATTACAGAAAATCTCGGACTTTTCTAAGGCTACAGTTCAAAAACTCTCGGATCATGATAAGCGGTTGATAGCTGTGGAACATAAGATTGAATCATTGGAGGCGGATAAATTAGCCAAGGGGGATGTTTTGGCCACGTTTGTCCAGGATTTTGACTCTGCATCGTCAAGATGAGAAGCTTGAAAATTCTCTGCGATCTAAAAATCTTCATTTATTGAATTTTCCACGGACCCATTATTTATCTCGATTTATTGTTATTTCAAAAATATCTTAAAATCAGTAATCAATAGTATTTCTTTATCTCAATCGCTGTGTCTAAAATATATTATGTTTCTGTGAGAAGAGTAGTTAAGGAACCAGGTGGTGAGGGTGAGGAACTTACTCCATTTGAACATGTAATTTCCTCTACTTTAGATATTTCTGCTTTCTTGGAATCAACTTGTGATGATATTCCTTTTAGGGCCACTTTAATTGTTACGTTAGTTTTGGAGACAGATAAGGATAGAATTTTACAGGCTTATTTTGCAAAGAAATCTGAAAAGTTTTGTGGACAGAATATTCAGATGTTTCCTGACGTCTCCAGGGCCACGCAAGTGCGACGCAAGGTTTTTTTAGAATTGCGTCCACGTGCGTTGGCTATTGGAGCTGTTTTTCATCTTAAATTTCCTTGCAAATGTCTTGTAATATTTCAAGGTAAAAGATATATTTTTCTTGAGGTACATCATTTGTTGGAGTTCTTAAAAGACAAGACATAGGGTTGTAGTCTCTATAGGAGTATTGTTTAATTTACCGGGAACTGGTTAGGTGTTAATTTTTTTTTATTATTACTGGCCCCTCCTTGAAGTGGTCTACCATCTTGTTTCTTTTTGGTGATTTATGTCATCTGTATTATGTTGAAATGATATGTTTATTTTTTTCTTGTTATGTAATCAGAAAATTTTATAAATAAAAAAATAAATATATGTTTATCTTTGGTTCTTAAAGCTTTTGACTATGAAAGTGACAATAACACGTACTTTTCTAATAAAATTCTGATATTTTGGACTCTGCCTTAATTTTTTGGCCACTACTGTAGTTGTCTCATCTGTCCTCTATTTTGGCGTGTTCAGAGAGAAGTCGATGGGATTTCCCTGGTGAACCAAACTGGAAGAGGTAAAAAAACAAAACAAAAACAACCTCTCCAAGAGGTGAGCCATAGGAGCAAGGTGTGTCCTCATTATGCAGGGAGATTGGCTTCCTGATGGAGCACTCTCCCTTCATAGCCATCCCGAAGGGCCTGTTTGGGTCCTAGGTGGGCTCTTGTTGCTGTTTGTTCTTCTCAGAAAACCAAAACCACAGGATAGGATATCGTCTGGCATAGTTCTGTTTGCTAGCATTGTAGCTAGAGTTCTCAGCGACAATCTTTTTGGGGGTCAGGGCTCTGTGGGGGAGTCTTGTGATGCCTGCTTCTTTGCTAATATTTTTCTAAATTTGGGAGCAGCAGCCTTTTCTTGGGTCATTGTAGCTTCCTTCAGGGTAGCAGCAGCAGTGTTTTGATTGCAAGAGGACATAGGGCATGTTAGTGTATGGGAACCATCACGGTTCAGGTAGTTGTGTAGTCTTGCTGGGAGATCTTCAAAGTTTGCGATTGTGTCTAGATGGTGCACCTCCGAATCTGGTATAGTGGGACAGTTTGTGTATATTGTGTTGAATTCCTAGAAACAGTTCCGGCCATCCACAGTTCCCCTGCTTTAATTAAAGTTAAATTGCCTTCATATTGTAGGATGAATTTCAGGTGCATTTTCGGGTGATAAGCTTTCCTATCTGGGTGGGTTTCCCCACCGGGGAGGGGGGGGGCACTGTTCTGAGAGCACCTGAGCAGATTCTCCACAGGTATGCTGTAGAGTGAACAAGAAAATCTGGAGAGTATAGCAGTGGCTCAGGGGCTAACCTGATTTTAGAGGGCTTTTATTCTGGTAGGTGTGGCCTGCTTGTGATGCATGGCGTTCCCCATACCGCTCTTCTTGTTTTCTAGCCTCAAGGCCTGGTCAAAGCATGAATTTGTGCAGTGTAGGGCCTGCATAATCTGCAATGATGGCCCAGCGATAATCTTTTCAGTGGCTGGTTACAACAGGGGAAAAAAAAAGAAACCAAACATGCTCCTGTAATGTCTGTGCTCTGGATTTCTTACTGGGCTCTGGGTAATTCATTTTCCCTTAGAAAGGATGGGCATTGACTTTTCCTCATGGACAGCTATTCGGCTCATGGTGGAGAGTGACCAAGTGCGATGCTTGGCAGTCAGCCTGTCTTTTTATATAGAACAGGGCAGTCGGCGGCTTCCGCTATCTGAGAATGAACTTTGGCGGACAGGCCCATGGTTCTGCTGGCAGGAGGCCTGCATTCCAGCCCAAGAGTCTCTGGTTGGGGCCTGCTGCTGACTGCAAGTCACAGAAATCTAGCAGGGTTTAAGTTACTTAAAGCTACAGTATATGTCTGAGGTTCTGTGACACAAAAATTTGCAATAGAGGACTCTCCTGAGGGAGTGGAAAACATGAGGGAAAGATCTACAAAAGCTGGAAGAATGGTCTAATGCTTGGCAGTTAAGATTTAATGTGAAGAAGTGCAGTGTCATGCACTTGGGATGCAAGGTATTAATGCCTCACAAGCAACTTGTACAGTGGCCTCACTTGGAGTATTGTGCTCAGTTTTGGACACCATATCTCTCAAAGGATATTTTAAAAATCTTGAAACGGTTCAGAGGAAGGCGACCAAAATGCTTTGGAGCCTGCGCCAGAAGACGTATGAGAAGAGGCTTGAAGACCTAAATATGTATATGCTAGAGTAGAGGAGGGACAGGGAATATATGATACAGACTTTGTTCATTAATAAGCTTTTAAGTATTTAAAAACAAACCTTTTTCAAAGACTGGGAAGCTATGAAACTAGAGGGCATAACATGAAGCTGCAAGGGGGTAAACTGAAAGGAAACATCAGGAAATACTTTTTATTGAAAGTGTGGTGGGTGCTTGGCATGCCCCCCGATGGAAGTGGTGGAAGCAAATACAATGACAGAATTCAAAATGGCATAGGACAGGATAAAATCAAAATTAAATATAACTACTTCTTGGCTCTGATCCAAGATGGCGATGGAGTAGGACGCCGAGTGTGTTGGTTCTGGTCCGGTATCTGAACGATCTCTTCTGATGGGGAGGAAAAGGAAACAGCTTGCTCAGAAGCCCTCGGGGTCATCTTCCTCGGCTGGTCAGCTTGTTCAGACGTCGATTACCGGATTTTGTGCCCCCACTGGCAGTATGGCTTCGAGGGATCTGCCGTTGGTGCAGGCGGATCTCAGCGTGGAAGGGGTCCTTCTGAGCCCTGTTCAGGCGTCTCCAGCTCAACCTGGAGGCACTCTCACGGTGTCGCAGTCGAGTGAGGTTTCACCGTCGTGTGAAGCTGCTGGGTCTGCTGAGGGCTCCCGTGGGACGGATTTGTCAGCAGTCGGAGTCGCAGAGGGTCGAGCAGGAGTGTCTCCCTCTGGCGGTTCTTCGGGGGTAGAGTTTGGTGGAAGTAGCTCCCCCCGTATTGTGGTGTCTCGGTTGCCTGGGAGGGTGGTTAAACCGGCGCCAGTAACATTGGATAGCTTATGGGAAGCTATCTCTACCCTCCAGCAGTCCTTCTTGCCCTTTGTGGGTTCTGTATCACAGGATTTGTCTGAAGTTAAAGCGCAGTGCTCCTCTCTGGAAACAGAGGCGACTATTCATGCTACAAAAATACTACAGGTGGAATCCAAGGTGGAGGAGTTGCAGGCCCTTGGTGTGGTGAATTCAAGGGATCGGTTGATCCAGGCGAGGAAAATTGAATTTCTTGATAATCAGCTGAGGAGGAACAATTTAAGATTCCTGAATTTTCCGAGGTCACCCTTGCTCGCACCTGGACCTGGTCTGTAAGTACTTTCTGGAAGTCCTACAGATGCCCGAGGCTTCGCTACCCCCCCTGGCAAGGGCCCAATATGTGTCTATTTCCTCAGTGGACCCGCTTGGTCAGCAGAGTAATGCTGCAGGACCAGCGTCTCCTACATTGAACTTGACTGAATTTCTTGAAAGCTCGCTGGAGGTGGTGACAAGCCGGGCTACTCTTGTGGTTAATTTTGCCTTTGAATCAGATAGGAATGCTGTGCTGAAATTGTATTTCCTAAAAATGTCTCAATCTCAATTTATGGGCGCAAAAATACATATTTTTCCTGATCTCTCTTGGGACACCCAGAAAAGGAGGCGAGACTTTCTGGCTTTACGCCAGAGAGCCCTCTCTCTGGGAGCTCAATTTAAACTAAGATATCCGTGTAAGTGTGTGATTTTGTATCGTGCTAAACAATATTTGTTTTTTGAGGCCCTGCAATTGTTGCAATTTATACAAAGTAGGGAGGGAGGGATAGAGGGGAGTCCCATATCGGCTGCCATACAATGATATCAGTGCTCCTGTGATTATCTGTTTTGTAACTTAGTTTCTAAGTATGATTTTCTTTTTTCTTGGATCTTATAGTGGTTTTATGGTGGTCTAGAATTATTGTTTTGTATTTCCTTGGGTGGAATTTTCATAGAGATTTTTTATCTCTTTACGATATGTGTATTTCGCTTCAGATTATATTCTGGAATTGTTTGTAATAATTTAAAAAATTTAAAATAAATATAACTACTTCTTATATCTCAACAAACAGGAGTGACCTGCCCGGAGCGGTGGGTTCACCCCTAAACAAGGACATAGGGAGGGGTGACCTGCCCGGAGCGGTGGGTACACCCCTAAACAAGGACATAGGGAGGGGTGACCTGCCCGGAGCGGTGGGTACACCCCTAAACAAGGACATAGGGAGGGGTGACCTGCACGGAGCGGTGGGTTCACCCCTAAACAAGGACATAGGGAGGGGTGACCTGCCCGGAGCGGTGGGGTACACCCCTAAACAAGGACATAGGGAGGGGTGACCTGCACGGAGCGGTGGGTACACCCCTAAACAAGGACATAGGGAGGGGTGACCTGCCCGGAGCGGTGGGTTCACCCCTAAACAAGGACATAGGGAGGGGTGACCTGCACGGAGCGGTGGGTACACCCCTAAACAAGACATAGGGAGGGGTGACCTGCACGGAGCGGTGGGTTCACCCCTAAACAAGGACATAGGGAGGGGTGACCTGCACGGAGCGGTGGGTACACCCCTAAACAAGGACATAGGGAAGGGTGACCTGCAGAGAGTGGCAGATGCACTTACTCTTGTCACCTTGTTGGGCAGACTAGATGGACCGTACTGGTCTTTATCTGCTGTCATTTACTATGTGACAGTTGTGGGCCCTCATTCTGCTTAGCAAGAGGGCCTCTGGTTGCATTATGCCTTTTCAGTACTGTGAGTGCATGTTTTAATGAACACCCTTATAATCCTCTCTTTAAGGCAATTTTGTTTGGCTTCTTCTCCGGTAGGTGGTGGAGTAAGGGGGCTGAGAGTCTCACTCCTAGATACATTCCTTTGGCCTGTATTCTTCGACATCCGTATGATTGCTCTATATCATTCTGATGTGGGCTGTGCTTGAGTCTGCACTAAGATGGCTTAGTTTTTGGAGTTTGGTATGTCTAATTTTAGCTGTGCGTGGGAACGTCTTATTTTGATCATCTCGTGGTTAGAACGTCTGGCTGTCTCCCAGGAAGTCTTATGCCGCCTGACAGGGCCTCTGAATGTTCCCTAGTTCCCTGGAGTGGGAACTTACTGTTGTGCTTGTCCTAAGGTTGCTTGGGGCCCCAGAGACGCGAATAGTGATGCAGTGTGTATGTGGGTAGCCTAAAGAAGTGCTGGTGGGCTACGGCCGCTTTTCTAGGCCTGTCCAAGAGCAGAGTTATCTTAGCTAGAAGGCTAGGTCTTCTCCTGGGCTGTCGGCTTTTGCCCTTGCGGTGGTTCTCCATTACTCAGTAGTCCCTGAGCTTTGGGGCAGTGAGAGCCCGTTCCGGTTCAATTCTAATATACTGAAGATAGTCCATTTGCCAGGGTGCTGTTGAGTCAGTTGAGAGTGAATACGTCTATCAAGTGGGGAAATTGCACTCCCATCTGTTTCAGATACTTGTGATACGACTAGTACTTTTCCTTACAATGACAAGTAGTCTTTTCTCTAGGCCAGTGGAGTTTTTTGTGAACTCGTCAAGTCGACCATGGTTACAGGGAATTTTTGCGGTCTACTTCTACTTAATTGTATAATGCTACAAGGCATGCGCAGTGCTGGTGTGTTGTTTGCCTGTTGGGAGACTTGGCCTGGAAGGGCGGGCTCCTCTGCCTTTGAAAGCTGTTGCAGATCCTCTGCTAGCTGTCAGGAGGCCTTTACAGTGGGGGTGGGAAGCAACTTCATACAGTACTGGTGAGCTTTGGCTTGGACGTGGATGACGTTCCAGGGCTTGTTGATGGCTTCAAGATGGCTGCTGTAGGTTATTTTCAGCGCCTAGGATGGCAGCCTCTGTTTGTCTGTTGCTGGTGTGGAGCCAGTTCCGGTTTTCATATGTTTTGGTTTTATAGTCTAGATAGATGCACGTTTCCTTCCTTTGGGGGGGGCTCTTGTGACAACCAGGTTCAGGAGAGGAAATATTTCTTTTCGAAGACATAGCTGTTTGCTTTAAGCGCAAGCATTCTGCCTGCCTGGGATAGCTCTTTGTGCCTGGAGACTGTTTGCTGTAGAGCGGTGTTGACATCGGCCACAGGATGCTGCTTCGGCCTGTTTGTGAAATGGTATCGACGAAGGGTCTCCAACTCCAGTCCTGGAGGACTGCAAACCAGTCAGGTTTTCAGGATGTCCCTAATGAATTGCATGAGGTATATTTGCATGCACTGCCCCCTTTGTATTTAAATTTGAATACAATGAGGCAGTGCATGCAAATATACCTCATGTATATTCATTAGGGACATCCTGAAAACCTGACTGGTTTGTGGCCCTCCAGGACTGGAGTTGAAGATACCTGTAGAGGCTTCTCTCCCTTCTTTCTGTTGAGGTGCAATTCTTGGGAAAGAGTTGGGCTGCGGTGCTGTGTTCCCAGATATGTTGGAGTAGTTGTTTCAAGTGGTTCTGGGGGACCTTTTTTCAAAGACGTTCTGGTAGAATCGCAGGGAAGGCTATTAGTTTCTCTGAGCTTCACATGCGTTTGTGTAATTGGCTTCTTCGGTTTGAGATGGTGTCGGTGAGTACCGAAGCAGAAGTATTTGGGGGTTCCCAAATGACAGAAATGGCTTGTTTGCTGGATATTTTTTGGATTTTGCTTGGAGTGTGAAAGTGTTTCTAGAGCGCCTTGCCCTTTTGGTAGGCATGGTGGTGGTCATACTACCTGAGAGGACTTCCTAGCTCCCTGGTGTAATTAGCACAGTTGCCCAGTTGTTGCCTGCACTGATGATGTTTCTACTTATAGTTCCAAATCTTTTTAGGCAGAGCCTGACTTGGACTCCTTGGTTCTGTTTCCTCATTTTTGCATTGTAGGAGCGTTGGCCTGCTCCAGCAAGGAGGATATCGCTTTCTTGGGTCACAGGCTTGGCAAGCTGGGCTCTTTGGTTTCCTGTCCATTGTTTGATACTGCTTTCCTACATCCCACACGACTGGACTGGAGAGATGGAGAGACAATGAGAGAGGAGAAATTAGGCTTTACCTGCTAATTTTCTTTCCTCGAATCCAGTCCAGTCCAGAGCCCGTCCAGTTTTGCAGCTGGATAATGCCCTGCTTGGTGGATCAGGTATACTAAGGATGAGCTGGGGCAGCGACTTGTTAGTCTGGCACAGTGCAGTTACAGATTCCACAATGGTGGTGCTAGCCTATTAAAAAAAAAAAAAAAAAAAAAAGCAAAATTCTGGGTGACCATAGGTATATGATGTGGACTTAAGTCAGTGGTTTCTATCCTTTGTTTCCAGACTCTATGCGGATTAGCGAGGGGCAGTTCATAAGTATGGTCTGGGTCTGTTGGAAGGGACCTAATGATCACGTGCAGAATTTTTGCAGACCAGTGTTCATATAGGTAGATATCCACTATTCCAGACTTGTTTCAAAGCGGAAGCGGTGTATTGGTAAGTAAAGTATGTACTGTCAGTGCTGAATAGGTATCTAGTCAGTGTTCTACATTCTGCTTTGTTACAGAAATACTGGTGAAAGGGGAGCTGCACGGGACTTTTATACCATGACATCATCAAACTAGGTTGTTCTCAGTCTCCATCTGCTGGTGGAGAGGCATAACCCATGCATCTGGACTAGACTGGACTGGAGGGACTTCAGGAAAGAAAATTAGCAGGTAAGGCCTAATTTCACGTTCTTTAAAGAAGACTTGCTTTGGATACTGTTGGAGTCCTCACCCCTATCTCTTTTGTATGGCAGGAAGTAGATGAGTTTGGAGCCGATAAGTTCACAGTACTCTTGCCTTCGGGCACCCCCCTGCCTGCACGGAGGCAGCACGCACTGCAAGCCCCAGGAAACATCTCCTCTGTTTGTCTGGAGCTGTACGAGTCTGTGGGGAGAAAAGCCACAACCAAGGAATGTAAATTTGCACAGGTGAGTTTATGTGCTTATTGCAGGTGACTCTGCAGTTGAGCATCTGAGTCGTAGCCAATGGCAGCTAAGTTGAGTGTAGGTGTCTATATCATATTGCTAAATCCAATCATATGACATCTTGTGTGGCTTTATAACTGATTAAAGCATATCTCAAGGAAGCCACAGTGATGGTGGTATTGGCTCTTTACTACTACTGAACATTTGTATAACGCTACAGGACGTACGCAGCGCTGCGCAGGTATATGTAAAAGACGGTCCCTGCTCATCAGAGCTTACAATCTAGTCAAGACAGACAACACAGGAGTTTCTTGAAAACTGGACCTGATTAAGGCCCTGTTCTCAGTCTGCCGTGATTTTCTGTTTGCAATCAAGAGCCCATCAACATACAGCAATCGAAGACGGACAGTAAGATAATTGGAGTTGGGTGGGGTGTGTTACTAAGCTGTGGTAAAATATGGCATGTTACTGCAGTTTAGTTCACGACGGGAGTCACTAATCTGTGGTAACTCTGTACTGCAGGTTGGTGACTCCTGCGGTAACTGAATAACGCAGCTTGCAGTGAACATTATAAATTGCATTTTTCCATTTGAACCTGGTGCTGGCTGGGATGGGAGCGAGTGGGGATCACGTCTGTCTGGGTAGCACTGGACCGCAGGCTTGACTTAACGTCGGGCAGGGGAATAACCCTTTTGGGGGAGGGGAGGGAGTTAGGGGTCTGAGGTGCGGGTCTAAGGCGTGAGTGTGTACAGGTGGGGGGTTTATTTGGAGGTGAGGGGGGGAAGGTCCTGCCTCTTTGGTGGTGACAGAGGAGTGTTTACAATGTGACCCATTCAGATGGTGGCTGGGAACATCTAGCTGCATGTTAGCAGCAGGAAAAATAGTTCAGCATGCAGTAATTAACACAGGATGCATTATTCAATTTAAATACTACAGACGTGTCTTGCATGCCATTTATATCTCATTAGTATTCAATATGCATTGCAAATCGTGCATTATTGCCCTTTTAACATGCGTTAAGGGCCAAATAATATGCTGCATTGCCACTTACTAACTACCCCCATCAGTTATGTTTAGAGCTGCTCAGTTCTGTGCTTGTGATCCAATAAATGCCTCTCAAAGCATGAGTACTTTGACCTCTCTGGTTATTACTGCAGACTGCAATTTTCTTGCCTGTTTGTAAAACGTAGCACTATAGTTTGTAGCCCTTGCTGTACAGTGAGTGGCCACCCATTTGTTCTGGTGGCACAACCCTCTGCTGTCTTGACCCTGGGAATAAGATTTGCCCATGCGTGAATGGTAGGCTCTAGCGGGGCCGTATCAAAGGCTGTGCGAGTGGTGCGGCCACACAGGGTGCAAGTATGGAAGAGATGCTGATGTCATCACTGGGCGTCCAGGAAGTCCAACAAAAGCGAGTTCCTGCATGCAGCTGAGTGGGTTAGGGGGTGCCAAGTTCATCAGTTGCACAAGGCGCCCTGCTAGTGTGCTACGGTCCTGGGCTCCAGTGTAGGTGACGGTGTACATTCTATACCTTTTATCAGACTTTGTTCTTTTTAACAGATTGTACTGAAAGAATTAGGAATAAAGGAAGATGGCAAGCATATGATCTTAACAGTCCTCACCATGAAAAGGTACAGAAATGCAGAGCTTGCCACTCATTCTCACATGTATTTTGCAGTCTTCAGGCATGAAAGCAGCGTGTGAGCTGCGAGCCTGTTCTGTCATCACTGAGAAAATCAGCTGCTGCTCTTTCAATATTTACTCAGAACACATCTCGGATTCTATACTTGTTCTTGTACATTTATCCCCAGCAGACTAATGCCCCATGTCTCTGTTTTTAGGGATGGATCATTGCATGTGACCTGTACTGATCAAGGAACGGGAAAATCAGAGATGATTACTGTTGAAGTGGCTGCATAATATTACTTGGAAGGAGCCATGTTTATTGATGAGACACTTTCTCTTGTTCATTCTCTCTGTGATTGTCTTCCTCTCTTCTGGCTTCCATCAGGGGACGGTCGTACACAGTGCCTGTGTTTTCTCCCATGTACTACAGTATCTCTTCTACCGAGCTGCTGGACACTAGATATCGCACTGGCAAGGGAGGTCCATAATCCATGCACGGCATTATCTCTGTGTATACTGAAGTACAAACTAGCAGTTAGCATTACGTGTTAAGCTGGCAGGACTTAAGGATGTAAATATTGTGCATAAAGTTAACCCTTTAAATTAGAAAATGTTTTAAATGGTTAACTATGTAGAGGGTAAATCGGAAAATCATCTCCTTGGGTAAAACACTGTTTCCCTGAGAAAATGGGCTATTTATAGAATTTCCCACCCACCCACCCTCTCTGCAGAGGCATCCCAGGGAAAGGAAAAGGATAAGGGTGGCAGCTGCAATATCACGTGTAGTTTTCCAGGTAAAACATACCTGCTGAGAAAGGGAGGGGAAGTGTGAAGGTTTCTGGGGTACTTTTCCCTTAGGTAATTTTCACATGTGTGTGGAATCCATGTGTAAAAGGACCTGTGGGCTTTGCAGTAACGTGAGCACTAAGAAACTTGCCCCCTCAGGGGGGGAATTTTATGACAAGAAAACCAAAAAGTCCTGTTTGCTAAGGGCAAGATTGGCACCTAGGTGTCTTTATTAAATAATCTCCCAGAGCTATCCCCAATAATGCACAAAGTTACACCTATTCCCAAAAGATGTGCCTCGACATGTATATCGCCACCGTACCCTTGGGAATGCATGAAAGTAGGTACACACCTACCTCTTACATATGTATACCCTTGCATAAAATCCCTTTCCAGGTGTAAAACATGATTTAACCTTTGCACAATTGAAGGCCATGGGAGGAGAGCAGTCTGTAGCTTGCCCATACACTCCCCAATGTGGTCCGTTACTGGTCCAGCCCTGCTTCAAGACCAGGAAAGGGGAACTCATGCCAGCAGAAATTGGCATCTACTTTAGTATTTCACAACCTTGATCAGGGCTCACTTTTATTTTAAGTCATGAGGTTGCCCTATTTATAAAATGAAGAGCTGTAATAAATCAATGAATTGGATTTTGATAAAAATAATTGTGTAATCAAAATGATCGGATTAAACATTATAATGTCTGAAAATAACAGACCTTCTCAAAACATTTCTACACTCCTATGTGCTCTTACAGTTTTGTAAGGAATCCTTATCTGATTATCAATGTATCCTCGTTTAAGACACATTCCACATCTTACATCGTCATAGGAACTTAAAATATCAGAAAAGCTTTACCACTGCCACTCACTGAAATCTGAAGGAGAATATCTGCCCTCTCTCTCGCCTTCCCCTATCCAGGACAGTGTCCTTATCCTATTCTCTCTCTCCTAAGCCTAGGGACTTTTACTCCTTCCTACCAAACTTGACCAGAGCGCACACGTCCCTTCCACCACCCCAAGCTGTCTTTGCAACTCCCCCTCCCCCCACCCCAGTCTGTCGCAACTCCCCCTCCCCCACCCCAGTCTGTCGCAAAAGCTGGTCCCTTATTCTTCTCCTTTTCCTGCCCATCGGTCTCCAGACAGGTCCCTCTGCTTTCTTCAGATCACACAGCCCAGTGGTTTTGAAAAGAGCAGACCGTTCCCCTTCATGCCCAGACCAGAACCTGACAATCAGATGCCAGCAAAAGCGTCTTGAGCGTATTTATATCCACAGGTATCCAAACGGAACATATGTGCTGATGTAAAAAAGAAGAAATGCCATTGATGAAATCAACAATTCCTTGTTCCTTTCTGGTTTTTTTATTGTTAGTGGATGTAATAAAGGACTGGTATGAACTGGATGCGGTTGTTTGGTTTTTAATTTATTCGCTCTGTGCTTTTATTGCAGTGTAACTGCTGCTAAGCTCACAGGTGGACAGCAACTGAGCACCGAGCATCATAACAACCATTTAAAAATGATCTACAGTCTAAAGCACACATTGTATTTGCTAAAGGAGTACTGCCTACTCTTCCTGGCAAACTTCTAATTTTGCCTTGAGTAGGACAGCCAGGGCAAGGACTCGCTGGGGTGTTTCTTTCTAAGTTGGGGGTGTGTGCAGTGCACCAGAAACTGAAGCAGTGTTGCTCCAATCAGTCCTTAGGTCCTCCCAGCCATAATAAATATGATTGACAGAGAGCTGCATGCAAATCTTTCTCATGCATATTCAGTAGGGAATATGCTAGCAAGAGTTCAAGAATCAGTTTGAACACTACCGCACTAGTATAAACACGCCAAGCAGACAGGTTCTGAGTGCAGCCTTTAATAATCTTAGAGTTCTATATTGGAGAACTCCCACCTTCCAGAGCATCCTGCTAGACCAGTCCAGACAAGCGGGTTATCTTCCCCCAGCCTGTAGACCCTGAGAACTACCGCGACATTGCCACTGGTATAATAACCAGTGCAGCTAGAGGCACTCTTCAGTAATTTCTCTGTCTCAGCGCATAGTGGTTGCTTCAGTACATCTAAGGAGTTTTGGTTGAGGTGGATTAGAGCTGCTGCTGACCGTCAGGAGGACGTAAGGCAGTCCAGCAACGTCTCAGTCCTCGGGGGGGGGGGTTGCCTCTGCACTGCCTTAGACCTTCAGTGCCGTCAGATCAATTCCTCTCAGAACCTATTTGTCTTTTCTTCCCCCCCCCTTTTTTATTCCACTGAATTTAAAAAAAATGAGGTGATCCGTTAGGCAAACCCTGAGCTGGTGACTCCGGCAACTGAGCTGGCCCTCCTTGCCAAGTAGCCCCCCCCCCCCCCCCGTCCCTGCTGTACTTCAGGCTTGAGGCGGGGTTGGACAGGGGGGCCGGTAAGCCACGGCTGAAGACTGCAATTGTGAGTACCTGCTTGAACTTCATGCGTCTGTCTCGGTGGTAGAGGATTCAGGAGAGGCAGTTTACCCTGCGGCTGCTGCTTCGTGGCCTGGTTCCTGCCAAAGAAGCCTTCAGAAGTGCGCACATGCACGCGCCATCAGCTTGGGCTGCAGAAAGTGGTGCAATCTGCTAGTGTAACAGCTATGCGCCGCTGACCTGGAGGAGTCGTCTCCCATGCTGCCTGCAACTGCTGCCATGCTTTCAGAGGAGCCCCGGGCTGCCAAAACCGTGCATATGGTTTCTTCACTGCTAATGTTGTCAGGCAGCATGACGGGCCAGGTGGAGCCTTCTCTAGCGCTGCTGCCACAGGGGGAAGAAGAGACTGCCCCACTGTATGCACTGCCAGGGCAAGACTCTGATGTAGCAGAGTTTATTTCCATTGTCCGATGGGCATGGGCTATATGGCAGCCTTCAAGCTCCCCCTCTGTGCTTTCCCAGCCACAGGCTCCCGCCTCTGGGCTTGAAGCAGAAAGAGGCTTCAGGAGCTGAACCTGAGCTGGGTATGCCCCACTTGCGTAAGTCCCTGGCTTGGGCACTGGGGGTCCTCTATTTGCCTGAGAAGGACAAGGAAGATGAGGACTTGGCGACCTGGACCACTCATCTGCAGGCGTCTCCAGTCATGATAAGGGACATGGGTCACCTTGGGAAGAAGAGGAGGAGTCACGTATCATGTGCTTGTCCCGGGGGGAGGAAGTAGCACTCCTAATAGTGCAGGTGGCGTTAGAGCTGCGCATCCTGGAGCCTTTGGAGGGGACCACTCCTTCGGCCTTGGATCCTATTCTCGGGCATACAGACCCCCTTCCAGGGCCTTTCCCTTTCCGGTGGAATTACAACAGATGGTGTTGGAAGAAAGGGAGAAGCCGGACGCTACTCTGAGGGTGGCCCGCTGTCTGCATATTGGTCACAGGAGGACTTACAGTGATGGCTGTGCTACCCCAAGTTGGGCTCCTTGGTCAAGGCAGTGACCAAGCCATGACCATTTCTGTGGAGGGGGACACAGCGCTATGCAACACCAATGACCACAAGGTGGAGGGCCTCCTGAAGATGGCATTCTCAGCGTCCCACTGGCAGTCCAGACCTCAGCCTGTGGGAATCTGACAGCCAGAGCCCTATTTCGATGGATTCAGTTGCTGAGGATGAGAATTCAGTGCGGCTGGAGTTGGTGGCGGCATTCCTGACTGATGTCTTTTATGACCTCGCCTGGCCGCCCAGAGTATGGCAGAAGCCAATGTGGATCGGTGGTGGCTATGGCTACGGAATTGCTCAGTGGATGCGGTGTCCAAGGGCAGGCTGGCTAGTCTCCCCTTCAAGGGAGCCCTGTTGTTCGACGAGGATTTGGAAAAGCTCATGAAGGATCTCAATGAGGTCAAGTCTCAGCGCTTACCAGAGGACAAGCTGCAGTTGTCATCGAAGCAGTCATCCTCAACCGGATCCAGTGGTGCAAGGTCAGGGTTTTGGGAGTCCCACCACTACTCTCAGGGGTGAATGGCCACCTAGTCGAGTTCTGGCGTTTGCTCTGTACTTTTGCGGGTCCCGCAGGTTCCAGGGACCCTCCAAGAAATCTGCCTTCTCTTCCTGCACCTCACACTGATGGGCAGAGGGCCAAACCCAAGGTGCCAGAGATGGGGGGAGGGAAGGGGTGCCTGTAGCATTTTTGGCAAGAGTGGGCCAGCGTAACTTTGGACCAGTGGGTCCTGGACATTGCTGTGCAGGGCTACGCCTTACAGCTGGCCAAGCCCATTCAAGATGACTTCATGATGTTCCCGGCGGCGCTGCAGGAAAGTACACACCATCCAGCAGATGCTGCAGGCAATTGTTCCAGTGCCACCAGCCGAGAGAGGTTCCGACCAGTATTCCATCTATTTCATGGTGCTAAGGAAGGACGGCTTCTTCTTCCCTATTCTGGATCTTTAGGGAGTTGATCATTGTTTGAGTCCCTCTGTTCTACATGAAGACCCTGCAAGCTGTCATCCAGTCAGTGTGCCCAGGGAAGTTCCTGGCCATACTGGATCTCATGGAGACATACTTGCATTCCCATTCTCCTGGACCATCCACACTTTCTGTGCTTTACCATTCTGAGTCAATACTGCCATTTCTGTGTGCTCCCTTTCAGGCTGGCAACAGCACCTCAAACCTTCTCCAAGGGTGTGATGGTGGTTATGGCGGCAGCGTTCCGTCATGACTGCATCTGTATTCATCCCTACCTAGACAACTGGCTGATTCACACCAAGTCTCAGGAGATGGCCCTTCAATCAGTCCGGGAGGTGGTTCAGCTGTTAAAATGCTGGATCATCGATCACAGCAAGAGCTGTCTGGTTCTGTCTCAGGACTGCGAGTTTCTCAGCACTCAGTTTGACATGGTCCAGGGCAGGGTCTTCCTCACACAGGCCCGTTGGTGCAGGTTTTGCAGCCCGCTCCGTGCCTTTCTCGCTGTGCCCGTGAATTGGACCTGGAACTTTCTGCAGCTCCTAGGAGCAATGGTGGCCATGCTGGACCTTATCCATGGGCAAAGGCGCACATGAGGCCACTGCCACAGGCTCTGCTAGCTCGCTGGTCTCCCTGCTCCCAGGACTACGATAAATGCCTGCCACGCCTACACAGTGTACAAATCGGCCTCTACTGGTTGGACTCCCCTAGCAGTCTTTTGTGGGGGGGTACAGCTGGAAGCCACAGACTGGGTGTTAGTGACGACCAATGACAGTCTATCAGGGTGGGGTGCCCACTGTCTCGGTGTATTACTAATTAAAGATTTATTTGGATCAGCAAGGAATATTGAACTTTGCAAGGAAATTGAACTCTTGAGCCATTCTGCTTTGAGCCATTCTGTCTGTGAGAAATCATTCTGAGCCAGTTTGCTAGCCCAAAGACCAAAGCTGTATTTGCAGTCTGGTGAGAAACTGCTTACACATCTAGTCTGAGGGATACCTGAAAGACCAGGGAGGGGTCCCCACAATACCTGAAAGACCAAGGAGGGGTCCCCACAATGTTACCAGTATCTTATAGGCACAATCAATAGTCAAAGGACCGAATGTGGTACAGATGAATTTTGGCTATTGGTTATGTTGTTACCAGTATCTTATGGGCACAATCAATAGTCAAAGGACCGAATGTGGTACAGATGAATTTTGACTATTGATTATGCCACTATTGAATATGCCTCAGCAGTGAATATGCCTCAACAGTAACTATACATAACTACAGGAAGATGCTGGGAGATTCGGGAGGAGTCCTTCTCCTAGCAAACAAATGGAGACCCATTAGAGAAGACAAAAGAGCACTTCACCTAGGAGTCCTTCTCCTAGCAAACAAATGGAGACCCATTAGAGAGGACAAAAGAAGCCTGCCCGGAAACCAAAGTTCGGAGAGGGACTGGTCAAGCAAAGGTGGATGGGGTGGAGAGTGTCTGTGGGGAGAAGCTCATGTGTGAGGGCTAGCTGCAACACATTTGTGCCTATATAGGTACAGAGGGAGTCCAGAGCAGACAGAGCGTAGATCTGTTTGGCCATGCATGAAGAATCCCAGACTATCCCCAGCTTTCGCTGAGCGCTCCCAGCTGATGTGTAAAGGGGTGTCATGATACAGTTTGGTGAAGTATTCTTTGTAAATAGCTGCACTATCTCATAACTCTTTCAGTGAAGTATTATTCTTCTGTAATTAAGTGCTTTTAGTTATTATTCTAATTTCTTTCTAATTATCTTTTCTAACTACTCATGTGTAACTAAGAGAATTACTTGCCTTTCTGAATAAGTATCCTTGCTTTGTTTGTAAATAAACTGCATGTCTTCATTAACAAGGTGTGTTAGCCTTTGATGTAGTAAGACACTCGGTCAGACCGCCCAGGGTCTGTGATCGGCCATGGAGGCCCATCAATCGCTTGGAGGTGTGCAGCATCCGCTTAGCGTTGGTATGGTTCCTGCCCTTGTTTGGAAGAGCAAGCTTTCTGGGTCCTCTTGGACAATGCCACGGTAGCATTATGTGAATTGACAGGGGAGCACAAAGTGTCTGGGGGTGGCCTGTGAGATGCACCTGCTGTTTCCCTGGGCGGAAACTCACCTTCTGGCCATCTTGGTGCAGCATATCATGGGAGAAGAGAATGTCTAGACGGACTATGTCAGCCAAAACACCTTTGACCCTACTGAATGAGAGATGGCATGGTGAGTCTTCGAGTGCATTGTCTGGTGGTGGGGCTGTCCTGGCATGGATCTGTTGGCAACGCCAGCAAACAACATGTCAGTCTTCTTCAGTCAAACATATATATCACTCTGTATTCAAACTTGAAAGTATTTAGTATCTTATAAGTTGACTAAAAAAAATGCTCATTTGCAGGACAACTTCAGATCAAACTTACATTCGTATAAATGCAAGGTCTCAGACTCCTCGAGCAACCTCAACTGAAATTTGCCCTTGTTTGCATCAATGACCTTATTTTCAAGCAGTCGTACGAACGGTATAGAAAATTCAAAAAATAAAGTGAAACTGTGCTTAGCTTTCAAGACGATCCCCAACGCAATCCAACGCGCTTTTCTTGTGCGTTTCACCCAAGTGCGGTTTCTTCAGGGGGTAACTTTGAAAGCACTGTAATAGAAGCCAAGTTCATTAGATACATACTTTCCATTGTTTATGATGCAACTGATCAAAAAATGCTTTGGAAACCACAAACCTTAACAGATGTTCCTTCTCTAAGAGGTTTTCTTACAATCTCTACTTGAGCCTGCCGGCTTTTTGAAAGTGGCGCATGCGGGCTAGATTTATATAGTCTTTTTTTTTAACTGATACTTGTAGCTGAGACATCATCAAGTGAATCCCAGCTGAGTCGTTCAGGTGCAAACCTCCCATTCAACGCGTGCGTTCAATCCTCCCGGAAACACTGATCCGAGCATATGGATCCAGCGTTGTTCATACCACAATAGTCTGATCTTTTGCCTTCCCTTCTTTCGCTGTCTTTACCTGAACGATGCAAAAGCACCGTTACTCCTCATACGCATGCTGTAGCCGTAAACAATGATCTACTATAGGTGCTTCACGATTTTGACATTTCAATTTACTTTTGTGTTCATTAATCCGTATTTTAAATGCTCGGATGGTTTTCCCAACGTATATCAAGCCACATGGGCATAAAATACAATAGACCACATATGTAGACAGACATGATGTCTGATTTTTTTAATCGGTATGTCTGACCATGATAATCAAATTCTCTTGTTTCTTTAATAATAAAGCAGATGTTACATAGTCCGCATTTTTTATGTCCGGATAGTTCAGATTCATTCCGTCTCCGATAGTGGATTTGTGTAGTCTTCTTCAGTCTGTAAAAGACATTGGCTGCAGCCAGGGTGGATGCTTTGATCTAGTCATGGCCTAAGGGCCAGATGTTATATGTTTTCATGCCGTGGTCCATGATCCCTCGGGTACTCTGTCAGATAGAGCACAACCTGAGTTAGTGGCTCCAGATTGGCCGAGGCAGCCCTGGTACATGGATTTCTGTTGGGCTTCAGGTGGCTCCCTGTCTGCCACTGGGAATCTCAGGGGGCCTCTTATTTATTTATTTTTATTTATTTATTTTATTCTCTTATATACCGCGCTATTCTGCATCAGTGCGGTTTACATTGAACAAACTGAAATTACATTGAACAGGGCATTATAACTTGGAGATAACTATTTTACAGGGAACATGGGCTATGGAGGGTTAAGTGGCTTGCCCAAGACCACAAGGAGCACCTGTGGGAGTAGAAACCCCAGTCCTTCCGGCCCAAGGTTGCTGTCCTCTAGTGAGATTTGAACCACCGACCTTCTGGCCCGAAGTACCTTGTCCCAACCACTAGGCCACTCCTCCACTCCTTATGGCAGCAGCCTGTCCACATGTACAACCCGGCTCCCTTCTCACTTACAACCTGGCTATTGAAAGGTAGCAACTGATGTGGAAGGGTTATTCACCAGCAGTGGTTGACACCCTCTTGCATGCTTGGCATCCTGCCACCTCTTTGAGCATTTATATTGTGCTCAGCAGATGTTGCCCTGGAAGGCACAGCTTTTGTCCATCCTCGCCTTTCTGCAGGAGGGGTTTCAGAAGGGTCTCACCTCGAGCTCTCTGAAGGTGCAGGTGGTGGTTTTCGGGGCGGTCTCTGGCCTGTCATAGCGATGTGGGGCATTTCCTGTGGGGTGTCTGGTCCGTGTAGCCAGTGGTGTCACCTTGGGATTTAACGATTGTGCTCCATGCCCCGGCTTGAGGGCTGTTCAAGCTGCTGAATCAGGCTACTCTTAAGTCCCTTAATTTAAAGATTGTGTTTCTCATGGCTATGACTTCAGTGTGTTGGGTCTCTGAGCTATAAGCATTGACCTGTTGGGATTCATTCCTGGCATTTTAAGAGGAAGGTGTCACCTTGAAGACCCATGCTATCCTTCCTTCTCAAGGTCCTCTCAACTTTTCATATCAATCGGGTGATTTCCTTGCCATCCTTTTCCTGGGAGCACTGCACTGGTAAGGACCAGCATCTTCGTTATTTGGATGTTCGCAGTGTCTTGCAGAGCAACTTGATGGAGAGTAATGCCTTTTGCCTGTCGGATCACCTGTTTGTAGTGGGACTGACTGCTAAAATAGATGAGAGCCCCCCTCCTGTATGCGAAGAGAGCTGCATGCCAAACCTTTGTCCAACCCCACCCGCAGGAAGGCAAGCATGTCCGGCACTGAGGCTGAGAGAGGAGGACAGCCATGCTCTGAGCACCAGTCCTCAAAGACCCTCCACACTCGAATGTAGGTGAGAGAAATGGAGCGCTTCCGGGATTTAGCAATGTGGAGATGATTGAGGTTGAATAACCTTAGCTCCTCAACCGAGCCCTCTCAAGAGCCAAGCCATAAGCAAGAATTGAGACACCTGAGGCATTAGAATTGGACCCTGCAACAATAGATCTTCCTGCACGGGCACGCGCCAAGGGTGATCAGCCACCAGCCAGATTAGGTTGGCATACCATGACCGTCTCGGCCAATCGGGAGCTCTCACAAGTACCAGCCCCAATGTGCATCGATTCAACCTGACCTATGAGTGCCCACAGAGGAAAGACTTAGAGCAGCCTCTCTGCTTGCCACTGTTGCACTAGAGCATTGAGCCCCCTCTGACATGTGCTCCCTTCTGCTGTAAAAATGCTCCGCCTTGGCGGACTCTAAGGTCACCATCAGATCCATAATTGGGCACCCTCAGTGGCACTCAAGCTGAGCAAAGACTACCTTATTGAGGGTCCACTCTCCTGGATCCAACCAGACCCAATGGAGGTAGTCAGCTGCCGCATTGTCCTTGCTGGCCACATGAGCTGCAGAAAGTGCCTGGAGATTGGCCTTCACCTGTTCCAACAAGGGGCCTATTTCCTCTTCCAGCTTACACTGCTTGTGCCTCCTTGTCAACTGATATACGCCACTGCGGTGGCATTGTCTGAAAGCACTCTCCCGGCTCTCCCCCGCAAGAAGGGCTGGGACTGCTGCAATGCCAAAAACACCACCCTCAGTTCTAACTGATTGATCGGCCATTTTCTTTCCGGTGGCGACCAGAACCCTTGGGCTATCTGGGCCTCACAATGCCCCCCCCCCCTCCTGACAGACTCGCATCTGTAGTCAGAGGGATCCACTCCAGGTTCTCTAATGGCATCCCTGTCAAAAGCTTGTCTGACCGTAGCCACCAGCGCAGTGTCACTTGCACTGACTACAGACATAGCAACGGATGAGTGATTTGGTGATGCTGAGCTTGACCATCTTTGCAACAGCGCTATCTCTATTGTCACGGCCATTGAACCTAGCAGCTGCAGGTAATGCCACACCTTGGGCAAGATCATACAGTGAAATTGATGGATCTGTATTTGCAGAGAGACCATCCTGTCCTGTGGCAGGTACACTCTCCCTTTATCCGTCTGCAACAGAGCTCCTAGGTATACCAAATCCTGAGATGGCTGGAGCTGGTTCCTGGCAAAATTGACAACCCAGCCCAGGCTGCAAGTAGGTTATGGCTCACACTGTGGCACATGCGCTTTCGTCCTTGGACTTTGCCCGGATGAGCAAATCATCTAGGTAGGGATGCAGCTAGAATCCCCTCATGCTGGAGCCCCGCTGCCTTGGTGAACGTATGGGGGGCGGTTACCAACCTGAAAGGCAAAGCCTGAAACTGACCCATGGGCACCACAGACCTTAGGAGCTGCCGATGCTCTGGCCAAATGGGAATGTGCAGGTATGCCTCTGTGAAACCTAGTGAGGTCAAGAACTCACCTGCCCTGACCACCACTATAACCGAGTGGAATGTCTCCTTGTGGAAGTGGGGCACCCTTAATCAGTGATTTACATGCTTGATATCCAGTATAGGGTGGAATGATGAACCTTCCTTCTTGGGGACCACAACTGCTCTGTCCTTTGGGCACCTCCACCACTGCCTGCAACTCTAGCAGGCATCGCAGTGTCCTGTACAGCCTCGTGCTTCTGAGGGGCCCTGTATGGAAAGTTGACAAAGGCGTCCACAAGCGGTTGGGCAAACTCATAAGAACATAAGACATGCCATACTGGGTCAGACCGAGGTCCATCAAGCCCAGTATCCTGTTTCCAACAGTGGCCAATCTAGGTCCTACGTACCTAGCAATATCCCCAAAAGACAAAGGTTCCACATTGCTTGTACTGGGTCAAGCATTGATATCCTGGGTCCCTTTTTAATAGTGGTTTATGGACCTTTCCTCCAGGAACTTGTCCAAACCTTTTTTAAACCCAGCTATACTAACAGCCCTTACTACATCCTCCGGTAACAGATTCCAGAGTTTGATTACACGTTGAGTGAAAAAATATTTTTTCTTATTTGTCTTAAATAGTTTACCCTGTAGCTTCATTACATGTCCCCTAGTCTTTCTATATTCTGATAGCGTAAACAATTGATCCACGTTTATCCGTTCCACTCCATTCATTAATTTATAGACCTCTATCATATCTCCCCTCAGCCGTCTCTTTTCCAGGTTAAAGAGCCCTAACCTTTTTAGCCTCTCTTCATAGGAGTAGCCTTCCATCCCCTTCACCAATTTGGTGGCTCTTCTCTGTACTTTTTCTAATAACGCTATGTCCTTTTTAAGATACGGCGACCAGAATTGCACACAATATTCAAGGTGCGGTCGTACCATGGAGCGATACAGAGGCATTATAATATCCTTTGTTTTATTCTCCATCCCTTTCTTTATGATACCTAGCATTCTATTTGCTTTCTTGGCCGCCGCTGCACACTGGGCGGAGGGTTTTAACATGTTATCCACGATGACTCCTAAGTCCTTTTCCTGGGTGGTGGTTTCTAATGTGGAGCCTTGCATCGTGTAACTATAGTGTGGGTTGTTCTTTCCTAGGTGCATAACTTTGCATTTGTCCACATTAAATTTCATCTGCCATTTGGATGCCCAGTCTTCCAATTTATCCAGATCCTCCTGCAGTTTTCCACAATCCTCTTGGGTTTTAACAACTTTAAACAGTTTTGTGTCATCTGCAAATTTGATAACCTGACTAGTTATTCCCTTTTCCAGGTCATTTATGAATATGTCAAAAAGTAGCGGACCCAGTACAGATCCCTGGGGTACTCCACTATTCACTTTTTTCCATTGGGAATATTGGCCATTTAGCCCTACCCTCTGCTTTCTATCTTTTAACCAGTTCCCGATCCACAATAGTACACTGCCTCCTATCCCATGACTTTTTAGCTTTGCCAAAAGTCTCTGATGGGGGACCTTGTCAAAAGCTTTCTGGAAGTCCAGATACACTATATCAACCGACTCACCTTTGTCTACCTGTTTATGCACACCTTCAAAGAAACAAATCAGATTAGTAAGACAAGATCTTCCTTGTCTAAAGCCATGTTGGCTGTCTCCCATTAGGCCATGACTATCTACATGTTGTGTAATTTTGTTCTTTATGATGGTTTCTACCATTTTCCCTGGTACTGACGTCAGGCTCACCGGTCTGTAATTTCCCGGGTCACCCCTGGAACCTTTTTTAAAAATTGGTGTTACGTTGGCGACCCTCCAATCTTCAGGTATTACAGATGATTTTAATGAAAGTTCACAGATTACCAATAGCAGGTCTGCAATCTCATATTTCAGTTCTTTCAACACTCTGGGATGTATACCATCCGGTCCAGGTGATTTGCTACTATTCAGTTTATCAAATAGTTGTAATATATCTTCCCGGTGTAGCGATATTTCTCTCAATTCCTCTGCAGTATCACCTTTAAATACCACTTCAGTCATGGGTAACATCCCTACATCTTCCTCAGTAAAGACCGAAGCAAAGAATTCATTCAGTCTCTCTGCTATAGCCTTGTCTCCTCTTACTGCCCCTTTTACCCCTCTATCATCTAACGGTCCAATTGGCTCTCTCACAGGCCTTTTGCTACGAATGTACTTGAAAAAGTCTTTATTTTGTGTTTTCGCTTCCGTAGCAAGTTTCTTCTCAAATTCCCGCTTTGCCTGCCTTATCAATGCTTTGCATTTAACTTGCCAGTGCTTGTGTTGTTTCCAGTTTTCATCATTTGGCTCTTTTTTCCATTTCCTGAAGGTTGCTTTTTTGGCAGCAACAGCCTCTCTGACCTCACCTTTAAACCATGCTGGCAGTTTTTTGGACTTTCTTCCACTCTTCTTAATGCGTGGAATACAGCTGGTCTGGGCTTCGAGGATAGTATTTTTAAATAACACCCAAGCTTGCTGTAAGTCTTTAACCTTTGGAACCGCTCCTTTTAGTTTTTTCCTAACTATATTCCTCATTCTATCATAGTCTCCCTTTTGAAAGTTAAAAGGTAATACTGTGGATTCCTTTACTATCTGTCCTCCACTAATTAAATCAAACATGATCATACTATGATCACTATTGCCAAGTGGTCCCAACACCCTTATTTCTTGCACCAGATCTGGCGTTCCACTAAGGATTAGGTCCAGTATGGCTTCCCCTCTGGTCGGTTCATGAACCAGCTGCTCCAAGAAGCAGTCATTTATTCCATCTAGAAACTTTATCTCTTTAGCTTGTCCTGCTGTGACACTGACCTAGTCGATACCGGGGTAATTGAAATCACCCATTATTACTACTCTGTTGTGACTTTTGTTAGCTTCCTTGATTTCTTTGAGCATTTCATCATCCATTTGTTCATTCTGGCCAGGCGGTCGATAGTATACTCCCACTGCCATCGCCTTCCCCTTCATAAATGGGATTTCAATCCATAGAGATTCTACAGCAAATTTTGTTCCCTGCAAAACTTTAATCCTTTCTGACTCAATGCCCTCTCTAACATAGAGCGCAACCCCTCCACCAATTTGATCAGCTCTATCATTACGATATAGTTTGTATCCAGGTATCACAGTGTCCCACTGGTTATCCTCCTTCCACCATGTCTCTGAGAGTGCAATCATATCTAACCTCTCATTTAGTGCTATATATTCTAACTCTCCCATCTTATTGTTTAGACTTCTAGCATTGGCATACAAGCATTTTAGAGACTGTATTTTATTCTTATTAATCTGGCTATTGGTAGGCAGGGGTAATTTGGAATCTTTATGCTCTGTCTGCTCCTTACTCAAGGGCATTTGGGCTACTATACCCCCTTTTGGAACCTCACTGCTTTTGGTAGTATCCTTCAAGGATACCTTTGTCCGAACCATGCGCTCCTGGGTGACTGTCGGCTTTCCCCTATTTTCTAGGTCCTTCTTGGATGATTTCCAGCACCCACTGGTCAGAAGTGGTCCTGATCCAGATGTTGTAAAAGTCCTGCAGTTGACCTCCCACAGGAACCAACCCCTCCTGAACTTTCCTGGCATCTCTGTGTTTTCTTGTTTGACGAGGGAGTGGAGGTGTAGAAGCCCCAGCTTCCCCCTCGAAAGGCATGCCCCCTTGATGGGAACCATCTTCTCTGAGGGTGCAAACTGCACAGCACGAAAACGCCAAAATCCCCATGGCTGGCCACACAGAACAAACCACCTGATTGTCTTCCGGAAGCCGGCCTCCCTGAGATCTTTCACCAATGTATCGAGACCCTCACCAAACAGCAGCTTCCCACGAAAGGGACGTTTGCTGAGCCATGATTTTGAGGAAATGTCTACTGCCCACTTACGCAACCACAAGTATCATTGCGCAGTCACCACTGAGGCTGTGACCTTGGACAATCCTCTACTCAGATCATAAAAGGTGTCCGCCAAGTAGGCTGCCCTGGACTCTGAGTTCGCCGCCTCTGGCAGAAGCGACTACAAGTCTGTTGTGCCTTCTGGCACCATCTGCACCCAATGCAGACAAGCCAGGCCACGAATGCCCCACACATTGAGGCCTGTAAGGTTAGCACATTAATCTCAAACATCTACTTAAGGAGGATCTCCAACTTTCAATCCTGTATATCCTTGATCACCAACCCACCTTCCACTGGGATAGTTGTTGTCTTCGTGACCACCACCACCACGGTGGCATCCACCCTGGGAAAGTAGAAAAGCTCCTTATCCCGATCCGGTAGTGGATAGAGCCAGGCCATAGCTCGTGTACTCTTAAGAGCTGCCTGTGGGATGTCCCATGTGTCCTGAATCATCTGTTTGACCACCAGCTGCAGCAGAAAAACCATCTTTGACCGCATGAAACAATGGGTCCTCCAGCAGCTCTTTCTCCACTGGGGCATCAGCTGCCATATTAAGAGCCTTAGCGGAAGGCATGATTAATGTTGCTAACTTCTCTCTATGGAAAACACAAACAATGTAAGATTCTTCCCCCTGTGGGATCTCGCCTTCCTCAAGCTCCAAAGCCCCTGCCCCTGAATCCTCTGCTTCATCTGAATGAACTGAGTCCAGGTCTTCCTAAGGGTCCGTTTCCAGGTGCTTTCTATGAGGGCCGGCTCCTGATATGCCCTTGTCTGAGGCTCTCTTGGGGATGAGGTTCACTTCCTAGCTTTCCCCTGCCAGCCCACCGGTCCCTCTTCACCACGCTGCCTCATGCAAAAGGTCCTGTGTATGAGCAGAACAAAGTTAGGTGAAATATTCCCTGGGAGTGAATCTGTGGATGAATCTTTAGATGTGGATGGGCTAGGGGGGCCTAGGCCCTCTCTGTCTAGGTTCCAGTACCGGTGGAACAGGACTAAACCCTCCTCCAGTACCAGAGGGGCTACCCTGCCAGGGGCTGGAAAAGACAGACACTCTAGCGGGGGAAGGTTTTTCTGCTCCTCAAGAAGCTTGGTCCATTCTCCCTTCCAAGCAACCTTCCTTGGCTGACCTGGCTTCTGCCTGACAATCGTGGCCAAGACTGATCCCCGATGAAAGCCACACACTAGGCAATTGGATCTAGAGAGTATAATCTTGATACTGTAGTAAATCTACTCTGTTCTGAGGTAACCCACAGGCCGGAATGCCCCTTGGCCTAGGTCTAGCTCTCCTATATGAAACACTAGCAACTCTGGAGTAGCAAGGAAAAGATTCCCCCAGTGCTCCTGCTTCCACAGTGTGGGATGTTCCAGGGCCGTAGGGAGGGCAGCATACGCAGTGTCTATGCCCCCCTTGTGATTGAGGACCCTGAACAATGGTAGCAGTTCCTTCCAAAATTGGCACTCCCCTCGTATTCCCAGCAATCCTCTGATAACACCTCTGAGGCAATGTGCACTCTCCTCTACCCCTTACAAGCAGGAAAACCCCCTCTGGTGTGGCCATCTGATGTTCCCCTGACAGCTCAGCTTTAATGGTGCTGGCCTCCTGGAGTGTACACACATGCTGTTATGTAGGGGCTTGTCCTGTCAGCAGCTGCTTACCCCAAATCAAAAGTGGCAGCTACCGAGCCCCTTTTCTCTCCCTGTACTGGGCCCTCAATGCCTCCTGAAGGGCTTTTCTGCCTGCTGGTTCTGTGCTCCCTCTTTTTTTTAATGCACAGTTGACTTTATTTAGGGGACAAAAGTCCCTCCAACAAGCAGAAGGGCCAGCTGTGCATACAACCACACTTAGGGACTCAGTGAAGGGACAACTGTCTATGAGATTACCTCTCTCCAGCTGCTTGAGATGGAGCTAGTGAGGGATGTTTGGTGGTGCCAGCTGACTTTCTCTGGTGAGGTCAGAGAATTCTGACATGCTCAGTCTCCATGCTGCTGGTGCGAAGTGACTACCCACAGGTAATGGGACTGACCTGGAGGAACGATAAGAAACATGGGCTTGGAACCTGAGCGAGGGAGCCAGATTTTGGAGGCCTTTCCTCCCCTGGTCGGATGCCCTCAGTGGGGTCTATGATAAAGATACACATAGATGGTGAGCATGAGACTTCCTGACTTGAGGAAAGGTTTTAACCTTCAAAAGCTAGTCTACAAATGTATTCAGTTGGTGCAATAAAAAGGTATCACCTTGTTTTCCTATTTTGTTTATTCAGTTATTGAACTAGAACAGCTTATCACACTTCTGCTTTTGGATCCTGAGCCCCTTACTCTCCTGCTTCCTACCTCCAGTACCTGTATCTTTATCAAATCCTCTAGCCATCGCTTGTTGTGTTGTGTGTATTATCTAGATTGCAAGCTCTCTAGAGCAGAGGCTGTCCCTTACATGTACGCATACAGTGCTGCATCTAGGGTCAGGCTCAGCCGTCTGCGTTGCTGGTTTTACCTACAGTCACTGTTCCCTCTAAGCTGTGTGCGTGTGCACACACCTCGCAGAGTGAGCGCACATACTTTACAACAGAGCGCACAAAAATTATGGCTCTGATTCTGATAGAAAACAACACAGACGTCTTAAAATTTAAAAGTTATGATTGTAATTACTAGAAATTTCCCGCTTCATTTAGTAATCGTCTATTTTCATTTAATTTGATTAAAATCAATGTGGTGTACATGCTGTATTCTGACGTGTAGTCAAATTTTAAAGTATATAACTCCGAGTGTCGTTAGGTGGGGCACAAAATTTAACCTTCCTTCAAAAGCTGCACACAGCCTACAGAAAATTAGAGGGAACATTGCCTACAGTATCAGCTTCTGTCCCTGTCTTACTGCTTCACGCTAGGGCAAAGTACGTCTTCCCCCTTTTCTCTTCTGCTTGCTTTTTTTTTTAATTATTACTGTCCAGCTTCCCGCGGAATCTGGTCTTTTTTATGTATTCTAGCCGCGGAGACTGGAAGTCGCGCATAGATAATGCTCTTAATGCGCGTCTCCGTTGGTGCTGCCTGAAGAGGGCGCAGTAGTAGCAGTAGCATGTGGTCTGCGTCTGCCTCGCTCCCGACCTGGATCTCTGATGAGCGCAGCCCGCACGTGTAAAACTGTCACGTCCGTAAAAGGGCGCGAGCTGCAGCACAACTCTCCGGCTTCTAAGACCTCACGTGTTCGCCGTCCGGACCTCGGCGCATGCGTACCGCCCGCTCTGCCGCGTACCCTTCTGGCCGCCCCCGAGATGGGCGTGGTTTGGCTTCGGACCGATTCTCGGATTGGACAGATTTCAGGGTGGGTGGGGTTTGGAAGCAGATCGGTGTCGTCATGAAATTTTGAATGAGAGCAGGAAGATGGCGGCGAAACGAGGAGGTGAGGAGAGCGCGGGCAGCGAAGGGGGAGGGTCCGGCCGTTTCCCGGTAACGTCCCCGCGGCTTTCAGCCCCTGGTTAGTGCTTGTGAGTCATTCGCTTGCCAGCTGACTGGGGCTGACGTCTATATGTACAGCGCTGCGTACGCCTCGTAGTAAGTTCCCCAGTTCCGGGGCGAGGGGTTTTGCCAGTTCTGGTTTTAAGTTTGCAGCGCGTTGCATTCTGGTATTTGTAGTCCTTGATTTTGCGCATTGGCATCAGTGCTGCAGGTCCCATATTGCATTATAGGAGATTGTCAGAAATCTCATTTCTGGAACTGGGTAAAACGTGGCAGCTCTGATCTATGTTCTGCGAGCGCAAAATCCAAAGCGGAGCTTCAGAGATGCTCCTTCCTGTTATTCTCCAGTACATTAGACTCGTTAATGGCAACAAGTTACCAGAAGGGTCCTGGAGAAAAACCACAGAGCAGGTCTGCACATGGGAAGCCTCAGGGGTGCTCAGCTTGTGCGCCTGTCAAGTCTGCCTGCAGCTTTGCTATCTCCCTTTTCTTATTCAATGTGGGGCATATTTACTAAAGAGAGTTACTTTGCATTGCGTGGAGCTAAAAAGTAACACGGGGTATCCCACATTAGCTGGGTAGCACATGACGGGATGGGGCAGCTCAGGGTGGCATGCTTTGTGGTGGGTATGCTTGCACTAGCTGATTCCGTGGGTGATGTTATGTTCCCCCAGTGCATGGTGCTGCATCCTTGCACCTTGGAAGTAAGCATATGCTCCTCCTTCCCCATCTCCGCCATGCTGGGAATGTGACCCACATGCGGATTACTTGGAAAGGTTTTAGTAAACATGCCCCTTAATGTCCTTAATAACTCTCCATGAGTTTGATTTGTTTGTTTTTGTATGAATTTTAGCAGGACTTAGTCATGCAAGTTTATTTATTTATTTGATTTCTCTTATATACTTAGAGTTGCCAACTGGCTCCAGATGCGCCCCACACACTTGGTTTACCCCACTGCATGCAGGGACATATAGTTCTGATTTTTCCATTGCATTCCATAAGAAAAGCAAGACTACATGTCCCTGCATGCAATGGGGTAAACCCAGGACTGGATCGAGCCTGTCAGGCGCATCTGGAACCAGTTGGCAACCCTATATATACTGCGCTATTCAAATCAGTGTGATTTACATATAACAGAACATATACAATGCAGGCGGGCTGTATTGTATGTACAATGAACAGGGACTATAACTGGGGTAACTATCTACAATAGTAACAATCTGAGCATACTAATTTACATGGAGTGGCTCCAGTGAGGTTAGCTGCTGGACAGTGTGCTGGGTGAGTGGTTGGAGAGGTCCTGGAGCTTGGGGGTGTCTGATTGCGAGCTGTCTTCTGAGTAGTACTGTAAGAATAGGTGGTGCTTCAGCGCCTTCCTAAATTGGGCCAGGTCGGTGATTGCTCGGATGGCTTTAGGGAGGGCATTCCAACATCTGGGTGCATAAAGCATGAACGCTCTATTGGATGTCGCATGGGTGCATTTCATTATTTCGTTCGGTGTTATCAGTTTATTGACAGTTGCGGATCTTCTGGATCTGGTCGGGGGTGTGATGTGGATTAGCCCAGTGATGGAGGTGGTAGGTTGGTTGTTTATGGCCTTAAAGGTCATTACTAGGATCTTGAAAATTAGTCTGCCGTGGATTGGTAGCCAGTGGAGTTGTTTCAGCATTGGTGTAATGTGGTCTATTCTTGAGACTCCGTATAGAATTCTGGCGGCTGAGTTCATTGCCAGCTAGAGTGGGTTCAGAGACACCTGCGGGAGTCTGTGTAGGATTGCGTTAGCATAGTCAAAATGTGGGATTACGAGAGCTTGATAGACTGTGCGGAAGTCATCTGGGTCCGATAGAGGTAACAGATGCCGTAGTGTCCATACTTTATGGTATATCGCCTTAACTGTGTTTCCTACGTGGGTTTTTAAGTCCAGCCATTGGTCCAAAGTGACCCCTAGGTAGCGGATTGTGGGTTTGGCAGTCGGCTCGAAATCCTCCACCTTTAAGGAGGGTGGAGGGGTGAAACCTTGGTTCCTTGTAATGAAGAGGACATCTGTCTTCTTGTGGTTTATTCAGAGATTTTGAGTATGGAGTATTGTTTACCTTATCAGAATATAGAAAGACTAGGGGACATGCAATGAAGCTACAGGGTAAACTATTTAAGACTAATAAAAGAAAATATTTTTTCACTCAACGTGTAATCAAACTCTGGAATTTGTTACCGGAGGATGTAGTAAAGGCTGTTAGTGTAGCTGGGTTTAAAAAAGGTTTGGACAAGTTCCTGGAGGAAAGGTCCATAAACCATTATTAAGAAGTGACCGAAGATATCAATGCTTGACCCAGTACAAGCATTGTGGAACTTGTGTCTCTTGGGGAAACTGCTAGGTACATATGACCTAGATTGGCCACTGTTGGAAACAGAATACTGGGCTTGATGGACCTTGGTCTGACCCAGTATGGCATATCTTATGTTCTTATGAGCCAGTCAGCAACAGCATCAAAACAGCTTGTTAGTGGGGAGAAGTTGGGCTGGTCCATTGAGAATGGCATGTAGAGCAGCACGTCGTCTGCGTATATCAGGCAGGCGACGTTAAAAGAGCGGATCAGGGCACAGATGGGCTGCATGTATATGTTGAACATCAGTGCCAATAGCAAGGAACCCTGTGGTACACCCTGTTTTTGTTGGAAGGGTTCTGAGGTTGATGTGCTGGTTCTTATGTGCTGCCATCTGTTGGTCAGGTAGGATTTGCCCCAGTTTAGAGCTGAGTCCTGTATTCCCTTTTCTTCGAGACGTCCCAGTAGGAACTCGTGGCTCACAGAGTCAAAAGCCGCTGCGATATCCAAGAAGATAAGGGCAAACCCTTGTCGGATGTTGTCAATTCCTAGTATTATTGTATTGAAGAGGGTGGTTAGGAGGGTTTTGACGCCATGTGCTTCTCTGAATCCATGCTGACATGGATCTAACGGTGCGGCCGTCTTGATATGGTGTTGAATTTGGCGTTGGACTACCTTTTCTGTTATCTTGGTGAGAAGTGGGATGCTTGAGATTGGTCAAAAGGATTTGACCTTCAGGGGGTCCAGTTTGCTGTTTTTCAGCAGCGGTCTGATGGAGGTGTGTTTCAGCCTTTGTGGGAATGAACCTGATGAGAATGAAAGATCCATGAGTTTGGTCAGAAACTGGCTGAGATCACTGCATAGATTTTTTATCCAGAACGCTGGGCAAGGGCCATTCGGTGCGGTGGTGGTGTTGATGGATGTGATGGTGTCCTCGATGTCTCTCTTTGACAGGGTGGTGAATTTGGTCAGTGGCATTGGATGGGGGGGCTGTGTAAAGTGGTGGGGCTTGTAGTCTTGTTGGTTTGCTGAGATTTTGATTGGAAATAGTCTGAAAATTCCCGTGGTTGAGGCAAGCTAGGTTGGTCTGGGGATGGTTCTTTTGCTAGGGACTTCACTATATTGAAGAGGTCTTGTGGTTTGCTCAACGACCGTTTCAGAAGGTCCGTATGGAATTGCTTCCTCCTCTCCATTATTACTTCTCGGTGCTTTCTTAGGTGTAAGTTATATGCACTCCGGGCTTCGGTGGAGTGTGATCGGCACCATCGTCTCTCTAGCTTACGTAGGTGGAGTAGTGACGACCACAGCTCAGTGGCATACCATGGGGCAGGCTCTCTTCTCCTTGGTGGTTTGTTCATGGGTGGGAGCTGAGCGATGGCACTGAGGCTGTCGTCCCAGCTAGAGATCACAGTTTGGATTTAAGCAGGTGTCCCTTGAGTTTTATGGTGTTGTATTGTTGCCAGAATTTGCTTTTTACATGTGCTGTAAAATCTGAACATAAAAAAGACTGACCACATTCTACTAGTATTACTGAGTTTTTAGGTTAGCGATATTGAAGTTGCCTACTCTTACCATGGGACATAGCTGTGACCAGGAAGGACAAAGCGAAAAGTCATAAAATACTGTTAACTAACCTTTCCACCAAAACATACAAACATATGTTATAAAAATAACACCGCTGGAACCTTCACTTTGGTAATGAAAGAATACGTCAGAAGCTGGAGTGGTCTAAGTTGTTTTTAAAATAATATAAGAGTGGATATATGAATAAGCAGTAGACATATGGACTAATAGTACTTTGTTTTAAATTATAAATGTATTTTTGCTACTTTGAACAGTTCATCACATTTAATAATTTTGGTATGTACAATACAGTGGGGAAGTCAGGATTAAAACTGGTCTACCTTAACAGTTGCTAGTATTCAAACAATTTTTTCCATCTTTTACACACAATGTATTAAAAATTCTGTTTCCTTTATAGTATTGGTTACCTGCTTTTCTTATTTCAGTAAACATGGGGGCATGCTTACTAAAGTGCTGCAGACAGCATGGGACTAAGGTGCGGGGTGTTATTACCGCAACAGGGTGAGGACGTGGTACAGAAGCAATGCTACAGTGGGCGCATCAAGTCATGCGATAGTAGCGACCATGCATCAGATGTGCTGTGAAGGCAAGTGCTATGTGCACCCTGTATTTGCATACTGACAGTGCAGTGCAGCCCACCCCCCAACAGAGGTACGCCATTAGATCCACAGAACCGTGATGTGTGGAGGGTGGGAACATTTCTCCATGACTCAGAAACACAGCAGTACCATCCTGTGAGTAAGCTGCCCACCACCCCCAGCAGAAAGAGCCCTCCATCCCGCCAATGGATCACAGTGAAGGACAGAGAAGGCTGACTAGGAGCTGTCCACCACCCCCAGCAGAAAGAGCCCTCTATCCCGCCAATGGATCACAGAGAAGGCTGACTAGGAGCTGCCCACCACCCCCAGCAGAAAGAGCCCTCTATCCCGCCAATGGATCACAGAGAAGGCTGACTAGGAGCTGCCCACCACCCCCAGCAGAAAGAGCCCTCTATCCCGCCAATGGATCACAGTGAAGGACAGAGAAGGCTGACTAGGAGCTGCCCACCACCCCCAGCAGAAAGAGCCCTCTATCCCGCCAATGGATCACAGTGAAGGACAGAGAAGGCTGACTAGGAGCTGCCCACCACCCCCAGCAGAAAGAGCCCTCTATCCCGCCAATGGATCACAGTGAAGGACAGAGAAGGCTGACTAGGAGCTGCCCACCACCCCCAGCAGAAAGAGCCCTCTATCCCGCCAATGGATCACAGTGAAGGACAGAGAAGGCTGACTAGGAGCTGCCCACCACCCCCAGCAGAAAGAGCCCTCTATCCCGCCAATGGATCACAGAGAAGGCTGACTAGGAGCTGCCCACCACCCCCAGCAGAAAGAGCCCTCTATCCCGCCAATGGATCACAGAGAAGGCTGACTAGGAGCTGCCCACCACCCCCAGCAGAAAGAGCCCTCTATCCCGCCAATGGATCACAGTGAAGGACAGAGAAGGCTGACTAGGAGCTGCCCACCACCCCCAGCAGAAAGAGCCCTCTATCCCGCCAATGGATCACAGAGAAGGCTGACTAGGAGCTGCCCACCACCCCCAGCAGAAAGAGCCCTCCATCCCGCCAATGGATCACAGTGAAGGACAGAGAAGGCTGACTAGGAGCTGCCCACCACCCCCAGCAGAAAGAGCCCTCTATCCCGCCAATGGATCACAGTGAAGGACAGAGAAGGCTGACTAGGAGCTGCCCACCACCCCCAGCAGAAAGAGCCCTCTATCCCGCCAGTGGATCACAGTGAAGGACAGAGAAGGCTGACTAGGAGCTGCCCACCACCCCCAGCAGAAAGAGCCCTCTATCCCGCCAATGGATCACAGTGAAGGACAGAGAAGGCTGACTAGGAGCTGCCCACCACCCCCAGCAGAAAGAGCCCTCCATCCCGCCAATGGATCACAGTGAAGGACAGAGAAGGCTGACTAGGAGCTGCCCACCACCCCCAGCAGAAAGAGCCCTCCATCCCGCCAATGGATCACAGTGAAGGACAGAGAAGGCTGACTAGGAGCTGCCCACCACCCCCAGCAGAAAGAGCCCTCCATCCCGCCAATGGATCACAGTGAAGGACAGAGAAGGCTGACTAGGAGCTGCCCACCACCCCCAGCAGAAAGAGCCCTCTATCCCGCCAATGGATCACAGAGAAGGCTGACTAGGAGCTGCCCACCACCCCCAGCAGAAAGAGCCCTCCATCCCGCCAATGGATCACAGTGAAGAACAGAGAAGGTTGACTAGGGAGTATGTGCACCCTGCTGCACAGCAGAGAGGTATGGGTCAAAGCAAAAAGGGGCAAGACATGCAAATGAGGGAAGCAAACCTGTAGATAGAGACTGAGCTGCAGGCGCAAATGCTGCATCCACATGTGTAGGGGCCTCGTCTTGGTGACTGCAGGGTCACAGCATGTGACCTCAACCTGATTCACCCAGAATATTTGTCAACCTGCGATACATTGCCAGGAAAACCCACAGGCAGCTGGGTTGCCAGGAATCAGCACTGACTTGACGGTACTAACTTGACAACCTAGACTGCTGTGGCCAGACTTCTGGTGTGTGTGTGGGTAGGGGGTTTGGGATCCTTCCCTGTTGCTCTCCTCCATATACCTGGCACTGAATCCTTGCTAGGGGGGCATGCAGACTCCCCTCGTGTGGGTTAAAGGGGGGGGGGGGGGTGCCATGGCCTGATGCACAGATCAGCTGCTCCAGCATCGATGCTACACACCCATCCCCCCTCCTAATATGGACACAGATTATCCAGATACAGCCCCTAGGACAGATATATAGGCCACCCACCCCCACAAATAACTGATGTTCCTGGGCTGGGAGGCACTCCACAGTAGGCACCCATGCTCCTCATGTATTGAGGGTATGCCACAATACAACCACACACCACCATGGAGCAGGGCAACCTCAATCGGTCCCCAGCCCAAGCACTCCAGCTTTCAGGAATCTGAAGGCCCCCAAACCCTATGGAGCCCGCACATGCTCTGCAGATAGGTGGAACACCTATCCGCTCTACAACATGTGAGCTGGGGGTACACTGACCAGGGAGCTTCAGTGGAGCTAGCTCTCCTGCAGTGATTTACATGTTAAGCCTCTGCTCTGAGCTAATAGTCCACAGGCCCATTTGTGGTCATGGTGAGTGGCCATGTGCCCCTGGAAATAGAGGCTGTGGCAATGGCATGCAGGGGAGCTGGTGGCCGGTTTCTGACCAGACCAACATTTTGTCAGTAGTTGCAACACTTCATTCGCATGCCCCGTCCTCACTGTGGTCAACCATCTCCAACCCTGAGTGAGTGGCTGACTTAGGGTATGTGTGCCGTGAATCTACCAATCTCCCAACCTCTCCCCAGCTCGTCACAGCAGCTGCCCTCTCACATCTTGCCAGAGCATTTGCAGCCTGCACATCCTACTTTCCAGACTGCCATTGCTTTGCAGGAATATATGTATGTGTACTCTGCCAGCGATTCCAGTCCTCTGCTGAGGGTTCTGGTTTGTTTTGCTGTCCTGGCTGCTGCACATGGATATCCCCCAATAGCCACTGCCCTAGGCAACTGCCCGATTTGCCTCTACAGCGCTAGCCATGTGTGTCTTGTCTGTTCTCTGTGCTGCTGCCTGTGTGGGGAGTGTGTTGGAACTGTGCTGGCATGGTGGGTGCATCTTGTGCCTGGCCAGTGGCTAGTGTTATTGGCGCCTGCACTAGTGATGTCCTTTGTGATCTGCAGCGCCTCTAGCGTGCCTGTTCCCATCCACTCTCTGCCCCACCCCGCCTTTTTACACAATAAGCTGGCTGCCTTTTTGCCGTATATGGGCCGGACATGCGCTAGACTCCTGGCTACTGCGTTTTAGTAAATATGCTCCATGGATGCACATCGAAAGGAATTCAAATACTGTTAGCTCCAGAACCTAAAGCAGTTCTTCTAAACGTATAAAGTACATAATAAAGGTTTAAGTCCCATTTAATTATTATGAAGTGGGAGAAAAAAACCCTGCAGCAGCATTATAATAAATTAAATGTTAAAATTAATTTGGACTTGTTGAATGAATGTGTAAATTAATTTGTAGTTTAATAATTGAGCTATGTAGTTGTATTAAGGTCTTATAATTGACAGCTCTTGGGTATTATTATACAAAGTTACTTGAAGGGAAGTTTTACAAGTAAAACAACAAACATCCTGTTTTCTTCTTGTAGCTTGGTGTGTGCCGTGCCTGGCTTCATTGGAGACCCTCCAGGAATTATGTAGAAAGGACAAGCTCACTTGTAAAGCCATTGGAATCACGAAAAGGAATCTAAATAATTACGAGGTGGAATACTTGTGTGACTACAAGGTAGAAGAGGTAAGGTGGATATGAATAGTTTGAAGAAGAGCTGGGTAGAACTGTGCAGTCAGGTTGGGGGGTTGGATTTTGGCTAAAGCTCATGGCAGTTTACATTCAGATACAGTAGCTATTTTCCTACCCATGGGTATTTTGTAGCTAAATGGAGCTAAACTTCTTCAGTCTGTACCTGTAAGATAGGTCTAGGGCCAGAATATGTGAGAACTGTACTGTCTATGGCCTGTGCAAATGTATTTTAACAAGAACGTCCACCTGTAATCTTTAATATTTTATGAGTGATTGACAGCATAAGGAGATGCCGGGTCCTGTGTGTAATATCACGGCTGATGAGCTCCCATCATATATGAGGCAATGTGCGACTCTTCAAGACATGTTGGCATAAGATCTGTGGAGATTTTGAGAAGCAATTAAAAATGTCTATACCATATCATTCCTCCAGTTCAGTCCAGACGCATGGGTTGTGCCCCCCAACTAGCAGATGGAGATTGAGCACGCCTAGTTCTTCTGGTCATCCTATAGGGCTCTGTTGTTCCTCATATTGCCCAGTATTTGTTCAGCAGATGTTTGGGCTTCTTTGCGTCTGATCTGCACTTCAGGAAGATTGGAAATCAGAGGAGGAGTTGGTCCAGTAGTCAGCCTGTCAGCAGTGCATTAAAAAAAAACTGAAAAGAGATTTGATGTGGACTGTGAAAAGGTGGGCGGAGGTTAAACAAAAAACAAAGAGAGAAAGCAGTTTTGGTTGATTGGGCAGCCTTTTGTCTCGGAACTGAAGAAGTGATTTGCTGGCCTGACGGTACCGGGGTCATGCCATGAACTGCTCAAATCAGTGACAGCCTCACGTGTGCTCAGGGTGCATCCCAGGTGCCCCGGGTCCCTCCCCTCTAACCTGCCACCCACTGAGAGTTTCTGGAGGGAGGGCAGCGATCCTTGGGGCCCAGAGTGGAACAGGTAAGATTTTCCCCATTCAGTGTGTGACGGTAGCTTAGAATGTCTAGGGAAGTGTAGATACTCCGGGCGGCCAGGGTGGAAACTCGCACAGCCTAATAACACGTGGTGATGCTGGGAAAACAGGAGAAATGCCCCTGTGCGGCTTGTGGTGCACACAGGGGTACGTTATCAGGAGCAGGCCTTTGCTGAATTTGCGTGGAGGAAGGCAGATTGGCGGAGGTCACACTAGAGGCGGGAGCTTCTCTTGCCAAGCCGTCAGCATAGCCGTGCCTGCAGCAGGGACAAGCTTTGGGCAGACTGGCAAGCTGCATGGCCTGCAGGGAACAGGAAAGGTGGCCATTTTGTGTGGCACGACTGCAGAGGAAAAGGACTCTTTGTCCAACAGTGGTTCTGGGTGGAGGGGGAAGGAGGGACCTGGAGTCAGCAAATCCTCCGGGGCTTCAGTCAAACAAAAGGAAAAGCAGAAACATGCAGAGCTGAAACAGCCGGCAAGGCTCCCCTTCTCGCCGGAGTTTGTCTTATTGTTCCGTAGGGTTTACTGCTTGGAGCAGGGCAGAGAGTCAGCAGGCAGCACTCACACAGGAAAATCAGCACCAGTGAATAGGGGAAAGTACCTGTCCCTTCCAGAGTCAGAGGAGGCTCCTCTGTCCAAGCGGCCTTGAGTGCAGCCGGAACAGGAGGGGGAAATAGATTCCTTGGACTCAGAGGCCTCAGGAGATGCACTTAAGGGGTCATCGGTGGATTGGGGAGGACCCCAAGAGGCAGAGATGGAAGAAGGGGAAATTGATGAGCCCCGGTGGTCAGAGTTTCCACAGGGGAGAATTAGCGACCCTGATCTCATGGTCCCTGGGAGCACTGAACATGTCAGTCGGCCCTCCACAGGAGGAGATATGCCTGGAGGACTCTTTAATGTGGAGCATAAGGATGCCACAGGATTTTTTTTCCAGAGTACAAGGCCGTTAAGCAAATGATAGACGTGGAATGGGAACTCCTGGAAGCTAAGGGGGGGGGGGGGCGAGCGAGCAATGTCCCATTTGTACCCACTGTTATCTGACAAAAGGGGACCCTTAAGATTCCTATGGTGGACACATTGACTACTGCGGTTGCAAAGAAAATCACCATTCCAGTTGAAGCTGGAGCTGCGCTGAAGGATCCACAAGATAGTCTCCAACCGTCTATGATGAAATAGGCTTTTGATGCCAAAGTTCTAATCTTGCAGACCTCCATCTGTGGGGTTTACGTAGTCTGAGCATGGCTTAGGTGGCTCAGGGGTGGCTTATTTTGCAGATGCCTTTTATGACCTCATGCGGGCCTCTTCAAAAAGCATAGCGTCAGCAGTAGTGGCACAACTGATTTGACATGTTGTCTAAGGTATGACAGTCCAAGCTTCTCTTTAGGGGAAAGCTTCTTTGGGGAAGCATTAGAGAAATTAGTGAAGGACCCGGTAGACTCCAAAGGGGGTCACCTCCCAGAGGACAAGCCCAGGGGATAAGGTCCCGGCAGCTACCAGAGGCCAGTTTTGTGAATGTAGCAGGTTCCGGACAATCTGTTTTGCACCGTTTCAGAGGGCCCGCTACCCCTCTAAAGGAAATTTTTCCTTTAGAGGGAGGGAAGCTGGCAGAGATATTACTTCTCTGCCGCAGAGACTGTGAAAAAGCTGCAGTGAAGCGAGGGGGACCCAGGCCGTAGGCGAGATAGCGAGGCAACTTTGCCTCTTCTACTTGGCTTGCGTCTGCATTAGCCAGAGCCAGTGCTGTTGGAGATTATCAGGGACGGTTATGTTCTAGAGCTGGTGTGCCTGGTCCCCGATGCCTTCCTGGTCTCTCCTTGCAAGTCTGAGGTCAAGTGCCGGGCTATGGGGGCCACATTGGACAAGCTGGTTTCATGAAGGCGGTGCGACCGGTGCCTGCAGACCAGTGCAGCTCTGGTCGATACTCCATTTGCTTCATAGTTCCAAAGAAGGAAGGGTCCTTGTGTCCAATCCTAAACCTCAAACAGGTAAACGGGGCTCTGCGGGTGCCCCGTTTTCTTTTGGAGACCATGTGGTCCGCCATCACGGTGGTACGCAAGTGTGAGTTTCTGACATCCTAGGATCTCACAAAAGCGTATCTTCACATCCAGATTTGGGAGGAGCATCAGTGGTACCTACATTTGCGGTGCCCATAGGCCATTTTCAATTTCAGGCAGTCCCGTTTGGGCTCACTGCGGCCCCAAGGAAGTTCACAAAGGTCATGGTGGTGTGATACAACCATACCTGGAAGATTGGCTGATTTGAGTGACGTCCCGGGAGGAGAGCGAGGCAGTGACTAGCAGGGTGGTCGAACTACTGAGTCTGGGGTTGATGGTAAACTTGGAGAAGAGCCACCTCTACCCTTCACAGCAGCTGACCTACTTGGGAGTGCTGTTTGACACCCGCACAGGGCGAGTGGCACTGCTGCTGGAATGGGTGGCGAAGGTGCATGAGCAGGTCCAGCGTTTTCTTGGGAGAGCAAGGCCCACAGTGTGGCATTACCTGCAGCTTGTGCCGGGGGCTCACACTCACGTGAGACTGCTGCATCACCTTCTCTTGTCACGGTGGTCCCCACATCAGGACCCCATGTTCCGACGTTTGTCGTGCCTGGAGGAAGTTGGGCTCAGTCTACAATGGTGGTGGGCATCCCCAGCTCTGACAGTGAGGGTCCCCTTGGATCCACCAACTTGGATTACAGTTACAACGGACGCTAGTTTTACAGGCTGGGGAGCGCATTGCCTGTCGCAATGAGGGAAGAAGCAGCATGATCCATCAATCGTTTGGAACTGAGGGCCGTCTTTTTAGCGCTCTAGCGTTTCTTGCCACTGCTTCCGAACCAAAAAAGATACCGTGAGAACCCTTTGTTTTTATTTTTTGTCGGGCATAAACTCTGAGAGAAAGATACTCCAACTCTTCCCCAAAACACAGTACATGTCCCTTTTTATTCGTCCAATAAATCTAAGATGCGGACTTATAAATCAAATAGAAACAACACTTATTTGATTATACGCACGACGTGCACGGTTTGGGGCAAGAACACCCCTGTATCAAGTGCTCCAAACATAGATTCAGTGTATCAAAGTCCTTTTCACAACCGCCAAAAAACACCGAACATTTAGCTGTTAAAATTAGGAACACCAACTCAGGATTGGCTACCTGTAAACCGCCCATCATCTTAGAACACCAATCACATAAAGGGGATCCCCACACATCAAGGAACTCCCTACTGTGAGAGGCTGTGTGCCAACCAACTCCTAACCAATCAATATCTCGATTCAATCCAGTGGGAGAGACAGCATGTAAATGAAAAATCCAACGATCCCCACCTCTGGGGTCCACCGGGACATGATCAATAACAGTCCACTTCAATTGTTCGAAACTATGATGTAATTCTAAGCAGTGTTGGACCTTTGGGGCCGTCAGTAAAGATTGACGAAGCCGAGAGGCATGCTCACCCAGCCTAATCTTAATCGCTCTTGTGGTACTCCCCACATATCTTAATGGGCAAAGCCACTCCAAAAAATACACCACATAAGTGGAATTGCATGTAGTTTGCCATCGCCAATGGAAAATCCGGCCAGTGCTTAAATCAGCCCATGATGATCCCGGTACAGTAGTAGCACAATAACTGCATTTATTACATGGCATGTGGGCTCCAGTTCTTATCAAAGGACGGTCAGGTCGATCCATCAATACAGCAGAATTGACTAACCTGTCATGTAGGTTTACCCCCCCCAAGAATATGCTATTCCCAATGGCTTATTAAAACACGAGTGCAAAGACAATACCGGCCAATATTTTTTCAAAACATGCGTAACTGCAAACGAATTGCTCATATAGGGGAGAACTCCCGTCAAAGTATCATTAACCGCCCCCGGAGATTGTGACAATCCAAAATCAAAAAAACATTCTCGATGAGAATATAAAGCCCTGCGGTAAGCCCGAGAGATTTATTTATTTTTTATTTAACATTTCTTTTATACCGCGCTATTGACATCAGTGCGGTGTACATCCAACAAACATATACATTGCAGGCTAACTGCAATGTATTCACATTTGAACAGGGATTGAAACTTGGATAACAAGGGTAAACAACAACAGTTATTACATTGACAAGTATCTACAGTTATTTACATGGGGAGTGTATTTCCCTATCGGGTCTACACCGAGAAGTATCTTGTGAATAGGTAGTGTTTTAGGGCCTTCCTGAATTGGGTTAAGTTGGTGATAACTCTTATGTCAGGTGGGAGGGCATTCCAGGCTCTGGGGGCATAGATGCTGAAGGCTCTGTTAGTTGTTGCCTTTGTGCATCTCGTTGTTTCCTTCAGAATTATCAGGGTGTTTACTGCTGCTGATCTTCTGCTTCTATTGTGGGGTGAGGTGTGTATCAGCTCAGTGATGGCTATGGGGGTCTGATTGTTCAGGGCTTTGAAGGTTATAATTATGATCTTATATTGGATTCTGGCTTGAATTGGTAACCAATGGAGCTTTTTCAGGATTGGAGTGATGTGGTCAGTCCTTGACATTCCTTCTAGCACCCTAGTGGCCGTGTTCATTGCCAGTTGGAGAGGGTTTAGAGTTGCTTGTGGGAGCCCATACAGGATTGCGTTTGCGAAATCAATGTGTGGCATCACCAGGGCTTGGTAGATTGTTCTGAAATCCGTGTATTCAAGTAGTGGTCGTAAATGACAAAGTGTTCGTATTTTGTGGTAAATTTGATTTTGCTGTGTTTTTTATATGTGTTTTCATGTCCATCCTTTGGTCAAGGGTGATGCCTAGGTATCGGATAGTGAGTTTAGCTGTCAGTTCCGTGTTCTTTACCTTTAGTGTGAGTGAGGGTGCGAAGTTCTGGTTCTTTGAGATGAACAATACGTCAGTCTTGCTGTGGTTGATTCGCAAGTTCTGTGTGAGGAGACACTCCTCAACTGCGTCGAAACAGCTGATTAGTGGAGTAAAATCAGGTTGGTCATTGTAAAAGGCATATTTATTTATTTATTTTATTTATTTATTTGCATTTCTTATATACCGCACTATTTGCGATCAGCGCGGTTTACATAAAACAAACAGTATCCGACAATAAACAAAAGTCAGGTCATTACATTGAACAAGAACAAGTAACTTGGAAAACAGGGTAAACTATATAAATATGCGATGCATTGAGTAGGGTAAACTATATACATGTACAAATGAAATTATTAGGTATTGATCATACTTGGGGGCGCCCTAATAATGGTGGCTGGGGTTCAGGGGAGTCAGTGAGGTATTTGATAAAGAGAAAGTGTTTCAAGGCCTTCCTGAACTGGCTCAAGTTGGGGATTGCTCTGATGTATGGTGGTAGGGAGTTCCAGAGACTTGGGGCGCATAGTCTGAAGGCTCTACTCGATGTTGCTTTGGAGCATTTTGTCGTGTCTCTCGGTATCACTAGCCTGTTGGCTACTGAGGATCTCCTTAGCCTGTTGGGTGTGGGTGGTTGGATGATGTCACATAGTGAAGAGGAGGAGAGCCCCTTGGTGGCCTTGAATGTCATCACTAAGGTCTTGAAACTGATCCTGGCTTGAATGGGGAGCCAGTGAAGCTGCTTCAGGAGGGGTGTGATATGCTCTCTTCTCGGAGCTCCGAAGAGAATCCGCGCAGCACTATTCATGGCAAGTTGTAGGGGGTTTAAGGTGGCCTGAGGGAGTCCTTGTAAGATGGCGTTTGAATAATCAAAATGAGGAATAATGAGGGCTTGATAGATGGTGCGGAAGTTGCTTGGTTTGAGTAATGGGCGTAAGTGTCTGAGGGATCTGATCTTGAAGTAGATCGCTCTGACGGTGTTGGCTATGTGTTGCTTCATGTTGAGGTTCTGGTCCAGTGTGACTCCGAGATAACGTATAGCTGATTTTACTTGCAACTCGGCGTTGTTCACTTTCAAGTAGCTGGGTGGTGTGAACTCTGGATTTCTGGAGATGAACAGGACCTCTGTTTTCTTGTGTTGGATGCGCAAATTTTGAGATAGGAGCCATTCGGATATTGTGTTGAAGCACTTAGTCAGAGGGGTAAGGTCTGGGCAGTCCAGGGATATTGGCAGGTACAGTAGGACATCATCGGCGTATATCATGCAACTCACATTGAACGATCTAATGATGTTACAGATGGGTTGGATATAGATGTTAAACATAAGTGATGATAGGGAGGATCCTTGAGGAACTCCTTGACTTTGTAGGAATGGTTCGGATGTGGACCCGTTTGCTCGAACGTATTGCCATCTTCCAGACAGGTAAGATCTGCACCACTCAAGAGCTGTTCCACTGATGCCTTTTTCTCTCAGCCGACATAGGAGAATTTCGTGGCAAACCGAGTCGAAGGCCGCCGCTATATCTAAAAAGATGAGTGCAAAACCTTGACGTATGTTGTCAATGCCTGAAATTATGGTGTTGAAAAGCGTTGTGAGTAGTGTTTCCACTCCGTGTGACTCTCTGAATCCATGTTGGGATGAATCTAGGGGGGCGTTGGTGTCGATATGATCTTGTAACTGTTTGTAGACTATCTTTTCAATGATTTTAGCGAGCATCGGGATGCTGGAAATGGGCCTGTATGACTCCACCTTTTGTGGGTCTAATTTGGCATTCTTCAACAGAGGTCTAACGGAGGTCTGTTTGAGAGTAGAGGGGAAAGACCCAGTGCTAAAAGATAGGCCTATCATATTGGCTAAGATCGGGGCGAGGTCACATCGCAAATCCTTTATCCAGAATGCTGGACAGGGGTCCGAGTATGCGGTGGAGGTATTTAGGGTTGAGATGGTGTCTTCTATAATTCTCTTTGAAGGTGTAACAAAGGTAGTTAGAGATGCTGAGAACTCTTGTACGTTGGGGGGGTCCGGTATCACCATTTTGTCGGTCTTGCACAGTTTAGATTGCATAAAGATGGCATAGTCCTGCAGGTGTATACTTCCTGGGTGCTCCGGGGTGGGTTCTTTGGCAAGAGATTTGACCAAGTTGAAGAGGTCGTGCGGCTTATTTAATGACCGTTTCAGGGTGTCTGTGTGGTGGTGTTTCATCTTGGCTATGACGGCCCTGCGAAGTGTGTGTAGGTGCTGGGTGTATGCTGCTTGGTCACTGCTGGTACGTGACTTCCTCCAGTGCTTTTCCAGTCTCCGTAGGAGGGTTAGTGATGCCCTTAAGTCGGCTGTGAACCATGGTGCCGAAGATCTTCTGTTTGGGGCTTTTGGTGGACGGATTGCGATTGCGCTGAGTTTGCTGTTCCAGGTGGAGATCAGTTCCTCTAGATCTAGTGAGGTCTTATCAAGGAGTGTGTTCGTTTCAGCCAGGATACGTTCTTTATTAAACGGGTGAAAACTTCTGGCAGTTGGGTTAGAGTTATATAGAGCATATATAGGAGAATATCGTCTGCTTATGCTAGGCAGGCTACATTAAAAGATTGAATCAGGTCGCAGATGGGTTGCATGTAAATGTTAAACAATAGTGCGGATAGCGAGGAGCCTTGAGGTACTCCCTGTTCTTGTAGGAATGGGTCTGACGTTGTGGCGCCAATCTTCACTTGTTGACATCTGTTGGACAGGTAGGATTTGCACCGGCTTAGTGCTGAGCCGTGGATTCCTTTTTCTTCAAGACGTTTTTGATGACTTACTGAGTCGAACGCAGCTGAAATGTCCATGAATATAAGGACAAAACCTTGTTGGATGTTATCTATTCCTGTAATTATGGTGTTGAAGAGGGTGATAAGGAGGGTCTCAAATCCATGTGCTTCCCTGAAGCCATGTTGGGATGGGTTCAGGGGGGCTTCAGTATCGATGTGGTGTTGGATTTGTCATTGCACTACCTTTTCGATTATTTTGGCTAACAGTGGGATGCTGGATATCGGTCTGTATGATTCGACCTTTAGAGGGTCCAGTTTATTGTTCTTCAGTAGAGGCCTGATGGAGGTATGCTTTAAGCTTTGTGGGAAGGTTCCCATTGCAAACGATTCTTCTAGGATTTTATTTAGGAAGTGGCTTAGTTCACTGCGGAGTTCTCTTATCCAGGACGCTGGACAGGGATCATTTGGCGCAGTGGTAGCATTGATGGAAGCAATGGTATTTTCAATCTCTTTGGGTTATATGGTGTGGAATTTGGTCAGTGGGGATGGGTGAGGTGTCATGGGTAGTGGAGAGTCTGGTGGGGCTGGAGCTTTTGGCTGTCTGGATCATTTTTGATTTTAAGTAATCAGCATAATCCTGGGGTTGAATTATGTGTGTTTGTTCCGGGGTTGGTTCTCATGCTGTTTTTACTATGTTGAATAAGTCATGGTGCTTGTTTATTGATCGTTTCAGGAGGTCTGTATGGAACAGTTTTCTTCTCTCCGCTATTTCTTTGCGATGCTTTTTTAAGTATGAATAGTATACTGTATAAGCTTCGGTGGATCGGGATCGGCGCCAACGTCTCTCGAGCTTGCGCAGGTGGAGGAGTGATGCGCGTAATTCATTTGAATACCAGGCTACATGTTTTCGGCTCCTAGTCCTTCTATTCGTATCTGGGAGTTGTGAGCTAGACTTGAGGGTGTTATTCCAGGTATTAATCAGATCGTCTAGACCAGGTTCTGAGGTGTTTAGGAGTGGAAGGACTTTCTTTAGTATTTCCTCTTTGTCGAAGGAGCAAAATCTTCTTGCTGGTGGTTTGGGAGGGGTGGTGTTGGTGTTCTGATTGTTAAGGTGGGTGGGTAGTTGGAATCTGATCAAGAAGTGGTCAGACCATGGTACCGGTGTTATAGCTATTGCAAAATCATGGTTTGCTTCTGTGATCGCCTGTGGAGCGAAGATCAGGTCCAATGTATTTCCCTTCATATGTGTGGGTGCTCTGACTATCTGGCTGTATCCTAGGTCAACAAGAGCTTCTAGAAAGGTTGTGGTTTGGGCATCTTGTAAGGTGGGGAGGTTTAAGTCACCTAATAGCCAGCTCGATGATCGTGGTTATCTGTGTTGCAGGCGAGGTCTATGATTGTTGATAGGTCTTCTGGTGACGTCGGTGCTCTGTAGACTAGATTGAGCAATTGTTTGAGATGGAGATCATGTTGAGGTGGGTTGTGCTGGTGGTGTTACTCAGCTGAAATTGAAGTTCATTTTTCACAAGGATGAGTGCTCCACCTCCTCTTTGGTTGGCTCTATGGCAAGTGTGGAGCGAGAACTTGGGGGGGTAGCATATGGTTGAGAATGACGTTATCACAGTCTGATAACCAAGTCTCCGTGATCATCAGGATGTCGAGGTCGTGGTGGGTTATCAGGTCGGTGATCACTGGCCATTTTGTGCGAATTGACCTGGCATTGATGAGGGCGCATTTCAATGGTCGTTGATGCTGGTGTTTCTTGATCTGGGACTTGTTAGTAAGTTGAAGGGCAATGTGGAGCAGGTGGGGATGATTTGTATGGTTGGCATCTGATGAGGATGTGTGCATCTTGTCTGTCTGTTCCTTCCAATTGCTCCGCAGTATTGGTATGGAGTTGGGACCTGGGTTGAAGGTATTTGAACAGCTGGGCAGTGCTATGATGATATATATATACTGGCTAATGCTATGAATATGTGCATCTTTCTAGTGTTCCTCGTGTGTTCAGAGTGGTGGGTGCGTGTTATATCTGCGTCTGTTGTCTCAGGAGTCAGGTGCTCTGACTAGGGTTGAGCTATGACCGAAAGGGAAGCACGTATATGTACCTGACTCGAGTAGTTAGTACTGGTCTTCTGTTAGTTACGGGCGAGTGCAGATAGACAGATATGTTATGTTATGTGGCACCGGTTCGGGTAAATGTGTAAGCAAGAACGCTGGATTGGATGACACTACATGCAATTAGGTAGAAATTCTACTAATAAGGTAATCCAGGTAGCTAACAGATATTAATATGGTAGTTAAGTAGACAATTCAGTGGGCTGAATATTACCATATATGCAATTAGGTAGAAATTCTACTAATAAGGTAATCTAGGTAGCTAACAGATATTCTATCTGATGAGGATAGGTAGACAATTAATGGCAGGATACAGACAGCTCGGCAGGTCTACAAAACTGAAGGTTAACTGGCATAAAATACAATATATCTAAGGCTTTATTTAAATTTGTGCCTTATACATGTGTGGTTTAATCCCTCTGTATATTTAGGACACACTGAACTTGCGTTTTTCCTTCCTTATTCGAATTGGTCTCATTTTGATCACTCGTTGCTCCTTGCTCTCGGGATCGGCCTCCGTACTGGCCTCCGCCTAAGGGCCACGCCTAGTGGCAGCTGCTTTTAATTTGGCTACTCCTCCTCCCACAGCCCCGATTGGGCTGGAGTCCCTGAGCGGGAAGGCTGGCTGGCCCGCTCAGGTGCTCGACCCCGATCGGGGGAGCCTGAAGATGGCGGCGGGCTTTCTGATGTTCCCGTCGGGCGGTGGCTTCTTTTAATTTGGCTGCTCCTCGTCCCACAGCCCCGATTGGGCTGGAGTTCCTGAGTGGGAAGGCTGGCTGGCCCGCTCAGGTGCTCGACCCTGATCGGGGGAGCCTGAAGATGGCGACGAGATCACAGATTTAGGGTAACCCCCTACAAATAAGTCTGGCTGTCAACTCCTGCGCATGATATTTAAACTGATCAATAGATGTACAGAGCCGACGAATCCTTAAAAATTGCCCATAAGGCAATCCTTTACGTAAGGGCTCTGGATGAAAACTGTGATAATTCAACAGGCTATTACGCTGGACCGGTTTTCTATACAAGGTAGTAGATAAGGAAGTCCCTTGACGAAAAACCACCATGTCTAAAAACTCCAGTTGTTCTGAGTCAATACGAGCAGTAAACTTAATATGTGTTTTTAATGTATCAAGCCAGGCAATAAACTCATGTAAGGAAGTTAAATCGGATGTCCAAACAAAAAATATATCATCTAGAAATCTTTTCCATAAAAGTACATTTATGAAGTGTGGTGACCTGAATATGTACCGCTTTTCCAGATCTGCCATGTACAAAGTAGCGATGGATGGGGCCACTGTGGCCCCCATGGCAATACCAAATATTTGTTGAAAAAAATCCCCTTCGAACAAAAAATTATTTCGGGTAAGCACCAAAGAAATCAGAGCCATCAAAAAAGGCCTGGGAAGACGCGAAGGAGCTTTCACAAACAATGATTGAAGCAAACCTAAGGCTTCATTTTGATCCACATTCGTATATAAAGCTACAACATCCAAAGTAATGTGGTGTATTTTTTGGAGTGTCCTTGCCCATTAAGATATGTGGGGAGTACCACAAGAGCGGTTAAGATTAGGCTGGGTGAGCATGCCTCTCGGCTTCATCAATCTTTACGGACGGCCCCAATGGTCCAGCACTGCTTAGAATTACAACATAGTTTCGATCCCGAGAGCAAGGAGCAACGAGTGATCAAAATGAGACCAATTCGAATAAGGAAGGAAAAACGCAAGTGGACTGTTATTGATCATGTCCCGGTGGACCCCAGAGGTGGGGATTGTCTAGCAAAACTGCGTAGACTTGAACAGCATTAGATTTTTCATTTACATGCTGTCTCTCCCACTGGATTGAATCGAGATATTGATTGGTTAGGAGTTGGTTGACACACAGCCTCTCACAGTAGGGAGTTCCTTGATATGTGGGGATCCCCTTTATGTGATTGGTGTTCTAAGATGATGGGCGGTTTACAGGTAGCCAATCCTGAGTTGGTGTTCCTAATTTTAACAGCTAAATGTTCTGCGTTTTTTGGCGGTTGTGAAAAGGACTTTGATACACTGAATCTATGTTTGGAGCACTTGATACAGGGGTGTTCTTGCCCCGAAACGTGCACGTCATGCGTATAATCAGATAAGTGTTGTTTCTATTTGATTTATAAGTCCGCATCTTAGATTTATTGGACGAATAAAAGGGACATGTACTGTGTTTTGGGGAAGAGTTGGAGTATCTTTCTCTCATAGTTTATGCCCGGCAAAAACTAAAAACAAGGGGTTCTCACGGTATCTTTTTTGGTTGAAGTTAATTACCATAGTTGCGTATATCAATCGCTAGGGGGGCATGGTCATCAAGACTCTTTATTTTATTTAACCAGTTTTCTATACCGTCTTATCCTTCAATAAAAGCGGTTTACATTATGTAATCACTACAAACAGGTACTGGATACATTCCCTTGTCCCCAAAGGGCTCACTGTCTATGTGTACCTGAGGCAACGGAGGGTTAAGGGGCTTGCCCAAGGCCACAAGGAGTGCCTATAGGACTAGAAACCCCAGTACCCCTGGCCTGAGATTACTGTCCCCAGCTAGGACTTGAACCACCGGCCTGAGGTACTGTGTCCTAACCACTAGGCTACTCCTCCCTGATGGAGAAAGCGGTGCCCTGGGTGCAATGGGCGGGGTGCCATCTGAGTGCACTGTCCGCGGCGCATGTGGTGGGCAAGGACAATGTGCAGGCGGACCTCCTCAGCTGACATCTGGTGGATCCAAGAGTGCTCTTTGGTGGATTCCGTGTTCTTGAATCTCACGCGGCGGTGGGAACAACTGATGATGGATTTGATGGCCTCAGTGTCCAATGCCAAGGCAAGCCAGTTCTTCAGCAGGAGGCACGAGTACATGTCAGAAGGCTTTGACACACTGTTCAACCCTGGTCGTTGGAAGGGCTGATGTATGTGTTTCTGCCCTGGCCCATGATAGGGCTGCTATTGAACAGGATAGAGAAGCGCTGGGGACTGGTGAGCCTTATCGAGTTTGATTGGTCCTGGATGCCCTGATATGCGGACCTGGTTTATTTGACAGCAGCCCACTCCTGGCGCCTACCGGCAAAGGAAGACTTGTTGATTCAGAGGCCTCTGCGGATTAATTCTCACTTACGGTTTGCTCTTGAAAGGTCAAGGTTGCGACTGAGGGGATATTTGCTGGCGGTGGTATCCACCCTCTTGATGGCTAGGAAGCGATCAACCGCATGTCTGAGAACTGTTGCAAGACCAATGGCACTAGGGCACTCTCGGCATCAATACCCCATATCTTGGTCTTTTTGCAAGCAGAATTGGAGAAGAACCTGGCCTTGGTTTGTTACTGGGATTGGATCTGCGGCGTGTCTGTGGCAGCACACCCGGATGTGGTGCAGTTTTTGCGGGCAATCAAGCAGGTGCATCCACCGTGGCAGCTGGAGGTACCATCTTGGGATCTGAAATGGTGCTAATTACCTTGGTGGAGCCTTCATTTGAGTCACTGAAGGAGTTGTTGAAAGAACTTATGCTGAAGGTAGTGTTTTTGATGGCGATATGCTCAGCGCGGTGGATCTTGAAACTGCAGGCCCTGTCCTGTCGGGAGCTGTATTTGGTCTTTCATCCAGTGCCATCCTTCTTGCCAAAGGTTGTGTCGGCACTTCATATTAACCAGTCCGTGGCCCTCCCGGTTCTGCGGGGCCAGGGAGGGGACAAGGGCAGTCACAGGTTGCATTCCCTAGACCTTCGGAAGACACTATGTGTTTACTTGCGGCGGATGTAATCCTTCTGAAGCTCAGAGCACCTTTTCATTTTCTTTGGAGGAATGTGCTGCGGAGAAGTGGCAGTGAAGGTGACCATTGCGCAGTTGCTGAAGGAAGCTATTGCGACAGCTTATCTGCTGAAACATGGTCCCATTTCCTGGGGACTTTGTGCCCACTTGTCTAGGGTGCAGGTGGCCTCTTGAACGGAGGCAAGCCTGGTTCCACTGGGAGATACTTGTAGGGCAGTGACCTGGGAATCGTTGCATCTGTTCATGAAACACTATTGGCTTGATGTGGGGCTGCGGGAGGAAGCCTGTTTCGGGGCCAGAGATCTGCAAGCAGGCCTCGCAGGTCCCACCCGATAGGAGCTTCTGTTTTTTTTTTACATCCCATGTGTCTGGACTGGAAGGATGATATGGTAGGTGAAATTAGGTCTTACCTGCTAGTTACCTTTCCTTGAATCCCTCCAGTCCAGGACCCAGCCTGAGGGTTGCCTGCTCAGAAGGGCTCCAGGGTCCGTCGACATGGTGTCAGTTTGGAGGTACACAAGAACATAAGATATGCCATACTGGGTCAGACCAAGGTCCATCAAGCCCAGTATTCTGTTTCCAACAGTGGCCAATCTAGGTCATATGTACCTAGCAGTTTCCCCAAGACACACAAGTTCCACAATGCTTGTACTGGATCAAGCATTGATATCTTCGGTCACTTCTTAATAATGGTTTATGGACCTTTCCTCCAGGAACTTGTCCAAACCTTTTTTAAAACCCAGCTACACTAACAGCCTTTACTACATCCTCCGGTAACAAATTCCAGAGTTTGATTACACGTTGAGTGAAAAAATATTTTCTTTTATTAGTCTTAAATAGTTTACCCTGTAGCTTCATTGCATGTCCCCTAGTCTTTCTATATTCTGATAAGGTAAACAATCGATCTACGTTTACCCGTTCCACTCCGTTCATTAATTTATAGACTTCTATCATATCTCCCCTCAGCCGTCTCTTTTCCAGGTTAAAGAGCCCTAACCTTTTTAGCCTTTCTTCATAGGAGTATCCTTCCATCCCCTTTACCATTTTGGTGGCTCTTCTCTGTACCTTTTCTAAAATCGCTATATCCTTTTTAAGATACGGCGACCAGAATTGCACACAATATTCAAGGTGCGGTCTCACCATGGAACAGTAGTAAGGATCTTGGGGCGATGCATATGGTGCACAGCGTCACACTTTCAGTTCAGAGAAGAAAAGAGATGATAGAATTTAAAAAAAGAAAAAAAAGGGTAACATGAGAAGTCCTAAAGGAGGATGAGCTTAGGATGCGAGCATATAGCTTCATTGTGACCCGAGAGGCTGTACTTCTTTGTCGGACAATACTGGCCAACTTGAGAATCAACAGAATCCTTATAGGATAACATCAGAAGACTTGGGCATGCTCGGTCTCTGTCTGCTGGTTGGGGGGCACAACCCATGTGTCTGGACTGGGCTGGAGGGATTCAAGGAAAGATAATTAGCAGGTAAGACCTAATTTCACCATATTGATTTAGTAAGACGTTTTTGTTTGAGTGTGTAAGTGTTACTGTGTGGTGTGTGCTTTTGAAAGAATGCATAGTACACAAGATTCCTTATTGTCCACCAGACCAGTTCAGAACAGATGGATTATGCCCCTCTACCAGCAGATGGAGGCAGAGAAGAAAGCCTTGTGAACTCCTGCTCTATGTGAGGCACCATGCAACCACCAGCACCTCGATGTTTTCCTCCTCCAGCAGATGGTGGACAGGCATAGGTGTGCAGCATTGTTCTAGAATTGGTGGAGACTCCTGTGCCCCTTCTGAGAATTGCTCACCCACTAGAGTTGTGGGGTAGGCGGGGGATTCCAGAGTCCTTTGCCTGGCCCTCCGAGGGAATACTTGGAGGAGTCCAGGTCCTTCCCTGCCCTCTCTATTTTAAATTATTTTCTGCTCTTTCTCCCTCCCATCATCCTCCAGTGGCACACTTAAGAAAAAAAAGAGGCTCAGTGGTGTTGAGGTGAGATTAGGCAGCTACCTCAGAGATAGGCGGTGCTGGCTTTGGTGTGTGTGTGTGGGGGGGAGAGAGAGACTCAAGCTGATCATGCACTGGGGCGGATTTGATTGGCAGTGGCAACAAGGCTAGGTGTGGCACGTCTTCCATCACGGTGGCACTAGCTTCAGCGCAGCACCAGGAGTGGCATAGGGACTTGCTTTGTGGTAGCAGCCATTTATGGAGATGCCAGTTGAGTACATCAAGCACTGCTCTTGCTGCTGCAACTGCTGGGGGAACTTGGGGCAGTGCAACCCCTGCTTTGGTGGGTTGGCTGGGTGCTCTGAGCAAATGGAGGCTTTGACCGGAACATCAGCTGGCTCTGGAAGGGCACGCAGGCTGTGCCAGAGCCGCATGAAGCTGCAGTTGCATACCAGGGGGCCCCTGCTGCACACAGATGTGCGGAAACCACTTCCATTTTACAGTTTGCCCTATCTTCTTCCAGTGATGCCTCCCCCCACGCCACCCCAAATGCAGGCTCTTGAGGGAATGGGGGAGGGGGATGCTGGAGTATCCCAGCAGGAGCAGGTTCTTCCCTGAGCCAGAGGACTATCTTTTTCCTAGAGTTTGTGCTGTTGCTTCATGAGGCTTTTTTTTTTTTTGTGCCAGTCCTAGGGAACCTCCTGAGTACAGGCTTTAGGGGGGTTGCGCCGGCCTGCCAGGGATTCTGACCCATTGAAAAGGCTGAAGCTGGCCCAGTTGCTAGCCTGTCAGATTCTAGCGTGTCCTCTCGGAGAGTCTTGCAAGAAGGGAAGCTTGCTGCAGGAGAAGATGGTAACCTTTCTGTAGTCTGCCTTTTCAATTGCTATCCATGATTGATGAGGCCTTGGCGACTGAGTATTTTGGAGTCTCCAGTGCAGGAGGGGGACATCATTGGGAGACCCTATTTTGGAGGTGGTGCATATGCCTTCGAAATTCTCCAGGTGCATCATGCTATCAGAGCCTGGATCTCAGTGCAATGGAACACCCTGAAAGCCAGTCTCAGAGTTGGCAGGGCCATGGGCAAACTCTAGCCATTGGCTTCCTAAGTGCTGGAAACATTTCAGGTCCCTAAGGTGGATACCTTCATTATGGCAATGACTAAGAAAACAGCCATCCGATTATTGCTTTAAACAACCTTCAGGACCATTGGCTTGAGGTCTTATTAAGGCAGACTTTCCAAGTGGTGGTTGGATTAGATATGTGTTCCGAGCCTGCTTGCACTGGGTTCAGACTCCTTGCGGATCTTTCAGAAGAGGAGTGCTTGGGCAAGAAGGAGGCAACTCACCTGGAGGCTGGATTGGCTTATGTTACAGTGCATTATATAATCTTATCAGGACCTCCACCAGGGGATGGTTGTTGAAGTCTTGGCCTGATGGCTGAGGAAATGGGTTACAGATGCTGCTTCCAAGTTCTGGCTTAACAAGCTTCCATTTAGGGACAGGCTTCCTTTTGGGGAAGATTTGGAAGTTGATGAAGGATCTTAGTGACACCAAGTACCAATGGCTGCCAGAGGACAAGACCAGAAAGGGTTCACAGTCTCTTTATGGGAAGTGCAGCGTTATTGCCCACCAGCGGTCCAGGTTTTCAGGCAGATTGTCTTCCTTTTTGTGCTAGACAAAACTAAATTGTCTCGTATCAGAGCGATCTCTCACTGAAGAATACCAAACTACCTACGCTCAAATATGTTTTCTTCGATGTATTCGATAATCCAAATTAAGGGGTATGTCTAGCATGGGTCTCAGACTACACCATGGCATCAGAATCTGGGTATTGTATATTCCCCAGTGTTATGCCTGTTAGCATCATTGACCTGTTTGTGCTATAATTACTCCCCTCTTTCAGTCGAACAAACGGAGCATTTGATCCTCTACAAAAAATCGGTCTCGCGTGTTTGACATTTTTTGAGTTTAGAGGTCTGTGAGGAATACGTGGGCAGCATTAATGCTTCAGTAGAGGTAAAAGTCCCCTGAAGAACCTAGCAAGTGAAACGCGAGGGCGCTTTGATAGCAGTGTTGGGACTGAGAAACCAAACGGAACAGCTAAGTAACTCTACATATACAGTTAGAGTGTGAAGAGCGGTATTTTTTGTAGAGGATCAAATGCTCCGTTTGTTTGACTGAAAGAGGGGAGTAATTGTAGCACAAACAGGTCATTGATGCTAGCAGGCATAACACTGGGGAATATACAATACCCAGATTCTGGTTTCCTTTTTGTGCTGACAAAAAGGTAAGCACATCAGATCAGCAGACCACTGATGCTCACAAGAGTGCCCAGTGATGGGGGGCCTCCTCATATGGGCAGATAGAAAGTTGACTATCCAGGTACTTTGAGGAGTGAACCCAGATCACTTTGGACCAATGGGTCCTGGATGTAATGAGGCTACAAGGGTGCCAATAATGTTGACCATAACTGTTTTAAATGTTTTGTATATCATAATTTAATGTTTATTACAGAAAATGTTAACGATGCGTAAAAAATGTTTAGCAGTACATATGTACAGTGGTACGTAGGATAACAGATGTTTTTGTTTTTTCTTAATTGTGCTAAAAGTCCTGGATATACAATTAGTGTAACACTAACTGAAATGTGCTCTTTTCTGTTAAAAGGAAATGGAATATTACCTTGTGAAGTGGAAAGGATGGCCTGAATCCACAAGCACCTGGGAGCCCAGGAGAAACCTTACATGTGCCTTATTGCTGAAGCAGTTTTATAGTGACCAGTATAGATACTTAGCCCAGCTCAAATCTGGAAAAGCAATAATCCTGAAAAACAACATTGAAGCTCTGGACCCTGCTGTTGCAGAATATATTGTCAAAAAGGCGAAGCAAAGAATTGCCCTGGCACGATGGGAAGAAGAACTGAACAGGATAAAAAGCAATAATGCAAGTATTTTTGTAGAAAATATTGTGGATCTTGAAGGCCCCCCTGTAGACTTTCACTATATTAATGACTACAAGGCCTCTCCAGGAATCAGTATGATGAATGAAGCTATGGTTGGCTGTGAGTGCTCAGACTGCTTTGTGGAAAACTGTTGCCCAGCTCAGGCTGGTGTAAAGTTTGCCTACAATAAGGATGGACAGATAAAAATCCAAGCGGGCAAGCCAATCTATGAGTGCAATTCTAGCTGTAACTGTGGGCTGGAGTGCCTTAATCGAGTTGTGCAGAAGGGCACGCCCTATGACCTCTGTATCTTTAGAACTAACAATGGCCGGGGTTGGGGAGTGAAAACCCTGCAGAAAATTAAAAAGAATAGTTTCGTTATGGAATACGTTGGAGAGGTACGTATTTGTCCCAGGTTTATCAACAATGACTGCAAGTTATTGAGAGGTATTAGATGCTATAGGAAGACTATTAGTATATTTATATGTGATTTATAACACATGCTGGTATTCCACTGCCTAACATTTTAATACAGTTCTTCTCCTTCCTATTTTAGAAGCCTGCAGTGGATTTGTCAGCTAAGGGTGCATAGATGGGGAAGTTCTGGTGGTTTTGTACAGTATCTCTAGGGCAGGCAGTGATTTGTAGCCAGCGTATACTGATCCCTGTGGTTTGTCTGTGTCTGTGCAGGCACAGTCCATGCAACAGATCCATATCCCAGACTCTCCTGAATCCTGTAAATGCATGTTTGTGCACCTCCCCGGGAAGCCATTACATCTAACCACTACCCTTCCTGTGCAGAAATAGTTCTTGTTGCTCCTGAGTGTCGCCCTTGTAACCTCCTTGTTCTAGAAATGCTTGCTTCCTATGTGTTGATATCTTTGAATGTTGTTATATCTTCCCTCCCCCCAGGATGTCTATATTTTACGTCCAGTTTTGTTCTTTCACTATAAACTGTGCAGTATTTTGGAGATAGTTCTGAACGCTGTCCTCTATCCTATCTGTATTCATTTTGCCTCCAGAAGTGGACACGGTATTCTAGATGAGGCCTCACAATGACCTGCAGAGAGGCAGCATCATCTAGTTATTTCTTTTAATGCTGTGAATGCCTCTTCCTAACTTTCTTCTGTCTCTGTCCACTGCTACCTTATGCTGCTGTGCTATTTCAAGATAGTCGGGCACATTTAACCCTAGGTTCCTCTCCTGGTTAGTGCGCATCAGTATCTCACCTTTCATTTACTGCTCCCTCACATTTCTGCATCCTAAAAGCAGAATTCTGCACTGTTTTGCCTTGGATTTTAACTGCCAAGCAGTTGCTTATTCCAGTCAAATTTATTTATTTAACAATTTTTCTATACCGCCTTATCATATAATCAAAGCGGTTTACATTGAAACCATAACTGTTACAGAGAACTTGCATGTAAAAACAATAAAACTCAAACAATTGCAACAATTTTCTTTAGGGAACAAAAAAGGGGGGATGAACATTGTGACATATAAACATGTGACATGAAGTGTGGTAATGAGATGAGCGGTTAACTGGGGTGCTGGGAATGTTCATTGAAGTGTTCAGTGAAGAGAAGAATCTTGAGTTGTTTCCGGAATTCTTTTAAGTCTGTGGTTGACCTTAATTTTTCCGGGAGAGAGTTCCAAATAGTGGGAGCAGCAAGCGAAAGAGCCCTTTTAGTGGTGGATATTTTGGCCTTTGTAAATAAGCTGGGGGTTGGTATGGGGTTTATGGTGCTGCTTCTCTCAGGTCTGTTGCTGGGTTTGGTACAGATGAGGTTCTGTAAAATTCCTATTGAAATGTTATTTTTTATTTTAAAGTTGGTAAGAGCGGATTTGTATTTAATGCATGAGGTAATTGGTAACCAGTGAAGTTCATACTGGAGGGGAGTGATATGGTCATATTGTGATGCTCCAATGATGGTTTGGGCGGCGGTGTTTTGGACTAATTGAAGGGGTCGGATGGTTTGTTTGGGTAATCCTTGGAAAAGGGTATTGCAGTAGTCTAAGGCTGGTGTTATGATGGCTTGGCATACTGTACGGAAATGTTTTTGGCCGAGGAGAGGTTTTAATCTTCGGATCATTGCAAGTTTATAGAAGGCAGTCTTGGAGGTCTTATTGATGTGTGCTAGTAGCGTGAGGTGCTTGTCAAGGATGACCCTGAGGTACCGAACTTAGTTTTTTATTGTAATTGGCATATTGGCAATATTGATTGAAGTGTGGGGGGTGAACGCAGTGTCCCATGTGATGATGATTGATATTGAGGTGGTTGTTCATAAGCCAGGTTCTCATTTCTTGGAGGCAAGTTCATATTGTGGTGAAGTCAGGGGTGTCCAAATGGATTGGGGTATAGGCCATAATATCATCCGCATATATGGCATATTGAATCTTATATTTGTTGAATATCTTGCATACAGGTTGTATGTAAATGTTAAAGAGGAGGGCGGACAGTGAGGACCCTTGAGGAACTCCTTGAGTTGTGTGGAATGGAGCTGAGGTGAGGTGACCAAATTTGACTCTGTTCGTCTTCGAGGTAGGACCAGAACCACTTGATGGTTTTGTTTTGGAGCCCGATCTTCACTAGGTGCTTCAGCAGGATGTCATGGGAGACTATCAAAGACAGATGAAATGTCAATAAAGATTAGCAGAAACCCCTTTTTTAAGATGTCTATTCCTTTGAGTAAGTTGCCGAATAGGTGGGTGAGTATTGTCTCCGCACTGTGATCTGGGTGAAATACATGTTGGTGGGGATCCAGAGGGGCGTGTAGGTCGATGTGGTCCTGAAGCTGTCTTTGAACAATCTTCTCACTTATTTTGGCAAGGAATGGGAGGCTGGTTATTGGGCGGTAGGATGATGGATCGGTGCCATTAGTTGAAGTGTTTTTTTAGAATAGGGTGGATGGTGGCTTGAGTGCCATGGGCATGTAGCCCTGAGTAAGTGAGGTGCAGTCTTCCTTGGCAGATTTGATCCATGTCACCAGGCAAGGATCAGATGGAGATGTGGTGGTGGTTAGGGCGGTTATGGTTTGAGCTATTTGCTCAGTCGATGGGATGTTGAAGTTCTTCCAATAGTTAGTAGTGATAGGACTTGCATTGATGGATAGGGTGTCCGTGGTAGAGGTGTCCTTATGTGGAGTTGTTTGAGGGGGTTTGTTCTTGAATATGAGGAAGTCAGCAAAGGTTTGAGGGTGTATGTTGTCTTCGTCCTTCAAGGTTGGGTCTTTCGTGAGAGTGTATACGATGTTGTAGAGCTCCTTGGGTTTGTTTCAGGCTTTTAGATTGAGACTTGAGTGGTATTGTTTGTGTTTGTTGATTAGGGTATTGTATTCTTGTTACATTGTTTGCTATTGCTTTAATGTATTTTCAGATTTGTCATGTCTCCAATAATGTTCATGTTGACATAGTTTCCTTTTGGATTCTCTTATTGTAGTGGAGTACCATGGTGCTCATCTTAGCCTGTTTTTGTTGCGATGTGCACTTTCTTGAGTTGGGATTTTTGCTGCAACACTGATGATGGTGTTCCAGACGTTGACAGCATCATCTAGATCGGTATAGTCCTGGGGTAGGAATTGAAGGGTGTCTCTGAGGAATTGCTCTTTGTTGAATGCTTTGAAGTGTCTGGTGGGATTATCTGTTCTCTGTGATTTCTGTTGATTGTTGAGATTTATTTATTTAATTTTCTTATATACCGCGCTTTTTATCATCAGTGCGGTTTACATACAACATAACTGTGCAGTGCAGGGTGTCTGCACTGTACTTACAATATGACAATGTAGTAACAAATTAACAAAATAACAATGTAACGGGGTTATGTACAGGATTGAGCAGGGTACTATATACAAATAGGTTAAGAACATTCTGGTAGAAAATAGATCAGTTAATTACGTGTTGGCTTAAGTGGGTACATGTAGTCGTTGGGGTGATTAAGTATCTACTTGTCGGGGGGATCGGGGTCTGGTCGACATGGATTCAGGTTTAAGTAGTTGTTGCTAGGGTGTTGTATGTTAGGGCTACAGGTCGTGGCTGGCTGTAGAAGGCATTCTTGGGAATTATAGGGCTGTAGAAAAAGGTGAGATGGAGTTCAAAGAGTATAGCATTTTGGTCCGACCAGGGTATGGGTGTGATTGTTGGTAATGTTACGTGGCCATGGTCTAGTATACTTGTTGGAGTGAATATGAGATTTGGGGTGGAGCCAGAGCGATGGGAAGGACCTGTAAGAATTTGTTTAAGATGAATGGACTCCATTGCTTTATGAAAAGCTGTTTAATCATTGGTGGATGCAGATGTGAGATTCAGGTCTCCTAGTACTATAAGAGGTTTGTGAGGGGAGTTAGCTGAGTATATTGAATCCAGAATGTTGGATGTGTCCTTTGTAGGGGAGTTGGGTTCTCTGTAGAGCAGGCAGATGGATAGGTATTTATTCTCTGTGCTGATGATGGCACAGCATTCAGAGCTTATAGATCTGTGTGTCTTGAGCTTCAAATCCATTCGGGCGAGGATAAGTACGCCACCACCTCATTTGTGAATACGGGGGCAGTTGTATGCTGTGAATTTGGGGGTGTTACTTGTTTTAGGATGACTTAGTCAGAACTCTTTAACCATGATTCTGTAATGCATAGGATCTCATTCCATCCATTGTGCTATAGATGTTAGTGTCATCTGAAAAACATAGTTGTTTTCATTTTAATGCAGTTTTGTTCACAAGAACATAGAAAATAACCATCTCTCAAGACAGATCCCTAAAGCCTTCTAATTATTTGCTGTTCTCAGAGTGAATGCCATTTCCCATTCTTTATCATTCCTCCAGTCCAGACCATAAGAGTTGTCACCCCCTCACTTGCAGCTTGGAGACTGAGTATGCTAAGTCTTGATGATATCACCTACTTAGGTTACTGTCTCCTCCCTCAAGACTCAGTATTCTCAGTCTCCAAGCAGCTTCGGGTGACTCTCTTTAGTCAGGACTCCACTGGAGAGTGATAGGAATAACTTTTAAAGTTCTAAGCACAAAAGTGTAGAAAAGGAAAAGAGTTCAGGGAAAGCAGGTTCTCTCTAAAGAGCCTTGTGGCTAAAGTTTAATTGGAAAAAAAAAAGACTAACATAACAGAGCACAGCAAAACAGAAGGGGGAGGCAGTCGGGGTGGGCATTGATTGCTGCAGCCACAGACTGCAACTATTTATACCTCCCTATCTCCCCAGGTGGAAGAGGAGGTCTGAGGATGACGGCAGGCTGAAACCTGTGGGCCTTGAGGAGTCCTGCAGAGAGGAAAGGAAGTAGCCCTGCTCACAGTGCTCAGCACTGACACAGTAAACTGGGACTTGCCCGAAGGGGGCAAGCCTCGGGGCACGATAGATCCAGGACACAGCGGCAGCCTAAGGGCATGGGGGAGCCGGGTTCCAATGGTAGGTTTGGCAGGCTCTGCTGATGGGACCAGCGCCATTTTGTTTTTTGCTGCGTGGGGCAGGTCGCATCTGGAGAACTTTGACGGGGGGCACTGGAGTGAAGGAGAAGTAAGCGGGGTGGACCACGAGGGCTCTGGACGCTGGGGGACTGTGGCATTTGTGGGATTTTTTATTTTTACGGCAGTTGGATAGCAGGCAGGAGGGCTCTGGGGAGACAGATGCCCATCCTGGAGTCCTTGGTCCTTGGGGGGGTACAGGGGAGGGCTCCAGTGAGGGAAGTGTTGGATGTAGTTCTCCCCTGCAAAAGGAAAGGAAAATGTGTGGGCTGTCCCAAGCCATCCACTAATAAGGAAGGACAGCCACAGTCTGCTCAGGTGGCTTTTTCCCGCAAATTTGTGCTATTGATGCACAAAGTGTTCTACCTGTGGCAGCAGGCAGTACAGGACTTTGAGACAGTTCCTAAGGCCCAGAAGAGACGGCTGATGGAGCTCTCTGGAGCAGACAGGTCAGAGGTGGAACCTCTGGCTAAGAGCCGGGTGGGGATGTCCAGCTCCTGCGAGGACGCTGACTCCCTGCCCTCTGAGGAGTTAGAGGAGCAGGCGGAAACAGAGATGAACATTTGGGGGGAGTCCGCTATAGGTGAGTTGGAGGATGAGGAGTTCCCACAAGGGGACAAGCCATGGCTGGTGCACGTCCTCCAGTGGGAGGAGCTGGCGATGCCAATTTCGTAGTCATTGGCGGTGCTAAACATCCTCCGGGTGGTCTCACCGACAAAGATCCATTAGCAGACTCGCTGTTTCAAGCAGTTCAGAAACTCAGAACGATCTTCCTGGTTCGCAGAGTGATCCAGAATGAGTGGGAAGTGCTGGAGGCTGGCTTGAAAGGGTTGCAAACCATGGCCAGGTTGTACCCGTTGGCGGAGCAGGATAAGGAGCAGTTCAAAGCACCCAGGGTGGATGCTTTGGTGTATGCGGTGACGAAGACCACAATCCTCATGGAAGGTGAGGCGGCACTTAAGGACACACAGGATAGTAAGTTGGAGACCCTGTTGAAGCAGGCCTTTGATACCGGTGCTATGACCTTGCAGACATCGATTTGCGGGGCTTATGTCGCACGGGCTTGTTTGTGTTGGATGCAGGGCATATTGGCCAGCCGGGATGGACAGCCAGAGTCCTTTGAAGTGGTGGCATACTTGGCTGATTCCTGTTATGACCTACTTCACTGTGTGGCCAAAAGGATGGCCTCAGTGTTGGCAGCGCGACAGTTGCTCTGGTTGAGAAATTGGGTGTTGGATGGGACCTCGAAGGTGAAGCTCAGCAAACTGCCTTTCCAGGGGAAGCTTTTGTTTGGCGAGGTGCTGGAAAAGTTGGTAAAGGAGATAACAAGTACCAAAGGAGGGCACCTGCCTGAGGATAAACCCAAACTGGGTCATGGGGGCAACTGGCGCACAGGCAACCTTAGGACTTCAGGAGGTTTAGGACAGTGAGGTTTGCCCTTTCTTCCTGAGGCTACTATCTGCCCCGTGGGCAGCCCTTTCAGGGCTCCATGGAGGCAGGTAGGGGATTCCTCCCCTTCACCACTGGGCCTAAGAAGACACAATGAGATGAGGGGGACCCAGAACGGTTTGGTCCCAGTAGGGGGACGGCTCCAGGATTTTTATGCCACCTGCGTCCATATTACTTCCGATCAGTGGGTGCTCAAGTTCATCTGTGAAGGTTATGTGTTAGGATTCGCCAAGCCCCTACGTGATGCATTTGTTAGCTCCCCCTACAGGATGCCACAGATGTTTGTGGCAGTTCAAGAAATGCTACAGCAGCTAGAGGCCATGGTGGAGGTTCCCTGGACTAACGTGGCTGCGGTCGATACTCAATCTATTTTGTGGTTCCCAAAAAGGAGGGAACTTTTCGGTCCATCTTAGATCTCAAATGTGTAAATCAAGCACTATGAGTGCCGCGGTTTCGGATGGAGACGTTGCGGTCGTCACAGTACGCCAAGGTGAATTCCTCATGGCACTGGATCTCACTGAAGCCTACCTCCACATTTCCATCCGGCCGGTGCATCAACGGTTTCTGCACTTCGTGGTACGAATGGGACATTTCCAGTTTCGAGCTCTGCCGTTTAGGTTCACAGCCATGTCAAGGAACTTCACAAAGATCATGGTGGCGGTTGCAGCGGCACTCCGCAAAGAGGAAGTTCTCATGCACCCATACCTGAATGATTGGCTCATATGGGCAAAGTCGCTGGAAGAGAGCAGATAGGAAATGCAATGGGTCATGTCATGTCTGCAGCAGCTCAGCTGGGTTGTGAACATGGCCAAGTCATTCGCGGCCCAGCCAGGACTTGGTATACCTCTGGGCCCATTTTCAGACAGATGTAGAGCTAGACAGGTTGACAGAGGAAAGGATGCAAAAGTTTCAGATGTGGGTCTCACAGTTTCGGAAGAAAGCGGTGCCAAACACATGGCATTACCTGCAGGTATGCAACTCAATGGCAGCGGCAGGACAAAGGCTCATATATTACTGTTGCAGAGGGCACTTCTGCAGCAGTGGTCACCTCAGAAGCAGTCCCTGGATCAGACGGTACCATGTCCATGGACGGTTCGAGTGTCGCTGCAGTGGTGGCTCTCCCGAAACAGTCTCCTGACGGGAATGCCACTGGAACCACCAAACTAGGTCCCGGTAACGATGGATGCCAGCCTGAGCGGTTAGGGGGCCCATTGCGAATCATGCATAGCCCAGGGGTACTAGACACGGGAAGAGAGCCACTGTTACGGGAGTTCTGAACATTCCTGCAGGGAAAGGCGGTGCAGGTATTCTCCAACAATGTCATGACGGGTAGCATACATCAATCGATAGGAAGCACTCCTCAGGCGGGCCGAGATCACACCCCTGTTGAGCTGGGTGGAAGACAACCTCCCGGCACTATCAGCAGTGCACGTGGCTGGCAAGGACAATGTAGTGGCCGATTATCTCAGCTGCTGGCACCTGGACCCAGCAGAGTGGTGCCTGTGTGACGACATGTTTACCCACATAGTGAGGCAGTGGGAACAACCGATTATGGATCTTATGGTGATCTTTGGGAACGCGAAGGCAACTCGCTTAATCTCCAGGAACAAGCAAGAATGTAGTCTTCACATATGGGTATCGTTGGTACCGACGGAGCCTGTGTGGGAACGCTCCCCAGCGTCCAATAGGAAAGCTTTTGGGAGCATCCCACAGCGCCTGCATGCTGCCTTCCCGCCTTTCCAACTGTCCCTCTCCAGTTCTTCGTTTTCTGCGGAGCCGACAGGTCCCATACCCTGTCACCGCAGAAGAATTATGTCTTTAATCTTTGTTTTTTGTGGTCGCATCTGCCTTCCCTTGACGCTATACCGATACCGCCGGTTCATTCTTCTTTCTTAAAAAAAGAAAACAAAACTATAGTTTCTGAGCTATTTTACTTCAGAAACTTTTTTCCTTGGTGCTACGCGCCATTTTGGGCACTAGGCCCAATGTTTCCTTAAAAATGCAAAAAACAACATCTAGTTTTAAAAGATGTTCTAAGTGTGACGGTACCATCTCCATCACCGACACCCATGATTGGTGTCTCAAATGTTTAGGTCCTGACCACTCTACTTCGGAGTGCCTCTCCTGTGGAATGATGTCAAAAAGGGGTCGGCAGAATCGAGCTTCAAAGCTTAGCGCTCTTTTTTCCCTCAGACGCGGTGTCTGTTGTATCGACGTCCTCCAGGGCCTCATCTTCCTCCCATGGATCTCAGGTAACTAAACATAAATCTAGCCGGTCCTCAAAGGGTAGATCTCCTTCTAAGTATCGAGATGCCACTGGCGTTGCCCTTGAGGAATTTTCACTGGCAAAACTGCCCCGGCGGGAAGCTTCGGCTTCCAAAGCATCAACGGGGCTCCAGGATGTTCTCGAGGCCTCAACCTCAGCAGAACTACTGGCGCCATGCTCTAGGGGTTCCGGCTGCTTCTACCGTTACCGACACCCAAGCATCGGCAGTGTCAATAGACCAGAGATTTCTTGCTATCAAACGCAGTCTAGCGGCTCTTCTCATGGCTTCGGTACCGTTAAAACCGTTTCAGACCCCTCAACCGATACTGACACTGACGGCATCGATGTCGATGGGTATGCCACCCATACCGAGTCATGCGTCTGTTTCCGGCATCGACAGATCAATACCGGAGCAACCCGATACAGACTTCGATCGATACCGGTACCATGCGCTGCACGATCACGGGGATCGGAGGTATTGTGAATCCTCTGATTCTGACTCCGGAGACTCTGCCGATATAAGAGTACTTCTCCCAGAGGATTACTCTTCTCCTCAGCGCAGAATGTCTCCGCCAGAGGATATGTCTTTTCAGGATTTTATCCGTGATGTTGTCAGAGGCCTTTCCATCACAGTAGCTCCTGAAAAAGAGCCTAGGGCAAAGGAGTTTGAGATTCTCCAATCTCCAGGAACAAGCAGGAATGAATGTAGTTTTCACATATGGGTATCGTCGGTACTGACGGAGCCTGCTCGGGCATGCTCCCCAGCGTCCAATAGGAAAGCTTTTGGGAGCATCCCACAGCACCTGCATGCTGCCTTCCCGCCTTTCCCAACTGTCCCTCTCCAGTTCTTCATTTTCCACGGAGCCGACAGGTCGCACATCCTGTCACTGCAGAAAAAATTCCCTTCTTAGTCTTCTTTTTTGTGGTCGCGTCTGCCTTCCCTCGACGCTACACCGGTACCGCTGGTGGTTCTTTCTTTTTTGCTAAAAAAACCCCTTTCTTTCTGGAGTCTCTTCCAGTCGTTTTCTCCTCAGGTGCCACACGCCATTTTGGGCACTAGGCCCAACTTTTCCTTCAGAATGGAAAAACCCACTTTGGGTTTTAAAAAATGTTCTAAGTGTGGCGATACCATCTCAGTCACCGACATCCATGAGTGGTGCCTCAAACGTTTAGGCCCTGACCACTCTATTTCGGAGTGTGTTGCCTGTGGGATGATGTTGAAAAGGGGCCGGCAAAACCGAGCTGCTAAACTTAGCACCCTTTTTCCCTCCGATGCAGCCTCCGTGGCATCGACATCTTCCAGGGCTTCGTCTTCCTCCCATGGATCTCAGGTAACTAAACATAAATCTAACCGGTCCTCAAAGGGTATATCTCCTTATAAGCATCGAGATGCCTCTGGCGTTGCCCTTGAGGGACTTTCACCGGCAAAATTGCCCTGGCGGGAGGCTTTGGCTTCCAAAGCACTAACGGGCTCCAAGATGTTCTTGAGGCTTCAACCTCGGCAGAACTACTGGTGCCATGCTCTGGGGTCCTGGCCGCTTCATCCGGCACTGATACCCAAACATTGGCAGCATCGATAGACCAGAGATTCTTGGCTGTTGAACGCAGTCTGGCAGCTCTTCACACGGCCTCGATGCCCCTGAAACCGCTTCAGACAATTCAACCGGCACCTACTCCGGTACCGGCACCGATGGCATAGACATCGGCAGGTATTCTACCGGGACCGAGTCATGCGTCTCTATCCGGCATCGACAAGTTGGTACTGGACCACTCCGATACCGACTTCGATTGGTACTGGTACTGTGCCTTGCACAATCACCCGGATCGGAGATACTTCAAGTCCTCGGAGGAGTCTGAAGACTGAAAGCTCTGCCGATACCAGAGTACTTCTTCCTGAGGATTTCTCTTCTCCTCAGCGTAGGATGTCTCCACCAGAGGATATGTCCTTTCAGGATTTTATCCGAGATGTGGCCCGAGGTCTTTCCATCACAGTGGCTCCTGAAAAAGAGCCGAGGGCAAAGGAATTAGAAATCCTACAATACCCTAAAGCTCCCAAGGAGGCAGCTACCTTACCCTTTCATGAGATCTTGCATGATCTTATGTTAAGGATGTGGGAAACACCTCTAACCACATCTCCTCACTCTCGAAGACTCGACACCATGTATCGAGTTCCTCCTTGTCCTGGGTTTCAGAAGACTCAATTACCACACCATTCTATGGTGGTGGAATCAGCCATGAGACGGATAAAGAGTGCAAAAAGGCATGCATCTAATCCTCCAGGACGTGCGTGTAGGACTCTTGACGCCTTTGGACGTCGAACCTTCCAGGCTTCCATGCTTTCTGCTAGGATCAGTTCCTATATCTTGTATAAGGGAATGTTCCTTAAAGAGGTGACAGGAGATTTAGAGTTTGAGCCCTCTCCTTCCTGATGATAAAAGGCAGGATTATCTCACCCTTGTCAAACATGCTCAGGATGTTTCCAAGTTTGTGAATCGTGCAGCCTTTGACTGCTTTGAATGCATAAGCAGAACCTCTGCCATTGCCATAGGTGCACGTAGGATTGCCTGGCTCCAGGCATCTGACTTGGAAATTTGGGTACAGGACAAACTAGGGAATATTCTTTGCACAGGAGAGAATCTCTTTGGCAAGAATTGGCAGGAAAAAGCTAATGAGATAGATGCTGACAATATCACTTTAGATAGATTGTCTAAATCTACAGCTGATCTTACGAGGAAAAGATCCTCTAAGAAAACATTCTTCAGCAAGAAGAAAAAGTTGTATCCTTCCTATACCCAGCAGGGACATCGTTTAGGTCAGTCTGCCCAAAAGGGACAGCAGCAACAACCTAGGCAAAGGAAGCCAAAAGCAGCTAAGCCTCAACCAGCTCAGCAGACTCAGCCTCCACAGGGGCTTTGACTCCTATCTAGAGAACTTTGCGTTCCTGGCCCTGAACCCTCCACCATCCCAGGAAGGTTATGTCATTTTGCCCCCAGATGGGGTCAGATAACAGCAGAAAATTGGACTCTGTCTATTGTAAGAGAGGGGTACAAGCTTCATTTCCTCAGCATGCCCCCTCCTACAATGGTAAAACAGTTCAATTCTCAGACCTCTCTCAATGACCAGTTAGGTCAAGAGGTCACTGTGCTCCTTGCTCAAGGGGCAATAGAAGAGGTACCCATTCCCCAACGGGGTACAGGGTTTTAGTCCCCCTATTTCCTTATACCAAAGAAAACAGGAGGACACAGACCCATTTTAGACCTCAGAGAATTGAACAAATTCCTGTTCAAAGAGAAGTTCAAAATGATTTCTCTGGGAACTCTGCTGCCATACCCTTCAGAGTCAGGATTGGCTTTGTTCTCTAGATCTCAAGGATGCGTACACTCATGTTCTCATCCATCCAACTCACCAAAAGTTCCTTTGCTTTCTGTTTCAAGGGAAGCACTATCAATACAGGGTTCTTCCTTTTGGCCTGGCCTCTGCACCAAGAGTGTTCACAAAATGCATGGCTGTGGTGGCAGCATTTCTCCGCACCCTGGGAATATTTGTCTTCCCTTACTTAGAAGACTGGCTCATTTGAGCTCCTTCAGAGCCAGAGGCCAGGGTTGCTCTTTCTCGCACAATGTGCATCCTTCAGTATTTGGGACTTGTCATAAACTTCCCAAAGTCCCACCTTGCTCCCACTCAATCCCTAGAGTTTATAGGAGCTCTGCTGGATACCAGACAGACAAGGGCTTTCCTTCCACAGCCTCGCTGCCTTCGCATTGTGCAGTTAGCTTCCCAAGCAGTGCTAAAATCTCACCTCCCTGCTCGGGAAATATTACAGTTGCTAGGCCACATGGCATCCACCATGCATGTGGTTCCTTATGCTCGCCTCCATATGAGAACAGCCCAATGCACTTTATCCACTCAGTGGACTCGAGCGTCAGGTTGCCTGTCAGACAGAATAGCAAACTCAGATCGCCTTATTTTGTCCCTCCAATGGTGGCAGTCACCCCAAAATCTTCTGGTGGGGTCTCCTTTTCAGCAACCCCCACCCCAAGCCACTCTAACAGATTCTTCACAGGTGGGTTGGGGAGCCCACCTGCAAGGCCTCTCTACCCAGGGTACCTGGACTCCACAGGAGGCCTGTCTTCACATCAACCTCCTGGAACTCAGAGCAATCTTCCTTGCTCTTTGAGTATTTCACACCCAGCTCAGCTACAAGACAGTCCTAGTTCAAACGGACAATCAAGTAGCCATGTTCTATGTGAACAAGCATGGCGGAACAGGCTCTCTGTCGCTATACAACAAAGCTTTGCGACTATGGGCCCTCACCAGAGAGCATCAGATTCATCTCCTTGCAGTGTATCTTCCAGGCATTCAAAACTCTTGGGCAGACAGACTCAGTCGAGTTCTGCTTCCACACGAATGGTCTCTCCATGCAGACCAGGTGGCCCAAATTTTTCAAATTTGGGGAACCCTGGACATAGACCTCTTTGCAAGTCTGCAGAATGCCATACTTCCCCGGTTTTGTTCTAGAATTCTGTCTCAGGGTTGTCAGGCCAGGGATGCCTTCCTCCTCCATTGGGATCGGGACTTCCTGTATGTCTTTCCACCCATTTCCCTAATTCCCAAAATCCTGTTCAAGCTTCAGAGAGACAGAGGTCATATGATCCTCATAGCTCTACGTTGGCCACGGCAAATGTGGTACCCTCTGCTCCTACATCTCTCTCAAGCTCCACCTCTGGAGTTAGGATCTGCTCCAGATCTCCTTTCTCAAAAGGACAGGATGCTGTGGCATCCCAGTCTCTGCATCTCAGGGCCTGGTTGCTGAAAGCCTAGAACTTCACGGTCTTAATCTTTCCCAGCAGGTAAAGGATATCCTTTATGCTTCCAGGAAGCCTTCCACAAGACGCTCTTATGCATTTAAGTGGAAAAGGTTTACCATATGGTGCTCGCAGAAGGGTCTTAACCCTCTTGCGATACCTCTGGAATCATTACTGGAGTATCTTCTTCATTTATCAAATGCAGGGCTTAAGACCAATTCAGTAAGAGTCCATTTGAGTGCTATTGCAGCTTCTTTCAAGCCTCTAAATGGACAACCTTTTTCCTCTCATCCTCTCATAGCGAGATTTCTGAGAGGTCTTCTTTTGACTAAGCCGCCCATTAAGCCGCCTCCGGTGGCATGGGACTTAAATCTGGTTCTTGGGCAGCTCATGAAATCGCCCTTTGAACCATTAGCCACTACCTCTTTGAAATTCCTTTCTTGGAAGGTCATCTTTCTTATTGCAATCACATCAGCACGTCGCATCAGTGAATTGCAAGTGTTGGTGGCTGATCCTCCTTATAGAAGGTTCCATCATGACAAGGTAGTCCTTAGGACTCATCCACACTTTATGCCAAAGATGGTGTCGCCTTTTCATTTAAACCAAACGGTTTACCTTCCTGTATTCTTTCCAAGGCCTCAAGCCTCAAATGCAGAAAGGAATCTTCATACTTTGGATTGTAAAAGAGCTTTGGCCTTTTACTTGCAAAGGACACAGCAACATAGAAAGTCCTCTCAACTCTTTGTTGCTTTTGATCCTAGTCATTTGGGACTTCCATTCTCCAAAAGAACACTGTCCAGCTGGATTGCACAGTGTATATCTTTTGCCTATGAGAGTAAGAACCTTCCTCTTGAAGGCCATGTCACAACTCACAATGTGAGAGCCATGGCAGCCTCAATGGCTCATCTTCACTCTGTGTCTATCGACGACATCTGTCGAGCAGCTACTTGGGCTTCAGTTCATACCTTCACAGCCCATTACTGCTTAGACAAGGACTGTCGCCAGGATGCCTTGTTTGGTCAGGCTGTTCAACACCTGTTCCACAAGGGCACACAACTTTCTGGGGCCATCTCCCTGGTATCTGGAGATAGGGAGTCCCCATATGTGAAAACTACATTCCTGCTTGTTCCTGGAGATAGTGTAGTTACTCACCTGTAACAGGTGATCTCTGGGAACAGCAGGAATTTAGTCTTCACAACCCACCCACCTCTCCTAGGGGTTGTATCTCTCTCCCTCTCTCTCTCTCTTTCTCTCTCTCCCTCTCTCTCTGGTCTCAGCTATAAACTCAACTGGAGAGGGACAGTTGGAAAGGTGGGAAGGCAGCACACAGGCACTGTGGGATGCTCCCAAAAGCTTTCCTATTGGACACTGGGGAGCGTTCCCGCCCAGGCTCCGTCGGTACTGACGATACCCATATGTGAAGACTAAATTCCTGCTGTTCCCGGAGTTCACCTGTTACAGGTGAGTAACTACGCTTTCAGCAGGCAGAGAGAGACTATGTTGGGAAGTGTTGGACGCCCTGGTTCAGAGGTGGCCGGAGGATGGATTCCTGTATGTTTTCTCGCCATGAGCTTTGATAGGAAGACTCCTGTAGAGTATAGAGACCATTCAGCACTGGTGGTGTTGATAGCTCCAGACTGGCCACGATGCCCTTGGCATGCCAACCTGCTGCAACTGACTGTGGATTGCACATGGCATCAGCCAGAGGTGCTGGATCTTCTGGCACAGGAGCTCATCCTCATCACGCAGGTGAATCGATTCTCGCTTACTGCTTGGCTCTTGAGAGGGCGTGTTTGAAGAAGCGAAAATGTTGCATGGTGGTAATCTCGACCATGTTGAAGGCCTGTAAGTGGTCCATGTGCCTGTCATATGTCAGGATCTGGCTTGTTTTTGAGGATTTTTGAGGACTGGTGCTGGCCAGATCCCTGAGCCCACGGAGGAGGACCGAGGTGTCTGAGCAGGAGTGGCCGCCAAAACATCCCATGAAGGACTCGATAGACCCTGGTGATCAGGCCCAGGTCTCCGCAGCCATCCCCAACAGGGACTCTCCTCCACCGGTGATGGATCCGATACCCTCAGCGTCCACACCAACTATTGTGACCCCACCCAGGTTGGAGACCCTGGAGCGCAGCTTGTCTGCCTTCTTGGCCACTCAGCAGGCAGCACTGTCTGGCTCCACCGGTTCATCTGCCCAAAACACTGGGACCTCGACCCCGAGGACTTCCCCCCCCCCCCCCTCCCCAGCATCGAGTTGATCCCCCGGAACTCCCTCGCCGATCACCAATGGGAGGTCACGTTTGCAGTTCCGTTCCACGGGACCCCAATCCTCTCCGGCCAGTGGCCACCGAGGCCTGTGAGCCTCCGACCCTGACCCGGGTTTGTTTGTTCATCAAGTCCACCTTCGATGACTCTGACTGGAAATCCGAGGATGACACTTTCCCGGACACCTGGAGGCATCGAGACCTTCCATTGAACCCATCCCCACTGGAGATCTGGCATCAGTCCCTGCCCGAGGACAAGGCCTTCCTCAGCTTTGTGCGGGATATGGCCAAAGCTCTGGCCTTCACCACCGAGTTGGTAGACGATCTTCAGTTGGAGGATCTCCAGATCCTACAATTCGACTCCCCCCCCCACCCCCCCCCACCAAAGGTGTCCCTATTGGTGCCAGTCCCAGCGATACTCGAGAGGCTTCTCTTCTGTATGTGGGAGACACCGGGGTACGGTACCCACAATTAGTCGCTGGCTTGACCTTATGTATTTATTTATTTTTATTTATTTATTACAGTTTCTTATATACCGCGCTATTTAGAATCAGCGCGGTTTACATCATAACAAAAACGACCATAACGACAAACTGTCAGGTTTTACATTGAACAGGAGTACAAACTTGGATAACTGGGTTAACTATATACATAAACTATCTACACTGCAGTGTGAGGGCATTTCTAGATTGGGTCATTTCTTGGCGGGGATATGTAGTTCAGTTGCTGTCTGGGAAATATTGGCAGAAAAGGTATGTTTTGAGAGCCTTTCTGAACTGATATAGATTGGTAATGGCTCTAATGTCAGGGGGTAGGGTGTTCCAGCATTTTGGTACATAAAAACTGAATGCCCTGTTTGTGGTGTTCGTGTTGGACTTTGTTGAAGCCTTTGGTATTGCTAGCAAGTTTACAGCTGATGTTCTTCTTGCTCTGTTGGGGGGGACCATGTGGATTAGATTCGTGAGTGAAAGGGATGAGGTGCCTTTGATTGCCTTAAATGCTAATACAAGGGATTTGAAGGTGATTCTCCCGTGAATTGGTAGCCAGTGTAGCTGTTTGAGGATAGGAGTCACGTGGTCGTTTCTGGATGCACCGTAGAGGACCCTAGCTGCGGCATTCATGGCCAACTGTAAGGGGGTTAGTGTGGATTGGGGGAGACCTTGTAGGATGGCATTTGCAAAGTCAAAATGCGGCAGGATCAGCGCTTGATATATGGTACGGAAATAGTCTGGGTCCAGAAGGGAGCGTAGGTGTTTGAGGGAACGGATTTTGAAGTAGATGGCTTTGACTACGCTGCTTATGTGGCGTCTCATGTCTAGATGAGACGCCACATAAGCAGCGTAGTCAAAGCCATCTATTTCAAAATCCGTTCCCTCAAACGGATATAAATGGAATGGAATAATGTATAAGATCCATCTGAGCCCGGGCTTCCGCAGGAGCCAATTACCATACAACTCCATAGTGGTCGAGTTAGCCATGCGTCGGTTCCAAAGCCAAAAGACACCTCCTACCAGGGAGGCCCATTGCCTCAACGCCCTCGGCAGAAAATGTTACCAGGGCTCCATGCTGGGCTGTCAGATCCAGGCATACCTCTACAAGGGACTGTTTCTCCGGGACACCATGAAGGAGCTAAAGGGCTACTCCGCCGACCTCTCTGGCAACCCCTCTAGAGGTTCCAGACACTGGCCAAAACTGCCGCCGATTGCTCAAAATTTATCATCCAGGCTGCCTACAATGGCTTTGAGACCATGGCCCGAGTTGCCAGCATCGGCACTAGGAGACAGGCTTGGCTCCAATCCTCCGATCTCGAGCAATGGGTCCAGGAAAAGCTCCTTGACAGCCCTTGTCTGGGAGAGAACCTCTTTGGTAAGTCCATGGCATACAAAACTGTGGCACTCGAGGCCATAAACATGACAAGGACTCGGCTCTCGAAGAAAACTTCCTCAGGCCCCAAGCATAAGGCCCCCGGAAAGAAACCCCCCTTCTTCAGGAAGGACTCAGGATCCGAGAGCTACCAATAATACCAGGCCCCACAGACCCCTCAGCAAGGTCCCTGAAGACCTTGGCAATGACCTCACAAGTAAAAAGGGCTCAAGGCCCTGACTCTAGCCCAGGCCCCAGAATGGGCTGAGCCTTTGACTCCAGGAGATCAGCAGCCCACAGGGGAACATCTGGCCCACTTTGCCCACCTGTGGTCAACCATCACCACCAATACTTTGGCACTCCAGGCTGTCAGAGAGGGTTACCTCCTCCACTTGGACCAGATGCCCCCTCCTTTCTTCCCGGGAGAGCCCCCCAGGAATGCCTTGCATCAGACCCTGCTACTGCAGGAACTCACTTTTCAAAGACATGACTGTAGAACCAGTGCCCCATCAACAAGATAGAAAGCAGAGAGTAGGGATAAATGGCCAATTTTCCCAATGAAGAAAGTTGAATAGTGGTGTACCCCAGGGATCTGTGCTAGGTCCGCTGCTTTTTGACATATTCATAAATGACCTAGAAAAGGGAATAACGAGTGAGGTTATCAAATTTGCAGATGACACAAAACTATTTAAAGTTGTTAAAACCCATGAGGATTGTGGAAAATCGCAAGAGGATCTTGATAAATTGGAAGACTGGGCATCCAAATGGCAGATGAAATTTAATGTGGACAAGTTCAAAGTTATGCACCTAGAGAAGAACAACCCAAACTATGGTTACAGATGCAAGGTTCCACATTAGGAACCACCACCAGGAAAAAGATTTAGGCGTCATTGTGGATAACATGTTAAAACCCTCGGCCCAGTGTGCCGCAGCGTCCAAGAGAGCAAATAAAATGCTAGGTATCATAAGGAAAGGAATGGAAAATAAAACAAAGGATATTATAATGCCTCTATATTGTTCCATGGTGAGACCGCACCTTGAATATTGTGTGCAATTCTGGTCGCCGTATCTTAAAAAGGATATAGCGTTATTAGAAAAGGTCCAGAGAAGAGCCAGCAAAATGGTAAATGGGATGGAAGGATACCTCTATGAAGGAAGGCTAATAAGGTTAGGGCTCTTTAACCTGGAAAAGAGACTGCTGAGGGGAGATATGATAGAAGTCTATAAATTAATGAACGGAGTGGAACAGGTAAACGTAGATCGATTGTTTACGTTATCAGAATCTCGAAAGACTAGGGGACATGCAATGAAGCTACAGGGTAAACTATTTAAGACTAATGAGAAAATATTTTTTCACTCAACGTGTAATCAAACTCTGGAATTTGTTACCGGAGGATGTAGTAAAGGCTATTAGTGTAGCTAGGTTTAAAAAAGGTTTGGACAAGTTCCTGGTGGAAAGGTCCATAAACCATTATTAAAAAGGGACCCAGGATATCAATGCTTGACTCAATACAAGCATTGTGGAACCTGTTACTGGAGTGAGGAGGTGGTACCTGAGCAGTTATACCAGTGTCATCAAAAGGATGACGTTTTTCAGTCTCCAAGCTGCTGGAGGAGGAGCACAACCCCAGAGGTTCGGGACTAGACTGGAGTTCCTCAAGGAACAACAATTAGCAGGTAAGTCTAATTTCACCATCGTGGGGTTGGGGGTTTCTTTGGGCCTCATTGTGGAAGTTTGGGCTGGGAGAGCTCTTTCTCCAATGGGTGCAGAGCAGTGGTGGGATCCAGCCTGGTTCGCATAAACCAGTTCCTGCCACAGCTTGGGCTCTGGATGGCGGGAATCTTCCCATCTGATGGTGGCTTGACGGCATTAGGGGGATCGTGGCATCGGGAGAAGCCCCCGATGCCATCAATCTACTCTCAGGTGTGGGGGATCGGGCTGCTGGGCCACCAAGGAGTTCCATGCCGATGGCAGCAGCCCAAGCATGCGGCTACCATGTGCGGGGCTGCCACCCACGCGTCCTGACCAATGGCGGGATGGACCGAACCGGGTTCTCGCCAGTTCAGATCCCACCATCGGTATAGAGCCTGTACCAGAATCCACAAGCATCTGTAAAAGTCGGGAGGAGCTACTTGGAATTCTTTGGCCTAGAACGAGGAATGCAACAGAGATGTCCCCTTTCCCCACTTTTATTTGCACTGTCACTAGAACCATTGGCAGAGCGTATTCGGTCTCAGCAGGACATTGTGGGGTTCATAGGTGGGAGATGAACATCATAAGATCTCATTGTTCGCTGATATCATCTTGCTGATGTTGACGCATCCGGAGACTTCTTAGGGGCTCCTTTAGGAAGAATTTGATGTCTGCCTTTTGAAGGTGATTTCTCCTTTCCATGTCAGTCAGGGCTGGAGCTGCCTTCCGTTCTGTGAGAGGACTTTGGTCAGGAATGAACACTCTTCCTCCTTCGTCTTTTGGATGTTTAAAGAGCACTTATGTGTTACCTTGAAGTGATCAATAAGTTCTGAAAAGTTAGATCAGTTGTTCATGTTGTATGGCAGCGCTAAGAAAGGCAAGGCAGCTACTGAAGCCACTGTTGCATGCTGGATTAAGGAGTGGGCCATTTCTGCCTACATTCTAAAAGGTTGAATTACACCTCAATCCTTTAATGCTCGTTCAAGTAGAGACATGGTGATCTCCTGGGCAGAATCTTGCTCTTTTTCAACTGAGGAGATGCATTATAGGCTTGATGTATATGTAAGGAGAAATGCTGCCTTTGGAGCTGGATTGTCTTCATCTCATCCAATATAAAGGGTGTTTCATCTCATGTGTTCTAGACGGGACTGGTGGATGAAAAGAGAGGATACATTTGGTCTTACCTGCTAACTTTCTTTCCTTGAGTCCCACCAGAATGTTTCTCTTTGTTTGTTGATAGGTTAATGGGATGCCATTGAGGCCCCTGGTTCACTTTTTCATTTGGTTCCTCTGGTTCAATTTCTGGATTCCTTCCTCCCTCAAGAGTTAGTTGTAGATGATTATCACTGAACAACTAAGATTTTGCTTCTTGAACACTTTTGGGTGTATGTTATGGATTTTTGCTTGCTGATCACAAAAATCACCCTGACGTTTTCCTATCACATACCACTTTTTTGCAATTGCCTATTTTTGTGATTTCCTCACATATTTTGTGTCTACTGATATGTTGTCTAGAAAGTAAACTGTTTTGTTTATTCTAGGCATGCCTGGTCATGCACTCAGTGCAGGCTCACAACATGCAATGGAAATGCTGCTGCTCAGGAATGCATAGGCATGCTTAGTCAGGATGGATGCTGGCAATACAAGCAGCTTTCATACACAGATGCTATACATGACGTTGATCAGTTTGTGTACTTAACAGTAGCATTTACATGTAAGCTTCTTGTCTAAACAATGATTCGTTACAGCAGAAATGTCTTGTCAATGTCTCAACAGCTGCGATACATTCTGTTACATTTATTTATTTAACATTTCTTATATACCGCCTTTCATGATATCAAGGCGGTTTACATTGAGCAAACTGAAATTACATTGAACTGGGCATTATAACTTGGAGATAACTATTTTACAGGGAACATGGGCAATGGAGGGTTAAGTGGCTTGCCCAAGACCACAAGGAGCACCTGTGGGACTAGAAACCCCAGTCCTTCCGGCCCAAGGTTGCTGTCCTCTAGTGGGATTTGAACACCTGACCTTCCGGCCTGAAGTACCTTGCCCCAACCACTAGGCCACTCCTCCACTCCACTCCTCCTCCACCACCATTTGTGGTGAATATACACTTAAGCCTCAAAGACTCAGCATGACTGCACTTATTAAGAAAGCATATGAGCTCTACTTTGTTTGTAAAGTTGGTGATCAAGACAAATCCTGGGCTCCTCACATTTGCTGTTCAACATGTGCTGTCCATCTCAGAGTCTGACTAGAGGTACTCAGAAGTCACTGCCGTTTGCATTGACCTCTGAGTATGATACGGCAAGAACAGAAGGATTCCGTGACGGACTGTTACTTCGGTCTGATCAGTGTATCCAGCTTCTCTGCTAAAAATAAGAAACCTATTGAATATCCTAGTCTGCCTTGAGCTATGAGACCAGTGCTGCATGATGACTGTATGACAGTACCAAAGCCACCAGAGACATGGAGCCTAGAAGAGGCAGACGTGGAAAACGACATGGATCCAGATTTTGAACGGTTTATGTCCAGTGTACCTCATCTGATAACACAGAATTGAATGACCTGGTGAGGGACTTGTTTGTCAAAAACAAAACTGAACTACCTTGTTCAAGCTTGCAAGGATGTGGTTTGCTATCGCCAGATATGAAAATTTCTGTCTTTCCGACCCACCAAGAAGATATGAAAAATTTCTTTGCATAGGTTGACAGCCTCTGTTTCTGCACTGACATTGATGGGTTGTTCACAGCTTTGGGTTGTGAGCATGATGCACAACAATGGTGTCTTTTTATTGATTCGTCACTGTTAAGCCTGAAAGATGTCTTGTTACATAATGACAATGTCAACTCTTCAGTACCTATTGCCTATGCAGCACACATGAAAGAAACCGACGAAAACATGAAACTGTTGTTGGAACACATACAGTATAACAATTACAACTGTAACATCTGTGATGATCTAAAAGTAGTGGCACTGTTACTAGGAATGCAGCTTGGGTATACTAAGTACTGTTTCATTTGTGAATGAGACTCTCATGCTAGAGAGTCTCAGTACAATAAAAAGAACTGGCCGCTCCATAAGCTTTTGATTCCAGGAAGAAAAATGTGGCACATGAACCACTTGTCGACACAAGATAGATATTTGTGCCTCTTCTTCATATAAAACTTGAACTGATGAAAAACTTTGTGAAAGCGATGAACAAGGAAGATGAAGGATTTCGATATTTCAGACAGATGTTTCCAAAAAATAACTGATGCCAAGATTAAGGAAGGCATTTTTGTGGGTCCACAAGTCAGACACGTCATCAATGACAAGCGGTTTGAAGATTTGCTAGTGGGGCCTGAGAAAATTGCATGGAAGATATTGTCATCAACACCCCCCTGGTGGCCTGTGGCTGCAAGGGCAGGTTGAGCATTTTATTATTGATGGAGGTAAAAGACTCTTTAAGCCAGATGCATTCTGGGTATTGTAGTCCTCCTTATGAGAATAAGTTGTGTAAGCCAAAATGGAGGGTAAATAAGGCTTTTATTTCCCTTTTATGCACTGAGGTTCGCTAGGTAACAGAGAAATGAAAGGATTTCCTTCTTGTCAGGTACTTCTACCAAAGCATAAGGTGAACAAATAAACTGTTACAAACTTTCACAGCTTCGAACAACACAGGCTTTTCAACTTTGGAGCAAAATAACTTGGTGAGCTTTTCTCTTTTGCTCAGCACAAAGAAAACAACAATAGAGTTTGTCTATATACAATTATAGCTCAGGGAGTGACTCAAGGCTTCCTGCCATACACATAGAGCAATCCATTAAATCTTCCTGGGACGATATAACTGAATCCCCATATTCCACCTGCATGGGCTTTGGGTCCTTTGTGCTTCCCTCAGCAATTGACCTTTCCCTGGCTGCAGTGGTTTGAAAGTCAATATTTCTCCCTAGCCTCCAGCTGGGCTGTTCTAGGGCTTTCAAGTAAACAGCAGGGCTTGTCCCCTCACCTCTAGGTAATGGCTTGTAAAACTCCTGCCTGCTTTCTTTTCTCTCAGACGCTCTATGAACTGGGTTTCTCTTTAGACAAAAAGAGTCACTGTACCTTGGCTTTGTAATGTCCGTGTGACCGGTACTTGCCCAACCAGGCACCACTCTCTGGACGCAGTCTCTTTTGTAGACTCCCTCTGGAATCCTCCGGGATAGTGCTTGTCTTCTCTGCAACTTGGGAAGACCAGATAAGGCCGCCAGGCTTCTTGACTTTCTAGCACAAGTAATCCTCTTATCAGGACTTTCTCTTCCAGTACTTCTAAATATTGTTACAGACCCTTCTGGTGAGCATAGACCTCTCTCCAAACTAGGCTGTCTCCTTCTGAGCTCACTGCCTCTGGGATTTCTCCTTACCGGGTCTCTTTCCAGTATGACTCTCCCAGGGCTCACTCCTGCTCTTCTTGGTCTGTACCTTTCTCTCTCTCCCTCTGAGCTCTCCTCTGAGCTCCCTTCCGAGGTTCCTTCCTCTCTCCAGGCCGGGCTCTCTTCCGAGGTTCCTTCCTCCCTCCAGGCTGGGCTCTCCTCTGAGGTTCCTTCCTCCCTCCAGGCCGGGCTCTCCTCTGCTGAGCTGCCTCTCTGCTTATAAAGCCGTTTTACTTCTGAGTTCCTCGAGCTACTCTTCAGGTGGAGCTGATTAGCTCCTGCACAATCAGTCCCCGGGTGTGTTAGCTCAGCCTCTGTAGGTTCATGCCTGCTCCCTTTAGCTGCCTTGCAAGGGAACTGCATCTTCTGCAAGCTATTGGTTTTGTAAGAAACAGCTTTTTTTTCTAAGTTTCTGCTTTCAGTGGCTTCTGCCTTATCACAGTATTCAGAGATATTGCTGAGAATTACTTGGCAATTATAGAGCACCAAACTAGGCACTGGTTGACAACATGCTTCAAGCACTCAAACCATGAAGTACAACATGTCGCTAAAGATCCATTTTCTGCATTCACACTTGCACTTCTTCCCTGCTAATCTTGGTGCAGTCAGTGACAAACATGGTGAAGGTTTTCACCAGGACATTGCTACGATGGAAAAGCAGTATCAGGGCAACTGGAACCTATCAATGCTGGCCAACTATTGTTGGACACTGAGACAAGAAGAATCAGAGGCCGAGTACAAACGAAAATCAGGAGCAAAACATTTTTAGCTCAGGTGAATTAATGCAATATGTCAGCATCATTGTGTGACTAAACATGCTAAATTCAATCAAATTTTAATTTCATGTTTCTCCAAATTCCTATGTTATACAGTCAATCTGAAATTATATTTGTGTTCAGCTTGAAACTGTCTATCATAATCACCAAAACGTTTTCAGGAAGCAAAACCTTTGAATAAATTTGTTGACCAGTGTTACACTTCATTATTGCTTTGTCATAGAACTGCTTGAGAGTGAGTAACTGCATGGTGCCTGTTATAGACGTGAAAGTCAAAAATAGGGACCAGCAGAATCGCTGTAGCAGTGCACAAATTGGTTTTGATTAAACTGTAATCAGACATGACTGTTTAATTACACTAAAGATTGATGGGCCTGATATTCGGTTGTTGCCACTGAAGACTAACCCCAGATCTTCAATGCTGAGGCCATATCCCACCACCGGCGTTGAATATCTGGGCAGCGGCAATATTGAGCCACTGCACAGCTAGCATTCCTGGGTGAAGGTAGGCCAGTAGTTGCTGCGCCCATCTTTACCTGTGGGTGACTGACTGGGCCGTGGCGGATAGGGATGGATGCAGAATGCCCCAGGGCTAACCACATAGCAGCAGGGAGTATAACGAATATCCCGCTAATCAGCATTTACACGGTCTGCAAACCGTATAAATACCTTTGAATATCGGGCCCAGTATTACTTAATTACTTAAGGAGAAAAAGACCTCAGCCACCCAAAACTTTGTGTATTCATGGATTGTAATTGTATCAGACATTGGTCAATAAACTCCTTTGAGTCCCTTTGTAATTACTGAAGAGTGAAACTAATTTCTCTTGTCTTGTCGTCTCCTCCTCCTTCCCCCAGTCCCACCCTCTACTGTTTGCCTTTCCCAGTTTTCTCATCATTCTTAGCAAGACCTCCAGTTCTTTGGCTCTCCTATTGCACCAGGCTCTACTAGGGCACTGCTGCTCTTGCTTTCTCATCTGGGTGAGGCTGATGCTACTACACTTGGCCATGCTGTCTCACGCAGAGTCCAATGTTGCTTATTGCTTCCGTGTAACAGAGTTGACATTTTGGGCCCAGCATGGTCAGAAGGAGTAACTGGCAGAGAGGCATCATCAGCCATGTGTGAGCAATAAAACAAGAGGTTGTTAGTAGCAGCGGTGCTGCAGGATCCTGGTCTCTGTGCAAAATTCTCTGCAAATTCTGCATGTTTGTGCAGTTGCACAGAATTCCTCCAAGACTACTCTTTGGTGAAGAAATACAATTTAGAAACTGGTAACAGGTGGAATGGTGATGCTTAGTGGCCAGATTTAGAGCCCATGATTGCATGGTTCCAGAAGAAGCCTTGGTATATGGCTCCCAGCCAAGGATTATTGCTGCAGCGACTGAGTAAATAAGTTCGGAGGGGCATTAAATACCAGGGCAATGAAGACTCCTAGCGCCAGTCCCAGCTGTGGTTCCAATTCAAATGAAGCCCAAAATGCAGGATAAAATGTTTGGTTCCCATTCCTTATGTAATACTACAGAGGCTACCTGATTCCAAGTTTACCCTCACATTTCCATAATTAAAGGATCTCTTGTATTCCTCCAAGGAATTGTATTATATCATTATCTCCAGGAACAAGCAGGAATGAGTCTTCACATATGGGTATCGTCGGTACCGATGGAGCCTGCGCGGGAACGCTCCCCAGCGTCCAATCAGAAAGCCTTTGGGAGCATCCCACAGCGCCTGCGTGCTGCCTTTCCCAACTGTCTCTCCTCAGTTCTTCTTTTTCCTGTCGCCGCAGAAGAATTTCTTTATTTTTCTTTATTTCTTTTGTGTCACGTTTGCCTTCTTCGACACTCCGCCGGTCTTTTTCTTTTCTTCTTGTTAAAAAAAAATATATATATTTTTTTTCCGTTTCTTTTCTTCAGGTGCATTTGCGTTTTGGGCCTTAGGCCCAAAACCTTTTTTCCTTAACATGGAAAAACCTGCCTCAGGATTTAAGAAGTGCACAAAATGTGGCGGTACAATTTCCGTCACCGACACCCATGACCGGTGTCTAAAATGTTTAGGTCCTGACCATTCCATAACAGATTGTATGTCCTGTTCTATAATGTCTAAAAGAGGTGGTCAGAACCAAGCTGCCAAGCTCAGTACCCTGTTTCCCTCTGATGCGGCTTCAGTGGCATCGACGTCTTCCAGGGCTGCTTCTTCCTCACATGGATCTCAGGTAACTAAACACAAATCCAGCCGGTCCTCGAAGGGTAGATCTCCTTCTAAGCATCGAGATGCCTCTGGCGTTGCCCTAGAGGATTCTGCACCGGCAAAATTACCCCGGCGGGAGGCTTCGGCCTCTAAAGCATCATCATCGGGGTTCCAGGATGATCTCGATGGCATGGCCTCGATAGATCTCCTGGTGCCATGCTCTGGGGTACCGGTGGCTTCCACCGGTACCGACTTCCAAGCATTGGCGTCGTCGATGGATCAGAGGATTCTGTCCATAGAACGCAGTCTGGTGGCTTTCCTTGTGGCATCCACGCCGGTGGTACCGCAACAGACTACCCTACCTTTACCGGCTATAGCATCGCCATTGGTACCGATCCCGTTACCGGTAGCATCGACATCGGCATTGGTGTCCACTATGCCGGTACTCTGTCCTCTGAAGCCCTCCGGTACCGATACCCCGGTACCAGTTATTCCCGATGCCGATCCCAGTCGGTACGAGTATCGGGCTTTGCAAGAGCATCCGGACAGACAATACTTCAATTCCTCTGAGGATTCTGAAGAGTCGGTCGATGCAGTGATGCTTCTTCCACAGGAGGAGTCCTCTCCTAAACGAAGGATGTCTCCTCCAGAAGACTTGTCTTTTCAAGACTTCATCAGGGAGGTGGCTCGGGGCCTTTCCATTACGGTGGCCCCTGAGACAGAACCCAGAGCCAAGGAGTTGGATATTTTATAATATCCTAAAACTCCTAAGGAGGCAGCTACCTTGCCTGTTCATGAGATTTTGTATGATCTCATGTTAAGGATGTGGGAAGCACCTCTGACCACCTCTCCTCATTCTTGCAGGTTGGATACCATGTATCGTGTCCCTCCTTGTCCTGGTTTCCATAAAACTCAACTTCCTCACCACTCTATTGTGGTTGAGTCTGCTATGAGAAAGATTAGAAGTGCCAAAAGACATGCCTCTAATCCTCCAGGACGTGAATGTAGAACCCTGGATGCTTTTGGAAGAAGAGTCTTCCAAGCTTCCATGCTTGCTGCGAGAATTAATTCCTATAGTCTTTACATGGGAATGTTCTTAAAAGAAGTCACCGATCATTTGCAGACTTTAAGTCCTTTCATTTCTGAAGATAAAAGACAGGACTTTCTCACTTGGCTTAAACATGCCCAAGATATCTCCAAATTCTCCAACCGTGCAGCTTTCGACTCCTTTGAATGTGTCAGAGCCTCAGCTATTGCCATAGGTGCACGTAGAATTGCTTGGCTTCAAGCATCTGATTTGGAGATCTGGGTTCAAGATGAATTGGGAAATATCCCTTGTACAGGTGAGAACTTGTTTGGTAAAGATTGGCAAGCAAAAGCCATTCAGATGGATGCTGAAAACTCTGCCTTGGATAGACTATCCAAATCCACAGCTGCTCCTGCTAAGAAAAGGTTGTTCAAGAAAGCACCTTTTTCTAAAAAGGGAAGATTCTATCCTGCTTATGGTCAGCGGGCATCTTCTGCAGCTCAGTTCCCTACCAAACGTCAGCAATCATCCAAACAGAGCAAAGCGAAGGCTGCTAGGCCTCCACCGACCCAGCAACCCCAGCCCCCTCAGGGCCTTTGACTTTCTGCTAGAGAACTTAGCCTTCCTGGCTCTGGAAGGACCAGAGCCCTCCACCATTCCAGGAAGGTTATGTCATTTTGCTCCCAGATGGGAGCAAATTACAGCAGAGCATTGGACACTCTCCATCATAAGAGAGGGGTACAAACTTCATTTTTCAAGCTTGCCCCCTCACACAAAAGTGCACCAGTTCAATTCTCCAACCTCCCTCCTCAGCCTGTTGGGGCAGGAGGTTGCCACCCTTCTCACCCAAGGGGCAATAGAGGAAGTGCCTCTTCAACAACAGGGCACAGGTTTCTACTCCCCCTATTTTCTTATTCCAAAGAAAACAGGGGGCTACAGACCTATCTTAGATCTCAGAGAATTGAACAGATTCCTAGTCAAGGAAAAATTCAAAATGATTTCTCTGGGAACTCTGCTGCCATACCTTCACAGTCAGGATTGGCTTTGTTCTCTAGATCTCAAGGATGCATACACCCATGTTCTCATCCATCCAACTCACAGAAGGTTCCTTCAGTTCCTTTTCAAGAGAAGCACTATCAATACAGAGTGCTCCCTTTTGGTCTGGCCTCTGCACCAAGGGTGTTCACAAAATGCATGGCAGTGGTAGCTGCATTTCTGCGCACTCTGGGAATATTCGTCTTCCCTTATTTGGACAACTGGCTCATCCGAGCTCCCACTCAGAGGCCAAGAGTTCTCTAGCCTGCACAATGAGTATCCTTCAGTATTTAGGGCTGATAATAAACATCCCAAAATCCAATTTAACCCCTACTCAGTCCCTGGAGTTTATAGGGGCGTTGCTGGATACCACAAAGGCAAGGGCCTATCTCCCCCAGGCCCATTGCCTTCGCTTGGTGCAGTTAGCTTCTCAAGCAGAGTTGAAGCCTCACTTAACTGCTCGGGAGATGTTACAGTTACTAGGCCACATGGCATCCACCGTGCATGTGGTCCCATATGCTCGCCTTCACATTGCCTTTGCCTGTCAGACAAATTAGCAAACACAAGTCGCCTCATTTTGTCTCTCCAGTGGTGGAAGTCCCCTCAAAACCTGTTGCTGGGGTCCCCCTTTCAGCAGTCTCTACCCCAAGCAACTCTCACAACAGATGCTTCTCCAATGGGGTGGGGAGCTTATCTACAAGACCTCTCCACCCAGGGCATCTGGTCCCCACAGGAGAGTTGTCTACATATCAATCTCTTGGAACTCAGAGCAATCTTCCTTGCTCTGCGAGTGTTCCACACCCTGCTCAGCTGCAAGACAGTCCTTATCCACACGGACAATCAGGTAGCCATGTTCTATGTGAACAAGCAGGGCGGAACTGGCTCTCTGTCGCTTTGCAACGAAGCTTTGCGACTGTGGGCCCTCGCCAGAGAGCATCAAATTCATCTTCTGGCAGTTTATCTTCCAGGCGTTCAAAACTCTTGGGCAGAAGGCTCAGTCGAGTTCTGCTTCCACACGAGTGGTCCCTACATGTGGACCAGGTGACCAGGATTTTTCAGATTTGGGGAACCCCGGACATAGACCTCTTTGCAAGTCCGTGGAATGCCAAACTTCCCTGGTTCTGTTCCAGAACTCCGGCTCAGGCAAGGGATGCTTTCCTCTATCTCCAGGAACAAGCAGGAATAAGTCCTCACATATGGGTACGTCGGTACCGACGGAGCCCGTGCGGGAAAGCTCCCCAGCTTCTTAGAATAGAAGCTTTTGGGACCTCCCACTGCACATGCGCACTGCCTTCCCGCCTTCCTGAACAGCTCTCCTCAGTTTTCTTTTTTTCCGCGGAGCCAGCAGGTCGTGTTCCTGTCACCGCTGAAGAAATTGTTATTTTATTTGTTTCTTTAGACCGCGTACCTGCCTTCCCCATACCGATACCGGTATCGCCGGTCTTTTCTTTCTTTCTTTAAAAAATTATAATTCTTTTTTCTTATTTTTTAGCTTTTTGGTCACTTCAGAGAGGCCTCTCGGCCTACTCAATTTCTCCTCATGGAGAAGCCAGCCCCTGGATTTAAGAAGTGTACCAAATGTAATGCTGTTATTTCAGTCACAGACACCCATGAATGGTGTCTGAAATGTTTGGGGCCTGACCATTCCATACCGGACTGCCCATCTTGCTCCCACATGTCTAAACGTGGGCTGCAGAACCGGGCCAACAAATTCCATGTGCTGTTTGCTTCAGAGAATACAGCATCACAGTCATCCAGGTCTTCTTCTCCGGATGGATCTCAGGTAACCAAACCTTCTGTGGGCAAGTCCTCAAAGAGCAAATCTCCTTCAAAGCATCGAGAGGCTCTTAGCTTAGAACTTGAGGACCCTGCCCCAGCCAAACAACCCCGGCGGGAAGTCCAACTTCCAAAAACGCCAATTCAGGGGTCTCAGGTTGATATCGATGCTACGGCCTCGACAGATCACCTGTTAGCCTGCTCTGGGGTACCGGGTCACTCCGGTACCGACATCCAGGCAGCTATGGCGTCCATGGGCGATACTGTACAGTCCATGCAGCAAGCCGTCATGGCTTTCATTAAAGCTGCAACGCCATCGGTTCCGCTTTCAGCGGTTCCGGGCCCGATACCGGTATCGTCCGCCATGCCGGTATCGAGGCCGTCCACCTCTAAACGCAAGTCGGTACCGTATGGGCTTTCGCTCCATACCGGTTCCATACCCGATACGCCCGATATCGATACCGATCGGTACGCGTATCGTGCGTTAGAGGAAAGCACCGATTCCTCTGAGGATTTTCACTCCTCTGATGATTCTGCTGAGTTTTCACTCAACTTACCTGAGGAGCCCTCTTCTCCTAAAAGGAGAATGTCCCCTCCAGAGGATTTGTCCTTCCAGGACTTTGTTTTAGATATGGCTACAGCCCTTTCTATTACCACATCCTCTGAAAAGGAACCCAGATCCAAAAAACTGGATATTTTGGGATACTCAAAGGCCCCTAAGGAGGCAGTTACCCTGCCTATCCATGAAATCCTTCAAGAACAACTGATGGATTTCTGGGAAAATCCTTTGACTTTGTCTCCTTATTCCCGTAGGTTGGACACCATGTATAGGGTCCCTCCTTCTCCTGGTTTCCAAAAGACTCAATTGCCCCACCACTCTATTGTGGTGAAGTCTGCAATGAAGAAGATTAGGAGTACCAAAAGGCACTCTTCCACCCCTCCAGGACGGGAATGTAAGACTTTGGACTCTTTTGGTAGGAAAATTTTCCAGGCTAGTATGCTTATAGCCAGGATTAATTCCTACAGTCTCTATATGGGCATGTTCCTGGAGGAACTTGCCAAAAAGGTGCGGCATTTTGCCCCCTTTATCCCTGAGGATAAAAAGCAGGGATTCCTTTCCCTAGTGAAACAACTCTTAGAGGTTTCTAAGTTCTCTAATAGGGCAGCATATGATTCCTTTGAGGGAGCCAGTAGGGCTTCGGGCATTGCTATTGCAGCCCGACGTCTTGCTTGGCTCCAGGCCTCTGATCTGGAACCTTGGGTTCTAGATGGCTTACGGAATCTGCCCTGTACAGGTGAGAACTTATTTGGGGAAGAGTGGCAAATCAAAGCCACCCAGATGGATGCTGAAAATGCCACCTTGGAAAGACTTTCAAAGTCCACTTCAATTCCTACTAAGAAAAAGTCTTTTAAAAGGCCTTACTATAAGAAGGCCAGAGTTGCTTCAAATACTGGCCAGCAGTCTTCTCAACCTCGCTATACTGCTAAGCGTCAGCAATCCAAACAAGCACGAGCTAAGCCTGCAGCAGCTACTGTAGCTCAGCAGGCTCCAACCCCTCAGGGGTTTTGACTTGCTCCTAGGGAACTTGCCACTTCTGGTTCTAACACAACCAGAACCTCTCACCATACCCGGAAGGTTGGTTCACTTTGCTCCCAGATGGGAACAAATCACAACAGAACAATGGACCCTCTCTATCATTCGAGAGGGTTACAAACTTCATTTCTCCAGCCTTCCTCCCCATCATATGGTGAGACCATTCAATTCTCCCCCATCTCTCCTAACCCTGTTGGGTCAAGAGGTTTCCTCTCTTCTTGCCCAAGGGGCCATAGAAGAGGTTCCTCTTCCTCAACAAGGGTCCGGTTTCTACTCCCCTTATTTTCTCATTCCAAAGAAGACAGGGGGATTCAGACCAATCCTAGATCTGAGAGAATTGAACAAATTTCTCTTCAAGGAGAAATTCAAAATGCTGTCTCTCGGCATTCTCCTTCCTTACCTCCAGGGTCAGGACTGGCTTTGTTCTCTAGACCTACAGGATGCGTATACACATATACTCATCCATCCATCCCACAGAAAGTATCTTCGCTTTCTGTTTCAGGGAAAACATTTCCAATACAGAGTACTCCCCTTCGGTCTAGCCTCTGCTCCAAGAGTATTCACAAAATGCATGGCAGTCGTAGCCGCATTTCTAAGAGGCATGGGAATCTTTGTCTTCCCATATCTGGACGACTGGCTCATCCGAGCTCCAACTCAGTCACAGGCCCAGATTTCCCTGGACCACACAAGGAGCCTTTTGCAGTATCTGGGACTGGTAGTAAACCTTCCCAAGTCCCAACTCATCCCTACTCAATCTCTAGAATTCATAGGGGCCCAGTTGGACACCATCACTGCAAGGGCCTACCTTCCACAGGTTCGAGGCCAGCGCCTCCTGAGTTTGGCCTCCCAAGCTCAGTCCAGCACTCACTTGACAGCCAGGGAAATGCTACGCCTACTGGGTCATATGGCCTCCACAGTGCATGTGGTGCCCTATGCTCGTCTTCATATGAGAGCAGCTCAATGGACCCTGGCCACTCAGTGGACTCAGGCGTCAGGAGCGCTCTCAGACCAAATACAAACCTCCGATCGTCTGTTTTGGTCCCTCCACTGGTGGACTTCCACCAAGAATCTGTTGTTGGGGGCTCCATTTCAACCATTGCTACCCCAAGCAACCCTCACAACAGATGCCTCCCAAACAGGGTGGGGAGCCCATCTGCAAACTCTCTCCACTCAGGGCACTTGGTCTCTACAGGAGACCACCCTTCATATCAATCTTCTGGAACTGCGAGCAATTTACCTTGCCCTCAAGGTCTTCCACTCCCTCCTAGCCAACCTGACTGTCCTAGTTCAGACGGACAATCAGGTGGCCATGTTTTACATAAACAAACAAGGAGGGACGGGCTCTCTGTCGCTTTGCAACGAAGCTCTAAGACTATGGGCCTTCGCCAGAGAGCATCAGATTCACCTGCTAGCAGTGTATCTCCCAGGAGTTCAAAACTCTCGGGCAGACAGGCTCAGTCGAGTTCTGCTGCCACACGAATGGTCCCTACATTTGGACCAAATAAACCGAATCTTTCAGGAATGGGGGACCCCGGACATAGACCTCTTTGCAAGTCCGTGGAATGCCAAACTTCCCCGGTTCTGTTCCAGAACTCCGTGTCAGGGAGCTCAGGCTACGGACGCCTTTCTCCTGAATTGGAATCAGGCATTCCTATATGCCTTTCCACCCATTCCTTTGATTCCCAAGACTCTGTTCAAACTCCAGAGGGATCATGGAACTATGATCCTCATAGCTCCACGCTGGCCACGCCAAGGGTGGTTCCCTCTACTTCTACAGCTCTCCCAGAGATCCTACTTGGATCTGGGAGCTGCGCCAGACCTCCTGTCTCAGGAGGAGGGGACTTTGTGGCACCCAAACCCCAAATCCCTTCACCTCAGTGCTTGGTTACTGAAGGCTTAAGCCTTCAAGACTTTCATCTTTCCCAACCAGTGAAAGATATCCTTTCTGCCTCTAGGAAACCCTCTACCAGGCGTTCCTATGCTTTCAAATGGAAACGTTTTTCCATTTGGTGTGCTCAGCAGGGTCTTGACCCTCTGGCACTTCCTTTGAATTCTCTTCTTGATTATCTCCTGCATCTATCCAATGCAGGCCTCAAGACGAATTCGGTAAGAGTCCATTTAAGCGCTATTGCAGCATCCTTGAAACATATAAATGGACAACCTATCTCCTCTCATCCTCTTGTTGCAAGATTCATGAGAGGCCTGACTCTCACTAAACCTCCCATCAGACCACCCCCGGTCGCATGGGATTTGAATCTAGTGCTCGGTCAACTTATGAAGCCACCTTTTGAGCCAATGTTTTCCACCTCCTTGAAATTTCTTTCCTGGAAGGTCATCTTCCTCATTGCAGTCACTTCGGCTCGCCGCATCAGTGAGCTGCAGGCTTTAGTGGCTAATCCACCTTACACAAGATTTCATCATGATAAGGTGGTCCTTAGGACGAATCCCCACTTTATGCCTAAAGTGGTCTCGCCTTTTCATCTTAATCAAGAGGTATATCTACCTGTCTTTTTTCCAGCTCCTCATGCATCCAATGCAGAGAGGAACCTTCATACTCTGGATTGTAAAAGAGCTCTCGCTTTTTACCTTAATAGGACTCAGCCACATCGAAAGTCTTCTCAACTTTTTGTGGCCTTTGATCCTTCCCATTTGGGACTTCCAGTCTCCAAGCGTACACTTTCCAATTGGATTGCTCAGTGTATTTCTTTTGCTTACCAGAGCAAAAACATTTCTCTGGAAGGCCATGTCACTGCTCACAATGTGAGGGCCATGGCAACTTCTATGGCTCATCTGCACTCTGTTTCCATAGATCAGATCTGTCGAGCCGCTACCTGGGCCTCGGTTCATACCTTCACAGCCCATTACTGTTTGGACAAGGACTCCCGCCGGGATGCCTTGTTTGGCCAGGCTGTCCTCAAGCACCTGTTCCATTCCTAAACAACTCCTGCCCACCTTCCCAGAATGGATGCCTGAGATCCATACGAAGATGGCGAACCTTTACAGGGGATCCCATGCATCTAAGCTAGGGAGTCCCCATATGTGAGGACTTATTCCTGCTTGTTCCTGGAGATAGCACAGTTACTTACCTGTAACAGGTGATCTCTGGGAACAGCAGGAATTAGTCCTCACAACCCACCCACCTCCCCTAGGAGTTGTATCTTTTATCTATCTATCTTCCTGTCCTCTCTCTGTTGACTCAGCTATAAACTCGAAACTGAGGAGAGCTGTTCAGGAAGGCGGGAAGGCAGTGCGCATGTGCAGTGGGAGGTCCCAAAAGCTTCTATTCTAAGAAGCTGGGGAGCTTTCCCGCACGGGCTCCGTCGGTACCGACGTACCCATATGTGAGGACTAATTCCTGCTGTTCCCAGAGATCACCTGTTACAGGTAAGTAACTGTGCTTTCACTGAGGTCAAGACTTCCTGTATGCCTTTCCACCCATTCCCCTAATTCCCAAAACCCTGTTCAAGCTTCAGAGAGACAGAGGCCACATGATTCTCATAGCTCCACATTGACCACGGCAAGTGTGGTACCCTCTGCTTCTACATCTCTCTCAAGCTCCCTCCCTCGAGTTAGGGTCTGCTCCTATCTCAAGAGGACGGGAAGTTATGGCATCCCAATCCCCAGTCTCTGCATCTCAGGGCTTGGTTGCTGAAGGCCTAGATCTCCAAGATCTTCATTTTTCTCAACAGGTGAAAGATGTTCTTTATGCTTCCAGAAAACCTTCCACTAGACGTCCTTATGCTTTCAAGTGGAAGAGGTTTACTATCTGGTGCGCTGGGAAGGGTCTTAACCCCCGTGCTATATCCCTGGAATCTTTGCTGGAGTATCTCCTCCATCTTTCTAATGCAGGCCTTAAAACTAATTCAGTAAGGGTCCATTTGAGTGCTATTGTAGCTTCCCTTAAGCCTCTGAATGGACAACCTGTTTCCTCTCATCCTCTTGTAGCAAGGTTCATGAGAGGCCTCCTTTTAACAAAGCCTCCCATTAGACTTCTTCCGGTGGCATGGGACTTGAACCTGGTTCTTGGTCAGCTTATGAAGCCGCCTTTTGAACCTTTGGCTACCACCTCCTTGAAATACCTTTCTTGGAAAGTTATCTTTCTTATTGCAATCACATCAGCACGTCGTATTAGTGAATTGCAAGCACTCGTAGCTAATCCACCTTATACAAGGTTCCATCATGACAAGGTAGTCCTTAGGACTCATCCACATTTTATGCCTAAGGTGGTCTCGCCCTTTCACCTCAACCAGGAGGTCTACCTACCTGTCTTTTTTCCAGGGCCTCATGCATTAAGTGCAGAGAGGAATCTTCATACCCTGGACTGTAAAAGAGCTCTGGCTTTTTATTTACGAAGGACACAGCAACATAAAGTCCTCTCAGCTATTTGTTACCTTTGATCCTCCTCATTTGGGACTACTAGTCTCCAAGAGAACACTATCTAACTGGATTGCCCAGTGTATTTCTTTCACCTATCAGAGTAAAAACCTTTCTCTGGAGGGCCATGTCACAGCTCACAATGTGAGGGCCATGGCAGCCTCAATGGCTCATCTGAACTCTGTGTCTATTGACGACATCTGTCGAGCAGCCACTTGGGCCTCGTTTCATACCTTCACAGCCCATTACTGCTTGGACAAGGACTCCCGCCGGGATGCCTTGTTTGGTCAGGCTGTTCTCAAACACCTGTTCCATACTTAATCAACTCCTACCCCACCATCTCTGATGGGATGCCAGAGATCCATGGGGGGAAGTGGAGCCCTGTCCCAGGGACACACAACTTCTGGGGTCTCTCCCTGGCATCTAAAGCTAGGGAGTCCCCATATGTGAAGACTCATTCCTGCTTGTTCCTGGAGATAGCACAGTTACTTACCTGTAACAGGTGATCTCTGGGAACAGCAGGAATAAGTCTTCACAACCCACCCACCTCCCCTGGGAGTTGTATCTCTCTATCTATACCGACGATACCCATATGTGAAGACTTATTCGTGCTGTTCCCAGAGATCACCTGTTACAGGTAAGTAACTGTGCTTTCCTTTCGAATGGAAAATGTACATATGCGCATATTTATACATTTGAGGTATTAATTTCCTTATCTTGTTAGACCAGTCCAGACATGTGGGTGATGCTCCCTTGCCAGCAGGTGAAGACAGACTTTAGCAACTTTCAGTGATGTCATCGCTGGTATTCTGCTTGTGCAGCACTGAGAGCACCCAGTATTTGTCTGCCTCCAGCAGGTAACAAGAAGCTTGGACTTGTGAAGCAGTGCAGGTAGGTTTGTCTCCCCTGGTCCAACGTTGCTCGGAGCTTGGGTACACGCCTCTTTTCTTGAGTTGACAGCTGGTTATGTGTCCAGCGCGTCTACCCATGTGTTACTAGTGCTTGGTGGGCTGAACAACAGACAGGAGGGGACCCCACATGGCTCATGTGGGGTTGGTAAATTGGGCGCAGACCTCTTGCTGTCCTTTTATCTGCATGCTTGTTTTGTCTGTTTGCTTATTTTTTTTCTCATTTGTTTTTTCCTCCCATGATTTCATTGGGTTGGATTGGCGCTCTCCTGCTGCATTTAAATAACAAACAAAGCACTTTTCTCAGAAGCTGGACCTTCCAGGCCTGCGAAGGCATCTCAAATTTCTCTGCTCAGGTTTTTAGTCCAACAGGTGCTGGAATTCTCTTTTTGATACTCCTTTTTTGCTGCAATCCTGACTTCTTTTTTCATTGGGTATTTTTCAGTGGTATTTTTTGTTTTTTCCCTTTTGCCACTGCAGTGCTCAGCCCTGCAATCCGCTGTAGCCTGCGCCCTCCTGCATTTTATTTTCTTGTGGCGGCTGCTTTTTGCTCCAATTGTGGTGGGATTGCCTGGTGCAGTTTTATTGGCATTTCGGTACCCGATGCCATTTCTGTGGCCTCTGCCACTCCTTTGCTGTTCTTTCCATTTGAAAGCATCTTTCAGGAAATGGAAAAAGGAGCCAAATGACAAAAATGGGAAACAATATAAGCATTGCCAAGTTAGATGTAAGGCATTGATAAGGCAGGCAAAGAGAGAACTTGAAAAAAAGCTTGCTGGACCGGATGGTATTTATTTATTTATTTATTTACATTCTCTTATATACCGCACTATTCGGCATCAGCGCGGTTTACATGGAACAAAATGCTCAGTACAAATAACATGTATGAGTTTACAGATAACAGGGAACAAAAAACTTGGATAACGGGTAACTATTTACAAAACTTACTACATGGAAACAAAATCAAAGAGGATGTATAGAAAACACAATCCACGTCATGAGTTTGAGTTTCAACTTGGTGTGTTGTTGATATGCTATAAGTTTGTCTGGGAATGTGGATGGTATGGGGGTGTCTTGGAGCTCTAAGGGATGCAGTTGGGCTCAATAAGGTACTTGTTGAAGAGGTGACCTTTGAGGGCTTTCCTGAACTGTGGTAGATTCTTAATAGCCCGGATATCATGGGGTAATGAATTCCAGTATCTTGGGGCACTGAGACTGAAAGCCCTGTTGGCTGTTGATTTAGTGCAAACAGTAAGTGCCTTCAGTACGGTTAAGGAGTTTATAGCCGTGGATCTTCTTACTCTATTTGGTGATGTGGCATGGATGAGAGAGGTTAAGGATGTGGATGAGAGATTGTGAACAGCTTTAAAAGTGATTATCAAGATCTTGAAAACTGTTCTAGCCTGGATGGGCAGCCAGTGCAACTGTATTAGCAGAGGTGTCACGTGGTCACTCCTGGATGCTCCATGGAGGATTCTTGCTGCCGTGTTCATGGCTAGCTGCAGCGGGTTTAGTGTAGACTGGGGAAGACCTTGTAATATGGCATTGGCATAGTCGAAATGAGGTATGACCAATGCCTGGAAAATTGTCCGAAAGTCAGCTGGTTCAAGCATGGAGCGTAGATGCCTAAGTGAGTGGATCTTGCAGTAGACTGATCTGACTATGTTTCCTATGTGAGCCTTCATATCCAGGCATTGATCTAGGATGACTCCCAGGTATCGTATTGATGGTTTAGAGTGCAGCTCAGCTTCTTTTACTTTAAGATATTGTGGTGGGGTAAAGTTGGGGTTCCTCGTAATGAAGAGTACTTCCGTTTTCTTATGTTGTATTCTGAGGTTTTGAGAAAGAAGCCAGTCAGATATTGCATTGAAACAACTCGTCAGTGGGGAGAGGTCCAGATGCTCAGTAGAGAAAGGAATGTAGAGAAGGACATCGTCTGCATATAACATGCAGTCGACATTGAAGGACCGGATGATGTTACAAATTGGCTGCATGTAAATATTGAACAAGAGCGCAGAAAGGGAGGATCCTTGTGGGACTCCTTGGCTTTGGTGGAAAGGTTCAGAATTTGTCCCTCCAGAACGAACATGTTGCCATCTTTCGGACAGGTAGGATCTGCACCATTCGAGCGCTCGTCCATTAATGCCTTTGTCAATCAGTCGTCTTAATAGAAGCTCATGATTTACTGAATCAAAGGCTGCAGCGATGTCCAGAAAGATGAGAGCAAAACCCTTACGGAAGTCATCAATACCTGTGATTATCTTGCAGAAGAGAGTGGTGAGGAGGGTTTCCACTCCATGGAATTCTCTAAAGCCATGTTGGCATGGGTCTAACGGTACAGCGGAGTCGATGTGATCCTGTAATTGTCGTTGAGCTTCCTTTTCAATGATCTTCGCAAGTAGTGGAATGCTGGATATGGGTCTATAGGATTCCACCTGCTGGGGATCAAGTTTGCAGTTTTTTAGCAGAGGTCTAATAGAGGTGCGTTTAAGGGCGGAAGGGAAGGAGCCGGTTGAGAAGGAGAGGGTCATTATTTTGGACAGTACTGGGCTGAAATGGCTGCGAAGCTCCTTGGTATACATCCAAGGGTATTGAAAGAATTTAAATATGAGATTGCAGACCTACTATTAGTAATCTATGAACTATCAATAATATCAACTGTAGAACCTGAAGAGCGGAGAATGGCCAACATAATGCCAATATTTAAAAAGGGTTCCAGGGGTGATCTGGGAAGCTACAGACCTGGGAGTCTGACATCAGAACCGGGCAAAATGGTAGAAACCATTATAAAAAATAAAATTACTGATCATGTATATAGTCATGGTTTAATGGGAAAAAAACAACATAGATTTAGCCAAGGAAAGTCTTGTCTTACTAATCGAGCAATATATAGTTGTATCAGTTATGTACTGTCTTACGTATATAGATACTCCACTTTGTTAGTTAACTGTTTTTACACGGTCCCAGTTCAAAAACTCACCTTGTTTACTTTTGATATGTTAAGATGTTCTATGTAAAATTAAGATGTTCTATGTAAAACAAACTTAGCTTTGTTAAATGTTGTTGTTTGTACACCGCAACTGATCTATGGAAGATGCGGTATAAAAATGAGTGTTAAATAAAAATAAAAATAATCGGTTATATTTTTTTGAAGGTGTAAATAAAAGGTAGACAAAGGTGAGCCGGTTGATCTAGTGTATCTGGATTTTCAGAAAGCCTTTGACAAGGTCCCTCATGAGAGGCAGTGTAGTATCATGGATCAGAAACTGCTTAAAAGATGGAAGGCAGAAAGTAGGGCTAAATGGACAATTTTTTCAATGGAGAAAAATAAATAGTGGAGTATCCCAGGGATCTGTGCTGGGCCCGCAGTTTTTTTTTTTTTTTTCCTTTATTGTTTATCCAACAGGTGGCCCAAAGAGCCACAATACAAAAACAGATACAGCAAAAAACCAACAAACACTCCCCCCCCCAGCACAACTGCCACAATACAATCGAAGGCTCAGTACCATACAGACTTGACCACAGGCCTAGTACAATAAAGAAAGCTAACATAGAACAAAACAAACACGGAACATTAACCTTGGGTCCCCTTACACCAGTCGAGGTAACGATCCCAGAGATTTTGAAATCGCAGGGGCCGTCGCACTCGCAACGCAGTAAGGCGATACATGAGATACAAGTGAGCAACCTGACTCTGGATCATCAATAGTGTGGGCGGCTCAGCTCTCCTCCACTGTCGAGCAATACATTGGCGGGTTGCAATACATAATATGCCACACCACCCAGCCAGATCTCCCGAAAGAGATTCACTCCCCACATTAAGAAGAGCCATACACGGACCCCAAGGGACAGCTCCCCCAACAATACAGCCACACCAATCTTGCACCGCCGCCCAGGTTCTCTGAATGACAGGGCAGTCCCACCAGATATGCATGAAGGAGCCCACTCCCCCACACTGCCGCCAGCAAGGCGCCTGTCCCCCCACCCATTTCTGCAGCCGCTGCGGTGTTAGGTACCAGCGATACAACATCTTGTAATTATGTTCCAATATGGAGCTGGCCACTAGTCCCGTCAGCAAACCCTTACAGACCGCCTGCCATTGCGCCCCCTCCCAGGAGCGGTTCAGATCACACTCCCAGGCCCGCCGATGCGCCCAGGCCTCAAAGTTTGCGGAATCCATTAGTTTATACAATGTGGAGATTAACCCCTTGACTTGTCCCCGGGAGAGAAGGTCATCCACAACCTCTCCCTTCTCACCTTGCCCTCTCTTCCCCATGGACTGGGAGAAATGGAGGGCCTGTAGGTAGCGATAATGATCGGAGGGGCGAAGTTGAAACTCACTCTCCAGAGCTTCAAAGGTAACCCAGTCTCCCCCCTCCTGGAACTGGCCCACATACTGCAGCCCTTTATTCGCCCAACGAACAAACGCGGAATCCTGGAGCCCAGGTGGGAAGCCAGGAGTACCCACTAAGGGTATAAATTTGGAGGCTCCCAGTCCACCATACCATTGCAAGTGCCATTTCCGCCAGTATCCCAAAGTCAGCCGTATGAAGGGGTTCTCCACCAACTCCCCGCCTCCTACCCCCTTCATCCATAATAAGGCTGCCAGTGTCGTCGGCGGCCGCAGGTCCGCCCGTTCAAGAACCACCCACTCAGCGTCCTCCCGGAACACCCACTCAAAGGCCTCCCGGACTCGCGCGGCTTCATAATTACCATAACAAAACAAAACTACAATTCACGACTCCAAACTCTTTCCACAAACCTCATCACCCAGTAGACGTATGGTCAGAATTTCACCCTATAACCAAAACATCATTAAAAAATATCATACTCAACCTAAACACCACTACCTCTTACCTAGATCCTTGCCCAGTAATCTGGATAAAAAACACTCTCCCAATCCTTCTTTCATTCATACTCCCCATTGTCAATCTCTCACTACTCCAAGGTTACCTCCCACCCACACTTAAACACGTACAAATAAGACCAATTCTCAAGAACAGCACCCTTGATAAAACCTCACCAAAATCATATAGACCCATCTCAAGTATACCATTCTTAGCAAAAGTAATAGAAAAAACAGTACAAATACAGACACAGGAGCACCTAGACTCATCTTACCCACTCGACGAACAGCAATATGGTTTTCGCCCAAAGCATGGAGTGGAAACACTCCTCACAGTTCTAACAGATACACTATTAAGAGGAATCGACAATCACAAACAAGCATTCATTCTATTATTTATTGATATTTCAGCTGCTTTTGATAGCGTCCACCATACCATAATGCTCAACAGTCTGAGTCAAATAGGAATAAATGCCACAGTTCATAAATGGTTCTCCTCTTATCTAGATAATAGGACACAAAATGTACGAATAGGTAATCAAACCTCTGATTCATACAAACTGGAAACCGGCTTACCTCAAGGATCAGCGTTATCAGCACTCCTATTTAACATATACATAAAACCTGTTTGCAATATCTTTAAAAAATTTGGTGTACTCTATCATCTATACGCAGATGATATCATGATGTACATTCCGTTCACGATTCCCAATTTACCGATGCAAACTCTGTCAGATTGCTTCAATGAAGTCACATCCTGGCTAAATACCCACAATCTCCAAATAAATCACTCCAAAACTGAAGTGCTAATCGTCACCAAAAACCAATCCTATACCCCACCTACACACATAACACTTCAAAACCAAGAAATTAAAATAAAAAATGAAGTAAGATATCTAGGTGTTATTCTAGATAAACACCTTACATTAGACACCCACATTAGAAACACCACAAAGAAAATCTATTTCAAACTCAAAATCCTTAAACAACTAAGACCCCTTGTATACATACATGATTTCATCAGCATAATTCAAGCCATCATAACCCCCCACTTTGACTTCGCTAACCTAATTTTATTGGGTATAACAAAACAAAACATTAAAAAAATTCAACTTGCCCAGAATGCAGCAGCTCGGATAATAACGAAAGTACACGCACATCAACATATAACACCAATACTAGAATCCCTTCACTGGCTGCCTATACAAAGTAGGATAGTATACAACACATTGATAACCACATTTAAAACTCTAAACAACATGGCCCCAGTCACCCTAAGTAACCTAATCAGCAAAGAGCACTCAAAATCTACTCAAAGAAAAGGACAAACAAATAAACTAAAAACTCCCAAAGACTTCATAAAAGCAAATAAACTCACAAACAATAGAGCTTTTTCTCATGCAGCTCCAACAATCTGGAATTCCCTCCCAGATGATCTAAGATTGCTAACCGAGATCATCGAATTCCGCAAAAAAGTGAAAACCTATCTCTTTTCTAAACATTACAACAACTCAGATCATCCCTCAATAGACTTAGATAATGGCTAACCAGTTTTTATCTAACAAATCCCAAATGACCTACACATACAATTCTTCATAGCTGATACTGTACTTTGAATAACGCTTAAGCCCCACATAATGTGTATTTGTACATAATGTATATAGTTTACACTGTTCTATACTGTTCTGTATTAACACTAGTTGTTTATCTTATTGTTATTTGGTCATATGATGTTTTATGTAAAAACTCCGATTTGTTAACTGTAGTTTGTTGTGAACCGCAACTGAACTATGGAAGATGCGGTATATAAATCATTGTTAAATAAATAAATAATACCGGGAAAACAGCGGTAGCCCCATCCCCCCCTCCGATTTATTCGCACACAAAACCTTCCACGCCACTCGCGGCCGTTTCCCACGCCAAACAAACTTTAAGCATCTGGCCTGAAGTTTTTTCAGATAGGGCCGGGGCACCATTATGGGCAAATTCATAAATAGGTATAACAACCGGGGTAAAGCTATCATCTTAAGTAACGCAATCCTCCCCATCCAGGACACCTCAAAACTTTCCCACCTTTCCAACTCCTTAAACATAGTGGCACAAGCTGCTTTATAATTAGCCGGGAACAGCTGCCCCAGCTGCGCCGTGATCTGTACCCCAAGATAACGAATACTGCTACGGGCCCACTTAAAAGAAAAAAACTGCCGTACCCGGTCAACCTCCTCATCTGCGAGGGAAATATTAAGCACTTCCGATTTCGTAACATTCATCCGAAACCTGGAGACTTCCCCATACTTAACCAATTCCACCTGGACCGCCGCCAAAGAGTCCACAGGGTTAGTGATAAAAAATAACACATCGTCAGCAAATAGAGAAATCTTATGTTGTGCCGCCCCGACTGAGACCCCCGAAATCTCCGCACAATCACGAACACGCTGCGCCATGGGTTCCATCGCCAAAACAAAAAGCAATGGCGACGGGGCAGCCCTGCCGCGTCCCTCTCTGTAACTCAAAGGGCCTGGGTGACAGCCCCATTAAGTTTTAAGCAAGCCAGAGGCTGATTATAGAGACTCTGAACCCAAGATAAGAAGGCCCCCTGCACTCCCACCGCTTCCAATGTTTTAAATAGAAAAGGCCAGCTCACTCGGTCAAAAGCTTTTTCGGCGTCCACCGCCAGGAGCGCCAAAGGTGTCCCAGCCCTAGAGCTCCGCCATATCAAGTTCAGCGCCCGGCGAATGTTATCCGAAGTATATCTACCAGGGATAAACCCTGATTGGTTAGGATGAATTAACCGCCCCAGGCTTGGCAGCAGTCTATTGGCCAGCACCCTAGTGAATATCTTAAAGTCGCAGCCCAATAAAGAAATGGGTCGGTACGAGCCATATTCAGTGGGGTCTTTCCCCTCCTTAAGGAGGATGCTTATCCCGGCCAATCGCAAAGACGCCGGGAGCGGACTACCATTGCCAAAGGAATTATACATCGCTACCAGGGGTTCCACTAACTGACCCACAAAAACCTTATAAAATAGGTTAGAGAATCCATCCATCCCCGGGGCTTTGTGGGGCTTCAAATCTTTAATTACAGCAAACACCTCCTGCGCACTAATGCGCTTTGAGAGGTCCGCATTGTCCCGCGCTGACAGCCGAGGAAGCCGGACACCCTCCAAATAGGCCGAAAGGGTCTCCTCTCCCGCGACGTGTTCAGGGGTATACAAGTCCCGATAGAACTGCACAAACCTGCCTTCAATTTCATGGGTTAGCCACAACAACCGCCCCCGCTCATCCTTAATTTTAAGAATAGCATTGCGCGCTGTCCACTTCCGCACCCTACGCGCCAACAACCTCCCAGCCCTATTACCATACTCAAAATTGCGCTGTTGCAACAGCTGGAGCTTATACTGGGTCTCATGGAGGTATAGCTCACTCAGCTCCTTCTGGAGTCCTCGCAATGTCTCCCGCAACTTCCCATTGGAAGGGTGACCCTTTAATTGAGCCTCAATCTCCCTTATAGAGGCCAATAGCTTCCCCTGCTGGGCAAGTCGAGTCTTTTTTTTGTGGGACCCCACTGAAATTAATTTGCCTCGCACCACCCACCGCCTTCAAACACTCCCATAGAGTCCCCGGGGTAACCTCACCCGTGTCATTCAGAGACAAATATTCCAAGATAGTGTCACGAATCTGGAGTACCACCTCCGGGTCAGCCAGCAGGGATTCGTTCAGTTTCCACCATGCTCGGTATGGGCCCTGCTTACTGAGCTGAAGCTGACACGTCAGAGGGGCATGATCAGACCAAGTGCGTTCCCGAATCACACACTCCTGCACCCCCCCCCCAATATGGCTTTATCCACTAGGAATAAATCAATCCTAGAATAAGTTTCATGAACTGGGGAGTAGTAAGAGTAATCGCGCTGGCCGTAATTCACCTCACGCCACACATCTACCAAATCCAGCTTGCTCATCAAACCTTTCAACTTGAGGCGGTGACTCCTGGGGGTAGACGAAGCCCCCCTGGAAGTGTCAATCAGTGGGTCCAGGGTAACATTAAAATCACCCCCCACAATCAATTTCCCTTCAGCCTTCCCCAGGAGCACCCCCTGCAAGTTCAGAAAGAATTCCCCTTGATTAACATTCGGGGCATAGGCACTTACCAGGGTAAAGAGATCCACCCCTACTTTAATTTGTATGATCACATACCTGCCGCCAGCATCGCGGAAACACTCTGTCACCTGTCCCGCCACCCGGGAGGAAAGGAGAATCCCAACGCCCCCCCCGCTTCCTCTCACGCTTATTGGAAGCAAAAAACTGCTGAGGGAAATGCCTATGCCCCATACAGCACTCATCTCTCACCCGAAGGTGGGTTTCTTGAACAAAAACAGTCGCCCCCCAACCTGTCACACTCCTTGAAAAATAGCTGACGCTTTCTGAAAGAATTGAGACCCTTAGCATTAATCGTCACCAGGTTATAGAAGGCCATGGCCTAAAGCACCAGTTACCCCCCATAAAGACCTTCGATTGCAAACAATAGCCCTTCCCTCCGCTCCCTCCCATCCCCTCCCCTCCGCTCCCTCCCATCCCCTCCCCTCCTCCCCCCTAATTCGTCCCCCCCTCCCTCCACAAACAACCCCAACAGTGCGATCTGCGGCAGAAGGACCACAGACCCAGAAAGCCCCCCCAACAACCCATATCACACAGCAAACCCCCTGCTAACTTACAAAACCAACCACACCAGAAAAGCACCCACCGCAACACAACCCCCCTTACACACCTTAAATACTCTACATACATTCCCGTTGATATGCACAAGAATATCCAGACAAAGAACAGGGCCGTACAAGACCCTTCGCATCAACAGTTCAAGTGTCCACAGAAGACTGATCCTTTGAGGGTCGGTGCCTCCGAAGGCGCCGGTCTCCCCCCGCTGCTCGGCTCCACTGGAGATAAGTAGGCCGCTGAGCCCCAATCTTTCCGGATCCGCTCGCCGCACTAGGAGGGAGCGTCGGAACATCCGACCATCCCATTTGCTGCATGCTCTGAATTGCCGCCTCCACGGAGTGTACGGCAAAGGACTTGCTGTTAAGCGAATACTGTAGCCCCACAGGGAAGAGCCAGCGGTAGCGGACGTTCTCATCCCGCAGCTTCTTCGTCACCAGCTGGTATTCATGGCGTTTTCGCATGGTAATGCTGGAGATATCAGCAAAGACTTCTACCTCAGCCTCCTGCCAGCGTATGCGTCCCAGCTTCCGCGCTGCAGCCAGGACCATTTCCTTGGTGCGGTATTCGTGTAAGCACATGATCACATCTCTAGGCTGATTATCACGGCGGGGACCCAGCGCCCGATGTGCTCGTTCAACTTTCAAACACACGGAATCAGTGGCCACCTCCGCTCTCCGCAGCACAGCCCCACAAAACTCCTCTGCCAAGAGCAGGTAGTTCACAGTGCCTTCTTGCTCCAGTAGGCCCCTGATCCGCAAATTAGCTCTGCGGGACCTGTTCTCCAGGTCCTCAATCTTTTGCCAGACCTCCTCTTGGAGGAGGCCTAGTGAGTCCATGCGTTGCTCAGCCATGGCACATTGGCCCACGTGCTCCTCGAACTGCGTCTCCATTTCCTCTAGCCGGCCACCCAGCCCAGCCAGATCACCTTTCACCTCTTGGAGCCAAGTGTGCACCTCCGATTTGAGGCTCTCAAAGTCCTGCCGGGAAGACTCAAACCACCCCTGGAGATCTGCACGGAGTGCTTGAATCTCACTCAGCCCTCCACCACCATCTCCAGATTCTCCCGTTCCTGTGGGCTCACCACGACCCGCCGCCATCTTGGCCGCCGGCGTCCGCGACCCCGCCGAGGGTTTAAAGGAGTATGCTTTAAGGTCGGCGCTCAGCTTTTTTCCAGCCATGGAGCCGTTGGGGCAATCTCCACCAGTTCCGAAGCTTCAGGGATGCCTTTCGGTGTGTTTCCGCAGCCAATTAGGGCATCGGTTTCTCACTCGGGACGGAGCTTAGCGTTCAGGCGGCCATCGGGTTCCGACGTCACTGGAAGTCCCCCGCAGTTTTTTTTTTATTTTTTTTAACATATTCATAAATGACCTGTGCAAGGACCAGGAGAAGGACCTTGGAGTGATTGTTTCTGAGAATCTCAAGATGGCGAAACTGTGTGACAAGGCAGTAGCAAAAGCCAGAGGGATGCTGGGTTGCATACAAAGAGGAATTACGAGCAGAAAGGAAGAAGTACTAATGCCACTGTACAAGTCGCTAGTGAGGCCTCACTTGGAATATTGTGTTCAGTTTTGGAGACCATATCTCGCAAAGGATATAAAAAGACTGGAAAGGGTTCAGAAGAAAGCAACCAAAATGATTTGGAGCCTGCATCAGGTGAGATATGAGAAGAGACTTGAAGACCTAAATATGTACACTCTGGAGGAGAGGAGGGACAGGGGAAATATGATTCCGACCTTTCAATGCTTAAAGAGTATTAATGAACAAACAAATCTCTTCCAAAGATGGGGAAGCTGTAAAACTAGAGGGCATAACATGAAGCTTGTGATAAGAAAGCTTATCATAGTTCAGGAAGAAATAATACAAGAGGTAAATTGGCTCTGAATAAGCAACCTGTGCTGACTGGTAAAAGCACTAAAACAGGGTGTTTACCTAAAAGACTACCAGACCCAGAATGCACTGGTTTACAGAAAGCCTCTTCCTGTTTTCCATTTCTTAACAGTATCGATTTCTCAGTGGTTGTCAGTCCTCACGCGTACCTTTTATGATTAGTTGGATGCTGGGATTTTATGTGGGTGTTTTTATTGATAAAGCTGGTGTGCTGTCATTTATTTATTTATTCACTTTTTTAATGATTTATTTATTTGAGTAGTTTGGTACCTTATAGGTTTACAGTGTTTGATTTTAAATGTTATTTATGATTTTCTTTGGGGCTCGTTTATTCTCCTAATAGTAATTACCGATGGCTATATAAGTCAGATTAGCTGTTGCGGTTTTCCTGTTTTTCATTGGTTTTCAATCCTCATGCTTACTATTTATGATTAGCTGGATGTGCGATACTCCTGCGGGTTGTCTTTCAGTGGCACCATTCTATTAATTGTTTTCAATCTTCATATACATTTTCCCTCCTTCAGCAAGTGGGTTTAAAAGATCACCTTTCAAAACCTCGGTCTGATTTGGATTTTATATTTGATATAATTGACGTTTTTCATTTTGATTTGTTTTTATGAATGGTGTGCCATGATTGACACTGTACGTTTTATTCTTTTGATTTGGTGGTTTCATACTCCACCCATTATCAGTTCTTTCCTCCCCTCTTTTTTTTCATATGCGCATGTTCTGGCGTTTTTCTTTCCTCTGCGCGTCAACTGAGCAGTGACGGCAGTTTTTCTGAGGTATGGTTCCTTCCCTTGGTTATTTGTTTATTATGTGGTTGCTCTGATTCATTCGGAAAGCTCTATATATTTTGGTTTAAGGGTTTCTTCATCTGTTGTTTCATGTACACAGCACTTTATCGTGGGTCTCTTCTCCGTGCACGTGCGCCCCCCTCCCCCCCCCCTATTTTGCTAATATATAAGTCTTGACATTCACGAAAAGACATATGCATTAGATGGTTGTTTGGGGCTGTTTGAAATTGCAATATTGCTATACATGGATGGCCACATCATTTTTGACATCTAGTTTGAACATAGAGTTATACTTCATCCCTATATAACTTTTTTTGAAATACATTTATCAAAATCCTTATAAGAAGCATCATTTCAAAGCATGGTTGTTGCTCCTGTTATATGCAATTTTTTTTTAGAAAAAACTCCATTACCCATGGAGTGATTTTGTTTTGGTTCTCCACAGACTCACTCCGTTTTTGTTTCCTGTTTTTGCTTGTAGCTTTAATTCTCTCCTCCTTTTTATAGCAGCTTTATGATTGTGCCATATGTACTGACAATTTTACTTATTTGGCGTTTCCTGTCCTTTTCCTCCTCTCCCTATGTTCTTTGCTTGTCAATTTGATTTGAGTATGCAATGTCTTGATGGTTTTATTCATTATATTTTTGTGAATAATTTTTATGTTTTTTGGCATTAGCATATAATCTATTTATTTGCACAAAGAGTGTGAAGTGACATTTGGTTTATACATCACAAAAGAGGTTAGTATTTTCGTTTTGTTTTAAGCACATTCTCACCAGGTCCCGAGCACTGTCGTTCCCCCCCCTTGTTCCATTTGATAATTATGTATATGTATGATGATATTATTGTTTTTTAATATTATGCTTTTATAATAATTTCTTGGTTTTATTTAACACATATTTATTGTTTTATCAATTGTGTTTTATTATATGTTTTGAGTCTTGGTTTGTTGTTCCTTATTATTCCTGATGTTTAAATATGTTTGTTTTTAGTTGTTTTGCCTGGCTAGCCCCTGATGAAGGGTACGAAACACGGCCTGTGTCGGGCGGCCGTTGATTCAATAAAGGACTCTGTCTTTCTTGGTTCTTCACGCCTGTCACAAGCATTAGCATGGCCAGAGACCCAGTGGGCAGTAAGGCTGGCAACCTCACTAACTGGGGAGGTGCTTGCCGCCTATAGGGCAATGCCAGCGGCTCAAGCTTTAAATTATAGAGATGTAAAATCTGCTATAAAAGATCGCCTAGGGTTGTCTATTTCAGAATATAGGCAAATGTTTAGAGCTACTGCATTAAGAGTGGGTGAAACACCCAGGGCTCTGAGTCAGAGAATCAGAGGATTGGCTATAAAATGGTTGGAGCCTGTGGGAAAGAATATGGAAATGTTATTGGACATTATGCTTGAACAATTCATGTCTGCTGTGCCAAAAGACTTGCACACTTTCCTTATACAGCAAAATTGCCAGAACCTGGGAGAGGCAACCATGTTAGCAGAGCGGTTCTTGGAAGCCACGCAGGCTTGCCATAGAATGGGTGGCCCTCTGAAGGTTGGTGCTGAGGCAAGCTGTGCTGTATCAGAAAAGAAAATGGTTAAAAATGTTGTTTCTGAGAATAATAGTACTTTGCCTACCCAGATTATAAAGTGGAGTAAGAAGAAATGTTACAAATGTGGAAAATGGGGACATTTGGGAAAGGAATGCCAGATTTACACTAGCTTGATAGGTGTTGATTTAAAACAGCCTAAAGAAGGGTTTCGTTTTGGTGGCTGATGTGCAGGGAATTACCACGAATGCTCTGTTAGACTCTGGGGCAGACCAGAGTATGCTGTCAAAGAGGCTTTGGAAGCGGTTAGAGGCCCAAGAAGGATTTGAGCCTAGAACCCCTGAAAGCAAGGTTTATATTAGATGCATTCATGGTGCTGCAACATCATATCCCACGTACAAGCTAATGGTTAAGGGCTTGGGGGTACAAGAGGAAATTCCTTTGGCAGTGGTACCTAGGCTTCCATATGATGTGGTTCTAGGAAGAGACTGGCCAAAATTTAAGCAAGGGCTAGTGAAAGAACTAAGGCAGAAGAGGGGCCTTGTATCCACCCGTTCACAGGCTAAGGTAGAGAGCCAGGAGGAGGGGGGAGCAGGCAGAGTTATTAGGAGACTTACCCTCTCATGATGATTTAATAACTCCACCATCTGGGAAAGTAAGAAAATTAAAAGCACAAAAGCGTCGTGAGAGACTTTGTAGAGCACAGGGTAGGGCTGAAATGGAGGCTGGTAAAAGTATTTACCCTGGGTGCCAGCTGAGTTAGTGGCAAAGTTTCCCAACTTTCCACAGGAACAGCGAGCTGATCAAGCTCTCACCCAAGCTTTTAAATATGCTCAGGAGGTCAGGGAGGATTTGCCCAGATTCATACTAGATAATGAATATTATAGAGAGAGAGTCAGCACCCCAGAAATGGGACCATACGTAAACAATTAGTGGTACCCACAGGTTTTAAGGGACTAGTTCTTAGACTAGCACATGATCATCCAGTGGGAGGTCATAAAGGGATGCAAGGAACGCTGGATCAAATACTTATACATTTTTACTGGCCAGGTATTTTCAAAGAAACTGCCCAGTTTTGTGCTGCATGTCCAGCGTGCCAGCGTGTTACAGCGTCTCACCCACTGGTGGTGCCTTTGATTCCCACACCAATTATAACAGACCCAATAGGTCGCATTGCTATGGATATAGTAGACCCATTAGTCAAAACACCCCGAGGTTTCCAATACATCCTAGTTATGGTAGATCAGGCAACAAGGTTTCCCTGGGCCATACCATTAAGGAATGTTTCTGCTAAAACGAAAGCTTTAGAGCTAGTCAAATTATTTTGTGAAGTAGAATTCCCAAGAGAGGTGTTGACTGACCGAGGGTCCAGTTTTGTATCAAAATATTTGGCCCAGGTCTGGGATGCCTTTGGCATTCATCATGTAAAAACCTCGGCCTACCATCCTCTGTCAAACGGTTTGGTGGAGAGATTCAACCAAACTCTCAAACAAATGTTGAGAAGGGGGTTAGCAGGAGAGGTAAAAGAATGGGATATGTTATTGCCCTTTGCCTTATATTTTATTTATTTATTTATTTACATTCTCTTATACACCGCGCTATTCTGCATCAGTGCGGTTTACATTGAACAAACTGAAATTACATTGAACAGGGCATTATAACTTGGAGATAACTATTTTACAGGGAACATGGGCTATGGAGGGTTAAGTGGCTTGCCCAAGACCACAAGGAGCACCTGTGGGACTAGAAACCCCAGTCCTTCCGGCCCAAGGTTGCTGTCCTCTAGTGGGATTTGAACCCCCGACCTTCCGGCCTGAAGTACCTTGCCCCAACCACTAGGCCACTCCTCCACTCCGTGCCTGCAGGGAACGAATTCAGGTTTCCCTAGGTGTAACCCCATATGAATTGATGTATGGTAGGGCCCCACGTGGTTTGTTAGATATTTTGAGGGAACAATGGATTGATCCTGAACCAGAGAATCAGGAGGTGCCACAGTTCTTACGTGACTTGAGAGCACGTTTAAAAAGGACCTCGCAGGTTGCTGAGAAAAACCTGCAAGACAGTCAAGTGCGCCAAAAAGGATGGTATGACAGGAAGGCCAAACGCCGCCAATTAAATATTGGTGAAAAGGTTTTGGTACAAGTAGCAGGTACAGCACCAAAATTTGAAGTGCAGTGGAAAGGGCCATGGAAGGTTATTAGACAGGTGAGCCCAGTATCTTATGTGGTGGAAAACACAAGAGGTCGTAGACAGACCTACCACATTAATGTACTTAAATCTTGGAAGGAGAGGCCTGTAAATAATGATGTCCCTAAAACAAGCCAAGACGTAGGTGAGCGTCCAAAAGATAATACTCTCGTAGGTATTACGGACTGTAGGAAGAAGGTTTCACAATTGGCATCAGTCCGTAATAACTTAAGCAGGGGGTATGTGATAAGGAAGCTTATCATAGTTCAGGAAGAAATAATACAAGAGGTAAATTGGCTCTGAATAAGCAACCTGTGCTGGCTGGTAAAAGCACTAAAACAGGGTGTTTACCTAAAAGACTACCAGACCCAGAATGCACTGGTTTACAGAAAGCCTCTAGGAGAGCTGAAGTAGGGAAACGTGTGCCTAATCAGAGAAGCAATGATGTAATCCCTAATCACACATCTCCTAGGGCAGGGCTTAATTCAGAACACCTGGAGTGTGCTAGGGTGGAGCAGCCATCTAGGCACTTTAAAGCTAGAAGGAATTCATCGGACAGACAGCATGGAGAGCAAGAGCAAGGACAGCAACGTGAGCTGGAGAAGGAGAGACTGATCGTGAACAGAAGGAAGAACAGCAAGACGCCCAGAAGGTCTAAGAAAGGAGCCCAAGGCAATACGTATGCTGGGGGAGATTCTTGGGGCAAGCATTCTTCATTGGACTGGAAGAAGCCGGAGGCTTGGAGATATACAGCCAGGAACCCCCAGACAGCACCTGTGAAGGAGACGGCTGCATCTACAGAAAGAAGGAGCTCTAATACCTATTTAAGGAGGTATGGGAAAAGAGACCTGAAGTCCAGAGATTCTGACTGGAGAGCTGGGCACAGAAGCTTTGCTACCTACTGGCCAAAATACCCAGAGAGGAAACCTAATGGCAACGTGATCTCAGGTATGAATTCTGATCTGTTCCCTAGCTTTGCACAAGGAAGACAGCAGGGAAGCAGTTTCTATCCTGGTAGAGATCAGTTAGAGAAATCCTCTGAGCCAGTGTTTGAAAGTGATCCTATGATATTTCAAGAGCAAGGGGAAATATCAGATGAGGAAGTTGAATGCATGGATTGTTCTCTTTCTAAGCTGCTGTTCTAAAGTAATCCTCAGATAAGGATCAAACACCAAAAGGAACTGTACTGATTTTTAGCTTCCCAGAAAAGTTTCTTTGAGAGAAAGCTTTGGGGAAAGTTGGAGCCACGAGGAGAGTGGACCAGCAATGGTTTGCAGCTGATTAAGCACCTGTGATTAGAGCAAGGCATAAGTGCACGTGAGACTTTGGAAAAAAGCTTCTTCTCTGTGTGAAAGGAAGAAAGCTGTTTTTTTTTTTTGATAAAGAGAATTTTCCTTTTGGGTTTATTTTTCATTCCAGCACTGCTAAGAAAGTTTATTAGCAGGGGCTAGAAGAAAGACCTTTTCTGTTCCGTCAAGGTCTTTACTAAGTTGTTGCATAAGTAATTCAGTTGCCTTATTTGTTTTGTTTTCCTGAATAAAACTCCTGGAGAAATTATCCTGTTGATGTTACCAAGCATATCTGTGCGAGGGAATAACACCCCATAAATAAAATCTGTTTTCTGCTTTACACTCGAGCAACTACAATTCTTTATTCTTGTTAAACGGCTAGTTTTGTGTGAATGAACTACAAGACCCACAATCCTTTGCAAGTCAAATAAGTTCATGTCCTTGCCAAGATTGTGGAACTTTCACAACAAGCACCCCCATTTACAAGCTGCAAGGAGGTAAACTGAGAGGCAATGTCAGGAAATACTTTTTCACTGAAAGGGTGGTGAATGCTTGGAATGCTCTCCCAATGGAAGTGGTGGGGGCAAAGTCAGTGATAGAATTCAAAATGGCACAGGACAGACACTGTGGATCCCTTTATAGCAACAGGATAAAATCAAAATAAACATAACTATTTCAACAAATAGGGGTGACCTATACGGAGCGATTGGTACACCCCTAAACAATGGCTTGCGGAGAGATGACCTGCACGGAGCGGCAGGTGCAACTGCTCTTACTGCTTTGCTGGGCAGACTAGATGGATCATACTGGTCTTTATTTGCCATCATATACTATGTTTCTATGACCTGGAAATAGGAATAATGAGTGAGGTGATCAAATTTGCAGATGACACAAAATTATTCAAAGTTGTTAAAACCCAAGAGGATTGTGAAAAATTGCAAAAAGACCTTGAAAAATTGGAAGACTGAATTTTAATGTGGGCAAGTGCAGTTATGCCCTTAGGAAAGAACAGCCCAAACTTTGGTTACAAGATGCAAGGTACCACCTTAGAAACCACCACCCAGGAAAAAGATTGTCGTCATCATGGATAATATGTTGAAACCCTCCGCCCAGTGTGCAGCAGCTGCCTAGAAAGCTAATAGAATGCTAGGAATCATAAGGAAAGGAATGGAGAATAAAACTAAGGATATTATAATGCCTCTATATTATTCCATGGTTCGACCGCACCTTGAATATTGTGTGTAATTCTGGTCATCGTATCTTAAAAAGGATATAGCGGAATTAGAAAAGGTACAGAGAAGAGCCACCAAAATGGTAAAGGGGATGGAAGGATACCCCTATGAGGAAAAGTTTTAAAGGTTAGGGCTCTTCAACTTAGGAAAGAAAAAGCTGACTGGAGATATGATAGAGGTCTATAAATGAATGGAGTGGAATGAGTTAACATAGATTGGTTGTTTACACCATCAAAAAGTAGAAAGACTAGAGGACATGCAATGAAGCTACAATGTGACCCATCTAAGACTAAGGGGCTTGTTTACAAAGCCGCGGTAGCGGTTTGCGATCGTAATCGGAGCCGCGGCCCCATTGATTTCAATGGGGCCGCGGCTGCGATCGCGATCGCGAACCACTACCGCGGCTTTGTAAACAAGCCCCTAAGACTAATATTTTTTCACTCAACGTGTAATCAAATTCTGGAATTCATTACCGGAGAATGTAGTAAAAGTTGTTAGTGTAGCTGGGTTTAAAAAAGGTTTGTACAAGTTCCTAGAGGAAAGGTCCATAAACTATTATTAAAGAGGACCCGGGAAATCCACTGCTTATCCCAGGACGAGCATTGTGGAAGCTGTGGACTTTGGGTACCTGCCAGGTACTTGTGACCTGGATTGGCCACTGTTGGAAACAGGATACTGGGCTTGATGGATCTTAGTCTGACCCAGTATGGCATTTCTTATGTTCTTATGAGATGACTGCTTCGTCCGGTGGTGACAGAGCTGGGAAAGGTGGCCCTACCCTTAAGCCTTTTGGACCCCTTTTCAACAGACTTGAGATGCAGCTCTTAAAACAGTTCATGAGCTGTTTTCAGTATTATTAGCTGCCTAGTAGCCCTCTTCTTGGGTGTCTGAGGCCAGGCCACTTCTATAGGGAACCCAGGGCTCTTGAGCACTTCTGTTATAAGCAGTAAGGGGGTCAAGGCCTCTGCTTCACCCTTTGCTTATCCTTTGGGAGCCTAGCCTTATCCTCTCCAGAGGTTGGTTGAGAGTCTACGAGAAAGGAAATCTGAGAACGGGGTGATTACCTTGATATGAGATTAGGATGATCACAAAAATGCAATAAACAAAAGAAACTTAAAAAGAAATAGTAAAAGATGGGGAGAAGCTCTTATTCACAACGGGTAACCAACTCGATCATACATTCATCATCACACACAAAAGAGTGGTAGTCACAAATAAAACATCACAGCTTAAAAACAAACTAAAAACAATAAAGGAATTTAATAAATACACATAAAACTGCACATATATATCAAATAAATAATACAAAATGCATGTTTTGGCACATTGCCTGCTTCAGGGGTATATAACATATATATATACAAAAATATATAATGTCTGTGTTTTGTGTACAGCTGTGGATAACAGGTACAGTCTATAAAGATAAAAAGAAGAAAACAAACAAGACAAATCAACTGAGAACCAAAGGTGTATTTTCACATTTCCATGTGGGAGTAGCTTCAGCAGTTTCTTCACTCCTGTTTTTCAGGCCCTGCCCTTTGTCCTAGCCAAGTCTTCCCCAAGGTAATGGTGGGGGTAGGAGGTTTCTTTGCATGTAGGGAAATGGAGTTCACCAATACCTGGACATCTGGATGATCAGTCAGATTCTCTGATTTACGAGTTGGAAAGATGGGGGTTGGTGATCAACTACCTCAAGAGAAGCCTGTTTCTTTCTCAGGATTTGGAGAACTTGGGGGCTCAGTTTGACTCTCTTCTGGGTCAGGTTTTCCTCCCAATGGAAGGTTCCCTCAAGCTTTCAGATCCACCTCAGGCCATTTTGTATTCAGTCAGCTCCATGGAACTGGGACTACCTTGCAGTTCCTCGGGTCCATAGCATCAGACTTGGAGTTAGTTCCTTGGGTTAGGACACTCGCCAACCCTCTGTTCTAACTGTTTTTCATTCTTCTCCCCTGGGAGATCAAGGAACAATTGAGGTGGTGGTTGCTAGGATGCCATTGGAAGCATTGGATTGAGTGCTTGTCACCTCAAATACAGCCTGAAGGACCGCGGTGTGCACTGCCTGGGTCAGTTGGCCCAGAGACTCTGTTTCATTCAGGAGGCCTGGGCTATCATTCTCTGGGAGGCAAGAATAATTTGCCTGGTCCTGGAGAGTTACAGGCCTCTCCTAGTGGGCAAAGTATCCGATTGCTCTCTGACAGTGCCATGGCAGTGGCATATGTCCAGTCGCAGTGCTGGAGTGGCTCTCAAGGTCGCAGAACTGTGTTGTTGGTTGGTGGAACATCTGATTGCTCTATCTACAGTGCACACTACATGCAGGCCAGTTTCTTGAACTAGAAATCCATGGATTCTCTGGGAACAAGCAGGAAGTCAGTCCTCGCATATGGGTGCCTATGGAGCTCTTACGGAAGCATCTCCCCAGTTTTCAAAGAAAGCCTTTGGGAGATGCACCACACATGCGTGGTCCCCTTCCTGCACAAGGGTGCCTTTTTTCCACTGAGTCCTTCAGACATCTGTCCAGTTCCCCCGGAAAAGGTGCCTTTTTTGTCTTGTTTTATCCAGTAAGCGCACCAGTTCCTTTCCGCCCAAAGCCAGCTTACCTCAGTTTCACTGGTTCGTCTTATTTTTTTCTTTCAGTTTTCTCGAGATGTTCCTCGATTGGCATTTTGTGCCCTTTTTGGCCACAGGCCTCGAGACCTGTACCCAAGTGGCAGGGCCCTTTTTTTCCCCGATGGCCTCCAGCGGTTTCATAAAATGTAATCTGTGCGGTAAAATGATGTCCCTTACTGATCCACATGACTGCTGCCTCCGCTGTCTTGAGCCAGACCACGACAACTCGGATTGCGAACTTTGGAAGGTGATGATCACAAAAGCCATCAAGAGCCATCAGCTGCAACAGGAAAATATTTTTCACAAGTCCGACTCTGCGCCAACTACACCACACTCCAGGGTGCCCTCCAGTACCTCGGTGCTCTGCGATGCCAGAACTGCTTTGGAGTTCCATGGACGCGGGTCCTTCGAGGGAAAATCCCCGAAGGTGGAACACATGAAGTCAAAACCCTCAAAGACTGCCCCGGAGGACAGGTCTCAGAAATCGGGGAAATACCATTCCAGGCCCTACAGCCCCAGGCATGAGTCTGAGGGATCGGAACGGAAGCGGCCTCACAAGCTGCCCAGAAGGAGTCGTTGGCAGCTGGTGACCAGCCTCGGACACTCGAGGCCATCCTTGTCGAGGACTCCCCCCCTCCACAGAATCGACACCAGGCCCGAAGCCCTCTGTGCCCGCATCGAAGGCTGCAGAGTCCACTGGCATGGAGACCAGGATAGCGGCTTTAGAGCGCATTATCTCTACCCTCATGGCCCATCAGCAGGCGTTCATGTTCGGTTCCTCCAGTTCATCCACCCCAACGACCAGACTCTTAACATAGAGGGTTTCCCCAGAAGTCGAGCCAATCCTTGAGCAACACATCAGCAGAGGATGAGATCCCAATTCCATTCCTTGGTGCACCAGTTCTCCCTGGCCAGTACCCGAGGCTCAGACCACAGGTGCTCTGGAGGCGGCGGGCTTCAGAGCCCGGGCCTCTACCGTGGGGCCTCAGACTCTTCCTTGGACTTCAAGTCTGATTGGGAAATAGAGGACGAGCAATCCCCGGACACTCGGCGACACCGAGATGTGCCCTCTCACCCATCTACCCCGGTGTCCCTGCGTCATTCCCCGCCCGAGGATGTCGCCTTCCTGGACTTTGTGCAGGACATGGCTAAAGCGCTCGCCGTCGAGACTGAAGTGGAAGAGGACCCCTGTACGGAGAAACTGGAGATTCTCCAGTACGAGGCCCCTCTGAAAGAGGCCCTCACGGTGCCTGTCTCTCCAGTCCTTGAGCTCCTCCTCCTCCTCCATATGTGGGAAACACCGGCATCAGTGCCCATAGTAAGCAGACTGCTTGACTCCATGTACTGAGTCCACCAAAGCCCCGGGTTCCAGAAAAGTCAGCTCCCACACAACTATATGGTCGTCAAGTCCACCATGCAAAAACTCAAAAGCCAAAAGACCCATTCCTCAGTGGCCCCCAGTAGGGGAGCCCAGGCCCTCGGCCAAAAGGCCTTTCAGTGCTTGATGCTTGCGTGCAGAGTCCAATCCTACCAATTATACATTGGCATATATCTCAAGGAGCTGGTGAGGGAGCTCACTGGTTTCTCGGCAGGCCTTGACAGGGAACCTCTCCAGGGGTTCAAGTCACTGGCCTCGGTGCTCAAGGAGTGCTCAGAGTTCTTGAACAGCAAACGACAGCTTTGAGTCCTCAGCCAGAGTAGCCGCCACGGGCATCAGGGCCAGACACCAGGCCTAGCTGCAGTAGTCTGACCTTAAGCATTAGGTTCAGAACAAACTCATTGACGTCCCCTGCATCAGATAGAATCTCTTCGGGAAACCCATGGTAGACAAAGCAGCTGAAATAGAAACTGAGTTCCTGGCAAGGACCAGACTCTATAAATATAAAGACCATGGTGCATCCCCGTAAGAAGGGCCCGGGGAAAAAGCCCTTCTTCCTGAGGAAAAAGAGGGGTTTTGGTAATGCCCCACAGTTCAAAGTCTTCTCTGCTTTGCAGCAAAGCCAGCAGCACAAGGGGCAAGGGCACAGCCCCCGCAAGCAGAAGAACTCTAAGATCCATGCTCTGGCACCGGCCTATCCTGGAGGGAGTTTTTGACTCTTTGGGCATGACCCTCCCCCCTCCCAGGAGGTTCCTTACAGCCTATAGGGGGGGGGGGTGTCTGGCTCTGTTTGCCCACAGGTGGTCCTCCATCACTACCAATTCCTGGGTACAGCAAGTTATCAGGGAGGGTTACCTCCTCCACCTGCAACAGATGCCACTCTCTTACTTTCCAGGAGAACCTGTCACGCCTCTCCTTCATCAGGCTCTGCTCCTCACAGAGCTTGCAGGCCTCCTCAAGGAGAAGGCAGTAGAGGCAGTACCCAAACACCTCTAGGGCAAAGGCTTCTACTCCAGATATTTCCTCGTTCCCAAACGAATGGGGGGCCTCAAACCCATCCTAGACGTGCGGGACCTGAACAGATTCCTGGTGAGAGAGAAGTTCAAGATGCTCTCTCTTGGAACTCTGCTGCCATACCTCCAGCAGGGAGACTGGCTATGCTCCTTAAACCTGAAGGATGCTTATACAAACATTCTGATCCATCCCAGCCAGCGAAAATACCTACGGTTCTGGTGGGAGGAGGTCACTACCAATAACAGGGTGCTGCCCTTCGGGCTGGCTTTATCACCAAGGGTCTTCACCAAGTGCCTAGCGATGGTCGCAGCCCACTTTCGTCTCCAAGGGGCCTTCATCTTTCCCTACCTAGACAACTGGCTCATAAGGGGAGGCACAGCTGCAGAGGTGCACCACACCACTGAGCGCACCATCCACACCCTGCAGAACCTGGGGTTCGTCATCAACTACCCCAAGTCCCACCTCTCCCTGGCTAAGTGCTTGGAGTTGATAGGAACTCAGCTAGACACTCTCCAGGCCAAGGCCTTCCTCCCTCTGGAGAGATCAGAATGCCTCAGGATGCTATCTGCAGAGGTGCAGTACCACCATTTGCTGCCTGCCTTCCTTCTCCTTCGCCTGCTGGGCCACATGACCTCCACAGTCCACCTGACCCCATACGCCCACCTGCACATGAGGGTGCCTCCGCTCCCAGTGGACACAAGCCAAGGCAGGCTCCGAGAGGATAAGTGACACGCCACCTGGTGGACACCCTAGACTGTTGGCAGTTTCCCCACCACCTTCAGGCCAGGATGCCCTTCCAGGCACCCACCCCCTCAGAGGGTCCTAATCACAGATGCCTCCCTGCTGGGTTGGGGAGCTCATTGCGAGGACCTCCGCACACAAGGCAGTCGGTCCCAGACGGAATGCCAGTTGCGATATTCCTGGCCCTCCAAGCCTTCCGCCACTGGCTGAACGTCATTTGGCACTGGTCCAGATGGACAATGAAGTCGCAATGTTCTGCGTGAACAAAGAGGGGGAGCACGGGGTCATACTTCCTATGCCAGGAGGTGATGGCCCTCTGCTCATATGCAACACATAACAGGATGCTCCTCCGGGCTATCTACCTCCCGGGCCAGCAAAATGCCCTGGCAGACAATCTGAGCAGAGTCCTCCAGCCCTCATGAGTGGCGCCTGGAACCCAGAGTGGCTTTTCGGCTTTTCTGACTCTCGGGCGTCCCCCTAGTGGATTTGTTCCCCATCCCGGACAACACACAGTTGCCCTGCTTCTGCTCCAAGGAATTTTATTATCAAATCCACAAACAACCCCAAAATGGTAATCAAACGTAGTGTGTAACACTATGAAACAAGATACCGTTGAGACCCTCAGTGATATATTTTACATTATATTTTAACGGACATAAATCGTGAAGGGAAGGCACTGTGAACCATCCCCCAATCACATTACATATCCCTTTTATTCAACCCAAAGGTTTAAAACTAACTCAAAAACAAGATAGTTTCATGAACAATAAAGAAACCACACTTATCTGAAAACACGCGCGACGTGCACGTTTCGGGGGAAGAACCCCTGTATCAAGCGCTCTCAACTCCGCTTACATCTTGAACAATTTTCAGAAGACCGTGTTCGTGAGAAACTAGCTCAACTTAAAGTAGACAAAGCGATGGGACCGGATGGGATACACCCTAGAATACTTAGGGAACTTGGGGACGTTCTAGCAACTCCACTGACTGACCTTTTCAATGCCTCGTTGGAGTCGGGAGTGGTGCCAAAGGACTGGAGAGAGGCTCATGTGGTGCCTTTACACAAAAGCGGAAGTAAGGATGTGGTTGAAAACTACAGGCCGGTTAGTTTAACTTCGGTGGTGAGTAAATTATTGGAAACGCTGCTGAAAGAGAAAATAGTGAGGTTTCTGGAGTCCAGCGGATTACAGGATCCGAGGCAGCATGGATTCACCAGAGGCAGGTCTTGTCAGACAAATCTGATTGATTTCTTTGACTGGGTGACCAGGGAGTTGGACCGAGGGAGAGCTCTAGATGTGGTGTTCGTTTAGTTGAACATGCTTGTCGTCTTCGACAGTCGTTATTGACAGCCCCGATGGTCCAACATTGTCTACAATTTAATCATGATTTTCAACAATTGAGATGGACAGTGATTGACCATGTCCCGGAGGACCCTCGAGGGGGGGACCGGACTTCTAAATTACGTAAGCTTGAACAGCGTTGGATATTTCTTCTACAAGCTGTTTCTCCTACTGGACTGAACTGTGAAATTGATTGGCTGGGTGTTTGACATCAACCTCTCACAGCAGGGGGTTCCCTAATGTGTGGGGATTCCTTTCTTGTGATTGGTGATTCAACATGATTGGCTAGTCTGAATCTGCCTATCTTAAGTCAGTATCCTCGTTTTTAGCAGCCAACATTTCGGCGTTTTTTGCCAGTTACATGGTGGATTGAGTTCTGTGTAAGCGGAGTTGAGAGCGCTTGATACAGGGGTTCTTCCCCCGAAACGTGCACGTCGCGCGTATTTTCAGATAAGTGTGGTTTCTTTATTGTTCATGAAACTATCTTGTCTTTGAGTTAGTTTTAAACCTTTGGGTTGAATAAAAGGGATATGTAATGTGATTGGGGGATGGTTCACAGTGCCTTCCCTTCACGATTTATGTCCGTTAAAATATAATGTAAAATATATCACTGAGGGTCTCAACGGTATCTTGTTTCATAGTGTTACCCAAGGAATTTTATTGGCAGCACTCCCCAATGTCTCCCACTTCCTCAAGGATGTGAAGCAGTTGTGTTTGCCTGTGTTCCCAGTTTTGCCTTGGTGAAGTCTCTTTCTGTTATTGGCACTGAAAAGGCCTCCCTTTAAGCCCATTCCTTAAAAAGAAAAAAAAAATCTCCCTCAAGGAGTTGACCATTAAGATAGCTTTCCTATTAGCTGAACTGACATAAGAACATAAGATATGCCATACTGACCACAAGGTGGGTGTCAGAGCTGCAGACCTGGTCTTGCAGGGAACTTTTCTTGATCATCTTGACTGTTTCTGTTTCCTTGCAGATGTGCGATCCTTTCTCCCAGAGGGGTTATCCTCCTTTCATCTTAACCAGACTGTCGTTCTACCTTCCTTCTCAGTGGAGGATCTTCATTGACTTTTTGCCGTGTCTAGTGGACATGCAGAGGGTGTTTATCAGATGCCTGGAAATTATTAATTCTTCTTCTGATCAGTTAATCTTTTTATCTTCCTCAGCAGTCCAAGGAAGGGACTGCAGTAGCCCTCTGTTGTTTGCTGGATTCAGAAGGATGTTGGATCAACGTACATTCTGGCTAGTGAGCATGTGCCAGAGAGAGTCACAACTCGCTTCACTAGGGCGCAGGCCTCCTCCTGGGCTAAGTCCATCTTGGTGTCTCTCCAGGGGAGGTCTGTAAGGCAGCTACCTGGTCTTCGCACAAATGTGGGGTTGCTACAGATGGCGCCTTGACAGGGCAGTTCTATCCAGAGCAGCATCTTCCTCCCACCCTGGGTCCTGACTGCTTGTGTACATCGTTATCATCCCAGTCTAGCAGGATGATAACAAAAGTTTTACATTCCTGATAATTTTCTTTGCTTGAGTCCTGAATAGCAGACAGGGCAGGTTGTGGCCTGGTCTAACAGGATTCAAGTAAAGAAAATAATCAGTTATATAAAATATCTTCATCTGCTCTATACATTTTTAGTTTATCTTCTATCAAAATATGTAAACTAAGGATCTGAAATTTATTCATTCTTGATTTAACAGAAGCACTTTACACCCACACAGAACAATTGTATAGAAATTCAAGTTGTTACGAATATTACAGTGCTGTGCTTACCCATAATATGTTTTATTTCCAGATCGTCCTGCCAATCCAGTCCTGACGCATAGGTTATGCTCATCCATCAGCAGATGGAGACTGCAAATAAATTCAAGGCCTTTTTCTTAAATAGCCTGTGCTCCCCTGCAGAACCAGTATTTTAGTCTCCAACAAGTGGATGAACATAGCCTGTGCTGTTTGTTATTTTAAGAACATGAAATATGCCATACTGGGTCAGACCAAAGGTCCATCAAGTCCAGTATCCTGTTTCCAACAATGGCCAATCCAGGTCAAAAGTACCTATCAGGTTCCCAAAAGGAACACAGATTACATGCCGCCCGCGTGTCCTATGGGTAAGCAGTGAATTTTCCTGGTCCTCTTTAATAATGGTTTATGGACTTTTCCTACAGAAACTTGTCCAAACCTCTTTTAAATCCAGCTACACTAACAGCTTTTACTACATCCTCTGGTAACGAATTCCAGAGTTTGATTACGTGTTGAGTGAAAAAATATTTTCTCTGATTAGTCTTAAATGTGCCACATTGTAGCTTCATTGTGTATCCCTGGTCTTTCTACTTTTTGAAGGAGTAAACAACCGATATACATTTACCTGTTCTATTCCATTCATTACTTTATAGACTTCTGTCATAACACCCTCCCTGTCTCTTTTCCAAGTTGAAGAGCACTAACCTTTTAAGTCTTTCCTCATTGAGATATCCTTCCCATTACCAGTTTGGTGGCTCTTCTCTTTACTTTTTCTAATTCTGCTAAATCCTTTTTAAGATACGGTGACCAGAATTGCACATAATATTCAAGGTGCAGTCGCCCCACGGAATGATACAAAGGCATTATAATATCCTTGGTTTTGTTCTCTATTTCTTTCCTTATGATTCTTAGCATTCTCTTTGCTCTCGGCTGCCGTTGCACACTGGACGGAGGATTTCAAAGTATCCATGACGATGCTTAAATCCTTTTCCTGGGTGGTGGTTCCTAATGTGGAACCTTGTATCGTGTAACCATAGTTTGGGTTGTTCTTTCTTGGGTGCATAACTTTGCACTTGTCCACATTAAATTTCATCTGCCATTTGGACATCCAGTCTTCTAATTTATCAAGGTCCTCTTGCAATTTTTCACAATCCTCTTGTGTTTTAATAACTTTGAATAATTTTGTGTCATCTGCATATTTGATCACCTCACTTATTATTCCTATTTCCAGGTCATTTATGAAGATGTTGAAAAGCAGCGGGCCCAGCACAGATCCCTGGGGTACTCCATTATTCACCTTTCTACATTGAGAAAATTGGCCATTTAACCCTACTCTCTACTTTCTTTTAACCAGTTCCTGATCCACACTAGTACACTGCCTTCCATCCCATGACTTTTTAATTTGGCCAAGAATCTCTCATGAGAGACCTTATCAAAGACTTTCTGAAAATTCAGATACGCTATATTGACTGGCTCACCTTTGTCTACCTTTTTATTCACACCTTAAAAAAATGTAACAGATTAATAAGACAAGATTGCAAGCACCACCTCTTTGCTTGCCTTCATCTTGTGGCCTCTTGCGTCTGGGGCCGATCATCCTGGAAGACCCAGCTTCCTTCTCGCTTATAGCTTGGCTCTTGAAAGGAGATGGCTAGCGCACAAGGACTACTCTCCGGCAGTGGTTTCCACTCTGCTCAGAGCCCAGAAGTCTGGTTTATGTTCAGGTCTAGTGCTTCTTTGAGCAATGGTGTGGCGCATGGCAGTTGGCTCCTGAGGTGCCAAGGTGCCATCCCCGTTGGCTTTTCTGCAGGATGGTCTGGAGAAGGGCTTTTCTCTTAGCTCCCTAAAGGTTCAGGTGGCAGCTTTGGCCTGTTTCAGATGTCCAGTGGCTAGTAAGTCTCTAGCCTTACACCTGGATGTTTTGTATTTTCTGCAGGGGGCTCAGTGTCTGTGCCTGCCCTCCAATCTGTGGTTCCTTCCTGGGATCTGTGTCTGGTGCTCAGGGCCCTGATGTCAGAACCCTTTGAGCTGTTGAAGAGTGCTGCTCTGAAGGATTTGACACTCAAGACAGTCTTCCGCCTTGTGGAACAAATTGCCACCAAGATGTCTGAGTTGCAGGCTCTATCTTGCCAAGATCCTTACCTATCTTTTTCTGAGGAGACTGTTTCCATTCAGCCTGTGCCTTCCTTCTTGCCTAAGGTGAATTCTGTCTTTCAGGTGAACCAGGTGGTTTAGCTACCCTCCTTCTCTAAAGAGCAGTGTCGGGGGAAGGGTTAACCATCTTGGCCTTGTGGACGTCCAGAGGGTGCTTCTCTGGTACTGGGAAATTACAAATTCTTTGCATAAGTTGGACCTTCTTTTTGTGCTGTTTGCTGGCCCGTGCACAGGTGACGCGACAGCTAAGTCTACATTGGGGTGCTGGTTTAAGGAGGCTATTGTCTCGGCATATCTGCTGTGGAATTTGTCACACCGGAGGGTTTGTGTGCCCATTCTGCCTGAGCACAGGTGTCCTCATGGGCAGAGCATAGCTCTGTAGCCCTTGCTAACATTTGTCAGGCAGCAATGTGGACATCACGTTCCACTTTTGTCAAGCACTACTTCTTGGATGTCCACGCACAGGCAAACACAGTCTTTGTCTCTAAGTTTTTGCAAGCTGCTGTGTCATTTTCCTGCCCACTGGAATTGTAACTTTGGTACCTCCTACTTGTTTGGACTGATCTAGCAGGATGATATGGAAGGTAACATTTTACTTACCAGGTAATGTCCTTTCCTTGAGTCCTGCTAGACCAGTCTAGGGCTTGTCCCTGGAACTGTATTTCTTCTGTGTGGTACCTTGGGTCCACTATGATTTCTATACTTGGCTCTGCAAGGCTGCCATCTTCTACTGACAGCCTTCTGTTTCTGATTTCCTGTACATAGTTGAGGTTTGCCATGTTCTTCCATGTGCTTTGAGACAGATACTGAAGAGACTTCTGGTGGTTGAGACAGATAGAGGCATGGAGTGATATCATTGAAACGTGGGCTTTTCATTGGTTCTTTGTCTCCACCAATCTGCTGGAAGGGGAACACAACCCACTTACTTGGACTGGTCTAGTAGCACTCAAGGAAAGGACATTATCTGGTAAGTAAAATGCCACCTTGTAGTTCTTAATAGTGTTAGGTTTGCCTTTTTTAATGTAAAGAAACTAGATAACATTTATTTTTAATTTCCATCCCACTTTTCTTCATTAAATTCAAGACTGAATATATCAGTAAACAAGTTCAATTACTTAAAAAGATGTAACAAATAAGCAATAAATCAAATAATAATTTAAGATCATAACGTTATACATAAGATGCCTACTTAAAATGATTTAGTATTTACTGTTCATTTCTCTCTCCTGATTGGTGTATATCAGGACCTCAACCTCACCCAATAAATTACTGATCTTGGATTTCAGCACCAAAATATGACACTGCCCTTTTTTACATTAAATGTTAAATGCAAAATTTGTTCTTGTCCTTTCCAGACAAGTGGGTTATGTCACCTTACCAGCAGGTGGAGACAAAAAAAAGTTCAGAGCTGAATTTACTCACCTTTTATAGGGAGTTGGTGCTGCCTTCTGCTCTTCATTATTTTACTGTCTCCAGCATATGGTTCCATGTTCACAAAAGAAAATGCTTGAGAAGGGCCATGTGTGACTGACAAACGTAACAAGGGGAGTGCAGTAGATATAAAACCATTCACGAAAGAAGATGTTTGTGAACAGCTTGGAAAACTAAAGTGGACAAAGCTATATGACAGGATCAGATACGTCCCAGGATACTGAAGGAACTCGGGGAGGTTTTGGCAGGACCTTTAAAAGATGTTTTTAATAGCTCCCTGGAGCCTGGGGAGGTACCACAGGGTTGGAGAAGGGCTGACATGGTCCCTCTTCACAAATGTGGCAAAGAGAAGAGGTGGCAAACTACAGGCCGGTGAGCCTTAGCTCGGTGGTGGGAAAAGTAATGGAGATGCTGCTGAAAGAAAGGATTGTGGTTTTTCTCAAAAACAATGGGTTGCGAGATCCAAGGCAACATTGGTTTACCAAGGGAAAATCATGCCAAACAAATCTGAATGATTTCTTTGACTGGGTGACCAGAGAACTAGATCAAGAGCATGCGATGGATGTGGTCTATATTGCAAAAACTAGAATTGCTTCTCTGATAGAAATACATAGGGGTGTATTTTTGGGGAGCTTATTTTTCTGGAACCCCCAGTCTAATCTGGCCCATTATCAAACTCTTCTTTTTTCACCAGTTTTTCCCCTATACCAGATTAGGTTCCATTCTGTTGCATTTTTGGAAAGTTGCTTTGTCCTGACAGACAGACAGACAGACATCCTCATCTCTTTATATATCATTTATTTTCCACCATCTAGGCTGTTGGAAAGAACTAAAATGAAACAGGCAGAAAACTATATTTTAACCTTTTGGAATATAACTAGGTGGGAGTGCTGCTTTCTTTCTTTCTTGAAATGTAAGGTTGAATTCTCCAGTAATTCCCTTGTCCTTCATGGCTCCTTTTGCAAGCTTTGCTATCTGGCACATATACAAAAGGCGTAAGTAGGAAACAGCTGAATAGAGACTAAGAGGACTGTAAGTCCCTGGCAAAGTTATCCCCGCAGAGACCGGATTTAATTGCTTGGTTTTCGCAAACCTAGCACTGGCTCCTTGAACCTGCAAACTATATGTTTATTAACCCTGGGGAAGAGCAGAAGGCACAGAACAGCTGATTTTGTCCATCCCTAATGTCCACGAACCACTACAGGAAGCAGGTAGCCAGCATCAAGCTTTAAAAAGAAGAAAACATATAAAAGGGCAGACTTGATTCTGTGATCCCCAGGCCCAGCCAAAATGTAAATGCTTCAGTTCTGTGCACTGACCTTCATTGTCATGATAATTACTTAATGTATCGCAGTGTTTTCTTGCACTTAGGTGATCACGAGCGAGGAGGCAGAGAGAAGAGGGCAACTGTATGATCACAAGGGCATCACATACCTCTTTGATCTTGACTATGACTCCGATGAGTTTACAGTGGATGCTGCACGCTATGGAAACGTGTCACACTTTGTGAATCACAGTGTAAGAAGCTCTGTCCATGATTTGGCTTTTTGGCTAGATGTGTCTGTGTGGTTTTAATAAGGTGTTGTGGTAAACCTTTCACCTTTGCAACCTGTAGGCAGTAGGAGCCACACAAAAGCCATCTCCTGTCCGGCACGGTGTATTCCATCATTAGTGGGTTTCATTAGGGAGTTTGAAAGAATGAGTGGAGAGCAGTAATGGGAAGAGTAAAAGGAGGAATGTGTTAATTACATGTTTTTGCTCAGAGCTCTGTATTAGTGAAAGGAGATACAGGAACACAAATCAAAACATATCTTTTCTCCAGGAAAAAGCAGGAAGTCAGCCCTTACATATGGGTGCCTTCGGATCCCCCATGGAAACATCTCACCAGCTTTCGCATGTGTGGTCCCCTTCCTGCCCAAGGGCGCCATCTTGCTCAGTCTCCTTTTTTTCCATGGAGCCAAGACATCTGTCTTTTGTGCATTAAACTCTTTTCTTTCTCCGATTAGCACTGGTCCCTTTCCTGCCTCTGAGCCCAGTTGCCCCAGCATCGTGTGTTGGGCCCGTTTTTTCCCTTTTCTTTTCCAGTGCATTTCACAGACCTCACAGGGGTCCTTTTTGCCCCAATGGCCAGTGGATTCAAAAAGTGTGATCGGTGCACAAAAAGTATGTCCCTCACCAATACACATAACTGCTGCCACGCTCTGTGCAAAAAGATGTCTGCGAAGGCCATCCAGGGTCATCAGCAAAAGCAAGACGACATCTTCCACAGGTCAGATTCTTCCCCAGTAGCCTCGCGCTCTAAGGCCCTGCACAGGTCTTCTGAGTTGTATAAAGCCCCCGTAGCATCCGATCGGGTCTGTAGACACTCCGACAAGGGTTCCCCAGAGCAGGAACGCAAGAAGAAATCCTCAAGAACTTCATTCTGGAACTTGGACAAACAGGGCAAGTCCCGTGCTAGGTCCCATAGTCCGCAGAGAGTACCCGAGGAGCGGGAGCGGCCGTGAAGGTTCCCTGAACAGATACCAAGGCCTCTGGCAACGAGTCCCGGACCCCAGAGGCCTGTCCCATCAAGGACTTCCTTCTCCTCACCGATGCTGGACCCAGTAACGCCAGTGTCCAAGTCAAAGGCTGCAACTCCTGAGTGAGAAGCCAGGATGATGGCGCTGGAGCGCAGTGTCACTGCCTTCCTTGCCTTGCAGCAGGTGTTGACACCCTGTCCTTCCGGTGCTCGCACCGAGACTGCAGGGACCTCAATCTCGAGAACACCCCGGGCCGATCCTCAGCGTGGGTCTCCATCTCGCCCCCAGTCCTCGGGAGCAAGATCCTCCCCAGCAAGCACTAGTAGCTCCGGCCAAGCAGCTGCTGTGGATCATCGAGGCCCTGACTCGGGACCTGCACCCCAGGCATATCGGTCCTCAAATTCTCGACAGATTACTCTGGGAGTCTAAGGACAAGGCATACCCGGAGACGCGTAAACACCGCGATCTCCTGTCGGACCCATCTCCCCTGGTGCCAGTTCCTGCCCAAGGACACACCATTTCTCAAGTTTATTTGAGACATGGCAAAAGCCTTGTCCCTCACTATGGAGTCTGAGGAAGACCCTCACACAGAGGAGTTTGAAATCCTCCAATATGAGGCCCCATCCAAGGAGGCCCTTGGTCCCTGTCCCTACCAGCATCGGTACCAATAGTTAGCTGATGCCTTGAAACTATGTACCGGGTCAAGCAGGGCCCTGGCTTCCAGAAGGTGCAACTCCCACTCCCACACACCTCTATAGTGGTAGAGCTGACCATGTGCCAGCAGAAGAGCACGAAGATTCTCTCCTCTGTGACCCGGGCAGGGAGTCATGCGCCCTCGGATGCAAATGCTCCCAGGGCTTGATGCTGGATTGCCGAATCCAAGCCTACCATTTATATATCAACATGTACCTCCGGGACCTGGCAAAGGAACTCACAGGTTTCTCATCAGGTGGGGCTCACCTCCAGCAGTTTCAAACCGTCAAGAAATGCATCAGGGAGTGCTCGAAGTACATGTCCTGGGCCACCTATGACTGCTTCGAGTCAAACATGAAGGTGGCCACCGCAGGCATCAGTGCTCGATACCAGGCCTGGCTCCAGGCATTGGACCTCAAGCAGTGGGTCCAAGAGAAACTCCTTGATGTCCCCTGCCTCGGGACACACTGATGGAGAAAAAGGCAGCGGACATCAAGACAGAGTTCCTCACGAGGACTCTGCTCCAGGAAAACCTTCATCCTTCCTAAGAAGAAACCATCAGGGAAGAGGCCTCCTTTCAGAGAAAGGGCCGGCTTTATTGAGGCTAACCCCAATACCAGGCCCCACAGACTCCACAACAGGGTTGTCAAGGCCCGTGCAAGGCTAAGGGCTCCAAGCCCCAGACCTGGCTCCTGCCCAGGCTGGGTTGGGGTTTTGACTCCCTGAGCATAGCCTCTCCATCCGTGGGGGAGCAGCTGCCAACGGGGGGGGGGGGGGGTGGGGTGGTATCTGATTCATTTTGCCTTTCGGTGGCCTGCCATCACCACCGACTCCAAGTAGTCAGAGAAGGCTGCCTCTTTTACTTGGACCAGATGCCTCCCACTTTCTTTCCAGGTGAGCCCCCAGACTCCCCTGCACCAGGAACTTGAAGATCTCATCAGGGACAGAGCCGTGGAGTCAGTACCCCACTACCTCAGGGGCAAGGGGTTCTACTCCCAATACTTTCTGGTCCCAAAAAGAACAGGGGGCCTAAGGCCTATTCTGGACTTGCAAAACCCGAACAAGTTGCTGGTGTGGGAGAAGTTCAAGGTGCTCTCCCTTGGAGCATTGCTGCCCTTACTCCAGCAGGAAGATTGGCTATGCTCCTAGGACCTAAAAAATGTTTATACCCACATCCTCGTTCATCCCAGTCACAGGCAGTACTTAAGGTTCATAGTCAGGGGCGACCACTACTAGTACAGGGTACTATCCTTCGGTCTGGCCTCCGTTCCTACAGTCTTCACCAAATGCCTGGCAATGGTGGCTGCCTATCTCCCTCTCCAAGGAGCCTTCGTTTTCCCATATTTGGAGGATTAGCTCATAAAAGGGAACACAGCCATCAAGGTGCGACATGCCACGGCACCATCAAGGTGCTACAGCATCTGGGGTTTGTGATAAACCACCTCAAGTCTCACCTCACTCCAACATAGAACTTGGAGTTCATAGGGGCTCGCCTGGACACTCTTCAGGCCAGGGCCTTTCTTCCCTTGGACAGGGCAGGTCGTCTCAGGGCTCTAGCCATTGAGGTGCAACGCCATCGTACACTGTCGATGCGGTCCGTGCTCTGCCTACTGGGCCACATGGCGTCCAAAGTCAAAATGGTTCCCAATGCTCGACTTCAGATGCAGGTGGCACAGTTGTGTCTCCGCTCCCAGTGGACACAAGCCATAGGCAGTGTCCCGCCAACTAGCAGAGTCACTCGACTGGTGGCAGGCCATGCAGCACCTTCATAGGGGCATGCCCTTCCAGTCTCCAAATCCCTAGAGGGTCCTCACCACAGACGCCTCCTTACTGGGCTGGGGTGCCCATTGCAAGGAACTCCGCACACAGGGCAAATTTGCAGATGACACAAAATTATTCAAAGTTGTTAAAACCCATGAGGATTGTGAAAAATTGCAAGATGACCCTGATAAATTGGAAGACTGGGCATCCAAATGGCAGATGGAATTTAATGTGGACAAGTGCAAAGTTATGCACCTAGGAAAGAACAACCCAAACTATGGTTACATGATGCAAGGTTCCATATTAAGAACCGCCACCCAGGAAAAAGATTTAGGCGTCATCGTGGATAACATGTTGAAACCCAGTGTGCAGTGGCAGCCAAGAGAGCAAATAGAATGCTAGGAATCATAAGGAAAGGAATGGAGAATAAAACAAAGGCAATTATAATGCCTCTGTACCGTTCCATGGTGAGACCGCACCTTGAATATTGTGTGCAATTCTGGTCACCATATCTTAAAAAGGATATAGTGTTATTAGAAAAGGTACAGAGAAGAGCCACCAAAATGGTAAAGGGAATAGAAGGATACCCATATGAGGAGAGGCTAAAAAGGTTAGGGCTCTTCAACCTGGAAAAGAGGGGAGATATGATAGAGATCTATAAATTAATGAATGGAGTGGAACGGGTAAATTTAGATCAATTGTTTACGCCATCAAAATATAGAAAGACTAGGGGACATGCAATGAAGCTAGAGTTTAGCTTATTTAAGACTAATAAGAGAAAATATTTTTTCACTCAACATGTAAACAAACTCTGGAATTTGTTACCGGAGGATGTAGTAAAAGCTGTTAGTGTAGCCGGGTTTAAAAAAGGTTTGGATAAGTTCCTGGAGGAAAGGTCCATAAACCATTATTAAAGGAAACCCAGGAAATCCACTGCTTGCCCCAATACAAGCATTGTGGAATCTGTGTCTTTTGGGGAAACTGCTAGGTACTTGTGACCTAGATTGGCCACTGTTGGAAACAGGATACTGGGCTTGATGGACCTTGGTCTGACCCAGTATGGCATATCTTTAGGGCAACTGGTCCCTGCAGCAGATCAACCTGCTGGGAGCTCAGGGCCATTTTTCTGGCCATCAAGGCATTCCACCACCACCTGCGGAACTAGTTGGTGCTACTCCAAACAGATAACCAGGTTGCGATGTTATCTCCAGGAACAAGCAGGAATGTAGTCTTCACATATGGGTATCGTAGGTACTGACGGAGCCTGCGCGGGAACGCTCCCCAGCGTCCAATTAGAAAGCTTTTGGGAGCATCCCACAGCGCCTGCGTGCTGCCTTCCCGCCTTTCCCAACTGCCTCTCTCCAGTTCTTCGTTTTCCGCGGAGCCAGCAGGTCGTCGTTCCTGTCACTGCAGAAAATGTTTTCCTTATTCTTTCTTTTTGTGGTCGCATCTGCCTTCCTCGACGCTATACCGGTACCGCCGGTGGTGGTTCTTTCTTTCTTTAAAAAAAAAAAAATATATACTATAGTTTTTTTCCAAACTTTTCCCTCCAGGTGCACGCGCCATTTTGGGCCTTAAGCCCAAAATTTCCTACACTATGGAAAAACCCGCTTCGGGTTTTAAAAAGTGCACCAAGTGTGGCGGTACCATCTCCGTTACCGACACCCATGAGTGGTGTCTTAAATGTTTAGGTCCTGACCACTCCATTTTGGAGTGTATGGCTTGTGCCATGATGTCCAAGAGGGGTTGACAGAACCGAGCTGCTAAGCTCAGCACCCTTTTTCCCTCCAATGCAGCCTCTGTGGCATCGACGTCTTCCAGGGCTTCGTCTTCCTCCCATGGATCTCAGGTAACTAAACATAAGTCTAGCCGGTCCTCAAAGGGTAGATCTCCTTCCAAGCATCGAGATGCCTCTGGCGTTGCCCTTGAGGGTTCTGCACCGGCAAAATTGCCCCGGCAGGAGGCTTCGGCTTCCAAAGCATTATCGGGGCTCCAGGATGTTCTCGAGGCCTCGACCTCGGCAGAACTACTGTTGCCATGCTCTGGGGTACCGGCTGCTTTTTCCAGTACCGATACCCAGGCATCGGCAGCGTCAATAGACCAGAGGTTCCTGGCTATTGAACGCAGTCTGGCGGCTCTCCTTGCGGCATCGACACCCTCAGAACCGCGTCAGACAGCTCAACCGATTCCGGCATCGGTATCGGTACCGGTACCGACAGCATCGACATCGGTGTCCGCATTGCCGGCACCCAGTCTTGCCATGCCTTCCGGTACCAATACACTGGTACCGATCCCCCCCAGGTACCGACTTCGGTCGGTACGGGTATCGGGCTCTACAAGAGCATCTGGACAGAAGGTACTTTGAATCCTCTGAAGAATCTGAGGATTCTGATAGCTCTGTCGGTACTGGAATACTTCTCCCAGAGGAGCCTTCCTCTCCTAAACGCAGGATGTCTCCTCCCAGAGGATATCTCCTTTCAGGATTTTATCAGGGAGGTGGCTCGAGGTCTGTCCATTACTGTGACTCTTGAAACAGAGCCCAGGGCAAAGGAGTTGGAAATTTTACAATATCCCAAGGCTCCTAAGGAGGCAGCTACCTTGCCTATCCATGAGATCTTACATGATCTCATGTTGAGAATGTGGGAGACACCTCTTACCACCTCTCCTCACTCTCGCAGACTGGATACCATGTATCGAGTCCCTCCTTGTCCTGGTTTCCAGAAAACTCAGCTTCCTCACCACTCTATTGTAGTGGAATCAGCTATGAGAAGGATCAGGAGTGCAAAGAGGCATGCCTCTAATCCTCCAGGGCATGAGTGTAGAACTTTGGATGCCTTTGGACGTCGTACTTTCCAGGCTTCCATGATTTCTGCCAGGATCAGTTTCTATATTTTATTTAATTTAATTTAATTTAATGATTATTTATATACCGCTCCTTCCATTGATCAGGTGCGGTTTCCATATAACAACAATAAACAGGGTGATCTGTTTTTACATATAACAATTTGTAGTTAGGTAATTACAGTTAACAAGTAACAATTAACAATTAGAGAACTATGTACAGTTGAACAGAAGTAAACTATATACATATTTTTGTTTTTCATCTTTCTTAATCATTTTGTCTAAGGGTTACAGTGCTTCATTCTTTTGTTGAATAGTGTATATATGGGAATGTTCCTTAAAGAAGTCACAGGAGTTTTGGAGATTTTAAGCCCTCTCGTTCCTGATGACAAGAGGCAGGATTTTCTCACACTGGTTAAACATGCCCAGGATGCTTCTAAGTTTGTCAATCGTGCAGCTTTTGATTGTTTTGAGTGCATAAGCAGAACCTCTGCCATTGCCATAGGTGCACGTAGAATTGCCTGGCTCCAGGCATCCGATTTGGAGCTCTGGGTGCAAGACAAACTGGGCAATATCCCTTGTACAGGTGAGAATCTATTTGGCAAAAATTGGCAAGAGAAAGCCAATGAGTTGGATGCTGACAACTCCACTTTGGATAGGTTATCCAAAGCCACAGCTGATCCTGCAAGAAAGAAATCTTTCAAAAAACCATTCTTCTCAAAAAAGAAGAGGTTTTATCCCTCTTATTCCCAGCAGGGACGTTCTGCAGGTCAGCCTGCCCGAAAGAGTCAGCAACCACCTAAACAAAGGAAAGCAAAGACTGCTAAGCCTCAACCGTCTCAGCCTTCACAAGGCCTTTGACTTTCATCTAGAGAACTTAGCTTTCCTGGCCCTCAATGGACCAGAGCCTTCCACCATTCCAGGAAGCTTGTGTCACTTTGCCCCCAGATGGGGGCAGATAACAGCAGAACATTGGACATTCTCCATTATAAAAGAGGGGTACAAGCTTCACTTTTTGAGCATCCCCCCTCCCACAATGGTAAGACAGTTCAATTCTCAGACCTCTCTCATCAACCTGTTAGATCAAGAGGTCACTATGCTTCTTGCCCAAGGGGCAGTAGAGGAAGTACCCATTCATCAACAGGGTTTTACTCCCACTATTTCCTTATCCCAAAGAAAACAGGGGGACACAGACCTATTTTAGATCTCAGAGAATTGAACAAATTCCTGTTCAAAGAGAAATTCAAGATGGTTTCTCTGGGAACTCTGCTGCCATACCTTCAGAGTCAGGATTGGCTTTGTTCTCTAGATCTCAAGGATGCATACACTCATGTTCTCATCCATCCAACTCACAGAAAGTTCCTTCGGTTCCTTTTTCAAGGGAAGCACTACCAATACAGGGTGCTTCCTTTTGGCCTGGCCTCAGCACCAAGAGTGTTTCCAAAGTGCATGGCTGTGGTAGCAGCATTTCTCTGCACTCTAGGAATATTCGTCTTCCCCTGCTTAGACGACTGGCTCATTTGAGCCCCATCAGAGTCAGAGGCCAGGATTTCTCCATCTTGCACAATGCGTATCCTCCAGTATTTGGGTCTGGTCGTAAACATCCCAAAATCCAGTCTAACTCCCACTCGGTCTCTAGAGTTTATAGGAGCTTTGCTGGATACCAGAAAAGCAAGGGCCTATCTTCCTCAGACCCGTTGCCTTCGCATGGTGCAGTTAGCTTCTCAAGCAGTGCTAAAGCCTCATCTCACTGCCCGAGAAATGTTACAACTACTAGGCCACATGGCATCTACAGTGCATGTGGTTCCTTATGCTCGCCTCCATATGAGAGCAGCCCAGTGGACTTTATCCACTCAATGGACCCAGGCATCAGGGTGCCTGGCAGACAAAATAGCAAACACAAATCGCCTTATTTTGTCTCTCCAATGGTGGCAGTCCACTCAGAACCTGTTGCTGGGGTCCCCATTTCAACAACCTTTACCCCAGGCAACTCTCACAACAGATGCTTCACCAATGGGTTGGGGAGCTCATCTGCAAGACCTCTCCACCCAAGGCACTTGGACTCCACAGGAGACTCATCTACATATCAATCTCTTAGAACTCAGAGCAATCTTCCTTGCTCTTCGAGTGTTCCACACCCTGCTCAGCTACAAGACAGTCCTCATTCATACGGACAATCAAGTAGCCATGTTCTACGTGAACAAGCAGGGGGGAACAGGCTCTCTGTCGCTTTGCAACGAAGCTTTGTGACTATGGGTCCTCACCAGAGAGCATCAGATTCATCTCCTGGCAGTGTATCTTCCAGGCATACAAAACTCTTGGGCATACAGACTTAGTCAAGTTCTGCTTCCACACGAATGGTCTCTACATGCAGACCAGGTGGCCAAGACTTTTCAAATTTGGGGAACCCTGGACATAGACCTCTTTGCAAGTCCGTTGAATGCCAAACTTCCCTGGTTCTGTTCCAGAATTCCGGCTCAGGGCTCTCAGGCCAGGGATGCTTTCCTCCTTTACTGGGGTCAAGACTTCCTTTATGCCTTTCCACCCATTCCCCTAATTCCCAAAACCCTGTTCAAGCTTCAGAGAGACAGAGGCCGTATGATTCTCATAGCTCCACATTGGCCACGGCAAGTGTGGTACCCTCTGCTTCTACATCTCTCTCAAGCTCCCTCTCTGGAGTTAGGGTCTGCTCCAGATCTCCTGTCTCAGGAGGACGGAATGTTATGGCATCCCAATCCCCAGTCTCTGCACCTCAGGGCTTGGTTGCCGAAGGCCTAGATCTTCATGATCTTAACCTCCTTCTGCAAGTAAAGGATATCCTTTATGCTTCCAGGAAGCCTTCCACAAGACGCTCTTATGCTTTCAAGTGGAAAAGGTTTACTATATGGTGTTCGCAGAAGGGTCTTAACCCCCTTGCGATACCTCTGGAATCATTACTGGAGTATCTCCTTCATTTATCCAGTGCAGGACTTAAAACTAACTCAGTAAGAGTCCATTTGAGTGCTATTGCAGCTTCTTTCAAGCCTCTAAATGGACAACCTATTTCCTCCCATCCTCTTATAGCAAGATTTATGAGAGGCCTTCTTATAACTAAGCCTCCCATTAGGCCACCACCGGTGGCATGGGACTTAAACCTGGTTCTTGGTCAACTTATGAGGCCACCTTTCGAACCCTTAGCTACTACCTCATTGAAATTCCTTTCTTGGAAGGTTATCTTTCTCATTGCAATCACATCAGCACGCCGCATCAGTGAGTTGCAGGCACTAGTAGCTGATCCACCTTATACAAGGTTCCATCATGACAAGGTAGTCCTTAGGACTCATCCACACTTTATGCCAAAGGTGGTCTTGCCTTTTCATCTAAATCTGCCTGTGTTTTTTCAAAGGCCTCATGCATCTAATGCAGAAAGGAATCTTCATACTTTGGACTGTAAAAGAGCTTTAGCCTTTTACTTGCAAAGAACACAGCAACATAGAAAGTCCTCTCAACTCTTTGTTGCTTTTGATCCTTCTCATTTGGGACTTCCAGTCTCCAAGAGAACACTGTTCAACTGGATTGCTCAGTGTATTTCCTTTGCCTATGAGAGTAAGAATCTTCCTCTGGAGGGCCATGTCACAGCTCACAATGTGAGAGTCATGGCAGCTTCAATGGCTCATCTGCACTCTGTGTCTATCGACGACATCTGTCGAGCAGCCACTTGGGCCTCGGTTCATACCTTCACAGCCCATTACTGCTTGGACAAGGACTCCCGCCGAGATGCCTTGTTTGGTCAGGCTGTTCTTCAACACCTGTTCCATACCTAATCAACTCCTACCCACCATCCCTGGTTGGATGCCAGAGATCCATGGGGGGAAATGGAGCCCTTTCACAGGGACACACAACTTCTGGGGTCTCTCCCTGGCATCTAAAGCTAGGGAGTCCCCATATGTGAAGACTACATTCCTGCTTGTTCCTGGAGATAGCATAGTTACCTGTAACAGGTGATTTCCGGGAACAGCAGGAATTTAGTCTTCACAACTCACCCACCTTCCCTAGGAGTTGTATCTCTCTATCTCTTCTCTTTCTTTCCCTCTCTCTCTCTCTCTTTGTCTCAGCTTTAAACTCAACTGGAGAGAGGCAGTTGGGAAAGGCGGGAAGGTAGCACGCAGGCGCTGTGGGATGCTCCCAGAAGCTTTCTAATTGGACGCTGGGGAGCGTTCCCGCGCAGGCTCCGTCGATACCAACTATACCCATATGTGAAGGCTAAATTCCTGCTGTTCCCGGAGATCACCTGTTACAGGTGAGTAACTATGCTTTACTTGAACAAGCATGGGGGCAAGAAGTCTCACCACCTCTGCCAGGAGGCAGTAGCCATCTGCTTGTAAGCGATCGGTCACAGAATGCTCCTTAGGGCAGTATACTTCCCAGGCCAGGACAGCAGGACAATGCCCTAGCGGACAGACTGAGCAGGGTCCTCCAGCCACATGAATGGCGACTAGACCCCAGGGTGGCACAGCAGTTCTTCCATCTCTGGGACACCCCAAGTCTGGACCTCTTTGCCAGCCAACCAATACTCTGCTGTCCCCAGCCACATGTGTCCTAGGTAGCGGTGGATGCCTTCTGTACACCTTCCCTCCCATGCTACCGATCGTCCAAACCCTCTTCAAGGTCCTGTGGGACAAGGCTTCCTGATCCTGGTGGCCTTGGCAGCCTTTGTTTCCCCTGTTACTTCATCTCTCGACAGAGCTCTCGGCCTCTCTGGGGAACGCCACGGGGCTATTGACCCAGGAGGAGGGCATCCTTCTTCATCCCAACTTGGGATCCCTGTCATTAACAGCATGGCTGCTGAACGGGCAGCCTTGGCACCCTTCAGCCTCCTAATGTAGGTGGAAGAAGTCCTCCTGGCCTCTCAAAAGAACTCCACGAGATGGGCCTATGCCTTCAAATGGCACAGATTCTCAGTGTGGTGTGTAGAGCAACGGGTTGACCTGTTCTCTTGCCAGGTGCACATGGTGCTGCAGTATTTGCTTTACCTCTCACAAACTAGACTCAAGTCCAACTCCATCAGAGTACACCTGAGCGCGCTCTCGACGCACCATCGTTCTATAGAGGGTAAACTTCTTCTGTGCTCCATGCCTCATTACTCAATTTATGTGGGTCCCTCTGCTCTCTAAGCTTCCCATCCGCCTGCCCCCGGTAGAATGGGTCCTCACTGTGGTTGACACAGCTCACCAAGTCGTCTTTTGAACCTCTGGCTATCTGTCATTTGCATTACCTTTCCTGGAAGATTGTCTTCCTGGTGGCACTCACCTCTGTACAGAGTCAGCGAGCTTCAGGCCGTGGTGGCCGAGCCACCCTACACCAGATTCTACAAGAACAGGGTCGTTCTTTGCACCCACCCTAAATTCCTTCCTCCCCATCTTCTTTCCATGGCCCCATGCTGACAAGGCGGCGGCCGTTCTCCATACTCTGGATTGTAAGAGGGCCCTGTCCTTCTGCTTGCAAAGTACCCAGGGCCCACCGCAAAGCCTCGCAGCTTTTTGTTTCCTACGACCCCAGTCACCTGGGGGAAGCTGTTACCAAGCGGACCCTATCCACCGGGTGGCGGACTGCATCACCTTCGCCCACGATCAGACCGGGCTCTCGTTGGAACGCTGGGTCATGTCATATAATATCAGGGCTATGGCATCCTCGGTTGCAAGCTTGCCCTCTGTCCCTATGGCAGACATCTGCCAGACCGCCACCTTTGCAGCTCACTACTGCCTGGAGAGGGAGTCCCGACAGGACAGCACCTTCGACCAGGCCGTACTTCGTAATCTCTTTGGGGTCTAGGCAACTCCTACCCTCTGACCCTTTTGTGTTCAGGCTACCAGAGTGATGGTTCCCCCTGGACACTGGTGTTCTTAGAGTCTCTCCTCAGACTCGCTTGTGGCTGCTCACGGCTGGGCAGTGTTTTCTACAGGTTCTCGGTAGCTAGGGAGTCCTATATGTGAGGACAGACTTCCTGGAGAATGCGTAGTTATTCACCTGTAACAGGTGTTCTCTAGGGATAGCAGGAATCAGTCCTCACAACCCTCCCTCCTCCCCTTGGAGTTGCTGTAATTTTTTGGCCATCATCTTTTGTCAGCTTTAGATATGTCATCTGACTGAGTAAGATGGCACCCTTGGGCGGGAAGGGGACCATACATGTGTGGTGGCATCTCCCAAAGGCTTTTTTTGAAAGCTGGGGAGATGCTTCTGAGAGGGCCTCATCGGCGCCGATGTCACCAATACATGAGAACTGATTCTTGCTGTCTCTGGAGAACACCTATTACAGGTGAGTAACTACACTGTATCACTTGTGTGGAGGTCCACATCAACACAAAGAAACAGGTGGAGAGAGATAAACAGTTATGTTGTAGACCAGACTATAAGAGCCGTGTGTAAGCAAACAGGGAAAAATCATTATTGTATCAGAGCTACAGGGTACCTGAGATTAGCATATTTTGAAATTATTAAAACTCACACAGGCTCTTTATTTACAAGACTTCAGGTGAGCTTGGCAGTAACAGTTTCAGAAGGAAGATTTTCAAAGTTTTGTTTCCTAAGCCCAGCATGTTAATGCTCCAGTACAAGTAGGCTAGACTAGAAGAAATCTGTTTTGCAAAGTCTTTGTACTAATTGAGAAAACAGAAACCCAATATAGATAGTGTGGAGGTGCCGTGCGCATGTTAATATTAGGTTCAAGCTCAGCAGTTTTCTGCAGACATGGAATTCTGGCATGCAAGAGACGACTAACCTTTCTAAGAGGGTAATTTTATTAATGGATAATGCCTGATAACTGTTGGGAAATGATTCCTACGTTTTCTCATTGCTGTTGCTTCGAGCGGCATGGTCAGACCTCAGACAAGTTAAGTTTCTTTTTCAGAGTGTTTTTAGGATATATGATCACTTTGAAGATGCCATGAGAGTTTGGGGCTTGTCCCCCTATTACAACCGTTTTCATTCTGGTTTTTTAATAGACATTTTTTTTTCTGTGTAAGAAAGTTACTTGAATTATATGTCATGTTGGAAAACTAAACCTATACTTTCACTTTTCAGTGTGACCCGAATTTACAGGTATTCAACGTTTTCATTGACAATCTGGATATACGGCTCCCACGCATTGCACTGTTCTCCACACGATTTATTAAAGCTGGAGAGGAGCTTACATTTGACTATCAAATGAAAGGTATTTGTATTGTACGTTGATAAAGCAGTATGCTAACCTGTCTTGTAAATATCTTGTGCGCAGTAGATCTCACCAGCTAGATACAGATGAAAATACTGATGCTTGTGACACACATCGATCACTGTAACATGTTGTACAGGGGTTTGGCAGCACCTTTTACCTACCACAACAGGCTCATCTTGCAGGATGAATTTCCTTTTAATATTTTAAACCACTTGCTCCCTTTTTTCCCTTCTGCCTTTTGGTTTGTTTTTATCTGTCTAGATTTCCATCAGTCTCCTAATGTTACAAGCTGAAATACTACATCATTTTGAGTGAATCCACTCACTTTTTTACTGGCTTTTATGTCAGAGCTAAAAGATCTGCAAGTAAGGCTGAGATTCACTGAAGCCCTGAGTTATAGTGACAGAGAACAGAGAAGATATGTTTTAAAAAACCAAAACAACAACAACCACCACCAAGAAACCCAATGTCCTGTCAAAGGAAATTCAAACTCCACATAATGGGATCATAGTTCGGAATCTACAGAGTGCTAAGAGATCACTGCAGAGTGAAGAACAGATATAAACAAGGGGGTGAATTATCACAGATTTGGCACTGCTGCTTTCAAATTTCAGTCTTTAAAGCTCCATGTTCAGTGGCATTTGAGCTGACTAGTTTCATACTTGGGCTAATTCAACCCCTTTTTGTGTTTGTTACCCAGAACAGCATTGCACCAGTTTTAGGACTGAGCCAGTTCAGGCTCCGTTGTGGAAATGGGGCAGAGCTGTCTGGAGGCAGAAATCATTTCCGTTCCCTGAGGAAGCAGACGTGTTGTGGCTGCCTGATCTAAGGGCAAGCAGCTTCATGAACTTGATTTCTGCTCAACCTCCCTCTATAATTGAGGCAGTCATGAGTTCTAAGATGAGTGAATGCCTTCCAGGCCCACTGCAGCACCACTTACTCATTCCAGTGTGTCAGGACTTCTCAGCTCTCTCCTAGAGGCATACCTAGCCTGCTCAGTGTTCAGGATAACCACTCTGAATATGCCTATGAGAGATTTGCATACAGTGGATCTTAACGGTCTGCATTGGTAAAGAGACAAACTTTTTCTCTAACCCCTCAAAGAGATAAATAGAGCCACCCACAAGACTGAACCCTGTGATACTCCACTAATCACCTTTCTTCAAAATTAACTCTTTCCAGTTTGTTCCTCCAGTCCACTGGGTTATGCTCCTCTACCAGCAGGTAGAGACTGAGAACACAAATGTATGCTATAAGCAACTTGTGTTAGCCAACAAAGCCTGTATTCTCAGTCTCCAGCAGATGCCCAAGGAGCATACCCTGTGCTGTGTTGTGCAAGGTTGGGCCAAGGTCCGTGCTGCAGGCCTGGTGTGCAGAAACCGGGTGGTGTCAGGTCCCTCCCCCAGCTGCTTCCCGTCAGCGGGCTCCTTCTGTCCTCCCTAACTCTTAAGAGGGGACCAGAGGTAGGGCGGGCTCCTGCAAAAAACTAAAAATAGTAAAATCAGGAGCAGACAGCATGGGAGATAGCAGCAATCTGCAGCCGCCATCAGCTCCCGGGGGGGCTTCCAGCACGCAGGGAGTCACAGGAGGCCACGGAATCATGGACCATGTTTGGTGCATCGCATGCAGCAGCCACAAGGCATAGTTTTCTGAGTTGAGGCTGTGCTGCAGCTGCCTATGAGAGAACACGGCCACCGCAGATTGCCTTGGCAGAGGTGGAGCAGGCTGGTGCTCCTGAGGATGGCGGTGGCCCCATGGTTTTGGTGGAACTACCATCATTTTGAAGGCATCAGGGGTAGCAGCCCTAAAAGGCTTTCAACCCCCCCCCCATGGCCCTTCCCAGCTCACAGGACTCTGAAGGTGAAGATTGTGGAAGAGTGGAACTCCCTGATGCAGGCTTGTGTGGGGGTCAGAGTATGGCATGGCTGTATGCGTTTCTCCCTCAGGAGAAGGAGAAGCTGCACTTGCCTTTAGTGGATGCGCTCGTGTTGGTAGTCACTCGCAAGACTACCATCCTGGTGGAGGGCGATGCAGCTCTAAAGGAACCATCAGCTAGGTGAATGGAAGCCTTGCTTAAGCAGGCTTTCGAAATGTGCTTGCTTAGGTGGCGGGGGCTTGCCTCTGGTTGTCTCAGAGGATTTCGGAGGAGGTAGGGGCAAATCCTGCTGGCTGGGTGGAATCGAGCTCCACCTTTTTGGCAAATCTGTTTTATGATCTACTCCACGCTTTTGCCATAAATATGGAAATGGTTGTCTCAGTGCACTGACTGCTTTGGTTATGCAACTGGTAGGTGGATGTGGCTTCTAAGACTAGGCTTAGCAAGCTCCCCTTTACAGGGAAGTTGCTGTTCCCCGTGAACAAGCAGGAAGTAAGTCCTCATATATGACTGATATCACCAATGGAGCGCTGCACAGAAGGCTCCCCAGCTTCCAAATATAGTTTTTTGGGAGGTTTGCCGCAATGCGCGCCTGCCTTCCCCGCCCACCATGGCGCCATATCCTCCAATCTTCTTTTTTCCGCGGAGCCCCTAGGACATGTTCCTGGAGTTCAGAAAAAAGTTTGAATTTCTCACACTTGTGGCCGACCCTTTGCTCATTTTTTCACCCCCTGTCATCGATTAGCTTTTTTCTCACCCTCTGGGTGGGTTTTTTTTCTAGTTCTGCGCCCTTTTGGCATATTTTTCCTCTTTGGGGGCTTGTTCCCACTCATGGCCATTTTTCAGTTTGATTTTGCTGAAGTGGTACTTTTTGGCACATATAAGCCTGTTGCAAAATGCAATGCATGCCTTCGAGTCAGTCCTGACTCCTGGCGACCCAGAAGCTCCTGGGTTTTCTTGGCAGTGTCACTGGAAGTAGATTGCCAGGCCTTTCTTCCGAGGCAATGGAGGGTTAAGTGACTTGCCCAAGGCCACAAGGAGTGCTAGTGGGAATCGAACCCTGGTTGCTTGGTTACCAAGCCAGTGTTCTAACCACTAGGCTACTCCTCCACTCCATAAGCCTGTTAGCAGTTTTAAAATATGCACCAAATGTGGCAGGAACAACCAACTGGAGCGAGGCGAAGTATTAGACAGCCCAACACGACTTGTTTTGGCAACACTAGCCTTCTTCAGGGAGATAAAACCTCAAACAAATTAAAAACAAACATACCAAAATGTAACCATGAATTGAAACAATAGTGAAAATAAAACATAAGGATAATTAACAATATACAATTAAAAATGACTATGATATGCATAAAGAATACAATGAAGTAAAAAGAATCAGTACAGTAAAACAGTGTTTGTTGGACCAGGAGTGCAAAATACATGTATAAAACAGAAAAGACAGTAAAAATGGAGGCATCAGAGAAAGACGCTAAACTGTACTGATTTTGGGAGAGGGGCTGCAGGAGGGAAGATAAGATGGCAATGCTTGTAAAGGGAGGAGGGAGGTGGGAAGAAGTGCTGAATGAAACTTACTATTAGTTCTGCAGAAGCGTAAAGGCTGAAGAAACACTTTGGTGTGACACGTAGTCACGTAGAGATCAGCTGCACAAAAACAAACATTGAAAAGTGTAACAGGCTGCAGGGGACTGTACCGCTTAAAGGAGGAAAGAGAACTGAAACACATTTAGTCATAGGCTGAAACCACTAGGAACTTTGTATTCTTTAAAACAGAAATCTATAGCTAATAATAAAATAAGGGTATAAAAAAAGTGACCACATGACAAAAACATATAATAAAAATGGTGTTTTAGAGGGCATAAAAAATAAAAAGCGAGTAATTAAAGTATCAGTGTAAAAAAGCCTAAGGGGTAAAACCCTGTGAATAATAAAACAAAAAATATAAAAAACCATCACAATCCCATATAAATGCTAAATTAAGCCTACCAAGTACAAAATGTGACTGTACTTATAACAAATAAATTATCTGTAATTAAAAAGATATGGGCAGATCTACCTCAGAGCTTGTCGCAAATCCAAGGAGCGAAAGAATGTCCTCTCTCTAAATTATATTGTAAAATGCCAGATCTCTTAGTGCTACAATTTAAAGAGACGTCCATGATGGCGCCAAATACAAGTTGCATTGCCCAGCAACCACCAAACAAACGTTTTAAGGAAGATCGCATGAATGGATAGTAAAGTGCAGAAATATAACTCAACTCTAATACACTGCCGAAGAAACAAAGGCAATATAATGTCAATAAAAACAGCAAGTTGCCGGTGTCAATTAGGACAAGGAATACCTCCTTGGCAAGCCATTAAACCGGGGGAAGACGGGCTATACATTTCAATCAAAGGTAAGAGTTTGTGGCTTTTTAAATTACAGCTTTCTTCCTGGGAGCTCTTAAAAGGGTTTTAGTACATTTTTAAAACAAAGTTACATTCTTGGACTTGGAACAGCACATTTTGAACACACTTAAAGAGATTTAACTGCTTTTTCTGTGAAAGGACAGCTGGGAAACCAGCTGATATTTTGGTAGATCTCTCTCTTTTGCTTCAACAGATAACTAAGCTCCACCGACTGGACAATGGCTGGGAAAAATCGTATCGCCAAAGCTGTTGCCCCCATTACAGCTTCTGCATCTGTCCAGACAGAGGTCCCAATGCCAGTTAGAAACATAGAAACATGATGACAGAAAAAGACCACATGGCCTATCTAGTCTGTCCTTCCATATCAACAACTACAACAGTCCACTTTTTACCTTTAGAGATCCTCTGTGTTGGTCCCATGCTTTTTTGAATTCAATTACTATCCTCATCTCTACCACCTCCACTGGGAGACTATTCCATGGATCCACTACTCTTTCCGTAAAGAAATATATTTCCGCATATCACTCCTGAATCTATTTCCCTTCACCCTCATCCCATGTCCTCTCGTAGCAGAACTTGCTTTCAATTGAAAGAGGCTCTCTCCCTGAACATTTATGCCACGGAGGTATTTAAACATCTCAATCATATCACCTCTATCCTGCCTTTCCTCTAAGGTGTACATATTAAGATCCTTAAGTCTGTCCTCATATGCTTTATAATGAAGCCCACTAATCATTTTAGTAGCCACCCTCTGCACCGACTCCATCCTGTTCACATCCTTTTGAAGGTGCGGTCTCAGAATTGCACACTATACTCCAAATGAGGTCGCCCCAAAGACTTATACAGAGGCATTATCACCTCCTTTTTTCTGCTAGCCATTCCTCTCCGTATGCACCCAAGCATCCTTCTAGCTTTTGCCGTCGCCTTTTCTACCTGTTTAGCTACTTTAAGATCATCAGACACAACCACGCCTAGGTCCCGCTCTTCTTTAGTGGACAAAAGTACTTCACCTCCTATACTGTATTGCTCCCTTGGATTGCTGCAGCCCAAATGCATGACCTTACATTTTTTAACATTAAATCCCAGCTGCCAAATTCTAGACCATTCTTCAAGCTTAGCTAGATCCCTCCTCATGTTATCTACACCTTCCTGGGTGTCTACTCTATTGCAGATTTTGGTATCAACCGCAAAGAGGCAAACCTTACCCGACAGCCCTTCTGCTGTATCACTAACAAAGATGTTAAAAAGAATCGGACCAAGGACAGATCCCTGGGGCACACCACTGGTAACATCCTTCTCCTCAGAGTGAGCTCCATTTACTTGTACTCTTTGTCGCCTCCCACCCAACCAATTTCTAACCCAAGCAGTAACTTTAGGGTCCATCCCTAGGGTGCTCAGTTTGTTTATAAGTCGCCTGTGAGGAACAGTGTCAAAGGCTTTACTGAAATCTAAATACACCACATCTAGAGCTCTCCCTCGGTCCAACTCCCTGGTCACCCAGTCAAAGAAATCAATCAGATTTGTCTGACAAGACCTGCCTCTGGTGAATCCATGCTGCCTCGGATCCTGTAATCCGCTGGACTCCAGAAACCTCACTATTTTCTCTTTCAGCAGCGTTTCCAATAATTTACTCACCACCGAAGTTAAACTAACCGGCCTGTAGTTTTCAACCACATCCTTACTTCCACTTTTGTGTAAAGGCACCACATGAGCCTCTCTCCAGTTCTTTGGCACCACTCCCGACTCCAACGAGGCATTGAAAAGGTCAGTCAGTGGAGCTGCTAGAACATCCCCAAGTTCCCTCAGTATTCTAGGGTGTATCCCATCCGGTCCCATCGCTTTGTCAGTTGAAGGACCAGTTCCATGTGCAGCATGCCTGCAGGCAGAAGCTCTCAGGAAATGAGTGGAGGAACTCTAGAGAGGAGGTGGCGAGGCTGAGGAGCATTCAAGACAGTGAGAAGTACATTGATGAGATGTTTCTTGCAACATCCAAGCTCTCCAGCAGATGAGAAGATGGGAGCCTACAGAATGACGAAGGTTGGACACAAGTCACCAGGGCCTGCAGAATCATCAATCCAAGTTCTCCAGCCCTGGAAGTGGAGGAGGTGAAAACATCCCTGGAAAGGGAAGAACCAGAGCTCGAGCACCCCAGAATTGCAGGATTAGTGATCACAAGGAAGTGAAAGGGTAGTGTTGGTTGGTGATTCTCTTCTGAGGGGTCACTGAGGTGTCCATCTGCTGACCATACATCATATCCAGAGAGTGATGCTGTCTGCCAGGTGCCAAAATACGAGACTCATCAAGCCCACTGACTATTACCCAATGTTGCTAATCCATGTTGGCACAAATGATACTGCCAGGAATCCTCCTGAGCATATCAAAAGTGAGTTCATGGCTCTGTGACAGAAGGTGAAGCAGACAGGGGGTGCAGGTGGTGTTCTCTTCAATCCTCCCTGTTGAGGGTAAAGGCCAAGGCAGAGAAGCTTGCATCCTGGAGATGCATGCATGGCTGCATGGATGGTGTCATCAAGAGTGCTTTGGTTTTCTGGACCATGGGATGCTGTTCCAAGGGTTGTAGAGCAGAGATGGCGTCTATCTGTCCAAGAAAGGTTGACATGTCTTCAGTAGCAGACTGGCTAATTTACTGAAGAGGGCTTTAAACTAGATTTGTTGGGGATGGGTGAAGAAAGCCCCCAGGTAAATAAAACATTAAATACCTTTATGGAAATGGGTAAAAGGAACAACGTATGGAAAGCGGTGTGTATAAATGCCCGTAGCATGGGAAATAGAACCTAGATGTTGAAGCTTTAATGGGAGAGGCTGACTTTCATTTAGTGGAAGTTACAGAAACATAGTTCACAGAAAATCATGACTGGGATGTAACTATACCAGGCTATACTTTATTCAGAAAGGACAGGGTAGGAAGAAGGGGAGGAGGAGTGGCACTATATGTAAAAAATAATATTAAAGCTTTGGAATTACAGAGCTTAAAGGGGAGAGAGGAGGCACTGTGGGTTAAACTAGAACGAGGGAAAGAGAAATCTGTTTGCATTAATGTGATATACAGACCTCCCTCACAGGAGGGTGGACGGAGAGTTAATTGAAGACATACACAGCATTGCTAGGAAAGGGGAAGTGCTACTGATAGGGGATTTCAATATGCCAGATGTTGATTGGCACGTTCCTGCTGCAGTATCATCTAGAAGTAAGGAGATCCTGGACTCTCTAAAGGGAGAACTATTCAGGCAACCGGTAACAGAACCCACACGTGAAGGGGCCATACTGGACTTGGTGCTTACCAATGGTAAAAGTGTTTCTGATGTTACAGTGGGAGATCATTTTGCATCCAGTGATGACGAGATGGTGTGGTTCAGTATTAGGACTAGGACTGTTAAAATACATTCAAAAGCAAGGGTCTTAGACTTTAGGAAAACTAACTTTGCCAAGGTGGACCAATACCTCAAGGAGTCGTTAGCGGGATGGGAACAGCTGCGGGATGTAGAAAAACAGTGGGCAAAACTGAAAAGAGATATTTTAAGGGCAACCAATCTTTTTGTTAAAATGGTAAATAAAGGTAAAAGGAAAAGGAGACCGCTATGGTTTTTGAAAGTAGCTGAAAAAGTGAAGAAAAATAGGGAGCTCTTCATAAAATACAAGAGATCACGGAGAGAGGAAGACAGGCATCTAAATTTGGAAAAACTTAGAGAAGCTAGCAAAGTATACAGGAAAGCAAAGATTAAAAAGAGGAGGAAATAGCCAATGCAGTTATATGGGGGGAATGAGACATTTTTCAGATAAGTTAGTGAGAAGAGGAAGGGCAAAAGTGGCATTGTCACACTCAAGGATGAAGGGGAGGAATATGTAGAAGCTGATGAGGATAAAGCGGAATTGCTTAACAAATATTTCTGTTCTGTGTTCACAGATGAAGAACCAGGAGCAGGACTTCAGAAAACACCCACAAACAGAAGCGAGGGGCATCTTGAACAATTTTCAGAAGACTTTGTTCGCGAGAAACTAGCTAAACTTAAAGTAGAGAAAGCGATGGGACAAACCCTAGAATACAGAGGGAACTTGGGGACTTTGTAGCAGCTCCACTAACTGACCTTTTCAGTGCCTCGTTGGAGTTGGGATTGGTGCCAAAGTACTGGAGAGAGGCACATGTGGTCCCTTTACACAAAAGCGGAAGTAAGGATGTGGTTGAAAACTACAGGCCGGTTAGCTTAACTTCGGTGGTGAGTAAATTATTGGAAGCACTGCTGAAAGAGAAAATAGTGAGGTTTCTGGAGTCCAGCGGATTACAGGATCCGAGGCAGCATGGATTCACCAGAGGCAGGCCTTGTCAGACAAATCTGATTGATTTCTTTGACTGGGTGACCAGGGAGTTGCACCGAGGGAGAGCCCTAGATGTGGTGTATTTAGATTTCAGTAAAGCCTTTGACACTATTCCTCACAGGCGACTTATAAACAAACTGAGCACCCTAGGGATGGACCCTAAAGCTACTGCTTGGGTTAGAAATTGGTTGAGTGGGAGGTGACAAAGGGTACAGGTAAATGGAGCTCACTCTGAGGAGAAGGAAGTTACCAGTAGTGTGCCCCAGGGATCTGTCCTTGGTCCGATTCTTTTTAACATCTTTGTTAGAGATATAGCGGAAGGACTGTCGGGTAAGGTTTGCCTCTTTGCGGACGATACCAAAATCTGCAATAGAGTAGACACCCAGGGAAGTTATAGATAACATGAGGAGGGATCTAGCTAAGCTTGAAGATTGGTCTAGAATTTGGCAGCTGGGATTTAATGTTAAAAAATGCAAGGTCATGCATTTGGGCTGCAGCAATCTAAGGGAGCAATATAGTATAGGGGGTGAAGTACTTTTGTCCACTAAAGAAGAGCGGGACCTAGGCGTGGTTGTGTCTGATGATCTTGAAGTAGCTAAACAGGTAGAAAAGGCAATGGCAAAAGCTAGAAGGATGCTTGGGTGCATAGGGAGAGGAATGGCCAGCAGAAGAAAGGAGGTGATAGTGCCTCTGTATAAGTCTTTGATGCGACCTCATTTGGAGTATTGTGTACAATTCTGGAGACCGCACCTTTAAAAGGATATAAACAGGCTGGAGTTTGTTCAGAGGGTGGCTACTAAAATGGTTAATGGTCTTCATTATAAAGCATATGAGGACAGACTTAAGGATCTTAATATGTACAGCTTAGACTAGGAAAGGCGGGATAGAGGTGATATGATTGAGACGTTTAAATACCTCCATGGCATAAATGCACAGGAGGAGAGCCTCTTTTGATTTAAAGCAAACTTTGCAACAAAGGGACATGAGATGAGGGTGAAAGTGGATAGATTCAGGAGTGATATGCTGAAATATTTCTTTACGGAAAGAGTGGTGGATCTGTGGAATACTCTTTCAGTGGAGGTGATAGAAATGAGGACAGTATCTGAATTCAAAGAAGCATGGGAGAAACACAGAGGATCTCTAAAGGAAAAAAGAGGAATGTTGATATGGAAGTGGTTGATATGGAAGGACAGACTAGATAGGCCATATGGTCTTTTTCTGTCGTCATGTTTCTATGTTTCTTAATGTTACAAGATGTGATGTTGTTTTTAATTGCTGTTGAGTCAATATTAACTCATGGCAACCTTCTGGATAGTTGACCTAACCTGTGTTCGGTCATCCATCAGGCGGCTCACTGTTGACAGAGTGGCACCCATAGCTGCTGTCATTCTATCAATCCATGTCATTGCCGGCCCTCTCCTGCGCTGATCTTCCTCCTCGCCAAGCATTATGTCCATCTCCAACGATCTCTCTCTTTGCATGATGTGTCCAAACTATGAAAGTCAAAATCTTGTCATCTGAGCTTCCAAGGAAAGCCTAGGCTTGATCTCTTCTAGCACCGACCGGTCCACTCCTTAGGCAGTCCATGACACATATAGCACCCATCGCCAACACTATAATTCAAAGGCATCAGCCATCTTCCTGTCCATCTTTTCCACTGTCCAACCTTCGCAGCCATACGATACCATGGAAAATACCACAAGTCAAATCCCTGCATAGAGAGAGACATCTCTGCTCCTAAGAATCACGTCTAGGTCCTTCACAGCCACTCTGCCAAGATCAATGCATCGTCTGATTTCTTGACTGCCTGTCCCCTCTTCATTGATTGTTGATCCAAGTAGGTTAAAGTTGTCAATCATTTCAGTTTCTTCTCCATCAGTGATGAATTTATTGAGTTTTGCCAGTTGTCAGGATCTTTGTCATCTTAACGTTAAGGTGCAGGCCCATTTTAAGACTATGTTCCTTGATCTTGAGAAGCAAACATTTCAGATCGTCCTCACCCATAGCAAGCAATATGGCATCATCAGCACAGCGAAGGTTGTTGATGAGTCTTCCATCAACCCTCACCATACAGTCCTGCTTCTCCGATGACCAGCCCTGCATATAAATTGAAGAGATGGGGGGAAAGAACGCAGCCTTGTCGCACACCCTTGCCAATTTCAAACCACTATGCCCTTCTTAGCTCCGCTAGAACTGCCACTTTCCAATCAATGTAAGTTGTGCAAGAGAACTATCAGGTGCCTTGGTATACCTATGCTTCTCAATGTGGCCCAGCGTTTCTCATGGTTTACACAGTCAAAAAGCTTTGCTATAGTCCATAAACACATATGGCTATTCTTTTGGCATTCTTCCATCTCCCCAAGGATCCATCCTACATCCGCGACGATGTTCCCCCGCCCCCCAAAACCCTGCCCACACCCCAGGCAGCTCTCACGCCCCCCCCCCCAAATTGGCCATTTAGCCCTACCCTCTGCTTTCTATCTTTTAACCAGTTCCTGATCCATGATAGTACACTGCCTCCTACCCCATGACTTTTTAGTTTTGTCAAAAGTCTCTGATGAGGGACCTTGTCAAAGGCTTTCTGAAAGTCCAGATACATTATATCAACCGACTCACCTTTGTCTTCCTGTTTATTCACATCTTCAAAAAAACATAACAGATTAGTAAGACAAGATCTTCCTTGTCTAAAGCCATGTTGGCTGTCTTCCATTAAGCCATGACTATCTACATGTTCAGTAATGTTTTTCTTTATGATGGCTTCTACCATTTTTCCCAGTACTGACGTCAGGCTCACCGGTCTGTAGTTTCCTGGATTTCCCCTGGAACCCTTTTTAAAAATTGGAATTACATTGGCCATCCTCCAATCTTCAGGTATTAAAGATGATTTTAATGATAGTTCACAGATTATTAATAGCAGGTTTGCTGCTCTTCAGTTTATCTAATAGTTGTAATACCTCCATGGCATAAATGTTCAGGGAGAGAGCCTCTTTCAATTGAAAGCAAGTTCTGCTACGAGGGGACATGGGATGAGGGTGAAGGGAGATAGTCAGGAGTGATATGCGGAAACATTTATTTACAGAAAGAGTAGTGGATCCATGGAATAGTCTCCCAGTGGAGGTGGTAGAGATGAGGACAGTAACTGAATTCAAAAAAGTATGGGACCAACACAGAGGATCTCTAAAGGTAAAAAGTGGACTGTTGTAGTTGTTGTTATGGAAGGACAGACTAGATAGGCCATGTGGTCTTTTTCTGTCATCATGTTTCTATGTAATACATCATCTCCAGGAACAAGCAGGAATGTAGTCTTCACATATGGGTATCGTCAGTACCGACGGAGCCCGCACGGGAACGCTCCCCAGCATCCAAAAGGAAAGCTTTTGGGGGCATCCCACAGCGCATGCGTGCTGCCTTCCCGCCTCACTACCTCTCTCACTTCAGTTCTTTGTTTTCCGCGGCGCCGACAGGACGTCTCTCCTGTCACCGCAGAAAACCTTCTCTTCTTTCTTGTTTTTTGTGGTCGCGTCTGCCTTCATTCGACGCCTACCGGTACCACCGGTTCTCTTTTCTTATTTTCTTTCAAAAAGAAACTTTTCTTCTTTTCTTTGGTGCCTCACCCCTCCTGGGGTTAGGCGCCATTTTGGACACTAGGCCCAAAAATCTCCAGACATGGAGAAGCCAACTAGTGGTTTTAAAAAATGTTCAAACTGTGGCAGTACTATTTCCGTCACTGACACCCACGAATGGTGTCTCAAATGTTTAGGTCCTGAACATTGTCCAGCGGAGTGCCTCTCCTGTAGAAAGATGACCAAAAGGGGCCTGAAGAACAGAGCTGCAAAGGCGGGTTCTCTTTTCACTGTCGATACGATGTCAGTTGCATCTACGTCCTCCAGGGCTTCATCTTCCTCTCATGGATCTCAGGTAACTAAACAAAAGTCTGTAAAGACTAGCTGGTCCTTGAAGGGTAAATCTCCTGCAAAGCATTGAGATGCCACTGGCACTACCCTCGAGGACAGTACACCGGCAAAATTGCCCCGGCGGGAGTCTTCGGTCTCCAAAGCACAAACGGGGTCTCAGAATGTTCCAGAGGCCTTCACCTCTGCAGAACTTCTGTTGCCATGTTCTGGGGTTGTAGCCGCTTCCACCAGTACCGACCAGGCATCGGCATTAGCAATGGATAAGAGAATCCTTGCTATTGAATGCAGTCTAGCGTCCCTCTTAGCTGCCTTGGTACTGCTAAGACTGCTACAGATGGTTCAAATGAGCTCGGTACCGACACCAGTGGTACCAACTCAGGTGGGACGGCTTCCTCCAATGCCGAGCCTCGAGACTTTCTCTGGCATCGAGGGATTGGAACCGAAACACCACAGTACCGATATTCATCGGTACCAGCATCGATCGATGCAAAGCTCCGATGAGTCTTTCTACTCCGATGACTCTACCGATACGCGATGACTCTACCGATACAAGAGCAGTACTGTTGAAGGATCCATCTCCTTCTCCTGAGCGCAGAATGTCTCCTCCAGAAGACATGTCTTTTCAGGATTTCATACGTGATGTAGCTAAAAGGGCTTTCAATCACGGTTAGTCCTGAGAAGGAACCTAGGGCAGAAGAACTAAGAATTCTGCAATACCCTATGGCTCCTAAAGAGGCAACGATGCTGCCCATTCATCAGATCCTTCAAGATCTTATGTTCAGAATGTGGGAAACTCCCTTAACGGTGTCACCACATTCTCGACGCCTCAGTACCATGTACCGAGTCCTACCTTCTCCAGGGTTTCAGAAGACTCGGTTATCACACCATTCCATGGTAGTGGAATCAGCCATGCGGAGAATAAAGAGTGCTAAAACGCATTCTTCCAACCCGCCAGGCCGTGAATAGAGGACACTTGATGCCTTTGGGTGTCGATGCTTTCAGTCCTCCATGCTAGCAGCTAGGATTAGCTCATATTCCAGCTAGGATTAGCTCATATTCCCTTTACATGGGAATGTTTCTAGAGGAGGTTACAGCGGATTTGGAACGCATGAGCCCTCTTCTTCCCGAAGATAAACGGGTTCAGTACCTCACTCTGCTCAAGATGCTCAAAATTTCTCCAAATTTGTGAACCGTGAAGCTTTTGACTGCTTTGAAGCTATTAGCAGAACCTCTGCAATTGCTATCGGAGCACGGCGCATTGCCTGGCTCCAAGCATCAGATCTAAAGGCGTGGGTGCAAGAGAAGTTAGGAAACATTCCTTGCACAGGTGAAAACTTATTTGGGAAGGATTGGCAGACCAAGGCTAATCGAATTGAATCTGACAATACCACCTTGAATAGACTATCAAAGTCTACAGCCAACCCATTTAAGAAAAAAAACAGGCAAGAAGTTTTTCTTTAACGAAAAGAAAAAATCTTACCATTCTTATTCCCATCCAATTCACTGTCCAGTTCATGCTCCCCAGAAAGGGCAGCAATCTAGACAACAAAGAAAGCCGCAAGCTCAAAGAGCTCAACCGGCTCAGCAAGTACAGCCTCCGCAGGGGCTTTGACTTCTACCTAGAGAATTTAACCATTTTGCCTCTGAAGGGTCTAGAGTCCTTGTCCATTCCGGGCAGATTATGCCATTTTTCCAAAAGATGGCAACAAATAACATCAGAAAACTGGACTCTGTCCATTGTAGGACAGGGGTACAAACTTCACTTTCTCAGCATGCCCCCGCCTACAGTCATAAAACAATTTTAATTCTCAAGGCCCTGTCACCTCACCGACATTCTGTGTTAGGAGGTCTCTTGTGGCAAGGAGGCCTATCCGGAGTCCGGGGGAGGACAAAGAGACAGGGAATTCACCCTAGTAAAGGGCCCCCTTTCACCGAGACAGGGTAGGAAAGCCATAAACACCTCCAGGAATCAGAAAACTTCCACGTGGCCCACATTTCATGCTCCCCCTAGTGGAATGAAGGGGAGAGGATACAAGGCTCAGAACCCCTTAGGCAGTGAATGCTCCAAGCACTCAGGTACCCGAAGTCAGGCTGATTGCCGTCACCTGAGTAGGGAGGGATTGGAGCTAGAGCCCTGGAAGTATAAACTTAAGCCAGAGTATGATTTAGTACTGGGAGGAGAAGCAGGAAGACAGGCTGTCACAAGCAGAGCAGAGGAACTGAGCTTCCAAGAGGAGAGAGTGCTATTTGGCATATAGCATGTCTGCAGGAGAGTTTGGAGCCAGGAACAAGAGAGACTCCAAGATCCCCCGGGAGGCTGTTAGCTGAGCACTGTGAGCAAGACGGGGAGTCAGAACCTATGCAGCTGGGAGAGCCCGAGGTGAAGCTGAATGATGAGGACACTCCCATGGACTGTTCCTTTTGCCAAGCTTTAAACCTGGGAACGTAGAGAAAGCAAGCCAGTCCTGAGAGAAAGTCTTCCAGGAAAAGGGTACCCATATTCCACAAGCAGGGTGGCCGTGATTCCCATGTGTTTGTAAAGGGGAAGTTTACGGGGACTAAGGAGCAAGCCTGGAACTGTGATAAGCTTGTTAATCACCTACTGCTGGAATGAGGACACTGGGGTAAGCTAAAGAAGCTATTAGAACAAAGCTTTCTGTTGCCCCTGCATTATATCTGTTTACTTGGAAGGTAACCAAGAAAGGTTGGAAGCTGAATAGAAGCTAAACTACCACAGACTTTAAATGTGATTTTGTTTTTGTGCTTTAGCCAGCAAGGCTAAGAAGGGAATGCAATATCCTTGCTGGTAAAGACTGTGTATCCTGAACTATAGAGAACCTTTAAAACAGCATTTTTGTGTTTGGGTTTGTTTTTGGACAATGCTCTACTTCAAAGAGTCCTAAACAAACAATCCTGTATGTGGTATGATCGAACCATTGTGTACAAAATAAATTTCTGTCATTTGCCTTACCTCCTTGAGCCTGACTACAGCTTTCTGCCTGATGCACCCATACAGCTAAATAAAGACTACATTTCCCAGAGGGCACTGCAGGGAAATAGTTTCAAAAAGCTGAAAAAGCATATAGCAGAAAGTTCCTCTAATAATCCACGCCCCTCTAGCTAGAGGTGAGTGGTGGTGGCGTGACACACTTCACTTCTTGCTCAAGGAGCAATAGAAGAGGTACCCATACCCCAATGGGGGAAGGGGTTCTACTCTCCCTATTTTCTTATCCCAAAGAAGACAGGGGGATACAGACCTATCCTGGACCTCAGAGAATTGAACAAATATCTGTTCCGAGAAAAGTTCAAGATGATCTCCCTCAGAACACTTTTACCATACCTTCAGAATCAGGATTGGTTATGTTCTCTATATCTAAGAGATGCATACATGCATATCCTCATCCATGTAGATCACAGGAAGTACCTTTGTTTTCTCTTTCAAGGAAACCACTTCCAATACAGAGTCCTTCCATTCGGGCTGGCCTCTGCCCCAAGAGTCTTCACAAAATGCATGGCTGTAGTAGCAGCATTCCTGAGAACTCTGGGGACATTCGTCTTCCCCTACTTAGACGACTGGCTCATCAGAGCACCAACAGCTCCAGAAACAGAACGAGCGGTTTCTCGTGCCATAAGAATTCGCCAATATTTGGGTCTGGTAATCAACCACCCAAAGTCTCACCTCATCCCTTCTCAATCCCTAGAGTTCATAGGGACTCGCTTAGACACGCAGCAATCAAAGGCATTCCTGCCACAGCCGTGCTGCCTACGAATAATAGATTTGGCTTCCCAAGCAGTAAAGAAAACCCTCCTAAATTGCTCGGGAAATGCTTCAACTGCTGGGGCATATGGCATTCACTGTACATGTGGTCCTTATGCCCGCCTACACATGCGAGCGGCTCAGTGGACCCTCTCTTCGCAGTGGACACAAGCCACTGGTCGCTTAACAGACAAAATCAAGAACTTTCCACTCAGGGTCTCTGGACCTCACAAGAGGCCTCTCTTCAAATAAATCTCTTAGAGCTAAGAGCCATTTACAATGCTATAATAGCATTTCAGGCCCAGCTCAATCAAAAGACAGTTCTGGTCCAAACCGACAATCAGGTTGCCATGTTTTACATAAACAAACAAGGTGGAACGGGCTCTCTGTCCACTATGCAACGAAGCTTTGCGACTATGGGCCCTTGCCAGAGAGCTCCAAATTCACCTTATAGTGGTATACCTTCCAGGCATTCAAAACTTGTGAGCAGACAAGCTCAGTCGAATACTGCTGCCACCCGAGTGGTCTCTCCAGTCAGACCAACTGGCTCGAGTGTTCCAAACTTGGGGAACACCAGATATAGACCTCTTTGCAAGTCCACAGAATGCCAAACTTCCCCGGTTCTGTTCCAGAATTCTGACTCAATACTGTCTAGCAAATGATGCTTTCCAACTCCATTGGGGCCAGGACTTCCTCTATGCCTTCCCACCATTTCCCCTAATTCCCAAAATTCTTTTCAAGCTTCATAGAGACAGTGGTTATATGATCCTTATAGCTCCACGTTGGCCAAGGCAATCGTAGTACCCTCTGCTTCTGTGTGTCTCTCAAGCAACTTCTCTAGAGTTGGGATATGCTCCAGATATCCTTTCTCAGGAGAACGGGAAGCTTCTGCATCCCAGTCCTCAGTCCCTGCACCTCTGAGCCTGGCTGCTGATGGCATAGAACCTTTAGATATCCACCTCTCTCAGCAAGTGAAGGATATACTTCAGGCTTCGAGAAAACCTTCCACAAGGCGTTCCTACGCTTTGTGACAAGGAAGCTTGTATTGAGCTTATGGAAATAGGAAAAGGAGATGAATTTGCTTTGAGGAAAAGTGAAATCCTTGCAGTGCATGGATTTCAGCTTCTACATAAAGAAAGTAAGTTGAGAGAAACTAAACCTAGGCTGCCACACCCAAGCTCTGCTAACGTAGTTGCAGGCTTGAGAGATAATTACAAGCACCTGAGCAGAGAGGGGAAGTTAGTGCCCTGGAAGCAGGGATATAAACCTTTGCTAAAGTCAAAGCAAGGGAGGAAGCAGGAGAGGAGGCAAAAACTGCAGGAAGCAGAGGAGCAGGAACGGATTCAGATCCAGGTTCCTGATCAGAAGGTTCGGAGAGCTCAGAGGTGGGAGCCCAGAACTCAGCACAGGAGTCAAAGGAGCCAAGCTTGGAATAGGGAGCATTGGCAGCGCTCCAAGAGGAAACTCAGAGAAGCGAACCAAGAACTGTTTCCGAGAGGCTGGAGAGAGGCAAGTGAATACAGCCAGGGAGAAGTGTCCACAGCTTCAGGTACAATCTATCCTTACCGGGTGGAGCTGGGCTCAGGAGAGACACGGGGATCCTCAGAGAGAATACACCCGGAGATATACTTTAAGAGCTCAGAGCAGGGCACTGCATTATCAGAGCCAGAGGAGATGCAGGTTGAGCCTATTGAGCAGGATTTACTGTCTCCAGAAATGCCTGTGGACTGTACTCTATGCCAGGCTTCTAGCGTTGAATCCCTATGCTAAAGGATAGCAGAAAAGCTGAAAGTCTCCTAGAAGCAGTGTATTGAAACCTAGCCTGAAGTGAAGGTAGGAACTTGCTCTTCTAATAGGAAGATACCTGTTACATGTGCTATTAAATGCTTAGCGAAGACAAAGTTAAAAAGAAGACATTTTTACTTTGTTGAGGGAAGAAGCTGTGTTTCCCATATCAGTTACATTGTTAAGCAGCTGCATATAGTTAATGACTGTGAAGCCATAGTGAAGCTCATCCATGCTGCGTTGTAAATAATCCTGAGCGAATGAATGGAGAAGTATCCTGTTACGGTCTACATGGACTTTGTTTGCGTTTTGAAATAAATTCTGTCATTTGCCTTCACCTTCGGTTTCATGACTACACTGCATCTTAAAAGGTCAAACTACAACTCCCAGCATGCATCAGAGGGAAAGATAGTTTATCTAAGCTTTATAAGAGAAGTTAACCGCAACCTAGCCCCTCCAAGCCTGAGGCAGGGGGCAAGGGCGTGACAGCTTTCAAATGGAAAAGGTTTTCTATATGGTGTTCAAAAAGGGGGCTTAACCTCCTTTACGTGCCCATGGAGTCGCTTTTGGAGTATCTCCTCCATCTTTCAAATTCTGGTCTTAAGACAAATTCAGTGCGAGTCCATCTCTGCTATTGCGGCTTTTCACAAACCCCAAGATGGATAACCAACTTGTCAAGATTCATAAGAGGTCTACTATTGACAAAGCCCCCCATAAAGCCGCCACCGGTGGCATGGGACCTGAATCTTGTTCTTGGACAGCTTATGAAGCCGCCTTTTGAACCTTTAGCCACTACGACTTTAAAATTCCTTTCCTGGAAGGTCATTTTCCTAATTGCAATAACTTCTGCTAGGCGCATTAGTGAATTGCAAGCTTTAGTGGCTGACCCTCCTTATACAAGGTTCCACCATGATAAAGTAGTCCTCAGGACTCATCCACACTTTATGCCAAAGGTGGTTTTGTCTTTTCATTTAAACCAATCTGTTTACCTTCCTGTATTCTTCCCTAGGCCTCATGCCTCCAGTGCAGAAAGGAACCTTCATACCTTAGATTGTAAAAGAGCTTTAGCCTTTTACCTTCAAAGAACTGAACAACATAAGTCTTCTCAACTCTTTGTTGCTTTTGATTCTAGTCATTTGGGACTTCCAGTTTCCAAACAAACCCTATCTAAGTGGATTGCAAACTGCATATCCTTCACGTACGATAGTAAAGGTCTTTCCCTCGAGGGCCATGTTTCAGCTCATAATGTCAGAGCAATGGCAGCCTCGGTTGCTAATCTCTGCTCTCTGTCTATAGATGATATCTGTAGAGTGGCTACTTGGGCTTCGGTACATACCTTCACAGCCCACTACTGTCTAGACAAGGACTCCCGTCGGGATGCCTCGTTTGGCCAGGCTGTCCGACAGCATTTCTTTCAGACTTAATGCAAATCCTACCCTCCATCCCGGTAGGATACCAGGGATCCATGGGAGGAATTATGACCCTGTTCACACGGGTTCACAGCTCGCTGGTGTCATTCCTCTGGCATCTTTCAGCTGGGGCGTCCCCATATGTGAAGACTACAATCTCCAGGAACAAGCAGGAATGTAGTCCTCACATATGGGTATCGTTGGTACCGACGGAGCCTGCGCGGGAACGCTCCCCAGCGTCCAATAGGAACGCTTTTGGGAGCATCCCTCAGCACATGCGCGCTGCCTTCCCAACTGTCCCTCTTCAGTTCTTCATTTTCCGCGGAGCTGACAGGACCTATTCCCTGTCACCGCAGAAAATTCCGTCTTTAATTTTTTTCTTGTGGTTGCGTTTGCCTACCGCACGACGCCTACCGGTACCGCTTTTTCTTTTCTTTTAAAAACCCCCCTAAAAACTTAAACTTAGACTGTTTCTTTTCAGAAACTTTCCTCTTTGGTGCTAGGCGCCATTTTGGGCATTAGGCCCCATTTTCCTAAATTATGGAAAAGCCAACTAGTGGTTTTAAAAAATGTACTAAGTGTGGCGGTACCATTTCCGTCACTGACACCCATGATTGGTGTCTAAAATGTTTAGGACCTGATCATTCTCCAACTGAATGTCTCTCCTGCATGGGGATGACCAAAAGAGGAAGACAGAACCGGGCTGCAAAGCTCGGTACCCTCTTTTCTTCAGATGCCAGATCCATTGCATCGACATCGTAAAGGGCTTCTTCTTCCTCCCATGGATCTCAGGTAACTAAACATAAAAGCCGGTCCTCAAAGGGTAGCTCTCTTGCTAAGCATCGAGAGGCCATTGGCATTGCCCTTGAGGGAACCACACCGGCAAAACAGCCCCGATGGGAGGCTTCGGCTTCCAAAGCATCGATGGGGCTTCAGGATGTTCTGGAAGCCTCAACCTTGCAAGAACTACCTGTGCCATGCTCAGGGGTTCCGGCCGTTCTTACCGGTACCGACACCCAGGCATCGGCAGCGTCGATAGACCAGAGGTTTCTTGCTACCAGTATCGCAGCTCTTCTCTCAGCTGCGGTACCGGTGGTCCCAAGGGCACCGGTATCGACACCGATGCCGGTACCGACACCGGTACCAACGGTACTGGCCCCGGTGGGTACTCTTCCCATGCCATCTCTGGCTGGAGTGGACAAAGCGGTACTGGGTCACCTTGGTACCGACTTCGATCGGTACCGGGATCGTGCTTTGCAAGAGCAACGGGGTCAGGAATATTTTGATTCCTCCGATTCCAAAGACTCTGACAATTCTGCTGGCACTAGAGGGTTTCTCCTAGAAGATCCCTCTTCTCCCCAATGCAGAATGTCACCTCCAGAGGACATGTCATTTCAGGATTTCATCTGTGATATGGACAAAGGTCTTTCAATCACAGTAGCTCCTGAAGAGGAACCCAGAGCAAAGGAATTGGAAATCCTCCAATATCCTAAAGCTCCTAAGGAGGCAGCTACTCTGCTTATCCATGAAATTCTGCATAGCTTGATGCTCAGAATGTGGGAGACACCTCTGACTACTTTTCCTCAATCTAGCAGACTTAATACGATGTATCGAGTTCCACCAAGTCCTGGATTTCAGAAAAATTCAATGGTAGTGGAATTAGCCATGCGTAGGATGAAAAGTCAGAGACATGCATCCAATCCTCCAGGTCGTGAATGCAGGACTCTGGATGCTTTTGGACGCAGAACTTTTCAAGCTTCCATGCTTTCAGCTAGGATCAGCTCATATATCCTATATATGGGAATGTTCCTCAAAGAAGTCACAGAAGACTTGGAACTTATGAGCCCATTTCTACCAGATGATAAGAGACAAGATTTTCTTGCTCTAGTTAAGCATGCTCAGGATGTCTCCAAGTTTGTCAATCGTGCAGCCTTTGACTGCTTCGAATGCATCAGCAGAACTTCTGCTATTGCCATTGGCGCACGACGGATTGCCTGGCTACAGGCATCAGACTTGGAGACTTGGGTACAGGACAAGTTAGGCAACATTCCTTGCACGGGGGAGAATCTCTTCGGCAAGAACTGGCAGGAAAAGGCTAACGAGTTAGATGCTGACAATTCTACCTTAGATAGATTGTCAAAGTCTACAGCCACTCCAGCCAAAAGGAAGCCTTATTAAAAAACCCTATTTTAGCAAAAAGAGGAAGTTTTATCCTTCCTATACCCAGCAGAGTCAAACTCAGGGTCAGGTTGCCCAAAAGGGACAAACTAGACAGCAAAAGAAACCAAAAGGCCCGAAAGCCCAACCAGCTCTCCAGGTTCAGCCCCCTCAAGGGCTTTGACTCCTTCCTAGAGAGCTTTGCCTTCCTGCCTCTGAGGGGTCCCCAACCCCCCAATATTCTGGGCAGGTTATGCCACTGTGTCAACAGATGACATCAGATAACAGCAGAAGATTGGACTTTGTCCATTGTAGGAGAGGGGTACAAACTTCATTTTCACAGCATACCCCCTCCTACAATTCTAAAGCAATTCAATTCACAAACCTCTGCAGACAATCTGCTAGATCACGAGGTCTCCACACTTCTTGCCCAAGGGGGGACAGGGGTTCTACTCCCCCTATTTTCTTATTCCAAAGAAAACAAGGGGACACAGACCCATTCTAGAGACCTCAGAGAATTGAACAGATCTGTTTCGAGAGAAATTCAAAATGATTTCTCTAGGAACTCTTCTGCCATACCTTCAAAGCCAGGACTGGCTTTGCTCTCTATACTTAAAGGATGCATACACTCACATTCTCATCCATCCAGATCACAGGAAATTTTTACGTTTCCTTTTCAGGGGAAGACATTTCCAGTACAGGGTTCTTCCTTTTGGTCTGGCTTCAGCACCAAGGGTATTCACGAAATGCATGGCAGTAGTAGCTGCATTTCTACGAACCCTGGGGATTTTCGTCTTCCCTTACTTAGATGACTGGTTCATTTGAGCCTCCACAGTTGCAGAGGGCAACACTGCACTGTCCCGTACCATGCGAATCCTCCAATACTTGGGATTGGTAATAAACTTCCCGAAATCTGAACTAGTTCCTTCCCAATGCCTAGAATTCATAGGAGCCTGTTTGGATACCAGACAGGCAAGGGCTTTCCTTCCACAAGCCCGGTGACTTCGCATAATGCAGCTAGCTTCCCAAGCAGCAGGCAAATCCTCCCTCACTGCTCGGGAGCTACTGCAGTTACTGGGACACATGGCATCCACAGTTCATGTAGTCCCATATGCTCGCCTCCACATGCGAGCAGCTCAGTGGACCCTCTCCACACAATGGACACAGGCCACGGGTCATTTGTCGGACAAAATAACAATCTCCCAAAGACTAATTTTGTCCCTCCAATGGTGGCAATCACTAGAAAATCTGACAGTGGGGTCTCCTTTCCATCAACCCCTCTTTCAGGCCACCCTAACAACAGATGCATCACAGGTGGGTTGGGGAGCACACCTGAATCATCTCTCTACCCATGGCACCTGGACTCCACAGGAGGTTGGTTTACACATAAACCTCCTGGAATTAAGAGCAATTTATTTAGCTCTTCGAGTGTTCCACGCCCAGCTCAGCTACAAGACAGTCCTAGTCCAGACGGACAATCAGGTAGCCATGTTCTATGTGAACAAGCAGAGGGGAATGGCTCTCTGTCGTTATTCAATGAAGCTTTATGACTATGGGCCCTCGCCAGAGAGCATCAAATTCACCTTCTAGTGGTTGTCAGACGGCTGCCTGGGTGAGAATGTTCACAGTCTTGGCAAGTGCATATATCAATATGATTGGCAAGGGATTGTGGGCAATGCAGTCCATTCACACCAGACACAGCTGCTCACAATAAATAGTTGTGCTTGAGGGTAAAGCCAATAAGATATTTATTTATGGGGTTATTTCTCCCAACACAGATATGCTTGGTAGCACATAAATCAGGTTACTTGCTTTCAGTGTTAATCTTGGAAAAACAAAATCAGGAAAACAACATTTGAACTTGTCAGGCAATCAAAGCAAAAGAAATAAGACCTGGTTGGTAACAAACTGGTCTTTTCTGTAGGCTTTAGCTAATATTTTCTTAGCAGTGTATCAAACAACAAACAAAAATCCACAAAGAAAGGAAAAACTGTTCTTTTCAGGTTAACGTCTTATATCTTCCCACATAGATTCAGAAGTGATTCCCTCAGAGCTCACAAGCAATTAGGTAAGGCTCAAATGCTAGCAGTTACCCAGCTGAAACCCCTTAGCTGGCTTGCTTTCTACTGCGTGGCTAAAAATCCTACTCAGGAGCTTTTCTGAGTAGATTAAAGAACAAGTTTGTATTTCTTTGTGATGGTTGCTGTACTTTGTAACAGAAAATTACCAAAGGAGTTTAGACAGAGAGCAATCCATGTAAACACATCCTTCATCTGCAATCACTCCCCCTTCTTCAACAATCATGGGTTCAATATCCTGGATTGGCACAGATGAATTTCTCAATGGAGCACTTTCAGGAGAATACTTGTTTCCCTGCTGTCTTTCAAGGTTATAGCTAGGGCATAGATCAGTGTTCATACCTGAGCTCCCATTGCTGTTAGAGTTCCTCTCTATATAGCCTGGCCAGTATGTAGTCCAGTTCTTATGTCCAGCCTTCCAATCCAGATCCCTGGACATTGGATCTCTCTTCACATACCTTCTGGCACGGGTCTTAGGGTCCCTTCCACGTGCAGCCGTCTCCCTCACAGGTACCGTCTGGAGATTCCTAGCTCTGCAGCACCATTCCTCTGGCTTTCCCCAGTCCAATGGTGTATGCTGGCCCTTGGAATGCCTCCCAGTATACGTACTGCTCCAGACTCCTCTAGACCTCCCAAAGGCTTTTCTCTTCTTTCTTCCAAAGGGTTTCTTGCCCTCTCTGTCCGTCCAGTTTGGCTTCTGCTTCTGATGATCCTCTAGATGAAACTGAGGATATCCAAGCTGATCATGAAGATGATGAGGATAAGGATCCTGAGGATCTTTCTCTGTAGAATAAACTCTACCTTTATTCTGCTTAGATGAGTGCTCCACCCTAACACAGCGCAGCTGTGCTGAATCAGGCCCTGCCCTTTGAGATGAGTGCTTAGGGATTACCTCATAGCCCTCCTGATTGAACACACGTTTCCCCCCTTCAGCTCCTCTAATGGCTGCTGGAAACCTGGTGCATTCTGGGACTGGTAGTCTTTTATGGGAAAATTCTGTTTTCTTATTTCTACCAGAACTGACAGGTTGCTTGTTCAGAGTCACTTCACCTTTTCTATAGCTCCTTCCTGAGCTATGATAAGCTTCCTTATCACATGGTATATCTTCCAGGCATTCAAAACCTTTGGGCAGACAAACTCATTCGAGTACTGCTACCTCACGAGTGGTCACGCCACCTAGATCAGGTGGCAAAGATCAGGTGGGGCACTCCAGACATAGACCTCTTTGCAAGTCCACTGAATGCAAAACTTCCACGGTTCTGTTCCAGGATTCCGGCGCACAACTGTCAGGCAAGGGATGCCTTCCTCCTTCACTGGGGTCAGGACTTCCTTTATGCCTTCCCACCCATTCCCCTCATCCCCAAAACACTCTTCAAGCTTCAGAGAGACAGGAATCACATGATTCTCGTAGCACCACGATGGCCACGCCATACGTGGTATTCCCTGCTTCTGCATCTCTCTCAAGCAGCACCTCTGGAGTTAGGGCATGCTCCAGATCTCCTTTCCCAGGAGAATGGGACGCTGTGGCACCCAAATCCCCAGTCCCTGCACCTCACGGCCTGGTTGCTGAAAGCTTAGACCTCCGGGATTTCAACCTGTCCCAGCAGGTAAAATATATCCTTCAGGCTTCTAGGAAACTTTCCACAAGAAGATCTTATGCCTTCAAGTGGAAACATTTTACTATATGGTGCTCCAAGAGGGGATTAAACCCCCTGGTCATACCCTTAGAATTGATACTGGAGTATCTCCTTCACTTATCAAATTCTGGGTTAAAGACCAATTCGGTAAGAGTCCATCTTAGTGCAATTGCAGCTTCTTATAAGCCTCTAAATCAGTGGTTCTCAACCTTTTTTGTACCGTGACCCCTTTTACCATTGGTCAACTTGTGGTGACCCCCAATGATAAAATCAAATGCGTCTCTCTTCCTTTACCGTTAACGCATTGTCGCTGTAATCATTTGTTGAATTATTAATATATTATAGGCCTTTGCAATATGTTTTAATTTATACAATTTACTTATTTAAACCACAATAATTAATCACAACATTTGATTTCAAAATTATGATGATTTTGTAGTCAAATCACTAATATGAAATAAAATTATTTTTTCTACCTTTGTTGTCTGACCAATTTATTCTCTGATCATGCTGGTCCCGATCTGAGGCTTCTGCTTTCCTGTCTTCTCTTAGCTCTCTTTCTGTGGTCTATGGTCCATCTGCCATTTCTTATCTCTTCTTTTGTTTTCTTCACCTCTTTCCATCAGCCTATTTCCAGTCCCAGTAACCCTCCCCAGTATCAGCCCCTTTCCAGTCCTCACTCCCAGTACCTTCCAATGTCAACTTGCATTCCCATGACTGCCACTGTTGTCTATTCCCTTCCAGTCCCCCTCCTTCCCCACTGACCAGTCCCTTCTAGCAGGGCCGGATTTACCTTGAGTGAGGCCCTACGCCAACATAAATTGTGGGCCCCCAGAAAAAATAAAAACGAGATCAACTTACCAAAACAGAAATGGCAATAGATGTATAGAATTGCCTGACATAAACAGGAAATAGGGACAAAATCAGCATCGGAATTCAAGAAATACATTAAAAAAGACATATTCCAGTTAATAAATTCAGAATAAAAAGTATTTTTTCTACCTTCTGTTTGGGCATTTTTTCAGTTGCAATTGCTCCAGTCACTTTCTTCTGGTTTCTTCGTGTCTTCTGCGAGCTATCCATTTGTCCTTTCTTCTCTTTTAGATGTTTTCCATTCTCTCTCTATTTCTGCTTTAACATACTGATTGTTTCCCTTTTGCTCTTTCCCCCAATTCTTTCCTTATTGCTTTATCATCCATTTAAATTTCACCCTTCCATTTTCAAGCCCCTCTTACTCTCCCAATACCCAGCCCATCATAGACTTTTCTTCCACACAAAATATTTTTCCCCTCTCCATTCTCATTCCCCATCCATTCTAGTCCTCCCCCAAAATCAGTTCCCTTATAGTTCTAGACCCACCCAGCATCCACTCCCTTCTAGTCCCATTCTCCCATGCCCCACATCAGCCCATTTCCAGTCCTATTCTAGTTCTTTATCAGCCCATTTCTAATGCTAGCCTTCACATCACAGGCCATTTCCAGTCCTAGCCCCCCCCCCCCATCACAGCCTATTTCCAGTCCTAGCCCCCACCATCACATCCCATTTGCAGTCCGAGTCCCCCTGCACCATCACAGCCCATTTGCAGTCCTAGTTCCCCCCCCCCACCATAACAGCCCATTTTCATTTCTAGTTAACCGCCCCCCCTTGCCCTTTTCCGGTCCAGGTCCCCCCCCCCCCCATCACAACCCATTTCCAGTCCAAGTCCCCCCCCCCCATAGCCCTTTTCCGGTCCAGGTCCCCCTCCCCATCACAACCCATTTCCAGTCCAAGTCCCCCCCCCATAGCCCTTTTACAGTTCAGGCCCCCCCCATCACAGCCCATTTCTTTCCAGTCCAAGTCCCCCCCATAGCCCCTTTCCCGTCCAGTTCCCCCCCCCCACCACACACCCATTCCAGTCCCAGTCCCCCCCCCCCATAGCCCTTTTACAGTTCAGGTTCCCCCCCCATATCACATCACATTTTCTTTCCAGTCCAAGTCCCCCCCCCCAGCCCTTTTCCGGTCCAGGTCCCCCCCCCCCCCAATCACAGCCCATGCAGTCCTTGGCCGCCCCGACCAGCACCGCGGCTGTCTGAGAGGCTTCAGAGGGAGCCGGGTAAGCTCGCGTGAGGCCCCGGCTCCCTCTGTACAGCCGCCAGCGTGAAGAGCCTTTTCCTGCGGTGGGTGGGCCCTTGCCAGCTGTGGGCCCTACGCCATGGCGTACATGGCATATAGGTAAATCCGGCCCTGCCTTCTAGTCCAAATACCATGGCAGCCCCTCTCAGATCCACTCCCTTCCAGTTCCATTCTCCCATCCCCTCGTATCAGTCCATTTGTAGCCTTAGTCCCCAGTTTTCTTCCAAGGCCAGCAGCTCTATCCTCCCCTCCCCACAATCAGCCCATTCCCAGTCAAAGCCCCCCAATCAGCTCGCTTCCAGTGCTAGTCCCCCCTCAACCCCATTACCAGTGCTAGCCTCCCCTAATCAGCTCATTACCAGTGCTAGTCCCTCCTCAACCCCATTACCAGTGCTAGCCTCCCCTAATCAGCTCATATCCAGTGCTAGTCCCTCCTCAACCCCATTACCAGTGCTAGCCTCCCCTAATCAGCTCATATCCAGTGCTAGTCCCTCCTCAACCCCAGTACCAGTGCTAGCCTCCACTAATCAGCTCCTTTACAGTGCTAGTCCCTCCTCAACCCCATTACCAGTGCTAGCCTCCCCTAATCAGCCCAATACCAGTCCTACCCCCCATCAGCTCATTACCAGTCCTAGCCTCCCCTAATCAGCTCATTTCCAGTGCTAGTCCCTCCTCAACCCCATTACCAGTGCTAGGCTCCCCTAATCAGCCCATTACCAGTCCTAGCCTCCTCTAATCAGCCCATTTCCAGTCCCAATCTCCCCGATCAGCTCATTTCCAATGCTAGCCCCCCATCAGTCCATTACCAGTCCCAACCCTCCTTGATCAGTCCATTTCCAGTCCTAGCCTTCCCCAATCAACCCATTACCAGTCCTAGCCCCCCCATCTGCCCATTATAATTCTAACCTGCACTGTCTCTCCCCTCTGTCCAGCATTTATCCCCCGTCTGTCCAGTATGTCCCCCTGTCTCTTCCCTTTGTCCATGTCAGCCCCCTCCCTCCATGTCAGCCCCCCTCTGTCCATGTCAGCCCCCCTCCCTCCATCCATCATCCATGTCAGCCCCCCTCCCTCCCTCCATGTCAGCCCCCCTCCCTCCCTCCCTCCATCCATCCATCCCTCCATGTCAGTCCATGGCTGTGCCTGTAAAACCATTGAGGAGCCTTTCTGTCTCTAAACGGGCTCCGTGCAGCATTGTCCCGCCTCCAAAGGAAGTGGTAAACAACTTCCTTTGGAGGCGGGACAGTGCTGCACAGAGCCCATCGAGAGACAGGAAGGCTCCTCAACAGCTTTACAGGCACAGCCGCAGTTCCCTAAGAGGCAGGGAGCCATGGCTGCATTAGAAGGAAGGGGGTGAGCTTGCCGCTGCCGAGAAGCAGACTCGGCAGCGGCAGCAACTTGTGTGCTTTTTTTTTTTTTTTTTAGGTGGAGTGAGGCGACCCCCACTAAATCCTGTGGTGACCCCCATGGGGGTCACGACCCACAGGTTGAGAACCGCTGCTCTAAATGGACAACCAATTTCCTCTCATCCACTCCTATCAAGATTTATGAGAGGCCTTTTATTAACTAAACCTCCCATCAAGTCACCACCGGTGGCATGGGATCTAAATCTAGTTATCGGGCAGCTCATGAAGCCGCCTTTTGAGCCTTTAGCCACTACAGCCCTTAAGTTTTTGACCTGGAAGGTCATCTTCCTAATTGCAAGCACCTCTGCTCCTCGCATTAGTGAATTGCAAGCTTTAGTGGCTGATCCTCCTTATACTAGGTTTCATCATTATAAGGTTGTTCTTCGAACTCACCCACATTTTATGCCAAAGGTGGTTTCGCCTTTTCATTTAAATCAATCAATTTACCTTCCTGTATTTTTTCTGAAGCCTCACACCTTCAATGCAGAAAGAAACCTTCATACTCGGGATTGTAAAAGGGCCTTGGCCTTTTACATCCAAAGAACACAGCAACATAGAAAGTCCTCACAACTTTTTATAGCTTTTGACCCTAGTCATTTGGATTTCCAGTCTCCAAAAGAACTTTACCTAAATGGATTGCCCAATGCATATCCTTTGCTTATGAGAGTAAGGGTCTTCCTCTTCAGGACCATGTCACAGCTCATAATGTGAGAGCCATGGCAGCTTCTATGGCTAATCTCCATTCTGTGTCTATCAATGACATTTGTCGAGCAGCCACTGGGCTTCGGTACACACCTTCACAGCCCACTACTGCCTAGATAAAGCCTCCCGTCGGGATGCCTTCTTTGGCCAAGCTGTTCTTCAAAATCTCTTTCAAACCTAAACCAACTCCTACCCACCGACCCTGGGAGGAAGGATTCTCACCTTCGACGGTGGCACCTTCCTTGGGCTATCTCCCTGGCATCTTCAGCTAGGGAATCACCATATGTGAGGACTACATTCCTGCTTGTTCCTGGAGATAACGTAGTTACTCACCTCTAACAGGTGATCTCCAGGAACAGCAGGAATTTAGTCCTCACAACCCACCCACCTCCACTAGGAGTTGTCTCTCTCTCTCTCTTTGTCTCTTTCCTCTCTTCCTCTATCCTTTCACTCAGCTGCAAACTTAACTGAAGAGGGACAGGCGGGAAGGCAGCGCGCATGTGCTGAGGGATGCTCCCAAAAGCGTTCCTATTGGACGCTGTGGAGCGTTCCCGCGCAGGCTCCGTCGGTACCAACAATACCCATAAGTGAGGACTAAATTCCTGTTGTTCCCGGAGATCACCTGTTACAGGTGAGTAACTACGCTTTCCTGCTTGTTCCTGGAGATAGCGTAGTTACTCACCTGTAACAGGTGATCTCCGGGAACAGCAGGAATTAAGTCTTCTCCAGGACCAAGCAGGAAGTCAGTCCTCACATATGGGTGTCATCGGCGCCGATGAAGCCCCAGCGGAGCATTTCCCCAGCTTTCTATGAAAGCCTTTGGGAATGCAAGCACGCATGCGCTGTTCCCTTCCCGCCTAAAGGTGCCATCTTACCTCAGTCTCTTTTTTTCCGAGAAGCCCACCGGACGTGTGTCCTCTCATCCCGGATAAAAGTTGATTTTTTTCGGCGATTCTCGCTGTTTTTTCTCCCGGTTCGATGCCGGTTCCCCTCCCGCCAGGTTCGGTACACCGGTATCGAGCCCGATTCTTCTTTTTCGGATTTTGCCCTTTGTGGCTGGCGTTCACGCCCTTTTTTGTTTTTTCCCTGGAAGGCCGGTCCTTTGACCTCGCGGGGACTCTTTTTTTCCCCGATGGCTTCCAGCGGTTTCAAGAAGTGTGATCGGTGTAAGAAATTGTCTCTCACCGACACACACGACTGCTGCCTTCGGTGCCTTGGTCCTGACCACGACCCTAAGTTGTGTGGACCATGTGGGAAGATGTCTTCCAAGGCACTCCGAAGTCGCCAGCAGCAGAAAGAAAGGCTTTTCTCGGACTCAGCCTCCGGCCGGGCCTGGACCTCGTCTGAGGCCTCGAGATCTTGGGATTCGGATCCCGAGCGCCGCCGAAGCTCCTCGGACAGGGGGTCCCCCGACCGGGAACTCAAGAGGAAGAAGCGGCTCACGAGGGCGTCGTCGTCGGAGGTCCCTGGCTCCTCGAGGGCTAGGTCTAAGACCCCCGACCGTTGCCCCGGGCCCGTGGAACAAGAGAAGCTTGCCAAAGTTCCTCGCGTGGAGCCGGAGTCTGCTGGACACGTAAGCCCCGTAGTCCTCAAGGACTCTCCTCCCAGAGAGCCGCCGCCGGGGCCTGAGTCGGTGGCTGCTGCGTCTCCCGAGCTGAGTCTCAGGATGACAGCCTTGGAGAGAAGATTGTCTGCCTTCATGGAGCAGCAGCGGGCACTGATGGCCAGCCTGTCTGGCGCATCTGCCCCAACCACCGGGACATCGACTTCGAAGTCGACCCCGGAGACCGAGCCGATACTCGAGTCCATCATGGCTCGAAGTCGACCTCGGTCGAGGTCTCCCTCGACCTCCCGCTCGGGACCGAGGGCGTCGACGCCGGTGCCTCCGGCGTCGGGGTGGGTGCTCCAGGGCCCCGCGGGGTCGGACCCTGACTCCTCGTCGGACGAGTCCGCCTGGGAGACGGAGGATGAAGAGTCCCCCGATACGTTCAATACTCGGTGCGTCCCGTCGGACTCACCGCAGTCTGAGCCCCAGAGTAGATCCCCTCCGGAGGAAACTTGGTTCTCGGAGTTCGTCCGGGATATGGCCACTGCCTTGGCTATTCCGGCGGACCCCGAGGAAGAGCCTCGAGCTGAAGAGCTCGAGGCCCTGCAGTATGACTCTCCTCCGAAGGAGGCCTTTACTGTCCCATTTCCTCCGATGCTGGAACGGCTCCTCTTCCGGATATGGGAGGCACCAGCCTCGGCGCCAGTTTTAAACAAGCGAGTCGACTCGATCTATCGACTCAGAAAAAGCCCTAGCTTTCAAAAGGCACAGCTACCACGCCATTCCATGGTTGTGGAATCGGCCATGCATCGTCTGAAGAGCCAGAAGATGCACTCCGCGGTGCCCCCCGCCAGGGAGGCCCAAAACCTCGATGGCGTCGGTAGAAAGTGCTTCCAGGGCTCGATGCTTGCTTGCCGTGTCCAGTCTTACCAGCTGTACATGGGCATATACTTGCGGGAGCTGGCCAAGGAGTTGGCCGGGTTCTCTGCTGGACTCTCCGGGGAACCCTTGCAGAGATTCAAGTCCTTGTCCTCAGGGATTCGGGACTGCTCGAAGTTCATGTCCCGTGCCGCCTACGATGGCTTCGAGGCTTCGGCCCGAGTTGCGGCAGCCGGCATCGCGGCTCGATGCCAGGCATGGCTACAGTCATCAGACCTCGAGCCATGGGTTCAGGACAGGTTGGTCGATGTCCCTTGTCGAGGTGAAAACCTTTTTGGCAAGCCCATGACCGAGAAGGCCGCCCAGCTCGAAACAGAGCACCTTACACGGACAAGGCTGTCTAGAAAGACCTCTGCCTCTTCACATAAAAAGAAGGGCTCGAGTAAAAAGCCCTTTTACCCGAGGAAGGGCACTGCCTACAAACAGTACCCTCAGTATCAGGCTACCCAAGCTGTACCCCAGGGTCAGCAAGCCAAGGGGCAGGGTAATGGGCCCCGTAGGCAGAGGACCCCTAAGCCTCCGGCCCCTGCTCCCACTCAGTAGGGTGGGGGTTTTTGACTCCTTGAGCGTAGCCTCTCCATCCCTGCTATCCCAACCCTGCACAGGAGGTCGCCTCGCCCTCTTTGCCCACCAGTGGCCCCTCATCACCGGGGACAGTTGGGTGTTGGACATAGTCCACAGGGGCTATGCACTGCATTTTCACCAACTGCCTCCTCCATACTTTCCAGGGAAGCCTCCAAGGCCTCCCCTGCACACAGACCTTCTCCTTCAAGAGCTTCAAAGTCTGTTGGTGGACAGGGCGGTGGAGCCTGTGCCTCCCCACTTGCAAGGTCACGGATTCTACTCCAGGTATTTCCTGGTCCCCAAAAGAACCGGTGGCCTTCGACCCATTCTGGACCTCAGGAACCTCAACAAGTTCCTAGAGAAGAAAAGTTCAAGATGCTTACTCTTGGAACACTTCTGCCCTACCTCCAGCAGGGAGATTGGCTATGCTCCTTAGATCTAAAGGATGCGTATACCCACATCCTCTTTCATCCAGACCACAGAAAGTACCTTGGGTTCATTGTGGGAGGAAACCATTATCAGTACAGAGTACTGCCTTTTGGCCTCACCTCCGCTCCCAGGGTCTTTACCAAATGCCTGGCAGTGGTAGCGCCCTACCTGAGAAATCAGGGAATCTTTGTCTTCCCCTATCTGGACGACTGGCTCATCAGGGGTCAGACGTGCCAGGAGGCCAGACAAGCCACCCTCAGAACTATTGCTCTTCTTCAAAGCCTGGGGTTTGTAATAAACTTCGCAAAGTCCACTTTACTCCCCTCCCAGAACTTGGAGTTCATAGGAGCAAGGCTGGACTCCCTGCTAGCAAAGGCTTTCTTGCCAGCAGACAGAGCCCAAAGACTGATAAACTTAGCAAACCAGTTTCTCAACAGGTCACTGGTCTCCGCCAGACTCTGCCTAAGGCTGCTTGGCCACATGGCTTTGACAGTGCATGTAACCCCCAATGCCAGGCTCCATATGAGGCCTGCACAGTGGTGCCTTCGGACTCAGTGGTCACAGGCCACAGGCAGCCTAAGAGACAGGATAAGGGTGTCCAGACAATTTCTGAACTCCCTCAACTGGTGGCAGCACCCACCCAATCTACTAAAGGGGGTGCCTTTTCAGATTCCTGGATACACAGTGGTACTGACCACAGACGCCTCCCTGCAGGGCTGGGGAGCTCATTATCTAGGCAAGTGCACCCAGGGCCTGTGGTCTCCTTGGGAAGCTGCACAGCAGATCAATCTCCTCGAGCTCAGAGCTATTCGATTAGCACTCAAAGCTTTCTCTCCTACCCTGGTTCATCAATCTGTCCTGGTTCAGACAGACAACCAGGTAGCCATGTTTTATGTGAACAAACAGGGTGGGACTGGGTCCAGAATCCTTTGTCGGGAGGCTCAGGACCTTTGTTCATTTGCCCTCAAGCACAACATGCTCCTCAAGGCTGTGTACCTTCCAGGCCAGGACAACTACCTGGCGGACAGATTAAGCAGGATTCTGCAGCCCCACGAGTGGCAGCTGCATCCTTCAGTAGTTCAGAAGATCTTCCTAAAATGGGGTCTCCCTTTGGTAGATCTCTTTGCCAGCCCAATGAACAAGCAACTGCCAAAGTTCTGCTCCAGGCAACCGCATCCTCTGAGAATAGCAGCAGTTGCTTTTCTAATTCCCTGGTCTCATGGCCTCCTGTATGCATTTCCTCCCACGCCCTTGGTGGCCCGAACTCTCTTGAAAATTCTTCAGGACAAGGCCTCGGTCCTGCTGGTGGCTCCCAGGTGGCAGAGACAGCCTTGGTTTCCTCTTCTGCTTCAACTGGCGGTGGATCCCCCACTGCCTCTGGGGTTGCAACCCGACCTTCTCTCACAGGAGCAGGGTTCCCTTCTGCACCCCAATCTCAAAGCTCTCAATTTGATGACCTGGAGGCTGCAAGGGTAGTTTTGGCTCCCTGGGGCCTACCTCAGGAAGTTGAGGAGGTTGTCCTAGCCTCTAGGAAACAATCCACTAGGAAAACCTATGCTCTCAAATGGAAAAGGTTTTCTGTGTGGTGTCAGCTACGTACAGAGGATCCTTTCTCCTGTACTGTGCCAGTAGTGCTTCAGTACTTACTGCACTTATCAAATCAGGGACTTAAGTCCAATTCTGTTCGGGTCCACCTCTCAGCTCTAGCAGCTCACCACTCACTGGTGGAGGGACATTCTCTGTCAGGTCACCCCTTGGTGTCCCGCTTTCTCAGGGGCTTGTTTTTGCTCAAGCCTCCAATCCGTCCTCCTGCCCCTGAGTGGGAGCTGAATGTGGTCTTGCAGCAACTGACTCGCCCACCTTTTGAGCCGATGGCTACTTGTCCACTACGCTTCCTCTCGTGGAAGACACTCTTCCTGATAGCCCTTACCTCGGCTAGGCGAGTGAGTGAGCTTCAGGCCCTGGTCTGTGATAGGCCTTACACTAGGATTTATAGGAACAGGGTAGTCCTTAGGACTCATCCAAAGTTCCTCCCAAAGGTTGTCTCCTCTTTCCACCTCAATCAGGAGGTGGTTCTTCCAACATTCTTCCCTAGGCCTCATGCAAGCCAGGCTGAAGCAGTCCTGCATACCCTGGACTGTAGGAGGGCCTTATCCTTCTACCTTGACTGTACGCAGGGGCATAGAAGGGCTACTCAGCTCTTCGTATCCTTTGACCCCAATAAGTTGGGGTTGGCTGTGTCCAAGCGTACCTTGTCCATCTGGGTGGCTGACTGTATCACCTGGGCTTACAAGGCGGCTGACCTTCCTTTGCAGGGTAGGGTCACGGCCCATCGTGTCAGGGCAATGGCTGCCTCAGTGGCTCATCTCCGCTCTGTGCCCTTGGTAGACATCTGCAGGGCTGCAACTTGTTCAAGCCAGAATTCTGCGGCCCATTACTGTCTGGAGAGGGAGTCCCGTAGGGACAGTGCTTTTGGCTAGGCAGTACTCCGGAATCTCTTTGAGGGTTAGGCAATTCCTGCCCTCCTGCCCTCTGTTAGGCTACCGGTGGAGGTTGTGTCCTTGAAAAGCCTTTCTTTGCTGCTGAGACTAGAGGGAGTACTCTTGTTCAGCCTGGGTTCCTCAGTAGCCCAGAGCTAGGGAGTCACCCATATGTGAGGACTGACTTCCTGCTTGGTCCTGGAGAAAGAGTAGTTACTCACCTATAACAGGTGTTCTCCAGGAGCAGCAGGAATCAGTCCTCACAACCCTCCCTCCTCCCCTTGGAGTTGCAGTGGTACATAGTTTATTTTTTCATTTTTGTGTGCTGTTCTTAGCTATGTCATTTGACTGAGGTAAGATGGCACCTTTAGGCGGGAAGGGAACCGCGCATACGTGCCTGCATTCCCAAAGACTCTCATAGAAAGCTGGGGAAATGCTCCGCTGGGGCTTCATCGGCGCCGATGACACCCATATGTGAGGACTGATTCCTGCTGCTTCTGGAGAACACCTGTTACAGGTGAGTAACTACTCTTTCACAACCCACCCACCTCCCCTAGGAGTTTCTCTCTCCTTGGCTCAGCTTTAAACTCAACTGAAGTGAGAGAGGCGGGAAGGCAGCACGCATGCACTTTGGGATGCTCCCTAAAGCTTTCCTTTTGGACGCTGGGGAGCGTTCCCGCGCGGGCTCCATCTGTACCGACAATACCCATATGTGAAGACAATCCCTGCTGTTCCTGGAGATCACCTGCTACAGGTGAGTAACTATGTTTTCCCGGTGTATCAATATTTCTTTCAATTCTTCCACAGTATCACCTTTAAATACCACTTCAGTCATGGGTAACATCCCTACATCTTCCTCAGTAAAGACCGAAGCAAAGAATTCATTCAGTCTCTCCGCTATGGCTTTGTCTCCTCTTAGTGCCCCTTTTTACCCCTCTATTATCTAATGGTCCAACTGACTCACAGGTTTTTTTTGCTACCAATGTACTTGAAAAAGTCTTTATTATGCGTTTTTGCTTCCACAGCAAGCTTCTTCTCAAATTCTCTTTGCCTGCCTTATCAATGCCTTGCATCTAACTTATCCCTGCAGCTTGCAAACAATGAGCATGCCAAAAGAAAAGAAAGGGACTGGAAAAGGTCAAAATCTTAGCGCTAAAGACTCTGAACAAAAAATATTAAGAAGTAATATCAACAAAGAGAATAAAAAACAAATAATTAAAAACCATAGACTAAAAAAGCAATTAAAAAAGGGTCTTATGTACCGCCAGCTATCTCCAAATTAGAGGGCAAAGCAGTCGGTTGAAGCCAGGGATAAATGTCTATTTACTGGCTCCGCTGTGGACGAGTACACTGTGACCTAAACCAATAAAACCAGATAGGTGAAAACGTCTATAAGGATAACACAGCAGATGAATATATACTACTTTGGTGCCACCCGAAAGTAAAAGTACTAATACAAAGCTACTAAAAACAATTTCCAAGGAGCAACCAGTGCAAATGGATCTTGCTAGGTCCTGTATTACTGTAGCATAGAATAAACAAAAAGTAAGATGGACACAAATTAAAAATCCAGAAAAGGCACTGTAACCAATAAAACCTAATGAAAAAAGGAATAAAAACCTAAAATTGCTAAAAGGAGAGGACACAAATACAAATGAAGGGAGCAGAAAAAATTCTCCAAAAGCAATTAAAAAACCAAAACATGCTAAAAAGCATAAAAATGGATAAGAGTTTAAAAAAGTTAAAAGCAAAAAGGGGGGGGGGGAGAGAGGGGAAGAGTGATGGGGAGGTGTAAAGGGGGGGACATAAAGGAAAGTGGAGGGGAGAGGATAAGGGGAACAACATAACTGAGATGAATTCCGAATTGCTAGAATAATTACAAGATTCTTTATTATCTTAAAAGATATGTTATAAAAAACAGAGTAATCCAGGTCTACATTGAGGCCATGGGGAGTCAGAGAGCCCAAATCAAAAACGTATATCTGCTCAAGTTGTAGTAAAACTCAGTATGTCGTCTCCTTTCCAGTGTGGGTGAACCACTCCGATGATGAAGAATTTAAGATCTGACAGTGTATGATTATTCTCATTCCAGTGAGCCACTAGCGGTTTGTCTGCAATTTTCCTTCTCGAACAACTTTTGTGTTAAGTAACCCGAGTGATCAGAGTGGTTCACCCACACTGGAAAGGAGAAGTAGAGAGAGTTTAACTACAACTTGAGCAGATATACATTTTTGATTTCAAAGAAAGCTTTTGGGAGATTAATCACGTATGTGTGGTCCCCTTCCCACCTAAGGGTGCCATCCTTATCATAAGATATGCCATACTGGGTCAGACCAAGGTCCATCAAGCCCAATATCCTGTTTCCAACAGTGGCCAATCTAGGTCATACGTACCTAGCAGTTTCCCCAAAAGACACAGGTTCCACAATGCTTGTATTGGGTCAAGCATTGATACCCTGGGTCCCTTTTTAATCATGGTTTATGGACCTTACCTCCAGGAACTTGTCCAAACCTTTTTTAAACCCAGGTACACTAACAGCCTTTATTACATCCTCTGGTAACAAATTCCAGAGTTTGATTACACAATGAGTGAAAAAATATTTTCTCTTATTTGTCTTAAATAGTTGACCCTGTAGCTTCATTGCATGTCCCCTAGTCTTTCTATATTCTGATAACATAAACAATCGATCTACGTTTACCCGTTCCACGCCATTCATTAATTTATAGATTTCTATCATATCTCCCCTCAGCCGTCTCTCTTCCAGGTTAAAGAACCCTAACCTTTTTAGCCTTTCTTCATAAGGGTATCTTTCCATCCCCTTTACCATTTTGGTGGCTCTTCTCTGAACCTTTTCTAATAACGCTATATCCTTTTTAAGATACGGCGACCAGAATTGCAGACAATATTCAAGGTGCGGTCGCACCATGGAACGATACAGAGGCGTTATAATATCCTTTGTTTTATTTTCCATTCCTTTCCTTATGATACCTAGCATTCTATTTGTTCTCTTGGCTGCCGCTGCACACTGGGCGGAGGGTTTTAACATGTTGTCCACAATGACGCCTAAATCTTTTTCCTGGGTGGTGGTTCCTAATATGGAACCTTGCATCGTGTAACCATAGTTAGGGTTGTTCTTCCCTAGGTGTATAACTTTGCACTTGTCCACATTAAATTTCATCTGCCATTTGGATGCCCAGTCTTCCAATTTATCAAGATCCTCTTGCAATTTTCCGCAAGCCTCATGGGTTTTAACAACTTTAAATAGTTATGCGTCATCTGCAAATTTGATAATCTCACTCGTTATTCCCTTTTGCAGGTCATTTATGAATATGTCAAAAAGCAGCAGACCCAGCACAGATCCCTGGGGTACACCACTATTCTCCTTTCTCCATTGGGAAAATTAGCCATTTAGCTCTACCCTCTGCTTTATATCTTTTAACCAGCTCTTGATCCACAATAGTACACTGCCTCCTATCCCATGACTCTTTAGTTTTGCCAAATGTCTCTGATGAGGGACCTTGTCAAAGGCTTTCTGAAAGTCCAGATACACTATATCAACTGACTCGCCTTTGTCCACCTGTTTATTCACATCTTCAAAAAAACATAATAGATTTGTTAGACAAGATCTTCCTTGTCTGAAGTCATGTTGGCTGTCTCCCATTAAGTCATGACTATCTACATATTCAGCAATTTTGTTCTTTATGATGGTTTCTACCATTTTTCCCTGTACTGACGTCAGGCTCACCAGTCTGTAGTTTCCTGGATCACCCCTGGAACCCTTTTTAAAAATTGGTGTTACGTTGGCCATCCTCCAGTCTTCAGGTATTACAGATGATTTTAATGATAGTTCACAGATTACTTAAGTTACAATGAAAACAGCTTTGACTGAAATGATAACGCGGTATTTAAAAAAAACTGTTAAATAATGCCTCAGTCTCCTTTTTTCTGCAGAGCCCATTGGATGTGTGTCTGTTCCACCCAGAAAAAGTTGATTTTTCTTGTCTTTTTCTCTGGTCGCTTACCAGTTACCTCCCAATTCCGCTTGCCTTCAGCGTCTCATTTTTCTTTGGGTTCCTTTTCTTTTTCCCCCTTGGGGGTTTTTCTCCAGTGCGTGGGTTTTTGCACTTTCTGGCCGGGCCAAGCAAATTTGACCTTGCAGGGATCTTCTTCCCCACCATGGCCTCTATCAGTGGCTTCAAACTTTGCGACCACTGCACTCGCAATATGTTGTGCACAGACCCACATAATTGTTGCCTTTGGTTCCTCGGGCCGGATCATGATGCCTTGGTATGCGGTCTCTGTCAGCAGATGACCCCCAAGGCTTTCCGAGTCCGTACAAAGCAGCATGATTTGATTTTCCGTGGGACCAGCACCAATGTTCCCTCTAATTTTCTGTAGGCTGTGTGCGCATAAAATATCAGCTGTGCAGCTTTTGAAGGAAGGTTAAAATTTTGTGCGCCACATAACGACACTCGGAGTTATATACTTTAAAATTTGACTATACATCAGAATACAGTATGTACACCACATTGACTGCACTAGAAAACATTGTAGAACTTGTGAAAACCGTAAATACATAACAACTTTTAAATTTTAAGACGTCTGTGTTGTTTTCTATAAGAATCAGAACCGTAATTTTTGTGCGCTCTGTTGTAAAGTATGTGCTCAGCGAGGTGTGTGCACGCGCACAGCTTAGAGGGAACATTGACCAGCACCATCAATAGCTGCTGTGGTCATAGAGCATCGAGCCGGGACTCCCTCAGTGAGGGACACCCTTTGAAGAGCCTGACATAGTCTGTGACCTCCTTGAATGACGAGTCTGGGACTGTGGGGAAGTCCCATGGTCCCCAACCTCGGAGACGAGGATGATGGCCGGGAGTACTCCTTGAAGCTCCCCCCTTAGGAGAAAACACCATTAGCGTCTGGGGATTGGTCTCGGTCCTCCGAGGCCATCCTCGTCAAGGTCACTCCCTTGATGGTGATGGCATCGGGCCTGAGGTCCTTGGTGGCTGTGGAGCCATCTGGCATCGAGGCCAGGATAGCAACCTTGGAACGCAGCTTGTCTGCCTTCAGGGCCCAGCAGCGGTATCTGATGCCCGGTTCCTTTGGGTCATCACTCCTGACCACTGGCCCTCCACAGTGAGGGCTTCCCCGGAGGTAAAGCCGATTCTCCAATGCCATCGGGCTCGAGAGGCATCCCGGGCCAGGTCTCAGTCAGGACTGAGGACTTCCCCGCACAGCACACCTGACTCAGAGTGCAGGAGCATCAGGACCCCCAGGTCATGGGGTCTGGGGCTCGAGCCAGAGGTCCGGAGGACCCTCAGAGGTCTCTTTCAACTCCAGGTCAAACTAGGAGACCAAGGACAATGAGTTCCCGGACACCAGACTCCACAGGGATGTGCCCTGGGACCCTTCCCCTCCAGAGGCCCGGTGCTGGTCCACCACCTTCCTGGACTTTGTGAGGGATATGGCGAAAGCCCTTGCCTTCACCACCGAGTCAGAGTAGGACCTTGAGATCTTCCAGTATGAGGCTTCCCCCAAGGAGGCCCTTACAGTGCCCATCCCTCCTAGCCTGGAATGGCTGCATGTGACCCCCAATGCCCGCCTGAATATGCGGCCTGCTCAGTGGTGTCTCCGCCAGCAGTGGCGACAGGCCACGGGCGGCCTAGCAGACCTGGTGCGCGTCTCCGAGCCGCTGGTCTCGTCTATCCGGTGGTGGCTCCGGCAGCCGAACCTGGTATTGGGAATGCCTTTCCAGTCACCTCAGCCGACCCGGGTGCTGACCACCGATGCATCCCTCCTGGGCTGGGGAGCCCATTGCCAAGAGGCACGTACTCAGGGCCTCTGGACCAAGTGGGAGTCTGCTCAGCAGATCAACTTCCTGGAGCTCAGGGCGATCCGCCTAGCTCTCAAGGCCTTCTCCACCTGACCTCCAACAGTCCGTCCTTGTCCAGACGGACAATCAAGTTGCCATGTTCTACGTGAACAAGCAGGGGGGCACGGGCTCCTTCCTCCTCTGCCGGGAGGCACAGAAGCTCTGCTCTTGGGCCGTCAGTCACGGCATTCTCCTCAAGCAGTTTATCTCCCGGGCCAAGAAAATTGCCTGGCGGACAAACTCAGCAGGGTCCTCCAGCCGCACGAGTGGCGTCTGGACCCCTTGATCGTTCAGAAGCTCTTCCTCAGGTGGGGCCTCCCGACAGTGGTTCTCTTTGCCAGTCCTCACAACCGGCAGCTTCCTCGCTTCTGCTCTCGTCAGCCTCACCCCCTTCGGGTGGCGGCGGACGCCTTTCTGATCTCATGGTCGGGGAGCCTTCTGTACGCTTTCCCTCCCATCCCGTTAGTCTCTCGGACCCTTTTCAAGGTTCTCCGAGACAAAGCTTTCATGATCCTTGGTGGCCCCTCGCTGGCCCAGGCAGCCGTGGTTTCCGCTCTTGCTGCAACTGGCGGTGGAGGATCCAATCCCTCTGGGGGTGCAACCGGATCTCCTCACCCAGGATCAGGGGTCCCTACTGCACCCCAACCTCAGGTCTCTCAACCTCATGGCCTGGCTGCTGAGAGGGTAGTCCTTGCTCTCCTCTTGCCGGCAGAGGTGGAGGAGGTCGTCTTGGCTTCGCGACGGCCTTCTACCCGCAAATGCTACGCCCTTAAATGGCGTCGCTTTGCAGTCTGGTGTACCCAACAGTCTCAGGATCCCTTCTCCTGCCCGGTGTCGGTGATCTTACAGTACTTGCTACACCTCTCTAATCTGGGACTTAAGTCAACTCCGTCAAAGTTCACCTCAGTGCTCTTCCGCACATCATGTGCCGGTGGACGGCAGACCTCTCTCCAACGACCCTCTCGTAGCGAGGTTTCTCCGAGGTCTCCTACTACTTAAACCACCTCTGCGCCCGCCAGCGCCTGACTGGGACCTGAATGTGGTTTTACAGCGGATCACCTGTCCGCCTTTTGAACCTATGGCTACCTGCTCTCTCCGTTTTCTGTCTTGGAAAACGCTGTTCTTGATAGCCCTCACTTCCGCTAGGCGCGTAAGTGAATTACAGGCCCTCGTGTCTGATCCCCCCTACACTCGGTTCTACAAGAATAGGGTAGTCCTACGGACTCACCCAAAGTTTCTGCCTAAAGTGGTCTCCCCTTTTCACTTGAATCAGGAGGTGGTACTTCCAACCTTCTTTCCCAGACCACACTCCAGCCGAGCTGAGACGGTCCTCCATCACCTGGACTGTAGAAGGGCGTTGAACTTCTACCTTGACCGTACGCGGGAGCACCGTAAAGCTGCGCAGCTTTTTGTGTCCTTTGACCCCAATAAATTGGGGCTCCCGGTCTCCAAGCGTACTCTGTCCATCTGGGTTGCGGACTGTATCTCTTGGGCTTATGGGGCAGCCGGACTCGCCTTAGAAAGTCGAGTCACGGCTCATTGCGTTCGGGCAAAGGCCACGTCAGTGGCTTACCTCCGCTCTGTTCCGCTGGCAGACATCTGCCGGGCCGCTACTTGGTCTTCGAGCCAGACTTTTGCGGTCCATTACTGTCTCGAGAGGGAGTCCCGCAGGGACAGTGCTTTCGGACAGGCAGTCCTCCGTAATCTCTTTGAGGTCTGAGCAACTCCTACCCTCCATCCCGGATGTGGGCTACCGGTGGGTGATAATTCAGCGAAGATTCTATCCTTCTGTGCTGCTGAGCTAGAGGGAGCTCATTTGTGCTTAGGGTCTCCGGTAGCCTTGAGCTTGGGAGTCCATAAGTGAGGACTGACTTCCTGCTTGGTCCTGGAGAAAGCGTAGTTACTCACCTGTAACAGGTGTTCTCCAGGAGCAGCAGGAATCAGTCCTCACTACCCTCCCTCCTCCCTTGGAGTTGCAATCGTCTGCTTATGTTCTTTTTGCAAATTTTTATGCTGTCTTTTAGCTATGTCATCTGACTGGCTAAGATGGCACCTTCGGGCGGGAAGACTACCGCGCATGCGCGCTGCAATTCCCAAAGGCTTTCTTTGAAAGCTGGGGAAAATTGCTCCGCGAGGGCTCCGTCGGCGCCGACGTCACCCATAAGTGAGGACTGATTCCTGCTGCTCCTGGAGAACACCTGTTACAGGTGAGTAACTACGCTTTTTCCTATGCGGGAGACCCTGGCCTCTTTTCCTGTTGTGAACAGGCAGCTGGACTCTATGTACCAGGTCCACTGGAGCACTGGCTTCCAAAAAGCTCAACTGCCTCACAACTCCATGATGGTGGAGTTGGCCATATGTAGGCTCAAGAGCCAGAAAATTCACTCCTTAGTGCCCCTGGGTAGGGAGGCCAGTGCCATGGATGGGCAAGAAGTGCTTCCACAGCTTGATGCTCATCAGTTGGATCCAGGCCTACCAACTATTCATGGTTCTTGGCTGTTCTCTGAAGAACCTCTTCAGCGGTTCCAGACCCTGGTCTCCATAGTCAGGGTGTGCTCCAAATTTATGACTTGAACGGCTTATGATGGCTTTGAGTCGGCAGCTAGAGTAGCAGTTGTGGGCATTAGTGCTGCCACTATGCCTGGCTACAGTCTTCTGACTTGGAGCAGTGAATATGGGACATGCTGGTAGATGTCCCTTGCCGGGGGGAGAACCTGTTCAGCAAACCCATGACGGACAAGGCCGCTGAGCTGGAGTCCGAGTTCATGAACAGGACTAGGTTCTCTACGAAGACTGCCGACCCTTCTCTTTGGAAGCTCTCTACGAAGACCGCTGACCCTTCTCGTAGGAAGTCTTCAGGTAAAAAAAGCCCCTATACCCGAAAAAGAAGGCTTGCAGAAACTACCCTCGGCCTTCACAGCACCCCAGTATGGTCAAGAGGCCAAGAAACAAGGGCCAGCAGGCCAGCCTAAAGCTCCCAAGCCCCAGCCCATGCCTCAGGCACAACCGGGGAGGGGGGGATTTGACTCCTGGGGCATAACCTCTTTCCCTGGAAGGGCCTGCCCCATAGCACACGGGGGGGTGAGGGGGGTCTGGTATTCTTCATCGACCGCTGGACAGCCATCACCACCGACGGGTGGGCCTTGCAGGTGATGAAAGAGGGGTACCTCCTCCACCTCGAACAGGCGCCCCTGTCATTCTTTCCGGCAGAGCTACTGATGCATCCCTTTCACAGAGATCTGCTTCTTCAGGAACTCGCAAACCTTATGGCAGACAGGACAGTGGAACTCAAACTCTTTGCCCCTGAGGTGGAGAGGGATCACTCCCACTACTTCCTGGTGCCCAAGAGAACCAGAGCATTTCGGCCCATTCTAGACCTGCAGGACCTAAATCGGTTCCTGGTGAGGGAGAAATTCAAGATCCTCTCCCTTGGAACATTGTTGACATACCTCTGGCAGGGAGACTAGCCATGCTCCTTGGATCTAAAGGATGCCTAAACACATATCCTCATCCACCCCCTTCACAGGCAGTATCTCTCTTTGATGGTGGGAGGCTGCCATTATCAGTACAGGGTTCTACCCTTCGGTCTGGCTTTTTCCCAGAGGATCTTCACCAAGTGTCTGGCAGTGGTCGCCACCTTCCCGTACCTGGATGACTGGCTCATAAAGGGCAGCACAACCACAGAGGCTCATCAGGCAACGGCCCATCCTCATTCTGGAACACTTAAGGTTCATCATAAATTACCCAAAGTCCCATCTCCAGCTGGCACAACCCCTGGAGTTCATTTGGGCGCTGCTAGACACCGTCCAGTCCCAGGCTTTCTTCCCTCTCGACAGGGCCCAGCGCCTCAGGATGCTTACAGGACACATCCAGGGTCAATCCTTGGCCTCTACCCGCCTCCTGCTTTGCCTTCTGGGCCGCATGGTGTTCACGGTGCACATCACCCCGGACGCCCGCCTGCACTTGCAACCGGCCCAGGGGGCTCTGAGCTCCCAGTGGTCACAAGCAATGGAGAGTGCTCGAAATTTATTTCTCGAGCAGCCTACGATGGCTTTGAAGGATCGGCTCGAGTAGCCGGGGCAGGCATCGGTGCCCGCCGGCAAGCTTGACTTCAGTCATCTGACCTCGAGCCATGGGTGCAGGACAAGTTGGTCGATGTCCCCTGCAGAGGTGAAAACCTCTTTGGCAAGCCCATGGCTGAAAAGGCTGCGCAACTCGAGACCGAGACTCTAACCAGGATTCGCCTGTCCAGAAAGACCTCTGCCCCTTCACAGAAGAGGAAGGGCTCGGGGAAAAAGCCCTTTTACCCGAGGAAGGTGTCTGCCTATAAACAACACCACCCACAATATCAAGCCTCAGCAGCTCCCCATCAGGGTCAGCAGGCTAAGGGACAGGGTAATGGGTCCCGTAGGCAGAAGGCCCCCAAGCCCACTACACCGGCCCCTGCTCAGCAGGGTGGGGGTTTTTGACTCCGTAAGCATAGCCTCTTCCCCCCCCCCCCGCTGGCTTCTATCAGCACGGGAGGCCGGCTGGCCCACTTTGCCCACAGGTGGTCAGCCGTAACATCAGATACCTGGGTGCTTCAGGTAGTTCAAGAGGGCTACCTTTTGCATTTTCACCAGGTTCCTCCCTCCTACTTTCCAGGGGAGTCTCCAAGACCCCCTCTGCACAGGGACTTACTCCTTCAGGAGTTAGCAAGTCTTCTTCAGGAACAGGCTGTGGAACTGGTGCCCCACCACCTGAGAAGTCACGGCTTTTATTCCAGGTACTTTCTGATACCAAAAAGAACAGGAGGCCTCAGACCCATCCTAGACTTGCGCAACCTCAACAAGTTCCTGCAAAGGGAAAAGTTCAAGATGCTTACCCTTGGAATCCTGCTGCCCTACCTCCAGCAGGGAGATTGGCTATGCTCCTTGGATCTAAAGGATGCTTATACTCACATCCTTATCCATCCGGACTACAGACAATATCTATACTTTGTTGTGGAAGGAAATCATTATCAGTACAGGGTACTGCCCTTTGGCCTGTCCTCCGCTCCCAGGGTGTTCACCAAATGCCTGGCAGTGGTGGCAGCCTTCCTGAGGCTTCAGGGCCTGTTTGTCTTTCCCTACCTGGACGACTGGCTCATCCGGGCACAGTTTTCCCTGGAGGTCACTCAGGCCACTCGTCGCACTGTAGCTCTGCTTCAGCACTTGGGGTTTGTCATAAACTTCGCAAAGTCCACTTTGCTCCCCTCTCAGGATCTAGAATTCATAGGAGCACGGTTGGACACCCTGCAGGCTCGTGCCTTCTTGCCTCTGGAAAGGGCCAACCGGCTCGCAGCTCTGGCCAGCAGGTTTCACAGCTCTTCCCTGGTCTCGGCCAGGCAATTCCTGCGGCTGCTCGGCCATAAGACTTCCACGGTCCATGTCACTCCGAATGCCCGTCTACATATGAGGCCTGCTCAGTGGAGCCTTCGCACTCAATGGCATCAAGCCAAAGGGAGCCTTGCGGACTTAGTACAGATTTCCGACCGCCTGGTCTCCTCTCTGCAATGGTGGCTTCATCTGCCAAATCTGCTTCTCGGCATGACTTTTCAGTCTCCTAAGAAGATAAGAACTCTAATCATCCCTAAAGCAGCGACAAAATGCCTATCAGTGACATCTAACAGGGCCTTCAGATTCTATGCCCCTAAGTACTGGAACGCTCTACCCCCAGAGATTCGTGCTATCACTGATCTATCCCTTTTCAGAAAGGCACTCAAATCCCACCTCTTCCCCCAATATTACTTGACCAACTAACCAATCTTAATCACTACCCAAACTAAGAACAAATCCTGTTATGTATACTTGTAAATACTCTTGTAAATACTCTTGTAAATAGTTGCAGTAATGACGTCCCATGTTTTATCCAAGTTCTCTGACCTTGTTCTCTGTAAAACCTAACAGTTTGTTGTTATGGTATGTTGTTATATTGTGAACCGCGCTGATTCTGAATAGAGCGGTATATAAGAGCCTGTAATAATAAATAAATAAATAAATAAGATATGCCATACTGGGTCAGACCAAGGTCCATCAAGCCCAGTATTCTGTTTCCAACAGTGGCCAATCTAGGTCATATGTACCTAGCAGTTTCCCCAAGAGACACAAGTTCCACAATGCTTGTACTGGGTCAAGCATTGATATCTTCGGTCACTTCTTAATAATGGTTTATGGACCTTTCCTCCAGGAACTTGTCCAAACCTTTTTTAAACCCAGCTACACTAACAGCCTTTACTACATCCTCCGGTAACAAATTCCAGAGTTTGATTACACGTTGAGTGAAAAAATATTTTCTTTTATTAGTCTTAAATAGTTTACCCTGTAGCTTCATTGCATGTCCCCTAGTCTTTCTATATTCTGATAACGTAAACAATCGATCTACGTTTACCTGTTCCACTCCGTTCATTAATTTATAGACTTCTATCATATCTCCCCTCAGCCGTCTCTTTTCCAGGTTAAAGAGCCCTAACCTTTTTAGCCTTTCCTCATAGGAGTATCCTTCCATCCCCTTTACCATTTTGGTGGCTCTTCTCTGAACCTTTTCTAAAATCGCTATATCCTTTTTAAGATACGGCGACCAGAATTGCACACAATATTCAAGGTGCGGTCTCACCATGGAACGATATAGAGGCATTATAATATCTTTTGTTTTATTTTCCATTCCTTTCCTTAACATACCTAGCATTCTATTTGCTCTCTTGGCTGCCGCTGCACACTGGGCCGAGGGTTTTAACATGGTATCCACAATGACGCCTAAATCTTTTTCCTGGATGGTGGTTCCTAATGTGGAACCTTGCATCGTGTAACCATAGTTTGGGTTGTTCTTCCCTAGGTGCATAACCTTGCACTTGTCCACATTAAATTTCATCTGCCATTTTGATGCCCAGTCTTCCAATTTATCAAGATCCTCTTGCAATTTTTCACAATCCTCTTGGGTTTTAACAACTTTAAATAGTTTTGTGTCATCTGCAAATTTGATAACCTCACTCGTTATTCCACTTTCCAGGTCATTTATGAATATGTCAAAAAGCAGCGGACCCAGCACAGATCCCTGGGATACACCACTATTCACCTTTCTCCATTGGGAAAATTGGCCATTTAGTCCTACCCTCTGCTTTCTATCTTTTAACCAGTTCCTGATCCACAATAGTACACTGCCTCCTATCCCATGACTCTTTAGTTTTGCCAAAAGTCTCTGATGAGGGACCTTGTCAAAGGCTTTCTGAAAGTCCAGATACACAATATCAACCGACTCACCTTTGTCCACCTGTTTATTCACTCCTTCAAAAAAACATAACAGATTAGTAAGACAAGATCTTCCTTGTCTAAAGCCATGTTGGCTGTCTCCCATTAGGTCGTGACTATCTACATGCTGAGTAATTTTATTCTTTGATGGTTTCTACCATTTTTCCCGGTACTGATGTCAGGCTCACCGGTCTGTAGTTTCCCGGATCACCCCTCGAACCCTTTTTAAAAATTGGTGTTACATTGGCGATCCTCCAATCCTCAGGTATTAGAGATGATTTTAATAATAGTTCACAGATTACTGATAGCAGGTCTGCAATCTCAAATTTCAGTTCTTTCAACACCCTTGGATGTATACCATCCGGCCCAGGTGATTTGCTACTCTTCAGTTTATCTAATAGTTGTAAGACTTCTTCCCGATGTATCGATATTTCCTTCAATTCTTCCACACCTTTAAATACCACTTCAGTCATGGGTAACATCCCTACATCTTCCTCAGTAAAGACCGAAGCAAAGAATTCATTCAGTCTCTCCGCTATCGCCTTGTCGCCTCTACCAACTGACTCTCTCACAGGTTTTTTGCTACGAATGTACTTGAAAAGGTCTTTATTTCGCGTTTTTGCTTCCGCAGCAAGCTTCTTCTCATATTCTCTCTTTGCCTGCCTTATCAATGCCTTGCATTTGACTTGCCAGTGCTTGTGCTGTTTCCAGGTTTCATCGTTTGGCTCTTTTTTCCATTTCCTGAAAGATGCTTTTTTGGCAAGAACAGCCTCTCTGACCTCACCTTTAAACCATGCTGGCAGTTTTTTGGACTTCCTTCCACTTTTCTTAAAGCGTGGAATACAGCTGGTCTGGGCTTCCAAGATAGTATTTTTCAACAACACCCAAGCTTGATGTATGTCTTTAACCTTTGCAACTGCTCCTTTTAGTTTTTTCTTAACTGTTTTCCTCATTTTATCATAGTCTCCCTTTCGAAAGTTAAAGGGTAGTACTGTGGATTTCCTTACTATCCCTCCTCCACTAATTAAATCAAAGGTGATCATGCTATGATCACTATTGCTAAGTGGCCCCAACACCCTTATCTCTTGCACTACATCTGGTGTTCCACTAAGGACTAGGTCTAATATTGCTTCCCCTCTGGTTGGTTCATGAACCAGCTGCTCCAAGAAGCAGTCATTTATTTCATCTAGGAACTTTATCTCCCTAGCATGTCCTGACGTGACACTGACCCAGTCGATACCGGGGTAGTTGAAATCACCCATTATTATTACTGCACTGTAACTTTTGCTAGCTTCCTTGATTTCTTTGAGCATTTCATCATCCATTTGTTCATTCTGGCCAGGCGGACGATAGTACACCCCCACTGCCATCGCCTTCCCCTTTTTACATGGAATTTCAATCCATAGAGATTCTACAGCAAATTTTGTTTCTTGCAAAACTTTAATCCTTTCTGACTCAATGCCCTCTCTAACATAGAGCGCAACCCCTCCACCAATTTGGTCAGCTCTATCATTACGATATAGTTTGTACCCAGGTATCACAGTGTCCCACTGGTTGTCCTCCTTCCACCATGTCTCTGATATTCCAATCATATCTAACCTCTCGTTTAGTGCTATATATTCTAACTCTCCCATCTTGTTTTGTAGACTTCTAGCATTTGCATACAAGCATTTTAGAGACTGTATTTTATTCATATTAATTTGGCTATTGGTAGACATGGGTAATTTGGGATCTTTAAGTTCTGTCTGCTCCATACTCAAGGGCATTTGGCAATTCTGTCCATGTTGAAAGGGGAGCACAAGGAGAAAACTCTACATGCAGCGCCACCACAGCCCTTATAGATGCAAGATGGACAGCAAAGGCCGAGAACAGCTGACCAAGCTTCCCTGGAGGAAGGACCCAACCCAAATGGTGGAGTCCATTCCCCGTGCCCAGGAGGGCTGCCGGATGTCTCCTGATGCTCATGTCATTGTGGAGTCCCCCCGCAGCAGACACGTCCTTGGTGGTGCTGGTTCTGGAGGAATGCCTACGAGCCTTAGAAGCTTATCTGGTGGCGGTTGAAGCCCTCCAGAGTTCAGGCTTCGTGGCACGGAGCGCATCATCACCACACTCCTTCCAGCCAATCCTGGAAACCCTTGCCCTGCCCACCGCAACTGCGTCAGCAGGTGGGAGCTCACACCAGCACCGCCGATTCAGCTTCAGGCGAGGGAGCGGGAGTAAGATCCTCTCCCCACTCACCAGCCCGAGGCCAATCGGGGCCTTACAACACATTTAAAAGTCTTCGCACCATCGGGCGCTGCCTTGCCAGAGGGCCCTTTGGCTTGGCCCTTAGGTGGGGTCCTAAGCAGCTACCAGATCCTAACGCCCCCCAGCAAGCCAGCAAATGCTCACCACTGCAGGGAACACAAATACAGCACGCCGAACATCAGAGTTGACGAACACCAGTGATATATAAAGCACTTCACCTCTCTGCACCGGCAGCCTGATCAGCATCGGGGAGTGAATAGGAAGGAGCGCTCCTCCCTGATCAGCTCAGCAGAACTAGTCAGCGACCTACACACCCTAAGACAAGCTATCCCAAACCGTGCCACCCATCTGGTAAGCAGCACACGATAAGCAAGACAACCTGCACTGCACAGCCTGTAGGATCCATTGCTACCTTATTGCTTGTAAAAAATAACATTTGCTGCACAGCCTGCAGACTTCATTGTTACCTTATTGCTGCCCTATTGCTTGTAAAAAATAACATATGCTGCACAGCCTGTAGACTCCATTGCTACCTCATTGCTTGTAAAAAATAACATTTGCTGCACAGCCTGTAGACTCCACTGCTACCTTATTTCTAACCTATTGCTACCTCGTTGCTTGTAAAAATAACATATGCTACACAGCCTGTAGACTCCACTGCTACCTCACTGCTTATAACATAACATTTGCTGCATAGCCTGTAGACTCCATTGCTACCTCACTGCTTGTAAGATAACATACGCTGCATAGCCCCTCTCTGTTCCTCCTATATGGCTCCACATCACATTGTCCTTCTTTTCTTCATACTCCCTAACTGTTTCCCCTCCTACCAGCACCTTAACTCCTTCCCTCCTTATCCCCCCTTGACCATCCTCACTTCCCCCTCCATTCTGTCTTCTAACTGAACATCAGCTCTTGACCTTCATCGCATATTCCCTCTCATTCAACCATCTCCTCTCTCTCTAAGGCAACCTCACCTTCGTTTCCGTCATACTGTCTCCTCTCTACCCCGTACTCTGCTACTCCTTCTTCTCTCATCCGGAGATATCAACCCCAATCCTGGCCCCCCTGGATCTCTGTCTCACTCTGAAAAGAAATCTTCACGCAACATGTCTAATCTTATCCATATCCCTCTCCTTTCCCCTTCCACTCTCCCTTTCTCATGTGCCTTGTGGAATGCGCACTCTGTCTCTAATAAACTTGCTTTTCCTTATCGTCCCTCCCGAACCTTTGGGTTGTGCTCCTCCTCCAGCAGCTTGGAGACTGAGCAACCTTTTGATGACACTGGCATAAAGACCCAGGCACCGCCTCCTCATTCCAGTTATCTCAGTTTCCAAGCAGCTGGAGGGTGGTGAGCCTGGAGGTCCGGGCTCACTAGAGGAACAATTAAGGAAGGATTAGATAGATTTCAGTTAGTTGTGAAAAGGACTGTTCATTTTTAATTCAATATGGTTCATATGTCTTTAAATTTTATCTGCTTGAGGGCTCCCCCTCTGTATTCGTTCGGGAGTGCAGTGCTGGCTGAGTGGGGTAGTCCAGCTCCGGTTTGCAGTCCAGCAGGCTTGAGGAAGCAGCTGGTAGCAGGGGCATACCGAGCGCATTACAGAAACCTTGCCTGTCAGCGCTTGGATGCCGGAGCGGGGGGGGGCAGCAGCCGGATCGAGGCGGCAGTAGCTGTTGACAGAGCTCTGTGACCATCTGAGAGAGAAGCAGTCAAACGGAGCTCAGCCGGTCAGGCAGCGCTGCGGGAAAGGCTTAATAGGCTGGGGACACAGTCCGGAGCTTACCCGCAGAGTAAGGTAAGGCCGCAAGAGCAGCAGTGGATATAAATCTCTCTGAAGCGCCGCAGTCTGTGACAGGCCCGAGACGCTGCAATTTACGCGGGAAAAGCAGTTGGCTGCTGCGGGGATATAGAGGCTCCCAAATCGGCAGCAAAGCTTCGTTTTGAAATACTTTATTCACAGATTAGCTCGGAGGGGTCCAGGGACCTGAATCCACAGTAAAAAAAAAAAAAAAAAGTGATGGTTCTCTCAGGAGCGTTCCAACGGTTTTTTTTTAGGACAATCGCTCCTGTAGAGGGGAACAGCGTGCTTGGGCAGCAGTGATTCCTAGGATGCCGTCTAAGCCGCAGTGTTTGCTATGCGGTGCGTGAAAGGGTGCAGTCTCTGAAACAGGAGTATGTAAGGGCTGCATGCAAATTTCAGCCTCGATGGAGCAAGAATTGGACAGTGGAAATGAGAGTCAGGCTGTAGTCAGGCAGGAGCCTCTTTCTCCTGCTTTACCTCCGCCAGAGCCAGTAGCGGGACCTTCTAGCGCTCCAGATTTTCAGGCTTCTCAAGCGCCTTTACCGGGAGGTTTGGCGGCAGTTTTTTCCCCAGAGTTTGTAGCACTTATGCAACAAGCGTTCGGAGGTTCTCAGAGAGACTCTACAACCGGTTGCCCGGACGTGGATCTGGGAGAGAAAAGACGAGGGACGCCTCTGAATTTGAGGACGTCAGGAATATTGGCAAAAAAAAAAATCTAGGGTAGATAACGGGCGGTCTGATCAGTCGGTGGTCTCAGAGGGGCTGCACACCGAGGTTGGACAGTAGGATCTGGAACTAGACGAGGAGTTTGAAGAAGGTGAAATCATGGAACAGGAGGACCAGGCTAGGGTAGTTCATGTTTTTCGGAGGGATGAATTACCTGCGCTTATTTCAGAAACACTCAAGGCACTTAATATGCCGGCGGTGAGGCCAGCGGAGGATTCTACATTGGAAGATCCGCTGTTACAAGCTTTTCGGAAGACTCTGAGAGCATTTCCAATACACAGAGTGGTGAGGGAAATAATTCAAGGTGAATGGGACATGCCTGAGGCAGCACTGAAAAGGTCTAGAGTTATGTCTCGTCTTTACCCACTGGTTGACCAGGATAGAGAATTGTTTAAGTCGCTGAAAGTAGATGCGGCCGTATCGGCGGTCACCAAGAAGACTACCATCCCAGTAGAAGGTAGTGCGGCTCTTAAAGATACCCAGGATAGAAGTCTAGATGCATTGTGGAAACAGGTCTTTGAGGTAAATGCACTATCTATACAAGCGTCCATTTGTGGGGCATGGGTAGCAAGAGCCTGTCTTCGCTGGTCGCAATGAATCCAGGGAGGGCAAATAGACGTGACAGGAGAAGCAGCTAGGCTGGAGACGGGAGCTGCATATCTATCCGATATTCATTATGATCTTATTTGAGGGTTATCGAACAGTATGGCTTCTGTGATAGCGGCGCAGTGGTATCTTTGGCTGCGCAATTGGTCAGCAGATGCTTCCTCCAAGGCAAGGCTAAGTAAGCTCTCTTTTAGGGGGAAGCTACTTTTTGGAGAGGATTTGGATAAAATAGTAAAGGATTTAGGAGAGTCCAAGGGCGGAAGACTTCCGGAGGACATGCAGAAGCAGGGAAGGTTGCCGTCGGCGGCTAAGATGCCGCAGAGAGAGTTTTGTCATTTTCGTTCAACAAGGTTCACGCAAGGTCAGAGAGGACGTTTCCCCTATAGAAACCAGGGGTTTCAGGGATGTCAAAGAGCAGGCCGAGGTTTTGCTGCCTCCTCTTCAAATCTTAGAAAATCGCAATTAAGTAAACGGTACCCAGGTAGAGGTGCCTGTAGGGGGTTGGTTACGGGATTTTTATCCTGCCTGGGTCCAAATTACCTCAGACCAGTGGGTACTGGAAGTCATTCGAGAAGGGTATGCTTTGGAATTTCAACGGCCGGTGACCGACTCTTTCGTACAATACCTGTGCAGGGCTCATCTCAAATGCAAGGCAATCAAACAGACGTTGGAGAGACTGATAGCTCTCAAAGCAGTTGTGCCGGTTCCTTGAGACCAATACGGTTCCGGTCGGTACTCCATTTATTTCGTGGTTCCGAAAAAGGAAGGAACTTATCAGCCAATTCTAGATCTCAAACGAGTGAATCGCTGTCCCCGAGTGTCTCATTTTCATATGGAGACCCTAAGGTTGGTCATCGTAGCAGTTAGAAAAGGAGAGTTTCTTACGGACCTAGATTTATCAAAAGCGTACCTACAAATTCCAATACGACAGGAACACCAAAGGTTTCTCAGATTTGCGGTTCCTATGGGGCATTTTCAGTTCTGAGCATTACCATTCAGACTGGCTACGGCACCACGAACGTTCACCAAGGTGATGGTGGTTGTCGCTGCGGAAGGACGGAGTGCTGGTACATCCGTATCTGGACGACTGGTTAATTCGAGCAAAGTCGAGAGACGAGAGCGTGAAGGCGACGTCCCAGGTAGTCGCGTACCTGCAAAGTCTTGGCTGGGTAGTCAATATGACCAAAAGCAGGTTGGTTCCGTCGCAGAGTCTCAAATACCTGGGGGCACAGTTCGATATCGAGGCCAACAGGGTTTTCCTCACACAGCATCGGGCGCAAGGATTGAGGAGGTTGATCTGAGAATTTCTGAGCAGGCCGTTTCCAACTGCATAGCATTATCTACAGTTGCTTGGTACCATGGCAGCAACTCTCGAGCTGGTGCCATGGGCAAGGGCCCATATGAGGCCTTGGCAGAGAGCATTGCTCAGGCGGTGGTCTCATCAGGACGAACCTCTATCCAGGAAACTCCCCTGTCCGGTGGAGACGCGGAAGGCGTTGCAGTGGTGGTTGCACCCGGGGTGTCTGGAGAAGGGGATGCCCTTGGAAACGCCAGGTTGGAAACCCTTAACTACAGATGCAAGTCTAGTAGACTGGGGAGCTCACTTCCAAGGATGATTCGCGCAAGGCAGTGGACCGATCGGGAACGGCTATGGTCGATCAAGAGGTTGGAGCTGAGAGCAGTAGCACTGGCGTGCGAGTTTTTCAGCCGTATCTACACGGAAAGGCGATCCGGGTGTTTTCCGACAACACGACTGCAGTGCCCTACATCAACAGGCAGGGCAGCACCAGCAGTGTGCAGCTGGAAGCCAAGGCCGAACAGTTGTTCAAGTGGGTCGAACGAAACCTAGGGGCTCTGTCGGCAGCGCATGTGGCAGGGATGGACAATGTAGAGGCCGACTTTTTGAGTCGAGTGAAGGTGGATCCAGGCGAGTGGATTCTTCACCCGGAGGTTTACAAAATGGTGGGTGCGTCACTGGGGGGGGGGGGGGGGTGCAGGTAATGGATCTCATGGCGACTTTCCAATCAGCTGAGGTCAGTCGTTTCTTCAGCAGACGATGGGAAAGAATGTGGGAGGGCTTAGATGCTCTCAATACAGGACTGGCCAGTAGAGAAGCTCTTGTACATGTTCCCTCCGTGGGTATTAATAGGCTGCGTAGTGCAACGCATCAAGCTACACAGAGGATTGGTGATATTGATTGCTCCGGATTGGCCAAGAAGGCCTTGGTATGCGGATCTGAGGAGTCTTTTAGTGGAGCATCCTTGGCGTCTACCAGTCAGGAGGGATCTGTTGTCGCAGGGTCTGCTGTTTACGCCCCAGGTGGATCGATTCTCGCTTACAGCTTGACTCTTAAGAGGGCAAGGTTAAGAGCTGAGGGATACTCTGCAGCAGTAATTGCTACCTTGTTGAAAGCACGAAGGAGATCTACTTCTTTAGCATATATTCGCGTTTGGTGTGTAGACAGGAAATTGGAAGCCTTAAGATCGTCCATACCGCAGATTTTGGCATTCTTACAAGATGGTTTTCAGAAAGAGTTGGCAGCCTCGTCCTTAAGGGTGCAGCTGGCAGCGCTGTCCTGTTATAGAGGAAAGATCAAGGGGGAAGCGCTGGGGGTGCACCCGGATGTTAAGAGGTTTTTAAGAGCGGTGTTACTCTTGAGGCCGCCCTGTAGACAAGTAGTTCCGACATGGGATCTACAGTTGGTTTTGGAAGCGATGGTGCGAGCGCCTTTTGAGCCGTTGTCTCGGTCGTCTTTGAAGGATCTTACTCTCAAGGTGGTCTTCCTGGTGGCAATTTCTTCGGCTAGGAGAATCTCGGAATTGCAGGCTTTATCCTGTAGGAAACCCTTTCTGTCTTTTTATGATTCTAAGATGGTCTTGAGGCCGGTTCGTCATTTTTGCCCAAGATAGTGTCAGCGTTTCACGTGAATCGGGTGGTTTCATTACCAGTGTTCAGTGAGAATGCGGAGAGTTCCTCCGCTGGAAAGCTACATCTCTTGGATGTTCATTGGGCATTAAAGAAGTATATCTGAAGGACTGCGGGTTTCCGCAGGTCAGATAGACTGTTTGTCCTGCTTGGAGGGCCGAGGAAAGGAGAGGCAGGCATCAAAAGCTTCCATCGCCAGGTGGATTAAAGAAGCCATAGCGTCCGCTTATGTTCTGAAGGGTAAAGCAGTACCAGAAGGACTAAGAGCACATTCGACTAGGGCGCAAGCGGCGTCTTGGGCTGAGTTCCGTTTAGTATCAGTGGTGGAAATTTGTAAGGCCATCATTAAATTCCTTTGTTAAGCATTACCGTCTGGATGTTCAGGCGGAAAGGAATACGTGTTTTGGATCAGCAGTACTTCAGGCTCGTCTAGCAGGTCCCTCCCGTTGATTTATTTCACTGCTCTGTTACATCCCCAGAGGTTCGGGACTAGACTGGAGGGACGATAAGGAAGGTGAAATTAGACTTACCTGCTAATTGTTGTTCCTTGAAGAACTCCAGTCTAGTCCTGTATCCCTCCCAGTGTTTTCTTTGGACTAGAGCCTGAAGCAAATGAGGTATCACAGGTAAGCGAAGAATGGAACTGTGTGGGTTCTGGTTTTTAAGGGGAGTTTTTTTGACTAAGGGATTATAAGGGGGTCGATTTTCTCCGTAAGGGGGGGAGAGCAGGCCTCAGCAGTTATAACGATAGCTAATAAGGAGTAGAGGGAGATATTTCTCCCTTTAAGTTTATAGGTTAAGTTAGTTTACAGTTTGTTGATGGTGTTGACTACTTAATTGTTGCTCCGGTGAGTCTGCTTTGTCAATAGGTTACTGGAGTGAGGAGGCGGTGCCTGGGTCTTTATGCCAGTGTTATCAAAAGGATGATGTTTCTCAGTCTCCAAGCTGCTGGAGGAGGAACATAACCCAGAGGTTCGGGACTAGACTGGAGTTCCTCAAGGAACAACAATTAGCAGGTAAGTCTAATTTCACCTTACTCATGATCTCCTTCTCTCTAGCGCTCTACATCTTCTTGCCGTAACTGAGACTTGGCTCCTCCCAGATGATACCGCATCTACTTCTGCTTTCTGCTATGGGGGCTACCAGTTCTCCCACACGCCTCGTCCCACTGGTGGTGGTGTTGGGTTTCTACTTCTCCCTCTTGCCAATTCCAACCCCTCCTGCTGCCTCAGTCTCACTCCTTTCTCTCTTTTGAAGTCCACTCCATTCGCCTTTTCACTCCACTTCCTTTCCGGGTAGCCGTTATTTATCAACCTCTTGACAAGTCTGCTTCTACTTTCCTCACTGACGTTGACTCATTGCTCTCCTTCTTTCTGGATTCCTCTTCCCCCCACTCTTATTCATGGGGATTTTAACATTCATGTCGATAACCCCTCTGATCCTTATGCTTTAAAGTTCCTCTCCCTTACCTCCCCGTTTGACCTCCAGCTTTGTTCCACTGCCCCCACTCACCAGCATGGCCACTTCCTGGACCTGATATTTTTCTCTAGTTGCTCACCCTTGAACTTCTATAGCTCAGTTCTTCCCTTATCTGACCATAACCTTTTAGGCTTTAATCTTCATCACCCGCTGCCTCAGCCTCGTCCTGTCTCCTCCAACCTATTTAGAAATGTTCTTGCTATTGATACCTTGGCTCTCTCTTCTACTATTTCTTCATCTCTTTCTGCCACTATGTCATCCAAGTCTGTTGACGAGGAAGTAACTTCCTATAATGCTGCACTGTCCTCGGCTCTGGATGCTCCTCCGCCCATGCCAAGTCCTGTGAGACGTTCTCCACCCCAGCCCTGGCTTTCATCCACTACCCGCTATCTACATAACTGTGCCCGCTCTGCTGAGCGTGCCTGGCTCAAATCCCACTCCCCTGCAGACTTTCTACACTTCAAATTCATGCTTGTCTCTTTCCAGTCAGCCATTGCTCTTGCCAAACAAGACTACTATGTCCATCTGACTAACTCTCTTGCCTCTAATCCTCGCCGTCTCTTTACTACTCTCAACTCTCTCCTCAAGGTGCCTCCGCCTCTGATCCTTACCTCCCTTTCAGCCCAAACCCTAGCTGACTATTTCCATGACAAAATCCACAAGATCACCCTCCAATTCCCCACAAAGTCAGCGGCTCCCCCTCCCCTCCCCTCCCCCCCATCTCTGCTACCCTCTCTTCCTTTCCTGTGATCTTTGAAGAGGAAACTGCACACCTTCTTTCTTCCTCCAAACTCACCACCTGTTCCTCTGATCCTATCCCCACCTGCCTCCTAAGCCCCATCTCCTCCACCGTTGTCCCTTCCATCTCTCATATTCTCAACCTATCGCTCTCCACCGCAACAGTCCCTGCAGACTTCAGACATGCTGTGGTCACACCTCTCCTCAAGAAACCCTCACTTGATAGCACCTGTCCTTCTAATTATCGACCCATCTCTCTCCTTCCCTTCATTTCTAAATTACTTGAATGTGCGGTTCACCACTGCTGCCTCAACTTCCTCTTTTCTCATGCCCTCCTGGATCCCTTACAGTCTGGCTTTCGACCTTTACACTCTACTGAAACGGCTCTTGCCAAAGTCTCCAGCGACTTGTTACTGGAAAAATCCAAGGGCCTTTACCCTGTCCTCATCCTTCTTGACCTCTCTGCTGCTTTTGACACTGTTAAACATAAGAACATAAGATATGCCATACTGGGTCAGACCAAGGTCCATCAAGCCCAGTATTCTGTTTCCAACAGTGGCCAATCTAGGTCATATGTACCTAGCAGTTTCCCCAAGGGACACAGGTTCCACAATGCTTGTATTGGTTCAAGTATTGATATCCTGGGTCCTTTCTTAATAATGGTTTATGGACCTTTCCTCCAGGAACTTGTCCAAACCTTTTTTAAACCCAGCTACACTAACAGCCTTTACTACATCCTCCGGTAACAAATTCCAGAGTTTGATTACACGTTGAGTGAAAAAATATTTTCTTTTATTAGTCTTAAATAGTTTACCCTGTAGCTTCATTGCATGTCCCCTAGTCTTTCTATATTCTGATAAGGTCAACAATCGATCTACGTTTACCCGTTCCACTCCGTTCATTAATTTATAGACTTCTATCATATCTCCCCTCAGCCGTCTCTTTTCAGGTTAAAGAGCCTTAACCTTTTTAGCCTTTCTTCATAGGAATATCCTTCCATCCCCTTTACCATTTTGGTGGCTCTTCTCTGAACCTTTTCTAAAATCGCTATATCCTTTTTAAGATACGGCGACCAGAATTGCACACAATATTCAAGGTGCGGTCTCACCATGGAACGATACAGAGGCATTATAATATCTTTTGTTTTATTTTCCATTCCTTTCCTTATCATACCTAACATTCTATTTGCTCTCTTGGCCGCTGCTGCACACTGGGCCGAGGGTTTTAACATGGTATCCACAATGACGCCTAAATCTTTTTCCTGGGTGGTGGTTCCTAATGTGGAACCCTGCATCGTGTAACCATAGTTTGGGTTGTTCATCCCTAGGTGCATAACCTTGCACTTGTTCACATTAAATTTCATCTGCCATTTTGATGCCCAGTCTTCCAATTTATCAAGATCCTCTTGCAATTTTCCACAATCCTCTTGGGTTTTTACATCTTTAAATAGTTTTGTGTCATCTGCAAATTTGATAACCTCGTTATTCCACTTTCCAGGTCATTTATGAATATGTCAAAAAGCAGCGGACCCAGCACAGATCCCTGGGGTACACCACTATTCACCTTTCTCCATTGGGAAAATTGGCCATTTAGCCCTACCCTCTGCTTTCTATCTTTTAACCAGTTCCTGATCCACAATAGTACACTGCCTCCTATCCATGACTCTTTAGTTTTGCCAAAAGTCTCTGATGAGGGACCTTGTCAAAGGCTTTCTGAAAGTCCAGATACACAATATCAACCGACTCACCTTTGTCCACCTGATTATTCACTCCTTCAAAAAAACATAACAGATTAGTAAGACAAGATCTTCCTTGTCTAAAGCCATGTTGGCTGTCTCCCATTAGGTCATGACTATCTACATGCTGAGTAATTTTATTCTTTATGATGGTTTCTACTATTTTTTCCGGTACTGATGTCAGGCTCACCGGTCTGTAGTTTCCCGGATCACCCCTGGAACCCTTTTTAAAAATTGGTGTTACATTGGCGATCCTCCAATCTTCAGGTATTAGAGATGATTTTAATGATAGTTCACAGATTACTAATAGCAGGTCTGCAATCTCATATTTCAGTTCTTTCAACACCCTTGGATGTATACCATCCGGCCCAGGTGATTTGCTACTCTTCAGTTTATCTAATAGTTGTAATACATCCTCCCGATGTATCGATATTTCCTTCAATTCTTCTGCACCTTTAAATACCACTTCAGTCATGGGTAACATCCCTACATCTTCCTCAGTAAAGACTGAAGCAAAGAATTCATTCAGTCTCTCTGCTATCGCCTTGTCGCCTCTTAGTGCTCCTTTAACCCCTTTATCATCTAATGGACCAACTGACTCTCTCACAGGTTTTTTGCTACGAATATACTTGAAAAGGTCTTTACTTCGCGTTTTTGCTTCCGCAGCAAGCTTCTTCTCAAATTCTCCCTTTGCCTGCCTTATCAATGCCTTGCATTTGATTTGCCAGTGCTTGTGCTGTTTCCAGGTTTCATCGTTTGGCTCTTTTTTCCATTTCCTGAAAGATGCTTTTTTGGCAACAACAGCCTCTCTGACCTCACCTTTAAACCATGCTGGCAGTTTTTTGGACTTCCTTCCACTTTTCTTAAAGCGTGGAATACAGCTGGTCTGGGCTTCCAAGATAGTATTTTTCAACAGCCAAGCCTGATGTATGTCTTTAACCTTTGCAACTGCTCCTTTTAGTTTTTTCTTAACTGTTTTCCTCATTTTATCATAGTCTCCCTTTCAAAAGTTAAAAGGTAGTACTGTGGATTTCCTTACTATCCCTTCTCCACTAATTAATTCAAAGGCGATCATGCTATGATCACTATTGCCAAGTGGCCCCAACAACCTTATCTCTTGCACTAGATCTGGTGTTCCACTAAGGACTAGGTCTAATATGGCTTCCCCTCTGGTCGGTTCATGAACCAGCTGCTCCAAGAAGCAGTCATTTATTTCATCTAGGAACTTTATCTCCCTAGCATGTCCTGACGTGACACTGACCCAGTCGATACCGGGGTAGTTGAAATCACCCATTATTATTACTGCGCTGTAACTTTTGTTAGCTTCCTTGATTTTTTTGAGTATTTCATCATCCATTTGGTCATTCTGGTCAGGCGCTCGATAGTACACCCCCACTGCCATCGCTTTCCCCCTTTTACATGGAATTTCAATCCATATAGATTCTACAGCAGATTTTGTTTCCTGCAAATCTTTAATCATTTCTGACTCAATGCCCTCTCTAACATAGAGAGCAACCCCTCCACCAATTTGATCAGCTCTATCATTTTGATATAGTTTGTACCCAGGTATCACAGTGTCCCACTGGTTGTCCTCCTTCCACCATGTCTCTGAAATTCCAATCATATCTGACCTTTCATTTAGTGCTGTATATTCTAACTCTCCCATCTTATTTTTTAGACTTCTAGCATTTGCATACAAGCATTTTAGAGAATGTATTTTATTCATATTAATTTGGCTATTGTTAGACATGGGTAATTTAGGATCTTTAAGCTCTGTCTGCTCCATACTTGAGGGCATTTGGGCTACTTTACTCTTTTGTGGAACCTCTCTGCTTTTGGTAGTATCCTTCAAAGATACATTCTTCCGAACCATCTGCTCTTGGGCGACTGTCGGCTTTCCCCTGATATCTAGTTTAAAAGCTGCTCTATCTCCTTTTTAAAGGTTAATGCCAGCAGCCTGGTTCCATCCCGGTTAAGGTGAAGCCCATCCCTTCGGAAGAGCCCCTCCTTGATCACAACCTTCTCCTCGATACCCTGCCTCAGTTTTAGTGGTTCTGTACTATCCTGGTTCTCCTCCTCTCTCTCCCATCGCTCTTTCCGTGTCTGTTCTGGGGACTCCTCCCCTCCTCTGCTACTCCGCTCCCAGTTGATGTACCCCAAGGATCTGTCCTGGGTCTGCTCCTTTTCTCTCTCTATAGCCAGTCCCTTGGTGCGCTTATCTCTTCCCATGCTGATGACTCCCAGATCCACCTCTCTACACCTGAAATCTCTCCGGCAATCCAGACCCGGATCTCTGCCTGCCTTTCTGACATTGCTGCCTGGATGTCTCACCGCCGCTTGAAATTGAACATGGCCAAGACTGAACTTCTCATCCTTCCCCCTAAAACCTCCCCTCCTCTTCCTCCTTTCTCAGTCTCTGTGGATAACTCTGTACTCCTTCCTGTTTCCTCAGCCCGCAATCTGGGGGTTGTCTTTGACTCCTCTCTCTCTTTCTCCACACACATCCATCTGATAGCTAAGACCTGCCGCTTCTTTCTCTATGAAAAACACACCAATTCACTCACTAATAATCTCAATCAAAATGAATTATATAGCATCTAGTCACCGGTCTCAGATAAACGGTATAAATTTGACACTTATATGTGGGTAATGAACTTGTCCCATCGAGTGTCCGTTCACATCAATGACCATGGACTAGTGTGGCTCTAAATTTTCATTTAAGTATTGTATTTTTTATAAGTCTCTTTTGCATTTTCTTAAAAATTTTTAGAATAGATAAATAAACGCCATTCAAACTTATCTCAATTTAGAGTGGCGTTTGAGCAATGCCCCTTTGCAATTGCAAACACAATGGAGACCCCGACGCCTCGATCTTCTAAGCGCTCCGGCGTTTCTCCTTCTGGGTTTGTCAAGGGGAGGAATGCAATGCGTCATTCAGGGACCTTTAAATTTCTCATCTTGCAGTTTCGTCGAGTGTTAACTAAAACAATACAATAATAGCCATAGCGTTACTTTGTTAAAACTCTCAAACTCATAAATTCAACTCTTCATAACAAATCACTACTTTTCATGATGTTATTTATCTAGAACAATTTATCAGGTAGGTGCTTTCTCTCTGATGCAACTGCCCGTGTGATTCTTTCTTTCAAAAAGGACGCTACACATGCGCAATAAAAGAAGTTAAATACTGACTGGGGATTTGAACTTGAGAGCCCTCATTTGCAGGCCAGCCAATCAACGCTGACATTCAAACCATCCGGCTTAACTGTTCCAAGCCGGTGAATCCACCACTGTTCTCGATAAAGAAGCTGTTGATCCTGTGATCTTCCTTGTGAGCCTTGCAATACTGCTTCAATACACCAGCATTGTAAAACTTCAAAAGCATGCCCTAAATCTAAGCAATGTTGTACAATGGGAGCCTCCAGCCGCCGGCATCGCAATCTACTTTGATGTTCTTTTAGACGGATCTTTAAAGCCCGGATCGTTTTGCCTACGTATAAAAAAGAGCAGGGGCAACGAATCACATAAACAACTGATTTAGAGTCACAATCTGTAAAAAATCGCAAGCGATATACAGTGCCTCGATGGATGAACTCCGATGTCTCATACATAATATCGCAAACACTACAGTGGCCGCATTTGGAATGTTTTCCTTCCTTGGCACTTGTAGGGGCCCAATCTAATGGTCTTAGGATGGTAGGAGACAAATATTCCTTGAGACTTCTGTTTCTCTTCCACACACAGCGTAAAGCTTTATCTTGTAATCCCAGTACCACATCCAAAACCGTCTTGTATTTTTTTAAAGTCTTCTGAATTGTTGAACTTAACCGTGAATACATGGTAACTAAATTTATCTTCTGATCTTTCTCTTCTATGTTACAATGACCTTTAGACTCTAACAAAAGATCCCTATTATTATTCAAGGCTCGATTATAGGCTTGACGAACCACACATGGTGGATATCCCCTGTTCAAAAAACTCCGCTTTAAATATTTAGAAGCTTGTTTATATTCCGCTGTTGTAGAACAGTTTCTGCGATAACGCAAGAACTGCGAAATTGGAAGACTATCCTTTAAACCTGGAAGGTGGGCACTCATATAATGCAGAAAAGTATTCTTTTGTGTGGACTTGCGAAACACTGTAGTTTGCCATTCATTAGGAGCACGAACAATCAGCACATCGAGATAGGTAATTTGCATGTTGTGACTTTCAAAAGTAAATTTTATATTCACATCACAGGTATTCAACCAATTTACAAAACTGGGGATGTCCGCCTGAGCCTCCTGCCACAGCATAAAGATGTCATCAATGTACCGATGCCAGGACCGAATATTCGCCTCAAAAGGAGAAGAGGAAACCAAAAAGCGCTTTTCAAAAACACTCATATAGAAGTTGGCGATAGAGGGAGCAACCGTAGCCCCCATCGCCACTCCTGCTATCTGATGGTAAATGCATTTCTCAAATACAAAAAAATTCTCAAACAAGGTGAGCGCTGAAATTTGATGTAAAAATTGACTATGCTCATAAGACAAATCACCTCGATCCGCCAATATTTCTTGAACTATCTCATACGCCGAGCATTGAGGTATGCTCGTGTAGAGAGACTGGACGTCTAGCGTTACCAGAACAATATTCTGTTGTGATGCCCAGGGGTTAAGGTCCTGTAAAATGTTTAAAAAATGGGTCGTGTCTCTTATGAAGGAAGGTATATTTTTCAAAAGCGGTCTCAAAAAAGAGTCCAAAAAAATGGACAACGGTTCCAATAAAGTGCCTCGTGTAGATACTATGGGCCTGCCCGGTGGTTAATGTATATTCTTGTGTATTTTTGGGACCGTGTAGAACGTGGCTAACTGTGGTGACTTAACCAACAGAAACTTAGATTCCTTTATTGAAATGATCTTCTTTTGCAAAGCGTCCTTCACTAACTCTGATATTATATTCTGTAGCCGAGGCGTTGGATCAACTTCCAATAGTTCATAGGTATTACGGTCCTGTAATTGAGCTAATGCTTCTTGAAGGTAATAGTCACGATCTAAGACCACCAGGGCACCCCCTTGTCCGCTGTTTTAAAAACGAGATCAGTTCGAGTTTGTAAAGAATACAACGTTGCCATTTGTTCCTTCGTAAGGTTATATCTATAATGGGGACGCTTTTTAACTATTGTAGTCATCTCCCTCAGGACCAGCTCTTTAAAAACTTGTATTCCTGGATGAAGTGGCGTAGACGGCATCCATTGTGATTTAAAAGGCAGCCTTATACGTCCAGGTGTCTGTTCATCCGGCTGTGTAGGTTCCATCACCGGTTGAATATTCATCGTGGTGGACAATGCAGTCGAGTCAAAAAAATTTTTTAAATGTAATTTTCTAATAAACTTCATGAAATCTACTTGAAATTGGAAAAAATCAAACGTCATCCGGGGAATAAAAGACAAACCTTTATTGAGTAAATCAATTTCAGCTTTCGATAAACCTTGTTTGGAAATGTTGACTACCAATGTATCATTCCTCATTTTTTCTGCTTGTTCCGATCCTGCCGTTTGTTGTTCGTGTCCTCCGTTTTCTTCTGTCTTGTTGATCGGCCTTCCGCTTCTTCCAAAAAAGCCTCCCTCGATGTTCGGCTCGAGCCACGACTCGAATCCGAGCTAATCTCCTCCTCAGTAGTATCACTAAAAACTACTTTTTTCTTCTCAGCCGTTTTCTTTTGTGTTTTTTGTTGTGGATTTTGCCAGGGATACACGTATCCCACCGTGTAATCCATGGCATCCCGCCGCAGTTTTTTAGTTTTTTTCAACATTATCTCTATACGCATGGTTTCCAACTGTTTCTTAGTAGCCGCTTGATGAATCAAGAACTGTTCTTCAGGTTCCGTCGCTTTAAGTGTGGCCAAGGAATCATTCACTTCCTTTTATAGCTTTTCCGTATGTTCTTTCGCAGTACTAACTATCAAGACCATTACGTCTAGAGAGCATTTGTTTAAGATTTTATGCCATTGATGCAAAAATTCAGTATCCATTGCTGGTACTCTTGGTTCTTTATAGACGCGCAAACCGCGAGGAATCTGCTCCCTAGTAATGTATTCCAGTAAAGATGCGCGATGTAATTCGGTTCTTAATAATTGCTTTTGTAGTTTAACTAAGCTGTCCCATTGGGATTCAAAATCACTAAGATTTTCCTCAAATGCAGTTTCAGAGAAAGGTGTTTTTTCCTTAAGGAGTGATGTGATGAAGTCTTGTGGGAAACTCAAAGTTTCCTTCCAATGTTGGAGACCTTCCATAGTGTTGTGTCAAACAAAAAAATCGTGATAGATCTCTTACACGAGTGAATCAAAATAATGAAAAACACACCAACACATCAATTCACCAATTCACTCACTAATAATCTCAATCAAAATGAATTATATAGCATCTAGTCATTCATTTTGATTGAGATTATTAGTGAGTGAATTGGTGTGTTTTTCATTATTTTGATTCACTCGTGTAAGAGATCTATCACGATTTTTTTGTTTGACACAACACTATGGAAGGTCTCCAACATTGGAAGGAAACTTTGAGTTTCCCACAAGACTTCATCACATCACTCCTTAAGGAAAAAACACCTTTCTCTGAAACTGCATTTGAGGAAAATCTTAGTGATTTTGAATCCCAATGGGACAGCTTAGTTAAACTACAAAAGAAATTATTAAGAACCGAATTACATCGCGCATCTTTACTGGAATACATTACTAGGGAGCAGATTCCTCGCGGTTTGCGCGTCTATAAAGAACCAAGAGTACCAGCAATGGATACTGAATTTTTGCATCAATGGCATAAAATCTTAAACAAATGCTCTCTAGACGTAATGGTCTTGATAGTTAGTACTGCGAAAGAACATATGGAAGAGCTATCAAAGGAAGTGAATGATTCCTTGGCCACACTTAAAGCGACGGAACCTGAAGAACAGTTCTTGATTCATCAAGTGGCTACTAAGAAGCAGTTGGAAACCATGCGTACAGAGATAATGTTGAAAAAAACTAAAAAACTGCGGCGGGATGCCATGGATTACACGGTGGGATACGTGTATCCCTGGCAAAATCCACAACGAAAAACACAAAAGAAAACGGCTGAGAAGAAAAAAGTAGTTTTTAGTGATACTACTGAGGAGGAGATTAGCTCGGATTCGAGTCGTGGCTTGAGCCGAACATCAAGGGAGGCTTTTTTGGAAGAAGCGGAAGGCCGATCAACAAGACGGAAGAAAACGGAGGACACGAACAACAAACGGCAGGATCGGAACAAGCAGAAAAAATGAGGAATGATACATTGGTAGTCAACATTTCCAAACAAGGTTTATCGGAAGCTGAAATTGATTTACTCAATAAAGGTTTGTCTTTTATTCCCCGGATGACGTTTGATTTTTTCCAATTTCAAGTAGATTTCATGGAGTTTATTAGAAAATTACATTTAAAAAATTTTTTTGACTCGACTGCATTGTCCACCACGATGAATATTCAACCGGTGATGGAACCTACACAGCCGGTTGAACAGACACCTGGACGTATAAGGCTGCCTTTTAAATCACAATGGATGCCGTCTACACCACTTCATCCAGGAATACAAGTTTTTAAAGAGCTGGTCCTGAGGGAGGTGACTACAATAGTTAAAAAGCGTCCCCATTATAGATATAACCTTACGAAGGAACAAATGGCAACGTTGTATTCTTTACAAACTCGAACTGATCTCGTTTTTAAAACAGCGGACAAGGGGGGTGCCCTGGTGGTCTTAGATCGTGACTATTACCTTCAAGAAGCAATAGCTCAATTACAGGACCGTAATACCTATGAACTATTGGAAGTTGATCCAACGCCTCGGCTACAGAATATAATAGAGTTAGTGAAGGACGCTTTGCAAAAGAAGATCATTTCAATAAAGGAATCTAAGTTTCTGTTGGTTAAGTCACCACAGTTAGCCACGTTCTACACGGTCCCAAAAATACACAAGAATATACATCAACCACCGGGCAGGCCCATAGTATCTACACGAGGCACTTTATTGGAACCGTTGTCCATTTTTTTGGACTCTTTTTTGAGACCGCTTTTGAAAAATATACCTTCCTTTATAAGAGACACGACCCATTTTTTAAACATTTTACAGGACCTTAACCCCTGGGCATCGCAACAGAATATTGTTCTGGTAACGCTAGACGTCCAGTCTCTCTACACGAGCATACCTCAATGCTCGGCGTATGAGATAGTTCAAGAAGTATTGGCGGATCGAGGTGATTTGTCTTATGAGCATAGTCAATTTTTACATCAAATTTCAGCGCTCACCTTGTTTGAGAATTTTTTTGTATTTGAGAAATGCATTTACCATCAGATAGCAGGAGTGGCGATGGGTGCTACGGTTGCTCCCTCTATCGCCAACTTCTATATGAGTGTTTTTGAAAAGCGCTTTTTGGTTTCCTCTTCTCCATTTGAGGCGAATATTCGGTTTTGGCATCGGTACATTGATGACATCTTTATGCTGTGGCAGGGGTCTCAGGCGGACATCCCCAGTTTTGTAAATTGGTTGAATACCTGTGATGTGAATATAAAATTTACTTTTGAAAGTCACAACATGCAAATTACCTATCTCGATGTGCTGATTGTTCGTGCTCCTAATGAATGGCAAACTACAGTGTTTCGCAAGTCCACACAAAAGAATACTTTTCTGCATTATATGAGTGCCCACCCTCCAGGTTTAAAGGATAGTCTTCCAATTTCGCAGTTCTTGCGTTATCGCAGAAACTGTTCTACAACAGCGGAATATAAACAAGCTTCTAAATATTTAAAGCAGAGTTTTTTGAACAGGGGATATCCACCATGTGTGGTTCGTCAAGCCTATAATCGAGCCTTGTATAATAATAGGGATCTTTTGTTAGAGTCTAAAGGTCATTGTAACATAGAAGAGAAAGATCAGAAGATAAATTTAGTTACCATGTATTCACCGTTAAGTTCAACAATTCAGAAGACTTTAAAAAAATACAAGACGGTTTTGGATGTGGTACCGGGATTACAAGATAAAGCTTTACGCTGTGTGTGGAAGAGAAACAGAAGTTTCTGCCCCCGGTGAGAGGCGATCCCGGCAGCACACCTCCAACCCAATCGGGGTTGTGGGAGGCGGAGCACCAGCTCCTTTAAAGAAACCCGCGGCCGGCGGGAAGAATCAGCCATCTTCCTCTGCCCCCGGTGAGAGGCGATCCCGGCAGCACACCTCCAACCCAATCGGGGTTGTGGGAGGCGGAGCACCAGCTCCTTTAAAGAAACCCGCGGCCGGCGGGAAGAATCAGACATCTTCCTCTGCCCCCGGTGAGAGGCGATCCCGGCAGCACACCTCCAACCCAATCGGGGTTGTGGGAGGCGGAGCACCAGCTCCTTTAAAGAAACCCGCGGCCGGCGGGAAGAATCAGACATCTTCCTCTGCCCCCGGTGAGAGGCGATCCCGGCAGCACACCTCCAACCCAATCGGGGTTGTGGGAGGCGGAGCACCAGCTCCTTTAAAGAAACCCGCCGCCAGGCGGACCCGCGCCTGTCGGGCCCGCGCCTGAGGGCCTCGCCAGAGGGCCCTTTGGCGTGGCCCTTAGGCGGCGGCCCCTGAAGGCCCCCCCCCTTACACAACACCTTCTTCTACCAGTCGCTGAAGCTGGGAAGACACCAAAACCCCTCAATTCAGCAGCTGAGCTCTCCCAGGAGGGACTGAGCACCGGCGATCATCCACTCCACCTTCACCGTTTTCCAACCAACGTCCTTGCATCCACTGCTACTATACAACGGCTTGGGGCTAAATAAGAAGCTGCAGGACCTACCGTCCCGAATAAAACCTCCAACGAAACCCAGGAACACGCCGAGAGCTCAAGCAAGCACGATACAAGTAGCTGGAGCTCCCCTCAGGTCGAGCTCGCTTCCACCCTCAACAGACTTCTCACAGCGATCATAGCAAGTATAACATTGCAAAACGATCTGACTATAATGATTCTACTTAACACACATATACTATACTGTTGTCAGTAGCATATCCTATATTGCTGCCAGTAACCAATTCCCATTTCCCTTAATGTAAAAACGTACAACTTTGCATCTGCCTTACTATCATCTTAACTGTACCTTATATATACACTGAGCCTGACCGTACTATATATAGGTTATCAACGGCAGTCTTATACACTGATTGTAGCAGTTGCAGGCAGGATACTGCAACATTGTATTATGGCCCACTGATTGTTACATTATCTCGCATTATCTCACAGTTACTGTCTCAGTCTCTACTGTTTGTTACATTATCTCATTATCTGCTGGCTTGTTATCTGCTGTTTGTTACATTATCTCATTATCTGCTGGCTGCCACAGTACTTCAGTGTTTGCTTGCTGCTGTACTGTTTCATGTCTTGCTTGCTGCCACATTGTTCCAAATAACTACTCATTGTTAGGCAGTAAGCTTAGACCCCATTGGTAGCCTCCACAGTAGTCAGCACCAGACCCTACTATCTATCTATCTATCTACCAAGCAAAGAACAGCTCACATACTATCCATCTCTCCACGAGGCCAACCACAAGATGCATTCACTACTAGCCCTGGCATTTCTACACCTAGCCACCTGGCTCCCCCACACATCCCACGCCTTTCACACAAGCACCAACCACATCCCAATACTCAGCAGTGATGGGAGGAGATGGACGGAGAATCATCAACACTCCCCTAGAGAACCCAAAGAAACACCTTACTCACATCTGCTACACATCCCACTTCAACACATTAAGAAGTCACAATTAGACCGTCAGCAACAACAACATGACCTGAAGTGTGCACTCATCAACGCCAGATCAATACGTACTAAATGGCCGATAATCACCGATCTGGTCACATCCCTTGATCTTGACATCCTCATGATCACAGAGACTTGGCTATCGGAATGTGACAACGCAATCATCAATCAGATGTTACCCGCAGGATTCTCAGTCTATGCATGCCATAGAACCAACCAGAAAGGAGGCGGAACACTCATCCTGGCCAAAACTGCCCTATGCTTCCAGATGTGTAATGCAACCAGCACAGCTAACCTGGACTCCCTTACTATAACAAATGACACATGCACAATCAACCTACTATACCGAGCACCAACACCATCTTCTGAGGATCTCGCAACAATAATTGGCCTTGCCTGCAACTCAAAAAGACCACGATCCCAAAACTGGATTCTAGGTGACTTTAACCTTCCTACGCTACAGGAAGCGCAAGCCACTGCCTTCCTAGAAGCACTACAAGAACTAGGGTACGATCAGCTAGTCAATAGTCCAACTCACATCAAGGGAAACAAACTTGACCTGATCTTTGCTCCACAGAAAGATATGGATACCACCGAACCAATGCTACCAACCATATCTCCTGTGCCATGGTCTGACCATAGCCTACTCAAGTTCCAGATACCTATTAACACCTACAACCAAGACTCCCACAAAACCAACGCTGTCCACGAAACCTCGCTGAAGCACTTCCGCCCCTTTGAGAAAGAAGAGATTCGAGGGAAGATCCTCCCACTTCTCAACAATATACCACACGACCTAGATACGATGGTGTCCACATGGGACGAGAGCCTCAAGACCATCGCATGCATACCACCCACACATAAAACAAAAAAGAAAAGAGAACACGCACCATGGTATACCAAGGACCTCCGAACCTCACTCCAGTGCCTGCGCAAGCTCGAGAGAAGATGGCGTCGGACTCGCTCTACCGAAGCACAAAGTACTTACATCACTCACCTAAAAGCATACCGTGATGAATTAACAAAGAAGCGGAAACAATATCATTCCGACATACTGAAGCGATCGTTAAACAAACCCCACGACCTCTTCAATATAGTAAAATCCCTCATAAAAGAACCTCCCACAGACCAATCACATATGCCACAACCCCAAGCATACTCTAACTACCTACAAACAAAAATAATCCAGACTGGCGCAACCTCAACCAACTATCTACAACCAGGAGTAACCCACGCTGGCGAAACTTCGAGCTCCGCAAACAACACCCTTCAGCATAACTTACCCCAACCATCACCACTAGCCAATTTTGACAAAATATCACGCAGAGAGATTGAAGACACCATCGCTGCAATCAACCCTACTACTGCACCCAACGACCCATGCCCAGCCCTATGGATAAAGGAGTTGCGATGTGACTTAAGCCAATATCTGAGCGAATTAATAAACCAATCCCTCACAACTGGATCATTCCCACAGAGCCTGAAACAAACATCAATCAGACCACTGCTGAAGAATAACAAGATGGACCCAACGAAGGTGGAATCATACAGGCCAATTTCAAGTATCCCCATGCTTGCCAAAGTAATTGAAAAGTTAGTACAGCGCCAAATTCAACAGCATATTGATACTGAAGCCCCACTGGACCCCTCCCAGCATGGGTTCAGAGAAGCACACGGGGTGGAAACCCTCCTCACCACCCTACTTGACAACCTAGTCTCCGGAACAGACAAAATTCACCAGGGATATGCTCTCATCTTCCTCGACATTGCAGCGGCCTTCGATTCTGTGAACCACGAGATCCTCATACAACGCCTCAGCGAAAAAGGAATTCAAGGGACAGCCCTAGAGTGGTGCAAGTCATACTTGACCAATAGATGGCAACATGTAAGGTCTGGCTCCACAACCTCCGAACCATTTTTGCAAAACCAGGGCGTGCCACAGGGTTCTTCTCTATCTGCATTGATGTTTAACATCTACATGCAGCCCATATGTGCCCTAGCACGTTCATTCAAGGTCAACTGTTTAGCCTACGCAGACGATATCCTGCTATACATCCCTTTCAGGACCAACCAACCAGACCTCTTCCCTCTAACAAGCTGTTTTGAGGCAGTAGCAGAATGGCTCAACACACAAAATTTAAGAATCAACTACAGCAAAACAGATGTCCTTTTCATCTCAAGGAACCAGGACTTCACCCCTCCACCCTCCTTAAAAATCGGCGACACAGAACTGAAAACCAAATCAACAATCCGCTACCTTGGCATTACTCTGGACCAACACCTGGATCTGAAAACCCACATAAAAAACACAGTAAAAACAGTATACATGAAAATAAGGACTTTAAAGCATCTCCGACCACTACTAGATTTCAGCGACTATCGATCAATCTATCAAGCATTAATATTACCACATTTTGACTACGCCAACGTAATCCTACACGGTCTCCCCCAATCAACACTAGCACCACTCCAGCTCGCAATGAACACTGCTGCGAGAGTACTAACAGGGGCCTCACGGAGAGAGCACATAACGCCAGTACTGATGAACCTCCATTGGTTACCTGTTCAAGCAAGAATCCTCCACAAAGTCCTAACCTTGACCTTCAAAGCGTTAAACACTTTGACTCCCACAGCTATCAGCGAGATGATACACAAAGTACCACATAACAGAAACAGAAGACCTACGACGCAAAACACCCTCGAGGTCCCAAAGGCAACAACGAAATGCACAAAAATAACAACAAACAGAGCCTTTACAATTTATGCACCTAGAGCATGGAATGCCCTCCCCACCTATATACGAAACATCACCCACCTAACCCAATTCAGGAAAGCATTAAAGCACCACCTGTTCACCACATACTACCCTGAATCCAGCCTCAGTATTCATACATGTTGCCCCTCAGACAATCACGCACCACACCTAAACAATCAGACTCAGTATGAAAAAGGCTAACCCACCGATCCTTCAAAAGTAATAAGATGTAGATAGACCCTGCTTGAAAAAGGTAATAGTGTAAATACAATGTAGATAGTTTCCCCAGTTGTTTCCATGTTGATTTCCCTGTTTATTGTAAAGTTTACAACTCAGAATGCCTGTGTTGTATAGTTGACGTTGAATGTAAACCGCACTGATCTGAAAAGCGCGGTATAGAACTGTTAAATAAATAAATAAGTCTCAAGGAATATTTGTCTCCTACCATCCTAAGACCATTAGATTGGGCCCCTACAAGTGCCAAGGAAGGAAAACATTCCAAATGCGGCCACTGTAGTGTTTGCGATATTATGTATGAGACATCGGAGTTCATCCATCGAGGCACTGTATATCGCTTGCGATTTTTTACAGATTGTGACTCTAAATCAGTTGTTTATGTGATTCGTTGCCCCTGCTCTTTTTTATACGTAGGCAAAACGATCCGGGCTTTAAAGATCCGTCTAAAAGAACATCAAAGTAGATTGCGATGCCGGCAGCTGGAGGCTCCCATTGTACAACATTGCTTAGATTTAGGGCATGCTTTTGAAGTTTTACAATGCTGGTGTATTGAAGCAGTATTGCAAGGCTCACAAGGAAGATCACAGGATCAACAGCTTCTTTATCGAGAACAGTGGTGGATTCACCGGCTTGGAACAGTTAAGCCGGATGGTTTGAATGTCAGCGTTGATTGGCTGGCCTGCAAATGAGGGCTCTCAAGTTCAAATCCCCAGTCAGTATTTAACTTCTTTTATTGCGCATGTGTAGCGTCCTTTTTGAAAGAAAGAATCACACGGGCAGTTGCATCAGAGAGAAAGTACCTACCTGATAAATTGTTCTAGATAAATAACATCATGAAAAGTAGTGATTTGTTATGAAGAGTTGAATTTATGAGTTTGAGAGTTTTAACAAAGTAACGCTATGGCTATTATTGTATTGTTTTAGTTAACACTCGACGAAACTGCAAGATGAGAAATTTAAAGGTCCCTGAATGACGCATTGCATTCCTCCCCTTGACAAACCCAGAAGGAGAAACGCCGGAGCGCTTAGAAGATCGAGGCGTCGGGGTCTCCATTGTGTTTGCAATTGCAAAGGGGCATTGCTCAAACGCCACTCTAAATTGAGATAAGTTTGAATGGCGTTTATTTATCTATTCTAAAAATTTTTAAGAAAATGCAAAAGAGACTTATAAAAAATACAATACTTAAATGAAAATTTAGAGCCACACTAGTCCATGGTCATTGATGTGAACGGACACTCGATGGGACAAGTTCATTACCCACATATAAGTGTCAAATTTATACCGTTTATCTGAGACCGATGACTAGATGCTATATAATTCATTTTGATTGAGATTATTAGTGAGTGAATTGGTGTGTTTTTCATTATTTTGATTCACTCGTGTAAGAGATCTATCACGATTTTTTTGTTTGACACAACGCTTCTTTCTCTATAACATCAGCAAAATCCGCCCCTACCTTTCTGAATACACTACTAAAACACTTGTCCACTCCTTAATCACCTCTCGTCTTGACTACTGTAACTTACTGCTTGCTGGTCTCCCTTTGAATCATCTCTCTCCCCTTCAATCTGTTCAAAACTCTGCTGCGCGGCTAATCTTCCGCCAGCCTCGTCATGCCCATATTACTCCTCAAGTCACTTCATTGGCTTCCTATCCATTTCTGCATCCAATTCAAACTTCTCCTGCTGACCTATAAATGCATTCACTCTGTGGCTCCTCACTGCCTTTCTTCTCTTATCTCTTCTTACAACCCCCATCGGGAACTCTGCTCTTCCAGCAAACTGCTCCTATCTGTGCCCTTCTCTTCTACTGCTAACTCCAGACTTCGCTCCTTTCACCTTGCTGCACCGTACGCCTGGAACAAACTACCTGTGTCTGTACGCCAGGCACCTTCCCTAACCCTCTTCAAATCCAGGTTGAAAGCTCACCTCTTCGCTGCTAACATAGTAACATAGTAGTTGATGGCAGATAAAGACCAGCATGGTCCATCCAGTCTGCCCAGCAAGATGGCAAGAGCAGGTGCACCTGTCGCTCCGCGCAGGCCACCCCTCCCCATATCCTTGTTCAGGGGTAAACCCACCACTCCATGTAGGACACCCCTATTTGTTGAGACGTTATATGGTTCAGAAGTTAGATGGTACCGTTTATTTTGTTTTTATCCTATTGCTGTAAAGGGATCCTCTGTGTTTGTCCCATGCCTTTTTGAATTCCGTCACCGTGTTCACCCCTACCACTTCCATTGGGAGGGCATTCCAAGCATCCACCACCCTTTCAGTGAAAAAATATTTCCTGATATTGCTTTTCAATTTACCCCCTTGCAGCTTCATGTTATGCCCTCTAGTTTTACAGGTTCCCCGTCTTTGGAAGAGGTTTGTTTGTTCATCATTTCTCTTTAAGTATTTAAAGGTCTGAATCATATCTCCCCTGTCCCTCCTTTCCTCCAAAGTGTACATTTTTAGGTCTTCAAGTCTCTTCTCATAAGGCTTCTGACGCAGGCTCCAAATCATTTTGGTCGCCTTCCTCTGAACAGTCTCCAGTCTTTTTACATCCTTTGCAAGATATGGTCTCCAAAACTGAACACAGTATTCCAAGTGAGGCCTCACCAGTGACCTATACAGTGGCATAAGTACCTCTTCTTTTCTGCTGGTAATCCCTCTTTGTATGCAACCCAACATCCTCCTGGCTTTTGCCACCGCCTTGTCGCACTGTTTTGCCACCTTGAGATCATCAGAGATAATCACACCAAGGTTTTTCTCCTGAACCGTGCATACCAACCTTTCGCCCCCTATTGTGTACATTTCTCTTGGATTCCTGCTACCCAAGTGCATGACACTACACATTTTTGCATTAAATCGTAGTTGCCAAGCATTAGACCAGTCTTCCAGCTTTTGTAGATCTTTCTTCATGTTAACCACTCCCTCGAGGGAGTCCACTCTGTTGCAAATTTTCGTGTCGTCTGCAAAAAGACAGACTTTTCCATTCAGTCCTTCAGCAATATCACTCACAAATACATTGAACAGTGCCGGGCCCAGGACCGAACCCTGGGGCACCCCGCTAATCACCTTCCTCTCATCCGAGTGAGCTCCATGTACAATCACCTTCTGTCGTCTGTCAGTCAACCAATTTCTAATCCAGTTTACTATCTTGGGACCCATCCCCAAGCTACTGAGTTTGTTGACAAGCCTCCGATGAGGAACAGTATCAAAGGCTTTGCTGAAATCCAGGTATATGACATCCATCGCATGCCCCTGATCTAGTTCCCTGGTCACCCAGTCAAAGAACTCAATCAGATTTGTTTGGCAAGATCGTCCTTCGGTAAAACCATGTTGCCTCGGGTCTTGCAACTTGTTGGTTTTGAGAAAGTTCACTATTTGCTCTTTCAGGAGCGCCTCCATTACTTTTCCCGCCACTGAGGTAAGGCTCACGGGCCTGTAGTTTGACACTTCTTCCCTGTCACCACTTTTGTATAGAGGTACGACATCAGCCATTCTCCAGTCCTGAGGAACCTCTCCTGTTTCCAAGGATCTGTTAAAGACATCTTTTAACGGTCCTGCTAGAACCTCTCTGAGCTCTTTCTGTATCCTGGGATGTATCCCATCCGGTCCCATGGCTTTGTCCACTTTCAGTTTAGCAAGTTGTTCTAACACCTCTTCTTCTGTGAATGGTGTGGTATCTACTTCATTCCCATTTTTATATTTGGGAGTCACAGCTGGTCCATCTCCAGGATCTTCTTTAGTAAACACAGAGCAGAAGTAATTGTTTAGCAATTTCACTTTTTCAGTGTCACTTTCCATGAGTCCTTCCCCAGCACTTCTGAGTCCTGCAATTCCAACTCTGATCTTTTTCCTTTCCTGAATATACCTGAAGAAATTTTTGTTGCCACCCTTAACATCTTTAGCCATCTTTTCCTCTGCCTTTGATTTTGCTATCCTTATTACTCTTTTAGACTCTTTGAGTTGGATCCTGTATTCATTTCTGTGTTCTTCTGTTTGCAAGCTTTTGAATTTTGCAAAAGTTGTGTTTTTTGCCTTTATATGAGCAGCCACCTCTTTGGAAAACCAAATAGGTTTCCTTCTCCTCTTGCTTTTATTTACTTTTCTTACATATTTATCTGTTGCCCCTTTTATTGCCTCCTTCAGTTTAGCCCATTGCAATTCCACTTCTTTTATCTCCTCCCACCCCGTCATCTCCTCCTTTAAGTACTCTGCCATTTTATTGAAGTCAGTGTATTTGAAGTTTAGGACTTTGAGCTTCCTATGATTGGCCTTTACCATGGCTTTTATTTCAAACCACACCGTGTGATGGTCGCTGTTGCTCACAGGGGCACTCACGCAGACATTCGACACACTATCACCGTTGGTGAGCACTACATCCAGCGTTGAGCTTTCCCTTGTTGGTTCCATCACCATTTGTCTAATGCATCTTGGAGAGCATCCACAATTTTTTTGCTTCTTTCCAGATGTGCAGAAGGAGTAATCAATCCACATCAGGTAGATTAAAGTCGCCCAATATGATTGCTTCCCCCTTTGTTGCTATCTTGGCAATATCTATAATCAGTTCATTGTCTCTCTCTTCAATTTGAGTCGGAGGTCTGTAGACTACAGCAATATGGATGACAGTGCCATCTCCTCTTTCCAACGCAATCTAGAGCGCTTCTTCTTTTCCCCATGTCCCCTGCATTTCAGTAGCTTTAATATTGCTTTTGACATACAAGGCTACTCCTCCTCCTTTTCCATTTTCTCTGTCTCTTCTGAATAGATTATAGCCAGCTATGGCTATATCCCAATCATGTGATTCATTAAACCATGTTTCTGTAATGGCCACAATGTCCAAATCCGTTTCCACCATTAGGGCTTCCAGGTCTGGAATTTTGTTGGCTAAGCTTCGAGCATTTGTGCTCATTGCTTTCCAGCATTTTCCTGGCTTGTGTATACTTTGCATTGATTTTATTCTGCCCACTTCCTCCCACATGTTTTTGATGTGTGGTTTAAAAGTGTGGCTGTTTCTGATGTTCTGCTTTTGTTGGGGGTGGCAGGCAGATGTTGACCTTCCACATCCGTCACCCCCTTTTCCTAGTTTAAATGCATGTCCACATACTGCCTGAATTTTTCACTTAGGACTCTTTTCCCTGTGGCAGAGAGATGTAGTCCATCAGCACAGTATAGTCTCTTGTTGGTCCATCTGTTGTCCCAGTTGCCAATAAATCCGAATCCTTCTTCTTTGCACCAGGTCTAGAGCCATGTATTAAAGCTGTTAATGCGACTTCCGGTGACATGGTGGGCTGAGTAGGACGTCTTCTGCTTAGCTCCGGAGCTCGCGTCCTCCCCCCCCCGGTTAACAATCCTGCTATTTGCCATTAAATCCTACCAGAGTGAGGGGGAGCCGGTACTCCGCCGGGGGCACCGGACCTTGTGCGCCTCGGGCGGATTGCGAGTGTATGGCTGCAAAGACACCCCACCGGGAGCGGCCTCGCGGCAGTGAAGCCAAGATGGCCGACGGGGCTGCTGATGGGCAAGTATCAATGGCGGTGCCGACGATGGTGGCGGAGGTCTCGAAGGCCGTTGTGGAAGCCTTGGAGGGACGCCTGGGTGGTTTAGCTTCACAAATCTCCGCAGTGGCCCAGGCAGTAACAGACTTCACGACCAGGGTGGAACAGCGTGTGGGCTCGCTTGAGGACACGTGCGCGCAGGACGCAGCCCGCATTAAGAAGCTGGAGGAGGCCCTGGCGCGACACGAGGAGAAGCTGGAGGATCTAGAAAATATAAGCCGGCGTAACAATCTTCGCTTTATTGGAATAGCAGAATCGGTGCAGGAGAAGGACCTCAGGCAGTATCTGGAGGCCTGGCTGCCCAACAACTTACCTTTGGAGGCGGAGATGGGTGCCATTGTGTTAGAGAGAGCGCACAGACTGGGGCCTTACAAATCAGGGGATAACCGGTCCAGAGCGGTGATTGCACGCTTTCTCAATGCCTCACAGAAGGAGGGAGTCTTGAGAGCTTCGAGACAGCAGCGCCGTGCAGGGGGTGACGCCTGCAAACTCCTGATTTTCCAAGACTATTCTGCTGGGGTTTCACAGCGGCGCCGTGCATTCAAGGACGTTTGTGGTCGGCTAATAGAGCGGGGCCTGCGCTTCACTATGGCCTATCCAGCGACCCTGCGTGTGGACTGTGAGGGCGGACGACGGACCTTCTTGTCTCCGGAGGCAGCGCTGGCCTATTGTAATGGTCTGGGCTGATCGATGGTGCGACCTTGGAGGACTCATCTATAAATGTTCCTGCTCCCGCCTGGACCTTATACTCTGAGGCTATGTGCCCCCATACTGTTTCTGTCTTTGGTACTGTTGAGGGCTTGTTCCCGGCTACTCTCGGCCAGGGGGGGCCTGCCTCCTCGTCTCTCTTTCCTTTCCTTGTTGTCCGTGATCCCCTCACCTTCCCCTTTTGTTCTTATTTATTTTCTCAGTTCAATTTATTTCTCCCATTTATTTCGATTTCTCATTTTTTTCTTTATTTTTAATTTTTTATAACTTTCCCGTTTTTTTCCCCATCCCCATGGTTTATTGAGTCTTAATGTTGCTTCCCTAATTTCTTTACTATTTGGGTCTTGACATGTTTCTACAAAAGTGGATTACTACTTGCTGCTTATTTCTTTGGTACTTGTTGCCTTTAATCTTGTAATCTGTTACGGGGATACAGTGGGCAGGGGGAGAGGTGGCTATATCCCTCTTTATGTGATGTTTATTTGTTTCCTTGTTTGTTCAGAGGGGTAACCGAGCTGGGTAACGGGCCTGTAATGCTCTCCGTACCTGGGGGGAGCCCCGCAGTTCGGCTCGATGGCGTCTGGCTTGGCGGAGTTGCGGGGTCCCTGCGCCCGGGGGGGGGGAGGCCTCTTGACATGTTGAGGACCCTTGAATCGGGTAGTGGGAGGGGAGGGTGAGGGCCCGTAGAGAGAATCGGGACGGGAGGGGTGGGCGCGGAGGGTCTTGCCTTTCACGGGGGGGGGGGGAGCTCTGCACGTCCAGGAGGTCATGGAGTGGCCAGTCGACGAGGAGGACTGGGGGGTGATGCAGGTTGGGGTTGAGGATGGGGGCAGGGGGGGTTGGATGTCTGGTTTGGACGAGGGGGGTTGTGGGTGGGTGGGAAGGGTGGGGGGAGGGTGGGATTAGAGTAGCAGGTTGGGTAGGGGTGGTATCGGATGTGTCGGATCGGGTGCTGCATGGGGGATGGCTGAGAGAATGTTTGACGGTATGGATTTTGGTAACCTTAGTATGGATGTTGGGGGAGACCCTAGGCTGGGGGGGTCTTCGCCTTTCGGTGCATAGGTTCTGTATCTCAGGGTGGCTTTTTTGCATATTAGGCAATGAATGCTGTGGTTAAGATTGCATCCTGGAATGTGTGCGGCCTTGGATCCCCTATTAAGCGCTATAAGGTGCTACAGCTACTGAAACGTAAAGGGATAGGGGTGGCCATGCTACAGGAAACGCATCAATCTGGGGTTGAGCATGGAAAGTTATGCAAAGGCCATGTCAACAAGGTTTATGGATCCCCAGCCCTGGGGAAGAAGCGGGGGGTGGCTATCTTAATTACTAGCTCTGTAAATTGGGTGGAGGAGCGGGTGGATGTTGATTCTGAAGGCCGATACGTCTGTGTGTGGGGGATGCTGGCTGGGTTGAAAGTGGTTTTGTGCTCGATCTATGCCCCCAATGTTTATGAAGCTCGGTTCTTTCAGGCGCTTGCTAAGGTCCTGGCGGGGACCACCGGGTATCAGGTTATCCTTGGGGGAGACTTTAATGAAGTTTTAGACGCCCATTTGGATCGCACCGGGCTGGCTGGTGGTCGGAGTCCGCGCACCCGGCGACGCCTCTGGGGCTTGTGTGAGGGGCATCAGCTTCTGGATATTTGGCGGGTCTTGCATCCCGGTGATCGGGAGTATACCCATCAGTCTAGAGCACATGGCTCATGGTCCCGAATTGATTATTTCTTGATCTCAGAGTCCCTCTTTGGCTGGACTCAGTGTGCTGAGGTGGGCCCTTCTGTGCTTTCCGATCATGCCATGGTGACTTTAGAACTGCGTGGTGGTGACCCGGACCGGGGCCGGCTTTGGCGTTACCCTCTGGAGCTGGGGGGAGACGTGCAGTTTGAGCATTATCTCCGGGACCGATGGAAGGACTATGTGACCCTTAATGATCAGCCAGGTCTTTCTCCTGCTCTTTTTTGGGAAGCAGGTAAAGCTGTTTTATGCGGTGATATTATCAGCTATACTAGTTCGCGGCGTAGGCGATTGAATCAGCAGATCCTTCGCTTGGAAAGGGACTTGGGGAAGGCGCGGAGATTGGCGGCGGGATGTCCGAATGAGGCAAATCGTCGTAACCTGCGGGTGCTTCAGACGGAGTTAGAGATGCTTCTCCATAGACGGGCGCAAAAATCTATGATGTATTACACAGGTACACTACCAAAAAACTGCCTCCAGTTTTGCAACTGATTCCTATAGATTTTGGGGTGCTGAATCCAGGAAAAATAGCCAAAATGTTCCATCACGTCACGTTTTCTTGCAAAATTAGATTTCTTACCCATATAAGGAATGTTCACATAATTTCTTTTAGCCGACTGCAGTTTATTTTCTTGGCCCAAAATAGAGGTTGTAATGGTTAACTAACTAGAAACACTCCCTCATGATATTTTAGAGTGTTTTGTATTCATTTTATACATTAACAGGACAATTGGGAGGCGGGGGGACTAAATCCAGTACTCGCGCTGGCGCATGTTCTTTCCTGTTCGCCTCGTTCGCTCGCTCAAACACGGTGGTTGCGACATGAACGTTCCTGTCAAATTTCAGTTTCTTGCAAGTTCATTATTACCTTTTGTTTGCTCAGTCGTAATCCAGCTTTATTCCGAAGTGGTTCACTACAGTTGTAGTTTGCAGTGCTGTGTATTTGTGATGGCTCACAGAGCCAGAGGTAGCGTCAACTCTCCGGACAGTTTTTGTTTTATTTGTGGGGAATATACCGTGAAAAAGCGGCAGAGGAACATTTCTGCATTTATTAAAAAGTATATTTCGCCTATTTCAGTTTGAAGTTAGGCGATCAAGACAAACCGTGGGCTCCTCACAAAGTGTGCAAGACATGTGAGGAAGATCTACGCTTATGGATGAAAGGTAAAAAACAAGCATTTCGTTTCGGAATACCTATGATGTGGCGTGAACAAAGAGACCACAGCAGTGACTGCTATTTTTGCTGTTGCATTGTGAAGGGATACAACTTAAAAAATAAGAACGTAATAAGTTACCCCAACCTTCCCTCAGCAATTAGGCCTATGCCTCATAGCAACGAAGTACCTGTGCCTGAACCACCAAAATCTTTGGATCATATTTGTGTGGACGGTTCTGATCATGATGAGACTCATCAGATGGCTTTTCCCGATGAGTCCAGTACTTCCGAGTTTGAAACTGAACCAGATCCGAAACCTGAACTTTTCTCTCAAGCTCAATTGAATGATTTAGTCTGGGATTTAGGACTCCCAAAAGATGCTGCCCAACTGCTAGGTTCTCGGCTTAAACAGAAAAATCTATTGTCACCAGGAACAACTTTTTATTGGTACCGCAACCGCGAGACACAATTTTTGAAGTATTTCAGCAAAGAGGAAGATTTGGTATTTTGCAACGATATATACGGAGTGATGGAAAAGTTTAAACTCAAGTATGATCCTGCTGAATGGCGGCTGTTCATTGATTCGTCAAAAGACAGCATAAAAGGTGTTCTTCTTCATAATGGCAACACATTCGCTTCAGTTCCTATTGCTCACTCTGTTATTCTCCAAGAAAAATACGAGAATTTGGCCCTGATTCTTCAGAAGATTCGTTATGATGAGCATAAGTGGATGATTTGTGGAGACTTTAAAATTCTAAGAAACCACAAAACCGAGCAGTAGTGGAAGTCACAGGCACTTTATTAATTAAACGAACCCCAACGGAGTTTCGAGGGATCCCAGTGGGGGCAACTGAAGTCCGGGTCGCGGCTTTCGCAGATGACCTGCTTGTTCATTTGGGGAACCCTCAGGAGGGACTCCCCCATTTGCTCCAACTGATTAAAGAATATGGGATGTACTCCAGGTTTCGCCTAAATCTAGATAAGTCTGAAGCTATGCTGGTAGGTCTCGCGGCCCAACGAGGCTGGATCGGGGACTTCCCGTTGAAGTGGGCGGATGGTCACTTCAAATATCTAGGCATCTATTTGCCTGCGAAAGTGCGGGACCTTTATCGTCTTAATGTCTCCAAGTTAGTGGATGCCGTTACAATCTCTGTAGACAAATGGCGGGATCTGCCACTTTCTTTGGGGGGTCGGGTGGCTTTATACAAGATGGTACTGTTCCCCAAGATTCTCTACATGTTACAGACTCTCCCGTTGATCCTGAAGAGGGCAGACCTTCGGAAGTTGCAGGCCCCTCTGACGCGTTTTCTTTGGAAGGGACGGAAACCTAGGGTCCGCTTAGCAGTTCTGCAGCAGCCTAGTTCTCTGGGAGGCATTGGTATCCCGGACATTCGGAAATATAATATAGCCTGCTTATTGCGGGTCGGGAGAGACTGGCTCTGGGATTTGGAGGACTGCTCGCCATCGGCGCTTTTGCGGGAGGCCGTTAAGCCTTTTCACCCGCGCTATCTTCTTCATGCGCCGGTGCCGGGGGTTAACCGTGAACTTCGTGAGGTAGTTTTAGACTCGGTACGGCAGGCCTGGCGTTATTTTTGTGCGGGGCGCCGACTTATGTCACGTTATTCCCCTTATCTCCCCATACGAGGTAATGCTGATTTCTTACCCGGCCTGGGAGGGCCGGTATTTGAAAGGTGGGCACAGATGGGGATAGAGAATTTGGAGCAGATACTAACGCCTGAGGGTGCGGTGAAAGACTTCCAAGTGTTGGGGCGGCACTACCCGTTGGGGGTGTGGGATGTTTTCCCTTTATGCAGCTTCGCAGTTATCTTAGGGGCGTACCCCGTGGGGCCTTGAAGGGGGAGGTTAGTTCTGCCTTGGAGGGGGCACTCAGGGGTTCGGATCAAGGGGTACGTGTCTCGGGGCTTCACCAAATGCTTTGGGAGTCCGTGGAGTCACTCGCGGTGCAGGAGCTGGCGGATGCTTGGACTGAGGATTTGGGGGAGGTGATATCCCCGGATGGGCTGCTGCACGGTCTGGCAGCTATCCCCACGTTGAGTGTGCTGGTTCTTCATAGGCATGCTCAGTTTAAAATATTACGCCGTTTACATTTTGCGCCTCACCGGGCTTGGAGGGCGGGTCTGGCCCCCACCTCCTGCTGTCCTCGATGTAATGAGTCCCGGGCTACATTGGGGCATATGTTCTGGTCGTGCTCCCAGGTTCAGGCCTTTTGGGGGAAGGTGACGGCATATTTGGTCCAATGTGTACAGATACCCTTGCCCCTGCATGCTGGTAACGTGGTGTTGGACATGTGGGATGATGAGTGGTTGGCGGATCTGGGCTCCGTGACGATCCGTTGGATCCATTTGATGCTGATGCTGGCGCGCATGACGGTACTACAGCGATGGTTGGATGCATCCGGGCCCGTGTACGGCATCTGGAGAGTGAAGCTTCATGAGATGTTACTCATGGCCCGATTGTACGCAGCTGGGCACCCACGGCGTTGGCAGCGGTTTTTGGAGGGTTGGGGTCCTCATTTGTCCTTTTTGCCTTCCCGAGTTCGGCGTAGGGTTCTGGGAGGTACTTAGATCATAGAGTGGTTCCTTTTTTTTTGGGAGGACCTCCTTTGACGCACCCACTTGATGACTGAGGGACGATTGTTCCGATACGGGGTAAAGGGGAGGGGGTGGGGAGGAATGGGGGGAGGGGAGGGAAGGGGTGTTGGGGGGGGGGACAAAGTATGACTGTTGGGCGTGAGCGAGTGAGTGTGGTGTTGTTGTTTGTTGGCTCTGACTTAAGGCTGGGCCTGGGAGAAGAGTACACCCTGGGTCCGTCTGCGAGGATTAGCACACCATGCAAGGGCCTGGGGGGGGAGGTGGGTGGATGTGGGGGAGTGGCAGTGCTGAGGGGAGGTATATTACATCCTACTGTACCTGCTGATGGTGAGCCTGTGATGGGGCTGCTGGGGGTGGTCCTGGGGTGGGGGGTTTGATCACTGCATATGCTCCTTGGTTGCTCCCCGGCGGCCTAGATGGGATGGCTGGAAGGGGGGGCTGTCTCTATACGTGTTTTTGCTTCCTCTGGGGCCTGCTCCTCTCTACTGATGCAATGCTTTGCCCTACCTGCCCATGTTATATTGGGTGTGGGCTGTTTACACGCTCCCCCCGAGTGGTATGTTAGCTGTGTTGCTTTAATCACTGTATGTGATGTGTTATACAGTTTTGCTCTGTAATTGCCTGCCTGTTTATCTTGGTTATGGCTGTTGGAAATTGAATAAAAAGTTTGAACATAAAGCTGTTAATGCGATGCAGTCTTTTTGTCCCTTTACCAAGAACAGGTAGAACCTCTGAGAATGCAACAGTGTTAACAACGTGCTTGAGTTTCTCCCCCAGAGATTGGAAGTCCTTTTGGGCTGTAGAGGCACTGTTCCTAGCCAGGTCGTTTGTGCCTAGGTGAATAATAACATCAGGTTTGGAGTGTTCACTTTTTGCACTAAGTAATTCAACAACTTGGTTTGTATTCCTGCTGGCTGAAGAGCCTGGTAGGCAAATGACTATCTTCTCTCCTTTGAACTGTGTTCCCAAGTTGGTGCCTCTGATGATGGAATCTCCAAGTAGTAGTAGTTTTCTGTCTGGTGAGGTTTTCTTCATATTTAGTGCTTTAGCAGGGGATTGGGCATTGTCTGACTCATTTAAAGGCCCTTCAGTTTCTTTGAATTGGGCATCCTCATTAGCCAAGGCAGAGAAGGCATTGTGCAGGGATATCCCTTGATGCTGCTTTTGGATCTTGACTCTCCTGATCTCCTTTTCCTTCCCTTGTTTTATCCCTGCCTACACCTTCCGTGTTTGTCTTGACTAGATTATAAGCTCTGATGAGCAGGGACTGTCTCTTATTTGTCTGTACAGCGCTGCATATGACTTGTAGCGCTATACAAATGCTCAGTAGTAGTAGTAGTATTGACACCAGTCAGCACTTGGAGGAGGCTTGGCATTACTTTGACTTCCTCGCGAATTGGAATGGGAAACCGAGGCAGAATAGATAGTCGGACCATCAGGCCCAGGATCTCCCATCCGGCCCCCTCCAGATTGGCAGAAGTCACCCCCGGGAGAAATGTCCTTCCAAGATTTTATTTGGGACCTGGCCAAAGCATCCCCTTTTCTTTGGCATAGGAAGATGAACCGTTCTCACGATCGTGGTGACTTATCTATTGCTGTTTCTTTAGATCTTTCCGCTGCCTTCGATGTCATTGATCACCGCACCCTTCTCACTCATTTGTCCGATTCTGGTATCCACGGCACTGTACTACACTGGTTTCATTCTTTTCTCTCTCATCGTTCCTTCTCAGTTCGCTCTGGTGTCTCTACTTCTGCTCCTTTCTCTTTGCACTGTGGTGTCCCGCAGGGTTCCATCCTTGCCCCCCTACTTTTCAATATTTTTCTTGCTCCTCTAGCCCTTCTCATCCAGCAATCCGGTGTTTCTTTCTATTTTTATGCTGATGACATTCTCCTCGTCCATCACACTAGTTCTGCTTTCCCTGACCTTTCTACACTCAATACCTGTCTATCCCGTGTCGCCTCTTGGTTTTCCGAAAATTTTCTTTGTGTTAACCCTTCTAAATCCTCTGCTATTTGGTTCTCTTTCTCTTCTCCTTCGCCCAGCTTAGCCCCTGTGATGTCCTCCCTCCCTATTCCCGTCGTCTCCTCCCTCCGCTATCTGGGTGTTACCCTCGACTCTTCCCTTTCCTTTCCTTTCATCCTCATATCTCCTTCCTCGTCCGTACTTGTCACTTTCACCTGCGCCGTATTCATTCTCTTCGGCCTTTTCTTTCCTCTCAATCCCTCACCACTCTAGTTCTTTCCCTTGTAACTTCCCGTCTGGACTACTGTAACTCCATCCTTGCTGGCCTCCCTTCCTGTCAACTCCGTTGCCTTCAGCTCCTCCAAAACACTGCCGCCCGTCTCCTCACCTTTTCTTCCCCTTCTGATCACATTACACCCTGTCTCTTCTCCCTTCACTGGCTCCCCATTAAATTTCGGCTCATCTATAAATATCTCATCATCACTCACAGGGTTCTCTATACTAGCACTCCTCGGTATCTCTCTGATCTTATCTTTCATCAACCTGCCCCCCGTCTCCTCCATTCATCTCATACCAATCGCCTCTTCCTTCCTTCCCCATCTCAGGCCCACCTTGAACTTACTCGTCATTCCGCCTTTTTCTTCTTAGCCCCCACCCTCTGGAATTCTCTTCCTCACACCCTTCGTACTGAGCCCTCCTTCCCTCAATTTAAAGCTCTCCTCAAAACTCACCTTTTCTCTCAAGCATTTGATCTTTCAGCTTCCCCCGAACTATAACCATCATGCAACACTCCTCCCCGCCATGTCCCACTCGACTGCTACCCCCCCACCCTTCCTTTCCCCTTGCGTTTCTGTGTCTAGCTCTCCAGTCTCTGTCCTTTTTTTTCTTTCTATCTCTCACTCATTCTTTCCTATTATCTAATGGCGTTCTTTTCTCTCTTTAATTTTCTGTGGCTGCCTTTTATTGTACACCGCCCTGATACTCCGGTCTTGGGCGGTATATCAAGCCTGAATAAATGTAAATGTAAAGGGCGGAGGAATTGAAACTCCTCCAATACTCCTCAGCCCCTCTTGAGGCAGTGATGGTTCCCCTCCACCATGTTATGCAGCAGCTGCTTCTGCAGCTGTGGAAGACGCTGCTCATGCTCCTGGCCATCAACCGCTGGCTCGTTTCCCTGTACTGGGTCAAGAAGACATATTCATATTCATTTATTTGATTGACCGCCCTTCATTAATAGGCAGAGCGGTTCACAATAAAAAGTATAAGCAGAGTGGCACAGGCCGGAAAATGGAAAGGAAGTTACAATTGATGTAGAGAAAGAGATAGAGACACGAGTAGGTAGGGCAGAGGGAGGGACGGAGGGTCAGGGCTAGGGAGGGGGTTGGTCGAAAGCGAGGGAGAACAGGTAAGTTTTAAGGGAGCGTTTGAAGGTAGGGTAGTGGGGTTCGAGCCGGAGGGGTGGGGGGGGAGAGAGAGTTCCATAGTGCAGGGCCAGTAAAGAAGAAGGCTGATGAACGTGTGGACTGAAGGTGTGCGTGTGAGGGGGGTGGTAGAGCAAGTCGGTTAAGGTGGAAGGAGCGAGGGGTGTGCCGAGGAGTGTGGAAATGGAGCAGGTCAGCCAGATATTGAGGGGTAGAAGTATGTAGCGCCTTGTGAGCTAATGTGAGGAGTTTGAATTGAATACGGAAGGAGACAGGGAGCCAGTGGAGTCGGAGAAGAAGAGGGGTGACGTGGTCTCTAACAGAAGAGTGGGTGACAAGACGGGCGGCGGTGTTTTGGATGCGTTGTAATCGTGAGAGCTGCAGTTTGGAGATACCAGAGAGGATAGAGTTGGAGAAGTCAACACGAGAGATAACAAGGGTGAGTAGCAGAGTAGTTAAAGCAGAGGAAAAAAGGAAGGGGCGAATAGCACGAATCTGACGAAGGTGAAAGAAAGAGAGTTTGGAAACGTGGGAAACATGTGCTGAGAAAGAGAGATTTATTTATTTATTTATTTATTTATATTTCTTATATACCGCGCTATTATAATCAGTGCGGTTTACATTTGAAACAGAACATACAAGAATGTAAGCAAGTTACATCAAGTTTTTTACATTGAACAGGGAATGTAAAACATGGAGTAAAAACGAGGGAGGAACTATGTACATATTATAAACAAATATAATGCTCTTACGGTAAATAAAAATATGACCTTTGTCTAGAGGGTTGGCTAGATGGTCGAGGAGATCAGTGGGAGAGATAGTGGTTAGCCATTATCTACAGGAAGATGATCTGAGGGACGGGTTAGGCAGGGAGGTGAGGTGGGGGCATTGTAAATGTCGGGAATGCTGTCAGGGTAATATTGTAGGAACAGGTGATGTTTGAGGGCTTTACGGAATAGTGCCAAATTTGGGATGGCCCGGATTTCTGCTGGGAGGGCGTTCCATGCCATAGGTGCAGCAATGGAGAAGGCTCTACTTGCTGTTGATTTCTTACATTTTACCAACACTTTTGGGACTTCAAGTTTATTCAACGAAGTAGATCTCCTAGTTCTATTATCTGGTGTGCTGTTGAGGAGATCACTGATGGGTGTATGAGTAAGATTCTTACATGACTTGAACGTCATGACAAGAACCTTGAATTGGACTCTGGCCCGTAGCGGGAGCCAGTGTAGGTTCTTTAGAACTGGCGTTATGTGGTCAGACCTTGAAAGCCCGGACAGTGCCCTTGCAGCTGAGTTCATGGCAAGGCGTAACGGGTTAAGAGTCGATTGTGGGAGTCCCAGTAGGATAATGTTGGCGAAGTCAAGGTGTGGGATGACTAAGGCTTGGAAAATTGAGCGGTAGTCAGGGAAGTCAAGCAGTGGGCAGAGATGGCGTAGTGATCGGATCTTGTGATAGATTGCTTTAGCTGTGTTTGTAACATGTGCTGACATGTCAAGTCGCTGGTCGAGGGTGATGCCCAGGTAGCGAATTGTAGCTTTGGACTTTAGTTCAATGTTATTGACTAGAAGAGAGGGAGGTGGCGTGAACTTCTGGTTCCGTGAGATGAATAGTACATCTGTTTTGCTATGGTTAATGCGGAGATTTTGAGAGAGGAGCCAATCTGCTACAGCTTCAAAACATCTTATAATTGGATTGAAATCTGGTTGATCGATTTTAAATTGAAGGTACATTAAGATGTCGTCTGCATATGCAAGGCATTGGACATTGAAGGAGCGGATTAAGGCGCAAATGGGCTGCATGTATATATTAAACATTAATGCCGAGAGGGAGGAACCCTGGGGTACACCTTGCTTTAGTGAGAATGGTTCGGAGGTTTTGGAACCTGCTCTGACTTGTTGTGATCTGTTACATAAATAGGATTCGCACCATGCTAGCGCTGAGCCTTGCAGACCTTTATCTTTGAGGCGATCTAGAAGTGTTTCGTGGTTCACTGAATCAAATGCAGCTGCTATGTCTAAAAAAATGAGGACGAATCCATGGTTGGTATTGTCAGTTCCTGTGATTAGGTTGTTGAAGAGGGTTGTGAGGATGGTGTCCACTCCGTGAGCTTCCCTGAAGCCGTGTTGGGATGGGTCCAGTGGTGCGACTGTATCAACATGGTGTTGGATTTGCCGTTGGACTACCTTCTCCATGATTTTGGCAAGCAGTGGGATGCTCGAGATTGGCCGGAATGACTCAACTTTAGATGGATCAAGTTTACTATTCTTTAGCAGAGGGCGGATTGAAGTGTTTTTTAAGCTTTGAGGGAAGGATCCTGTTATGAATGTTTGATTCAAAATTTGCATATAAATGGACTGAGGTCATGGCGCAATTCTTTAATCCAACTAGCAGGACAGGGATCATTGGGGGCAGTGGTGAGGTTGATAGATGTGATGATATCTGCAATTTCTTTGTTGGATACCTTGGAGAATGATAGTAATGGGGTTGGTTGTGGAAGTCCGTGGGAGGTATGAAATATGGATGTATTCATGTTGTCCTTGGTTTGTATCATCTTAGATTGAAGGTAGGTAGAATAGTCTTGCGGCTGGGGCAAGGTTGTTTGGGCTAGTGCTGGATCGCCAGTTAGTGACTTCACTATGTTAAATAGGTCATGAGGTTTGTTAAGTGATCGCTTTAGTAGTTCTGAGTAATACAACTTTCTTTTTTCCATGGTTTTTCTTCGGTGGTCTTGCAGGTGTGTGGAGTATGCACCAAGTGCCTCAGGAGTCTGATTGTGGCGCCACTGTCTTTCTAGTTTACGTAGCTGGATGAGCGATGTTCGTAGATCCAGAGAGTACCATGGTGCGTGATCGCGATTCGCTTGGTTTTTGTTGACGGATGATAGGCAGGAGGCAGCTCTGAGGGTGTCGTCCCAATTGGAAACCAATTCATCTGGATCAAGAGAATTGTTGGTGAGTAGAGGTAGGATCTTCTCGAGAGCTGTATCCTTAACAAGTGGTCGAAAGCGTGTTGTCACGGTTCTAGTGGGAGCGTGTGTTTTGGTGCTGGAAATGCCAAGATTGTTGGTGGGTATGTGAAATAGGAGTAAATGATGGTCGGACCAGGGTACCGGAGTTATGGAGAGTAACAAACTCTGGGAGGTGTTGATAGCGGTCTGTGGTATGAAGATCAAGTCAAGTATGCCACCTTTGTTATGAGTAGGGGAGTTGATAAGTTGCGTGTAGCCCAGCTCATTCATTGCGTCGAGGAATGCTGTCGAATGTGTATCATGTAGGGATGGCAGGTTGAAATCTCCCATCAGGACATTTAGGGTGCGTGGGTTAGCGGAGTTGCAAGCTAAGTCGATTATTGACGGGAGGTCATCTGGTGATGCAGTTGGTGCTCGGTATAAAAGATTTATTGAACAGTGTTCATTCGATATGGATATTATATCCAGGTAGGTTGAGCTGATAGAATTCTTTATAGTAAATTGAAGGTCGGATTTGGCAAAAATGAGTGTTCCACCTCCTCTCTGGTGGGACCTATGGCAGGCAAAGGTTGAATAACCAGGTGGTAACATCAGGTTGATTAGAGCATTATCATGATCGGATAACCAAGATTCTGTTATCATTAGAATATCGAGATCATGTAGAGTTATAAGGTCATTGACAGCTGGCCATTTTGAGCGTGTTGATCTGGAATTGATAAGTGCACATTTTAGTAGCTGTTGGTAATTACATTTCTCAGTTTGGATCCTTTTAAAATCTTGTAAGGGGATGTGTAGAAGGTGGGGATGAAGGGCACTGGCTTTTGTTGAATGTTGACGAGGATTCTCAGACCATCTTCTGCTATAGTTAAAGAGGATTGGGATATGCTTGATATCAGGATTGAGGGCCAGTAACAGGTTGGGGGCCCAAGCGGTGAGGAGGAAGAGGAATAAGGATAAGGAAGAGGGCATTTTGGATGTTCAAAGTGGGGCAGCTACTTTGGGTGTAGGATTGGAGCTTGATAGCAAGGTACAATTTAAAGCAGTAGCAGCTAGAATATAACAAAGTGTAACAAAGTAACAGTACATGTAACAGAACCGTGTCAGTGCTGTGGTAAACTAGGTTAGTTACAAGTTGGGGTGGTAGTAGCAGTTGGAAAGTAACAATGAGACAGTAATGTATCCACTGTGTCAGTACTGTGGCACGATTATAATAGGTTAAGAGGTACAGGTATAAGAGCGAGGGCTAATCACAACAAGATATCTAAAGAATACATCTGCAGTTTCAAGTAAGGCAGTTTAGCATTGGAAAGGGGTAAGATAAATGGTAAAATGTTCGGCTTTTTACAGTCCCTGTAGGTGTCAGCTATGGAATGAGGAATTTACCTCATCGACTGGTGGTGTCCTTCTTTACACGGTGAGGTGCCACAGAGAGTCGGTGGACGATTAAACTGGAAGAACGTGTTGGAGAGGAGAGCTGGTTCGCTGGAACAGTGCGGTGGGGGAATCAAGGGGGCCACTGCCTAAGGGCCACGCCAAGATGTGAGTCGAAGAGGACCCCGAGATAGCGAAAAGTAGTAACCAGCGGGACAGGTGCATTAGAGAAAGATGGGGCCAGAGAGGGGGGCTGGTGACCGTGAGAGAACCATATGGCAATGGTTTTCGAGAGGTTAAGATGCAAACAGTTTTGTATTAACCAGTCAGAGACAGCAGCTAGGCAGGCGTTCAGTGAAGCTAGGTCAGGGGAGACAGGGGAGGTGTGGTGGAGGAGGAGAATGTCGTCGGCATAGTAAAAGGCTGTAATCCCAAACTGTTGGATAAGCAATGTGAGAGGAGTGAGAAAGATGTTGAAAAGAAGAGGAGCTAACACAGAACCTTGAGGAACCCCGCAGACTAGGGAAAAGGAGTCGGAGGGGGAGTGGGATGAGGATGAGGGGAGAACAGCAGCAGAGCGAGAATAGAGGAAAGAGTGAAACCAACGCAAGACAGTACTACGAAGGCCGATATCATGCAAGCGGGAGAGGAGGAGGGAGTGGTCAACTAGGTCGAAGGCAGCGGAAAGATCAAGTGCTACCGCCACTGAGATGTCACCCCGGTCGTGAGCAGTATGCAGGGAGTTGGTGAAAGCTAGAAGAACAGTCTCGACGCTGTGCCCAGAGCGGAAGCCAGATTGACGAGGGTGAAGGAGATTGGTGGAGTCCAGATGGTGGGTAAGTTGTACAAAGACAATTTTCTCAAGTAATTTAGAGAGGAAAGGAAGATTAGAAACTGGACGATAGTTATTGGGATCAAGAGGGTCTAGAGTAGATTTCTTAAGTAATGGACGGATGAGGGCGTGTTTCCAGGGGGTGGGAAAAGATCCAGAGGAAAGACTCCGGGATTCAAGAAACCTCAATTACCCTACAATTGCATTGTAGTCGAATCTGCCCTGAAGCAGACAAAGAGTGCTAAGACACATTCCTTGGTGCCGCCCACGCGGGATACGGAGACCCTGGACTCCCTTGGGAGAAGGTGCTTCCAAGGTTCCATGCTGATAACGCAGATCCTAGCCTACCAAACATACATGGTGTCACAAATAGGGCAAGCACACTTGTAAGGAGCCAGAAACAAACCACAAATAGCAAAGCTGAATTCGGAAAGCTTGTGGCAGGGATGCCTCTCAAACCTCCAGAATGGGTGTTGCTGACCATGGATGCCAGCCTTACCAGCTGGGGCAAACATTGCATGTTTCAGGTTGTTCAGGGCCAGTGGACTTTGGAGGAGAGCCACTGGTCGCTCAATCGCTTGGAGACTTGTGCGGTGCATCTGGCATTGGAGAGATTCCTACCACTGTTGAGTCGTGGGTGCTGTCGGAGAATTTCACAATGGTAGCGGTGGAGGCAAAGTCCCACTGGCTGGCACGCTCAGCAGCCCATGTTGCTAGGAAGGACAATGTCCAAGCAGATTATCCGAGTCAGAATTCCCTGGACCCCCAGTGAGTGTGTGCTGTCGGAGCCGGCCTTTCAGTAGATTGTGGTTCACTGGGGTCAGCCGCTGATGGATTTGATGCCATCCTTGATGAATGCCAAGGTCGGGCGCTTCTTCAGCCATCACAGGACCTATAAATCTGAAGTCTTGGTTGAACCGTGGCCAAGGACAGACCTGCTTTATGTGTTTCCTCCGTGGCTTCTGATAGATCGGGTCCTGCGGCAGATAGAGGCTCATCAGGAGAGAGTTGTGCTGATTGCACTGGAATTGTCTCGATGCCCTTGGTATGCAGACCTCGTACGGTTCCTGATTGCGGAGCCATTCTGGTTGCTGGCAGATTTGGACCTGCTCACCGAGTGTCCGGTGCAGACGCGGCTCAGTTCTCATTTATGGCTTGCCTCTTGACAGGGCTCAGCTGAGGCATAGAGGTTACTCACCTCAGATCATTGATACCTTACTATAGTCCCACAGGAGGTTGATGTCCTTGGCTTATGTATGGATTTGGCGCATATTTGAAGCTTGGTGTGAGGAGCGTGGTGTTTGCCTCCTTGGGGCCTTGCTCCCTGAAATTCTGGCATTTCTACAGGTGGGGCTGAAGAAGAGCCTGACTCTGACCTCTTTGGGGATCCAGGTGGCAGCCTTGGCAAGCTTCAGGGGTCGAGTTCAGGACCAGGCCCTGGCGACCCATGAGGATGTGATTTGTTTCCTTCTCAGGGTGAAGCATCTTCATCTCTCACATTGGTCTGTGGTTTCTTCTGGGACCTTAGTTTGGTGTCTCAGCTTTGGGGGGCCTCCGCTTAGAGGCACCACGGTGAAGGATTTGACATTGAAGGTGGTGTTTCTGGTGGTGATTTGTTTGGCCCGTCAGATTTCTGAGCTTCAGGCCTTGTCCTGCAGGGAGCCCTATTTGGTCTTCTCAGAGAGAAGGTGGTTCTGCACCCAGTGCCTTCCTTTCTACCGAAGGTCATGCCCCTTTTTCACCTCAATTAGGTGGTGTCCCTGCTGTCCTTCTCCAGACTGTGGGAGTCTGAAGAGGCCCATCTGCTTCACCAGCGGGACGTCCATAGGGTTCTGATAGTACCTCAAGGTGGCTCAAATCTTTCTGCGATCTGATAGGCTCTTTTTTCTGTTTGGCAGTCCTCACACAAAGGCAAGGCAGCTTCGAAGGCTGCCATTTCCCGGTAGATCTGGGAGACTATCGCATCTGTCTACCTGCTGAAAAGCTGTCAGGTGCCCTCGGGCTTGCGAGCGCAGGTGTCGTCCCATGCAGAGTTTGAATTGGTTCTTCCCCAGGACATTTTTAAGGTGGCGACATGGTCATCTCTTCATTCCGTTGTGCGGCATTACCACTTAGATGTACAAGCCCTGAGGATGTGGCTTTTGGGGCCAGGGTGTTACCAGCAGGGGTTTCTGCGTCATTAGTACTGCTTTGTTACGTCCCACTTGTCTGGACTGGACTGAAGGAACAAACTGGAAGATGAAATTAGACTTTACCTGCTAATTTTCTTTACAGGAGTCCCTCCAGTCTAGGACCCACCCAGGGTATGGCTTCTGTGGGTGACTGTCTCGCGTTTTTTGCTCTTGCAGAGCTCGTTTGGAGTGGACCTGTAAGGGACTGCGTGAGTTCAGTTTGGGGCCTCAGCCCAGTCAATGTCAGTGTTCTGGGTCTTCGTGTGTTCTGTTCTTAATTTTTGCTAATTTAAAAAGAAAAAAAAAGGGGGGAGACATTTTAGGGCCTGTCACATTTGGGGTATTCCTTCTGTTGGAGATGACTCTATGGTTCCCCTCTTTGTTGAGTGTTAAGGGAATGCATGGCTGTCGAAGAACTAGGGTATGGGCTCCTTTCTATCTGCTTTGTGACATTCATACTGGCTTTGTTGGCTAGAACAGGCTACTTATAGCACATTAAGTTGTGTTCTCCAGCTCCACCTGCAGGTAGAGGAGCATAACCCACTTGTCTGGACTGCACTGGAGGGATTCCAGGAAAAACAATTAGCAGGTAAGGTATAATTTCACCTTATCATCAGGTTTCTAATCTATTTTACTGCTGTTAGGCCCCACCCACAGACCACTGATCCCTTGCTGTAATCCAAGTACTTCACATTTGTGCCTTCCCTTAACTGATTTATTTCACTATCTGATGCAGTTTTATCTGTTCAAGGTAACAGTGCAGACATTGAGATGTGACTCCATATCACTGCCACCTGTCCTTTGCTGCTTCTTTACGCTCGTAATGTTCCCATTGTATTTGTTGTATGGGGTGGTGTTTCTAAATTTTACAGAATTACTTTATGACTAAAGATGGGTTAAAGAATAGATCACCAGTTAAAATGCATTATGTGTAAGCTTTATAAAATATGAAAAAAACCCACCTCACCCTTTTGAGGCAAATACAAACACAAAAGATATTGATGAACTAATACAAAATTGGAATTCTAGCATTTCCAAGATTGCATCTATACCCCAAACACAATACAAGACAGAATAAATCAAAACAATGGTACACACAAGACACAAGATTACTAAAAACACAACTAAGAAAGCTAGAATGCATTTGGTGAGCATCAAAAACAACAGAAAATAGAGAAAAATACAGAGCAACACTATCAATATACTGTCAACATATAAACAACATTAAAAAAGAATATCACACTACGCTACTGATAAAATCTATAAATAAACCTAGGGAACTATTTGCTATAGTAAAAGCACTAACAAACCAACCAAAAGAAATCAGTGAGTCACAAGCCATTTCCCCCGCAGGTCCTAGCAGACCATTATACAATGAAACTAAACTCCCTGAATGACCCCCCACCTAACCTTCTCAAATTTATTATGACTAACACTGGAACATGGACAAAATTCCATCAGACTTCCCAAAAAGATCACCACAAGTATGAACACAACAACATCCGGCATCGATCCTTGCCCTATAGCCTAGATCAAAGCTACCCGTGATGAACTAGCGCCTACCATCTTAACTATGGTCAGCTTGTCTCTCTCCCAAGGTCAAATGCCTGGAGACCTCAAAAAAGCAATAATCCACCCTATCCTAAAAAAAAAAGCACTTGGCAAAAAAATGTCCTTTATCCTACAGGCCAGTCTCCAGTTTACTATTCCTGGCCAAAATTATAGAGAAAAAGGTCCATAACCAACTCCAAGACCATATGGAAGTGGTGGGGGCAAATACAGTGACAGAATTCAAAATGGCATGGGACAGACACAGTGGATCCCTTTATAGCAACAGGATAAAATAAAAATAAACATAACTATCTCTTATATCTGAACAAATAGGGGTGACCTACACAGAGCGGTGGGTATGCTCTCAAACAAAGGCATGGGGAGGGGTGACCTACAGGAGCGGCAGGTGCACCTACTCTTGCCACCTTGCTGCCGTCTTTATCTGCCTCATATACTATGTTACTACATTGAACAACATGCTCATCTAGATGATCACCAGTATGGTTTTAGGCCCTTCCACAGTGTAGAAACACTATTGCTGGTATTATTCAATAATATAAAAGGAATAGACAATGCAAATCAAGCATTCATTTTAATATTCCTTGACATGGCAGTGGCCTTTGATTCTGTTAAGCATAACTTATTAATCCGAAGGATACAACAAATTGGTCTATATGGCACTATCCTAAAATGATTCACATCATATTTAACAGACTGGTCATAACAAGTCAGAATTGATCAGCAATGCTCTAACACCTATAACCAAACAAAAGGTCTCCTCAGAGGTTCAGCCCTATCCGTTCTACTGTTTTTTTAATATATATATATCCAGCCACTATGCCAAATAAAAAAAATTCCAAGTAAGATATGCCATCTATACTGATGACATAATGCTAGACTTCCAATTTAACACATCTGGACCCATACTGGAACCCATTATTCTCCAGGAACAAGCAGGAAGTCAGTCCTCACATATGGGTGACATCGGCGCCAACGGAGCCCTCGTACGGGGCAATTCCCCAGCTTTCAAAGAAAGCCTTTGGGATTGCCTGCGCATGCGCAGTCCCCTTCCTGCCCAAGGGTGCCATCTTGCTCAGTCTCCCTTTTTCCGCAGAGCCCATCGGATGTTGTTTTGCTGTCCTCGGGAAAAAGTGCGTCAAAACTTTTGAAGAATCATTTCTTCGACCCGGTTCCCTTTCCCGCCTTCGGTTCGGTACACCGGTATCGAGTCCGGTCACATTTTTCATTTTTGTCCTTAGTGACTAGCGTTCGCGCTCTTTTTTTTTTTTTTTTTTTCTTCATTTTCACTGGCAGTCCAGTCATTTGACCTTGGGGCTTTTTTTCCCCCGATGGCTGCCAGCGGGTTTAAGAAGTGTGATCGGTATAAGAAGTTGATGTCCCTTACCGACACACATGACTGCTGCCACCGATGCCTTGGCCCGTGTGACAAGATGTCTTCCAAGGCATTGAGGAGCAGGCAACATCAACGTGAAAGGATTTTCTCGGAGTCTGCAACTGTCTGAGCCCGGACCTCATCAGAGGCTCGACGTCTCGGGAGCTGTCTGACACCAAGCGTCGTGGGTCCTCTGAGCGGGGGTCTCCCTCCAGGGAACACCGGAGGAAGAAGAAACTCATGAGGGCAACGTCGTTGGAGGTATCTGATCAGCCTGGGCCCTTGGGTTCCAGGGCGTGGAGCCCTGACTGTCGCCTCGGAGTCTGAGCAGCCGGCCAAACTACCTCGTAAGGAGCTGGTGACGCTGAGTCAGGTAACACCTGTTGTCCTCGTTGACTATCCTCCGGGAGAGCCGACGTCGGGCCAGACGATGTCGGGACCCGAGCCGGAGGCTGTAGAGCCTTCTGAGCTCGGTCTCAGGATGGCGGCCCTGGAGAGCAGCATGGCTGCCTTCATGGAGCAGCAGCGGGCGCTGATAGCCGTCTCACCGGTCCATCCGCCCTGACCACCGGGACCTCGACGTCCAAGTCGACCTCAGAGGCAGAGCCGATCCTCGGCCAAGGTCTCCCTCAACCTCCCGTTCGGGACTGAGGTTGTCGACACCGGTGCCCTTACAGCCGGAGCTGCTCGATTCCTCCTCGGAGGAATTGGCGTGGGAGACGGAAGATGAGGAGTCTCCAGACACCCACCGTACCCGGTGTATCCCATTGGACTCACCGGATTTGGAGCCTCGGAGAAGGTCCCCCCCCCCCCCCCGAAGGACACCAGGTTCTCGGACTTCGTTAGGGACATGGCCAAGGCTTTGGCATTCCCTGCAGAGTCCGAGGAGGAGCTCGAGGCTCTCCAGTATGACTTTCCTCTGAGGGAAGCCCTTACTGTGTCGGTGCCTCCGTTGCTGGAATGGCTAATGCTCCGCATGTGGTAGTCCCCGGCCTCGATGCCGGTTCTCAGCAAGCGGGTCGATTCCATTTATCGAGTCTGCAAGAGCCCCGGGTTCCAGAAAGCACAACTGCTGCACAACTCCATCGCTGTGGAATCAGCCATGCAAAGGCTCAAGAGCCAAAAGACGCACTCCTCAGTGCCTCTCGACCGGAAGGCCCAGAACCTGGATACCCTCAGCAGAAAGTGCTTCCAGGGCTCGATGCTGTCATGCTGTGTCCAGACCTACCAGCTGTACATGGGCATGTACTTACAGGACCTGGCAAAGGAGATTGCTGGGTTCTCGGCTGGCCTCTCCGAGGAACCCTTGCAGCGCTTCAAGGCCTTGTCAACAGGGGTTCGAGAGTGCTCGAAGTTTGTCTCAAGCAGCCTACGACGGCTTCGAGGCTTCGAGGCTTCGGCCCGAGTAGCCGCAGCCAGCATCGGTGCACGCCGTCAGGCCTGGCTAATGTCATCGGACCTGGAGTCATGGGTTCAGGACAAACTGGTCGATGTCCCTTGCTGAGGTGACAACCTATTCGGCAAACCCATGACTGAGAAGGCTGCGGAGATCGAGTCCGAGTACTTAACCCGGACAAGGCTCTCCAAGAAGACTTCTGCCCCTTCTCACAAAAAGAAGGGCTCGGGTAAAAAGCCCTTTATCCTGAGGAAGGGTAATGCCTACCGTAACTACCCCACTTACCAGGCCACACCAGCTCCCCAATAGGGGCAGCAGGCCAAGGGACAGGGGCACGGCCCGCGTAGGCAGAAAACCCCCAAGCCTCTGGCTCCCACCCAGCCGGGAGGGGGTTTTTGACTCCCACAGCATGGCTTCTCTCCCATCTCTGGTATGGCCCTGCACGCCCACAGGTGGCCAGCCGTTACCACCGATACCTGGAATCTGCAGATGGTGCAAAAGGGGTATCTACTCCATTTCGACCAGGTACCACCCTCCTTCTTTCCAGGAGAGCCTCTAAGGCCCCCTCTTCACAGGAACCTCCTCTTACAGGAGTTGGCAGGTCTTTTGAAGGACCAGGCGGTGGAACCAATGCCCCACCACCTGGAAGGGCGAGGCTTCTACTTCAGGTATTTTCTCATACCAAAAAGAACAGGAGGCCTCAGGCCCATCCTCGACTTGCGGAATCTGAACAAGTTCCTGGTAAGGGAAAAGTTCAAGATGCTCTCTCTTGGAATATTGCTGCTATACCTCCAGCAGGGAGACTGGCTATGCTCCTTAGACCTGAAGGATGCTTATACACACATCTTCATACATCCAGACCACAGACAATATCTCAGATTTGTGGTGGGAGAAAACCACTTCCAGTACAGGGTACTTCCCTTTGGCCTAGCATCCGCTCCCAGGGTATTCACCAAATGCCTGGCTGTGGTAGCGGACTTCCTCAGAAGCCAAGGGATTTTTGTTTTTCCATATCTGGACGACTGGCTAATCAGAGGCCAGTTGATCCAGGAGGCCCAACAGGCCACTTCTCATACAGTAAACCTGCTACAGCATCTGGGTTTTGTTATAAATCATGCAAAGTCTACTTTGCTCCCCAGTCAGAACTTGGAGTTCTTAGGGGCAAGACTAGACACCCTCCGGGCAAGGGCATACTTGCCAGAGGACAGGGCAAACCAGCTGCTGGCGATAGTTAGCCAGGTCAGTCAACAATCTCAGATTTCTGCGAGAAGCTTCCACCGCCTACTAGGCCACATGGCCTCCACGGTGCATGTAACCCCGAATGCTCGTCTGCACATGAGAACAGCTCAATGGTGCCTCAGGGACCAGTGGGCACAGTCCACAGGCCACCTCAGAGACAGAATAGCGGTGTCCAAGCGACTCCTGAAGTCATTGCAGTGGTGGCTTCAGCCATCCAACCTGCTCGAGGGAGTGCCTTTTCAGCCTCCCTCGCACACAAGAGTACTAACGACAGATGAATCCTTGCTGGGCTGGGGAGCCCATTGCCAGGGTTCATGCACTCAGGGGCTGTGGTCTCCTCAGGAGGCTACGCACCAAATCAACCTCTTAGAGCTGCGAGCGATTCACCTAGCTCTTCAAACCTTCTGTCAGGTTCTCTCAGGTCAGTCTGTCTTAGTGCAGACAGACAACCAGGTAGCAATGTTCTATGTGAACAAACAGGGGGGGGGCACAGGGTCTCGACTACTATGCCAGGAGACCCTGGACCTCTGCTCATTTGCAGTCAGGCAGGTTATGTCGCTCAAAGCAGTTTATCTGCCTGGTCAGAAGAACGGTCTAGCAGACAAGCTAAGCAGGATTCTCCAACCTCACGAATGGCAACTGAATCCGGACGTGGCACAGCGGATTTTCCACTGCTGGGGTATCCGTCCATAGATCTCTTTGCCAATCCGCAGAATCACCAGTTGCCCAGGTTTTGCTCCAGACAACCACATCCTCAGAGGGTGGCTGCGGATGCTTTTCTCCTCTCTTGGTCAGTGGGCCTCCTGTATGCGTTTCCTCCCACACCTCTGGTGGCCCGAACATTGTTCAAGATCCTCCGGGACAGGGCCTCAGTCTTTCTGGTAGCCCCCAGATGGCCAAGACAGCCTTGGTTTCTGCTCCTCCTCCAGTTGCAGTGGAGACCCCATTCCCTCTTGGGATGCAGCCCGACCTGCTGTCTCAGGAGCAGGGTTCTCTCTTGCACCCCAACCTCAGGTCCCTCAACCTGATGGCATGGCTGCTGAAAGAGTAGTGCTGGCCCCTCTACTCCTTCCTAAAAATTTGGAAGAAGTGTTACTGGCCTCCAGGAGGCAATCCACTAGGAAGTCCCATGCCTTTAAGTGGCATAGGTTTGCAGAGTGGTATACACAATGCAAGGAAAACCCTTTCTCCTGCCTTGTACCGGTGGTGTTGCAGTACTTGCTTCATCTCTCAGAATTAGGTCTTAAGTCTAACTCTGTCAAGGTCCACCTGAGTGCTTTGTCAGCAAACCACTATCCAGTGTAAGGGCAACCTCTCTCGGCTCACCCCTTGGTGTCCAGATTCCTCAGAGGTCTGTTTCTTCTAAAGCCCCGGTTCGTCCTCCGGCAACTGAGTGGGACTTGAATGTGGTCTTGCAGCAGCTTACTCGCCCACCTTTTGAGCCGATGTCTACTTATCATCTGCGCTTTCTCTCCTGGAAAATGCTCTTCCTGGTGGCACTCACATCTGCCAGACGTGTGAGTGAGCTGCAAGCTCTGGTATCTGATAGACAGTACATACGGTTTTATGGAAACAGGGTGGTCCTTTGCACTCACCCCAAGTTCCTTCCGAAAGTGGTCTCCTCATTCCACATTCAACCAGGAGGTGGAGGTGGTGCTTCCAACCTTCTTTCCCAGGCTGCATGCCAGCCGGGCAGAGGCGGTACATAGAAACATAGAAATATGACGACAGAAAAAGACCACATGGCCTATCTAGTCTGTCCTTCCATATCAACAACTACAACAGTCCCCTTTTTACCTTTAGAGATCCTCTGTGTTTGTCCCATGCTTTTTTGAATTCAGTTACTGTCCTTATCTCTACCACCTCCACTGGGAGACTATTCCACTACTCTTTCCGTAAAGAAATATTTCCGCATATCACTCCTGAATCTATCTCCCTTCACCCTCATCCCATGTCCCCTCGTAGCAGAACTTGCTTTCAATTGAAAGAGGCTCTCTCCCTGAACCTTTATGCCACAGTGGTATTTGAACATTTCAATCAAATCACCTCTATCCTACCTTTCCTCTAAGATGTACATATTAAGATCCTTAAGTCTGTCTTCATAAGCTTTATAATGAAGACCACTAATCATTTTAGTAGCCACCCTCTGCACCGACTCCATCCTGTTCACATCCTTTTGAATGTGCGGTCTCCAGAATTTCACACTATACATCAAATGAGGTTGCACCAAAGACTTATACAGAGGCACTATCACCTCCTTTTTTCTGCTAGCCATTCCTCTCCGTATGCACCCAAGCATCCTTCTAGCTTTTGCTGTCGCCTTTTCTACCTGTTTAGCTACTTTAAGGTCATCAGACACAACCACGCCTAGGTCCCGCTCTTCTTTAGTGGACAAAAGTACTTCACCCCCTATACTATATTGCTCCCTTGGATTGCTGCAGCCCAAATGCATGAGCTTACATTTTTTAACATTAAATCCCAGCTGCCAAATTCTAGACCATTCTTCAAGCTTAGCTTGATCCCTCCTCATGTAATCTATACCTTCCTGGGTGTCTACTCTATGGCAGATTTTGGTATCATCCGCAAAGAGGCAAACCTTACCCAACAGCCCTTCCACTATATCACTAACAAAGATGTTAAAAAGAATCGGACCAAGGACAGATCCCTGGGGCACACCACTGGTAACATCCTTCTCCTCAGAGTGAGCTCCATTTACCTGTACTCTTTGTTGCCTCCCACCCAACCAATTTCTAACCCAAGCAGTAACTTTAGGGTCCCTCCCTAGGATGCTCAGTTTGTTTATAAGTTGCCTGTGAGGAACAGTGTCAAAGGCTTTACTGAAATCTAAATACACCACATCTAGAGCTCTCCCTCGGTCCAACTCCCTGGTCACCCAGTCAAAGAAATCAATCAGATTTGTCTGACAAGACCTGCATCTGGTGAATCCATGCTGCCTCGGATCCTGTAATCCGCTGGACTCCAAAAACCACTATTTTCTCTTTCAGCAGCATTTTCAATAATTTACTCACCACCGAAGTTAAACTAACCGGCCTGTAGTTTTCAACCACATCCTTACTTCCGCTTTTGTGTAAAGGCACCACATGAGCCTCTCTCCAGTCCTTTGGCACCACTCCTGACTCCAACGAGACATTGAAAAGGTCAGTCAGTGGAGCTTCTAGAATGTCCCCAAGTTCCCTCAGTATTCTAGGGTGTATCCCATCCGGTCCCATCGCTTTGTCTACTTTAAGTTGAGCTAGTTTCTCACAAGCACAGTCTTTTGAAAATTGTTCAAGATGTCCCTCGCTTCCGTTCCTGTTTGTGGGTGTTTTCTGAGGTCCTGCTCCTGGTTCTTCATCAGAACAGAAATATTTGTTAAGCAATTCTGCTTTATCCTTATCAGCTTCTACATATTCCTCCCCTGCACCCTTGAGTCTGACAATACCACTTTTGCCTTTCCTCTTCTCACTAATATATCTGAAAAATGTCTTATCCCCCCATTTTATTGCATTGGCTATTTCCTCCTCCTTTTGAATCTTTGCCTTCCTGACTACTTTGCTAGCTTCTCTAAGTTTTTCCAAATTTAGATGCCTGTCTTCCTCTCTCTGTGATCTCTTGTATTTCATGAAGGCCTCCCTCTATTTCTTCACTTTTTCAGCTACTTCTTTCGAAAGCTATAGCGGTCTCCTTTTCCTTTTACCTTTATTTACCATTTTAACAAAAAGGTTGGTTGCCCTTAAAATATCCCCTTTCAGTTTTGCCCACTGTTTTTCTACATCCCCCAGCTGTTCCCATCCCACTAACAACTCCCTGAGGTATTGGCCCATCTTGGCAAAGTTAGTCTTCCTAATAAAGTCTAAGAGCCTCACCTTTGAATGGATTCTAATAGCCCTAGTCCTAATACTGAACCACACCATCTGGTGATCACTGGATGCAAAATAATCTCCCACTACAACATCAGAAACACTTTTACCATTGGTAAGCACCGAGTCCAGTATGGCCCCTTCACGTGTGGGGTCTGTTACCAATTGCCTGAATAGTTATCCCTGTAGAGAATCCAGGATCTCCTTACTTCTAGATGATACTGCAGCAGGAATGTGCCAATCAACATCTGGCATATTGAAATCTCCTATCAGTAGCACTTCCCCTTTCCTAGCAATGCTGCGTATGTCTTCAATTAACTCTCTGTCCACCTCTTCCTCTTGTGAGGGAGGTCTCTATATCACACCAATGCAAACAGATTTCTCTTTCCCTCTTTCTAGTTTAACCCACAATGCCTCCTCTCTCCCTTTTAAGCTCTGTAATTCCAAAGCTTTAATAGTAGTTTTTATATATAGTGCCACTCCTCCCCCCTTCTTCCTACCCTGTTCTTTCTCAATAAAGTATAGCCAGGTATAGTTACATCCCAATCATAGTTTTCTGTGAACCATGTTTCTGTAACTGCCACTAAATCCAAGTCAGCCCCTCCCACCAAAGCTTCAACATCAGGTATCTTATTTCCCATGCTACAGGCATTTATACACACTGCTTTCCATATGTTACCCCTATTACCCATTTCCATAAAGGTATTTAATGTATCACCTACCTGGGGCTTTCACCTACTTGGGGGCTTTCTTCACCCATCCCCAACGAATCTATTTATTTATTTATTTACATTCTCTTATATACCGCGCTATTCTGCATCAGTGCGGTTTACATTGAACAAACTGAAATTACATTGAACAGGGCATTATAACTTGGAGATAACCCTCCATAGCCCATGTTCCCTGTAAAATAGTTAAGTGGTTTGCCCAAGACCACAAAGAGCACCTGTGGGACTAGAAACCCCAGTCCTTCCGGCCCAAGGTTGCTGTCCTCTAGTGGGACTTGAACCCCCGACCTTCTGGCCTGAAGTACCTTGCCCCAACCACAAGGCCACTCCTCCACTCTAGTTTAAAGCCCTCTTCAGTAGCCATACCCTCCACTGTAAGAGGGCTCTTGCTTTCTACCTGGAGTGTACACGGGACATAGGAGGGCTTCTCAGCTCTTCCTTTCTTATGACCCCAGTAAGCTGGGTCTACCTGTCTCCAAGCGCACGTTATCCACTTGGGTGGCAGACTGCATCGCCTGGGCATATAGGGCAGCTGACCTCCAGCTGCAGGGTCGAGTCACGGCCCACTGTGTCAGGGCTAAGGCTGCTTCAGTGGCTAACCACCGCTCTGTTCCGTTGGCAGACATCTGCCGGGCCGCAACTTGGTCTTCAAGCCAGACCTTTGCGGCCCATTACTGCCTGGAGAGAGAGTCCCGGCAGGACAGTGTTTTCGGCCAGGCGGTACTCCGTAACCTATTTGAGGTTTAGGCAACTCCTACCCTTTGGTGTCAGGTTACCATGGGGGTCGTGTTCTTGGAGAAAATCCTTTTACAGCTGCTGCGGCTCTTCCAGAGGGAGCCATTTTTCAGCTAAGATTCTCGGTAGCCTATAGCTGGGGAGTCCCATATGTGAGGACTGACTTCCTGCTTGTTCCTGGAGAAAGTGTAGTTACTCACCTGTTACAGGTGTTCTCCAGGGACAGCAGGAATCAGTCCTCACGACCCTCCCTCCTCCCCTGGAGTTTGTCCTATAATTAGAATATTTTCTCTTTTTGCCATCTTTTTAGCTATGTCGTCTGACTGAGCAAGGTGGCACCCTTGGACGGGAAGGGGACTGCGCAGGCAATCCCAAAGGCTTTCTTTGAAAGCTGGGGAATTGCTCCGTACGAGGGCTCCGTCGGTGCCGCCGTCACACATATGTCCCTGGAGAACACCTGTTACAGGTGAGTAACTACGCTTATCATGCCATGCTCCAATGAAAGAGCTCAATGGCTGAAATCACACAGTCTAAATATAAACTATATAAAAACAGAAGTACTATTTGTAACTAGAAATCAAAATGTCACACCACCCACCACCATCAATGTGAATGAAGCGAAGCTTGAAATTAAAGATGAAGTGAAATATCTGGGAGTTACAACTGACAAAACCCTTAGTTTTAAATCCCACATTAAACTCACCACAAGGGCCATATATAACAAAATTAGAATATTACAGCATCTGAACCCCCTACTGCAAAATAACTAATTCAGAAAAGTATATCCCACACATTGACTACTGTAATAGTCTCCTACATGGATTACCCAAACAAACTCTGCACAGCTACAAATGGCCCAACATATGGCTGCATGCCAAACTGAACACATGCAACACCTATACTATATGCACGTCACTGGTTACCGGGCCATAGTAGAATAAAATACAAGATAATAATGACCACTTTTAAAATTATCAGAGATATAGCTCCCTTAACTCTATCACATTTAATGAGGATAACACCTAATGATTGCCAAAGAAGAGGACGATTGTCAACCCTCTCGTAACACCAGCTGACTAAGCAACAATCTCCAGGAACAAGCAGGAATGAGTCTTCACATATGGGTATCGTCGGTACCGATGGAGCCTGCACAGGAACGATCCCCAGCGTCCAGTAAGAAAGCTTTTGGGCGCATCCCACAGCGCCTGCGCGTTGCCTTCCCGCCTTTCCCAACCGCCTCTCTCCAGTTCTTCTTTTCCGCGGAGCCAGCAGGTCGTGTTCCTGTCACCGCAGAAGAAGTTCTTTATTTTTTTCTTTATTTTTCTGTGTCGCGTCTGCCTTCTTCGATATCAGACCGGTACCGCCGGTCTTTTCTTTTCTTTCTTTAAAAAAAAACAAAAAAACGTTTCTTTCTTCAACTGTGCATTTTCAGTTTGGGCCTTAGGCCTGAACATTTTTCTCCTCATGGAGAAGCCCGCTTCCGGGTTCAAAAAGTGCACGAAATGTGGCGGTACTATTTCTGTCACCGACACCCATGATTGGTGTCTAAAATGTTTGGGTCCTTATCATTCCATCACGGATTGTGTGTCCTGTACCAAGATGTCTAAAAGAGGACGGCAGAACCGAGCAGCCAAGCTCAGTACCCTGTTTCCCTCTGATGCAGCCTCGGTGGCATCGACGTCTTCCAGGGCTTCTTCTTCCTCCCATGGATCTCAGGTAACCAAACATAAATTCAGCCGGTCCTCGAAGGGCAAATCTCCCTCTAAGCATCGAGATGCCTCCGGGCTTGTCCTCGAGGAATCCGCACCGGCAAAATTACCCTGAAGGGAAGTTCCGACTTCCAAAGCATTGTCTATGGGGTCACAGGTTGACATCGATGGCTCGGCCTCGACCGATCACCTGTTGCCGTGTTCTGGGGTACCGGTGGCCTCCACTGGTACCGACATCCAGACTCTAGTGGCGTCGATGGATCAGAAGATTCTGTCCATACAGTGCACCCTAACGGCATTTATGCAGGCTTCGACGCCTCCGGTACCACAACAATCTCCGTTGCTGGTACCGACTCCGGCACCGGCATCGTTTCCGGTGCCTGTACCGATTGCATCGACATCGGCTTCGGTGTAGACTGCAGCGGTACCCTGTCCTATGATGCCCATCGGTACCGAACCGGTACCGCTTACTCCCGATGTCGATCCCACTCGGTACGCGTATTGGGCTTTACAGGAGCATCCAGACAGGCGATACTTCAATTCCTCCGAAGACTCTGATGAGTCGGAGGCTTCTGTCGAGGCACCGGTACTTCTTCCAAAAGGAGTCTGCTTCTCCAAAACGAAGAATGTCTCCTCCAGAAGACTTGTCTTTTCAAGATTTCATTAGGGAAGTGGCTAGGGGCCTCTCCATTACAGTGGCCCCTGAGTCAGAGCCTAGAGCCAAGCAATTAGATATTTTGCAATATCCTAAGGCTCCTAAAGAAGCAGCTACCTTACCTATTCATGAGATTCTCTATGATCTCATGTTGAGCATGTGGGAGACTCCTCTTACCACCTCTCCTCATTCTCGTAGGTTAGACACCATGTACCGTGTCCCTCCTTTTCCTGGCTTTCATAAGTCTCCGCTTTCTCACCACTCTATTGTGGTAGAGTCTGCCATGAGGAAAATAAAGAGTGCAAAGAGACACTCATCTAATCCTCCAGGACGTGAATGCAGGACCCTTGATGCTTTTGGCCGAAGGGTTTTCCAAGCTAATATGCTTGCTGCCAGAATCAACTCCTATAGTCTCTATATGGGGATGTTTCTAAAAAGTCACAGAATTTTCCAACCGTGCAGCCTTTGACTCTTTTGAGTGTGTAAGCAGAGCCTCGGCTATTGCCATAGGTGCACGCAGAATTGCTTGGTTATAAGCCTCTGATTTGGAACTCTGGGTCCAAGATGAACTGGAAAATCTTCCTTGTACAGGTGAAAACCTTTTTGGCAGGGATTGGCAAGCAAAGGCCACTCAGATGGATGCTGAGAACTCTGCTTTGGATCGACTTTCAAAGTCTACCTCTGCTCCTGTTAAGAAAAGATTGTTCAAAAAGACACCTTTTTCTAAAAAGGGAAGATATTATCCTGCTTATGGTCAGCAGGCATCTTCTGCAGGTTGTTTTGCTGCAAAGCGTCAGCAACCACCTAAAGAGGCCAAGTCAAAGGCTGCCAGGCCTCCCACGGCCCAGTAGCCTCAGCCTCTTCAGGGCCTTTGACTTGCAACTAGAGAACTTAGCCTTTCTAGCTCTGGAAGAACCAGAGCCCCTCACCATTCCAGGAAGGTTGGCTTACTTTGCTCCCAGATGGGAGCAAATCACAGCAGAGCAATGGACCCTCTCGATTATAAGGGAAGGGTACAAGCTTCATTTCTTAAACCTTCCTCCCCACACCATGGTGAAACAGTTCAATTCTCCAACATTTCTCCTCAACCTTCTGGGTCAGGAGATTGCTACCCTTCTTGCCCAAGGGGCAATAGAAGAAGTACCTCTTCTTCAACAGGGCTCAGGGTTCTACTCCCCTTATTTTCTTATTCCAAAGAAAACAGGGGGCTACAGACCCATATTAGATCTCAGAGAATTGAACAAGTTTCTATTCAAAGAGAAATTCAAGATGATTTCTCTCGGTACTCTGCTGCCATACCTTCAGAGTCAGGACTGGCTTTGTTCTCTAGATCTCAAGGATGCGTACACCCATGTCCTCATCCATCCAACACACAGAAGGTTCCTTCGGTTCCTTTTTCAAGGAAAGCACTACCAATACAGGGTGCTTCCTTTTGGTCTGGCCTCTGCACCAAGGGTATTCACGAAATGCATGGCAGTAGTAGCTGCATTTCTACGCACTAGGAATATTCGTTTTCCCATATCTGGACGACTGGCTCATTCGAGCTCCATCCCAGTCAGAGGCCCAGATTTGTCTAACCTGCACAATGCGTGTCCTTCAGTATTTGGGACTGGTAATAAATATCCCAAAATCCCATCTCACCCCTACTCAGTCTCTGGAGTTTATAGGGGCCTTGCTGGATACCACAACTGCAAGGGCCTATCTTCCTCAGGCCCGTTGCCTACGCTTGGTGCAGTTAGCCTCCCAGATACAGTTAAAGTCCCATTTAACTGCTCGAGAAATGTTACAACTATTAGGCCACATGGCATCCACCGTGCATGTGGTTCCATATGCTCGCCTTCACATGAGGGCAGCTCAATGGACTTTGTCCACCCAATGGACTCAGGCATCAGGTTGCCTGTCAGACAAAATAGCAAACTCCAGTCGCCTATTTTGGTCTCTCCAGTGGTGGAAGTCCCCTCCAAATCTGTTGCTGGGGTCCCCTTTTCAGCAGTCGCTACCCCAAGCAACTCTGACAACAGATGCTTCTCCAATGGGTTGGGGAGCTCATCTGCAGGATCTCTCCACCCAGGGCATCTGGTCTCCACAGGAGACTTCTCTGCATATCAATCTCTTGGAACTCAGAGCAATACTCTTAGCTCTCAGAGTGTTCCATTCCCTGCTCAGCTACAGGATAGTCCTCATCCATACGGACAACCAAGTAGCCATGTTCTATGTAAACAAGCAGGGCAGGACTGGCTCTCTGTCGCTTTGCAACGAAGCTTTGCGACTGTGGGCCTTCGCCAGAGAGCATCACATCCATCTTCTGGCAGTATATCTTCCAGGTGTTCAAAACTCTTGGGCGGACAGACTCAGTCGAGTTCTGCTTCCACACGAGTGGTCCCTCCAAATGGACCAGGTAACCAGGATTTTTCAAATTTGGGGAACCCCGGACATAGACCTCTTTGCAAGTCCGTGGAATGCCAAACTTCCCCGGTTCTGTTCCAGAATTTCGTATCAGGGAGTTCAGGCCAAGGATGCCTTCCTCCTTCACTGGGGTCAAGACTTCCTTTATGCCTTTCCACCAATTCCCCTAATTCCCAAAACACTATTCAAGCTTCAGAGAGATCGAGGGACCATGATCCTCATAGCACCACATTGGCCACGCCAAGTGTGGTACCCTCTACTTCTGCATCTCTCTCAAGCTCCTTCCCTGGACTTGGGCTCTGCACCAGACCTTCTGTCCCAGGAAGAGGGAACGTTGTGGCACCCAAACCCCCAGTCGCTCCATCTCAGGGCTTGGTTGCTGAGGGCCTAGACCTTCAAGATTTTCATCTCTCTCAGCAAGTCAGAGATGTTATTCATGCCTCTAGAAAGCCTTCTACTAGACATTCCTATGCTTTCAAATGGAAAAGATTTACCATTTGGTGTTCAGAGAAGGTTCTAAACCCTCTTGCAATACCTCTGAATTCTCTACTAGAGTATCTCCTGCATCTATCCCATGCAGGTCTGAAAACAAATTCAGTAAGAGTCCATATGAGTGCTATTGCAGCGTCCCTCAAGCCTCTCAATGGACAACCTATTTCCTCTCATCCTCTTATAGCAAGATTCATGAGAGGCCTTCTTTTAACTTATCCTCCCATTAGACCACCTCCAGTGGCATGGGACTTAAACCTGGTTCTTGGCCAGCTTATGAAGCCACCCTTTGAACTTTTAGCCACCACCTCCTTGAAATTTCTTTCTTGGAAAGTTGTTTTTCTCATTGCAGTCACCTCAGCACGCTGCATCAGTGAGTTGCAAGCTTTGGTGGTTAATCCACCTTATACAAGGTTCCATCATGATAAGGTAGTCCTCAGGACCAATCCACACTTTATGCCTAAAGTGGTCTCGCCTTTTCATCTGAAACAAGAGGTATATTTACCTGTCTTTTTTCCAGGACCTCATGCATCAAGTGCAGAGAGGAATCTTCATACCTTGGATTGTAAGAGAGCTCTTGCTTTTTACTTACAAAGAACACAGCAACATAGGAAGTCTTCTCAACTCTTTGTTGCTTTTGATCCTTCTCATTTAGGACTTCCAGTCTCTAAGAGAACACTGTCCAACTGGATTGCTCAGTGTATTTCTTTCGCCTACCAGAGTAGGAACATTTCTTTGGAGGGCCATGTCACAGTTCACAATGTGAGAGCCATGGCAGCCTCAATGGCTCATCTAAACTCTGTATCCATCGACCAAATCTGTCGAGCGGCCACCTGGGCCTCGGTTCATACCTTCACAGCCCATTACTGTTTGGACAAGGACTCCCGCCGGGATGCCTCGTTTGGTCAGGCTGTTCTCAAACACCTGTTCCATTCCTAATCAACTCCTACCCACCTAACCTGGTCGGAAGCCAGAGATTCATGGGAGGAGGTAGAGTCCTTTTCAAGGACACACAACCTGGGGTTTCTCCCTGGCATCTACAGCTAGGGAGTCCCTATATGTGAAGACTCATTCCTGCTTGTTCCTGGAGATAGCACAGTTACTTACCTGTAACAGGTGATCTCTGGAAACAGCAGGAATAAGTCTTCACAACCCACCCACCTCCCCTAGGAGTTGTATCTCTCTATCTATCTTTCCTTTCCTCTCTGTTTGTCTCAGCTTTAAAACTCGAACTGGAGAGAGGCGGTTGGGAAAGGCGGGAAGGCAGCGCGCAGGCGCTGTGGGATGCTCCCAAAAGCTTTCTTACTCCATGGACGCTGGGGAGCGTTCCTGTGCAGGCTCCGTCGGTACCGACGATACCCATATGTGAAGACTTATTCCTGCTGTTCCCAGAGATCACCTGTTACAGGTAAGTAACTGTGCTTACCAGTAATAGGGCATTTGAATACATATCCCCAACATTATGGAACACATTACCAGATAATCTTAGAGCCATAACTGAATTGACTACCTTTCAGGCTTCGTTGCTGCCGACATGTTCAAAACATTTCTATTCATTGAACACGTCGGCAGCAACAAAGTAAATATAAACATTGACCCAACATAAAAAACAGAATCCCTGAACATTCATAAATTTTTATCCTTCTCACACCCTTCCCCACACTATGCTATTTAACAATGTTTAGATATTATAACCATGTAAAGAGTTAAAAATATACACCTTAGGTCTTTTTATCATCCGCAAATTGTAAATAAGTTAACAAAAGAGTTACAAAATAATCACGTACATATCTGTGACTGAAAGTTAACTGCACTGGTTGCCATTGATTGATATGTTATAATGTAATTCTGTTGTTCATAATGTAAACTGCCCTGATTACTCGATAGGGCGGTATAAAAGACATTTAAATAAATATAGGTCAGGTCCTGGGAACAACTTAAAAGCTGCTATAGCATTTATACCACCAATTACAGAAACTTTACACCTAGAGCTTTCTTTCTTTTCTTCCTTTGTCCACAGGTTCTGTAGATTTGAGCTCAGAATACATTGATATCAGCCCAGCCAAAAAAAGAGCCCGGACCACTTGCAGATGTGGCGCTGTTTCCTGTCGAGGATACCTCAACTGATGCACTGGAGATCAACTAATGGAGGAAATTATTTTACTGTTCTCTGTACTTTATTTTACAGAGCGTACCAAGTTAATTCTCTAAATTAGTCTGTAATGGTTTTTGTATGGCGAGGGCTATCACCTTAACCTTTGTGGTCCTTTTTTTCATATCATCTGTCTCAGCCAAGGGATGACCTGGAAATTTTTAGGTTTAACAGAGTTAGAGAAGCTGCATAATTCTATCAAGTTACTGCAGTCTTAAATTACATAGATCAGAAGCAGGTTTTGCTTAACACTGAAAACAAACTCATTTCCAATCTCTGAATGTTCTGTAGGAATAGGTGTGGATATTGGATGTGACTTTAATTATGTGTCTTTTCCAAATTTGAGTGCAAGGTGATTCATAAGCAGGTAGCAAGTTTTTTGCATATGCAGAAGGATACCCTGTCATACTTTTAGTGATAGTCTCAACATTCCCTCCTTGTAGTTCTTCTCACCGCCTGTTTCCAAAGATGATGCCTTCAGCTGGTGGGAGTGAGCTCACTCAACAAATCGGTGCTAGATGAGGGTTCCTTAGTGCTGAGTGGGTGTAGTCAAAATACTATAAAATAAATAAAACGTGTCAGGGATGATCAGTAAATGTGCTTCTAAGTCAACTTCTTAGAGCGGTTCTTGAGAATGATTTTGGAAAGTTTGACTGGCCTATTGGCCTACCAGGAAACCGTTTGTGAATACCTAATGTCAATGTAGCTGTCACTCCGTCTTTTGGCAGTATTTGTCTCCGAGTAACTCTTTGTGTGCCTTTTATAGAATTCTTAATGTTTCATTTAAAGTGTGTCATTTTTTAACCACTGTTGCAACTAACCAGGGTGTACATAGAGCTCTGAAGCCAAACAGAATTACTTTTAAACTTCCAAGGGAATAAGCTGGGTTAGTCCATTGTAGGAAAAATGTTGCAGAAGCTGAGGCATGTTTTAGATTATAAGCTTTCAAGGAACAGTTTTAGTGTCTCATACTCTTACTTTGAAAAGAAAGGCCAAAGAGCCGTGTGAACATGTAGAACGGACTTGTGCCCACCAAAGCAGGTTGTTTAAAATCAAGAAGTCAGTGGAAAAGTGATACTGGGACCAGAGTTGGCCTGTAATGTTCAGAAGTGCTATGTGCCGCAGAGGCCATGATCTTATGGGGTGGTCGCCCTTGCAGAGCTCATTCCAGTAACTCGTAAACCACCAACCAGGAGGAACTGGAGGTGGTTTGCCAGACCTTACACACAAAGAAAAATGTTGTTTGAAAATGGTTGTTTATGTTGTGGAGGGAGTGTCTCTCTGCATTTGATTTTAAATGGCAAGTGGTATATTAATTACTAGAAACATGCATAGAAAAAGAAACTTAAAAAAAAATTTCTACCACCTATCCTGCTGAGAGGCTCTGCTTGTCTGCCCCTGGACTCTGTGTCAGGGAGAATACGGAGCAGTTCAACTAAAATTCCTTCTGCCATCTTAACTTGACCCTGTCTTGTAATATCTTAGTTTCAGAGTCCTCCAGCTGCACCTCCTTGCTTACCCATCGCACGTGCTTGAAACATTGCTGCATTCAACTTTCCATATGTTACTTGTGCTGACTGCTGTCCTTAGTACGGGATTAAGGAATGGGGAGTAAAGTGGGCCGCGTCGCTTCCATCCTGCTTTACTAGATTGTTGTATGTAGGATGTTCACAGCTCTACTGTAAGTTATGTGCAGCAAGTGATCATTTTTAATCCTATACCGGATAGGAGTAGGCCCTGGCTATTCACAACAATGAATATCTTGTTTACAACAGTATGCTAAGTTTGGGGCCCTTAACACTGCCGTGAAATTTAAAATCCTTTTAGGAGAAGTTGCCAGTCCTTTGTTCAGTCTTTTACTGTTCACAAATGCAGGTTAGTGCAAGAGATATGCAGAAGTGGATAAGAAGGTCTGTCATGCTTTGGTCATTGGACTGCTTAAACCAGAATAACACTCTTATTGATTGGGTTGTTGAAAGTTTCACGAGACGTGCAGGTAAAGGTTAACACGTGTTAAGTGCTTCCACTACCCATTCATGTCTATGGGCCACTGCAGTACTTAATGCACGTTAACCTTCATTAGACATACCCCATGGTATGAGCAGCCTAGTTCCTTGATATGCACATTACGCCTTATAATTATCATAGAACATCAACAGCAGGGAGGAGAGGCGAGAGGAGCAACGGTCCTGCCTGGCGGGAGTGTGCAGCAGGTTGTTTAATGTCTGTAATGTATGTATTTCAGTGGATCCACATGAACTGTGCAGGCAGGATCCCTAGAATATAAGGAAAGAACAGTTTCTTGGTTTTCAGAATTGAAGCTCTAAAGCTTAATCATTTCATGTGGGTTTCAATGAAGTTATATTTATTTTTTTCTTGAACATTATCCTAAAAGGCTAATTTTTATCCGGGTCTCATTTGAGTGTCATATGCATAGTAGCAAAATGTTTTAAAACCTAGTTTAAAGCGACAGAATCAAGTTCTGTGAAAACTGTTGAGTTCTGAGTTTCTACTGGGAACGTGCAGGCGGATGTTACAGTCCTAGCACAGGCAGGTTACCTTTTTCTAATGAATGCTGGAAATCTGTGCCTTTTGTAATACCAGTGGAAGCCAATTTGGCTTTGTTTTTCAGACAGTTTGATAAAATAAATTAAATTTATGTTTTTATTCTTCTTGTGTTTTTTTTTTTTAACCTGCAATTTAGTTTTACAACATACTGACCGGACTTATTCTATTCCAGTAATTCACATGAAAAGTAAGCCCATTTCTATCCAGTTATGGAAGGCAGTTACCAGACTGGGGGCATTATTTGTGCTAGTAAATAGAGATAAAATGTTTCCTAACATAAATAGAGTGAAACAACACTAGCAGGGCCTTTGTCCCTTATCCACTCTGTCAGGGATGACTTCGGATGCTGTTTTCCCTTGAATAGGTGGTTTTAATATTCTGTCTCCTGTGTCATAATCATCGTGCCAGGCCAGTCCAGTACACCCGGGTTTTCACAGTCCACCAGCAGTGGGGGATGTTGGGATTCTGACTATCCAGTACAAGAGCTCCCTCTTCGGCTCCAGAATCCAGTCTCTCAGTATTCAGCAGCTGAGTGAACAACCTTTGTGCAGTGCTATCAACTGAAAGGACAATTTTTGGTTTTACAGAGGTGGGGGGAGGACTAGCAAAAGGACACAGAAGGAACTTTACTGGCAATTGCAGGCTGGGAGTTCTCTTCCCTACGGCAGGCTTGGCACCAGTCATCCGACCTGGAACAGTGGGTCCAGGAGAAGCTCCTTGATGTCCCTTGCCTCTGGGAGCAGCTCGTCGGTAAACCAAAGGAGGATAAAGCGGCCGAGATTGAGACCGACTATGTCACCCGTACTCAGCTCTCTCGGAAGACCTCCTCCCTCCCCAGGAAGAAACAGCAGTGCAAGAAACCCTTTTCACCAGAAAGGGGCACCCATACAGGGGCTACCCTCCATACCCGTCTACACTGACCCCAACCCAGGGCAATCAGGGTAAGAGCGCACACCACGGGTCTTCACGAAGTGTCTTGCGGTGTTAGCGACCCACCTTTGTCTACCCCTATCTAGACGATTGGCTTATAAAAGGGGACACAGCCTCGGAGGCCCTGCAGGCCAGGGGCCACATGATCCGACTTCTGCAGCACTTGGGCTTCGTGATCAACTACCCAAAATCCCACCTTACTCCAGTACAATCCCTAGAATTCATAGGGGCTCACCTGGATACTCTTCAGGCCACGGCCTTCCTTTCCTGGAACAGGGCAGACTGCCTCACATCCCGACTCACCAGGCAGTCCTAACTACAGATGCCTCCCTCTTGGGCTGGGGGGCCCATTGCGAGGAGCTGCACACCCAAGGGACTTTGTCCCACAAGGAGAGTCAGCAGCAGATCAATTTGCTGGAGCTCCGAGCCGTCATCCTTGCGCTGAAGGCCTTCCGGCACTGTCTACGGCACCGAATGGTGCTTGTTCAGATGGACAACTAGGTCACAATGTTCTACTTGAACAAACAGGGGGGTACCTGTTGCTTGTTTGCGGTGAACCATGGCGTGACCCTCCAAGCCGTTTATCTCCCGGGCCAGGGCAACGCCTTAGTGGACTGGCTGAGCAGAGTCCTCCAGTCGCACGAGTGGTGCCTGTATCCCAGGACAGTGCAATGGTTCTTCCAGCGCTGGGGTACCCCAGACCTGGATCTCTCTGCCAGCCCTGCGAACACACAGCTTCCCCATTTTTGTGGCCCCCTCCCGCACCCAGGCAGGATGGCTCTGGATGCCTTCCTTCTTTTGTGGGCGACGGGCCTGCTGTTTGCCTTCCCCCTCACACCACTCATAGCTTGGACACTCCTCAAGGTCCAGCGAGACAGGGCCTCAGTGATTCTCGTGGCCCCGAGGTGGCTCAGACAGCCGTGGTTCCCTCTGCTACTCCATCTCTCACCGGAGCTCCCGGTCCTTCTCGGGTACTCACCGGGGCTCCTGATGCAGGAGGGAGGCCTGTTCCTTCATCCCAATCGGGGCTCTCTGTCCCTTACAGCTTGGCTGCTGAGCGGGTCGCCTTAGCTCCTCTTCATCTCCCCACGGAGGTTGAGGACATCCTATTGGCCTCCTGGAAAGACTTGACCAGGCAGGCATATGCCTTTAAGTGGCGCAGGTTCTCGGTGTGGTGCTCAGAGAACCGGGTGATCCCTTTTTCCTGTCCTATACATCCAGTCCTGCAATACCTGCTCCATCTCTCACAGGCCGGTCTAAAATCTAACTCCGTCAGGGTTCACCTGAGTGCCATCTCAACGAACCACCATCCCATTGAGGGCAAACCCCTCTCTGGGCAACATCTCTCACTTCATGCAGGGCTTACTCCTCTCCAAGCTCCCTATCTGCCCCCCACTGGCAGAATGGGACCTCAATGTGGTCCTCACGCAGCTGACCAAGCCGCCCTTTGAGCCCATGGCTACTTGCTCCCTGCGGCACCTGTCCTGGAAGGTGGCCTTCCTGGTGGCTCTCACCTCCATTCGTAGAGTCAATGAGCTCCAGGCACTGATGGCCGAGACACCATACATAAGTTCTACAGGAACAGGGTGGTTCTTCGCACTCACCCCAAGTTCCTCCTGAAGGTTGTCTCAGATTTCTACCTCATCCAGGAGGTGGTGCTACTCACCTTCTTTCCGAGGTCCCACACTGCCCAGGCGTCTGCAGTTCTCGATACCCTGGACTGCAAGAGGGCGTTGCCCTGGCCTGGGAGATAAACGGCTTGGAGGGTTACACCCTGGTTCTACTTGCAGCAGATTCAGGACCATCGCAGGACTGGGCAGCTTTTTGTCTCCTATGACCCCAGCCACCTGGGGCTGGCAGTCAGCAAGTGAACTTTGTCCACTTGGGTGGCAGACTGCATCGCCTTTGCCCAGACTGGGCTACCTCTGGACTGCCGAATCATGGCGCATAATGTCCGGGCGATGGTGACATCAGTCGCTAGCCTACATTCGGTGCCACTGATGGACATCTGGTCTGCCACCTGGGATTCCGCTCATACCTTTGCAGCACATTACTGCCTGGGGAGAGAGTCCTGTCAGGACTCGGTCTTTGGCCAGGTGATACTTCATAATTTGTTTGGGGTTTAAGCAACTCCTGCCCTCCGACCCTTCTTGTTTAGGCTACTGGAAACATGACTCTCCATGAACGTAGGGTCATCAGGCTCGCCTTCAGATTCACTGGCGACTGCTCACGGCTCTGCCATCATTTTTCCTACAGGTCCTCGGTAGCCTGTAGCTAGGGAGTCCTATATGTGAGGACTGACTTCCTGCTTGTTCCTGGAGAAAGCGTAGTTACTCACCTGTAACAGGTGTTCTCCAGGGACAGCAGGAATCAGTCCTCACAACCTCCCTCCTCCCCTTGGAGTTGCTGTCCATTTTTGCCATCTTCTTAGTAGGGCTCTAGCTATGGCATCTAACTGAGTAAGATGGCACCTTTGGGTGGGAAGGGAATTACGCATGTGTGGTGGCATTCCCAAAGGCTTTCTTGGTGCCATATGTCACCCATATGTGAGGACTGATTCCTGCTGTCCCTGGAGAACACCTGTTACAGGTGAGTAACTATGCTTTTTGTGCATGAAGGCACTGGCAGCATGTACTAACTCCAGCTCCTAGGGTCGATGGCAGCAGCCTTAGACCTGGTGCCCTGGGCACAGACCCATATGAGACTGCTGCTGTGGGTGCTACTTTCCCAGTGGTCTCCTCAGTACGACCCATTGTCTCAAAGGTTGCTGTGTCCAGAGAATATGAGAGGGAGTTTGTATGAATTATATTTTTATTCAATTATCAAAGAAACAATAGCAATATTTGAAATAAGAAAATAACAGCAATCAGCCTAGTCCACATTAAGGGGGAGTACAAGTGAATCATTAAGAAAACATATAAGAAAATACTCAACGTTACAGGAAAACAAAGGAAATACAGCCCTGAAAAATACATAAGCTCTAATTACTTTGCATTACAGAAAACAGAATAATAAGGAAAAAACTTACAGCTTTGAAGGAACCTGATGTATAATAAATGTCTCTAACGACGACGTTTCAGAAAAAACATATTTAGTTCCCTCTAAGACCACCACGCATTTACAGGGAAATTTGAGAAAGAATGATGCACCCACAGCTAAGACCCGGGGTTTCAGATCTAAAAAAGCCCTGCGCCTCAACTGTGTCTGTCTCGAAACATCGGGAAAAATGGTTATTTTGGCCCCGCAAAAAAGAGCACCTTTATTAGCAAAAAATAATCTCATCACAGAATTCTTATCCACTTCTGTGGTAAAAGATACAAGAAGTGTAGCACGAGAAGAAATCAAATCCTGAGATGACTCTATGAATGCTGACAGATCCATAGAATCAGCTTGAACTTTAAAAACTACAGCAAGTGGGTCAGCAACAGGAGGAGCTCTAGCCCCAGGCAGATAATAAAGCTTATTAATAAGCGGTTTCGAATTGTTATCATATCCTTAAACTTCAGTTAGATATTTGTCAAATAAAATCTGAGGGGATATCAACCTCGTATGAGGAAAATTTAAACAACGAATGTTAGTAGCCCGGAGCGAGTTCTCTAACAATTCCTGTTGCATATGTAAAGTCATACTATCTTTCATGAAAGATAAAGACGATTTCTGTAAGGAATCATACTGCTTTTCTAATTTATGAAATTTAGCATCTAAGGCAACAATTTGTGAATCATGTTGAGCCATTTTTGCAACTGATCCTTTAGAGAACTCTGAAAATTGAGAGGCAACCATAGCTAAAGAAGAAATAGAAGACTCAATGCGTGATAAAACAGATAAAACATCTACCAAAGATACATTTTGAGAATCCATCTTAACATGAGTAGCTTCAGAGCGAATATCCACACAGTCTCCCGGTAGCTGAATAGCCTGTGGCAGAGGTACTACCAGAGGCAAATTAGTACCGTCCAATGAAGCTAAAGGGGATACAACTTCCCCAACTAGCACCGGATCTTCCATCATTGGTGAGGAGGTCACTGGGTCGATAATATCCAGTTCTGTAAGCAGGGCAGAGCTTAATAACCCCCGAGAGGCGTCATCTGGAGGGGAAACACACTCGGCAACAGACCCGGAGGCAGCCTCCTCATCCTTCAGTAACACAACGTGTTTATCCATAGGACCAACAGTTCTAATTATCTTAGGAGAATTAACAGTACTCACGTTGAGGGAGCGCTTCCTACGCCTGCCCATGCCAGGATAACCACCACCAGAACGCCAAGAGCGCATAAGGAGCAAGATATGCCCCTTCAAGCGTGACCGCGGAGCGGAGATGATCTTATGCCCCGTAGATGACGTCGGGGCAGGCACCGCGTGAGCGCCGGCCCTACAGGAACCCAGAGAGTCCACACCACAGCAGAGCACAGTCGGGCTGACCTCCTTCCACTCACTCCCGACAGAGACAGGAACCACTTCCTCTCTTATGCCCCGTAGATGACGTCGGGGCAGGCACCGCGTGAGCGCCGGCCCTACAGGAACCCAGAGAGTCCACACCACAGCAGAGCACAGTCGGGCTGACCTCCTTCCACTCACTCCCGACAAAGACAGGAACCACTTCCTCTCTTATGCCCCGTAGATGACGTCGGGGCAGGCACCGCGTGAGCGCCGGCCCTACAGGAACCCAGAGAGTCCACACCACAGCAGAGCACAGTCGGGCTGACCACCTTCTACTCACTCCCGACAAAGACAGGAACCACTTCCTCTCTTATGCCCCATAGATGACGTCGGGGCAGGCACCGCGTGAGCGCCGGCCCTACAGGAACCCAGAGAGTCCACACCACAGCAGAGCACAGTCGGGCTGACCTCCTTCCACTCACTCCCATGAGAGGGAGTTTGGACTGATGGTTGCAGTCGGCTCACCTCACAGCGGGCATCCTTCTGGAGCAACCTCAATGGATCCTGGTCACAACAGATGCCAGCCTGACGGAGTGGGGAGCGCATTGTCCATCTCAGGTGGCACAGGGTCAGTGGACAACGGAGGAGAGCTCCTGGTCCATCAACCGCTTGGAGATGAGGGCGGTCTTCCTGGCTTTCCATCCCTTGATGACAAGAAAAGCAGTACGGTTATGCTCAGACAATGCGACAACAGTGACATATATCAATCGGCAGGGAGGCACAGGCAGGGCGTTGGCAGAAGAGAGTCAGCCTTTGTTGATGTGAGCGGAGGAGCACCTTGCGGCTCTCTCTGCTGCATAAGTAGCAGGAAAGGACAATGTTAAAGCTGACTTCCTGCAGTGGTTTTTTAATGACATCACTGTGCGTTGGGGAGAGCCAGTCATGGATCTCATGGCCACTCTGATCAATGCCAAGGCCAGACACTTCTTCAACTGACACAGGGAACATATGTCCAAGGGTCTCGATGCTCTGGCGCAGGTCTGGTCGCCAGAGGGACTCCTATGTCTTTCTACTGTGGGCACTCATTGGATGCCTACTTCAGCAGATAGAAGCACACAACGGCGCAGTAATCCTCATTGCACCAGATTGGTCCAGGAGACTGTGGTTTGCGGAATTGACCCGTCTCTTGATGGGCAGGCCCTGGCGACTTCCCAACATGATCAACTTGCTCTCCCAGGGTTCATTGTTGATGCCACAAGTGGATCGGTTCTTGCTTATAGCTTGGCTCTTGAAAGGGTGCAGCTGCGGCAAAAAGATTACTCCATGTCAGTTATTGTAACCTTGTTGAAGGCCAGAAAGAGGTCAACTACTGTGGCCTATGTGTGAGTATTTGAGGACTAGTGTTCAAATAGAGGTATTCTTTCATTTTCCCGTGTGCTTCTGGATCTCTTGCTCTTTCTGCAGTAGGGGCTCGAGAAGAGATTGGTGCTAAATTCACTCAAGGTTAGAGTAGTTACTCACCTGTAACAGGTGTTCTCCAGGAGCAGCAGGAATCAGTCCTCACATATGGGTGACGTCGGCGCCGACGGAGCCCTCGTGCGGAGCATTTCCCCAGCTTTCAAAGAAAGCCTTTGGGAATTGCAGCACGCATGCGCGGTCCCCTTCCCATCCAAGGGTACCATCTTGCTCAATCTGATGACATAGCTAAAAGACAGCAAAAAAATTAGCAAAATAAATCATATGACTGCAACTCCAAGGGGAGGAGGGAGGGTTGTGAGGACTGATTCCTGCTGCTCCTGGAGAACACCTGTTACAGGTAAGTAACTACTCTTTCTCCAGGACCAAGCAGGAAGTCAGTCCTCACATATGGGACTCCCCAGCTTAAGGCTACCGGAGACCTCAAGCCGAAAAAATGAGCTCCCTCTAGCTCGTCAGCACGTAAGGAAGGAATCTTCTCTGAGAACGCCCCCGACCAGTAGCCCAACACCAGGGCCGGAGGGTAGGAGTTGCCTAAACCCCAAAGAGATTATGGAGTACTGCCTGTCCGAAAGCACTGTCCCTGTGGGACTCCCTCTCAAGGCAGTAATGGGCCGCAAAAGTCTGGCTTGAAGACCAAGTAGCGGCCCGGCAGATGTCTGCCAACGGAACAGAGCGGAGATAAGCCACTGACGCAGCCTTCGCCCTGACACGATGAGCTGTGACTTGACCCTCCAACGAGAGGCCGGCTGCCCCATAAGCCCAGGCGATACAGTCAGCGACCCATATGGACAAAGTACGCTTGGAGACAGGGAGCCCCAACTTTTTGGGGTCAAAAGAAACGAAGAGCTGAACAGCCCTTCGATGCTCCCGCGTACGGTCAAGGTAGAAGGACAACGCCCTCCTACAGTCCAGGGTATGCAGAACCATCTCAGCTCGGTTGGCATGCGGCCTGGGAAAGAAGGTCGGAAGAACCACCTCCTGATTAAGGTGAAAAGGAGAGACAATCTTAGGAAGAAACTTCGGGTGAGTCCATAAGACTACCCTATTCTTGTAGAACCTAGTGTAAGGGGGATCAGACACTAGGGCCTGAAGCTCACTCACTCGCCGAGCAGAGGTAAGAGCTACCAGAAACAAGGTTTTCCAGGAGAGAAAACGGAGAGGGCAGGTAGCCATAGGTTCAAATGGCGGACAAGTAAGCCGCTGTAAAACCACATTCAGATCCCACTCAGGGGCTGGTGGACGCAAAGGAGGCTTAAGCAGGAGGAGGCCTCTGAGAAAACGAGCCACCAAAGGGTGGTTGGAAAGAGGCCTCCCATCCACCGGCGAGTGGTGCGCTGAAAGGGCACTGAGGTGAACCCTGACAGAGTTGGACTTAAGGCCTAGATTGGAGAGGTAAAGCAAATATCCTATCGACCAATCGCCAGCATCCCCCTTCTATCCAAAATAATTGAGAAGGTAACACAAATTCAGATCCAACAACATATAGACACCGCATCTCTACTAGACCCCAGTCAACATGGTTTCAGAGAAGCTCATGGAGTCGAAACACTGCTGACCTCATTAACCAACACTCTCATCAGTGGAATCGACAGCATAAAAAATGGATTTGCATTAATATTCCTGGACATTTCCGCAGTGTTTGATTCAGTGGACCATAACATACTCCTAACCCGACTCCAATGCAAAGGGATCTATGGGTTAGCACTGGATTGGTGCAAATCGTACCTGGAAGAGCGCTGGCAACATGTTCGTATGGGAACAAACACCTCAGAACCATTCCAGCTGAAACAAGGAGTCCCTCAAGGATCCTCTCTCTCGGCGCTACTCTTTAATATCTATATGCAGCCGATATGTGAGATCACACGATCATTCGTAGTATCTTCTCTAATCTATGCAGATGACGTGCTGATCTTCACACCAATCAACATCACTCTGCCAGATTATACAGTACTAGTAGAGTGTTTCAATGCAATAGCAGACTGGCTTCTCACACAGAACATGAGAATAAACTTCAAAAAAACCGAAGTCTTAATCATCACGAAGAATAAGGAATTTTCACCCCCATCTACCCTAAAAGTACGGGACGCCGAACTGCCAATCAAAACCTCCATAAAATATCTGGGTATAACTCTGGATCATCGCCTAAACTTCAAAGAGCACATAAACCGAACAGTGAAAACCATCTACTTCAAGATTAGGACCCTCCGACACCTCAAAAACATGCTCGATCCCGACAACTTCCGTACCATCTTTCAAGCGATAGTCATTCCCCACTTTGACTACGCAAACATAGTACTCCATGGCCTCTCAAAAAGCACCCTAAACACGCTGCAATTAGCAATGAACACCGCTGCTCGCATCCTCCATGGGGCCTCAAGGAGTGATCATATAACCCCCATATTAAAAGAACTACACTGGCTTCCAATACCTTGCAGAATTACATACAAAGCATTACTTATGACATTTAAGGCCACCAATAACTTAGCGCCCCCAGCAATCTGCATACTCCTCACCCGCACCCCTAATACCAGATCCAGGAGATCAGTGGCAGCCAATACCCTAATCATCCCAACTGACTCCACAAAGCGTTCAAATGCAACCACGGAAAGAGCATTCTCATACTTCGCTCCTAGATGCTGGAACAATCTTCCACCCTCCATAAGAGCAATCAATGACCTCAAGCAATTTAGAAAAGCTATAAAACACCACCTGTTCCTCTTACACTTCTCTCAATACCAGTTACCATCACCTACCCCCTCAACTTTTCCTAAGCCCCCATTATAAACCAAAATTGATCTGATCTATCTCTTCTTGTATAACAAGAAAGTTACCATTGTATATAGTTGAATAATTAAGATGTACAAGGTTTTCCTAAGTTGAATCCTGTTAGATCTCCTGTTACATGTAAACTCACGACAGCCTGTTGCTATCTGTGAGCACGTTATGTTTACTGTAAACTGCGCTGATGAGAAAGAGTGCGGTATATAAGAACGTTAAATAAATAAAATAAAAATAAATATTGCAATACTACCGCTACCAAGCACGAGAAGGGATTCTCGCTGTGTTGAGCACACCATGTGGAGAATCTACGCCACTTAAGAGCGTAGGATTTCCTGGTGGATTGCCGCTAGAGGCTAAGACAACGTCTTCCACCTCTCTAGGCAGGAGTAGGGGAGCCAGGACTACCCTTTCAGCAGCCAAACCATCAGATGAAGGGACTGGAGGTTGGGGTGCAAGAGAGACCCCTGGTCCTGAGACAGGAGATCGTGTTGAAGTTCCAGAGGCAGGGGAGTGTCCACCGCCAGTTGCAACAGGAGTGGGAACCACGGCTGCCTCGGCCACCTGGGGGCTATCAGAATCATTGAGGCTCTATCCTTGAGGACCTTGAACAGTGTCCGAGACACTAGTGGCGTGGGAGGAAACGCATATAGCAGGCCTTGGGACCATGGAATCAGAAAGGCATCCGCTGCTACTCTGAGAGGATGCGGTTGTCTGGAACAGAATCTCAGGAGTTGCCGGTTCAGAGGACTGGCGAAGAGATCCATGGTGGGGAGACCCCACTTGAGAAAGATCTGCTGAGCCACGAAGGGATTTAATCTCCATTCGTGTGGTTGCAGGATCCTGCTCAGCCTGTCCGCCAGGCAATTTTCCTGACCGGGAAGGTAGACAGCCTTGAGGAGGATTCTGTGATTGACGGCCCAAGAGCAGAGCCGTTGTGCCTCCTGACAGAGAAGGAAGGAGCCTGTGCCTCCCTGTTTGTTCACGTAGAACATGGCAACTTGATTGTCCGTCTGGACCAGTACAGACTGGTGCGACGTGAGGTGGGAGAAGGCTCTCAGAGCTAGGCATATTGCCCGTAGCTCGAGGAAGTTTATCTGCTGAGCAGCCTCCCAAGGAGTCCAGAGACCCTGAGTACATGCCCCTTGGCAATGTGCTCCCCAACCTAGAAGAGAAGCATCTGTCGTCATCACTCGAGAATACGGAGGGGGTTGAAAATCCACTCCGAGTACCAGATTCAGAAGATGAAGCCACCACTGTAGAGAGGAGACGAGCAGGGTGGATACACTCACCGAGTCTGCAAGGCTCCCTGTGGCCTGATGCCACTGAGTTCGAAGGCTCCACTGAGCAGGCCGCATGTGCAGGCGGGCATTGGGGGTGACATGAACCATGGAAGCCATATGGCCGAGAAGTCTCAGGAATTGCCTGGCGGAGACCAGGAAATTACTGTGAAACTGCCTGGCTACATCCATCAACCGGAGGGCCCTGTCCACTGGCAGAAAAGCCCTCGCCTGTAGAGTGTCTAGCCTTGCTCCTATGAATTCCAAGTTCTGGGACGGGAGCAAAGTGGACTTTGCGAAGTTTATGACAAACCCCAAGTGCTGAAGCAGAGCCACACTGCGAAGGGTGGCCTGACTGGCCTCTTATGAGCCAGTCCAGGTATGGAAACGCAAAAAGACCTTGAAGCCTCAGGTAGGCCGCCACCACTGCCAGACACTTGGTGAACACCCTGGGAGCGAAGGCTAGGCCAAAGGCAAGTACTCTGTACTGGTAGTGGTTTCCCCCCACAACAAATTTGAGATACTGTCTGTGGTCTGGATGAATAAGGATGTGAGTATAAGCATCCTTTAGATCTAAGGAGCATAGCCAATCTCCCTGCTGGAGGTAGAGCAGCAGGATTCCAAGGGTAAGCATCTTGAACTTTTCCCTCTCCAGGAACTTGTTGAGGTTGCGCAAGTCTAGAATGGGTCTGAGGCCTCCTGTTCTTTTTGGTACCAGAAAGAACCTGGAATAAAAGCCGTGACCTCTCAGGTGGTGAGGCACCGGTTCCACAGCCTGGTCCTTTAGCAGACTTGCTAACTCCTGAAGGAGTAGGTCCCTGTGCAGAGGGGGTCTTGGAGGCTCCCCTGGAAAATAGGAGGGAGGTACCTGGTGAAAATGGAGAAGATAGCCCTTTTGGACTATATGGAGTACCCAGGTATCTGATGTGACACCTGACCACCTGTGGGCAAAGTGGGCCAGCCGGCCTCCTGTGCTGATGTGAGCCAGGTGAGGAGAAGAGGCTATGCTTGCTGAGTCAAAAACCCCCACCCTGCTGAGCAGGGGCTGGTGTTGGTGGCTTGGGGGCCTTCTGCCTACGGGGCCCATGACCCTGCCCCTTGGCCTGCTGACCCTGTTGGGGAGCTGCAGAGGCCTGATAATGAGGGTATGGTTTATAGGCAGATGACTTCCTCGGGTAACATAGTAAATGACGGCAGATAAAGACCAGCATGGTCCATCTAGTCTGCCCAGCAAGATGGCAAGAGTAGGTGCACCTGTCACTCTGTGCAGGCCACCCCTCCCCATGTCTTTGTTTAGGGGTAAACCCACCACTCCAGGTAGGACACCCCTATTTGTTGAGACGTTATATGGTTCAGAAGTTAGATGGTACCGTTTATTTTGTTTTTATCCTATTGCTGTAAAGGGAAAAAGGCCTTTTTCCCTGAGCCCTTCTTCTGAGAAGGGGCAGAGGTTTTTCTGGATAGCCTAGTCCTGGTCAGAGTCTCGGTCTCGAGTTCTGCAGCCTTTTCAGCCATGGGCTTGCCAAAGAGGTTTTCACCTCGGCAGGGGACATCGACCAACTTGTCCTGCACCCATGGCTCGAGGTCGGATGACTGTAGCCAAGCCTGTCGGCGGGCACCGATGCCGGCCCCGGCTACTCGGGCCGAAGCCTCGAAGCCATCGTAGGCTGCTCGAGAGATAAACTTCGAGCACTTGAATACCAGTGGACAAGGCCTGGAACCTCTGCAAAGGTTCCTCGAGAGACCAGCAGAGAACCCGGCAATCTCCTTTGCCAGGTCTCGGAGGTACATGCCCATGTACAGCTGGTAAGTCTGGACACGGCAAGCAAGCATAGAGTCCTGGAAGCACTTCTTACCGAGGGCATCCAGGTTCCGGGCCTCCCGGCCGGGAGGCACCGAGGAGTGCATCTTCTGACTTTTCAGTCGATGCATGGCCGATTCCACAACCATGGAGTGGTGCGGTAATTGCGCCTTTTGGAACCTGGGGCTCTTGCGGACTCGATAGATTGAATCGACCCGCTTGCTTAACACTGGCGTCGAGGCCGGGGTCTTCCACATGCGGAAGAGCAGCTGCTCCAGCATCGGAGGAACCGGTACAGTAAAGGCCTCCTTCGGGGGAGAGTCATACTGGAGGGCCTCGAGCTCCTCGGCTCGAGGCTCCTCCTCGGGATCCGCGGGGAAGGCCAAGGCCATGGCCATATCCCGCACGAAGTCCGAGAACCGAGTTTCCTCCGGTGGGGATTGTCTCCGAGGTTCAGACTCCGGCGAGTCCGATGGGACACACTGAGTCCGATAAGTATCGGGTGACTCTTCGTCCTCCGTCTCCCAGCCCGACTCCTCGGAGGAGGAATTGAGCGGCTCCAGTCGGGCGGGCACCGATGCCATCCGCCCCGACGCCGAGGGTACCGGCGTCGACGACCTCGGTCCCAAACGGGAGGCCGAGGGAGACCGTGGCCGAGGATCAACTCGAGCCCGCATGGACTCGAGGATCGGCTCGGCCTCCAGGGTCGACTTGGACGTCGAGGTCCCGGTGGTCGGGGCAGATGCACCGGTGAGACCGGCGATCAATGCTCGCTGCTGTTCCATGAAGGCAGCGAGGCTGCTCTCCAAGGCCGTCAACCTGAGTCTGAGCTCAGGAGACCCCTCGGGCCCCGACGGCGGCTCCCCTGGAGGAGAGTCCACGAGGACTACAGCACTCACATGTCCAGGAGACTCCATCTCGATACGAGGATGTTTGGCAGGCCTCTCCGACTCCGAACGGCTATCGGGGCTATGCGACCTGGCCCTCGAGGAACCAGGAGCGTCCACCGACGACGCCCTCTCGGGTTTCTTCTTCCTGCGCTGTTCCCGCGAAGGAGACCTCCGCTCAGAGGAACCCCGATGCTGCTCGGGGCCGGAGTCCTGAGATGTCGAGGCCTCTGATGAGGTCTTGGCCCGTCCGGACGCGGAGTCAGAGAAGATCCTATCCTTCTGGTACTGCCAACTCCTCAACGCCTTCGAGGACATTTTGCCACACGGACCACAGATCATCGGGTCATGATCGGGTCCGAGGCAGCAGTCATGTGTGTCGGTAAGAGACATAAGTTTCTTACACGGATCACACTTTTTAAACCCGCTGGTAGCCATGGGGGGAAAAAGGGTCCCTGCGAGGTCAAAAGACCGGGCTGCCAGGGAAAAAAGAAAAATGGCGCGAACGCTAGTCACAAAGGACAAAAACCGAAAAAGAGAGAGTGGACTCGATACCGGCGTATCGGTCCAAGGCGGGAAAAGGATCTGGCATCGAACCGAAGAGAAAAAATAGGGAAATCAACTTTTTCCTCGGGGAAAAACGAACTACGTCCGTTGGGCTCCGCGGAAAAAAGAAGACTGAGCAAGATGGCACCCTTGGGCGAGAAGGGGACCGCGCATGCGCGCTGCAATTCCCAAAGGGTTTCTTTGAAAGCTGGGGAAATGCTCCGCATGAGGGCTCCGTCGGCGCCGACGTCACCCATATGTAAGGACTGACTTCCTGCTTGGTCCTGGAGAACAGGTGGCAACACTCTCTTGTTACAGGAGGCATGTGTACAGGAACACTCGGTAGGTCACTCAGATGTGGTCCAGTTGCTCAGAGCAGTGAAGCAAGTTTGCCTGCCCTTCACCTGGTGATTCTACCTTGGGACCTTAATTTGGTCTTGTCGGCCTTGGCAGGTGCTCCATTCCAGCCTCTTGGTGCAGCCTCCTTGAAGGACATCTCTTTGAAGAGACCCAGTACAAGACGTGAGAAAGTAAAAAACAGTTTATTTAAATAATCTTATTGCCAACCCTATTTAAATAAACTCTGTTTTTTACTTAATCACGTCTTGTACTGGGTCTGTTGCTACACGTGATTATTTGCCTTTTCGTGGTGGACATCTCTTTGAAGGCAGTCTTTCTGGTGGACATTTGTTGAGCCCGGTGGATTTCAGATATCCAAGCCCTGTCATGCAGGGAACCCTCTTTCTGCTTATTTCCAAAGAAAAGGTGGTATTGAGGCTGATGCCCTCCTTTCTAAAGTCATCTCTCCCTTTCACCTGAATCATTTGGTTTCTCTGCCTGTTTTTTTTCTCATGCAGTGACTCTGAGGAGGACTGTCAACTGCATCTACTCAATTGGCACAGGGTATTGCATCGATACCTTAAGGCTACTTGAGTCCTCCTTTAGATCAGACCAGTTGTATATGCTATTTGGAGGCCCTCACAAGGGGGAGGCAGCTTCCAAGGCATCGATTGCTCGCTGGTTAAAGCAAGTGATAAGTTCTGCTATATGGTTCACAGCAAAACAATGCCATTGGGCTTTAGAGCCCACTCTGTCAGCTCTCAGGCTACCTCTTGGGCGGAACATAGTTTGGTGCTGCCTATGGAGATTTGTAAGGCCGTGATGTGGTCATCACTCCATACTTTTGCTCAGCATTATTGGCTGACTATCCAAGTCGCCAGGTATGTGTGTTTTGGAACGTCAGTGCTTCAAGACGGTCTTGTGGGTCCCTCCCATATTTGAATACTGCTCTGGTACATCCCATGTATACTGGATTAGCCTGAAGGGACAATCAGGAAGGTGAAATTAGACCTTACCTGCTAATTGTCTTTCTTTGAGTCCCTCCAGGCCAGTCCATGTCCCTCTCTGGTGTGATGTCGCAGCCTTCGAAGCAGATATGGTTGGCTTATAGGAGTCATTTTCTTGTAAGGACTTATGTGAAGAAGTGCAGCACTATGCGGTGGTGTTTTTTTTCCCTATCCAGGGGGGTGGCTTTGCTAATCTGCCTCTGTTAATATGCCATATCCTTACTCTGTACATAGTTTGGTTCATTAGCTTAGTTTCATATGGTGTTCAGTCTGTGGGCTCTCAGAGCAGTGACAGATGTGTGATTGTCTGCTTTGTCAATGGGAGACTGGATTCTGGAGCTGTAAAGGGAGCTCTTGTCCTGGATAGTCAGAATCCTGACATGCTCAGCCCTCAGCTGCTGGTGGATGATGAAAACCCATGCATACTGGACTGGACTGACTCAAAGAAAAACAATTAGCAGGTAAGGTATCATTTTGCCTTCTATGCTCCTGATATGTTTCCCCTAACTTTCTCAGTACCTTGCAATGTATACTTCTCTGAAGTTGATTAAAGGTGGTAAAATCAAGACTATTAAATAATGTCTAGAGGGCTCAGCAGTGTGTTTGACCCATCTTCCAAACCTCTTTCAGAACCACATGAATTTTATAGGCTTATAACACACCCATAGTTCAGCTAATTTGGAGGGTGAGCTCCCATTGTTCCTTTTTGGTTAATGGTTTCTTGTTCCTTGCTGTTTCTAACTCAGTCAAAATTTGTTTTTTGGGATAACAGTATCCTTGGCCTGTTTTTAGTCTTTATACCAGTCAGAGCAATCATCTTGGGTAAGGGGGGGGGGGGGGTGTCACAGATTCTTACTTCCACTAGAATAGTATTTGCCAGCCCTTTCAACCACAAGTCATATCTGCATATCCGACAGCAGACCACACCATCCCCGGACCTGATCAGTGTCAGGGAGAGGAGCGGGAAGGTAATCTCCCCATTTCCCATCACAAGGCCAATTGGGCCCTCAGTCGACTCTTAAATCTTCTGCGTGGGCAGATCTGCCCATGCTTGAGGGCCTTGCCAGAGGGCCCTTTGGTGCAGGCTAAAGCTAACATTGAAGACCGTTATCTTCACGGAGCAGACCTCCCATCTTCTTCCCTCCAACCCGAGCATTTACAACAAAATCATTGCTCCTCCCAATCTGAAGACTTGAAAAAACCCTCTTAGGGATTGCAGTCATTGCATCACCAACCAGAGAGCCTATCTCCAATATATGTAAGTCTGCATCTCTACCACTAGAAAACACACTCCAATCCTTCAAATCACTCAACATTTATTTATTTATTTAACATCTCTTCTATACCGCGCTATTAAAATCAGCGCGGTGTACATCAAACAAAATATACTGCAATGCATACAGGTAACATTGAGTTTACAGAGAACAAAGGAATATATAACATGGAGTAACATGCAACACCAATGCCTGTAGCTTACCTACTCAGCCTAATCTTGTCTGTCATATCAAGCAGATCATCCCCCTCTACCAATACGTCTCCATCCCAGTCATTTACTGCCCCAAGGGACATCAAACAACCTATGTTATGGCCTTCATATCACCCACGAAGGCGAGCCAACTACTCCAACCTCATTAAAATCACCCCAACAAACAGCCATAATCTCATGCAATCAAAAAAGACTATCACAATCATATGTGATCTAATTAATACCAGATCTAATTAATACCACTGTTCTATACTGTTCTGTATTAACACTAGTTGTTTATCTTATTGTTATTTGGTCATATGATGTTTTATGTAAAACAAACTCCGATTTGTTAACTGTTGTTTATTGTGAACCGCAACTGAACTATGGAAGATGCGGTATATAAATCATTGCTAAATAAATAAAATAAAATAAATAAATCTAGTAGAAATAAAGTCACCTAATAAAAGACCTCATTGAAGATAACAAAATTGACATTCTATGCCTGACAGAAATTTGGTTCCTGGATACGGATAATGTGGTTATCAACCAACTGAATACATCCATCCATAACTGTACACAAGCTTCTGGTAAACGTGGAGGGATTTGCATCTTTACAAGCAAACAACTTCATTTCAAAAGCATTGAATTCATCACAACAAGCAAGTTCAACCTCATCACCATATCAAACAAACACTATACAATCTTGCTACTATACAAAGCACCCTCTACCAACCCAGACCATCTCCCCACTATCCTTAACACATTATGCTGTCATAACACCACATAAAATCCACACATTCTGCTTCAGACTTCAACTTCGCTTATCTAACTAGACAGCAAGCCTCAGTTTTTCTAGAGGCCATAAGGGTCCTCCAATTCTCACAGATAGTCACTGAGCCACCCACGATAAGGGAGGAATTTTGGATTTCATATTCATCCTGACCTCCTCAGACAATAGCTCCAATCAAAAGCATCCATTTCTATCTCTCCTGTCCCATGGTCAGATCACCACCTGATTACTTTTTCACGGTTCCAACAAAACACACCAAGACAACCCAGAGTCCAGCAATACCTCTCATAGGTTTCTCCCCTTTGACAGCCACAGCTTCATTCAAAAAATATCTCTCAAGCTAATTTCTCACCATACAGATGAGCCCATAGACTGCATGATAGAAACCTGTAACACAACCATTTCAATGGCAGAAATAGCTCTGCCCCCCCCCCCCCCGGTATTCCAAGATTTTAAAAGATCAGAAATCTATACTGCGCCATTTTGAATGCAAATGGAGGGCCTACAAAGACAACAACAACACATGCAATATACCTTCAAGAGCTGATATTGTGACCTCACCAACAAAGCAAAGAGAGATTATTCTTCAAACCTCATTAAGACTGCCCTCAACAAGCCCAGAGAGCTATTTGAAAATGTTAACTCACTCATAAAGAACCCTGCACCACCAGACAATAAACCTCCATTTAACCCACAAAGCATGGCAGAATACCTTATTTCTTTTTATTTATTTACATTCTCTTATATACCGTGCTATTCTGCATCAGTGCAGTTTACATTGAACAAACTGAAATTACATTGAACAGGGCATTATAACTTGGAGATAACTATTTTACAGGGAACATGAGCTATGGAGGGTTAAGTGGCTTACCCAAGACCACAAGGAGCACCTGTGGGACTAGAAACCCCAGTCCTTCCGGCCCAAGGTTGCTGTCCTCTAGTGCTGGGGTCACCAACCTCCAGAGGGCCGCGGGCCGCACAGCCAACTACCGGGAGCCTCGCGGGCCGCACCCCCCTTCTCCCCGCCCCCGCGAAAAAAAACAACAAACGCAAAATTATGAAAACAATGGCTGATCACCTTTATTGAATTTAATGAGATGGCTGATGATTCATGCTAGCAGACAAACGCTTAAAGTCCGGCTTCACAGATGACACTGACAGGAGAAGGGACGCTTGCAGGTGGTCGTCGGTGAGCTGCAAGCGCGTGGATACAATGGCGGGAATCCTTGGCGGGCCGCACGTAATGTTAACCAGGGTAGAGCCTCGCGGGCCGCACAAAGGGACCTCGCGGGCCGCAGGTTGGTGACCCCTGCTCTAGTGGGATTTGAACCCCCGACCTTCTGGCCTGAAGTACCTTGCCCCAACCACTAGGCCACTCCTCCACCTTCAGGCCAAGTGCATGAATCAAGATTCTGCCCAGCTTGAATATCCGTCGTACTATGTCAACTTAGATCACCACCTATGGAATAGTTTCACCCTTGTCAGTTACAGTCAAACCTCGGTTTTCATGATTAATCCGTTCGAAAAAGTCTGACTAAAACCGAAACGTATGAAAACTGAAGCAATATTTCCCATAAGAAATAATGTAAATCCAATTAATCCGTTCCAGACACCCAAAAATATTCACAAAAAGTACATTTTATAGAGAATAACTATATTTTTATATACAGAAAGCAATGAGAAATAAATATAAATGACTAATGAAATGGATAAATGAACATTTAACATCACTGAAAGCAAGCTAAGTACAGTACTGTACAGTACAGTATGTTAACATCTGGCCTTAGCCACCCCTGACAAGCTGCTGTGCCCAGCTCTCTTCGGAATCACATTGGATTCAGCCCATTAAAATACCTTTACATTATCTGCTCAATGCTTCAGAATGGCAGAAAATCTTAATGATATAGCTTCAGACGTACCCTGCAAAAAAAAGAACTGCCTCCCACATTCATGCAACATCTCCTGCTTACGTTGACAGCTTTTCTTCCCTGCTACCTCCGAGCCTGAGGGGGCGCTCCAGAGAACGGGCAGGCGGTGGACGAGATCGGGGCCTTCCTCTCTGCGCAATCCTTGCCTCTCTGACTCTGACCAGGCTCGAGGATGTGTTTCATTTACGTGCTCAACTGGCTTTCGCTTCTCATCACGCTGGCGATCGGTGCAGTGCTGCCGGGACCGGGCGGGCGTTCCGGCAGTGTATACAGACTGGTGTGCAGCGCGAGGGTGTATGTATTTACAGTACTGTACTTTACGAAAACTGAGGCGATGTACGAGAACCGGGACAAAATCTCAGTCAAAAAAGACGTTGAAAACCGAAGCGATGTATGAGAACCGGGACAAAATCTCAGTCAAAAAAGACGTTGAAACCGAAGCGTATGAAAACCGGGGCAAATGAAAACCGAGGTTTGACTGTACAATCAAATTGACCAAATACTCTCAGCCATAAATACAATTACCTCCCTCCTTGACCCCTGCTCTATTTCTTGGATGAAGATGGAATGAACCCACCTCATATCATACATCTGCAAAATGATCAACTCATTATCACAAGGAATACTACTACCCTTCTCACTCAAACAATCCTCCATACATCATAACCTCAACACTTCCTGCCCTGCCTCTTATAGATCAATCTCTAGCATACCATTTGTGGCTAAAATCATTAAAAAAGTTTTTCAAGAGCAACTCGCAAGACCATTTGAACAGGCACTCTCCTTTAGACATTCACCAACACTGTTTCCGCACTTACCACAGTGTTGAAACACTCCTGACCCTCCTTACTAAACACCTTAATCAAAGGTACAGAAATCATAACACAAGGATTTGTTCTCATTTTCTTAGATATTTCATCTGCATTTGATTGTGTCTCCCATCAACTCCTCTTAACAAACTACAATATTGGGATCGAAGGAAACTCACTACAATGGTTTCACTCTTATCTATCAAACCGCATACAGCAGGTCAAGATTGGCACCATTATTTTTATTTATTTATTTTTTATTTTTTTATACAGCACTCTTTAGAATCAGTGCGGTTTACATGTATACTAACAGGTACTTTTTATTCCCTTGTCCCCGAAGGGCTCACAATCTAAGTGTACCTGAGGCAATGGAGGGTTAAGTGGCTTGCCAAAGGCCGCAAGGAGTGGCCATGGGACTAGAGACCCCAGTCCCTCCGGCCTGAGGTTGCTTGTCCCCATGCGGGAATTGAACTCCCGGCCTTCTGGCCTGAGATAACCTGTCCCACCATAACCTCCACTCCATTTACCATCAATCAAGGATCTACCCTCTCCTCTATCCTGCTTAATATATACATCCAACCGTTCTGTGACATCATCAGAAACCATGGCAACAATTACGTGATATATGCAGACGATATAATGATATTCACCCCTTTCTCCACTACCTCACCAGACTACACCAAAATAACAAACTGCTTCTATGCAATCAATGGCTCAAAGAACACAACCTCACGCTCATCCACAAAGAGTCAAACCTTACCCAACAGCCCTTCCACAATATCACTAACAAAGATGTTAAAAAGAGCCGGACCAAGGACAGATCCTTGCGGCACACCACTGGTAACCTCCTCCTCAGAGTGAGCTCCATTTACTGTACCCTTTGTCACCTCACACACAACCAATTTCTAATCCAATCAGTAATTTTAGGGCCCCTCCCTAGGGTACTCAGTTTGTTTATAAGTCACCGGTGCAGAACAGTGTCAAAATCCTTACTGAAATCTAAGTACACCACATCTAGGGCTCTCCCCGGTCCAACACCCTGGTCACCCAGTCAAAGAACTCAATTAGATTTGTCTGGTGAATCCATGCTGCCTCGGATTTTGCAATCCATTGGACTCCAGAAACCTCATTATTCTCTCTTTTAGAACCTTTTCCAATAATTTACTAACCACAGAGGTTAGACTAACCAGCCTGTAGTTCTCTGTCATCCTTACATCTGTTTTTGTGTAAGGGACCACATGTGCCTTTCTCCAGTCCTCTGGCACCACTCCTGACTCCAAAGAAGCATTGGAAAGGTCAGACAGTGGAGCTGCTAAAATGTCCCCATGTTCCCTCTGTATTCGTGGATGTATCCCATCCAGTATTGGTATAAACACAGATCTTTTCCAGTCAGTTGGCCATGATGTTGTCTTCCATATTTCTTGGCAGAGCCTTATAAGTATGGTAACAGCTGCATCAGATTGCTGCAATACTTCTATAGAAATGCTATCGATGCCTGGTGCTTTGTTCTTTGATAAGGCTTGCAATGCTGCTTCAACTTCTTCTTTCATCACCAATGGTTCCCGATCATAAGGTACAGGTTGAAACGGCTGTTGGTCCACTTGATCTTTATCATATAAAAACTCTGTATATTCCTTCCACCTTTTCTTGATCTTCTCAGCATCATTCAACATAGAACCTTGAGCATCTTGTAACATTCCAATTCAAGGCTGGAACTTTTTCTTTAACTCTCGTAGCTTTAGGAAAGCCGATCTTGTTCTTCCTCTAATAGTTTCTGCTTCTATTTCCATGCGAGTGTCATTGTAGTACTTTTCCTTGTCCTGTCTTGTTGCACGTTGGAAATCTCTGTTGAGTTCTGTTATTGTCTTTCTTTCTCCTCTGGCTTTAGCTTCTCTGCGTTTCTGGGAAATTTTCAGAGTTTCTTCCGTCATCCATTTTGGCCGTTTTTGCTTTTTCACCTTTTGTAGAGACTTCTCGCTTTCTTCCAACACAACCTTCTTGATGTCATTCCATAACTCTTCCAGAGCTCTGTCATTTGTATCTAAAGCAGCAAATCGATTTTGCAGGCAGTCTTTAAATTCCAGTGGTATATTCTCAAGGTCATATTTTGCTGCATTCATGAGTGGTTTGCTCTTTTTCAACTTTAGCTTCAGTTTGCATACTAGTAGTTGATGATCTGTACCACAATACAGATACTGTGGTACAGATCATCAACTACTAGTATGATACTAAAGAAAAGTGGTCCAACTGACTGTGGAAGTTATCGAACAATCGCTCTGATCCCACATGCCAGCAAGATTCTACTGAAGATTATTCAAAAGAGACTACAACCATACCTGGAACAAGAACTACCTGAAGTGCAAGCAGGGTTCAGGAAAGGGCGAGAAACGAGAGACATCATTGCAGATGTGAGATGGATCCTTGAAAAGACTAAAGAATACCAAAAGGATATCTATTTGTGCTTTATCGACTATAGCAAGGCTTTTGACTGTGTAAACCATGAGAAACTCTGGGCCACATTAAGAAGCATGGGTATACCAGAACACCTGATCGTTCTCTTGCGCAATCTGTACATTGATCAAGAAGCAACAGTTCGAACGGAACAAAGAGAAACAGAATGGTTTAAAATAAGCAAAGGTGTAAGACAAGGCTGCATACTTTCCCCCTACCTGTTTAATTTATATGCAGAACAAATCATCAGAGAAGCAGGATTGTATGAAGACAACAGAGGTGTGAAGATTGGTGGAAGACTCATCAACAACCTTCGCTATGCTGATGATACCACATTACTGGCTGAAAGTGAAGATGATCTGAAACATTTGCTTCTCACAATCAAAGAACAGTCTCAATCTCCAGGAACAAGCAGGAATGAGTCTTCACATATGGGGTTCGTCGACGCCGACGGAGCCCGCACGGGAATGCTCCCCAGCATCCAATCACAAGGCTTTTGGGAGCATCCCTCGCGCCTGCGTGGTAGCTTCCCGCCCTTCCCACTGCCTCTCCCCAGTTTTTGTTTTTCCGCGGAGCCGACAGGACGTACCTCCTGTCACCGCAGAAACTTTTTCTTCTTTTCTTTTCTTGTTTCCTGTGGTCGCGGTTTTTTCCCCGCTGACTCTGGCACCGCTGGTGCCCCTTTTTCCTTATTTTTTGTTTTCCTTTATTTCCTTCGAGGAGCATCTTCCTCGTGTTATTCTGAGGCCTACCGGGCTTTCCAGCATGGAGCCTTCTTCCCCTAAGAAGTGCCCCCACTGTGGAGATGTTGTCTTCTGCTCCGACTCCAACGCCTGGTGTCTCTCCTGTTGGGGCCCTGACCCCTTCTCCCCCGGTTCCCCGGGCTTCAACGTCGGGAGAAGACCCTCCCTGTTTCGGGTGTCCCTCGACGACGTCTTTCCCTCTGAGGTGCGGTCGTCGGCTTTCTCTCCTCGCCAGGATCAGGTAACCCAACAACAGTCTGTTAAGACTAACCGAGCCTTGAGGGGTGAGTCTCATGCGCCGCATGACGACGGCTCCGGCCTCCCCCTCCAGTCCCTTACACCCCGGAGGGAGTCTTCGGGCTCCAGAACCTCCACGGGGTTTCGGGTTGTTCCTGAGGTTCGCTCCTCACAGAACATTCCCGAGCCATGCCCGAGGGTGGCACCCGCTTCGAGCGGTGCAGATCCCTCGGCATCGGCGCCGGCGTCGAGTGTTCCACTCTTCGCCAGGGACTGTCGACTGGTGTCCTCGGTGCCTTCGGGGCCGATCGACTCGACCCAGTCTGGCTCTACGGCATCCCGGCCCTGCGCGGGGGTGGCACCCGCTTTCGGCGGTGCCGATTCCCCGGCGTCGGTGTCGAGTGTTCCACTCGTCACCGGGGATCGTCGGACCAACCTGACCCGGTATGGCGTGCCCACACCCCAGCCATGCACGGAGGTGGTGACCGCTTCGAGCGGGACCAAGTCCTCGGAGTCGGTGGCCCTACTCCCCGCCGGGGATCGGCACCGGGTGCCCTCGGCTCCGCCAGGGCCGATCGACTCGTCCCCGGCTTCCGCGGGGGCGGTACTGGCCTTGCGCGGCTCCGCCCCTCCCGCGGCGGTCTCGGGGACAAGAGCCCCGTTCTTCGCTAGGGGTCGCCTCCAGGCTCCACCTGCGGAGCCAATCGATCTATCCCGGTCGGGCGGGTCGGCACCCCCACCTTGCGCAGGGCCGGGGCCTCCCCCGGACGCCACCGACCTCCCGGCATCTACACGGGCGTTGAGTGCTCCACTCGTCACTGGAGTCTGCCCGCGGGACCCGGGTCCTTCGGTCGAGTCGACCCAAAGAAGCGCCGCGGAGCCGGGGCTGGGCATCTCGCTCCCCGCCGGGGCTCATCGGCGGGTTACCTGGGTACCCTCGAGGCCGCGTAGTACGCCCCGTAAGGGTTTCCTGCTCAATTAAACAGGCGCGGGCAGAACCCCGGCGCCTAGGAGGGCCTCTCTCCAGGCGTCGGAGCCAACTTCGGGTGTTTCCCTCTTCGCCGAGTTTCGGCCTGGGAAGCCCTCGTTGCCCTTGGCACCGATTGTCGCAACCCCGACTCCATTTGCGGGAATGGCAGCACCGGCGCGGCCGCCGACACCGGGGCCCCCTAAGGAGGCGTCGCTCGGTTCGATGCCCAGCCTCGAATCGATCTCCAGTCTGGAAAGCGGGGCTCCGGCGCATTTCGGATCCGACCCCGGTCTCTTCCGACGGCGCAGTGCTGCGCTCGCCTGCTCTCCAGCGGTCTCGGCACCACTCCCGCCGCCTTTGCAGACCGCCCCGGGGGCGGACCCGCCCCCCGAATCGGGGCCGAGGCCGAGTTCCGTGGGCCCGTCGGGGACGTCGCTCTCTTCGATGCCCCCCTTGGAGTCGATCCCAGGCTATGACGATGCAGTACCGACTGCCTCGAATTGGGACTGTCAGTACCCTCCTCTGTTTAGAGCGATTCCTCCCGTGCGCCAGCACGGTGGGTCCCCTGGTACTCAAGCGGGCCCCTCCGCCTCGGCCTCCCCCGGGATAGCCCCTCTGGGAGAGCCGTCTTTTCAGGACTTCCTCCTTGACATGGCGGACTTGCTCGCCATTCCTATCCCGGGCCCTTCGCTAAGTCCGGGTACTGCGGAACAGGCAGCCGTAATGCTCCCTTTACCTCCTTCCCTGCGGGATCTCCTGCTCGGGATTTGGCGCTCGCCTTTACAGGTACCGGCACCACCTGCAGCCATGCATGCCCGGTATCGGGTGCCCCCCTCTCCGGGTTTCCAGACGCACCAGCTTCCCCATCATTCCATTGTGGTGGAATCGGCCCTGAGGAAGGTCGGAAGCAAGAAGAAGCACTCTTCCTGCCCCCCGAATCGTGCGTCTAAAACTCTGGACAACTTTGGGCGGCGAACCTTCCAAGCGTCCATGTTGGCTTCCAGGATTCTCTCATATATTTTCTATATGAGCCTGGCGCTGCGGGAGGTCACCGAGAGGTTATCTCTCTTGTCCCCCTTTGTATCGGCCCCTCGGGCCCCCGACTATTCCTTGCTTCTTTACCATTGCAGGAATATCTCTTGGTTTCTTTCTCGGGCTGCCGTGGACTCTTTCGAGTCGGTTAGCAGGTCCTCTGCGGTAGCCATAGGGGCGCGTCGTACAGCCTGGTTGCAGGCTTCCGACTTGTGCAGCTGGGCACAACATAACCTGGGTACTTCCCCGTGCACCGGGGAGAACCTCTTCAATGGCGAGGCTTTGCGTCAGGTTGCTCAGTGCTCTGCCGACCTGTTTGACACTGGCCGCCCAGGGCCCTCCCCCTCTCCTGGGGGTAGGAAATGTCCTTCCCGACCCTCCTGTCCGAAGAGGAGGAGGTTTCATCCCTCTGCCCGCCTGCCGGGTGCGCCCATGCCAGGGACGTCTCACACCGGTCGGCAGTGCCAGGGCTCGCGCCAGGCTGCCCATGCCAGGCAGCCTTAGGCGACGGTATGCGGCAGTTTGCGCTTAACTCCTCTTACATGAAGTTACTGTCCAGTTCTGCACTGGGATTCTTTCAGTGTGACAAGCTGTTCGGCTGCTTGATTGGAGGTATGGAGCCCCCTCCCCCGGGGGGGGGGGAACCTTCCCACGCTAGATTAGCCTGGCTCCTCAGGGCCATGCTAATCTTCTTCGGACTTACCCTCGGGTACATCCCTCAGATTCCCCTCTGCCTGGTTCCCCCGGATTGAGGGGATCGCGCACCGAATCTCCTTCTCCCAGTGTAGGCCTTGGCCGCTACTCTCCGAGCGTGGCCGAACCATTCCTCGACGGGGCCGGACCAACCCCCCCCCCCCCCCCGGTCTGTGTCTCCCCTCTCACAGAGAAACCCCTGGGTCCGTCAGGTTACGGTGGACAGGGGTCCCACTGACCCATGCCGATCCCCGGCTCCGCTCCCTGCACTCTTCGGAGCGGCGGAGGGCCTTGGCCCTAACCCCGAGGGTTTTTTTTATATAGGCCGGAGATGGCCCCACGGTCACGCCGTGGCTATAGGGTTTTTTATCCTCCTGCCGTCCCTGTGGCACGGAGGACGCGTTTGGGTGACTGTCAGGTGGACGCCTCAGGGGTCCACGTACTCCTGATGTGCTCCTCCCCCACTGATCTGGCGGTCACACAACCATACTGCTACCCTCGCCGATCTGCCCTGCTCCATGCACATAGGCCCATCACTTTGATGGCCCTTCCTCCCGCCACCTTCCAGGTAGGCGCCCTCCTGTGGATCAAGGGCCGGTCCGAGTTGGCAGTATCGTTCTCACGTGTCCATACCGGTTGAGTAACCTGGGTGGGCACTCCCGGGCCCACCTATAGCCCGATATACATCTATACCTGTTATTGGATATATATCGGTACAGGCGGGCGCTTTTTGGGAAATGTTATAGCGCCCTGTGTCTTACCGACTATCCCCCAATTGTCGGTACTGACGTTTTGTTATTTCTTACGGGGTCCGGCCGGCCCGCTTGCCTGCGTTCTGCGGCTCGGGTGCTCGGACCGGTTATGCTCAAACTTGCTGTGATGTCAACAGCCCCTTGGTTTTCGAACCCATTGTCTTCCTATCCCTTGCCGGCTCGGGTAGACAGTGTACCCCTCGATATCCCGGGGTACACTTCTGTTCTTCTCCAGGCTGGGTTCTCCCAGATCGGTCAGTCTTCTGGTTAGTCCTCCGGATTGGGGACTCTGCTCCTCCTGGAGTTCTCAGCTTCTTCGAGCTCCTCGTGAAGACCTGCCGTCTTTCCGGTGCCGGTTGACACCTGCGTCTCCAGCCCGCCCGGACTGGGAACTTCGTCCTCTCTGCGGTGAAGTTCCCTTGAAGACTTCACTACTGCATCTACGGTACCCGTCGCAGCTCTGCCTTCTACAATCCAGTAGGTAAGCTCTAGATTGTGCTGGATCATTAACGGTTTAATGATAACTGACGTGGTTGAAGACTCCCCTGTAGTCTTCGGTTGCTGTGCCTTGGCAACTCTTCTCAACTCCTACCCTCCGGGGATGCCGGGGATCCAGGTTGGGTGATGCCGCCCTGTCCAGGGGCGCGCATTCTGGGATCTCCTCTGGCACCCTCAGCTAGGGAGTCCCCATATGTGAAGACTCATTCCTGCTTGTTCCTGGAGATAGCACAGTTACTTACCTGTAACAGGTGATCTCCGGAACAGCAGGAATTAGTCTTCACAACCCACCCACCTCCCCTAGGAGTTGTAACTCTCTCTCTTCCTTCCTCTCCTCTCCTTCTGTCTCAGCTATTAAACGCAACTGGGGAGAGGCAGTGGGAAGGGCGGGAAGCTACCGCGCAGGCGCGAGGGATGCTCCCAAAAACCTTCTGATTGGATGCTGGGGAGCATTCCCGTGCGGGCTCCGTCGGCGCCGACGAACCCCATATGTGAAGACTAATTCCTGCTGTTCCGGAGATCACCTGTTACAGGTAAGTAACTGTGCTAAATGGGCCTGCACCTTAATGTAAAGAAGACAAAGATCATGACAACTGGCATAATCAACAGGTTCATCATTGAAGGAGAAGAAATTGAAATTGTGAACAACTTTAACCTACTTGGATCAACTATCAATAAAGAAGCAACAAGCAGTCAAGAAATCAAACGACGCATTACTCTTGGCAGAATGGCTATGAAAGACCTAGATAAGATTCTCAAGAGCAGAGATGTCTCTCTCCATACAAAGATTTGACTTGTTCAAGCCATGGTATATTCAATAACATCATATGGATGTGAAAGCTGTACAGTGAAAAAGACAGACAGGAAGAAAATTGATGCCTTTGAATTATGGTGCTGGTGGCGAATACTGTGTATACCATGGACTGCCCGAAAAACAAACCAGTTGGTACTAGAGGAGATCAAACCTAAGCTTTCTTTAGAAGCTCAGATGACAAGACTTTGACTTTCATACTTTGGACACATCATGCGAAGAGAGAGATCATTAGAGAAAGACATCATGCTTGGCAAGATAGAAGGTCAACGCAAAAGAGGAAGGCCAGCAATGAGATGGATCGATACAATAACAGCAGCTACGGGTACCAGTCTGTCAACAATGAGTCGCCTGACTGAAGACCGAACACAATTTAGGATAGCTATCCAGAGGGTCGCCATGAGTCGACTCCGACTTGACGGCACTTAACAAGAACAACAACATCCCATCCAGAACAATCACTTTGTGTACTTTTAGTTTAGCTAGTTCCTCATGAACAGTCCCTTCTGAAAGTCATTCAAGATCCCCATCGCTTCTGTTCCTATTTGTGGGTGTTTTCTGAGGTCCTGCTCCTGCCCCTTCATCTGTGAACACAGAACAGAAATATCTGTTAAACAATTCCGCTTTATCCTCATCAGTTTCTATATATTCCTCCCCTTCACCCTTGAGTCTGACAATACCACTTTTGCCCTTCTTCCTCTCGCTAACATATCTGAAAAATGTATTATCCCCACATTGTATTGCATTAGTTATTTCTTCTTTTCGTAACTTTGCTTTCTTGGCTACTTTGCTAGCTTCTCTAAGTTTTTTTCCACATAAAGATGCCTGTCTTCCTCTCTCTGTGATCTCTTGTATTTCCTGAAGACCTCCCTCTTGTTCTTCACCTTGTCAGCTACTTCTTTTGAGAACCATAGTGGCCTCCTTTACCTTTTACATTTATTTAGCTTTCTAACAAAAAGGTTTGTTGCCCTTAAAATATCCTTTTTCAGTTTTGCCCACTGGTTTTCTATATCCCCAGCTGTTCCCATCCTACTAACGACTCCTTGAGGTATTGTTCCATCTTGGCAAAGTTAGTTTTCCTAAAGTCTAAAGCCCTTGCTTTTGAATGGATTTTATCAGCCCTAGTACTAATACTGAACCATACCATCTGGTGATCACTGGATGTGAGATGATCTCCCATTGTAACATCAGAAACACTTTCCCCATTCGTAAGCACAAAATCCAGTTTCCTATTTGTCTCTCCGGGCCAGTCCAGGTACATTAGGGTAGTCAACCTCCTCCAGCAGCTGAGGACTGAAAACTGAAAGTCTTGCTGACAGCCTATCCAGCTCCCTCTGGTGTCAGAGACTCAGTCTTTCAGTCCTCAGCAGCTGAACAGGCGTGTGGCTGACATGCTCCCAGGAGACAGGAATAGGAAATAGGCAGTGAGAGTTTTGGAAGTAAAAAAAAAAAAATATATATATATGTGTGTGTATATATATATATATAGAAACATAGAAACATGATGACAGAAAAAGACCACAAGGCCCATCTAGTCTGTCCTTCCATAACAACAACTACAACAGTCCACTTTTTACCTTTAGAGATCCTCTGTGTTGGTCCCATGCTTTTTTGAATTCAGTTACTGTCCTCATCTCTACCACCTCCACTGGGAGACTATTCCACGGATCCACTACTCTTTCTGTAAAGAAATATTTCCGCATATCACTCCTGAATCTATCTCCCTTCACCCTCATCCCATGTCCCCTCGTCGCAGAACTTGCTTTCAATTGAAAGAGTGGAGTGGAGGAGTGGCCTAGTGGTTGGGGCAAGGTACTTCAGGCCGGAAGGTCGGAGGTTCAAATCCCACTAGAGGACAGCAACCTTGGGCCGGAAGAACTGGGGTTTCTAGTCCCACAGGTGCTCCTTGTAGTCTTGGGCAAGCCACTTAACCCTCCATTGCCCATGTTCCCTGTAAAATAGTTATCTCCAAGTTATAATGCCCTGTTCAATGTAATTTCAGTTTGTTCAATGTAAACCGCACTGATGCCAAATAGCGCTGTATATAAGAGAATGTAAATAAATAAATAAAGAGGCTCTCTCCCTGAACATTTATGCCACGGAGGTATTTAAACATCTCAATCATATCACCTCTATCCCGCCTTTCCTCTAAGGTGTACATATTAAGATCCTTAAGTCTGTCCTCATATGCTTTATAATGAAGACTACTAATCATCTTAGTAGCAACCCTCTGTACTGACTCCATCCTGTTCACATCCTTTTGAAGGTGCGGGGTCCAGAATTGCACACCATACTCCAAATGAGGTCGCACCAAAGACTTATACAGAGGCATTATCACCTCCTTTTTTCTGCTAGCCATTCCTCTCCGTATGCAACCAAGCATCCTTCTAGCTTTTGCCGTCGCCTTTTCTACCTGTTTACCTACTTTAAGATCATCGGACACAACTACGCCTAGGTCCCGCTCTTCTTTAGTGGACAAAAGTACTTCACCTCCTATGCTGTATTGCTCCCTTGGATTGCTGCAGCCCAAATGCATGACCTTACATTTTTTAACATTAAATCCCAGCTGCCAAATTCTAGACCATTCTTCAAGCTTAGCTAGATCCCTCCTCATGTTATCTACACCTTCCTGGGTGTCTACTTTATTGCAGATTTTGGTATCATCTGCAAAGAGGCAAACCTTACCCGACAGCCCTTCCGCTATATCACTAACAAAGATGTTAAAAAGAATCGGACCAAGGACAGATCCCTGGGGCACACCACTGGTAACATCCTTCTCCTCAGAGTGAGCTCCATTTACTTGTACTCTTTGTCGCCTCCCACCCAACCAATTTCTAACCCAAGCAGTAACTTTAGGGTCCATCCCTAGGGTGCTCAGTTTGTTTATAAGTCGCCTGTGAGGAACAGTGTCAAAGGCTTTACTGAAATCTAAATACACCACATCTAGAGCTCTCCCTCGGTCCAACTCCCTGGTCACCCAGTCAAAGAAATCAATCAGATTTGTCTGACAAGACCTGCCTCTGGTGAATCCATGCTGCCTCGGATCCTGTAATCCACTGGACTCCAGAAACCTCACTATTTTCTCTTTCAACAGCGTTTCCATTAATTTACTCACCACTGAAGTTAAACTAACCGGCCTGTAGTTTTCAACCACATCCTTACTTCCACTTTTGTGTAAAGGCACCACATGAGCCTCTCTCCAGTCCTTTGGCACCACTCCCGACTCCAACGAGGCATTGAAAAGGTCAGTCAGTGGAGTTGCTAGAACGTCCCCAAGTTCCCTCAGTATTCTAGGGTGTATCCCATCCGGTCCCATCGCTTTGTCTACTTTCAGTTGAGCTAGTTTCTCACAAACACAGTCTTCTGAAAATTGTTCAAGATGTCCCTCGCTTCTGTTCTTATTTGTGGGTGTTTTCTGAGGTCCTGCTCCTGGTTCTTCATCTGTGAACACAGAACAAAAATATTTGTTAAGCAATTCCGCTTTATCCTTATCATCTTCTACATATTCCCCCCCTGTACCCTTGAGTCTGACATTACCACTTTTGCCCTTCCTCTTCTCACTAATATATCTGAAAAATGTCTTATCCCCCCATTTTATTGCATTGGCTATTTCCTCCTCCTTTTGAATCTTTGCCTTCTTGACTACTTTGCTAGCTTCTCTAAGTTTTTCCAAATACAGATGCCTGTCTTCCTCTCTCTGTGATCTCTTGTATTTCATGAAGGCCTCCCTCTTTTTCTTCACTTTTTCAGCTACTTCCTTCGAAAACCATAGCGGTCTCCTGTTCCTTTTGCCTTTATTTACCATTTTAACAAAAAGGTTGGTTGCCTTTAAAATACCCCCTTTCAGTTTTGCCCACTGTTGTTCTACATCCCCCAGCTGTTCCCATCCCACTAACGACTCCCTGAGGTATTGGCCCATCTTCGCAAAGTTAGTCTTCCTAAAGTCTAAGATCTTCACCTTGGAATGGATTCTAACAGCCCTAGTCCTAATACTGAACCACACCATCTGGTGATCACTGGATGCAAAATGATCTCCCACTACAACATCAGAAACACTTTCACCATTGGTAAGCACCAAGTCCAGTATGGCCCCTTCACGTGTGGGGTCTGTTACCAATTGCCTGAATAGTTCTCCCTGTAGAGAATCCAGGATCTCCTTACTCCTAGATGATACTGCAGCAGGAATGTGCCAATCAACATCTGGCATATTGAAATCTCCTAGCAGTAGCACTTCCCCTTTCCTAGCAATGCTGCGTATGTCTTCAATTAACTCTCTGTCCACCTCTTCCTCTTGTGAGGGAGGTCTGTATATCACACCAATGCAAATAGATTTCTCTTTCCCTCTTTCTAGTTTAACCCACAATGCCTCCTCTCTCCCTTTTAAGCTCTGTAATTCCAAAGCTTTAATAGTAGTATTTATATATAGTGCTACTCCTCCTCCCCTTCTTCCTACCCTGTCCTTTCTGAATAAAGTATAGCCAGGTATAGTTACATCCCAGTCATGGTTTTCTGTGAACCATGTTTCTGTAACTGCCACTAAATCTAAGTCAGCCACTCCCACCAAAGCTTCAACTTCAGAGATCTTATTTCCCATGCTACGGGCATTAATACACACTGCTTTCCATATGTTACCCCTGTTACCCATTTCCATAAAGGTATTTAATGTATCACTTACCTGGGGGCTTTCTTCACCCATCTGCAACGAATCTAGTTTAAAGCCCTCTTCAGTAGATTAGCCAGTCTACTACCAAAGATGTGTTGACCTTTCCTGGACAGATGGATGCCATCTCTGCTCTGCAACCCTTGGAACAGCATCCCATGGTCTAGGAAACCAAAACGCTCTCGAAGACACCATCCACGCAGCCATGCATTAATCTCCAGGATGCGAACCTCTCTGCCTTGGCCTTTACCCTCAACAGGGAGGATTGAAGAGAACACCACCTGTGCACCTACCTGCTTCACCCTCTGTCCCAGAGCCATGAAGTCACTTTTGATACGTTCCGAGGTATACCTGGCAGTATCATTTGTTCCAACATGGATTAGCAACATTGGGTAATAGTCAGTGGGCTTGATGAGTCTCGGCAAACTCTCCGTAACATTTTGGATCTTGGCACCAGGCAGACAGCATACCTCTCTGGACATCAAGTCTGGTCGGCAGATGGACGCCTCAGTACCCCTCAGAAGAGAGTCTCCAACCACCACTACCCTTCGTTTCCTTCTGGTCACTGATTCTGCAACTATGGGGTACTTGAACTCTGGTTCTTCCCTTTCCAGGGATGCTTTCACCTCCTCCACTTCCAGGGCTGCATAATGGTTCTTCAATTCAAGGGCTGGAGAAGTTGGATTGGTGATTTTGCAGGCTCTGGTGACTTTTGTCCAACCATCGACATTCTGTTGGCACCCATCTTCTCCTGTGCTGGAGAGCCTGGTTGCTGCAAGCAGCATCTCATCAATGTACTTCTCACTGTCTTGAATGCTCCTCAGCCTCGCCACCTCCTCTCTGAGTTCCTCCACTTGTTTCCTCAGAGCTTCAGCATGCAGGCACCCTGCACATGGAACCGGTTCTTCAACTGGCAATAGGACCTCTGTCTGGACCGAGGCAGAAGCTGTAACGGGGGCAACAGCTTTAGCAATAAGATTTTTCCCAGCCATTGTTCTGTTTGTGGAGCTTAGGTATCTGTTAAAGCAAACGAGAGAGATCTATGAAGTACCAGCTGGTTTCGCAGCTGTCCTTTCAGAGAAAAAGCAGTTAAATCTCTTTAATTATATTCAAAATGTGCTGGTCCAATTCACTGTGATTTGTTAAAGTGGGAGGTGCCCTATAAAGCAAGACTGCTCACTAGGGGTGGGTGGGAGTCGGGGTGGGTAGGGAGGGAACTAACCCCTGATTAGGTGTTAGCAGTTCCTGAACCTGAGGAGGTTACAGAGTTCAGCAATACTACTGTGCTCAAGTACAGTTCCCCTAAAACAGCAAAAATGAAATTAACCTTGCTTTAAAAAATATACACAAAACCCTTTTAAGAGCTCCCAGTCAGAGAGCTAGCAGTGTAACAAAAAAAAACCAAACACAGCAACCCTCAAATCCTTACTTACTGTTTGATGTGTGGAGCCCTGGTTAAGAAAGCCTCAAAAGGGCAGGGCAAAGCAGCCTTTTTATGCAGGCTTCAATTGCACTCAGGAAACAGGCCCACTAACCCCTGATTAGGTGTTAGCAGTTCCTGAACCTGAGGGGGTTACAGAGTTCAGCAATACTACTGAAATCAAGGCAGTATATATATATATCTCAGGTGCCCTGGCAGAGCAGGGAGGCAAAAGGAGTATCCTTAAAATTGAAAGAAAAAGAAACAAGGAGGAAGGGACGGTCCTCTGCTGCCAGAAGTGTTGGTTAGCAGCACGGGGGCAAAGCCTGCCTCACGTTTGAGGATCCGTCGCTTCGGGGGGGGTTAGGGAAGGAGCTGGGAGCCCCAGAATCCTCTTCCCAGCCTCCAATCACTGCAATCTCTGTGCTCCGCTAGCAGAGGAGAGCAGGGCCTCCACAGCGTGCTGTCAGGTAGGAGACTACCAGTGTGGAAGTTGCTTGTTAGGAAGGCGGGGGCGCTTCGATCACCGCCACAGGTGCTTAGGCCTTACAGAGGGGTGTTTGTTCTTCTGGATTCCCGGCGTCGGCAGCGTGTTCTCCGTGCGGGGGTCGCCACATTCGTCGGGAGCAGGTCTCTGCCGGTCGAAGCCAGTTGGTGGAGGCGTTTGGTGTGGTGCAGTGGAATGGAGCACAAATTAACATTGGGGGATGTTGTGGAGAGAAATCAAGGCACCGCAGAAAAGGCAGCCATTTTGGCTGAGCCTGCCATTTCTCCCACACTGCTAACCAAAGAGGGAAAGAGAAAAGCAAAGTCAAATAAAGTGCCTCCAGCTGAGGTTCCACTTCAGCAGCAGTTGCCTGCGGTGCAGGGAAGCTTAGACTCCTTGTTTTCTGCTGATTTTATTTTAGCAATGCATAAGGCATATATGTTAAAGATGGCTCAGGCCGCTCCGTCTGCTCCCAGGCCGGTAGATTTACAGAAAGGGGAGTCTAAGGAAGCAGGCCCTGGGGAGGGGGGTCTCTGTGGCAGGCAAAGGAGTAGAAACGGGCTTGGATAGCTTCGGGCTGCAGTTCTCTATTCCTCAGGGGGCAGAAGAAGGAGAATTGTTTTCTGAGGCAGGTTTGGAATCCTGTCCATTGGAGTTGGAGAACAGTGAGATTGGACCGGGCGAGGATCCAAATGTATTCAGAGTGTTTCGCAAGGAGCTCTGATCGCTCAGTCGCTGGCAGCGTTGAATATAATGCTCCCGGTGGTACAGCAGGAGCCACTTGAGGATCCCTTGTTGCAGGGCTTTAAAATGGCCCAATCAATGGTCCCTTATCAGAGCAAAATGTAGATCACTATTCATGTAACAAATGCTCCACTTTAACTATTACATTATGATTTTATAACGAATGGTGTGGGATACAGTATCCGGGTACTCATAAACCATTTAAAATGAAAGGTATAAACAAAAGATAACTAACTCCGGAAAGGTCTCAGACTCAATAGCGCTATATTGACTTCAGTACATGAAATACTGTTGAGAGCGCTGGCAGCATCAATGACCAATCCGGAGATTATACAAATCGCTGGTAAGTTCACTAAAGTATTATAACAACTTTCATCTAAAAAACCACACCATTGTGTCAGCAAAATGCTTATCTTAAAGAATATCGTGATGTAATTGCCCCTACGCCTCCTCTGGTGCCTCTCTGAACGTTTCACTCTTTCAACAGAGTTTCCTCAGGGGGTCTGCAGATAAAATCAACAAAAAATATATATACATAGGCATCCCTAATATCATAACGTATTCACTAAAAAAATGAAACACTGTAACCACATACCATTGAACACATCCACCACTAATACCGATGCTGCCCACGTTTCTCTTGCAGTAATCTGTTTGTTCAATCTTCTCAAAAAACGCCACGCATGCGGTCTAGATGACAAAAACCACAATTTAAACTGCAGGGCTCAGTGACGTCAACCAGCACCAATTGGTGCACAATCAAACCACTAGCTAAAACAGTCACAAAATACCTCACAAACATACCCCCCAATCAATACTGGTATTCAAACCCGTCGGTGTTAATGTCTTCAATCTATGTGTAAATCTGTTTTTTATTAGAAAACACAGGTAACAGCTCCAACAGACAAATCACTCATCACACAGGAAAACCAAACAACAGAGGGCATCAATAAACATAGCACACCTGTATATTCCTACCCAGCCCAACAATCCCCCCCCCCCACCCCCCCTCGTATCCAATCTAGTAGTGCTAACACCCCCAGAGCCCACCGTTCAAAAACAAACAAACAGGCACGGGCGGGGGGGTACTCTTACACCCGCCGGTGCACAGATGAGCCAGAAAATCCGCCCAGGAGGGACAGCACCACTAATCAACCTCAACGACCAGCCATCCGGGCCTCCCTCCCCCCCCACCTCTCCCCCACCCTCCCTCCCCTCCCCTCCCCCCCACCACCCCCCCTCCCCCCCCCCCCACCCCCCCTCCATACCAGGCAACCTTGCAGTCATCAACTCAACACGTTAAGGATGCGACTCCGCTCTCGCGGTGTCAAAATGTCTAAATAGGGACCCCACTCCCCCAAGAACCGAGCCGTGGGGATAGTCCCATGCTTGACCCCCTGCTGTTCCAACAAGAGCAACCTATGTACCTCTTTCTTCCACTGACTCATAGTCGGGCCACACGGGAGCAGCCAATTCAACAGAACAACCCTCCGAGCCACCAGGAGAACCTTACAAACCCAACGTTTCGGGGCTCCCCCCAGGCCAACCACCCTACTCATCGAACCCAAAACCAATACCCGGGGATCCCAAGGGATGGAACAACTCAGAGTCTCAGCGAGCCAACCCACAAGGGCCTTCCAAAAGTGCACGATCCTCGAGCATTGCCACCACATATGCCCCAGATCGGCCCGGTCCGCTCCACAACGCGGGCAGCTCGCCACAGCGCCACAGCCAGCCCTATACGCCCGACAGGGAGCAAAATGGCAGCGTCGTAGAATCCGATATTGCAGATCCCGAAACTCTGCCGACTTAAGACGACGGGGAATCCCCGCTAGCAATGCCCGCATATCATCCCCCCTAAGTTCAACCCCCAGATCATGCGTCCATGCTTCCGCCAAGGACCGTTCTGCCGGGAACCCTTGAAGAGAAAGATACTCCTTATGCAAAGTGGTAACCCGAGCCCGATGGAGGCTCCCGGCATATAGTAATTCCTCAAACCGAGAGCAAATAGTAGTATGAAGATCCCCGCCATCCAAACTTCGAAGGTAACTGCGGAGTTGCATATAGGGGAACCAGTCCCGAGAGACCAGACCATAGCTAGTCCGAAGGTCCGAAAACCCCCGCGCTTCACCCCTGTCATTCACGACTTGCTCCAAAGCCACAATTCCTTTATCCTCCCAACCCCGGAAGGCCCCTCCCGACAGTCCCGGTTCAAAGGCCCCATTCCCCCACCAAGGGCAGAAAGGGGGACGTCCCAGGATTCCAAGAGTGCAGAGAACACACTCTACGCCAGACTCTCCGCATAACTCGGAAAACAGGATGTCCCCCAATCAGGGGGGGTAATTTAGACGCCGGCGCATGTAAAACGTAACGTAAGGCCAAGGGTTTCGCCACCTCTTGCTCATATGCCAGAGGTGTATAATCCGTCGAGGTCGCCAACCAGTCACGGAGATTCCTCAATAGGCAGGCTATGTTATAACTCCGTAGATCAGGGGCTCCAATCCCCCCAGCCCCCCAGGGTCGCTGTAGAATCTTAAGACGTAACCGAGGTCTCTTCCCCCTCCAATAGAAGCAATTTATACACTTTTCCACTTGAGCGATCTCTGCTCCCGACAACAATAGAGGCAGGTTCTGCAACATGTATAACCATTTAGGGAAGACAACCATCTTGTATAAGGCCACACGTGCACCCAAAGAGAGCGGCAGGTCACGCCAATTCGACAGACGCTCAGCCGTCTGCAATCGCAAAATCCCCAAATTAACCTCATGCAGTTGAGAGACATCCGCAGTTAAATAGAGCCCCAGATAACGTAATTTTGTTCCCGCCCATTTTAAAGGAAAATCTGCCCAGTCTCCAGCCAAAGACTGCCGCAGATCTAGCGCCTCAGATTTATCTAAATTCAACTTCAGGCCCGAAAACTGCCCAAACTCGGCAACCACCCTCAGCAGAACTGGGAGAGTCCGCCGCGGGGACCCCAGGTACACTAAGAGATCATCGGCAAAAGCCGAAATGCGAAACTCCTGCGCACCCACCCGAGCTCCCAACAGGCCTTTGTGGGTCCGAATACGCTCCAGGAGAGGTTCCAAGGTCAAAACAAACAGGAGCGGAGACAAAGGACATCCCTGTCGGGTCCCCCTCCGAATTGGGAAGTCTGGGGTGAGAGAGCCATTTACCAGAATCCGCCCCCTAGGATCCGAATACAAAAGCTTGACCACGTCCAAGAAAAAACCGCCGATTCCCAGCTCCTCCAGCACACGGTACATATAAGACCATGCCACCCGATCAAACGCTTTTTCAGCATCAAAGCTAATTAGTAAGGCCGACTCTCCTGCCTCCGCCGACATATATAAAGATGAGACAATCCTGCGCAAATTCTTAACCGAATGTCTGCCCCGTACAAACCCCACTTGGTCCTCCTTGACCAGTCGGGGGAGATACTCCGCCAATCTATTAGCCATGATCTTAGCCAAAAGCTTAGTATCCACGTTTAACAGGGAGATCGGCCGAAACGACTCCGGCAATAACCCATCTCTACCGGGTTTAGGAATCAACGTGATCACCGCACTATTTTTCTCATAGGGAAAAACCTGCCGCTCCACAAGATCGGAAAAATAACGTCGCAGAGGCCCAACCACCCGATCTCCTAACGTTTTATAGAATTCACCCCGGTATCCATCGGGTCCCGGTGCTCTGCAAGTATGTAACATTTTCACGGCCCCGCGGATCTCCTCATCCGTGAGCGGATTATTAAGAAAGTCACTCTCCTCTAAGGAAAGGCTAGGCAACCCAACCCTCGCAAGGAACGTTTCAGCTCGCATCGTGGCCTCGGCATCTGCACTGTACAGTGTCTGGTAATACTCACGGAAACGGTTTTCGATGTAAGCCTGTCCGGTCTGGATCACTCCCCGGCTATCCCGTAAGGCCCCTATAGTGGCCTGCCCACGGTCAGACTTCACCAAACGAGCTAACAGCCGCCCCGCCCGACCTCCATATCGATACAACTGATATCTATAATAAAGTAGGGTTTGCTGCGCCCGGTCATGCAAGAGCGCATTCACTTCCTGCTGCAATCTATTATAGGCCAGCTTCTGGGAGGGCGTGGGATGGTGCAGCAGCGTCCTGCGGGCCTGACACAGCTGACGTTCTAACCCAAGCAAACGAGACGTATAAATTTTCCTCTGCCGGGCCCCATATTCAATGATCTTACCACGTAGCACCACCTTGGCAGTCTCCCAAAAGAGAACAGGGTCGGCCTGATGTTGCCCATTAAATTCCTCAAATTCATCCCACTGTGAGCGCAAAAAGGCTGCAAAGTGTGTACCCCTAGAATAGCTAAGCGGATAACGCCACCCAGAGCCACCCCTACGGCCGTCCCAGCTAACATCTAACCGAACAAAAGCATGATCAGATACAATCACCGGGCCAATCTCAGCCCGCACAATTTTGGTAAACAGTTCGCGTGAGCCCAAGAAGTAGTCCAACCGGGCTCCCGTATCATGCGCGCGTGATACATGGGTATAGTCTCTGTCTAACGGGTGCAGGACCCTCCAATAGTCCAAGAGATTAAAGGTCTCACAAACCCCTCTGATCCATTGAGTCTTCCTATCCCTAGACAATCCACGAGGCCCAGAACGGTCCACCGTGTCGTCTAAGACACAATTAAAATCCCCTCCCATATAAAGGGCGTGGGGCCCAGAGCGCTCAAGCAATTAGTTAGCCGGGCAGTAAAGCATGCGTCATACACATTAGGAGCGTAAACGTTCACGAGTCCCAATTTAACCCCCTTAAAAGTCCCCACCAGTAAAACGAACCGCCCATCCGGATCACATGTGGTGTGCTCGATCTGCATATCTACCCCCCGTCTAATAAGGATCGCCACCCCAGCCTGCTTCTTCCCTCCCGAGGAGGCCCCATAGACTTTCCCGACCCACCCCCCTGCAAGTTTGTCATGTTCCTGGGGACTCTGATGCGTTTCCTGTATAAAGGCCACATCCGCCTGCTGGTCTCGAAGAGCTTTCAGGACCTTATAACGTTTTATCGGGGACCCTATACCACACACGTTCCACGTTACCAATCGCAAACCCTCACCCGTGGTCATCTGCAATCACTCTGACCGTACACTTATAGAGACTCACATACCAGTGGGAAAAGAGCCCCCCCAGCCTAGAGCTCCCCCCCGCACTCACCCAGTCACACATTGGCATCCTAACCTTCCTACACCCAGAAGGGCCTGGCAGGCGTCCCCAAAACCCTCCCCCACTCCCCAAATCCCCCACCCACACGTACTGCATCAACCCCACACAAAGAACTACTCCCAGTTCCCAGCCCCCCATCCCCCCCTTCCTCCCCCCCACATCCCCAATCCCCAGAAAGAACCCCACCACTTTACTCCTGGCTCGCCCCGCCAGGCGAAAGACCCGTTCGGTGTGCTACAGGTCTGCCCCGCCCTAGTTGCTCCACCAAAGCCCAACCCCCCAGAACTACCAACAACCCTGCCCCACTTAAGCTAAAATAACAGACACTCAACCCCCCCCATCGCCTGCAACCCAGCTGGTACCAAAGAAAAGAAATGGATAAGAATAACATATCTAAAAATAAACATAACATGTCACCCACATAATAACTCCCACTCCCCCTGCCACAGTTCAGACAGCTGGTGAACACCCCAGACCCTGGGCCTAGCACACTCATTTCAGGGAGTTCTGGAGATTACAGAAAACTAAAAGGGACCTTATCTAGTCCACACATCAAAATAATGTTGAAGCAATGGGTTACATAACACCAGAGGACATATTAACAAAGAGAGCAACGCCAGCTCCCCAGAGAGTAGTCTCCGGTCTCGCCGGTGGAATAAGGCCCACTTCCCACCCATCCTCCCCAACACAACTGCCCCAGCACACAGACCCATGCAGGTAAAACAGCGCACAAACTGTCTACAGGGCTGCTGTATTGCTCCCTCGTCCATGACAGCCAAGCTCATGTGCTCCCGATCAGGCACTATTCGGATCCATTAGGAATGATCTTCCCGCCTCCCGGCCTCCATCTGCTCCAGGAACCGTTGCGCCTCCACCGCCGTAGTCAACACGTGCTGTTTCCCTGCGAGGAACACCCGCAACACAGCTGGAAAGGCCAGTGTAAAGCGCACCTGTTTTTTGAATAAGGCTGCACAGATCGGTGCAAACTCTTTGCGTTTCGCTGCCACCGGCGCCGAATAGTCCTGGAATAATAGGATCGTCTGATTGTCCAGGGTTAAAGCATGCTTCTTGCGATATGCTTGCAGCAAAAGCCACTTGTGCTGAAAGTTCAACAGGCGCGCAATAACCACTCTCGGCCGTTGGCGATCCCCAGCCCGAGGCCCCAGCCTATGTGCCCGCTCGACCTTCAGCACTCCCACTAATTCCGGGAGGCCTAACTCTCGCGGCAGCCAAGTCTCCACCAGCTCAAGCAGCATCGCGTCCGTTTGAGACTCCGGCACTCCGACAAGACGTATGTTGTTCCGCCTGGAACGATTCTCAAGATCATCCACCTTGTCTAATAAAGAGTCCACCTTTTGGCGTAATCGCTCCAGATCCCGGCTTTGCGCGCCCCCATCATCCTCAAGGGCCGACACGCGGTGCTCTAGTTCGTCCACTCTGTGGGTGCACTCTGCAATCGTCTCAGCCATCGTCTCCAGTTTACTCAGGATCAGATCGAACTTGGGCTCGAGCAATTTTGCTACCTCACGGGCCAGCTCCTCCGGCCCCGAGTCCACACTGTCCCCTCCAGGTGAGCATGGCTGCGCCATCTTTGATGCCGGCCCCGCGGCCGCCGGAGTTCCGGCCCTGGCAGTTTTCTCTCGCTCTTTTCTGAGCGGTGGGGGCATGCTCACCCAAGTTTTGGCACCCACACGATCACTCGGACGTACTCTTCAACTCCGGGGTATTTCCAATTAAAGAATCGGGGTAGGGTGCATTTAATTGCCGATTAAGTGCAGGGCAGTCCTGGAGCGAGCCGAAAAACCTCTCACTCGCTCATGCGACACCTAGGGTCCCCATGTCTTCAATCTAAAAATCCACCGTTGTTCACATAGTAGCAAAGACTGTTCCAATGTCTTACCCTGTCTAGCAAAACGCACCTGTTCAACAACAAAACTTCGTAAATCCTCAAAAACATGGGAAAAAGCCTTACAATGCTGTACTATAGGCGCTGTGACAATGTTGCATTTAAGACGGCTTCGATGCTCCCTAAGCCGCACTCTGACAGGGCGGCATGTTTCAAAACACAGAAGCCATTTGAATTCTTGCAGTGTGATAAAAATTTAAATCAAAAAGTTAACTTAAGAACTCCTGAAAGAAACCACACTAGAGGCAAACTCTTTAAATGTTCTCAATGTGGAAAATGTTTTAAATCAAAATCACATCAAAGAAGCCATGAAATAATTCATAGTAGACTGAAACCATATAGATGTTCTGAATGTGATAAATGCTTCATGCGAAAAGGTAATCTACAAGTTCATGAGAGAATACACACTGGAGAGAAACCATTTAAATGTTCTGAATGTCATAAAAGCTTCAATCGAAAAGCTAATCTACAACGTCATGTGCTTCAAGTTCAGTGGTTTATGCGATTTGCTGTCCTTGCGGTCTTTTTTACATAGGAAAAACATCCCGCCCTGTCAGAGTGCGGCTTAGGGAGCATCGAAGCCGTCTTAAATGCAACGTTGTTACAGCGCCTATAGTACAGCATTGTAAGGCTTTTTCCCATGTTTTTTAGGATTTACGAAGTTTCGTTGTTGAACAGGTGCGTTTTGCTAGACAGGGTAAGACATTGGAACAGTCTTTGCTACTATGTGAACAACGGTGGATTTTTAGATTGAAGACATTAACACTGACGGGTTTGAATACCAGTATTGATTGGGGGGTATGTTTGTGAGGTATTTTGTGACTGTTTTAGCTAGTGGTTTGATTGTGCACCAATTGGTGCTGGTTGACGTCACTGAGCCCTGCAGTTTAAATTGTGGTTTTTGTCATCTAGACCGCATGCGCAGCGTTTTTTGAGAAGATTGCTTTGAACAAACAGATTACTGCAAGAGAAACGTGGGCAGCATCGGTATTAGTGGCGGATGTGTTCAATGGTATGTGGTTACAGTGTTTCGGTTTTATTAGTGGGTTGAATACGTTATGCTATTAGGGATGCCTATTTATATATATTTTTTATTGATTTTATCTGCAGACCCCCTGAGGAAACTCTGTTGAAAGAGTGAAACGTTCAGAGAGGCGCCAGAGGAGGCGTAGGGGCAATTACATCACGATATTCTTTAAGATAAGCATTTTGCTGACACAATGGTGTGGGTTTTTTAGATGAAAGTCGTTATAATACTTTAGTGAACTTACCAGCGTTTTGTATAATCTCCGGATTGGTCATTGATGCTGCCAGCGCTCTCAACATATTTCATGTACTGAAGTCAATATAGCGCTATTGAGTCTGAGATCTTTCCGGAGTTAGTTATCTTTTGTTTATACCTTTCATTTTAAATGGTTTATGAGTACCCGGATACTGTATCCCACACCATTCGTTATAAAATCATAACGTAATAGCTAAAGTGGGGCTTTAAAATGGAACAACGCTGCTTCCCGGTACACAGGGTAACTAAGCAGATGATAGGATCAGAGTGGGAATGCCCTGAAGCTACCATGAGAGGAGGTCACGCCTTTGGGCGGCTTTATCTGGTTCCCCAGGAAGAGAAGGAGTTGTTGCGGATGCCTAAGGTGTATGCGCTGGTTTCAGCGATCACCAAGAAGACAACGATCCCGGTGGAAGGTGGCGCAGCCCTTAAGGATCTTCAGGATCGTAGGTTAGAGACGCTTCTTAAGCAGGCATTTGATTCCAGTGCTCTGGCTCTGCAGGCCTCTATTTGTGGGGCATATTTGTCAAGGGCATCTATCCGTTGGATACAGGGAGATCCAACCTCGGATAAGGAGGAGGAAGCTACCTCGGAGGGAGCAAAGCTGGAGTCGGTGGTGGCTTATCTGGCGGACACCTTCTATGATTTGGTAAGGATTTCTGCGAAGTCCATGGCTGCGAAATTGGGCGGCGGATGCATCTAAGTCTTGCCTCAGTAAGCTTCCCTACAAGGGCAAGCTGCTCTTTGGGGAGGCATTGGAGAAAATTGTGAAGGATTTGGGGGATTCCAAGGGAGTTCGGCGTCCAGAGAACCGACCGAGAGCAGCGAAGCTGGGACCTATGCAGAGAGGTCAGGGTAGAGATTTTTGCAGGTTCCGAGTGCCGCGGTTTGCGCCTTATCAGAGAGGCCGGTTTGCGGCCAGGAGGCAGTCCTTTCAAGGAGCCAGCGGGTTCAGCAGGGGCTATTTTAATGCCCAGCAGAAGTCTTTTAAGAAGCCACAATGAAGGTCGGCTGGTCCGGGCAGAGATTCCTGTAGGAGGGCATTTGCAGGGGTTTCTTTCCACCTGGGACGCCATAACTACAGATCAATGGGTACTGGAGATTATCCGCGAGGGTATGCGCTGGAGTTTGCGCATCCGCTGGCGGAGGCTTTTGTGCTATCCCCGTGTGGGCCTCAGGCGAAGAGAACTGCGGTTGTTGCGGCTTCAAGCGGTGGTGCCAGTACCACCAGACCAGTACGGTTTAGGTCGATACTCGATTTATTTTGCAGTCCCCAAGAAAGAAAGTTCGTTTTGGCCAATTCTGGATCTCAAACAAAGAACCGCTGCTTCAGGGTGCCTCATTTTTGGATGGAGACCCTAAGATCGGTTATTCGGGCGGTAAAGCCGGGAGAAGTGTTTTCGTCCATAGATCTGACAGAGGCTTATCTGCACATTCCGATCCAAAAGGATCATCAAAGGTTTTTGCGCTTTGCGGTGCCCATGGGTCATTTTCAGTTTCGAGCCTTGCCGTTCGGTCTGGCGACGGTGCCTCAGACATTCACCAAGGTGATGGTGGTGGCTGCGGCGGCGCTACGAAAGGAAGGAATTCAGATGCATCCCTACCTAGACGACTCACTCTGCCATAGACCCTGCCCAGATTAGCCAATCGCAGCGACCTCTTGGGTAGTGGAGTTCCTGGAACATTTCAGTTGGGTCATCAACCAGGCAAAGAGTCATTTGCAACCAGAGAAGCGGCTGACGTATCTCGGGGCCTTGTTCAACACGGAAATCGGATCAGTATTTCTACCTGCGGACAGGGTGCAGAAGATTTTGTCTCAGGTAGGAGCATTCTTGCGAATGAAGGCTCCCTCGGCTTGGAGGTACCTGCAGTTGTTGGATTTGATGGCAGCGGCCTTGGACCTCGTTCCATGGGCCAGAGCACATATGCGTCCACTTCAGCATGCATTACTTTCCCGATGGTCTCCGCAAAATCATCCTCTGTCACGGAGGCTGGTTTGCCCAGAGGATGTGCGCAGCAGTCTGTGGTGGTGGTTGATCCCAGAGCATCTTCAAGCGGGAGTGCCTCTGGAACACCCGGAGTGGGTGTTGGTCACAATGGACGCCAGCCTGTCTGGTTGGGGGGCTCATTGTCTGTCACAGATCATGCAGGGGGCATGGCCTGCGGAAGAGAGCAGTTGGTCAATCAATCGTTTAGAGATGAAAGCAGTCCGTTTCGCCCTACTGAATTTTGTTGGTCTCGAACGACGAGCGGTGCGAGTGTTCTCCGACAATGTGGTGACCGTTTCTTACATCAACAGGCAAGGAGGCACGGGCAATGCGGTATTGCTGGAGGAGAGTCAGCAATTGTTGCGGTGGGCGGAGGTCCATCTAGTAGCGCTCTCGGCAGTGCATGTAGCACGGAAGGACAACATTCAAGCCGACTATCTCAGTCGAAATGTCCTGGATCCCGGAGAATGGGAACTGAACTTGGCGGTGTTTCACGACATCACATTACAGTGGAGGCAGCCAGTCATGATCTCATGGCTACCCTGGCAAATACCAAGGCGGCTCAGTTTTACAGCAGGCACAGAGAGCACATGTCGGAGGGACTCGATGGCCTGGTGCAGCCCTGGCTGTCAGGAGTCCTACTGTACGTGTTCCCTCCGTGGCCTCTGATAGGAAGGGTCATTCGGAGGATAGCGGGGTACGATGGAAAGGTTATTCTCATTGCTCCGGATTGGCCCAGATGGCCCTGGTATGCGGATCTGGTAGGCTCTCGGTGGAGCCTCCATGGAGACTGCCTGTACGGATCAACCTGCTGAGTCAAGGGCCCATGTTGATGCCACAGGTGGATCGGTTCTTGCTTACGGCTTGGCTCTTGAAAGGGAACGCTTACGACATCAAGGATATTCAGCGTCGGTGATAGCTACTATGTTAAGGTCCCGGAGAAGATCAACTTCCTTGGCGTATGTTCGGGTGTGGTGCATTTTTGAGGCGTGGTGTGTAGATCATAGTGTTAAGCCTTGTTCCTTGAGTTTACCAGTTATCCTGTCGTTCCTTCAAGGGGGACTAGAAAAAGGGCTATCCGGATGTCCAACGTTTCCTCAGGGCAGCGAGGAATATTCGACCGCCGGTTAGGCAGGTAGTACCGCCGTGGGACTTGAACTTGGTGCTAGAGGCTTTGACGGGGCCTCCTTTTGAGTCGAAGACGGCGGTGAGGCTGAAGGAGCTATCGTGGAAAACAGCCTTCCTGGTGACGGTGTGTTCAGCAAGGAAAGTTTCGGATCTGCAAGCGCTCTTGTGTAGAGAGCCGTACATTCAGTTTTCAAAGGAAAAAGTGGTCTTACGGCCGGTGCCGTCCTTTCTTCCTAAGGTGATGTCCGATTTTCACATGAATTAGTCAGTTTCTCTTCCCACGTTTGAGGGTCATGAAGGAAGTAAGATGGATCGGTCGCTTAGAAGACTGGACTTGGGACGCGTGCTGCGTAGATACCTCAGGGTAACGGAGCCGTTTCGTAGATCGGATAGGTTGTTCGTGCTTTTTAGTGGTCCTCGTAGAGGAAAAGCGGCTTCCAAGGCTTCTATCGCCCTTTGGGTGAAACAGGCTATAGGAGCGGCTTATCAAGCAAAAGGGAAGTCGCCTTCGTAGGGGCTCAGAGCACATTCTACTAGAGGCCTGGCAGCATCTTGGGCTGAGTTTGTATTAGTTCCGCCGGTGGATATATGTCGAGCGGCGACGTGGGAGTCCCTTCATACTTTTGCGAAGCACTGTAGATTGGATGTTCAGGCTAGGGGGGATGCGAAGGTTGGAGCCGCAGCTATTGTGGTGGGACTTGCAGGACCCTCCCGAGTTTAGGTACTGCTTTGGTACTGCCCTAATGTACCTGGACTGGCCTGGAGAGACGAATAGGAAGGAGAAATTAGACCTTACCTGCTAATTGTCTTTCCTTGAGTTCTCTCCGGGCCAGTCCAGGTCCCACCCAGTTCGTCTGAGAGTGAAGGGCAAGCCTAGGAGCTTGACCGGTACTTCAGAGATAGGTTTCAGGTCTCACTAGGGGCCGGAGTTGCGGAAGTTCGGTTGGTATGAGTGAGGGGGATTTTGGGGGTTCCTCTAGGATTGGGAGGGACTCCTGAATCTTCACAGAAAAATAATAATTAAAAAAAAGAGAATTCTAAGGATGCTTCTTAGAGATATAAGAAATATAGCAGCTGTTCTTAGATGTATACAGTTATAAGCGGTTCTCTGAGTACTTTTATTGTTTTTTTTCATGGTTCATAGTTTGTAGTTGAGGTTTGGCTGCTTTGACAATAGAAGACTGAGTCTCTGACACCAGAGGGAGCTGGATAGGCTGTCAGCAAGACTTTCAGTTTTCAGTCCTCAGCTGCTGGAAGAGGTTGACTACCCTAATGTACCTGGACTGGCTCGGAGGGAACTCAAGGAAAGACAATTAGCAGATAAGGTCTAATTTCTCCATAGTCCCTTCACGTGTAGATTCTGTTACCAGTTGCCTGACTAGTTCTCCCTATAGAGGATCCAGGATCTCCTTATTTCTAAATGACACTGCAGCAGGGATGTGCCAATCCACATCTGGCATTTCAAAATCACCTATCAGTAGCACTTCTCCTTTTATGGCAATACTGTGTATGTCTTCTATTAAATCTCCATCCACTTCTACTCCCTGTGAGAGAGATCTGTATATAACTCCAATGCAAATGAATTTCCTTTTCCTTCTTTCTAGTTTAACCCACAATGCCTCCCCTTCTTCCTTTTAAGCCCTGCAATTCTATAGATTTAATTTTATTTTTTACATATAGTGCCACTCCACCTCCCCTTCTTCCTACCCTGTCCTTCCTGAATAAAGCATAGCCTGGTATAATTACGTCCCAGTCATGGTTTTCCATGAACCATGTCTCAATAACCACCACTAAATCCAAGTGACCCTCTTCCATTAAAGCCTCAACACCTAGAATCTTATTTCCTATGCTATGGGCATTTATACACACTGCTTTCCAGATGTTGCCCCTTTTACCCATTTCTACAGAGATATTTAATGTTTCACTTACCTGAGGGCTTTCCCCAACAAATCTAGATTAAAGCCCTCTTAAGTAGGTTAGCCAGTCTGCTGCTGAAGACACTTAGATCCTTCTTCAACAGATGGACAGCATCTCTGCTGTGCAACCCTTGGATCAACATCCCATGGTCCAAGAAACCAAAATGCTCTCGATGACACCATCCATGCATTCATCTCCAGAATGCAAGCTTCTCTGCCTCAGCCTTTACCCTCAACAGGGAAGATTGACGAGAACACCGCCTGCGCACCTACCTGCTTCACTCTCTGTCCCAGAACCTTGAAGTCACTTTTGCTATGCTGGGAAGGATACCTAGCAATATCATTTGTGCTGACATGGATGAGCAACATTGGATAAATCAGTAAGCTTGATAAGTTTTGGCAAGCTCCCCATAACATCTTGGATTTGGTAAATGGCGGACAGCACACCTCTCTGGACATCAAGTCTAGTCGGCAGATGGATATCTCAGTACCCCTCAGAAGAGTATCACCAACCATCACTACCCTTCACTTCCTTGTGGTGACCAATTCTGCAACTTTGAGGTGCTCAAGCTGTGGTTCTTCCCTTTCCTGGGATGCTGCCACCTCCTCCAGCTCCAGGGCTGCATATATTGGTTCTTCAATTCAAGGGCTGGAGGAGTTGGAATGTTGATACTGCAGGCTCTGGTGTCTCATGTCCAACCTTCTTCCTTCTGTAGCCTCTCATCTTCACCTCTATCGGAGAACTTGGATATTTCAAGAAGCATCTTATCAATGTAATTCTCAGTGTTGTGAATGCTTCTCAGCCTTGCCTCTTCTTCTCTGAGCTCCTTCACTTGTTTCCTGAGAGCCTCAGCATGCAGGCATCCTGCACATGGAACCGGTTCATCACCTGGCATTAGGATCTCTTGTCTGGACAGAAGCAGAAGCTGTAATGGGGGCAACAGCTTTAGCAATACAATTTTTTTCAGCCATTGTTTGGTTGATGGAGCTTTGGTACCCGTTGAAGTAAAAAAGAGAGACCTGCCAAAGTCCCTACCTGTTCCTCAGCTGTCCTTTAAGAGAAAAACATGAAATAAATCCTCTGGGACTTTCACTCACTCAAGCAGCCAATGCAAAAAGAAGTCACCAAGTCCAAACACTAAGCAATGAAGGGGAGGTGATGATCAAATTTCCATAACACCTAAATGCAAATAAGACAGCCAACTAGAGAAATCTGCAAATATTATTTGAAGGCCTCAGACAGGAGGGGGTGCAAGAGAAAAGTTAGCCAAATGGGCAGTAAGCCACAAGCCAACATCACTCGCTTTCCTCAAATATCATTCATAGGCCAAAATGTGTTTTACAATTTTCTAAATACATTTAAAAACACTTAGCTTAGCAGCAGTATCTCTTAGAGGGCTGTAATTCACTCTCTTCAAAGGCTAGATGTCTAACAAGCTGGACAAGTGTCGACTCGCGTTTTGCCCGTCACTTCTATCCAGGCTGCATTAGAAGCTATCCTGGACACTCACACATCTACCAAGATTCCCACATACCCCAGATGCCTTAGCACTCTAATACAACCAGAAAATGGTTAGGCTACACGATAGCCCACTAGACAAACAAGATAACCCTTAACTGCTCCACCCACATGAATCACGCACAATATCCAATCGAGTTTAGAATATTGTACATAGTTAAAATATATATAGTATAACGTTAACTGTACATAGTTTCCCCGGTTATCTCATGTATTATCCTCCCTGTTCTTTGTAAACTCAATGTTGCTTGTAGGCATTGCAGTATGTTTTGTTCATTGTACACCGCACTGATTTTAATAGCGCGGTATAGAAGAAATGTTAAATAAATAAATTAGGACAGGAAGGAAAGTACCAGCTTCTTGAAAATTCCTTAGATTTCTGTAGTTGACTGTCTTATATGCTTCCCCTCAGTTTACTTCATCTGCCAGCAAGGCAGGAATGGATTTGCTCTCTCTCAGTTTAAGACTTGAGAAAGTATCTATAGAAAAGGGAACAATTACCTTTATTGTAAGGCTTACCACTTTCTTCCAGAGAATCTCTGCAAAAGCAAATAGAGGAGGGAGGGAGGGAAATGAAAGCTGTTTTCAGGAATTGCAGTTTGCCTCTCTCCTCTCAAAGGGCCACAGTAAAGTACCTACAGCATGACCTGTAAATACTGTCCGCAATATGGACCCTCCAGGCCTAGCTCAAGGCACCATGGTCCTCCCGAGTAACACCTGCACTTGCCTTTTCATTGCTACAGACAGACTCCAGCAATAAAATATCGCCCTGCTTACTGTTTCCGAACTGAAGTGCTATAAATTTCCCTTAGAGAAAGCTCAGCAGGCACTTTCTCCAGTAGCATTCCCATCACAAAGTAAGTCCACAGTGAGACACAGGCTGCATGCAGATAACTATGCAAAGGTGCTTAAAAAAAATAAAAGGGAACAGGCACGTCCTTCTCATACAGCTAGACCAGGTCAGACAAAAAAGTGTTATGACCCCCTGCAGCAGGTAATGGAGGCGGAGAAAACTAGAACTTTACAGTGGCGATATCACTGGTATAAAGATTAGTACAGCTAGTGGCATCTTCCAATGTACTTTGTCTCCAACAGACAATGGATGCTAGACTGATGCAGCAAGCATTTCTCTTGTGCAGTAAAGGCTCATAGATTTGCTGCCAGGCAAGTCAATTCAGTGGCATTAAGGTAGCCTTCTGGACTGGAGCTTCAAAACAATACACAAAAGCAGGTTTTTTTGGAGCAACCTCAGCCAAATTGTGTCATGTCCCCTCTCCCCTGCTAGGTTCAGGGTCTATGGAGATGATGATTGAACAGGGTAGCAGTGGCACTCCTGGATATAAGGACAGGCAGGGGGAATCCTTCAGTACTGACTGTCTCGGGTTTACTCCTAGCAGAGGTGGAAGATGCACAGTGGCTCTGGGCATTTTGCACGAGTCCTTGAGGTGGACCCATAGGAGACTTCTAGTGGAAACCAGTTTCCCTGATGCAACATCCACAAGGACTGTAGATCTTAAGGTGACTGGGCTTCTGTGACTCCCACAGTGGTAGGAAAAGCTGCCAATTTAGTAGAGCAGCTTCTCCCCGAAGATGGGATTCCTAGTACTGGGGCAGTTTGGAGCCCATGCTGTTGCTCTCCTCAGAGCAAGGACGTTCTCCCAGCAGATAGTCGCTGGACTTGCCCCTGGCACCATCTTCTCAGCAGATTTTATATGGTTACTGCACCAGGCCTTTAGCAGGATTATGAAAGTCCTGGGAGGCTTTCGTGGAGGGGGAGGAGGGGGTCATGGTACACGGGACCTAGTTAGGGCTGGAGCCCTGTGCAGGGCTGGTTGCAGGACCTGCTTTGAAGAAATCTAGGCTCATCAAGGGGGGTGGAGATTTTCTTGGAGTTGGCAATCTCTCCAGCCTCCTCCCTAGAAGAACTGGAGTGGGAAGAGCTTGGATCATAGTTTTGGATAATGTTTTACATTTAGTAGGAAGCTGGACGAGACCTGCACATTTACAATTGAATGTGGCTAAAACAAAGGTTCTTTGAATATTGTGTGCAATTCTGGTCGCCGTATCTTAAAAAGGATATAGCGTTATTAGAAAAGGTACAGAGAAGAGCCACCAAAATGGTAAAGGGGATGGAAGGCTACTCCTATGAAGAGAGGCTACAAAGGTTAGGGCTCTTCAACCTGGAAAAGAGACGGCTGAGGGGAGATATGATAGAGGTCTATAAATTAATGAATGGAGTAGAACGGGTAAACAGATCGATTGTTTACGCTATCAGAATATAGAAAGACTAGGTGACATGTAATGAAGCTACAGGGTAAACAATTTAAGACAAATAAGAGAAAATATTTTTCACTCAACGTGTAATCAAACTCTGGAATTTGTTGCCGGAGGATGTAGTAAAGGCTGTTAGTGTAGCTGGGTTTAAAAAAGGTTTGGACAAGTTCCTGGAGGAAAGGTCCATAAACCATTATTAAAAAGGGACCAAGGATATCAATGTTTGACCCAGTACAAGCATTGTGGAACCTGTGTTTTTGGGGAACTGCTAGGTACGTATGACCTAGATTGGCCACTGTTGGAAACAGGATACTGGGTTTGATGGACCTTGGTCTGACCCAGTATGGCATATCTTATTTTCTTATGTTCTTATCACTTCGGTAGCCTGAACACAGAAGGGTCGGAGGGTAAGAGTTGCCTACACCCCAAGAATATTACAGAGTACTGCCTGGCCAAACGCACTGTCCCTGCGGGACTAGCTCTCCAGGCAGTAGCGAGCTGCGAACGCGTGAATTGAAGACCATGTGGCGGTCTTGCAAATCTCCTTCACCAGCACTGAACAGAGGTTGGCCATCAACATGGCCATCACCCTCATGCGATGCACTGTGATCCGGTGTTCAAGGGAGAGGCCAGCTTGCTCATAGGTAAGGGCAATGCAGTCTGCCACCCAAGTGGACAGAGTTCGCTTAGTCACGGGAAGCCCCAGTCTGCTGGGATCATAAGAGACGAAAAGCTGAGGAGCTTTGCGATGGGCTTGGGTCCGCTATAAGTAGAAGGACAGAGCCAGTTTGCAATCCAGTGTAAGAGGTACTAGTTCCTCCCTGCTGGCATGAGGCCATGGAAAAAAGGTAGGGAGGACCACCTCTTGGTTGAGGTGGAAAGGAGATACCTCCTTTGGAAGGAATTTGGGATGTGTGCGGAGCACTAACCTGTTCTTACAGAACCTTGTATATGGTGGATCCGCTACCAGGGCCTGGAGTTCACTCACTCTTCGAGCGTACGTGAGGGCCATCAGAAAGGCCACTTTCCAAAACAGGTACCGCAAGTGGCTAGGGGCTCGAATGGTGGTTTGGTGTGCTGTGAGAGCACCACCATTGAGGTCTCATTCCGCTGATGGAGGGTGGAGAGGGGGCTTGGATAACAGGAGGCCGTGGAGGAACATGGAGACCAGGGGCTGACCCGAGAGGGGCTTCCCCTCGATAGGGTGACGGTGAGCAGCTATAGCGGTCAGATGCACTCTCACTGAGTTAGATTTCAGCCCAGTATGGGACAGGTGCAGTAGGTACTGAAGTACTATTTGCACATGGCAGGAGATGGGGTTCTCCCTTCTTTCCGTACACCAGGCAGAGAACCGTCTCCACTTAAAGGCATAAGCCTGTCTGGTGGATGGCTTTTGGGAGGCCAGCAGGATCTCCTCGACTTCTCTCGGAAGATTGAAAGGGGCCAGTGCTACCCTTTCAGCAGCCATGCTGCTAGCGTTAGGGACTTCAGGTTGGGGTGCAGGAGTGAGCCCCCCTCCTGGGACAGGTCTGGAGCTCAGGCCAGCGGGACTGGGAGTGCCATTTACAGGGAGAGCAGCAGTGGAAACCAGGCTGCCTCGGTCACCTGGGGGCAATTAGTATGACTGACCGACGCCCTCTCGCTCTGGATCTTGAAGAGGGTCTTGGCGACCAGGGGAGTTGGTGGGAATGCATAGAGTAGGCCCTCAGACCACAAGATCAGGAAGGCATCTCCGAGTGAGGTTGGCATAACCAGAAGCGAGGCAGCTGTGTGTTGTCCAGAGAGGCAAAAAGATCCTTCATGGGTCTGCCCCAGAGGTGGAAGAGCCTCTTGGCAACTCTGGGGTTCAAGCACCACTTGTGCGGCCGAAGGACTTTGCTCAGCCTGTCTGTTAGGCAGTTGTCCTGGCCCAGGAGTTAGACTGCTTGCAAGAGCATGCTGTTGCAAGCTGAAAAGCAGAGGAAGGCCACCATCTCCTGGCAGAGGGAGTATGAGCCTGTGCCCCCCTGCTTGTTGATATGACTAGATGGACCATACTGGTCTTTATCTGCCATCATTTACTATGTTACTTAATTTTGCCACCAGTTGAGGGACTCTGCCAGCTGACGGGTAACCCTGTCCCATAGCCTGCCTGTGGCTTCAGTCCACTGTGAGCGGAAGCACCACTGGGCTATCCGCATGTGCAAGCGGGCTGAGGGCATGACATGGCCCATCGAGGCCATATGGCCCAGGCAGAGGATGAGATGAGCTGGCGCTGACCGGTGGCATTGTACTTCTCCTGCCAGTTGCCCAAGGTGTTCTGCCCTTTCTCTTGGGAGGACGGCCTTGACCTGTAATGTATCCAACTGAGCACCTATGAATTCTAGACTTTGGGCTGGAGAGAAATAGGATTTGGGGTAGTTGATGACAAACTCCAGGTGCTGCAGAATGAGGGTTGCATGCTCTGTGGCCTGACTGACCTCTGAGGCCATACTACACCTGATTAGCCAGTTGTCTAGGTAGTGGAAGACGAAAACCCCTTGTAGGCGCAGGGGGGGGGGCTACCACCGCCAAGCATTTGGTAAAGACCCTTGGCGAGGAGACCAGGCCAAAGGGTAGCACCCTGTACTGGTAGTGCCCTCCTACTACTACGAACCATAGGTACTGCCTGTGGGAGGGGTGGATCAGGATGTGTGCGTACACATCCTTTAGATCCAAGGAGCACAGTTAATCTCCCTGGTGGAAGTAAGACAGCAGTGTTCAAGGAAGAGCATCATGAACGTCACCCTCACCAGAAACTTGTTTAAGTTTCTCAGGTCTAGCATGGGCCTCAGGCCCTCAGTTCTCTTTGGGACAAGAAGTATCTGGCGTGGAAGCCTTTTCCCCATAGGTGCTTGGGGTATGGGCTCTACTGCACTGTCCCTGAGCAGACCTGAGAGCTCTGAGAGCAGAAGGGTCTGGTGAAGGAAAGATCACACCGGCTCTCCTGGGAAGAACCTACAGTAGGTGGTACCTGCTGTAGGTGGAGGAGGCATCCCTCCCTTACCACTTGCCAGTACCCCACTGGTCCGAGATGACCTTGGCCCACCTGTGGGCAAAGTGCTAGGTGACCCCCTGTGGGCTTGTGAAGGTCTCCCGGGGGAGAAGCGGCCCTGCCCTGGGAGTCAAAAGCTCCCCCGGGTTTGGCGGGAGCTGGGACCTGGGGCTTCTGTGCCTTTGGTTTCCATGGCCTTGTCTTTTAGAGTGAGAACATTATCTTTCTTTTACCTTTATTTGGTTTTTGATATACCGCTCTACGCTCAGGCACCAGAGTAGTTTACAATATACAAAACATAAAAGACTGCTGAAGGGAGAAAAGAACACCATGGTATTGATAGGAAAGAGAAAGAAGAAAGAGATAGCGAGAAAGGACAGAGAAGGGGGGAGGGGAGATTAAATGTGGAGCAGAAAAAATGAGTTTTCAGCACTGACTTGAACTTAGTGAATGAGAGTTCAAGTTGCAGATCCAGAGGGAGGGAGTTCCAAAGTTGGGGCCGAGGAAGAAGAAAGAGTTGCGGGTAGACACCAGGTGAGCTTGTGAGGGGGAGGGGAGGGACATACAATTGGAGTGGATGAGCCGGAGTGAACGCAGAGAGGTGCTGGCTCACCTGCTGCTGACCCGAGAAGGGCTGGTAGTGATGACTCTGTTGAAAGGGACCCTTCTTCCTTGGGAACAGGGGTCTTTTCCCCGATGGTTTCTTACAGGGAAAGGGTGAGGTCTTTTTAGAGAGCCTCTGGCAGGTCACCACACTGGCCTCGATCTCTGCCGCCTTGTCAGCCATAGGTTCGCCAAACAGGTTCTCCCTGGTGCAGGGGACCTTGAGCAGCTTGTCTTGGACCCATTGCTCAAGGTCAGAAGACTGTAGCCAGGCCTGGCACCGGGCACTGATGCCGGCCGCTGCTACTTGTGCTGCTGACTCGAAGCCATCGTAGGCTGCCCGAGAGAGGAACGTGGAGCAGTCCTTGATCCCAGAGGTCAGAGATTGGAACCGTTGGAGGAGTTCCCCCGTAAGCCCCGCTGAAAACCCAGACAGCTGCTGGATTAGGGCTTTCAGGTATATGCCTATGTACAATTCATAGGCCTGGATCCAACAACCCAGCATTGTGCCCTGGTAACACTTGTGTCCGTCGGCATCAAGGGCTCTAGCATCCCTTCCAGGGGAACAGAAGAGTGGGTCTTCTGGCTCTTAAGTTTCTGCATGGCCGATTCGACAACCATGCAGTTATGTCGCAGCTGGGGTTTGTGGAATCACAGACCTTTCCAGATGCAGTACACAACGTCGAGGCACCGGCTAGGCACCGTCGCTGGCGTCTCTCACATTCTGAGCAGTAGCCACTCGAGGATCGACTATACAGGCATTGTGAGAGTTTCCTTAGGTGGAGACTCATACTGCAGAATCTCCAGCTCTTCGGTGCGTGTATCTTTCTCCGCTTCAGTTTGCACCGAGATGGCTCTTGCCATATCCTTGACAAAGTCGTGGAAGGCCACGTCTTCCAGAGGAGAATGATGCCAGGGGAGATGGGTCAGAGGGAATATCTCGGTGCGGTTTGGTTTCGTCGGTCTCCCACTTGGAGTCAAAAGGTGACAGCGAGTCAGAGGCCCTGCGACTCATTACGTCAAGACTGGTGCTGAGGAACCGGTGGCCTCCAGAGGACCTCTGGTCCAAGTTGCGGAAACTGGCCGGGGAGGATCGGATGCCCCAGAAATGGGACAGAGACTGAGACCGGCAGCACTCGGAGCTTGGCTCAACAACCAGGGACTCTCCCGCAGTCATGGGCCCAGTTGTTGGGGCAGATGATGCGGACAAACCAGCCATCATTGCCTGCTGCAGGGCCAGGATAGCAGTGATATTTTGCTCCAGGGCCGCCATTCTGGTTTCCAGGCCAGAAGGCTCCGCAGTTTTCAGCACAGGCACCAAGGATCTCGGGCCCAGCGCTGGCACTCTTGCGAGTGCGCCCTCGACAAAGACTACGATTTCAAGGAACCTCGCACGGTCTCCACCGGCCGAGGAACCTTTCTTGAGGACCTTGGTAGGGCGCTTCTCGGAGCCACCCAAGTACTTCCGAGCAGTTTTACAGGGTTTCTCTGGTGCAACCTCAGCAGACTTCGAGGATTTTTTCTTCTCTCGGATTCCGGGCTTTTCTTGGAGAAGCCACCACTTCGGGATTCCGAGGATGCTCAGGCCTCATGGGAAGTGCTGGACTTGGAGCTCGACATCGGGGAGACCGGTGCCAAGTTGGACCTGGGGAACAGTTTTTCATGCAACTCCAAACTCTTTTTATTGGTCTTAGGCATCATGGCCTGGCACAGGTTGCAGGAGGTGATGTCATGGTCCGAGCCCAGGCAGCAGTCATGGGCATCAGTAACTGATATGGTTTGACTGCAATGGTCACATTTTTTGAACCCACCAGGGAACATGGTGGGAAGTACCTGGTCGAGGTCGACGACCCCCAGGCGAAAAAAGGCACAAAAGCCAGTCGAGGCAAGCCTTGATCAAAAAAGGGAAATGGAGCTGAGAACAGCATCGGGTTTTGCACCGGCTTGAGGCAGGAAGAGGAACTGGTATGCAAACCAGTCCCTAATAGATCCAGAAGATCACAAGCAGTCAATAAACTAATAGTCCCAAAAGAAACAACCAAGTACACCCAGGCAATGGTAAACAGAGCTTTCAAGTTCTGTGCGCCTAGATGCTGGAACACCCTCCCTCCCAGCATCCGGGCAATCACTGATCTAGCCCAGTTTAGGAAGGTTTTAAAACATCACCTCTTCCTCTTGCATTACCCTGATGGCAGCGCTACAAGAGCCTCATCATCGAGCTAACCAGTGCAGCACAAAGAGTTCACCTTAGTCGCTATTGTACAGATGTAAATAGTTACCCAAGTTCTTGACTCAAGTTCTAGTACCTGTTAATTGTAAACGCAGATCAACCAGTTTGAAATGTGTATATAGTTGTTCCATGTAAACCGCACTGATGAGGAATAGTGCGGTATATAAGAGAATGTAAATAAATAAAATAAATAAACTGGGTAAAGCTAACTTTAAGGATATAAGCAAGGATTTTTTTCCGAGGAAACAGGACAGATGTCCATTGGAGCTCCGTGGAAAAACGGAGACTGAGCAAGATAGCACCCTTGGGCAGGAAGGGGACTATGCATACATGGTAGCATGTCCCAAAGGCTTTCTTTGAAAGCTGGAGAAATGTGGGCTCTGTTGGTGGTCATCCATATTTGAGGACCGACTTCCTGTTTGTTCCTGGAGAATAAATTCTCAAGGTTATAAACATAAGAACATAAGATATGCCATACTGGGTCAGACCAAGGTCCATCAAGCCCAGTATTCTGTTTCCAACAGTGGCCAATCTAGGTCATATGTACCTAGCAGTTTCCCCAAGAGACACAAGTTCCACAATGCTTGTACTGGGTCAAGTATTGATATCTTCGGTCACTTCTTAATAATGGTTTATGGACCTTTCCTCCAGGAACTTGTCTAAACCTTTTTTAAACCCAGCTACACTAACAGCCTTTTCTACATCCTCCGGTAACAAATTCCAGAGTTTGATTACACGTTGAGTGAAAAAATATTTTCTTTTATTAGTCTTAAATAGTTTACCCTGTAGCTTCATTGCATGTCACCTAGTCTTTCTATATTCTGATAAGGTAAACAATCGATCTACGTTTACCCGTTCCACTCTGTTCATTAATTTATAGACTTCTATCATATCTCCCCTCAGCCGTCTCTTTTCCAGGTTAAAGAGCCCTAACCTTTTTAGCCTTTCTTCATAGGAGTATCCTTCCATCCCCTTTACCATTTTGGTGGCTCTTCTCTGAACCTTTTCGATATAGAGGCATTATATCATCTTTTGTTTTATTTTCCATTCCTTTCCTTATCATACCTAGCATTCTATTTGCTCTCTTGGCCGCTGCTGCACATTGGGCCGAGGGTTTTAACATGGTATCCACAATGACGCCTAAATCTTTTTCCTGGGTGGTGGTTCCTAATGTGGAACCTTGCATTGTGTAACCATAGTTTGGGTTGTTCTTCCCTAGGTGCATAACCTTGCACTTGTCCACATTAAATTTCATCTGCCATTTTGATGCCCAGTCTTCCAATTTATCAAGATCCTCTTGCAATTTTACACAATCCTCTTGGGTTTTAACAACTTTAAATAGTTTTGTGTCATCTGCAAATTTGTTATTCCACTTTCCAGGTCATTTATGAATATGTCAAAAAGCAGCGGACCCAGCACAGATCCCTGGGGTACACCACTATTCACCTTTCTCCATTGGGAAAATTGGCCATTTAGCCCTACCCTCTGCTTTCTATCTTTTAACCAGTTCCTGATCCACAATAGTACACTGCCTCCTATCCCATGACTCTTTAGTTTTGCCAAAAGTCTCTGATGAGGGACCTTGTCAAAGGCTTTCTGAAAGTCCAGATACACAATATCAACCGACTCACCTTTGTCCACCTGTTTATTCACTCCTTCAAAAAAACATAACAGATTAGTAAGACAAGATCTTCCTTGTCTAAATCCATGTTGGCTGTCTCCCATTAGGTTGTGACTATCTACATGCTGAGTAATTTTATTCTTTATGATGGTTTCTACCATTTTTCCCGGTACTGACGTCAGGCTCACCGGTCTGTAGTTTCCCTGATCACCCCTGGAACCCTTTTTAAAACTTGGTGTTACATTGGCGATCCTCCAATCTTCAGGTATTAGAGATGATTTTAATGATAGTTCACAGATTACTGATAGCAGTTCTGCAATCTCATATTTCAGTTCTTTCAATACCCTTGGATATATAACATCCGGCCCAGGTGATTTGCTACTCTTCAGTTTATCTAATAGTTGTAAGACATCTTCCCGATGTATCGATATTTCCTTCAATTCTTCCGCACCTTTAAATACCACTTCAGTCATGGGTAACATCCCTACATCTTCCTCAGTAAAGACCGAAGCAAAGAATTCATTCGGTCTCTCTGCTATCGCCTTGTCGCCTCTTAGTGCTCCTTTAACCCCTTTATCATCTAATGGACCAACTGACTCTCTCACAGTTTTTTTGCTACAAATGTACTTGAAAAGGTCTTTATTTCGCCTTTTTGCTTCCGCAGCAAGCTTCTTCTCAAATTCTCTTTGCCTGCCTTATCAATGCCTTGCATTTCACTTGCCAGTGCTTGTGCTGTTTCCAGGTTTCGTCGTTTGGCTCTTTTTTCCATTTCCTGAAAGATGCTTTTTTTGGCAACAACAGCCTCTCTGACCTCACCTTTAAACCATGCTGGCAGTTTTTTGGACTTCCTTCCACTTTTCTTAAAGCGTGGAATACAGCTGGTCTGGGCTTCCAAGATAGTATTTTTCAACAACACCCAAGCTTGATGTACGTCTTTAACCTTCGCAACTGCTCCTTTTAGTTTTTTCTTAACTGTTTTCCTCATTTTATCATAGTCTCCCTTTCAAAAGTTAAAAGGTAGTACTGTGGATTTCCTTACTATCCCTCCTCCACTAATTAAATCAAAGGCGATCATGCTATGATCACTATTGCCAAGTGGCCCCAACACCCTTATCTCTTGCACTAGATCTGGTGTTCCACTAAGGACTAGGTCTAATATGGCTTCCCCTCTGGTCGATTCATGAACCAGCTGCTCCAAGAAGCAGTCATTTATTCCATCTAGGAACTTTATCTCCCTAGCATGTCCTGGCGTGACACTGACCCAGTCGATACCGGGGTAATTGAAATCACCCATTATTATTACTGCGCTGTAACTTTTGTTAGCTTCCTTGATTTCTTTGAGCATTTCATCATCCATTTGGTCATTCTGGCCAGGTGCTCGATAGTACACCCCCCCACTGCCATCACCTTCCCCCTTTTATATGGAATTTCAATCCATATAGATTCTACAGCAGATTTTGTTTCCTGCAAAACTTTAATCCTTTCTGAGTCAATGCCCTCTCTAACATAGAGCGCAACCCCTCCACCAATTTGATCAGCTCTATCATTACGATATAGTTTGTACCCAGGTATCACAGTGTCCCACTGGTTGTCCTCCTTTCACCATGTCTCTGATATTCCAATCATATCTAACCTTTCATTTAGTGCTATATATTCTAACTCTCCCATCTTATTCTTTAGACTTCAAGCATTTGCATACAAGCATTTTAGAGAATGTATTTTATTCATGTTAATTTGGCTATTGTTAGACATCGGTAAATTGGGATCTTTAAGCTCTGTCTGCTCCATACTTAAGGGCATTTGGGCTACTTTACTCTTTTGTGGAACCTCTCTGCTTTTGGTAGTATCCTTCAAGGATACATTCTTCCGAACCATCCGCTCTTGGGCGACTGTCAGCTTTCCCCTAAAGTGCTCACAAAATTAAGAATTGGGTCTCATATAAAAATAAAAAAATATTAAACACGCAAAGTTAAATGGGGGGATTCATGAATTTGAATATTTGATATTGACAACATGCAGTCCATCAGTATTCCATTTATTTTTTTATTTATCTTTGGGTAGTATCCCTACATCTTTTTCAGTAAAACTGAAGCAAAGAATTCATTCAGTCTCTCCGCTATAACTTTGTCCTCTCTTGGTGCCTTTTTACCCCTCTAATGGTCCAACTGAGAGATACATTTTTTTTTGCTATGAATGTGCCTAAAGAAGTTATTATGGGGTATGTTAACTATGCAGCGGTAGCGGCTTCCGTGCTATATCAGAGCCATAGCCCCTTTGAAATCAATGATGCCATGACTCAGATATCGCACAGAAGCCGCTACCGCTGCTTAGTAAACATACCCATATGAGTCTTTACTTCCATTACAAGCTTCTTTTCCATCATTTGGCTCCTTTTTCCATTTTATTTTCTGAAAGATGGGTTTTGTTTTTTGGCTATAATGGCTTCTCTGACCTCACCTTTAAACCATGCCAGTAGTCGTTTGGCCTTCCTTCCACCTTTTTAAACCTTTGATACATCTGGTCTGGGCTTCCAAGATAGTATTTTTAAACCACACCCAGGCCTGATAAACATTTAATACTTTGCAGTTGCTCCTTTTAGTGTTTTCTTAACCATTTCCCTCATTTTATCAGTTTCCATTTTAAAAGTTAAATGCTATTACAGTAGATTTCCTTGTTGTCCTCCCTTTGCTTATTAAATCAAATTTGATCATGTTATGATTATTGCCAACACCACTACCTCTCGCACTAGACCCTGGATTCCACTCAGGACTAGGTCTAAAATAGCTTCCCTTCATGTTGGTTCCTGAACCAGATGCTCCATGAAACATTTCATCTAGAAAATATCTTCCTAGCATATCCTGATGTGACATTAACCCAGTTGATAATTGGGTAATTGAAAATAGAAATTACACTTACCTGGTAATTGTCGTTCCTTGAGAGACTACAGTTTAGTCCTCCACCTCTGGGTAGTGAACCTGCGCAGGGTGCCTGCATGCTGAAGCTCTGAGGAAACAAGTGGAGGAACTCAGAGAGGAGGTGGCGAGGCTGAGGAGCATTCAAGACAGTGAGAAGTACATTGATGAGATGCTTCTTGCAGCAACCAAGCTCTCCAGCACAGGAGAAGATGGGTACCAACAGAATGTCGATGGTTGGACACAAGTCACCAGGGCCTGCAAAATCACCAATCCAACTTCTCCAGCCCTTGAAATGAAGAACCATTATGCAGCCCTGGAAGTGGAGGAGGTGAAAGCATCCCTGGAAAGGGAAGAACCAGAGTTCAAGTACCCCAAAGTTGCAGAATCAGTGACCAGAAGGAAACGAAGGGTAGTGGTGGTTGGAGACTCTCTTCTGAGGGGTACTGAGGCGTCCATCTGCCGACCAGACTTGATGTCCAGAGAGGTATGCTGTCTGCCTGGTGCCAAAATCCAAGATGTTACGGAGAGTTTGCCGAGACTCATCAAGCCCACTATTACCCAATGTTGCTAATCCATGTTGGAACAAATGATACTGCCAGGTATACCTCGGAAAGTATCAAAAGTGACTTCATGGCTCTGGGACAGAGGGTGAAGCAGTTAGGTGCACAGGTGGTGTTCTCTTCAATCTCCCCTGTTGAGGGTAAAGGCCAAGGCAGAGAGGCTCGCATCCTGGAGATGAATGCATGGCTGCGTGGATGGTGTCATCGAGAGCGTTTTGGTTTCCTAGACCATGGGATGCTGTTCCAAGGGTTGCAGAGCAGAGATGGCATCCATCTGTCCAAGAAAGGTCAACGCATCTTCAGTAGTAAACTGGCTAATCTACTGAAAAGGGCTTTAAACTAGATTCGTTGGGGATGGGTGAAGACAGCCCCCAGGTAAGTGAAAGCCCCCAGGTAGGTGATACATTAAATACCTTTATGGAAATGGGTAACAGGGGTAACATATGGAAAGCAGTGTGTATTAATGCCCGTAGCATGGGAAATAAGATCCCTGAAGTTGAAGCTTTGGTGGGAGTGGCTGACTTGGATTTATTGGCAGTTACAGAAACATGGTTCACAGAAAACCATGACTGGGATGTAACTATACCTGGCTATACGTTATTCAGAAAGGACAGGGTAGAAAGAAGGGGAGGAGGAGTGGCACTATATGTAAAAACTACTATTAAAGCTTTGGAATTACAGAGCTTAAAAGGGAGAGAGGAGGCATTGTGGGTTAAACTAGAAAGAGGGAAAGAGAAATCTATTTGCATTGGTGTGATATACAGACCTCCCTCACAAGAGGAAGAGGTGGACAGAGAGTTAATTGAAGACATACGCAGCATTGCTAGGAAAGGGGAAGTGCTACTGATAGGAGATTTCAATATGCCAGATGTTGATTGGCACATTCCTGCTGCAGTATCATCTAGAAGTAAGGAGATCCTGGATCTCTACAGGGAGAACTATTCAGGCAATTGGTAACAGACCCCACATGTGAAGGGGCCATACTGGACTTGGTGCTTACCAATGGTGAAAGTGTTTCTGATGTTGTAGTGGGTGATCATTTTGCATCCAGTGATCACCAGATGGTGTGGTTCAGTATTAGGACTAGGGCTGTTAGAATCCATTCCAAGGTGAGGATCTTAGACTTTAGGAAGACTAACTTTGCGAAGATGGGCCAATACCTCAGGGAGTCGTTAGTGGGATGGGAACAGCTGGGGGATGTAGAAAAACAGTGGGCAAAACTGAAAGGGGGTATTTTAAGGGCAACCAACCTTTTTGTTAAAATGGTAAATAAAGGCAAAAGGAACAGGAGACCGCAATGGTTTTCGAAGGAAGTAGCTGAAAAAGAGGGAGGCCTTCATGAAATACAAGAGATCACAGAGAGAGGAAGACAGGCATCTGTATTTGGAAAAACTTAGAGAAGCTAGCAAAGTAGTCAAGAAGGCAAAGATTCAAAAGGAGGAGGAAATAGCCAATGCAATAAAATGGGAGGATAAGACATTTTTCAGATATATTAGTGAGAAGAGGAAGGGCAAAAGTGGTATTGTCAGACTCAAGGGTGCAGGGGGGGAATATGTAGAAGCTGATAAGGATAAAGCGGAATTGCTTAACAAATATTTTTGTTCTGTGTTCACAGATGAAGAACCAGGAGCAGGACCTCAGAAAACACCCACAAATAAGAATAGAAGCGAGGGACATCTTGAACAATTTTCAGAAGACTGTGTTCGTGAGAAACTAGCTCAACGTAAAGCAGACAAAGCGATGGGACCGGATGGGATACACCCTAGAATACTGAGGGAACTTGGTGACGTTCTAGCAACTCCACTGCCTGACCTTTTCAATGCCTCGTTGGAGTCAGGAGTGGTGCCAAAGGACTGGAGAGAGGCTCATGTGGTGCCTTTACACAAAAGCAGAAGTAAGGATGTGGTTGAAAACTACAGGCCGGTTAGTTTAACTTCAGTGGTGAGTAAATTATTGGAAACGCTGCTGAAAGAGAAAATAGTGAGGTTTCTGGAGTCCAGCGGATTACAGGATCCGAGGCAGCATGGATTCACCAGAGGCAGGTCTTGTCAGACAAATCTGATTGATTTCTTTGACTGGGTGACCAGGGAGTTGGACCTAGGGAGAGCTCTAGATGTGGTGTATTTAGATTTCAGTAAAGCCTTTGACACTGTTCCTCACAGGCGACTTATAAACAAACTGAGCACCCTAGGGATACATAAGAACATAAGATATGCCATACTGGGTCAGACTAAGGTCTATCAAGCCCAGTATTCTGTTTCCAACAGTGGCCAATCTAGGTCATATGTACCTAGCAGTTTCCCCAAGAGACACAAGTTGGACCCTAAAGTTACTGCTTGGGTTAGAAATTGGTTGGGTGGGAGGCGACAAAGAGTTCAAGTAAATGGAGCTCACTCTGAGGAAAAGGATGTTACCAGTGGTGTGCCCCAGGGATCTGTCCTTGATCCGATTCTTTTTAACATCTTTGTTAGTGATATAGCGGAAGGGCTGTCTGGTAAGGTTTGCCTCTTTGCAGATGATACCAAAATCTGCAATAGAGTAGACACCCAGGAAGGTGTAGATAACATGAGGAGGGATCTAGCTAAGCTTGAAGAATGGTCTAGAATTTGGCAGCTGGGATTTAATGTTAAAAAGTGTAAGGTCATGCATTTGGGCTGCAGCAATCCAAGGGAGCAATACAGTATAGGAGGTGAAGTACTTTTGTCCACTAAAGAAGAGCGGGACCTAGGCGTGGTTGTGTCTGATGATCTTAAAATAGCTAAACAGGTAGAAAAGGTGACAGCAAAAGCTAGAAGGATGCTTGGGTGCATACGGAGAGGAATGGCTAGCAGAAAAAAGGAGGTGATAATGCCTCTGTATAAGTCTTTGGTGCGACCTCATTTGGAGTATGGTGTGCAATTCTGGAGACCGCACCTTCAAAAGGATGTGAACAGGATGGAGTCGGTGCAGAGGGTGGCTACTAAAATGATTAATGGGCTTCATTATAAAGCATATGAGGACAGACTTAAGGATCTTAATATGTACACCTTAGAGGAAAGGCGGGATAGAGGTGATATGATTGAGATGTTTAAATACCTCCATGGCATAAATGTTCAGGGAGAGAGCCTCTTTCAATTGAAAGCAAGTTCTGCTACGAGGGGACATGGGATGAGGGTGAAGGGAGATAGATTCAGGAGTGATATGCGGAAATATTTCTTTACAGAAAGAGTAGTGGATCCATGGAATAGTCTCCCAGTGGAGGTGGTAGAGATGAGGACAGTAACTGAATTCAAAAAAGCATGGGACCAACACAGAGGATCTCTAAAGGTAAAAAGTGGACTGTTGTAGTTGTTATGGAAGGACAGACTAGATAGGCCATGTGGTCTTTTTCTGTCATCATGTTTCTATGTTTCCTCCTGCAGCTTGGAGACTAGGCATGTCAAAATCGTGACATCACTGGATATATCCTGCTGGTCTCTCCCATCAGTCCCCAGTGAAAAGACTCAAAGAAGCAATAAATAAGTAGCTTATCATAATAAATACAACCTTAAACTCAAACTGAACGCATGAAGTGACATGTTTAACTAAGAAACCCCTTTCTGAAATAAGGGAAATTGTTTCATAATTATTATCATGTATCTTAATGTCTTACCCTCTCTTTTGCGCCGTATGCCTGATGAAGAATAAGAGAATAAAAGATAGAAAAACGAGAAGACGCTTAGATCCCATCAAGACCCAATCATGTACCTCTCCAACTGAATCACTGCTGCAAACCACTTTATCCCGGGCGGGAATGAGGACTAAACTGTAGTCTCTCAAGGAACGACAATTTACCAGGTAAGTGTAATTTCTCTTTCCTTATCGTTCCTACAGTTTAGTCCTCCACCTCTGGGATGTAACAGAGCAGTCATCATTGGGAGGGACCTCTCCAGCTGGAGCACAACACCGTTGACCCGAAACAGGCATCACTTGCTGCCTGAACATCCAGACGATAGTGCTTACTAAAGGTATGAAGCAAAGACCACGTAGCCGCTTTACAAATTTCCACTGGGGGAATCAAACTTTGTTCCGCCCAGGAGGCCGCTTGCGCTCTAGTGGAATGAGCTCGTAAGCCTGATGGTACCTGCTGACTTTGCAGCAGATACGCTGACACAATTGCTTCCTTAATCCACCTGGAAATGGAAACCTTTGCCGCTGCCTCCCCTTTGCGGGGACCCCCAACCACCACAAATAAGACGGTCTGATTTGCGAAATGTCTCTGAGACTGCTAAATACTGACGCAACACTCGTTTTAAATCTAAACAGCGAAGACTACGGTCAGAAACGTTCCCCTCCACCGCTCGCAGAGTTGGAAGAGAAACCATTTGGTTGAGATGAAACGGAGATACCACCTTAGGTAAAAACGACGGCACTGGCCGTAACACCACCTTTTTCCCTGGAAAAAGTAAAAAATGGCTCCCGACAGGACAGCGCCTGCAACTCCAAAATTCGCCTCGCTGAACAGATGGCCACCAAAAACACTGTCTTTAAGGTTAAATTTTTAACCGATGCCTGGTGTAAGGGCTCAAACGGTTCCTTAACTAATGTCCCTAAAACCAAGTTAAGATCCCATGGAGGAACCATAATTCTTCGAGATGGTTGCAGCCTAGAGACTGCCTTGAAAAAGTGCAAAACGTCCGCATGAGACCCTAGGGCCACTCCTTGGACTTTGCCTCTATAGCACGACGACGACGCTAATTGAACTTTCAAGGAACTGGCGGCCAGGCCCTTGTCAAAGCCGTCCTGAAGAAAACTTAACACCAATGGAACGGCTACTGTAGCCGCACGGACTTGCCTACACGAGCACCAGTCCTCAAATATACACCAGATGCGTACATACGCCAGAGACGTGGACCGCTTCCTTGCTCAAAGTAAAGTAGCAATGACTGCTGCCGAGTAACCTTTCTTTCTCAACCTTGCCCTTTCAATGGCCATACCGTAAGCGAAAATCGATCCACCTGAGGCATCCGCAGAGGCCCCTGTAACAACAGATTTTCCGACACCGGTAACCTCCAGGGATCCCCGTCGAGCAACCGGATGAGATCAGCGTACCAAGGGTGCCTTGGCCAATCCGGGGCCACCAGCAACACCTTTCCCCGATGAGCTTCCAGCTGCACCACTCGACCTATGAGCGCCCACGGAGGGGAAACAGAGGAGTCCTGACGACGGCCAACATTGCATCAGGGCGTTGATTCCTTCCGACATCCTTTTGCGGTGCCTGCTGAAGAAACGACTGTTTTTTGCCGACTGAAAGGTCGCCATGAGATCCATTATGGGCCGACCCCATCTGTGAACTATCCGTGCGAATATGTCCGGATGCAACTCCCATTTGCCGGCATCCACCCAGACTCTGCTGAGAAAATCCGCCATCACATTGTCCTTCCCTGCAATGTGAGCCGCCAATATTGCCATCAGTCGCATTTCTATCCAAGAGAAAAGAGACTCCGCCTCCTCCTCCATGGCTACACTCCCTGTGCTGCCCTGCCGATTGATGTAGGCCACCGTTGCCGAATTGTCGGACAGCACGCGCACTGCTCGACCCGTCACTGTATCCTCAAACACTTGTAACGCTAAACTGACCGCTCTGAGCTCTAGCCGGTTGATCGACCACTTGCTCTCCTGTACTGATCAGGAGCCCTGCGCGAATCGAGCTCCGCAATGCGCCCCCCATCCCGCAAGGCTTGCGTCGGTCAACAAGGGAAGCCACTCCGGCTGTTCCAGAGGCATTCCCGCCGTTAAGAGTTCCCGGAAGCAACCACCACCGAAGGGACTGCCATACCGAGAGGGGACAAGGGAGACGTTTGCTCAATGAGTCCAATTGATGCGACCACTGGTGCAGCAGCGCTCTCTGCAATGGCCTCATGTGAAACTTGGCCCACGGTACCACCTCCAATGTCGCCGCCATGGTTCCCAGCAACCGAATGTAATCCCAAGCCGAAGGCGCCGGCGCAGACCTGAACTTGCAAACCAATCGTTGCAGTACCTGGACTCACCGAAGCTCCGCTCTGTGTATCGAACCGGACTCCCAGATATTCGAGATCCTGGGACAGAACTAGGTGGCTTTTGGAAGCATTGATCACCCAACCAAGACTCTGGAGAAACTTCACCACCTTGCCGGTAAGCCGAACGATCTCGGACTCCGACTTGGCCCGAATTAGCCAATAGTCTAGACAGGGGTGAACCAACACCCCTTCTTTCCTTAAGGCCGCCACCACCACCACCATAATCTTGGTAAACGTGCACGGGGCCGTTGCTAGACCGAAGGACAAGGCCTGGAATTGATAATGCCCCCAGGGAAGTGCGAAATGCAGAAACTTCTGATGAAATTCTCTGATGGGAATGTGGAGATACGCTTCGGTGAGATCAAAAGAGGTCAAGAACTCCCCTTTGATTCACCGCAACGATGACCGACCGCAGGGTTTCCATTCGGAAATGCGGTACCCGCAGACAGCGATTCACCCCTTTTAAATCCAGAATAGGCCGGAACGACCCTTCTTTCTTTGGCACCACGAATAAATGGAGTATCGACCCACGCTGTAATCCGCTAGAGGGACCGGCACGACTGCTCCCAGCTGTAAGAGGCAGTCCAATGTCTGCCGAATCGCTAGAGTTTTCTGCTGTCCCCTGCATGGAGACAGCACAAATGAGTCACGCACTGGCCTTGCCAGCTCCAGCGCATACCCCTCACGAACGATCTTCAACACCCACTGGTCGGACGTGATTTGGGTCCAGGCAGAAAGAAATGCTCGAAGACACCCCCTATTGGCTGACTTTCCATCTGGACCCGCCTCCTTTCATTGCGGCTTCCTAGCGGCTGCTGCGGAAGCTGCTGCGAAACCTCGACTGGCTCCACGAACCCCCCAAAACCCTTGGGCTCTGGAGGCAAATCTTCCTCTTTGAAAAACACTCGACCTGGAAGACCGAAATCTTCTGAAATCTCTAAACTGACCCCGGAAGCTCGGACGAGATTTTCCCGGCTTAGGTTTATCCTCCGGGAGTCTACCACCCTTAGACTCACCCAAATCCTTCACCAACTTGTCAAGATCTTCTCCAAACAACAACTTTCCCTTAAAGGGAAGTTTACACTAAGCCGCGACTTAGACGACCCATCGGCTGCCCAATTTCTCAACCACAAAGATCTCCGAGCGGCGACCAAGGAAGCCATACTGTTTGCTAGCACTCTGATCAGGTCGTAATGCACATCAGCCAAATACGCCGACCCCGACTCCAGGCGATCAATCTCCCGTAGACCTTCTGGATCCGGATGCAGAGACTGGCGTACATGTTGAGACCACCTGAGACAAGCTCTCGCCACCCATGCCCCACAAATGGAGGCTTGTAAGGATAAGGCGTTAGCCTCAAATGATTACTTCAACAAACCATCCACTTTCCTGTCCGCATCCTTTAAGGCCGCGCTACCTTCCACCGGAATCGTGGTCTTCTTCGTGACCGCTGAGACCGCTGCATCAATCCGAGGAGAATGGAATTTCTCCTTGTCCTTATCTGCCAAAGGATAGAGCCTGTTCATGGTGCGCACTCCCCGCAGTCCAGCCTCGGGTTGGTCCCACTCCTCCTGGATCATGTGATCAACCACGTGGTGTATGGGGAACACCACTTCTGCCTGCCTCACCGCTTGAATAACCGGATCTTCCACTTCCTCTACATCCATTGGTTGTGCTGTGGCGAGATTCAGAGTCTGAAGTGATTCCGTAATCAGAGCCGTCAGCTCCTCCCTCCGAAACACACGAATAATCTTCGCTTGATCCTCAGGTTCTGGAATCTCTCCTTCTTCCAGATCCTCCATCCCTGCCTCCAGATCCAACTCAGCCATGTCTGTCTCTTGCCATTCCAGATCTGTAGAGGGAAGCTCCCCAGGCCGCGCTCTCTTGAGGGGCCTCTGAGCATAAGAACATAAGATATGCCATACTGGGTCAGACCAAGGTCCATCAAGCCCAGTATTCTGTTTCCAACAGTGGCCAATCTAGGTCATACATACCTAGCAGTTTCCCCAAGGGACACAGGTTCCACAATGCTTGTATTGGTTCAAGCATTGATATCCTGGGTCCCTTCTTAATAATGGTTTATGGACCTTTCCTCCAGGAACTTGTCCAAACCTTTTTTAAACCCAGCTACACTAACAGCCTTTACTACATCCTCCGGTAACAAATTGATTACACGTTGAGTGAAAAAATATTTTCTTTTATTAGTCTTAAATAGCGAGGGGGCTGCATAGGGGCCGCCAGCTGTAAGGGGTCAGGCAGCTTTCCCTTCCATCTCAAACAGAATGCCTGGTGCATTAGCAATACAAAGTCCGGACAGAAATCCCCCAACTGGGACTCGGAACCTACAGCGAGCCCCACACCTGAAGGACCTGCGAGACCTTCCAGAGAAGGCCCCGACGGCGAGACCACTAAAGTCTCCCCAGCAGACGCAGCCTTTGGGCTCGGGGTCTCCACACTCCCCATCTGCTGCTCCACAGCGGTGGACACTACAACACAGCCCCGACAGACCCCAGTGTCAGCGACCGTGCCCCTGCGAGTACCGCAGACCACACACTGCGGACGCGTTGACATCAGTTATGCCCCTAACCACCGCTGTGCCCCTTTAAGCAGCGAGGATGGCAGGCAATGTACTCTCCTGTCCTACAATCCCTTTTTTTTTTTTTTTTTTTTTAAATACCAGCAAAGGCCCCTAAAGTATCAGTGTACTAAATTACTAATCGATTCCCCTAACACCAAAGGGACCGAGAGGACAAAGACCCCCAAACAAAATGAAAAAGTGCAAAAGAAAGAAAAAGAACAAATTAAATAAAGAAGTCTTAGTGGGGAGCGTCAAAGAACATACTTTCTGCCCACTGCACGGCCCTCTGCCCTAAAGCCGTTAGCCGCCGAAACTCCCACCACGTGGCTCAGAAGGACCGGCCTAAAATGGCGTCTCTACCTGACGTGCTGAAAATGGCGCCAAAAACCGCCGTTTTAAATGAAGGCAGTTGAAGGGCTTACCCGCAGTACCAGCCACTTGAAAAGTGCTCCCCGAATTGTACAAAGGCACTGCAGCAGCTGCGATGTCTTCTGGCAATGCCATGGCCACCTCCGCCACAAGAATCGCTGTCCCGGCAACGAGAGACAACGTGCTGTGTTCGCTGTAGCTCTCTGCCTCAGCCTACAGCACAACAGAGTGCCGATACTGCCTGCGGAGCTCACCCCCGGACAATCAAGGAGGAGAGATCCGAGCTACTGCCCCAAAGGAAAGAAAATGAAAGGGCAGCCAGGCGGAGGGTTTTTTTTTTTTTTAAAGGGCCATATACTAATAACCAAGGGATGAAATGAAATTCAATGAAATCCAATTAAATTAAAGTCACAATCAAGAGAAATTTAGGATCTAACACACACCCTATCTAAAGTGCTCCTTATCTGTTCCTCTAGTGAGCCCAGCACCTAGGCTCACTACGTCCTCCTGCTGCATGGAGACTGGACACACTGGGGGCTGATGGGAGAGACCAGCAGGCTATATCCAGTGATGTCACGATTTTGACATGCCCAGTCTCCAAGCTGCAGGAGGAGGTTCAGTACCCAGAGGTGGAGGACTAAACTGTAGGAAGGATAAGGAATCACCCATTATTACTATGTTGTAAATTTTGTTATCTTCTCTAATTTCTGTTAGCATTTTGTCATCCATTTGTTCCTTTTGGTCAGGCAGATAGTAGTACATCCCCACTGCCATTTCCTTTTTTTATATGGAATTTACACTGTAGAATTTCTATGGATAGAATTTGTTTCCTGCAAAACGTTCATCCTGTTTGACTCAATGCTCTCCAACATATAGCGCCATCCATCTACCAATATGATCTACCCTATCATTGAGATATAATTTGTACCCAGGTATCACAGTATCCCATTGGTTATCCTCCTTCAACCAGGTCTCCGATCATTTCCATGGATTGAGACTCCGGCGCTCCGCCTGCTTCTTGGGTGCCTTGCGTGGAACAGGGAATATTTCTGAGAATGACACAAGACAGACAGCCCTTGCACTATGTAAAAAGTTGAACCAAATTTATCAAGACCCTTCTGAATAGGTGACGGTATCATCCCTCAAAACTCTTAGGGCCTTGTTTACTGAGCATTTTTCCTATAGACACAAAATGAAAGAACACCTTTAGTAAACAGGGCCCTTAGAATCTTTTCTTTATTTCTTTAAAAGATTTATAGCATAGTATCTTAGGGGTAGAGTACAGCAGAGATTCAAATTAATCATTTTCATGAAAGAATCACACAAACACATGCATGCTTGATCAAAAAAGTCCGCTTCCTCTACAAATTTGATAAATGAACAGCACATAGAGCTCTAACTTACTACAGCAAGAGACCACTGCCTCATAGAATATAAACGTTTATTATAAAAAATACTTTTATCAGTTGCAGACAAATGTAACAAATTGCATTTCCCATCATGGTTGTTCTTATATATCCATATATGTGCACACATATAAACAGAAACTGACACTTATCTTTATATGTGCCACCTAAAATGTGATATTTCTCAACAGAGACTTTTTACTGTGTTAAGCAGCTCTCCACTTCAATCCATCATCTTTAGTTTGTTCAGTGACATCATTAAATAAGATCAGACAGTGGTTTTAGGAAGCGAGCCCAGGAGAAAATGTGCACAGCCAGCTACCGCCGATACACTAACTAAAGCTACGCCAGTCCTCCACACCAGGGGTGCTCAACCCAGTCCTCAGGGGCACACCAAGCCAGTCAGATTTCCAGGATAACCATAATGAATATGCATACAAAGAAGGCTGTGCATGCAAATCTCTCTCATGCATATTCATTGTGGAAACCTGACTGGGTTGAGAACTCTGATATACAGTACAAAAGAAACTTGAGATCTACCATAATTTTGCCCGGGCTGTGATTTCTGATGAAACATGGCACTATTAAAAAAAACAAGACAAAACCAGCCAGAGTAAAAACTATATTAAACTCAATAGCTAAAATAATTTGTCTGTTACTAACCTGTATTTTACATTTTATAACACTATCGGGAGCATGGCAGTAGCTGAGTACCCATCGCAGAGGACTTTACATACACTATCGGGAGCATGGCGGTACCTGAGTACCCATCGCAGAGGACTTTACATACACTATCGGGAATATGGCGGTAGCCGAGTACCCATCGCAGAGGACTTTACATACACTATCGGGAGCATGGCGGTAGCCGAGTACCCATCGCAGAGAACTTTACATACACTATCGGGAGCATGGCGGTACCTGAGTACCCATCGCAGAGGACTTTACATACACTATCGGGAGCATGGCGGTACCTGAGTATCCATCGCAGAGGACTTTACATACACTATCGGGAATATGGCGGTAGCCGAGTACCCATCGCAGAGGACTTTACATACACTATCGGAAGCATGGCGGTAGCCGAGTACCCATCGCAGAGAACTTTACATACACTATCGGGAGCATGGCGGTACCTGAGTACCCATCGCAGAGGACTTTACATACACTATCGGGAGCATGGCGGTAGCCGAGTACCCATCGCAGAGAACTTTACATACACTATCGGGAGCATGGCGGTACCTGAGTACCCATCGCAGAGGACTTTACATACACTATCGGGAGCATGGCGGTACCTGAGTACCCATCGCAGAGGACTTTACATACACTATCGGGAGCATGGCGGTAGCCGAGTACCCATCGCAGAGAACTTTACATACACTATCGGGAGCATGGCAGTAGCCGAGTACCCATTGCAGAGGACTTTACATATACTATTAGCATTTCCTGCCACTTTTCAGGGCCACTGACCAGAGGTTGCCCTTCCCTAAACTACTTAGATTCTTTTAAGTTCTATTTTGCTATTTTTAAGTAGTTTAGGAAAGGGAACCTCTGAACAGTGGCCGGACGTGTTACTGTATGTAAAGTTCTCTGCTACTGTAGCACTGACACTTTCCAATCTGGCATATGAATACGGACACTAATGATAGTATTCAGAGAGACGACCACTTTAGATGGTTCACCTCTCTCCCCCCACACTCCCAGCCATAATTTTCTCAATAAACTCTCTTCCAGCAGCTGAAGGCACATTTTAGAAGGTACGTGGAGACTGGAATTGAAACGTCGAGGTCAGGACATACTCCATTCTGACAATATTTTAAAAACAGTTCTGCTAGAGGTGGAGCTCTTTCTAAAATACACAGAAGGACATGCAGGTACCCACAGGGCTTTATATCCATATGCAGCACAAGGAGCCGTTTTACAAATTTACATGCATGAAAGAGAAAAAAATGCATATATCAATCAATGGAGGAAACCCAGTATGTGCAAGTGGCAGTAACTTTCGGTACTTCCAAATCATTCCTCCGGTCCAGTCCAGTGCAGTCCAGACGCATGGGTTGTGCCCGCTAACCAGCAAGTGGAGACTGAGCCTGACAACTTTGTGATGTATCCTATAAAGGCTCTGTGCATCCTCAGGGTAGTCAGTATTGCTCAGTCTCCAGCAGCTGGTTGGCTTCTATGCATCTGGTCTGCACTGCAGGGATAATTGGGGCCTGGTTTGGCCTGGCGGTGACAGTGACAGGACATTGGCCCGTCAAAAAAAAAAAAAAAAAAAGATTATAGGAAAATAGGGGGTGGTGATTGGGAAGAGAAGCTTGAGGGAGGCAAGGCAAAAAAAAAAGGCTGAAAGTGTGTTATTTTTCTCTCTTTCAATAAGTGCTGTACTACATAGCCTGTAGAGTCCAGGAGAGCAGCTACTGGACAGCCTGCCTCCTACATGGTGAGACCCGCGAACCATTTCAGAACAGGCTGGGCTCACGCGTGCATATGGTGTACACCCGGGTTCCTCTCCTCTTCCCTGCCATTCTCCCTGTTACCACACCAGGAGCTGATCTATTGCAAGCCGTACTTGGTCTTCCACCTGGTGAAAGTGATTTTAAGTACAGTGCCTTCCTTTCTCCTGAATGTGGTGTCGGACATCCACCTGAATCAACCGGTTGCCCTCCCGGTCCTGCGAGCAGGGGAACACGGGTCGGTGTAGTCAAAACTGCGTCTGCTTGAGACAAAGTGAGTGTTACGGCTATATTTGTGGAGAACAGATCCTTTCTGGCGTTCCAAGAGGCTGTTTGTACTCTTTTGGAGGAAGGCGCTGCAGGGAGGCAGTGGCAAAGGCACCCACTGCTCAGTGGCTGAAGGAGGTGATTGCTACCGCCTATAGGCTGAAGCACAGTCAGGCTCCATTGTGATTGCGAGCCCACTTAACAAGGGCGCAGGCGGCCTCCTGGATGGAGGCGAGCCGCATGCCACCGGGAGAGATTTGTAGAGCAGCCACTGGGGCGTCACTTCACTCTTTCACGAAGCATTAACAGCTGAATGTCCAGGCACGGGAAGAAGCCCATTTTAGAGCGGCAGTGTTGCAAGGAGGCTTCGCGGGGCCTTCCCTCTAGAGGGTACTCCTGTGCTACATCTCATGCGTTTGGACTGGAGGGATGATTTGAAAGGTGAAATTAGGCCTTACATGCTAATTATCTTTCCTTGAATCCCTCCAGTCCAGTTCAGCACCCACCCTGTTCTGGTCCGCTCAGCTTAGAGCTCCAGGACCCGCGTTGGTGTACGAGGAAGAAATAGGGGGCAAGGGTCTCGGGTGCTCCTGTACCTTCCGATCGCGGCAGTGGTCTCGTCATGGGGGGGGGTTGGTTTGCAGATCTGGCTGGACTTTTTTCTCAGGATCAAAGTACTTGCTGTTGAGAAAAAAAAGACAGGAGATATTCAGGAACATAGGAGGAGAGAAGATGGTGTAGGCAGAATGGGAATGATAGAGCAAGGGCTTCAAGGTTGGAGAAAGTTGGTGGATGGGGGGCCACACCTGTTGATGGCAGAGGAAGCAGTCAGGACAGTCGGCTGACACTCTGCTTTGTTAGGCATTACTGACTACCCTGAGGATGCACACAGCTTGAAGATGCATCACAAAGCTGTCAGACTCAGTCTCCACCTGCTGGTTGGGGGGCACAACCCATGCGTCTTGACTGGACAGGAAGGATTCAAAGAAAGGTAATTAGCAGGCAAGGCCTTTTTTCACCTTACACATGTATCCGAGCCATTCTACAAATGTAAACATGAAGATGCTGCTTACTAAAGAGAACTAACTTACCCCGTTAAATTTTGGAGGGGAAAATAAACATTGGGGGATTCATCTCTCCTAAAAGGGATGGCCAAAAGGAACACTTTTTAAATACCATACACATCAGGGAGCAGGTGTAAATCAGGACATGGACAATCTGGAGCTTACACGTGCATTCCCTATATGACATGGGCAATACACGTATCGATTTTGACCTACCCAGGCCAGGCCCCCTTGCAATTTCAATGTGGTAAGGCCACCTACATAAAAAACGAGCTGTTCTAAACTGGCCATTTACATATGAATGAGATTTACAGCTATAAGTGGTCATATATTTGCATGTGTAAATCATGAATATGGCATCTAAAATAACCCCTTTTGCGTTCTTTTCTTTTCCTTCTGCCTTCTCTTTTGTTCAGTATGACATAGGATCTTGAATAGTTTAGTTTCATGAACTCTTCATATAAATGCACTCACCAACACAGGCTGTGGAGCAGGGTAGGAGATATTTATGGTGCAAAGGGGAGGGCAGTGTTAGGTTGTTGCTAGTGCATCATTTCTGATCAGGGCTGATGACCTTGAACTAGGCAACCTTGAACTACAGGCAATACAAGCAGTGCACTGGCCCCTGGAAGTCTGGTACTACAGGCATCACTGAGGCCCTATTTAGGGAGCAACAGCTATATCCTGAAAGGTTTAAAATAAGAGTAATCTGATAACAAATCAAATGATAATCTCAACTGGTTACAAGGTCTAAATGCAAAGATAAATAAAATACAAAAGCAATATAAGTTGATGCACAATTACTTAAAAAAATCCACTGAAAATGTCTTTTAGCGCACGGAGTTCTCACCTAGGGGAATCTCTAAAAAGGGAAAGAGCAGAAGCGCAGCACAAACAGCAAAGTGAGTCCGATGTAAGTATCTGCAATGTAAAACAGCAACCGGGGCTGAAGAAACTGTGCTTCACGACATTTTTCCAGCCCACAGTTTACAGCACTTAACTCAAAGAGCCTGTTTGTCGAGAGGTAATATGAGTTGTGCAGAAAGCCTCTGAGAAGTTTAGGGGATGAGCTACAGCCCAGATATAAGTCCCTGTGTATCTGGAGACCTTAGAGCTCAGAATGCATGTACTGGAACATTGGTCCTTTAAAGTACTCTGGGAAGAAAGTCTTAGGTTAGTCATTCAGAATAGAGTTTCACCTGTTGCCAGCTTCTCATACAGACACTGTAACTTGTCTGGCTTGGGTAGTTCTGCATCAGGAGTAGACGGGATCTCAAAGTCAGAGGAGCCCTGAGAATCTGCTTTTCCTACAGCATTTAAAGCCCTTGAGTTCTCCTCATTTGCACTGGGGCTCCCATCACTTTCTTTTGTGGGTTCATGTACGCTAGCCACAGCAGCGACTGTACTTCTCAACTGGTCAATCTTCAAATCAGTGCCTGTGGTTGCTGGAGGAGACTCATTCTGCTCTGTAACTTTCCAGCTGTGGGAATCTCTTTGATTGTTGATGAGGTCAACACATGCTGCACCACCACTTACCTGGTAGTCCTCTCTGGTTAAGAAGCTGAGTTCAGCAGCTTTCCTCTCTTGCGAAGAGAACAGCACTGTATCTACCTGACTGTCCCATGTCTGACTTCCCTGCTCGGATATGTGGGTTGACTGAGAAGAATTCAGTGAAGAGATGTGGGTTGAATCGCCATCAGAATCACTGAAAAGGTTCAGAGACTGAGACCCACCTACTTCTGTTTCAGACACATCATTGCTCTTGAAATAGGCTTCCCACCGCGGAATGTCTGGGTCACTAGTCTCCATCTGCTTGCAGCTTTTCTCCTTGACAGTCAATTCATAACTTGGAGTTTCTATTACTGAGGTAGTTTCTGGCTTACAGGCTAGAATCTGTGGCAGCTCTCCTGTAGTTTGCTCACAGGACTCGTCCTCTTCATCATCTTCATCATTGGATTCCTCACAGTCCATGTAATCTACTCCCAAGGAGAAAGGCACTATGCTTTGGCTATTGTCTTGCTGACAGCTTCCAGATAAAACATGGGTATGTGGTACTGCTGGATTCACAAGCTGTCGACTTGGAATTTTGTGCTTTAAAGATGTCAAGATGAAATCATCAAAGAGATCTTCAGTGTGGTCTTCAGCTATGAAGAAAGAAGTAACTTAGTGAAATCAAACTATTAACAACCCAGACGTTAAGGTTTACTTTGCTTAAAGACTTGGCAATGCGCAGCTAAAGAGTTATTTTATCAGAGGAAGACTTTCCTGAGCTATAAGAGCAAGGGGTGGCTCTTGTCACCAACTAGTCAGTGTTCTGGGGTAGAAGGCAACAGTGCTAGGGTAACATTTCTTTAGAGATACTTTCTTACAGTATTCTGGCTTGCTGATTACAGCTATAACTTAAAGCACATCTCAAGAAAACATGGCTACATTTCAGATGCGGCAGTAACTGACTGGCTGATGTACAGGTGCTTGTTCAACTCAATGCCTGAACCCAGGGTAGGTGATAAAGTGTAGTTACTCACCTGTACAGGTGATATCCGGGAACAGCAGGAATCAGTCTTCACATATGGGTGGCGCCCCCGATGGAGCACACATGGGAACGCTCCCCAGCATCCAATAGGAAAGCCTTTAGGAGCGTCATACTGCGCCTGTGTGCTTGCCTTCCCAGCCCTTCTCCTCAGTGAGGTTTGTAGCTGAGAAGGAAAAGAAAAGAAAAAAGAAGACTGATTCCTGCTGTTCCCAGAGATCACCTGTTAAAGGTGAGTAACTACACTATCTCCAGGAACAAGCAGGAATGCAGTCTTTACATATGGGACTCCCTAGCTTAAGGCTACCAGACCCTTGTGACTAGTAGCAGGGTGTGACCAAAGGGGTAAATCCCGTTGAACATCAATATGGGGAGTCCGCTGATCTGCCAGACTCAACGTCTTGAGCACACTATCATTAGAGATGGTAGTCGGGAGAAACAAAAGACCAGAGGGAAGGAGATGTATCTAAGTCCCAAAGAGGAGCTGGAGAATGGCTTGCCAAAGTCCATGTCCCTACAGGAGTCCTTGTCCAGACAGTAATGGGCCACAAAGGTATGTATGGAAGACCATGTGGCAGCCCGGCAGATCTCTGATATGGAGATGGAACATAAGTGGGCCACTGGCGTGGCCATGGCACGAACGTTGTGGGCAGTTGCCTGCTTGTGTGTAAGCAAACAAAATGCAGTCTGCTATCCAGTCAGATAAAGTTCGCTTTGTCAGGTGACTAGGGTTAAAGGAGACTGAAGAGCTGAGAAGATTTTCTATGAACCTTGGTTCTAAGTAGTAAGCTAAAGCTCACTTGCAATCTAGGGTATGGAGCAACACTTCAGCCAAATATGCATGTGGTCTTGGAAAAAAGTTTGGAAGGATGACCGACTGGTTAAGATGGAAGGGGGGAAACTACCTTCGGCAGGAACCGTGGATGCGTGCACAGAACCACCCGATCATGGTGGAATCTGGTATAGGGTGAAGAGCCAATAGAGCTTGCAACTCGCTTACACTGCGAGCCGGGGTGAGAGCAACTAGGTAGGAAACCTTCCAGGTTAGAAATTTCAGTGAAGTAAAGGCTAGGGGCTCAAAGGGAGGTTTGAGTATTTGAGCAAGTACCACATTGAGGTCCCATGCCACTGGTGGGGGCTGGATTGGTGGTTTAGTCAAGAGGAGACCACGAGTAAAGTGAGCCACTAAAGGACAAGAGGTGATGGTTTGTCCATCCACCAGTTGGTGCAAGGCTGCAATGTCACTGAGGTGGACTCTAATGGAATTAGTCTTAAGACCTGCAATAGAAAGATGGAGAAGATATTAAAGCAACAATTTCACCGGGCAAGTGAAAGGGCTGAGACCCTTCTGAGAGCACCAGAGTGCGAATCTACACCATTTGAATGAATATGTGCATCAGGTGGAGTCCTTTTGGGATACCAGGAGGATATCTTCAACATCCTCCAGGAGGTTCAGGTCCAAAAGGACTACCCTTTCAGCAGCCATGCCATCAGGTGGCGCGCTTGAATACTGGGATGAGAGAAGTGTGCCCTGGTTCTGCGAGAGGAAGTCAGGCGCAAATCCCAGACTGAGAGGTTGATGCTGTGCTAATCAAAGGAGCAGGGGAAACCATGGTTGACATGGCCAGAACATAACTTGTAGCTTGAACAGAGTCTTAGTTATCAGGGGAATAGGTGGCTACGCATACAGCAGACCCTTCCCCCAATGAAGGGGGAACAAATCGGAGGCTTGACTAAGGAGACTGATCTCTGGAGCAGAAGAGCTGTGTGTTTAATGGGGTAGCAAAGAGATTGATTATGGGGGTTCCACATAATTTGAAAATATGACCGGCCACACCTCGATAGAAAGTCCACTCCTGAGGTAGAAGGACTCGACCAAGTTTGTCCACTAAGACATTAAGCTCCCCTGGGAGGTAAATTGCTTGGAATAGCATGTGGTGCGAGATGGCAAACATCCAGATACATACAGTTTCCTTGCAGAGGAGGCAAGATCTCGTATCACCCTGCTTGTTGATAAAGAGCATTGCTACTTGGTTGTCGGTCTGGATCAGGACCGTTTGTCTGGTCAATGGAGGATGAAAACCTCGAAGGGCAATTGCTATTGCCCGCAGTTCAAGGAGGTTGATCTGATGGGCAGAATCCTGGTGAGACCCACAGGCCCTGTGTAGCTAGGCCGTCCAGGTGGGCTCCCCACCCCTGCTTGGAAGCATCTGTTATAAGGGTATGTTACAGTGGAGGCATCTGAAAGGGTGGTCTGACGGGCAGGTTTTGAGGCACGCACCACCATTGGAGGGCGTTTGCTAACTGAGGAGTGATGATGACCCTTTGTCTCCGAGTCAACCCTTCAACTGTGTCCACTGAGAGGAAAGAGTCCACTGTGCCTGACACTTGTGGAGACGGGCAAATGGAACCACATGTACGGTGTAGGCCATGTGCCCCAGAAGACAAAGCATGTCCCTTGCTGTGATGATATGCTGTTGCTAGACCTGGTTTGTGAGTGCTACGAGGCATTGCAGGCAGTCTCCTGGGAGAAAAGCTGGGACTTGAACAGTGCTTAGGAGTGCACCTATGAATGCCAATTTTTAAGCAGGAGCAAGGTGAGGCTTTGGAAAGTTGATGACAAAGACAAGATGTTGAAGCACAGTAACTGTGCAGTGAAGGGATAACGTTTAGTACCTGAGGGGAATTGCCCTTGATGAGCCAGTCATCTAAGTAGGGAAAAACTAAGATGCCCAAGGTGCGGAGGCAGGCCACAACCTAGACATTTTGTGAATACTCTTGGGGCCGAAGCTAGGCCGAAAGGTAGAACTTGGTACAGGTAGTGAGTTCCCTGAAACATGAATCGCAGGTACTCTCTGTGAGAAGGATGCATGAGTGTGTGAGTGTAGGCATCCTCAAGATCTACAGAACAAAGACAGTCGTCCCTCTGAAAGTATGGAAGCAGAGTTCCTAGGGAAAACATGTTGAAGTTTTTCTCAAACCAAGAACTTGTTGAGGGCTTGGAGATCTAGGATGGGTCTGAATCCCCCTCCCGTCTTTTTGGGAATGAGGAAGTAACGGGAGTAAAACCCCAACCCTTCCTGTACATTAGAAACTCGTTCTATGGCATCTTGAAACAGCAGAGGCTGAACTTCCTGCTGCAGCAGGGTACAGTGAAGGAGTTCCATGGGAAACTCCCCTGTGATAAAGGTCGGGGGTAAGCTTTCAAATTGCAGCTGAAACTCCTTGAGGACAACATTCAAGGTCCACTATTCTGTTAAGAGAGGCCACCTGTGGGCAAAGTGGACCAAGTGGCCTGCAGTGTGAGAAGGTGGGGATCCTTTAGGGGAAGTATGGCTATGCTCTCTAGGAAGGAGTCAAAAACCAGTTGAAGACTGGGCCTGTGGAGCCGGTTGAGATTTGGGAGCCTTAGGCCTTTTATTTATTTAACTGTTTTTGATACCACTTAATTGATTAATCAAAGCGGTTCACATAGAACAATATAATGACAAACTTTACTTAGAGCAATGTAGTAGTAAAGAACTTTACATAGAATATAACAATAACCATTTACATATTGCTTTGGACCCAGTTTAACTCTGTGAATATTAGTTGTCTTTACTGGAACCTATGATATTATTGCGTGAACTTGATTGTATCGTACATGGAGAATAGTTGCTGCCTAAGTGGGTTGTTCTGTATTGTGAGAGGTTTATTGTGTGAATAGTTGTGTTAGTAGGTGTTGACTGTAGTGGAGGGTAGGTGGTGAGAGTTGTTCGTCCTTTAGGGTTGATAGTCATTTAGCAAATGAGAGTTAGTCAGTCTTTAAATTGATCTCTGGGGCCGAAGCTAGGCCAAAAGATAGAACTCGGTACTGGTAGTGAGTTCCCTGAAACATGAATCACAGACGTTTGATAGGTCTTTGATACGTCTGAGTTCCAGAAATCCGGAGCAAACATGGAAAAGGCCCTCTTTCGTGTTTCCTGGTTGCTCTTCGGTAGTTCAACTGGTAGTTCAAGCATGTTCTATAAGTAATTCCTTTTGTTGTCTTTGTTATTATTTACTTTCTGTATTGTTGATTTTAGGCAAGGTGCTGATAGGTTAGATATAATCTTGAAGGCAATTATTATTATTCTGTACCTAATTATACTTGTTAGTGGCAACCAATATAGTTGTTTGAGAAATGGTGTAATATGATCTGATATTTTTGTTCCCATTAGCATTTCTCCAGCTGTGTGTTGTGCTAATTGTAACATGTGGAGAGTATGTTTGGGGAGACCATGAAGTAAGTTGTTACAGAAGTTGAGATGTGGGAAAATAAGGGCTCAAAATACTGATCGGAAGTCCTTGGTTACTAGAGGGGGTTGAAGGTTTTGCAAAATTTTTATTTTTCTGCAGACGGCACTGGTGGTTTTATTAATGTGCGATATAAAGTTTAAATTCTGGTCCAGTGTGATGCCAGAGTATCGTACTTCTCGTTTGACAACGAGCTCTGCATTCATAACTCTAAGGGTTTCGGGAGGGGTAAATGCTTTGTTTTTGAATATGTAGGGTACCTTTGTTTTCTTGAAGTTGATTCTGAGCATGTGGTCTGCTAGCCATTGGGTTATTTCATTAAAGCATTCGATAATCTTGATCTGGTCTGGATTAGTGATGTTGAACGAGTGTAAAGAATCAGATCGTCAGCATAGATGTGGTAGTTTTTTCATGCTTCCGGAATATGTTGCATAAGGGTTGTATATAAATATTGAAGAGGACTGCTGGCAAAGCTGAACCTTGTATGGTGCAGATTTCCTAGATCCTATTTTCACCTGTTGGTAGTGGTCGGATAGGTATGACTGGGCTGATGTGGGCCCTGCTGCTTTTACTGAGGCTGCTGCTGCTGATAATGTGGGTAGGATGGATAAGATGGACAGTATCTCTTCTTTTTAGGGTAGAAGATGTTTTTGTTTGAGGTCTTCTTTCTAATGGGATCAGCTGTCTTTAAGAGTGAGATCATCTGTTTCAATCTCACCCGCCCTCTCCCTTCAGCCTTTCCTGACGAGATTCTCACCTGTACAGGGGATGTTAGATAGTTTATCCTGGATCCACTGCTCCAGGTCAGAAGCCTGTAACCAGGCCATCCTCCTGGCCCCAATATATCCTGCTGCAGCTCTGCTAGTGGATTCAAAGCAGTCAAATGAAGCCCTGGTAAAAACAAAACAACAACAACAAAAAAACATATATTGATTATGCTTAAGTAAGGCCTGGTATGCAGCCTGCTTGTCTGCTGGTAGCAGAGGGAAAAATTCCTGAAGATCCTTAGGAATATGCACATGTATAACATATAGGAGTTTATCCTAGAGGCCAGATTCGTTGCCTGGAAGCATCGGCATCCAAAAGCATCCAGAGTTCTCTTCTCTACCTGGAGGAACCAAAGAATGATTTTTGGAACTCTTAATGCATCACATCGCTGATTCCACCACCACTGAATGGTGTGGAAGCTGGGGTTTCTGGAGCCCGGGCCACTGTCGGAGGAGTATTCCACATGTGTAACATGAGGCTTTGTAAAATGCAATGCACCAGGAGTGTGGCAGTCTCCTTAGGTGTTGAGGGATATTGAAGTATTTCCAGCTCCTCAGCTCTCGATTCCAACTGTAATGGAGAGAGTCCTTTCCATGTCTCTGAAGAACTCCTAATGGGGGACTGGCGCTGCTCGTGTGGCAGTGAAGGGTCAAGTGGAATGTCAATGAGGCCTCGGGAGCCGAGGGACTCAACGTCCGATTCAGAGGAATTGGAGTCAGAATCAGGCAAAAACTCATAGTGGCGATCGGAATCTCAGCGCCGATGCCATTCCGATGCCAGATGACAGTCTCTCTATCGATGCTCTGAGATACTGGAACAGAGTAGCGCCAACACCCGGTCTGCTTGGCTAATCTGGGTATCGACCAGTTCCAAGGGAGGCATTGGCATTGGCCTCGATGATATCAGTACCGAACCAGGTATGGATGAAGATGAGCCTGGAGGTCAGTACCATAAGGCCTTTGATATTTAAAAGTATTTATATCGCACCTTATCCTTCAATCAAGGTGGTGTACACAGCAACCAATCGAATTATATTGACATTTGTGTTATCATGCAGTGTTATACAATGAATGTGTGTAAGTTAGCGTTGATTCGAGGTGGGCTATTTACAGCATGAGCTTTTATACAATGTTCTGTACAAGGCAAAAGGGGGGGGGGGGGCTGGTGTTCGTCCAGGAGCTGTCGAGCATCATTATGTGCTCTTGCCGTAGTGCTCAATAAAGAGCGTTGTCTTGAGTTGTTTTCGGAAGTCCTTAATGTCTTCTGTCGATCGTAGTTCGTCAGGGAGGGTGTTCCATATTGCAGGTGCCGCCATCGATAGTGCTCTTCTTTTGGTGTTCTTGCGAACCTTGGTGAAGTCTTTTGGTGTGTTGATGGTGTCAGAGGTGCCTCTCCTCCTGGGTCTTGTGCTGATGTCGGGTTGTATAAGTGGTTGTAGGCTGAGTGCTGAGGCCCGGTGTTTGATTTTGAATATGTTTAGGACTGTCTTATTCCTGATGCGGGAGCTGATTGGGAGCCAGTGGAGGTGTTTTAGAATGGGGGTGATGTGGTCTTGTCTTGCTGAGCCTGATATAATGCATGCAGCCGTGTTTTGAGCCATTTGCAGTGGCCTGAGTGACTGTTTGGTTAGGCCAATATACACTGGGTTGCAGAAGTCTAGGATGGGAGTTAGTGCTTGACAGACTGTGCGGAAATGATCTTGAGTGAGGAGGGGTTTGAGGCGTCTGATTAGTCTCATCTTGAGGTATGCGTTTTTGGTGGTTCTGCTGATGTGTGACTGTAGGTTTAGTTCTTTGTCGAGCGTCACTCCGAGGTATTTCACTTCCGTCTTTAATGGTATTGTTGTGCTGTTGACCTTGATGGAGGGTGGAGGTATGAAGCTGGTGTTTCGGGTGATGAGTAGTGCCTCAGTCTTGTTGTAGTTGATGGTCAGGTTGTTGTCTTGAAACCAGCTGGACATATGTTTGAGACAGTCTTATTTTGGTGTAGTCAGGGTTGTCGAGGTTGACTGGGGTGTATATCATGATGTCGTCAGCGTAGATTGTCTTTTGTATTTTGTGTTCTTTCATGATGTTGCAGATCGGTTGAATGTAGAGGTTAAATAGGAGTCCGGATAAGGCGGAGCCTTGTGGGACGCCTTGCTTGATTTTTGAGGGTCGGGAGGTGTTGGGGCCAATCTTGACCTGGAACTGTCTGTCCGTTAGGTATGAGTTGAACCATCTCAGGGTGGTGCTGTATAGTCCAATGCTCTGTAGTCTTGCTAGCAGAATACTGTGGTGCACTGTGTCAAACGCTGAAGAGATGTCTAGGAAGATCATAAGTGTTCCTCTTTTGTTGTCTATGATTTGGATTATGTCATTGAAGAGATATAACAGGAGTGTTTCAACTCCATGGTTTGGGTGGAAACCGTGTTGGTAGATGTCCAGTGGGGCATGTGTGTCAATATGGTCCTGGAGTTGATACTGTACTGCTTTTTCTATAATCTTTGCCAGTAGGGGTATGCTTGAGATGGGTCTGTAGACTGCTGGGTTACTCTTGTCTAGTGGGGATTTCTTCAGGATTGGTCTTATTGTGGCTAGCTTTAGTTGGTTTGGCAAGGCTCCTTGGGACAGTGAGCTGTGCACCATGTTGTGTATGGTGTGGATGAAGCTTTCCTTCGTTGCTTAAATCCATGTCACTGGGAATCGATCTGTTGGTGCGGTGCTCGTGTTGAGCGCGGTGATGATGTCTGAGATCTGCTTTGTAGATGGAGTGTTGAATTTGTCCCATGTTTTGGAGGGTTTGGTTGGTCTAGCGGTTATGCTTGTCGTTGGTTGTGGTGAGGTATCCAATTTTTCCTGTAGGTGGTCTGCGAAGGATTGTGGGTCTATCGCACATCTCTTTCAGTATTGGGTTCCTTGGTTAAGTTTTTTACTATCTCGAATAGTTCTCTCAGTTTGTTGTAGGCTTTGAGTATGGTGTTTGTGTGGTATTCTCTTTTTGTCTGGTTGATGAGTTTGTTGTATTCCTTTTGCTTCGTTAGGTATAGTGCCCGAGTGGTGGGAGATTTGATGTGTCTCCATCGGCGTTCTAGTTTCCTTAGATCTCTTTTTGCGTTATGTATGTCCTTTGAGTACCAGGGTGTGTGATGGCTTTTGGTGCAGGGAGTTTTCTTGGCTTTGTGTGGAGGCCTGTGATCCAGAGGGCCTCGAGGCCAGAGGCACTGATGCCACCAGGATCGCTGCCACACTCCGCTCGAGCGCCAGCATACACTGAGCAAGGGAGATGGACAAAGTCTAGGTGGACTGCCATATGGGACTATTAGCCATCGTCCTAGAACACTGAACCGGTAGCTCCTTGGAGGTCAATGCCTCAGGAGCATCCCGGAGCTCCTCTTGTGCTTTGGAGGATGCATCCTCCTGCTGGGGCCGTTTGGCTGACCGATCAGAGTTGGAATCGCCTCTGGGGGAGTCTCAATGCTGCTGTCCCAGCCAGTCTGTGGAATCTACCTCAGTTCTCAATGTCAACGGCATCAAAGTCTTCACTGGATCAGCAGAGAAATTGTGCTTACTGAGATGCTTTGACTTCACGGTGGTGTCGGAACTGCATGAAGAAGTCGATACTTTTGAAGATATGGAGGCCATCAACGAGTGAGCTGAAGCAGTTGTGACGGAAACAGAGACGCATGTTGTCATTCATGGTTTTTTAATCCCCTTTTCGTCATCTGCTGACACAAGAGACAAGTGGCCAAGTGGCCAGCTCATGGTCAGAACCTAAGCACCAGTCATGCTTATGAGTGGCTGAAATAGTGTTCCGACACTTTGAACACTTTTTAAAACCCCTGGCTTGTTTCTCCATACTTGAGCACACAGCCGGTGCCAGGTCAGAAAAGGCAATGGCCGCCTAGGCTGTTGAGACCAGTAGCGGGAGCCGCAGTAAAAGATGAAAAATAAAACAAAAAATTAAAGAAAAACTGGACAACGGCATCAAGCGACGGTACAGGAGTTGGCGAGGAGGCAAAAAATTAAGCACAGTGTACCCCAAAGAGCACAAAGAAAATAGTTTAACAGCGGTGACAGGATAGATGTCCTAATGGGATGTGAAGGGTATGATAGGCTTAAGGCCTAAAAAAGGGGTCGACACCCAAGAGAGTTGTTTTTTTTTAAAAAGAAGCTCAAGAAATAAGTAAAAGAAAAGAATAAGGGCACCAGCAATGTCTTCATCGGTGCCGGTGTCGACCGGAAGGCAGAGACGCTATCCACAAAAATAAGTTTTTCTGCGGTGACAGGATTTTCTTCCTGCTGGCTCTGCACTCCTTGTGGCCTTGGGCAAGTCACTTAACCCTCCATTGCCTCGGAAGAAAGGCCTGGCAATCTACTTCCGGTGACACTGCCAAGAAAACCCAGGAGCTTCTGGGTCGCCAGGAGTCAGGACTGACTCGAAGGCACACATTGCATTTTTGGCTCTGCAGAAAATGAGGTACTGAAGAGAGGGAGTTGGGATAATGGGAAGGCAGTCGCGCAAGCTCAGTGGAATGCTCCCAAAAGCTTTTGAATTGGATGCTAGCGAGCGTTCCTGCGTGGGCTCTGTCGGTACCGACGTCACCATATGCAAAGACTAAATTCCTGCTTATTCCTGGAGATTAGTCTTCTTTGGTGAGTGTTATGGCTGACTGGAAAGAGACAAGCATGAATTTGAAGTGTAGAAAGTCCGCAAGGGTGCAGGATTTGAGCCAAGCACGCTCAGCTGAGCAGGCACAGGAACGTAGATACCAGGGTTGAAGTACAGAACACCTCACAGGATGTGGCAAGGGCGGAACTAGAGCATACAGAGCAGAGAAGAGTGCAGTGTTATAGGAAGCTAGTGCCTCATCGATAGTCTCAGATAACATAGTGGAGGAAAGAGCCAATAGATAAATAGCATGAAGATTTCTAAAGAGGTTGGAGGAGACTGGATGAGACTGAGGCGGGGGGTGATGAAGAATGAAGTTTAGCAGGTGATGGTCCAATAATGGAAGAATTGAGGTACAAAAGTTTGATTTAGAGAAGGCAAGGTCGAGGCAGTGGCCTTGCTGGTGAATGGGGGCAGTACAGCAAAGCTGGAGGTTGAATGATGAGGTAAGGGAAAGGAGCTTTAAAGCATAAGGATCAGAGGGGTTATCAGCATAAATGTTAAAATGCCCGAGAATAAGGTGAAATTAAGCCTTACCTGCTAATTGATGTTCCTTCAGTGAGTCCGGTCCAGTCCTGCACCTGTGGGTAGTGTCACATTACTAGCAGCTTGGAGACTAAGCCTATCAAGACTGATGACATCAGGGTATACATACCGGTAGCACCTCCCACAAGAGCCAGTATCCTATTGACAAAGCAGATTCACAAAAGTAATTACAGAAGCAAATTTAAACTATATACATTGAGTCCCCCTCAGACAGGAAAACATCCCCCGCCTGAGAGAGAGAGGAGATTGCTTACCACAGTGGAACCTTTGCACTCCTGAACTTCTTTGAACACATCCAACTCCGTCGAGTCGCGCCTCCCAGGGTACTGTGCTGTCCCAAAAATCCTCCACTGTTTCTCCACAACTTATCCTTGGCCTCCATCTGAGTTGACTTTCTCCATCTCTATTGCCTCCAGGAAAAAACTGAAGCCCTGAGGGTGGGATCGGGACTGGACTGGACTCACTCAAGGAACATCAATTAGCAGGTAAGGCCTAATTTCACCTTATTCTTGGGCATTTTTCCACCTTTAGACACTGAATGACGTGCTTGAGGCTCCCTTTTGGGAATGACAAAATTAATAGAGTATCAACCATAACTGCATTGTTCGTCCAGCACCCGTCTGACAACTTGAAGGTCCAGGAGTGTTCTCAATGTTGCCTGCACTGCTTCCCTCTTTCACGGCGAAAAGACGAAGGCATCCACATGGGAACTCTAACTTCAACACATAGCCGTCCAAAACCCATTAACCAGATGTAACCTGCAGTGCCCACACAGGGTAAAAGTCCCGCAGCTGACCTCCTACTGGTACTTCTGCTACTTTGGTAGGCCTCACTTCATTGTGACTTTTTAGGGGCCGCCGAAGTGGAAGAGAAGAATCTCTGCCTGTTCCACGGCACTCCCGAAAGAACTGACACCTGGAAGGGAACTTGCCTTGCTGATATGGCGCAAAGTGTGCCACTCTAAACCACTGAAAGTTCGATGATTGACCCTGCTGTTGGCGGTGGACCTAATGAGCTTCTGTTTGTCTTCTGGCAGGCGCCCCCCCCCCCCCCTTTAGACTCACCCAAGACCTTCACCAATTTATCGAGCTCCTCTCCGAATAAGAATCTACCTCAGAAAGGCAACTTGCTCAAACATGACTTGGATTAGCCATCAGCCGACCAAATTCTAAGCCATAGGTACTGATGGACTACTACTACTGCCGCCACACCTTTGGACACCCCTCTTATCAAATCATAAAAAGAAATCTGCCAGGTAAGCTGCCCCTGACTCTAATTTGGCTGCCTCTGCAGGAAGCGGTTGGGAAGCATTAAGGACGCAATTAATTAATTCCCTGCGTTCATCTTAAGCATGCGCACACAAGGCGCCACAGGCTGAAGCTTGCAAGGAGAAGGCATTGATATCAAATGCCTGCTTTAACAGTGTTACCACCTTCCTATCCTGAACGTCCTTAAGTGCCGAACTACCTTCCACTGGAATGGCAGTCTTTTTAGTCACTGCTAACACTGCAGTGTCCACCTTCGGGGACCGAAGGAGATCTCTGGGCATGGGTACAGCCATGCCATCATCCACATCCCTTTCAATGTAGCCTCCAGCATGTCCCATTCCTCCTGGATCATCTGCTGGATGACCTGGTGCATAGAGAACACTCTTTGCGTCTTCCTGATAGCCTGGAAGAGAGAATCCTGCAGCAGCTTCCCCTCCAGCGGAGCCTCCATGGCCATCTTAGTGCCTTCAGGGCATTCGTTCTGTCCCCCTCGGCCATGTGAAATCTTTGTTTCACCTAGTGATCTTCCATCTAAGAGCAACCCCGGGAAAGCCCAGTTTTGTCCCTTTCCTGGTGCTCCTTCTGACTCACCTCCATGCTGCCTCAGGCAAAACACCTTATGCCTGAGGAGGACAAACTCCAGTGAAAAGCACCTGGTAAGTCTCCCCGCTGGTCCGTATCCGGAGAGCGCTTAGAGGGCTTTGCGGACTTCCCCGACTGTTTTTTTTTTCTTTTTTCTTGAGCCCTGTGCCACTTGGAGGCAGCCCTTCAGAGTCCTTCCCTGCTGTCCTGGCTTGAGCTGCAGGGTCGGACACCCTTTGGGCATCCGTAATCGGAGAAGAGTCTACGCTCTCCACCAAGGAATACAGCATGCTGTCTCCCCGGCCCTCGAGGAAGCTTTCTTCTGCCAAATTGGCCTCCACGTCACAAGTGCAGCAAAACAAGCCCCTCCGAGAGCCATACATCAAACACGTGCTCTTAAAGGGCATACCTAAACACTGCTACTGCAGGCAACTTAAAAATTTTGCTGTTTATTTTTTTTTTTGAAAGAGAGAAACCAAAAAACAAACAAATTAATAGAAGTTCCAGAAAATATTTATTTATTTTTATTTATTTAATTAGGCTTAGTCAAAGCGGTGTACATTCAGGGCTTACAATCTATCTTTTTGTACCTGAGGCAATGGAGGGTTAAGTGGCTTGCTCAAGGCCACAAGGAGCACCTGTGGGACTAGAAACCCCAGTTCTTCCGGCCCAAGATTGCTGTCCTCTAGCGGGATTCAAACCCCTGGCCCGAGGTAACTTGCCCCAACCACTGGGCCACTCCTCCCTCCAATAGTGCTCTATCCCTCACAAACCTTTGTGCTTTCTTCCCCTTTTTTTTTCCACAACCCAAATTGCAGGAAAACAAGAAAATGCGAGTGCAGCCTCCGGAGTCCGCTGAACCCCTCAGCTTGCACCTTTCTGTCCGCTGAACAAGATCGCCTAAAATAAACCAAAACTACAGCTTGTAAACGGGGATGCTGGTCGTGAATGTCCACAGTCTTGGCAAAGGCAAAATATTATTATGACTTGCAAAGGAGTGTGGGGGTTGTAGTTCATTCATACCAGAATCAGCCGTTCACAAAATAATGAGTTGTGATGCTTGAGTGTAAGCAAAGAAAAACAGATTTTATTCATGGGGTTAATTCTCCCACACAGATTTACTTGGTAACACAAAAGGACACTTGCTTCAAGTATTGTACTCAGGAAAAACAAAACATGTTATAAGGTAACTGAACTTCTTAAGCAATAAATCAATAAAGACCTTGATGGGAAACAGAAAAGGTCTTTTTGATGGCTCCTGCTAATGACCTTCTTAGCAGTGCTCCAAAAGGCAAAAACAAACCCAAAAGTAGAAAAAAACTGTTCTTTATCAAGGATAACCTTCTTCTATTCACACACACAAAGAAGAAGTTTCCTTCTAGAGCTCACATGCACTTGTGCCTGGCTCAATTACAAATAATTAGCCAGCTGCAAACCCCTTTGCTGGTTTACTCTCTCTACGTGGCTCAATCCTACCCTAAAGCTTTCTTGCAGAGACTTTTCTGGGTAGATAAAAGAACAAGTTACAGTTCCTTTTGGTGGTTGTGGTATTAGTGAGAAACTACTTTAAAACAGCAGCCTAGACAGAGCAGTCCATGTAATCCAACTGATCATTTGATATATCTCCTTCTTCCTCAAATATCATGGAATCAATATCATGGTCTGGCTCAGAGGAATTCCTTAATTGATCACTCTCAGGATAATATTTGTTTCCCTGCTGTCTTCCAGATGAAGAGCTAGGGCATAGATCAACGTTCATACCTGAGCTTCCCTTGCTGTTAAGTTTCCTCTCCTGGTATCCTGGCCAGTAAGTAGTCCAGCTTTTATGTCCAGCCTTCCAATCAAGATCCCTGGACACTGGGTCTCTCTTCACATACCTTCCTGCACCGGTCTTAGGGCCCCTTCCAAATGCAGCCGTCTCCCTCAAAGGTGCCGTTTGGGAATTCCTGGCTCTATAACCCCAATCCTCTGGCTTCCTCCAGTCCAATGGAGTATGCTTGCCTCTGGAATCACTCCTAACACACATACTGCTGTGGGCTCCTTCTTTAGACCTCCAAGACGTCTTTCTGGTCTTCCTTCTGTGTTGCTTCTGCTGTTGTAGTCCTCTCTCTTCTTTCTCCAATGGCTTCTGCTTCTGTCTCTCCTCGTTCTGCCTGTTCTCCTGTAGAGCTGGTACCCCTGCAATTCTACATGCAAATCTCTGGCCTGCTCAGCAACTCAGGCCTGAACCAAACTGCACCAAACAAGATGGATTCTACACTTCACTTTTGCTGTGTTCAGCTATAAGCCTGTCCTTCATGCAACTGCTTGCACAGCGTTTCTAAGTGTGCATGCATACAGAGGCTATTGTCCGTGGCTGGCCTTGGACACTTGTACATGCCCAGAAGTTACATACTGTTGCTTCTGCCTGACTTTTACCATGGCTCCTTTGTTTGCAAGACGCTGCGCATCATCTACCTTCTGATTCGCTGAGAACACCTCAGACTGCCTGCTGCCAACCAATCATCGGACCTATGACGGAGGATTCTCACACAGAATTCTGCATTCTGCGCTGGAAAAGTTCTGAGTTCTAAGTAGCGGTGAGAGAAGGAGTTGGGGGTTTTTCTCCCCACCTGGACATAGACTTCTGCACCGGTCCTGCTGCTGTGCACTGCGTACCTGATTCCTGAGCCCTGAGCCTTTCGCCAGACGTGTGGGCTAGGCCGTCCTTCACAGGTCTGAGATAAGACTTTCACTGATCCCTCCGGTTCGGACTTACTGCGGCTCGCCTGACGAGGCTAGAGCCCGCACCAGCTAGAAGCTGCTTCTGAGTGCCAACGGAGCTAAGGTACTAGCTTATCTCTCCTCTCCTGGAAGGGCAAAGGGGTTAGCAATATATTTCTTACTTTTCCTAAGTGCAGAGCGAATCAGTGACGTCTGATTACTAATTAGTGATTTATTACGTTGTCCAATTGTATATCTGTACAATAACAAATTGTTACTTTATGTTTCTAATTAGCCATATATATGTGTGTGTATATTTTTCTATTTGGTTGCCTATAATAAAGTCTAATATATATCTGCAGAACAGAATTCTTTCGTGGCTCATTGCCAGAATAACTTCCGAACCTTGGGCTGTATATTAGTAGCTATCTCCCCTAGACAACAACAGAGAGTCTAACTTATTTTTGTGCTACGAATATACCCGACACTCCCTAGTCTGTCTCTGTGTAGAATATCTTTTACTTTTAAAGTGCTTAGAGGGACACTCCACCCTAGCACAGCCCAGGTGTGCTGAATCAAGCCCTGCCCTTGGAGATGAGTGATTGGGGATTATCTCATAGCTCTCCTGATTGAACACACGTTTCCCCACTTCAGCCCTTCTAGAGGCTGTTTGAAACCTGGTGCATTCTGGGACTGGTAGTCTTTTATGAAAACATTCTGTTTTAGTATTTCTACCAGCAAAGACAGGTTGCTTGTTCAAAGCCAATTCACCTCTTTTATAGCTCCCTCCTGAACTATGATAAGCTTCCTTATCACAAACTTAAAAACAGAATAAAAGGAAGCCAAAACTCGATCTGCTCAAAATGGCAGCTGTTACCGTTCTGCGTGGAAAAATGCTGCCCAGCACACCAACTGTCGAGATTCGGGCCCCGGAGCTACCCCCTCAACAGTTCACTCACCCCGGTGAAGCTGGTTGCTGCTGCTTGCACTCCCGATGTGACGCTCAGCTACCGGCAAAGCTTTGGCATTGGCAGAAGTGCTGAGAAGTTGAGGTCTGCGGCCAGCTGTCCCCCAACTCACCGCCGGACTGACAGCTTAGTGGGAGAAAGTGCAGAAGTGATCCCCTCATTGCCTGGGGCACACTCTGCTTGCCTGCACCTCCCAGTTCCCGGGATTCCCCAGATTCAAGGCCTGTTGATTTTTTTGGTATGACAAAGCTTTACTGTGCCAGAGCCCTGTCTGCAGAAAGAGCCCAGCTGCCAACTATAACCTGCGGATCTGAATAATCTTTCCCCTTTTTTTTTTTTTTCCATTCTTTATTTATCCAACAAACTTTACATCATACAACAATAAACACAGCACACAACCCCGTTCCCAAGACCCCCCCACCCACCCCACCCTATATCCCTTACACAGTACGGTACAGTACAAAAAGGTCCCAACTACTCAGATAAACCAACTTTTCATGCCAAAAGATGTCTAAATCCATCCCTAGCCTCCCCTCTCGCCCCCTACATACCCAGTCACCCCAGCAATCACAAGTACTGAAGGAGAACAGGAACAGGCAGCCGTACCCCCCACCGCGGAACTAACCCCGGGGAGGGGCCCCTTCTCCCCCCCCCCCAAAACTACCCCCCAGCCTCAACTGCCCCCTCCCCCTACTACCCCTCACAATCCCACCACCCTAACTCCCCTTCTCCTCCCTCCTGGTCGAGCGCCACTCCAGATACAAGCCCCAGGAATTCTGGAACCGCACTAACCCATTGTGATGCAGGGCCGCCAATTGATACAAAAGGGACAGCTGCGCAACTCTCTCTTGGACCTCCCGGAGTGTGGGCACCTGGGAAGTACGCCAACGCCTCGCTATTAATTGCCGGGTGGCTGTGCAAACCACTCCACGCCATCCCTTACCCTCTTTCCCCTGGCCCCACTCTTCCACATTCAACATGGCTAAACAAGGGCCTAACCTACTCTCTACCCCCAACACCTCACCCAGCCATCCCTCAACCCCCTGCCATAGGGGGACCAACAAAGGACAGTCCCACCAGATATGCAAAAAAGAGCCCACACCCCCACACCCCCTCCAACAATTCGCCTGCCCCCCCTGCCATTTCTGCAAACGCTGGGGTGTCAGATACCATCTATACAACATTTTATAATTATGCTCTTGGATACTACTGGATATCACTCCTTTAAATAAGCCCTTACACACTACCCCCCACTGCTCGGCATCCCAACATCTATTTAAATCCCCCCCCCAGGCCCTCCAGTGCGCCCACTCCCCCCCGCCTTCTTCTCCCATGGCCTTGTACAGCTGGGACACCAAACCTTTAAAACCGCCCCCCTTTCAAGAAGCGCATCTATACTCTCCCCCCTAGGCCCATACCCCCTCTGTGCAACCTCCCTACTATAATGCAACACCTGCACAAAGCGATATCGGTCAATCTCAGACAGCTGGAACTCCTCCCGGGCCTCCTCAAAAGTCAACCATTCACCATTCCTCTTAAGCTGTCCGACCCAGCAAAGCCCCTTCTCCGCCCATCTCCCGAAAGCTGGGTCCGTCAACCCAGGCGGGAATCCACGGTTCCCAACCAGCGGAAGGAACTTGGAGGCCCCCTCACTACCATACCACTTCCTCCTCCACTTCCTCCAATGTCGTAAGGTGAGGGTCACATAGTGGTTCCCTCGCAGCTCCCCTAGGGACTCTCCCCCCGTCATCCAGACCCTCCCTTTCAACGTGTCCCTACCCTGCAACCCAACTCCTTCCAGTCTCACCCACTCCGCCGAATCCCTCAACAACCATTCAAACACCGCCCGCACTCTCGCGGCCTCATAATATCGAGGAAGAAGCGGCACCCCCATACCACCCTCCTCTTTACTCGCACATAACACCTTCTGCGCCACCCTGGGCCGCTTCCCTTTCCAAATAAACTTCATCACCCGAGCTTGTAATTGTTGTAAAAAAAACCCTGGAACAGCCACCGGCAAATTCATAAACAAATAAAGCAGCCGGGGTACAATTATCATCTTCACCAGATCCCGGCGCCCCAACCAAGAGACCTCATAAGACCCCCATTCTTCAAGCGTCCGAAACATCCTGGCTTTAGCTGCCCCAAAGTTCTCCCGAAACAACGCTGCCCTCTTGGACGTCAGCTGCACCCCCAAGTAGCGAATACTACCCTGCGCCCAACGAAACGGAAGCTCCCTCCGCAAGCGACCCTCCTCTTCTTTACCTATAGACAGATTCAAAATCTCCGACTTCGTAACATTCATACGGAAACCAGACACTTCTCCATAGCCCCAAAGCTCATCCCGAATAGCTTCTAGAGATCTATACGGGTCTGTAACAAAAAAAAGAACATCATCCGCAAATAACGAGATTTTGTGATGATCCCGCCCTACCCACACCCCCTTAATATCCCCTCTATCCCGTACTCGCTGTGCCATGGGCTCCATTGCCAAAATAAACAACAAAGGTGATAATGGGCACCCCTGCCGTGTACCCCTAAACAGTTCAAAACTCTGGGATACCGCACCATTCACCTTCAAGCACGCCATGGGCGCCTGATAGACGGATCGAACCCAAATCAAAAACTGCCCCCCTATCCCAATCTTTTCGAGCACCTTAAACAAAAACACCCAGTTCACCCTATCAAATGCCTTCTCAGCATCAACCGCCAAGAGGGCCATTCCCTCGTCCTGCTCCATCCCATGCCACATCACATTTAATGCTCTCCGAATATTATCGGAGGTATGTCGACCCTGCACAAATCCCGACTGATTGGGGTGTATCACTTGCTCCAACAGAGGCCCCAAGCGATTTGCCAAGACTCTCGTAAAGATTTTAAAATCCCCCCCTAACAAGGAGATAGGCCGATACGAACCACAGTCCGTAGGATCCTTCCCCTCCTTATGCAACAGGCTAATTCCCGCCAATCGTAACGATGCCGGCAGCGGCTGCACTGTAGTGAAGGAATTATACATTCGAGTCAACGGCCCTACCAAAGCCGTGGCAAACACTTTATAAAATTTATTCGAAAAACCATCTAAGCCAGGTGCCTTATGACCTCGTAACCCTTTAATCACCGTCATAATTTCAGACTCTCTAATGGGCGCGGACAGCTCTAGACAATCCTCCCGCGTGAGCCGGGCCATCACAACTGTATCCAAATAATCCTGTATCTTACCCTCATCCACGACTGCCTCCGGAGTGTATAACTTTTGATAAAATTGTCGAAACCGCTCCTCTATATCCCGCCCCTCCCACAGCTCCTTCCCCTCACCATCTTTAACTCGCACTATCGTGTTTCGATTTTTCAGCTTCTGAACCTTACGCGCCAACAACCTTCCTGCTTTATTATTAAACTCAAAATTCCGTTGTTGCAACAGGGAGAGTTTATACCTAATCTCCTGCAGATTTAGTTCACTTAATTCCCTCTTTACCATCCCCAATTCCTGAACGAGGTGCACATTTCGGGCGTTCCCTTTTAATTTCCCTTCAAGCTCCCGAAGCTTCGCTAGCAGTCCTGTCTCACGCTGCAACCGTTCTCTCTTACGATGTGATCCCACCGCAATAAGCTTACCCCTCACCACCGCCTTCAAACAATCCCATACTATCCCCGGGCTGCACTCACCCGTCTCATTCAACAGCAGATACTCCGCAATGCAGTCATAGATCTGCGTCACCACTGCTTTATCCTCCAGCAGAGCTTCATTTAATTTCCACCATCCCCTATCCCTCCCCGGCCCCCCCATACTGACCACACCCAACACTGGAGCGTGATCCGACCATGTACGCTCCTTAATTTCACACCTCCGCACCTGCGACACCAGCGAGCGCTCCACCAGCCACATGTCTATTCGAGAATAACCTCCATGCACTGCTGAGAAGAAGGAATAGTCCCGCTGCCCACTATTTAATTCCCTCCACAAATCTACCAGATCTAGGCCCGCCATAAGTTTTTTCAGACTGGCCCTATGCTGCTTAGCCTGTGAGGAAGACCCCTTAGATGTATCCACCCGTGGGTCCAAGGTCACATTAAAATCCCCACCGAGAATTAGCATACCCTCCGCCATCCCCATAATCTTCCCCTGAAGCTCCTTGAAGAAGCGGTTCTGATTAACATTTGGAGCATACACATTAACCAGGGTGTATAAGTGCTGATCCCAGCGTAATTGAACAGCCACAAATCTCCCCAATTTATCCCGAAACACCTTCCCCACCTGCCCCTGAACTCGTGTAGATAGTAGGATCCCCACGCCCCCCTTCTTTTTCTCCACCCTGTTAGAAGCAAAAAATTGCTGCGGATAATGATGATGTTGCACCCGTCTCTCATCCCTGGATAGGAGATGCGTTTCCTGAATAAACACAATGTCCCCCTGAAGTCTCTTACATTCTTTTATCAGTAATTGACGCTTAACAAAGGAATTGAGGCCTCTAACATTCAGTGAGAAAATATTCATCTCCGGCATTGAAACATCCACCTCCCCCCCTCCTGCACTGCACCTTCCTATCTTCGGCATCCCCCCCCTTCCTACTTCCCCCCTCCCTTCCCCTCCACCCCACCCCCCTACCCACACCCCGCTTCCTCAGAGAAGCCCTTCCTACCCACCTCCGCAGACCACCCTCCCTACAAGCACCTAAATTCACACACAAATTTGTACCCCCCCTCCCGTCCCCGTATCACTAACACACAAGAACACCCAATGCATACCTTCCCCCCGTCAGCCCAAATACAACCAATTACATTCCCCCCCAACAGCATACAAAAATGCCAACTCCTCTCCCTCCACCCACGCAGCCCAGTCAAACAATTTACATAGCCAGTCCATCAAGTTGGCTGCCTCCGTCGTCGCAAGCTTCTTGCCCCTCCAGGCACTCGACTCCACTGATGCTGTGCCTCTGGCCTCCGGTCTCTCTTATCCAAGTGATCCCCCTTCTCAGGCGACAGGGTGGGAACATCACTCCATCCTGCCTGCTTCAGACCAGAAATAGCTGCTTCCACCGTGTGGGCCATGGTGGTTTTTGTATGTATTGTAAACTGCAGACCCACCGGGAACAACCAGCGGTATCGCACATTTTCCTCTCTCAGTCTCTTAGTAACCGCTTGGTATGCCCTACGTTTTTTAATCGTGAGGCTGGAGATGTCCGCAAACACCTCAACATCCGACCCCTGCCACTTGATCTTGCCCAGCTTCCGTGAGGCTTTCAGAACCAACTCTTTAGAGCGGTATTCGTGTAGACAAACAATCACATCCCGCACCCTATTCTCAGTCCGGGGGCCCAGAGCTCTATGCGCTCTGTCAACTTTCAAACATATATCCTCGTCTTCCATTTCAGCTGCCTTGAGGACCTCTCCGCAGAATTCCTCTGCCATGGCCACATAGTCCACTATGCCTTCACCTTCTCGCAGGCCTCGTATCCGTATATTCGACCGCCGGGACCGGTTCTCCAGGTCTTCGACCTTCTGCCACAGATCTTCGTGAGCTTCTTCGAGAGCCTCCAGACGTTGTTCACAAGGGCCCCATCGCTCCTCCTGCTCCTCCATTTTGTTCTCCACGTCTTCCACCCTGGCCCCCAGGGACGTCATTTCTCCCCTCATTTCTTGTATCCAGCCCTGCACTTCAGTCCTGATTGCCCCCAACTCCTGTCTCAGAGAGCCCAGCCACTCTTTTAAATCAGATCTCAGGGCTTGTATCTCACTCGGTGGACCCCCAGTCACCTCTCGGTCCTCCTGGGCCTTTGACTCTCCACTGGATGCCGCTGGCTTTCCTCCAGGCCCCTTAGTGCTCCCAGTACCCTTAAAGGAGTAGGCCTTCAAATCCACGGCCGATTTACGTGCAGCCATCTGCCACCCTCCACTCCCCGGGTGTCAGCTGAGAAACACACCCTGTGAAGGGATCTGAGGCAAGGGGGGGGAGGGGGGTGCTTCACTGCCAATCGTATGCCCCAAACCGGGCCGCACCGTGCTCAAGGCTCAAGGGCACACACCCCAACCGCACCTCCTCTCCACACGTGGAGATGATCCGGACTGGATGCACCTCCAAACTCACAGCCACAGGAGCTCCGTATCTCTGCAGTCCAGGATGCACTCGGCCTCTGTCCTCCGGAACACCACGTGCAGGGCAGGGATGGCCGCACCACTCCAACCCCGTCTGCTCACTCCACGCGCTGCCGACAGCGAAATGCTCGCCAACTTCTCGCCGCTTCAACGGGCTTCCCTCCAACAGGCAGTCTCCGGGCAGCTGTATCTCTCTGCCCCCCGTCAACACTCTCCGCTCTGGCCTGCTGATCTGCACCACTCTCCCTAATCTTCCGGCTCCGCGGCGCTCACCGTCTTTCTTTTGTATATGTCCGCTGGCTGCTGTTGGGGGCACAAGCGGCTGACCTTGAGGGGGTCTCTCCGCACCTTCAAAACTTCAGGGGCGGCATCTTTTCACCACATGGAGGGCGGTCGTAGCGGAGCTCGGTTAGCACGCCGCCATTGTCTCAGCCGGCGCCACCGGAAGTCAATCTTTCCCCTTTTGCTTGGCTTTTTGTTTTCTTTTTCCCTGATCCTATCCTTATTAGTTCATCTAGTGAGTCTGACCTATGGAATCTCCTCACACCAGCTGCTTGGAGATCGAGATACTGGGTCTGGTGGGAGGTGCCACCGATATGTATACCCTGATGTCATCAATCATGACAGGCTCAGTCTCCAAGCTGCTGGTCAGGTGACACTACCCACAGGTGCGGGACTGTACTTGAGGAACAATAAGGAAGGGAGAGAAGAGATTAATCCAGAAAGAAGGAAAGCCATGAGTCGAGGTCAGAGAGAACAAAGAAAAATGATAGTAGATAGACCATAGAGCCTTTCCAGCCTGCCCATGTATACTAAGTACTAAGCTCTACTATCCCCTCCTTTTCCTCAGAGATCCTCTGCATCTGTCTCATGAATTCACGTACCTGCATCGGTAAACATCATCCTTCTAGATCTCTTCAGTGCTCCAAGTGGTTTATACTTGGGCTGTAGACTCTCAGAATATGATTTGCATAAAGGCTTTAAACTGAAAAAGTATGAAAACATTACAGCTTTAGAACTACGGATTCCAAAGACAAAACTATGAAAATTACTCTCAACTTCTAATGTCTTCCCCGAGTTTCTATACTTTATAGTTTCAAAATTGCTTAAAAGTCATGGCCCAGCTGGTAGTGGTGTGGTGCAGATCATGTAATTTCAACCCACTATGGAGGTATAATGATATACCGCCCTTCACAATATACCAGAGTAGAATACAAAAAGGATAAAATTACAATATAATATAAAATTAAAGGAAAAGGAATGTCAATTAAAATAAAGGAAAGTGATAGTAAAGTAACAGTAGGACAAGGAGGCTACGGCAAGAGCAGGAAAGGAAGGGGGGGAAGGGGAGCAGAATATGGTGTGAGCAAGGCTGGAAGATCATACGTAAGCTGTAACAGATATGTTTTTAGGGTGGATTTGAACTTGGGGAGGGAATGATCAAGACAGAGGTCAACATGGAGGGAATTTCAAAGACTGAGGCCAACAAAGTAATACTTGGGAATGTAACTTCATATTACTATGATGAACCCTGCTGACCAGTGAGCAGTGCCAAGAGTGCAACTCGGAGGAGAGAATATTTGGGCTGGCAAGAGTCCCAGAATCACCTGAAGCTGCACTTCAGGGGAGGCAGTCTTTGAAACACTAAAGGTTCCAGCTCTCAGGCCAATGAGAGTCCTAAAGTCACCAGAGGTTGCACCCTAGGAGGTTTCACCCCTTGGCTATGGGCTGGTGAGAGTCTCAGAACCTCCCATACGTGTCAGCTAGGGTGGAAAGAATTTAAAATGGAATGCATTAGGGAAAAATTTAACATACTACTTTCCCCAGAAAAACAAATATCCTTATCTTAGCATGTTTTTTTGGTAAGTGGGATGCTACAGTTAGCAGAGCTGGGTTTAAGAAAGGTTTGGGAAAATTCCTGGAGGAAAAGCCCATAAATTCTTATTAAAGTAAACCTGGGGAAAGCCACTGCTTACCGCTGGAGAGAAGTAACATGGAATATGGTTGCTTTTGGGATAACTCCAGGTACTTGTGATCTCAAATGGCCATGATTGGAAACAGGACATTGTGCCTGATAGACCTTTAGTCTGAACCAGTATGGCAAATCTTATGTTCTTATGCAAAAGAGCAAAGCACCACACTAAAAAGAGACAGCAGCGTTACACTTACATTTCTAACACGTGTTCCATTGTTTTACCCACAGGGATGACGTTGGGATACACATTGACGGGGCGGATATATCCTAAGAAATCCTTGATCTGAACAAAAGTAACCAAGTTTAAGAAATAAGGAGAGTCACTGGTTCAAAATAAATGTTTAATTAAGCAAAGACAAACAAACACCATAGGAAAAGAAATGATGGCAAAAACAGGCAGCTAGTCCATTCAGCCTGCTCAGTTATTTTGTCCATACTACTAGGTTACATCTTACCTACCAGTCATAGAGCATGACCGCCTCAAGGATATCACTCCTATCAAGAACAGTTTCTCTCATCTTGCTACCTTAATATCTACCGTCCTGGGTAACTATGCATGCAAGATTCTCTTTTCATTCCAAGTGCCCCTTCCATGCCATTTCCCATCATAAAGTCCCAGAAAAATCTAAACAGCCATCAGCACGGCATGGCTGCTACTTGAACATCTCATCTCCTAGGTCCCCGTGGCTTTCTGGGATAGTTACCCACCCTCACCAACCCACTGTATCAGTCTGGTCAACACAAGGAATATAGAGCCTTTCAGACAGAACGGACTACTAGAACTTTTGAGATATTTCTGTACTTGCAGCTTCCCAAACAAACCCAGCTGCTAATGAATTCCTCTGCTCCCTGCACTTTTTTTTTGGAACAATGAAGGGGCCCTCCTAGTCCATTAGTGTTTCAGCCTCCATCAACAACCTCAGGAGGAAAGCCCAGGCACTACTCCTCATTCTACCTCCTCAAAGTCTAGTCATGATCCGTTATTCCAAAGCTTCCTTTCTAATAAATAAAATTAATTCACAAGATGGAAACCTTAACATCTGTTATCACTTCTGCTCTCTCTAGGGGACACGCAATGAAGCTACAATGTGGCACATTTAAGACTAATCTGAGAAAATATTTTTTCACTCAGCACACAATCAAACTCTGGAATTCATTACTGGAGGATGTAGTAAAAGCTGTTAGTGTAGCTGGGTTCAAAACAGGTTTGGACAAGTTCCTGGACGAAATGTCCATAAACCTTTATTAAGGAGGAGCCGAGAAATGCACTGCTTACCCCTGGGACAAGCAGCATGGAATGTGTCTACCTTTGGGAAGGCGACAGGTACTTGAGACCTGGAACGGCCACTGTTGGAAACAGGATACTGGGCTTGATGGACCTCGGTCTGACCCGATATGGCATCTCCTATGTTATATGTAGAACTTTAAATCTCATCTCATAGTGTGTCAGTCGTGGGCTACTAACTATTCTAAAGATTTAAAAACGTGCATGCCAGAAGCTTGATGCAAGTCAGGAGAAACATTTTGTTTGATTCTTTCCTTGTACTGAGAAGAGATTAGTATTTGTTAAACCCAAGCACTTCCTCTTTTGCTTCACCACACGACAGATGTTAAACCCAGGACAGTTAAGTGAGACGTTCAAACAAAATTTATGAATGTTTACTACAGTTTCCTAATTAGGCACGTGTCCATCGGTCACTTCTCACATTAGCCTTTATTTATGTACAATATTTATAAACTGCCTAATCACAACAGTTCAAGACGGCAATACAAAAGACCAAACATAAAATGACCTTTAAAATTTAAAAGCTCCTATAAATCACATATTCCAATAATTGAATACTGAATTAAGTAAACATAAGTGTACAGTGGAGCCTTTGTAGAAAAGCCAATTGTTAAACTCAGCACTGCTGCTTAAATTTAAGCACAATATATTTTTCCCAGCGACAGAAGGCAAGGTTGTTAGCTTAGAGTGATCAATAACCTCACAGACACCAGAGATATGGAGAAATTTCAGTTACCGTTAATTTCCTTTCCTGGAATACTGCTAGACCAGTCCAGACAAGCGGGTTATGTCCCCCTGCCAGCAGATGTTGGAGACACAGAAAAAAACACTCCAGAGCTGTGATTGGTTGGGCTCTGGGTGACAGAGGACTGCCCCTACAGGCCCTACTCAGTATTCTTTTGACAAGCACCAACATAAGGAGAAAACCTGACTAACCAACTCGACTATGTACAGGTAACAACTAATTAAATTAAAACCCTCAACTCGAACCATGAAAGGTGGAGGAGGATCAATCATGATTCCTTGGAGAAAAATCTGAATCCACTGTCCTGGACTTTCTCTGGAATATGTAATTGCTTGTGTCTGAAGTAAGAAGAACGTCGGCTCCTCTGCACCAGCAGTCATGACACTGACAATGGGGTGGGTTCTGGACTGGTCTAGCAGTATTCCAGGCAAGGAAATTAACGGTAAGTGAAATTTCTCCTTCCAGTTCATACTGCTAGACCAGTCCAGACAAGCGGGAAGTACCCAAATGAACCCCAGGGTGGGCAGAGAGCTGCTGACAGTACACTAGCCCCAAAATGGCTGTCCTCACGTGCCTGAACATCCAGGCGATAATGCTGGACAAAAGTAGACAAGGAAGACCAGGTTGCAGCTCGACAAATATCAAGAGGGACTACGTGTGATCGCTCGGCCCAAGATGTAGCTTGAGCTTGAGTCGAATGTGTGCGAAGACCAGCAGGCACTGCCTTGCTTTGCAGAATATAGGCTGATTCGATGGTACGGCGTATCCATCTGGCAATAGTAGATTTTGAAGCTGCCATACCTCGGCGCGGTCCCGCAAAAAGCACAAAAAGATGGTTGGTCTTGCGAAAAGAATTGGTGACTTTGAGATAGCGAAGGAGAATCCTTTTGAGATCAACCGCCCGGAGATTCTTGGAACGTCCGGAACATTGTTCCTTAGAAAAGGCAGGCAACAAAAGAGGCTGATTGACATGAAAAGGAGTAATCACCTTAGGCAAGAATGAGGGAACAGTGCGAAGGGAAACTCCCTCTGCTGAGAATGACAATACGGATCCCTGCAAGAGAGGGCCTGCAGTTCTGAAATGCGACGAGCCAAAGTTATTGACACTAAGAAAACCGTCTTAAGTGTCAAATCCATTAAGGAAACTTCTTTTAACGGCTCGAAGGGCGGAGACATCAGAGCCCGTAGTACCAAGACAAGATCCCAAGAAGGGACAAGTGGACGGACTGGAGGGCGTAGGAGCTTGACTCCTTTAAGAAAAAGAGACACATCGGAGTGGGACGCAAGAGAATGACCGCAAATTGGTCCCCTATAACACGTCAGTGCTGAAATCTGTACTCGTAGAGTGCCAAGAGCTAAGCCCTTGTCGAGGCCCTCTTGAAGAAAGGCCAGAATGTCTGGAATTTCTGTACTCCAAGGAGAAAGATGATGTTGAGTACACCAGGACTCAAACACTCGCCACACCCTAGCATACGCTAAAGAAATAGACAAACGGAGAGCGTTGAGGAGAGTCAACACTACTTTGGAAGAGTAACCCTTACAGGTTAATCTACAGCGTTCAAGAGCCAAGCCATAAGCAAGTAGGGAGTTGGATCTTCCATCAAAATTGGACCTTGCCTGAGAAGTCCGAAAGGAGTTTGTAGTCTCAGAGGAGGGACTTGAGATAGTCTTATGAAATCGGCATACCATGGCCTTCGTGGCCAGTCTGGAGCCACTAAGATTACTGGACCCTGGTGTTCCCTGATCCGTTGCAGGACTCTTCCGATCATTGGCCCAGATGGGAATACATACAGCAACTGGTGTTTCGGCCATAGCTGCAGTAAGGCATCTATGCCTTGACAGCTGTGTTCTCTCCAGCGACTGAAGAACATCGGAACCTTTGCATTCGTGGCTGACGCCATGAGATCTACTTTCGGTTGCCCCCACTTCTGAACTATCGTTTGGAATGCTTGCCGGGCCAGTTCCCATTCGCCGGGATCAAGAGTGTGTCAGCTTAAAAAAATCCGCCTTCACATTGCTGGTTCCCGCAATATGTTGTGCTGAGAGAGCTTGAAGGTTCTTTTCCACCCAAGGGAAGAGAAGGAACATCTCCTTCGATACCCCTGCGCACTTGGTGCCGCCCTGGCGGTTGAGGTAGGACACTGCAGAGGCATTGTTGCACAGAATCCGTACTGCTTGTCCCTGTAGGAACCACTGAAACTTCAGTAAGGCAAATCGAGCTGCTCTTGCCTCGAGCCTGTTGATCGTCCATCGTGCTACGCGTGTACGCATGTCGTCCAAGTTCCTTGCACTGAGTGAGTGCGACAGTGCGCTCCCCATCCGGATAGACTGGCGTCGGTTGTCAGCAAGATCCAGCGTGGGTTTTCCAAGGGTATTCCCCTGAGGAGATTGTGAGATGCAAGCCACCACTGTAGAGTGCGCCGGACCTGCAGCTGTAATGGGAGACGGATCTGATAGTCTTCTGTTACCGGGAACCACCTGGAAAGCAGAGCGGCCTGCAGACAGCGCATGTGAGCCTTTGCCCAAGGCACGAACTCGATGATGGCGGCCATGGATCCCAGAACCTGGAGGTAATCCCATGTCCGGAGGCTTTTTGGGCCAAAAAACTTTGGATCTGAGAGGCCAGCTTTAGGAAGCGGGCTTGAGTCAAGAATACACGCCCTTGACAGGTATCGAAGTGTACTCTGAGAAATTCGATCTCTTGAGACGGATGTGTTGACTCTAGCCCTCCTGGGGTCCGGAATCCTACACACAATACCTGGATTCTTTATCATATATCCCTGTACCGCTCAACAGGAAGGAAAGACACGACACAATTAATTAATTAATCAATCACTATGGAGCTCTATAGGGAAGATACTCATGAAGTCTAATTCAGACATATCCATCGAGCCTCTTCAAAGATGGCTTCATAGGACTCCTGTTTTTATTAGAAAATATCAGCTGATTCAGTTAATCTTTAATTAACATCTGGTACTTTCCAAATTACGTGTACATAAATTTTACTAACATAGGCAACATTATCATATAGAAAGCAGAAGTTATGTCTCATGACTATGTTCACTAAATTCAGTAGGTGTCGCTGTGATTTTACTTTTCAGCAGAAGCTAATTAGTTACTTATTATATTTGCTGATTTTCTATTATTTATACAAGCTATATTCGTTATATTTGCTAATTGAATCAAAGCCTAGTTTCACAAGAGCAGCGCATCCCGACCTAACAACCTCTTTAGCCTATCAGATTGCAGGATGAGCAACTGTACCCTATGTTCTATTTATTTAGAGAAGTTCACTCTGACCTAATATCTATTTCTACACAAACTCTATGTGCTAATCACACAAGCCCTGTTTACTAAGTTCAATGTCCTAGAAGAAGCAGAAATGCCTTTTAAAGAGATAGTTTTTAATGCAATTCAGACCTGTACTTTCTAGGCCTATAGCTAAGTTAGGTTCTACATTTCGGTTTCATGTATAGAGGCCCTGCCTTCTATCCCTATGGATATTATTGATCCTGATCCGCTGTCTGTCTCTGAATCTGACAACTCCAAATCTGCATATCCTGGGTGAATCATAGGTGTATAAATTTGTTTATCAGCAGCTGTTTCATCCACTTCACTGATTATATCCAATGTATGTTTGGGGCCTAGCCTAGTTATCCCTTGTATACAGGATGGAGGCAACTTTTGGTGTGGTTGATTACCCAGTCGAGCTGCTGAAGGAAGGCAACTACCGTGGAAACCGTTTTGCGAGCCTCTGGAAGGGAGTCCGCGCGAATGAGCCAATTGTCCAAGTATGGGTGTACTCTGATTACCTGCTTGCGTAAGGCTGCTTCCACAACCTCCATCACCTTTGAGAAGGTTTGAGGTGCCGAAGCTAGGCCAAAGGACATTGCCCGAAAATGAAAATGTTGGCCAAGAACTGAAAAACGCAGGAAGCGCTGGTGGTCTTCTCGAATGGGAATATGAAAATATGCTTCTGCGAGATCCAAGGATGCTAGAAACTCTCCCCGGCGTACTGAGTGAATGACTGATCGTAGGGTCTCCATCTGGAAGTGTGGGACTCAAAGGCTGCGATTTACGCCTTTGAGGTCCAAAATTGGACGAAATGAGCCATCTTTCTTGGGCACCACGAAATAGATGGAATAACGGCCTAGCCCTCTTTCCAACAGAGGGACTGGGAAAATGGTTATTAAGGTGAGGAGTCTCTGAACAGTAGACTGAATGGCCACTCGTGTTTCCACCAAGCATCCTGGAGAGACCAGGAAAGCATCGTGAATGGGTCGGTAACATTCGAGAGAATAGCCGTGAAAAACTATATCGAGGATCCATCGATCTAAAGTTATGAGTGCCAACTGTCGAGAAAAAAGGGTCAACTGTCCCCCTATAGACGGAAGGATCTCGAATGGGTGGAGCGTCCGGTCAGCGGGAAGGACAGGATGCTCCAGCGAACTTCCCTGGGCCAGAGTAGGATGCCGAACCTTTGCGGGCTCCTCAAAAGGACTGAGCCCTCCGTCCAAAGTGATGGGCCGAAGCGGAAGCAGCACCTGGCTTAAAAGCGCAGTATCTTCGTGAGTCCTGAGATTTAGAAAATCGCGGAAAACCGTGGGAACGAGATCCACGAGAGGATGCCTTTGGCCTGTCCTCAGGTAACCGTTGCGGCATCACCTCCCCGAGATCTTTAACCAATTTATCAAGATCTTCGCCAAAAAGGAGTCTCCCTTTAAAAGGCAACTTAGACAGGTGGGTCTTAAAAGCAACATCCGCTGCCCATTGACGCAACCATAGCCATGTTCTAGCCACTGAGACCGCCGCCACTGAACGCACCAACAGTCGCAGAAAATCATAAAAGGCATCTGCCAGGAAAGCAGCGACTGATTCAAGACGCGCCAACTCTGGTTCGTCTGTAAGCTGCTGAATCAATCGGAGGGAGGCCTGAGACGCCAAACCTCCACAAACCACAGCTTGTAGGGAAAGAGAGGAGGACGAAAAAGCTGTCCTAAGTAGACTCTCGACCTTATGGTCTTGTTGGTCTCGGAGTGCCGCTCCGTCCTCAACCAGAATAGTTGTATGCTTAGTGACCCCAGTCACCAGAGCATCCACTTTTGGGTATGTCAGCCAATGGTCGAGGTCAGTAGGAGACCAAGGATACAACTGACCAATACGGCGTGCGGTGCGGAAAGAAGAATCCGGAGAGTCCCATTCCTGAGATACCATTTGCTGCAATTCCGATGGAAAAGAAAAAGCTTTGGAAGGTTTACGAATACCTTGCAAAATAGGATCCGGCTTCAACCGAGCCTGGGAACTCTGCAGATCAGGCATGTCGGCCAGGCGTAGCGACTCTATCACCTGTGCTATTAAGGCCGGCAATTCCTCTTTCCGAAGGAGAGTCCTCCTGAGCTGTGACTGAAGAATCTGAGGGGAAATATTCCCCATCTTCCCGTTCAGATGAATCAGGACTCCCATCCGAAGCTTTATGGTCTTCATGGGCATCAGAAGCGTCCCGCAAGCCCCACAAAAGGTCTCTGGAAGACCACATAGCCTTAAGGTCTGTGGATTTATGTGACAGCTTGCGAGATCCCAAAATATCCCTGTTAGGTACAGAACCGGGAAAGGAGGGTATCCCGGAAGATTCCGAACGCCACAGGTTCCATGCCTGGCGAAAGAGTGCCAGGAACTGTCTGTCGGCTGAAGCCGAAGAGACTTCAACAGGTTGTGGAGGCAAAATGGGAGCAGATTGGGAACCCTCTGCAGGCGGACTGGGTTGCAGCACTTCCAGTAAAGAAGGTGACAAGGTGCTGATGTCCGCAGCTGGCAGCACAGTGGAGAGTGAAGAAGACGATTCACCTGGATGCATTATACACAAAGAGCACAAGCGATTAACTAAATATTTCTGCTTCTTGTTACAGACAATACATCTGTGCAGAGAAGCAGGCATGGTAAAAGTGTAACTTTTTTTTTTTTTTTCAAGAAATCACAATGTGATTGAGGGAACAAAAGTGAGCTTAAAACTCCCCCCTTGGAAAGGTTCCTGGAAGGCTCAAGCGCTTCCCTGGTGACTATTCCACAGAAAAAAAAGACTGTCCAGAGCTGCTCCTGCTAAAAATACTGAAGAAAAAAAGTTGGTCCCAATTTTCAAAATGGCCACCAGCAACTTTAAAACGAAAAATAAAGAAAACCTGTGCTCTAAAAATTTCAAAAACGTGGCGAAATTGGTTGGGGAGAGGTAAGGAGTGCTGCCAGCAACTTAAAAATTCAAAACCTGACGAACCTCGAATCGCCAAAAACAGAGGTGAGAAGGAAACTGTCAGTTATTCACTGTGCTGGTACAGAGAAGCTGAGTTCCCACGGAGGAGTAGAGAAACTTTCAAAGTCAGTGTAAGGTAATTACAGCAACTGAAAGGTAGGGAAATTAGAATTTGTTCCCTCTCCAGCCACTTAGACCCTCATGGCAGGGGCTGGAAGGCGATTCTGGGGAGGGATGGGGAGAAGGGGAGCTGCACTGACAGTGAAATCAGGAGCTCAAACCCTGCTGTATTGCTGACTACAGTCACCTCCCCATTAAGAAGGGAAGCCTGGGAAACCCAGAGAAACACCTCTTGTGTGCTCTGGGTGCATCCAGGAAATCAAAATGAAGAAAAGAAAATAATTAGACAAACTTGTCTAAGACCTTCATCTGCTAGAGACAGAGAAAATACTGACTAGGTCAGTGGTTCTCAACCTTTTTTGTACCATGACCCCTTTTACCATTGGTCAACTTGTGGTGACCCCCAATGATAAAATCAAATGTGTCTCTCTTCCTTTACCATTAACGCATTGTCGCTATAATCATTTGTTGAATTATTAATATATTATAGGCCTTTGCAATATGTTTTTATTTATAAAATGTACTTATTTAAACCACAATAATTAATCACAATAACAACAATATTTGATTTCAAATTATGATTTTGTAGTCAAGTCACTAATATGAAATAAAATTATTTTTTCTACCTTTGTTGTCTGACCAATTTATTCTCTGATCATGCTGGTCCTGATCTGAGGCTTCTGCTTTCCTGTCTTCTCTTAGCTCTCTTTCTGTGGTCTATGGTCCATCTGACATTTTTTATCTCTTCTTTCGTTTTCTTCACTTCTTTCCATCAGCCTATTTCCAGTCCCAGTAACCCTCCCCAGTAACAGCCCCTTTCCAGGCCTCACTCCCAGTACCTTCCAATGTCAACTTGCATTCCCATGACTGCCACTGGTGTCCATTCCCTTCCAGTCCCCCTCCTTCCCCACTGACCAGTCCCTTCTAGTACAAATACCATGGCAGCCCCTCTCAGATCCACTCCCTTCCAGTTCCCTTCTCCCATCCCCTTGTATCAGCCTATTTGTAGCCTTAGCCCTCAGTTTTCTTCCAGGGCCAGCAGCTTTATCCTCCCCTCCACACAATCAGCCCATTCCCAGTCAAAGCCCCCCAATCAGCTCACTTCTAGTGCTAATCCCCCCTCAACCCCATTACCAGTGCTAGCCTCCCATAATCAGCCCAATACCAGTCCTACCCCCCCATCAGCTCATTACCAGTCCTAGCCTCCACTAATCAGCTCATTTCCAGTCATAGCCCCCCCCCGATCAGCTCATTTCCAATGCTAGCCTCCCATCAGTCCATTACCAGTCCTACCCCACCCCATCAGCCCATTACCAGTCCTAGCCTCCCCTAATCAGCTCATTTCCAGTGCTAGTCCCCCCCTCAACCCCATTACCAGTGCTAGGCTCCCCTAATCAGCCCAGTACCAGTCCTACCCCCCTATCAGCCCATTACCAGTCCTAGCCCCCCCCATCTGCCCATTACCAGTGCTAGCTTCCCCATCAGCCCATTATAATCCTAACCCGCACTGTCTCTCGCCTCTGTCCAGCATTTATCCCGTCTGTCCAGTATGTCCCCTTGTCTCTCCCCTTTGTCCATGCCAGCCCCCCCGCCCTCCATGTCAGCCCCCATTCCTCCCTCCCTCCATCCATGTCAGCCCCTCCATCCCTCCATGTCAGCTCCCTCCCTCCATGTCAGCCTCCCTCCTTCATCCATCCATATCAGCCCCCTCCCTCCATATCAACTCCCTCCCTCCATTGTCAGCCCCCCTCCCTCCATCCATCCATATCAGTCCCCCCATCCATCCATATCAGTCCCCCCTCTGTCGATGTCAGCCATGTTGCAGGTTCCCTGCCCCGTCATCACTTCTCCCCATGTCTGCCTCCCTTCCCTCCCGGAACTATATTCCACAAGGCTAAAACAGTACAACGTCTCCGACCTCTCCTCGAACCTCAAGACTTCAGGACAGTAATGCAAGCTATGACACTCCCACATCTGGACTACTGCAATATAATCTACCATGGACTACCCGCCACACAAACCAACCCCCTCCGAACGGCCTTGAACACCACAGCGAGAATTATTCAGAATGCGAGGAAACGAGACCACATCACCCCAATTCTAAGAGACCTCCACATACTTCCCCTCGAAGCAAGAATTAAATACAAAGCCATTCTACTCACGCACAAAACCATCCAGCAAACACAGAGCACCCAGCTCCACACCCTTCTGACCTGACCAGCCCACAGCAAAACGACCAGACAGACCTCCAGCAACTCCCTCACCATCCCTCACAAAAGAACCAAATGCACACAACGGACCTGCAACAGAGCCTTTGAACTTTATGCCCCATCACTCTGGAATTCTCTACCGAGCCACCTCAGGAACAATAACGATCTCCTGTCATTCAAAAAACAGCTAAAAACCATCCTATTCCAAGAATATCTCAAAACAGAAACACCCTCCCACAAATAACTACACCAAAGACCACCCTCAAGAACCCTTGATCAAAAACTGTGTTCCCTTGTCATTGTCTATGTCTACCCCCTGACAAAATCATCAATGTTGCCCTCCTGGTGATAGGACTCTATCCCTATGACTGATTAACCCCCCCCTTTGTTACGCCGCTTTGACTCGGTGAAAAGCGGGATATAAATACAGTTAAATAAATAAATAAATAAATGCAGCCGCGGCTCCCTGCCTCTTAGGGAACCATGGCTGTGCCTGTAAAATCGTTGCGGAGCCTCCCTGTCTCTCGACGGGCTCCGTGCAGCATTGTCCCGCCTCCAAAGGAAGTGGTAAACAACTTCCTTTGGAGGCGGGACAATGCTGCACGGAGCCCGTCGAGAGACAGGAAGGCTCAGCAACAATTTTACAGGCACAGCAGCGGTTCCCTAAGAGGCAGGGAGCCGCAACTGCATCAGAAGGAAGGGGGTGAGTTTGCCGCTGCCGAGAAGCAGACTTGGCAGCGGCAGCGGCAGCAACTTGTGTGCGTGTTTTTTTTTTTTTAACTTGGCAGAGACGAAGCGACCCCTACTAAATCCTGTGGCGACCCCCATGGGGGTCACGACCCACAGGTTGAGAACCGCTGGACTAGGTCCTCTAGGGGCACTCCTATGTCACCCAGAGCCCAACCAATCACAGCTCTGGAGTGTTTTTTCTCTGTCTCCAACATCTGCTGGCAGGGGGACATAACCCGCTTGTCTGGACTGGTCTAGCAGTATGAACTGGAAGAATATTTTCTACTTTTGAAAAAAGGACACACTACTGCGATCAACATTGGGTCAGAAGGTTTCTTCTCCCAGCTACAGGGATGTGCAACTGCCTGTTCCTGTTCGTAGCCCCAGTCTGGTCCCAGACCTCTGAGTTGTCAACCTTAATCAGCAGCTTGGAGACTGAGGAACCACCTTCTTTTCATGATGTCACTGCTATATAACTCCGGCATCCGCCCATCTCCATCAGTTACCTCAGTCTCCAAGCAGCTGACTAGGATGAGCCCGGGGGTCCGGGCTCACTGGAGGAACAACTAAGCCTTAGTTTGAGTGTAGGATTTAGTCTGATAAGTCTGAATTTAGTTTGCTTAGGTTTTTCTAGTTAGTGTTTAAAAAAAAAAAAAAAATAGGACTCTGTACCTTTAAGGTATAGGGCCTGTGCCTGCCGGTGCCTGAGGCTCTTCTCTCCCTCTGTCAGCCTCCGGGGCTCGGCGGAGCCGGAGGGGTCGGCTCTCCCCAGCTTGGGCAGGGGAGCTGAACTGACAGCAAGCAGGAGTTGCGTCCAGCCACACGCCAAACAGAGGATCTGCCTGTGAGCGCGCCTCTGGCTGGACGGAAGGGGGGAAGCTTTCGCCGACCTGAGTCGTCGCAGATAGTTCTGTGGTGCCACTTTCCGCTTCTGCTGCGCTGCACGGGCAGTCAAGGTAAGCCTAGCGAGGGGGGACACGATCTCAGCGGCCGCTTCTCATACTCCGCCCGGCGCGGTTGCGCCTCGCGCCTTCCAGGCCCGGCCTCGTGGCGCTCGCGCGGGAGTGCTTTCTGGCTCCCGCGTTTTTTCCTAGTCCTTTGCGGGCGGTCCGGTCCTCCGAGGGGCGAGGCCGGTTTCCCCGGAGAGACTACGGGGCAGTTTCCTTTTTAAGTTAAGGGCGTTTGCCATATAAAAAAAAACCAAAAAAAAACCAACCCTGCATGATCCCATAGTCGCTGGCGCCAGTTCCCCCCCCGGGTCTGCCGGCAGTGAAGGGGTTTTTCGGGGACGTCGTTTCCCACCACGCTGGTTGGGGCAGCGGGCTCCTCTCTCCTAACGGTGCCAGTTCTCTCGGGAATTTCGAGGGCAACGCTTGAGCGGTGGTCGGCCTAGGGCGGGCCTGCTCACTCTTGGCATGTCTCCTAAGACCCTCTGTATGATCTGTGGGATCAAGAGATCCTCTCTGCCAGACTCCGGGGTATGCAAGAATTGCGCTAGGGAGGCAGCAACCCTGGATCCTCCCGGGGTGGGCGTGGGGGAGCTGTCGGGGTCGGAGGTTGGGCCTCCGGATGTTTCTTCCCCAGGTCCCTCCCGGGCGGAACAAGTAGCGGGACCCTCGTCTCCCGCGACGGAACCAGTCCCGCCGGTACCCTGGACGGGCGGACTCGAGTCCATTTTTTCCCCCGAGTTCGTGGCCCTATTGCGGCACGCGGTGGGGGGTCCACCTCGACCGCCTTCAAAGTCCTCTGAGGGGCCCCGCACTAAGCGGAGCGCTCCGGCTCTTCCCACAGAGGTCTAACCCGACCACAAGAGGCTACGGTTGGATGCGGAGTCGATGGAGCCCTCCCTAGCCTCGGAGGGGCCTCTGTCGGAGGAGGAGGGCGAGGCGGGGCCTCCGGAGGAAGACTTGGAGGAAGGAGAACTCTATGACAAGGAAGAACAGGCCAGGGTGGTCCGAGTCTTCCGGAGGGAAGAACTACCGGCCCTGATCACCGAGACGCTGAGCGCCTTAAATATACAGGCGCAGGGCCCTCCGGAGGAAGAGTCTCTGGAGGATCCCCTGCTGCAAGTCTTCCGTAAGTCTCAGCGAGCCTTCCCGGTCCATCGGGTCTTCCAAGAGCTGATTCAGGAGGAATGGAGGGTTCCGGGGGCGGCCCTGAAGGGTTCGCGAGTTCTGGGACGGCTATATCCTCTGGTGGATCGGGATAGGGAGGTGTTCGCGCCCCCCAAGGTGGATGCTGCGGTGTCGGCGGTGATAAAGAAGACCACCATCCCAGTGGAAGGCGGCGCGGCGCGGCCCTCAAGGATGCTCAGGACAGGAGGCTGGACGCTCTCTTGCGTCAGGTGTTTGACACTAATGCTCTATCCCTCCAGGCCGCTATTTGTGGGGCCTGGGTCGCCAGGGCCTGTCTTCGCTGGGCACAGCAGGTGCGTCCGACGCCGGCGGAGGGCACATCGGTGGAGGCGGCCTGCCTAGAATCGGGGGCGGCCTATTTGTCTGATTTGCACTACGACCTCATGCGGGGTCTCTCCAGCAGTATGGCGTCGGCGGTGGCTGCCCGGCGGTACCTGTGGCTCCGTGCCTGGGCGGCTGACTCGGCTTCGAAGGCCCGGCTGAGTAAACTCCCGTTCAAGGGACGCCTCCTGTTTGGGGAGGACCTGGAGAAGTTGGTCAAGGACCTGGGCGAGTCTAAGGGTGGTAAGCTGCCGGAGGACAAGCCCAAGCAAGGCCGCGGAGCTTCGTCCAGCAGGCCCCCCGCAGCGGGACTTTCGTCGCTCTCTCGCTTCCCCCGGTCCACTGGCGGACAGCGGGGCAGGTTTCCCGCCCGCAACCAGGGGTTTCGGGGCTTCCGAGGAGCCGGCAAAGGATTCGGAGGGGGGGCCTCCTCCTCCTCTTCCGCCACTTCGGCCCCACGAAAGGCACAATGAGATGCGGCGGGCCCAGGAGCCGCTGGTCCCCGTAGGCGGCAGGCTACGGGAGTTCTACGGTGCCTGGGCCCACATGACTTCGGATCAGTGGGTGCTGGAGGTCATCCGGGAAGGATACGCGCTGGAGCTGCAGCGACTGGTGCGCGATGCCTTTGTGCGGTCCCCCTGCAAGGCGCCCAGCAAGTGCGCTGCGGTGCGGGAGACCATTCACAGATTGCTGGACCTCCGGGCAATCGAGCCGGTTCCGCCCGCTCAACACGGTTGCGGTCGATACTCCATCTATTTCGTGGTCACCAAAAAGGGCGGGGGGCTTCGGCCCATCCTAGACCTCAAAGGGGTAAACCGGTGTCTCCGGGTGACCCACTTCCGCATGGAAACTCTCCGGTCCGTGATTGCAGCGGTCCGGCCGGGGGAGTTTCTCACCGCTCTGGATCTGTCCGAGGCCTACCTACACATTCCCATCCGGCAGGAGCATCACCGATTTCTCCGATTTGCGGTTCCTTTCGGCCATTTCCAATTCCGAGCGCTGCCGTTCGGGCTGGCGACGGCTCCGCGCACCTTCACGAAGGTGATGGTAGTGGTAGCGGCAGCCCTGCGCAAGGAAGGCGTTCTGGTGCACCCGTACCTGGACGACTGGTTAATCCGGGCAAAGTCCAGGGAGGAGAGCTTGCGGGCCACGTCCCGGGTAGTCGAGTTCCTGGAGAGCCTCGGTTGGGTGGTCAACAGGGCGAAGAGCCAGTTGGTCCCCTCCCAAAACATGGAATACCTAGGAGCGCGCTTCGACACGGGAACCGGACAGGTGTTCCTTCCTCGTCAGAGGGCGCAGAAGTTGCGGATGCTGGTTCGGCAGTTCTTGAAGAGACGGGAGTCCACGGTGTGGCAGTATCTTCAACTACTGGGCACCCTGGCGGCGTCTCTCGAGCTGGTGCCGTGGGCGAGGGCTCACATGCGGCCCTTGCAGAGGGCGCTGCTCAGGCGCTGGTCGCACCAGCGGGATCCCCTGTCTCAGCGGCTCGCTTGCCCGGACGAGACGCAGGCGGGCCTGCGCTGGTGGTTGGATCCCCGCTCCTTGAAGAAGGGAAGGCCACTTGCAGTGCCCGAGTGGGTTGCGTTGACGACAGATGCCAGCCTCCAAGGTTGGGGGGGCCACTGTCGCGGCCAGTTCGCACAGGGTCTGTGGAGTCCTCTGGAGCGCACCTGGTCGATCAACCGCCTGGAATTGCGTGCAGTGTCCCTGGCGTTAGCCTGCTTCCAGCCGACCCTCGAAGGGTCGGCGGTAAGAGTATTCTCCGACAACGCCACGGCCGTGGCTTATCTCAACCGACAAGGCGGGACCAGCAGCGCGACCCTCGAGGCAGAGGCCGAGGCCCTCTTTGCATGGGCTGAGCAGCACCTCCTGGCGGTGTTGGCGGTGCACGTGGCGGGAGTGGACAACGTGGAAGCAGACTTCCTCAGTCGCGTGCGGGTGGATCCGGGAGAGTGGGTCCTCCATCCGGAGGTGTTCGCGATGCTCATGCGGCGTTGGGGCACTCCGGTGATGGATCTGATGGCCACCTTCAGCTCCGCGAAAGCCGGCCGCTTCTTCAGCAGGCGCAGGGAGCGAATGTCCGAGGGTCTCGACGCGCTGATTCAGCCCTGGCCGGAGGGTCAGCTGTTGTACGTCTTCCCGCCGTGGGTACTCATTGGTCGGGTACTCCAGCGGGTGGAGAGCTTCGGGGGGATGGTGATCCTGATAGCTCCGGACTGGCCGCGCCGGCCTTGGTATGCAGACCTGCTCAGGTTCCTGGTCGAGAGGCCGTGGCGGCTCCCGGCTCGACCGGACCTGTTGACGCAGGGGCCTCTGTCCATGCCTCATGTGGATCGGTTCTCGCTTACGGCTTGGCTATTGAAAGGGCTCGGCTGAGAACTCGGGGCTACTCCCCGGCGGTGGTCTCTACCTTGTTGAAAGCTCGTAAGAGGTCCACATCCTTGGCGTATATCCGGGTCTGGAGAATTTTTGAGGCGTGGTGCAGCGAGCGACACTTGGTGGCGCTCAAGGCGTCTCTCTCCCAGATCTTGGATTTTCTGCAGTGCGGATTCGATAAGGGTCTGGCGGCGTCTTCGCTTCGGGTCCAGGTCGCGGCCCTGGCGTGCTACCGCGGGCGACTGGCCGGTGTCTCTCTGGGAGCGCACCGGGATGTCAAGCGGTTTCTACGCGCAGTTGCGTTAATTCGACCGCCCCGCAGACTTCCGGTTCCGCAGTGGCACCTCCCCCTTGTGCTGTCTGCACTGGAGCGAGAGCCTTTCGAGTCCTTGAGCACGGCTTCCCTGAAGGATCTCACGTTGAAGGTCGTGTTCCTGGTGGCCATTTGTTCGGCCAGGCGAGTCTCGGAGTTGCAGGCGCTGTCCTGCAAGGAGCCGTACTTGTCTTTCTTCGAGACCAAGGTGGTCTTGCGGCCTGTGCCGGCCTTCTTACCCAAGGTCGTGTCGGTGTTTCATTTGAATCAGGAGATCTCCTTACCGGTGTTCCGGGCGGACCCTTCGAGTCCCGCTTCTAGAACGCTGGATGTCCGTCGGGCCTTGAAGAGGTATCTCCGGCGTACGGCGGGGTTCCGCCGCTCGGAGAGATTGTTTATCCTGTTTTCGGGTTCTCGTCGAGGGGAGGCGGCTTCTAAGGCCTCCATCGCCCGGTGGATCCGGGAGGCGATTTCGTCGGCCTACCTGCTGAAGGGGAGATTGGTACCGGAGGGGCTGAGGGCCCATTCCACCAGGGCCCAAGCTACGTCCTGGGCGGAGCTCCAAGCTGTGCCGCCTGCGGATATTTGTAGGGCGGCCACGTGGTCTTCTTTGTCCCCCTTTGTTAGACATTATCGATTGGACGTCCAGTCCGCGCAGGAGGCCAATTTCGGGGCGGCGGTGCTGCAAGCGGTTGCGGCCGGGCCCTCCCGTTAGATCTACTGCTCTGGTACTTACTCAGAGGTCCGGGACCAGACTGGGGCTACGAACAGGAAGGTGAAATTAGTCTTACCTGCTAATTGTTGTTCCTGTAGTAGACCCAGTCTGGTCCCGCATCCCACCCGGTGTTGCCGTAGGGCTTGCAGCACGGGCTTCTGTTTTTGCGCTGATGACAGGTAAGAAGGAACCTTTCGAGGTCATCTATTTAGGGGGGTGGTCCGACAGGGGAGAGCTTAGTCTGGGCACCCCCAGTGTTCACAGTTAGTGGATTAATTATTATTTTTTTTTCATGTCTCAGTACTGGTGGGGTTTGGACCTTGCGGTTTGTAAGTGAGGTCTTAACTTATTTGTTGCTCTGGTGAGTCTGCTTTGTCAGTAGGGTACTGATGGAGATGGGCGGATGCCGGAGTTATATAGCAGTGACATCATGAAAAGAAGGTGGTTCCTCAGTCTCCAAGCTGCTGATTAAGGTTGACAACTCAGAGGTCCGGGACCAGACTGGGTCTAGTACAGGAACAATAATTAGCAGGTAAGACTAATTTCACCATCTTATAGCTAGTTCATATTGGGAATTCATCCACCCTTCAATCACCATACTGTCAGAATAGGTCTTCATTTGGGCAGACAAAATAAAATTAATGAAAATGAATTACTTTAATTACACACAAAAGATTGATGTTGTTTGGGACAGATATAAAAGGTTGAGGGATCATGAAAAAAAAAAGATAATTTACATTCTCATCTGCCCAACTGATATTCATGCACTATGGAAAGACTTGGTGGGACATTTCAGTCTGACTTTATTTACTATGGTTCGAGTCTCGACCATCATATTTTCCAAGCACTCATTTGCAAGATATTGGAATGCTTCAATTTCTTCTCTCTGGCCATCTCAAAAGAAACTGTAGACCATTTTGATCTGAATGATGCAACTTGGCAATGTGTCAGCCTAGCAGAAAATACCTGACACAAATAAAACCATGAAAATCATTGTTTATATTATTTATAAAAATCTTCTATACCATTTTCTTGAAACTAAAATTCATTCAAGATGGTTTAGAAATCATATGTTTCTGGTGTAGTGCTCTTTTCAGCTGCCCGTTCAAACCACGGCATAAATGGAAGGCATTATACATACCTCGCTGTACGAGGAATGGAATGAAAAGCAGGCTCTGTATGAACTCTCTCCAGTCCTTAAGTTAAAACGAAGACAAAACAACAGCAGCCGCATTAGCAGATTCACATTTAACACTGAAGGGTCAGCATGCCGGCCTCTAAACAAACATGTGAAATTGGGGGCTTTAACAGCAAACCATGGCCAACTGTAGTCTCCGGCTTTCAAGAGACTTCTAAATGTTTCTAATTACTACAAGCTTTTGACATGCTCTTCAGCCAGGCAGAGCTTAGAGGCCTGAAACTTCCAAGGGGCAAACTTAGAGGCAGAAATACAAATCAATCACTCAAACACAGAACAAATACAGCTCCTGAGTTTTCTATTTTGGTAGAAGAGGAATACGAGGAGGAGATATAACACTGGACAGATTTTCAACAAGTAAATTAAAAAAACAAATTGCACAAGAGTACACCACTCATGACCATCTTTACTGCTGCTTTTTTTTATCCAACACAGTAGCTCCATTACCTTTTGATTTGTTTTAGAATCACATAAGGCACTAATGACAATGATCCAACACACCCCAGTTGTTATTCAGAAAAGAACGTCCCATTTATTACCTCACTATTACATTTGTTTTCTTGGTCCTTTCCCCAAACCACATAGTGGATGGTTTGATAGAGATGACACGCAGTGGGGTTCCATTTTTTGAGGTCATGCCACACGGCAGTCTGTTCCCTCGCAGGTAGTCCTCATCCTAGGCGAAAGAATGGAAAGCTTACACAGAAATACATCAGAGCCTATAGCGTGTCACCAATGGCTGCATGCTAAAAGCTGAAGGGTTCCAGTATGGTTATCAAAATCTTAGGTCATAATTTCTATTTATCTAAATGGAAGAATCAATGAAAAATAAACACATGACAGTAAGACATTGGAGAAATGTAGGTTACTACCAACAGAGTCTGATCAGACCCAGCAGGTCCCATGTACGTGCGAGCTCAGGACATCAGGTAGAAACCTCTGGAAGCACTTGCTCTTCCATTTTAACATTTTTGCATGAAAATTAACTTTTCTACCACTACCCCCACCATGTCTGCATCTGTAACCACTTTATAGGTTCTTTTATCTATGCCTTTGGTGACTGCAACATGTCACACCGAAAAAGCACCTCCCAAAAACACTGCATTCATTCCATAGAGTATTTTCAGAATAACTGATACATTTCAACCTTTTAGTAAAATCGGAGCATCCTTTAGCAGGCATTTTGGTCCAGAGGGAAGCTTCGGAAGCTAGCAGCACCCACCTTTGGATGTCGACAAGCATGAATTTGTGTGTTCCGATCCGTGGTTACATGGCAAAGGATTTCAGGCATGTTCTTATACATGTCCAGTTTTTTCACGTGTACCTATGGAGAGTTTACAATAGGAAAAGAAGAAAATCTTGATGTTTAGTTTGTTATTCCTAACCAGGTCTTAAACCAACGTAGATGTTTTGCCCCCGAGAATACAGAGAAATCACCAGAAAGGCTATTCACAGTTTGCTCAGGTTACTAATGAAAACATATTCATTTAAGCCTGTCTCCTGTAGGATCAGGACCTCACTAACTGGGGCCCTTAAACTTACCTTGCCTCCCAGCTCCTCACTGAGATTCGTAAATAAATACTCATATCCATAAGCAGCTTTGCAATTCAGCCATACAACATGATACGGGCCGAGAGTGATCCAGTTGCGTACGAGCTCCATTATTCCAATCAGGCATTGCTCCTAAACACACAAATGTGCACGATGAAGGTCTGCTTATTGCACTTTGCCGAATACTTAAGAAATGACAACATTTAAAAAAAAAATCCATGCAGTCTGATAATACAAGGAAGTGAGGAAAACATGTAGAAGCCTGGCTTCAGAAATAGTTGGCGAGATGGTGAAATTAGACCTTACCTGCTAATTTTCTTTCCTGGAGTCCCTCCAGACGAGTGGGTTATGCTCATCTACCAGCAGGCAGAGACTGAGAAAACAAAACTTGAGACATGTTCCTATAAGTAGCCTGTGCCACATAACACAGCCAGTATGAACCTCACAAAGCAGAGAACAAAGCCCCAAACTCCAAATCTCCACCAGCACCTCCTACCACAAGGAAAGGCCATAGTCAAGTCCTATACCTCTCTTTGAGCAGAACTCGGTTTTCTTCCTTTTTCTTTTTTGTGCCAGCCCCCGCCCCCCCTCCCCCAATAGAGGAAGCAACAGAAGAAAAAAAACACAGCAGGGCCCCAAAGTACAGAACAGACACTTCCAGAAACCCCAGTAAATCAACTATCACAACCTCACCCACTCACCTAGAGGAATCTTCAAGAGCAAGCACGAGACTACCATGTCACTGCCTTAGAGATATCCTGGGGCAGAACAAGACTGACCTCCACCTAAGAAGCCTAGGCCCTCATAGAATGGGTCCGTAACCCTGTGGCACCACTTGGCCCCTCAACAGATAAGTGTAGAAAATAGCCTCCCTAATCCAGCAAGAAATGGAGGCCTTAGAGGCCGCATTGCCCTTCTTTAAACCACTGAAGAACAGAAAAAGCAGCTCTGACCACCAGATAGGCTGAGTAACTGCCAGGTACCTCTTGAGCAAACGATGCACATCCAGCTTATGCAGTAGTCCAGCCTCAGCAGAACTCAGGAGACCAGGAAAAACCAGCAAACTACCTGATTAAGGCGAAAAGCCGACACTACTTTTGGCAAAAAAGAAGGTACAGACCGCAAGACCACCTTTTCTTGTGAAAACACTGTAAGGCAGCATGGATTCACCAGAGGCAGGTCTTGTCAGACAAATCTGATAGATTTCTTTGACTGGGTGACCAGGGAGTTGGACTGAGGGAGAGCCCTAGATGTGGTGTATTTAGATTTCAGTAAAGCCTTTGACACTGTTCCTCACAGGTGACTTATAAACAAACTGAGCACCCTAGGGATGGACCCTAAAGTTACTGCTTGGGTTAGAAATTGGTTGGGTGGGAGGCGACAAAGAGTACAGGTAAATGGAGCTCTCTCTGAGGAGAAGGATATTACCAGTGGTGTGCCCCATGGATCTGTCCTTGGTCCGATTCTTTTTAACATCTTTGTTAGTGATATAGCAGAAGGGCTGTCGGGTAAGGTTTGCCTCTTTGCGGATGATACCAAAATCTGCAATAGAGTAGACACCCAGGAAGTGTAGATAACATGAGGAGGGTTCTAACTAAGCTTGCAGAATGGTCTAGAATTTGGCAGCTTGGATTTAATGTTAAAAAATGTAAGGTCATGCATTTGGGCTGCAGCAATCCAAGGGAGCAATATAGTATAGGGGGTGAAGTACTTTTGTCCACTAAAGAAGAGCGGGACCTAGGCGTGGTTGTGTCTGATGATTTTAAAGTAGCTAAACAGGTAGAAAAGGTGACGGCAAAAGCTAGAAGGATGCTTGGGTGCATACGGAGAGGAATGGCTAGCAGAAAAAAGGAGGTGATAGTGCCTCTGTATAAGTCTTTGGTGCAACCTCATTTGATGTATAGTGTGAAATTCTGGAGACCGCACCTTCAAAAGGATGTGAACAGGATGGAGTCGGTGCAGAGGGTGGCTACTAAAATGATTAGTGGTCTTCATTATAAAGCATATGAGGACAGACTTAGGGATATTAATATGTACACTTTAGAGAAAAGGCGGGATAGAGGTGATATGACTGAGATGTTTAAATACCTCCGTGGCATAAATGTTCAGGGAGAGAGCCTCTTTCAATTGAAAGCAAGTTCTGCTACAAAGGGACATGGGATGAGGGTGAAGGGAGATAGATTCAGGAGTGATATGCGGAAATATTTCTTTACGGAAAGAGTAGTGGATCCGTGGAATAGCCTCCCAGTGGAGGTGGTAGAGATGAGGACAGTAACTGAATTCAAAAAAACATGGGACAAACACAGAGGATCTCTAAAGGTAAAAAGGGGACTGGGGACTGTTGTAGTTGTTGATATGAAAGGACAGACTAGATAGGCCATGTGGTCTTTTTCTGTCGTCATATTTCTATGTTTCTTATAAGACAGAACCTGAAGTTTGGAAATCACCACCGGACAACCACCTTCAGCATCGGATCCTTCAAAGAAGCCCCTCTAAGGGGTTCAAAGGGAGGCGCTGCCAAGGCCGAAAGCACAAGGTTAAGGTCCCAACAGAGAACAATAGGCTGACGGGGGGGGGGGGGGGTGACAGGAGTTTTACTCCCCTAAGGAAATGAACTACATCCCCATAGGAAGCCAGGGAGTGACCCTGAACACAACCCCTGAAACAGGCCAGAGCCGTGACCTGAACCCTCAGGGGGCCCAAGGCCAAATCTTCCTCCAGGCCTGCTTGAAGAAACACTAAGATGCCCAGAAGTGAGTCCCCAAGAGATCGCACTCCACAGTCCCCGCACCAAGCTTTGAAGATGTGCCAGATCCAAACACAGGTCAGAGAGGTCAAACGCCATTGAGTGTGCAGCAAGGTAGCAATCACTTGAGAAGAAAAACCCTTGCACCTCAACCAAGCCCTCTCAAGAGCCAGGCCATAAGCGAGAACCAACCCATGTTCAGTATCCATATCAGCCCTGTGTGAGCAGATCCCCTTACGCTGGCAGATGGATCAGATCCGCATACCACAGGCACCATGGCCACGAGCACCACTGCTCCACGGTACAACCACATGCTGAAGGACCCGGCCTATCAGCGACCATGGGGGGAACATATACAGAAGTGCTCCTTGTGGTCTTGGGCAAGCCACTTAACCCTCCATAGCCCATGTTCCCTGTAAAATAGTTATCTCCAAGTTATAAAGCCCTGTTCAATGTATTTCAGTTTGTTCAATGTAAACCGCACTGAAGCAGAATAGCGCGGTATATAAGAGAATGTAAATAAATAAATAAAATAAATAAAGAAGATCGCCCTCGGGCCAAGGCTGGATGAAGGCATCTAGCCTCTCCAACATGCGTGCTCTGTGTCGGCTGAAGAACCTGCTGACTTTGGCATTCACTGTAGATGCCAACAGGTCCATCACTAGGAGACCCCGCAATCCACAATCTGTTGAAACACTGACCCCGACAGCAACCACTCCCCCGGATCCAGCGCACGGTGATTCAGGTAATCCGCTTGCACATTTCTCTTTCCCGGCAACATGCACCGCCAAGATTGCCAACAAGTGGGCCTCTGCTGCCACAAGCGAACTCAGAGTATTGCCCTGTCAACTAATATAAGCCATTCTTATGGCATTGTTGGACAGCACCCTCACCGCCTGGCAACTCAACAGGGGGAAAGAATGGCTCTAGAGCTTGACGCACTGCCCATATCTCCAAATGATTGATTGACCAACCACTCTCCTCCCGAGTCCATCTGCCCTGAGCCACCTAGGCAAGACAGTGACTGCCCCAGTCAAACAGACTGGCATCTGTGGTCACCACCCCCCACTCTGGGAACTCGAGAGGCATGCCCATTGTAAGATGAACTGGGTTTAATCACCACCGTAAACTCACTCTGGTTTCATCTTAAAGGCAAGCTGAACCTCCATGGACTGCCACGGAGGAGACCAACACGAGAAAAGAAGCCTGAAGGGGCTGCATGTGTAACCTCTCCCAAGGCACCAGGGTTAAAGTGGCCGCCATGGACCCTAGAACCTGAAGATAGTCCCACACCCAAGGGCCCTGCACTTGGGTGCACAATTTCACTATCCTGCCCTCTGGCAAGAACACCATGCTCCTGTATGTGTCAAATTTGGCCCTCAGATACTCCAGGAATTGGGAGGGCACAAAAATTGCTCTTCACACAATTGACCACCCAGCCCAACTCTTGAGGACAACGGATCACTAGAGCTGTTGCCTCCTGGCTTTCCTGAAAGGACTTTGCCTGAATCAACCAAGTGTCTAGATACAGGTGGGCCAAGAACCCTTGCTTCTGCAGATCCACTGCCACCACTACCATCACCTTGGTGAACACCTGAGAAGCCATAGCCAGACTGATGAACAAGGCCTAAAACTGGAAATGTGGTATAAGCAAGGAACAACTTTATTTTTCAAAATCCAGCCTAAACACCCAAGAGGGAGAACCTGTATAAATAATTAAAACGTGAATAATGGATTGAAAATAAGGGAAGAAGGGGAGGGGAACAAAAAGGAAAGGCTCAATCATAAAATCGAAGCGGCCCAATTGTAAAAATACATTAAGCCAAATATACTAAAACCATTAAATATGGATAAAATTCTCTAAGAACAATAAATATGAATATGAATAAAAAAACTACAAACGAAAAAAGCCATACTGATCCACAACAGATGATAAGAGATCAGGTGAATCAATAAATAAATAAAAAAATACTCATTATCCATAAATAACACCAAAGGAACCAAAAAAAAGGAGAGAAAGAATGTACCAACTAAAAGAGAGGGGGGGGACCAAATACGCTATATGAATCATAGGAACACGGACAGATCCTTATCTAAGTTTAATCCATTTGGGGTCAACGTATTCAGCTTAAAAATATATTTCTGCTCCAATCTCACTAGCGTCTTGTCTATATCCCCCCTCGCCAATTCAATTTAACTTTTTTTTATAACAAAAAACTTCTAATCTAAAATGTTGTGTGCCTTTTCTTGCCAATGCATCACTAGGGGTTTCTCAACCACCCTCCTTCTGATGCAACTCTTATGTTCAACAATTCGTGTTCTGACACTTTGTATAGTTTTACCCACATATAACAACGGACACGGACATTGAATGACATAAATCACATGAGATGTCTCACAATTTGCAAAATCATCAATTTTGAATTTAACTTTTGTGGTAGGATGTACAAATTCCTTTCTGATAGGCAACACATGGGGACAAATGGAACACCGCCCACACTGAAACTGTCCTTTATGTTGAGAAAGAAATTTTCGTTCCGTTAAAGCAGATGGAACCAGTAAATTGCGCAAATTGATGTTGCGTTTATGTGCTATTGTTAATGAAAGATCTTGAAATCCAGGGATTGACTGAACGAGGTGCCATTCTTTTTTTAACACTTTTATAATATCCTTTGAAACAGTCGAATAACGTAAAGGACAAACCATACCCACGTCTCTCTTCTCTTGATGAGGTTTAAGGAGAGACTCACGAGAAGACTCTCGGGCTCTCCTATAGGCATGATTAATATGGCAAGCCAGATATTGCCTTGCCATAAATCTTGTCTTTGTGATGTCTGCCTGAATTTCAAAATCCTGTACTGTGGTACATACCCTCCTAGCTCTAAGAAATTGACCCACCGGAAGATTCCTTTTGAGAGACGGATTGTGGAAACTATTAAAGTGTAAAAGTTGGTTCCGATCCGTGGGTTTTCTATAGAGTGATGTGAACAGTCGGTTACCCTTTTTTTTAATTATTAGATCCAAATATGGAATTTGATTAAAATCATATGTAAGTTGAAACCGTAAATTAATATCTAAGTCATTAATCCATATATTGAACCTCGTAAGTAAATCCATACTGCCATCCCAAAGAATTAAAATGTCATCAATGTACCGTATCCAAAGTTTAATGTTGGTTTTAAAACCATGATCCTTTAAAAATCTTTCTTTGAATTGAAACATATACAAGTTAGCTACATCTGGGCCATGGAAGAACCCATTGCTACCCCTTTTATTTGCTTGTAAAATAAATCTCTAAAACAGAAGTAATTTTCACACAAAGCAAATTGTGCCAGTGTTAATAAAAAGGACTTAGGAATATGTTTATGGGTGTCTCTCTTAAGTAAACATTGTTCTATTATATCTAAGGATTCCGCCTGCGAGACATTTGTGTATAACGATTCAACGTCCAGAGTAACCAGGATTATATCAGGATGTATATCATAAAAGGCTGATAGGATATCAATGACGTGTGAGGAATCGCGTACATAAGACCACATTGTGATAACAAAGGGTCTAAGTAACACATCCAAAAATTTTGAAATGGGTTCCATAATAGATCCTATTGCTGAGACTATGGGACGACCAGGAGGGGCTGTCAAAGATTTATGGATTTTTGGGATCACATAAATAGTAGGAATGACCGGCTTCGGAACAATTAGAACATTTTTTTCTTTTTTGGTGAGAAACCCTATCTCAAAAGCCGTCAATACAACATTATCAATACTATTCTTTAGCTTTTGTGTAGGATCACCCCCAAGTGGAAGATAAAACGATTTGTCCTTTAGCTGCCTATTAATTTCATCAATGTACATCTTTTTATCAAGAATGACTACAGCACCTCCTTTGTCTGTGGGTTTTATAATTATTTGATCATTTTTTTGTAAAGACTTAATGGCCTCGTTTTCGCCTCTAGTGAGGTTCTGAAAACTAGACCGTGACTTCTGTCGTGACCCCCTGCCTGGGCCGGTGGCTCACAGGCAAAGGGCTGCCATATTTGTCCTTAAATAAACCTATTTTTGTCTCCAGCAAGGAATCCTGGGACTTGTAGTTCTTTTCATTAAAGAAAAAGTAGTGTGTGACCACTGGGGTTGTTTAAGGCAAAAACAAGAAATTTATTTTTGGGTTCTTTCCACGCATTAAATTCAATGGTAACGCAGGCAAAAGGATTACTCTCCAAAACAGAAAAACTTACAGGAACAAAAGTACACGTGAGGTTAAAGAACTGAAATACTTCTTTAAACACGGCAGCTGTTTTCAGTACACATCTCGGCATAGGTAAATTCTGGTCATTTCCCAATAATGCTGCTTTAATTCAAACTCTGTTCTTAGCAAAGTTCTTTAGCTTAAAGAAATTCTAGCACTTTCCTGGCTAAGGAAAAATTGTTCTTCAAAAGGTTCTTTTTACAGCCTTTTCTAGCAATTTTCAATTTCCCTCTGCAAAAAGAACAATCCATCGGTGATTCGTCATACACCGAATCTGACTCAAGAGTGTCAATTTGCATACCTTCCTGTTCTGCAAATTGCTTATCTCTTTCAGAATTTTCAATAATGTTTTCCAACTTACTATTCTGTAGAAAGTTCAAAAGTCCTTTCCAGAACTGCTCTCCCTGGTAAGCATTGGCTGTATCAGGAGTGTGGGGCTTCTTTCCCTGGAGCAAAAGCTTAACTGCTTCAGCTGTGTTCAGTACTACGTCACTGCCTTTGGCTGGGTCTTGGTTACGTTCGTTTGTAGCAGCTTTCACCCCCCTTCTGGCAGCTTGGGTTTTCTGAACTGTATCTTGCACACAGAGCACTGCACATTGTCCCAGCTCTTCAGCGACCTCCCCAGCTATACATCTGCTGGTCTCTGGCTCAAGCGTACCTTCCACCCAAGGTTTGCTTCCTTTGCTGTTGGAACTGCTTCTCCCACGTGGAGTTAAACTTCCCCCATCTCCTTGCTCCTTCCTGTTGCTGCTCCTCTCTCCTTCCTTCGTCCTTCCTCTTGCTCTCTCTCTCTGCACTGAAGCAGGTTTAAAAAGCTGCTTCCTAGCTACCACACCCTTCTCTCTGCACAGGTGGTTGTCATTAGAGTCCAAGCCTGCACTCACGTTGGGGCTTGGGCGTGGCTTAGCCTCAGCAAGTACGTGTTTCTTTTGCTTGGCTGTAGCTTTAGCCCTCTGAAAAACTTAAAGACATAGTCACCATTTTTCTGTGCTTCCCTTGAGTCAGCACAGCTCTCATTGTCACACTTCGTACAAATTTCTTTCACTTGTTGAGAAACAACTTGTTCAAAGGCTGTAATGATAGGATCTGTTTGTCCAGGGGGCATCCAAGATGACTTATTGGAAATCACTGAAATATCACTAGGGCCAGACTTATGACCCATGAACATGTCTAATCCGAATTTTACGAAAGAATTTAAACAAATCAATTTCAATTTCAAAGGGATCCGGATTCCTAACTGGCACAAATGACAATCCTTTGTTTAAAATAGATATTTCATCTGCAGTCAATGCATATCCTGAGATATTAATAACATTGTTTGTAGCAATGTTGTCTAATATCTCCTTTCTCAAGATCTCTCCATACTCCAATCGCCCCTAATCTCTTATCATCTGTTGTGGATCAGTATGGCTTTTTTCGTTTGTAGTTTTTTTATTCATATTCATATTTATTGTTCTTAGAGAATTTTATCCATATTTATTGGTTTTAGTATATTTGGTTTAATGTATTTTTACGATTGGGCCTCTTCGATTTTATGAATGAGCCTTTCCTTTTTGTTCCCCTTTCCCCTCCCCCTCCCCTTATTTTCAATCCATTATTCAAGTTTTAATTATTTATACAGGTTCTCCCTCTTGGGCGTTTAGACTGGATTTTGAAAAATAAAGTTGTTCCTTCCTTATACCACAAATTAGTACTGGGTTTTTGCTGTTCACGTGGTATCGTGCTTCTTTGGTGGACTTCTTAGTTCCAGCATGTTCTCTCCATGGAAGGATGTACTTAGCTTTGGAGATGATGCTCTGGACAAACTTCTGTCACAAGATTCACTTATGGATCAAGCTGTGGAAACCACTGATGACAACTGGACTAAATGGGAAGATGTGGTCCTTTTAACTCAGAAATTAGTGAAAGAAGAAATGCATGCGGCATATCTCCTGGAATGCTGTAAATCTAAGATTATCCCTAGGGGATTATGCATGAACAAAGCTCCAGGGTTATATCTTAATAAAGATGGTTTTATTAGATGTTGGAATGCCATTTTAAACCAATGTTCTTTGGATCTTATGATATTATTAATCACAACAGCTAACAAGAAGTCGGAAATTTTGAAGAGTGAAATTGATGAGAAATTGACTATTTTAAAAGGATGCGATAACAATTTTGAACAAATACAGACTGATTATGAAAGAAACATTCAGTCATTTAAGAATGAAATTAAAAATAAGAAAGTTGATAAGTTTAAAAGGGATGAGGATGACTATCGGGTAGGTTATGTATATCACTGGTGCAAAAAGGTTGAAAACGATAGAGTTTGGATTAAGAAAAGGACTTCTATATTTGACTGGAAAGAGAGTGTAACTGAGGTCCCTCAGAGAGAAGCATCATTAGAACAAAAAAAGAAACGAAGCAGTAGTAAGTCATTAGATAATGTGGATCCTTCGGCATCCTTATTTTCTACACAAAAGGATAAATCTAGATCACAGAAGGCCCCAGTACCGGACGGTGGCCCCAAAAATGTTTCTTTTCAATATGGACCTATTTTGGAAAGGTGGGGGCTGGGGGTCATCTCGGACCCGTCAGCCTCAAGTAGAACCAAACAGGTTTTACGACCTCCAACAGGAGAGGGGAAATTATCAGTACAATCTAAACAGAGGTCGAGGGCGAGGACGGGGCGATTGGAGTATGGAGAGATCTCGAGAAAGGAGATATTAGACAACACTGCTACAAACAACGTTATTAATATCTCAGGACATGCATTGACTGCAGATGAAATATCTATTTTAAACAAAGGGTTGTCATTTGTGCCAGTTAGGAATCCGGATCCCTTTGAAATTGAAATTGATTTGTTTAAATTCTTTCGTAAAATTCGGATTAGACATATGTTCATGGGTCAGAAGTCTGGCCCTAATGATATTTCAGTGATTTCCAATAAGTCATCTTGGATGCCCCCTGGACAAACAGATCCTATCATTACAGCCTTTGAACAAGTTATTTCTCAACAAGTGAAAGAAATTTGTACGAAGTCACGGTCTAGTTTTCAGAACCTCACTAGAGGCGAAAACAAGGCCATTAAGTCTTTACAAAAAAATGATCAAATAATTATAAAACCCGCAGACAAAGGAGGTGCTGTAGTCATTCTTGATAAAAAGATGTACATTGATGAAATTAATAGGCAGCTAAAGGACAAATCGTTTTATCTTCCACTTGGGGGTGATCCTACACAAAAGCTAAAGAATAGTATTGATAATGTTGTATTGACGGCTTTTGAGATAGGGTTTCTCACCAAAAAAAAAAAAGATTTTCTAATTGTTCCGAAGCCGGTCATTCCTACTATTTAAGTGATCCCAAAAATCCATAAATCTTTGACAGCCTCTCCTATTTATTATTTATTTATTTTTCTTATATACCGCGCTATTAAAATCAGTGCGGTTTACAATTGAACAAAACATACTGCAATGTCACATGACAGTTGAGTTTACATTGAACAAGGACAAGATAACTTGAAGGTAACTGGGGTAACTATTTACAGAGTAACTATTCACAGAGTACAGTATAAATTTGTACATGGAGTTATACTAACTGCTTATTTACATAATATAGGTCGATTTTCAACAATTTTACAAGAGGCTTAATCAGTAAAATGTGGGGTCAATACCAACGTTAAACAGGAGAGGGGACATAGTGGTAGAGCTAATTGTTCTATTTATGGTGTTGGATTATGGTTAGGGTGGGGTAGGGTGTGAAGATGGGTGGTTGTTTTCTGGGGTTGGGTTCTGGGTAATGGATTAGGAAGTGGTGGTGTTTGAGGGCTTTTCTAAATGACGATAGGTCTGGGATGGCACGGAGCTCAGTAGGTAGGGCATTCCAGGCCATGGGTGCAAATATGGAGAAGGCCCTGTTGGCGGTAGCCTTTGTGCACTTTGTTAGTATCTTGGGGACCTCAAGAGTGTTTGCTTGGTTAGATCTCCTGATCCTGTTGATCGGCCGGCTTTGAATGAGTTTGCTGATGGGCGTATGGGTCTGGTTCCTTAGGGCTTTGAATGTCAGCACTAGGGACTTGTACTGGATTCTAGCCTGCAGCGGAAGCCAGTGGAGGTCCATCATGACTGGAGTTATATGTTCAGCTCTCGATGTACCTGCAAGTACCCTTGCTGCAGCATTCACTGCAAGGCGGAGAGGTCCTAGCGTTGACTGAGGGAGGCCATGGAGAACGATATTTGCGAAGTCCAGATGTGGGAGCACCAAGGCTTGGAAGATTGTTCAGCAGTCGTTAAAGTCCAGTAGGGGGCGCAGGTGACGTAGTATCCGGACCTTGTGGTAAATTGCTTTCGTGGTGTTCTTCACGTGTGTAGACATGTCAAGCCGTTGGTCGAGCGTGATGCCTAGATAGCGGATTGTTGATTTTGCTATCAACTCAACATTGTTTACTTGTAGTGTGGAGGGTGGGGTGAACTTCTGGTTCTTGGTAAGGAATAAGACATCCGTTTTGCTATGGTTGATCCTTAGGTTCTGTGCTGTAAGCCATTCTGCTACAGCTTCGAAACAACTCGATATTGGTGAAAAGTCTGGTTGATCGATCAGGAATGGTCGTCCCATAGTCTCAGCAATAGGATCTATTATGGAACCCATTTCAAAATTTTTGGATGTGTTACTTAGACCCTTTGTTACCACAATGTGGTCTTATGTACGCGATTCCTCACACGTCATTGATATCCTATCGGCCTTTTATGATATACATCCTGATATAATCCTGGTTACTCTGGACGTTGAATCGTTATACACAAATGTCCCGCAGATATAATAGAACAATGTTTACTTAAGAGAGACATCCATAAACGTATTCCTAAGTCCTTTTTATTAACACTGGCACAATTTGCTTTGTGTGAAAATTACTTCTGTTTTAGAGATTTATTTTACAAGCAAATAAAAGGGGTAGCAATGGGTTCTTCCATGGCCCCAGATGTAGCTAACTTGTATATGTTTCAATTCAAAGAAAGATTTTTAAAGGATCATGGTTTTAAAACCAACATTAAACTTTGGATACGGTACATTGATGACATTTTAATTCTTTGGGATGGCAGTATGGATTTACTTACGAGGTTCAATTTATGGATTAATGACTTAGATATTAATTTACGGTTTCAACTTACATATGATTTTAATCAAATTCCATATTTGGATCTAATAATTCAAAAAGAAGGGTAACCGACAGTTCACATCACTCTATAGAAAACCCACGGATCGGAACCAACTTTTACACTTTAATAGTTTCCACAATCCGTCTCTCAAAAGGAATCTTCCGGTGGGTCAATTTCTTAGAGCTAGGAGGGTATGTACCACAGTACAGGATTTTGAAATTCAGGCAGACATCATGAAGACAAGATTTATGGCAAGGCAATATCTGGCTTGCCATATTAATGGGAGGAGTAGCCTAGTGGTTGGGGCAAGGTACTTCAGGCCGGAAGGTCGGGGGTTCAAATCCCACTAGAGGACAGCAACCTTGGGCCGGAAGGACTGGGGTTTCTAGTCCCACAGATGCTCCTTGTGGTCTTGGGCAAGCCACTTAACCCTCCACTGCCCATGTTCCCTGTAAGTATTAGTGTATGTGTCTCATATCCCCGCGTGTTAAATGTATCCCCCAATTGTGTTGTGACCGCTTTGATTGAAGGATAAGGCAGTATACAAAACTGTCTAAATAAATAAATAAAAATAAAAATAATCATGCCTATAGGAGAGCCCGAGAGTCTTCTCGTGAGTCTCTCCTTAAACCTCATCAAGAGAAGAGAGACGTGAGTATGGTTTGCCCTTTACATTATTCGACTGTTTCAAAGGATATTATAAAAGTGTTAAAAAAAGAATGGCACCTCGTTCAGTCAATCCCTGGATTTCAAGTTCTTTCATTAACAATAGCACATAAACGCAACATCAATTTGCGCAATTTACTGGTTCCATCTGCTTTAACGGAACGAAAATTTCTTTCTCAACATAAAGGACAGTTTCAGTGTGGACGGTGTTCCATTTGTCCCCATGTGTTGCCTATCAGAAAGGAATTTGTACATCCTACCACAAAAGTTAAATTCAAAATTGATGATTTTGCAAATTGTGAGACATCTCATGTGATTTATGTCATTCAATGTCCATGTCCATTGTTATATGTGGGTAAAACTATACGAAGTGTCAGAACACGAATTGTTGAACATAAGAGTTGCATCAGAAGGAGGGTGGTTGAGAAACCCCTAGTGATGCATTGGCAAGAAAAGGCATACAACATTTTAGATTTGAAGTTTTTTGTTATAAAAAAAGTTAAATTGAATTAGCGAGGGGGGGATATAGACAAGACGCTAGTGAGATTGGAGCCGAAATATATTTTTAAGCTGAATACGTTGACCCCGAATGGATTAAACTTAGATAAGGATCTGTCCGTGTTCCTATGATTCATATAGCGTATTTGGTCCGTCCCCCCCTTTTAGTCGGTACATTCTTTCTCTCCTTATTTTTGGTTCCTCTGGTGTTATTTATGGATAATGAGTATTTATTTATTTATTGATTGATTGATTCAACTAATCTCTTATCTGTTGTGGATCAGTATAGCTTTTTTCGTTTGTAGTTTTTTATTCATATTCATATTTATTGTTCTTAGAGAATTTTATCCATATTTATTGGTTTTAGTATATTTGGTTTAATGTATTTTTACGATTGGGCCTCTTCGATTTTATGATTGAGCCTTTCCTTTTTGTTCCCCTTTCCCCTCCCCCTCCCCCTCTTCCCTTATTTTCAATCCATTATTCAAGTTTTAATTATTTATACAGGTTCTCCCTCTTGGGCGTTTAGGCTGGATTTTGAAAAATAAAGTTGTTCCTTCCTTATACCACGAATTAGTACTGGGTTTTTGCTGTTCACGTGGTATCGTGCTTCTTTGGTGGACTTCTAAAACTGGAAATGTCCTTTGGGCACCACAAAATGAAGAAACCACTGGTGCTTGGGCTGGATCGAAATGTGCAAATAGGCCTCAGTCAAGCCCAGAAAGGGGAGAAACTCTCCCTGTCAGACAACCACCAACTAAACGCAAGGCCTCCATGCGAAAGCGAGGAACTCTCAGAGCCCAGTTTACGCCCTTCAGATCCAGAATGAGCCACCAGGAGCCCTCTTTCTTTGTAACCACAAAATAAATTGAGTAGCGCCCCTAGCCTCAATTGCCGTGTGTACTGGTATGACTACGTTGAGCTACAACAGACTGTCGAGAATCTTTTGCACCACCAGAGCCTTTCTCAGCGCCCGACACGGGGAGACATAAAGACATCCAAGAGGGGCCTTGCCAACTTGAGAGTGTAGCGCTCCCGGATCACCTTCAGCATCCAGGTATCCATCATGATCTGGGTTCAAGTGAGGTAAAACCGCCACGGGCATCGCCCACAGGATGTGACCACACCAAAGTCCCCAAACCTTCAATAGGAGGAACTGTGGGCTCCATGACTCCCAGAAGCTCTCCCTTGGCCCCCACAGTGGTCACCTCAAAAGAAAGAACCCCTCTGCAGGAATCTGGACTGTTGAGGATTAAACGACCATGCCGGATAAAATCTACGCGAGTCAGGGACCCTGACCCTCGAGGGGGCCCCCTCTACCTCCCCCTTTGGGCATATCCTCCAGCAGCCTAGGCACCTTGGAATCCCCCAAAATCCTTGACCAACTTCTCCAGGTCCTCTCCAAACAGCAACTTCCCTGCAAAATAAAGCTTGCTAAGGCGCATCTTGGAAGAGACATCAGCTGACCAATTGCGCTACCACAAGAGACGCTGGGTCACCACTATGGTGGCCATGCCCTTAGCTAATGCCCAGAGCACACCATAAAGGAGGTCCACCAGGTAGGCTGAATTGGACTCTAAATCTGGCCAGCTCTGCCCAGACTGACAAATCTGCAACAGGCTTCTCGGGGATCCTCTGTGACCAACAAAGACAGGCCCTGGCCACATAAGCCCCACAAATGGCCCCCTTTAGGGCCAAAGCTGCCATCTCAAAAGCCTGCTTGAGCACAGCCTCCATCCTACAGTCCTGCAGATCCTTTAAGGCTGCACCACCTTCCACTGGAATGGTAGTTTTCCTAGCAGCTGTCATCACCAATGCATCCACACATAGGAAACACATTTTTTCCCGCTCCTCAGGAGGAATCGGATAAAGCTTCGGCATACTGTGACCCATGCGCAAGCCTTAATCTGGAAGTTCTACTCCTCTGCAATCATGTCCTTCAGTGCCCTATGGACAGAAAAGAACCGTGGCAGTTTACAGATGCCCTCCAGGAGCAGGTTCTCCCCCGCCTCCAAGGACTTTGGCCAAGACTCTTCCGCAATGCGGTTAAGGACTGTGAGATGAGGGCGAGCAGTTCATCTCTATGAAAGATCTGAAGTGCCGTCGTATCCTGCTACCAGGAGTTCCACCTCATCCTGAAGATCTTCAAAGAGATCCGCAGACTCCTCCAAAGGCCCCAAGCAATCAAGAGGCCCACACCAAAGCCGTCTCAGCCTCATCTCTGCACGCCTCATGCCAGCACTTAGCCACCAAAGCAGATCCCTGTCCTTTAAACAAGAAAAGCTTGCTGCAAGTCGGGGACTCCTCACTCAGGCCCTGCTTCATGCAGAAGGTTTGCTGGAGGGACAAGACAAATTCTGGAGTAAAGGGGGCATTTCCTCCCTCTAAACCCCCTCCATGGCTGCAGGGATCGGGAAAAACATGGGCTGCAGCACTGGAGGCTCAGCTCTGTCCCCCTGAGATGTGCTCACAGTTGGCAAATTGTAGCAGTTCTCAGCAAAACCACAGAGCCTCCAGAGTCTCCCTTATCATGAACATGCTCAAATTGGCTGTCTGCAGCTGCCTCCTTTACCCCAAGTCGCTCTCCATACGATCGGAGGCAGCCGCGGTTTATTTTGAATAACCATGACACAGCCCGATATTGGAGAGCTGTGCCCAATGGTTGCCATAGGCCCCACACAGATTGCACTCCATATCAGCCATGTGCTGCCACTCTGAAAAACACTGGAGTGCTGCACCCGCACCCTGGACGCACCCGACAGCCACTGCTGAGCTGTCTCTGTCACTCCTCCTGCGATCTGGCCCTTTGTGCCGTTTTTTTTTTTTTTACAGAGAAATGTAAAGGCACAGACATGCTCAACCTCTGGCCCCCTCCCAAAGGTTAGGGAGGAGGAAAGAGGGTAACAAACAAGGGGTAACTAGGGGAAAATGGAGGAGAGACCCAGCTCCACTGGGTTCTGCATGAAATACTGTGGCCCACTTGCACCAAAAGCTTCAAACTACACAGGCTATGTTCATGCACCTGCTGGAGACTGAGAACTACTGGCTGTGTTAAGCAGCACAAGCTACTTATAGGAGCAAGTCTCAGGTTTGCTGGCAGATGAGCATAGCCCACTCATCTGGACTGAACTGGACTGGAGGGATGGTTAGGTATATCATATTACATAATATTCTACTCCATACAAAATGAGGTTCGTGACTGTCATTGTATGCGCACAACTAACCCATCAGAAAAGACAGTTCCTATGCCTTTTAAATTGTCCAAATGAATTCTAGGACTCTTTTCCTAAAAAGAAACATTTGAATGGTACTGGCAGAGTGAGTTAGGGAGAGGGAAAGTAATTATATCAAATCATTTCTGTGGCTATATCATCATCAATAGCTTTGCACTAGGACTTGCACCTCCAGTTGTAAAAAGCAATCTCAGTGATGGGGAAACAATGAGAGGCTCTGTGGATAAACGTGGAGAGATCCTCTGGGGGGCTGTGAAGAGTGTCTTTGGGTGCGCCTGTGTGTGTGTGTGCTAGATGACTTGTGAAGAAGGCTTTGCAAGCACTCCATACATTGGATAGTACATAAAAGGATCAGAGCTGCTCACAGACTCTTTTAGGCAACAGGGATGGAAATAAAGAAAAGGGTGAGGTTTTCTCTCCGGCTCACTTACCCTACTTGGGATTTGGTAAAACCTGGGATCACAGAAAGTAGTGTCTAAATAAACAGTTTCAATCTCCTTCACTCTAAAACAGAGAATAAGGAAGAATACAAGGGTTATGTTTCACAATCCTACTTAGTACTACTAAGACACTGGATAACATTATACGGCAGCTTTCACCAAGTCACTTAACCCTCCATTGCCTCAGGTATAAACTTAGATTGTAAACCCTCTGGGGACAGGAAATTACCTACAGTACCTGAATGTAAACTTGCCTTGAACCTCTGAGAAAGGTGCAAGCGAAATCCAATACTTTACCCCGGTGGCTCATGGTACAAGTAGACGCAAGGTTATCAGCTAAATCAGTGGTTCTCAATGGAAGCAGTGCATGCAGATCCTCTCATGCGTATTCACTGTGGATATCCTGAAAACCTGACTAGCTGGGGGGTCCCAGAGGACTGGGTTGAGAACCACTGATCTAAATATGTGTGAAAATGGAAGAAAAAAAAAGGTATCTTGCCTGAGGTCACATACGAATGGGAGAAAACATTTTCAGTGTCTGATCAAACAGTTTCTTCTACAAACACAATGCCTTGCAAATGTCTTCATTGCTTTACACCTTTTTCACATGCTGCTGTTTAAAATGCACAATTCAAAATGCATTAAAGTGCACACAACATACTCTATACTTTATACATGAAGAATAAAAAGTACAACAAAAAATCTCAACTGCATAAGCCTTCACACCCTTTTGCCATAGTAAACCCAAATTAATGGTTTCCAAAAATTGCCTTAACGAAGCTCATAATAAGCATTAAGTCAAGGGCAATCAAGAATTTTTGGTTTATTCTCTGTGAAAGAACAATATATATATTTTTTAAATCATCCAGACACATGGGGTTATGACCGGGATTTTGCCTTTATAGAGCTCTGTACAACTGAACTGAGCATTCAGCCAAGGGCTCCCAGGACCCAGCTGAGCTGCATGACAGGATGGGCCCCTGTACTTAGTTCTGACAATCCTGTTCATTTTTAGGGACCTGAACGCCTTCAGGTATCGCCTCTCTTTTCATTTCCTCCCAAAACCAATAACGCTGAAACCAAGAAATGTTCATGATTCTGTCTTAATTTGTAAATAGTTACCTGTCTTAATTTGTAATTAGTTACCCCTGTTATCCAAGTTATTTATTCCTGTTCATATGTAAACACAAAGTACCATCGGAAATGTGTAAATTCTTTGTTCAATGTAAACCGCGCTGATGCTGAATAGAGCGGTATAGAAGAGACTTAAAATAAATAAAATAAAATAAATAAATAGTTAGAATCTCTTTATTTCATTATAAAGCACATACAAGAGAAGTATGGGAGAGTTCTCGTTTTCTCTGTGAGCTTCAGAGGCGCGTGTCATCAGGAAAACAGCATTGCTATGGGCCGGCAGGAGGCTGCACTCACACTCATGGTAGACTCTGTAAGAGTACTCAGCCAGGCAGAGCGGCAGGGAGGAGGCATGTTGGTTCTCATCTTTGTCTTCAGCATAGCTCTGTGCAACGTCAGGTCCTGCAGAAGATGCCAAGTGCTGTAGGAGCCATCAGGGAAGCTCTGGAGGCTGCACGTCATGCAGGCGCATTCAGAAGGCTGCAGACAGACCAGGCTTGGGGTTTCCACCGATATGGCTGCATCGCAGCAGAGAAATTCTGTAACCAAAGCTGCAGTTCCTGACACAAGTACAGCATCCACTCAAAACACTAATACCTTATTCCCGGTAAAACCAATCAAATAAATAACTAACCCGGAAAATCCTAACACCGGTGAAATTAAGCAAATAATTTTTGTTGGAAGAAAACCCCATACCGCCGTGGCAAATTCCTTTTTAATAAATATTTCTTTTTTAGAAAATTTTTCTTCGTTTTAAAAAAATCAGTGAGCACTTAACTGAAGTAACAGTCCTTCTTCATCCAGAGAGCAATGTACTGTTACTTCAGTTAAGTGCTCACTGATTTTTTTAAAACGAAGAAAAATTTTCTAAAAAAGAAATATTTATTAAAAAGGAATTTGCCACGGCGGTATGGGGTTTTCTTCCCCTTGACTGGGTTGGCTCTTCCAACAAAAATTATTTGCTTAATTTCACCGGTGTTAGGATTTTCCGGGTTAGTTATTTATTTGACAAGTACAGCATCAGCAGCCAGTTTGTCCCCAGAAGTGCCAGCGCAGCCACCTGCCTCCGTTTATCCTGTTTTAGCCCTGGAGGGGGCTATGGAGCACCTGCCAATGTTGTTGCATGCTACCTCTTCCAGGAAGCAGCAGGCTCAAGGGTTCGATGGCCCTGGGGGCCTCTACCCTGGAGTTTGTTGTGTTACTCCATAGAGCTTATTGTATGCAGCAGCCTCAGGAATCCTCTGCTCTCCCCGGTCTGGTTCCCGGGTAATTATAGAAATATCCAGAAAGTATAGTGTAGATCAAAGAGAAAGCACTTATTTTCGTGCGTTTTGAATTGTATTTTCTAGTCAGAAGAATGTGAAAAACGCATAAGGGTGTGAAGACGTTTTGCAAGGCCTTGTATATGTTCCAGTCAATTCATGTTTAATTATTTTCTTCCCAGTGAAATGTGTATTTTCAGGGCTTGGTTCAAGCTATACCACCAGGTGCAGTCTATATTTTTTGGAAAAGCAAAGTATTGTGGTACTGTGTTCATCCCCTTGAGTATGTATAAATCAGGGTTAGCAGGTACGCTGTTGGCAAGTACTGTTTGACACATCTGTGACTAGCCATCCGGAGCTCTGCTCTCTTCATCAGGAAAGAGTGAAACTATGCCCTTTCTTTAGTGACTTTCACAGATGTGTTGTTAATCCAATAAAAATGTTTCACCTACATCTTGTTTGTTGACCCTTATTTCTACGTGATAAGATGACATTCATTGAAATTTTCCCAGCTAGCACAGATCTGTCAATGAAAGGCCAAGGATAATGTTACAGAGCTGCACTATGCTTTATCTCGATAGCCACAAAAAAAGAGACCAACAGCATCTAGTCTTCCTCCACTGCTACTGGTATTAATGGCTCATCGGAGAACTGCTATATAATGTGCCCTATTAGGAGCTGTTTACATATGTGGTATTTGAATCTTAGGCATTTCTTATTACGGAGGAGCTCAAGGTTGGGAAAAACATGTCCGTTTTATTCTTTCCAATTGCTGGTTGCTGATTGCCTATAAAGATCGTGTCTGCAGCATTACACATCATCCTCAATATCTTTAAGAGCCAGTTGCTAAAATCCCAATCTATTCAAAAACACACTCCCCCCGCCCATACACACAGAAGAGATCCAAAATGCCCCCAACTGCAGCAAAAAACAAGTCTCAGAAAAAGTGTTAGTAGAAAGAGAAGCAGAAAGAACAGTCAATCATTCTGCGTACTCACCTTGTTCCTGAATGCAAGAGCTCCATGCGCGCGGCTTCTCCTTTCGCCAATCGGAAATCTCCAGTGTACAAAACGGTCCCATTGTTGCCTTGGAATAGAAACCTAAAAAGCAACCATGCTCCGACTAGTTGAAGCATTCTAGAAATATTCAATTGCCAAACCCTGATCATTCTAACAATGTATTTTCAGGATGAGGTAAAAGCGCCGAGACACACATGGCACTGTAGCTCCCAGTCTTCACTCCTTTGTATTCATTTTAACACTAAAAGACATCAGTCACATCTTTTAATCTATTTCCCAACTCTCAAGAGGTTCTGTTCAGCTGAAATGTATTTCAAGGCAGTAATTTAGATGCTAGAGCACCATGTATTAGCAAGGAGGACAGAATGTTTTGGGTGTAGCTACGTTACAGAGATAGCACTTTACTTCCAAACACTATAAGTAATCCCATGCCTTGGCAGAGCAACAGAAAAGAGTAGTTACTTACCTGTAATAGGTGTTCTCTGGGAGCAGCAGGAATCAGTCCTCACTTATGGTGATGTCACCGACGAAGCCCTGTGCAGGAATGCTCCCCAGCTTTCACAGAAAGCTTTTGGGAAATCCAGCATGCATACGTGGTCGCCTTCCCACCTGAACGGAGCCATCTTACCTCAGTATGATGACATAACTTAAGTGAACCAAAAACAGCTCCACAGGGATCGATTCCTGCTGCTACCGGAGAATACCTGTTACAGGTGAGCAACCACACTTTCTCTGGGACCAAGCAGGAAGTCAGTCCTCACTTATGGGACTCCCATAGCTACAGCCTACCAAAAAAAAAAAACAAAAAACCTATACACACACCCAACGGGGCAACAGCAAAAAATGAACTGTGAAGAACAGTGGAAAAATGCTGTAAGGTTCCAGGAGTCGACATACGGTTTGCCAGACGGCTGCCTAGGGTGAGAACTTACACAATCTTGACGATGCATATATTCATATGATTCTTGCAAGGTATTGTGGGTATTGTAGTTCATTCACTCCCAAACACAGCTGATGACAATAATTTGAGTTGTGAAACCAAGTGGTAAGATCAATAAAATACTTCTTTTATTGATGGGGTTTAATTCACCCAGCACATGTATGCTTGATAGCACTATAAATGAGGTTACTTGCTTGCAGTGTTTAAAATGGATAACAAAAAGTCACAAAGTAAACCAGAAACAACCTTCAGCTTGTCAGGCAATTAGCTAATGTTTTCTTAGCAAATAATTACCAAATACAAAGGCACAAAGAAAAGAATAAACTTTGCTGGTTAGGTTAACTTCTGCTTATTTTCTACGCAGATCTCAGCAGTGATTCTCCCTTGCTCACACACACAATCAGGTGCAGCCCTAATTACTATCAATTGACCAGCTGTAAGCCTTTAGCTGGCTGGCTGCTACTGTGTGAGCCCAAATCCTGCTTTAAGAGCTGTTTGCAGTGGAAATAAAGAACAAAGTTAGGTTTCTTTGTGATGGCTGAGGTGTTTGCTCCGAGAAAGCTAGTAATAGCATTTAGATAGAGAACAGTCCATATAAATAGTTTCATCTGCTGTATCTCCCTCTTCATCAACAATCATAGGGTCTATATCATACATTGGCACAGATGAGTCTTTCATTAAGGCACTATCATGAGAATGCTTATTCCCTGGCTGCCATTCTCTGTTATAGATAGGGTCTGGATCAGTGTTCATACCTGAGCCTCTCCTGCTATCATTATTCCTCTCTGTATAGCCTGGCCAATATGTAACCCAATTCTGATGTCCAGCCTTCCAATCTTGATCCCTGGACACTGGATCTCCTCTCACATACCTTCTGGCCTTGGTCTGAAAGTCCCTTCCACATGCAGTCTTCTCTCTTCCAGGTAGCCACTGGTGATTCCTATCTCTGCCACTCCATTCCTCTGGGACAATCCAGTCCAATGGACTCTGCTGGCTTTTGGAATACCTCCCAGTATGAGTACTGCCTTGGAATCTCCCAGACCTTCCAATGGCCTTTCTTCTCTTCCTTCCAGAGAGTTTCCTTCTCTCTCTATCTGCTTGGCTTGGCTTCTGTTTCTCCAGGTGATACTGGTGCTTGTAGCCGTTGCTGAAGCTCTCCCCTCTGTATCTCTTCCTGAAGCTGTTCTTGAAACTGTTATCTGAAGAATATGCTCTACTCTTATCCTGTTCTAATGTGTGCTGCTCCCTAACACAGCGCAGCTGTGTTGAATCAGGCCCTGCCCTTTGAGATGAGTGCTTAGGGATTACCTCATAGCTCTCTTGATTGCACACACATTCTCTCACTTCAGCCCCTCTCATGGCTGCTGGAAACCTGGTGCATTCTGGGACTGGTAGTCTTTTATGTGAAAACTCTGTTTTCTCACTTCTACCAGAACTGACAGGTTGCTTGTTCAGAGTCACATCATCTTTTCTATAGCTCCTACCTGAGCTATGATAAGCTTCCTTATCACAGGTTCCGACATCAATCAAGAGAATGACTCTCTGGTAGCCTAGACAGCCAGAGGGAAGGAGTTGCATTAAGTCCCAAAAAGGTGCCGGAGTACGCCTCAGCTAAAGGTGCTGTCACCGCCAGGAATCCACATCCAGGCAGTAATGGGCTGCGAAGGTGTGGACAGAAACCACGTCACAGCCCTACAAATCTCCAGAAGGAGACCAAGCGCAAGTTAGCCACAGAGGCTGCTGTGACATGGTGCTCTAAGGAAAGTCCAGCCTGGGCATAGGCAAAGGAGATGCAGTCAGCCACCCAAATGGAAAGGGTGCGTTTAGAAACTGCGACACCCAGCCTGTTAGGATCATAGGAAACAAAGAGCTGGGAGGATCGGCGATGGGCTTTTGTTCATTTGAGATAAAAAGCCAACATCCTCTTACAATCCAGGGTATGAAGAGAGGCACTGTTCACATGAGGTCTGGGAAAGAAGGTGGGGAATACCACTGACTGGTTGAGATGAAAAGGCAAAACCACCTCAGGCAGAAATTTAGGATGAGTATGGAGGACTACTCTGTTTTTGTGGAACCTGGTATAGGGCGCAGGCACCACTAGCACCTGCATTTTGCTGATTCTGCATGCTGAAGTAAGCCCCACCAAGAAAATGACCTTCCAGGACAGAAACTTGAGAGGGCAGGTGGCCAGTGGCGCAAAGGGTGGGGTGAGAAGCTGCCCAAGGATCACGTTAAGGTCCCACAACACCAGAAAGGGACCAACTATCATATGAAGGTGTACTCAGAGCACTGAGGTGTACTCAAACTGAGACTAAGTCAGCATGAGAAAGTTGTAGAAGGTATACCAAAACCTGCTCCACCAAGCAGGAGAAAGGGTTAAGGGCTTTGTCTGCGCACCAGACAGAGAATCTGCACCATTTGAAGGTACAGGCCCATCTGGTGGCATCTTTGTAGGACACGAGGAGAATATTATCCACATCCCTAGATAAGTGAAACTCAGTAACAGCTACCCTATCAGCTTTCAAGCATGAGGGCTAGAGACTGGGGGAAGGAGGAGAATCCCCTCCTCCTGAGAGATCTGGGGAATGGCCGAGGTGAAGAAGCAGTGCCTGGGAGAGACAAAGCAACAGGGGGTACCATAGTTGCCTGGGCCAGCATGGGGCAATGAGTATCATGCTGGCCCTGTCCGTCTGGACCTTGAAAAAGAGGTCACCAAGGGAGTTGGTAGGCCAGCATAAACAAAACCCTTGCTCCAATTCAGGAGGAATGCATCGGAGGCCATCCAATTTGGACAGGGAACTCTGGAGCAGAACAGCAAAAGTTGGGCATTGTGAAGAGTAACAAAAAGGTCCATGGATGGAGAACCCCACTTATGGAAGATTTGGTGAGCTACTTGTGTGGCTGCAGCACCCAGCTGAGTCTATCCACCAATGTGTTGTCCTGTCCTGGGAGGTGGACCGCCCGGAGAAGCACGTCGTTCCTGCTGGCAGATCTCCAAAGTCGAATGGCCTCCCAGCAGAGGAGGTATGAGCCCGTGCTGCCCTGCATGTTGATGTAGAACATTGCCACCTGGTTGTCCGTCTGGATGAGGACTACCTGGTTGGACAACTGTTGCTGGAAATTCGAAGGGCATTCGCTACTGCCCTGCGCTCGAGGAAGTTTATCTGGTGAAGACTCTCCCCCATCATCCAGAGACCCTGGGTACACAGGCCATCGAGATGGGCTCCCCAGCCCAGTTTGGAGGCATTCGTGGTCAGCACCCGCTGGTATGGCTTGGCCTGGAAAGGAAGTCCTGCTAGAAAATGAGTTGGCTGCTGCCACCTGGAAAGGGAGTCCTTCAGTGGTGAAATCAAACTGACCTGGTCAGTGAAACGGTCCTTCGCCTGACGCCACTCTTTACAGAGCATCCACTGTATCTGCTGCATGTGAAGCCGGACCAACGGGGTTATGTGGACTGTGGAGGCCACGTGAAAGGGTGGTGGATGCTTGGAATGCCCTCCCGATGGAAGTGATGGGGAAAATACAGTGACAGAATTCAAAATGGCATGGGACAGACACAATGGATCCCTTTATAGCAAAAAGGACAAAATCAAAATAAACTTAACTATCTCTTATATCTCAATAAATAGGAGTGCCCTGCATGGAGCAGTGGGTACAAAGGCATGGGGAGGGGTGACCGGCATGGAATGGCAGGTGCACCTACTCTTACCATCTTGCTGGGCAGCCTAGATGGACCATGCTAGTCTTTATTTGCCGTTGTATACTATGTTACTATGTATGTTTCTGAGAACTCTACACACATTAAGGTAATGAAATGTCTCAGCTCAACCTTGCCTCCTCAGAAATATCTGAAGTTGATTAACATGAAACGGGGAAGGATGGCACCAGTCTCAATATGATGGCCTCCCTGGAGAAAACCCAAAAGAAGGTCCAAAGTCTGTAGTTCCAAAATCCTTCTGGTGGAACAATGGTCACCAAAAAACAATGGGGCTAATATTCAGCAGTAACAGCCAGTGCATTTAAAGCAGCTGATCGTCGCCGCTTCAACACAGACCTGGAGAGTCAATGCCAGGGGTCATATTCAGCCACTGCCCGAATAACTAAACTGGCTAAAATCAGGCCAGTCTTTAAAGTGCCCAACTGCAGCCAGTTTCAGATAATTGGCCAGCGGCTGAATATTACCGCTGACCAGTTATCTCGAACAGAAAGCCCCGATGCTACATGGTTAGCATTAGGGTTGTTAGTGGGGGTAGGAAGGGACAGTCTGCGGCACAAAACGGCTATGTGCTGCTGAAGATCCAGCTCAGCGCAATTAACGCAGTTAGCAGTTCTGAATATGAGAGCATAGGAACATAGGATATGCCATACTGGGTCAGACCACGGTCCATCAAGCCCAGTATCCTGTTTCCAACAGTGGCCAATCTAGGTCACAAGTACCTAGCAGTTTCCCCAAAAGACACAGGTTCCACAATGCTTATATTGGTACAAACAGTGGATTTCCCGGGTCCCCTTTAATAATGGTTTATGGACCTTTCCTCCAGGAACCTATGTACTGCTGAAGATCCTGCTCAGCGCAATTAACGCAGTTAGCAGTTCTGAATATGAGAGCATAGGAACATAGGATATGCCATACTGAGTCAGACCACGGTCCATCAAGCCCAGTATCCTGTTTCCAACAGTGGCCAATCTAGGTCACAAGTACCTAGCAGTTTCCCCAAAAGACACAGGTTCCACAATGCTTATATTGGTACAAACAGTGGATTTCCCGTGTCCCCTTTAATAATGGTTTATGGACCTTTCCTCCAGGAACCTATGTACTGCTGAAGATCCTGCTCAGCGCAATTAACGCAGTTAGCAGTTCTGAATATGAGAGCATAGGAACATAGGATATGCCATACTGGGTCAGACCAAGGTCCATCAAGCCCAATATCCTGTTTCCAACAGTGGCCAATCCAGGTCACAAGTACCTAGCAGCTTCCCAAGAAGACACAGGTTCCACAATGCTTATATTGGGACAAGCAGTGGATTTCCCGGGTCCCCTTTAATAATGGTTTATGAACCTTTCCTCCAGGAACTTGTCCAAACCTTTTTTAAACCCAGCTACACTAGCAGCTTTTACTACACCTTCTGGTAGCAAATTCCAGAGTATGAATTACATGTTGAGTGAAAACATATTTTCTCTTATTAGTCGTATATGGGTTACACTGTAGCTTCATTGCATGTCCCCTAGTCTTTCTACATTTTGATGTCATAAACAATCGATCTACGTTTACCCGTTCCACTCCATTCATTAATTTATAGACCTCTTTCATATTTCCCCCTCAGTCGTCTCTTTTCCAGGTTGAAAAGCCCTAACCTTTTTAGCCTCTCTTCATAAGGGTATCCGCCCTCGTACCCGAGGGTCTCGGACAAACCTCACTTCTTAGCTCACCCCTGGGAGCCAATCAGCCCCTCCTCCCCACGCTGCTTCATACAAAAAGCCTTGTGCATGAGAAGGACAAATTTGAGTGAAAAACCCCCTGCGAGTGCATCCGCGGACAAATCTTTAGATGTCGAAGGTCTGGGAGACCTAGGAACTCTAATACTAGGCTCCAGCACTGGAGCAGCCGGACTATCCTTGCCCCCCTGTATACAGGCAGCTACCTCGCCAGCCATGGGAGAAGACAGACTCTCCAAAGGGGAAAAACAGTCTGCTCCCTCAGATGTTCAGTCCATCCTCACTTCCAGTAACACCTCCTCGGCTGACCTGGATTCTGCCTCACAGATGTGGCAGAAACCCGTGGCTGAGACAGATCCCCTACGAGATCTCACCTTGCTCCTTTCACCTTGTTGCTCTTTATGCCTGGAACAAACTATCTGAGTCTGTACATCAGGCACCTTTTCTGACCCTTTTCAAATCCAGGCTGAAAACTCACCTCTTCACTGTCACTTTTGGATCTTGACTCACTTGATCTCCTTTGTATTTCCTTACCATTCCCCCTAGATGTATCCCATGTCTACAGCTACTGTGCTGTTTGTCTTGACTAGATTGTAAGCTCTGATGAACAGGAACTGTCTTTTACATGTGTCTGTGCAGCACTGCGTATGTCTTGTAGCACTATACAAATGTTCAGTAATAGTAGTATTAAGCAAGTAGGTCTAGAGGGCATAATAATAGGGAAAGAAATGTGCTGCACTCCCTGACACCAATCTTCAGGCCAGTAAGCCCTTTAGCCAAGGTATAGCTCTCTTACCCTAGACAGGTATGTAAAACACTCTCTAGTTTATAGCATCTCCAACTGTCCAGACCTCAGTTACTGGCACAATAAAGGAATGCAGAGGGCACAAAAACCAATAAAACGCGAGGGCAAGTACCCACAGCATCCGGCCCAACCCCGGAGTCCACCCCTCCACATGGCAGAAGCAGCCGAGTAATGGTGGCGGTTCCCGCTCAAAGCAGAACAGTGTTGTACTCCGCCGCAAGGTCTCCGACACCTGCTGTGGTCCTCCGAAGCCCAGTCAGCACTAAAAAGCGACCACCAGCATGCCGTGTCAAGCTGAAAACCCCTCTGCTCATGTCAGCAGCTGGCTGTGCAGAGCTTCCCGTAAAGCTACTCAGCTGACAGAGGAGCTTCAGCAATGTCAGGTTCCCGGAGTGCACCAATTCCAGCTACTGTCAGCGGCTCCTTACCCACAGAAGAGTCTGGGAGCCACTGAGGCCTCAACAAATACTCTAACCAGACCCAATTGTTTCCCTGGAAAAGGGTTTTACTGCCAGTCTACACTGTCTTTTTTTTTAAATCAGCTTTACTGAGGTTAAAAAAGCCCTCCAAACCATTTCAAGGGCCAGCTCTCCACCAAAAACACTTGCCCAATCTAACCACTTGCCACCAACGTCTTAGTTATCCCTTCAGCGAGTCCCTGTCCTTGGGATCACGTTTCTCCAAATGCTTGGAGACTAAGACACTGGGGACTGGTGGGAGGTGCCAGTTGCCTATCTATCTATGGTGTGGTCAGCAAATGTGACATGTTCAGTCTCCAAGCTGCCAGTGAGAGGTGACTACTCACAGGTCAGACTGGACTGGAAGAATGATAAGGAAGCGAATAATTAGCCTGGAGTTGAACAGAGCAATAGATGGGGCCTGATGCACTGACTGAGGTTGCTGCTTCTTATGCTTGGAACAGGTAGAAAGATTGAAGTCTGGAGTTGGCAATGGAAGAGAAGGGCACAGATAGATAGATCACATAGATACCGCCTCCCCACTAGACCATCGTCAACATGGCTTCAGGGAATACCATGGCGTTGAAACCCTCCTTACCACCCTTTTCAACAAAATTATCACAGGTATTGACAACATCCGCCGAGGTTTCGTTCTCATCTTCATAGACATCGCTGCAGCTTTGGACTCTGTACATCATGGTCTACTATTGGAGCGACTAAAGGAAAAGGGCATAAACAGCATCGCTCTTGAATGGTGCAGGTCTTACCTCGATGGAAGATGGCAGCATGTAAAATCAGGAACACGAACATCTGATCCCTTCCACCAACAACAAGGTGTTCCACAAGGGTCGTCCCTATCATCACTCTTATTTAACATTTACATACAGCCCATTTTCAACATTATCAGATCTTTCAAGGTTGATTGTCTAATATACGCCGATGACATTCTCCTCATGTCATTCTCCACAGAGCAAATGGACCTCTCTCCTCTGATTGAATGCTTTAACGCAGTCTCCGAATGGCTTCTGTCCCAAAACCTCAGGATCCAGCACAAAAAAACTGAGGTGCTATTTATCACCAGAGACCAGAATTTCTCCCCGCCACCACATATAAAAGTTAAAGAAGCAGAGCTCCAAACCAAATCAACAATACGATACCTAGGGGTCACCCTTCATCAACGGTTGGACATGAAACTCCACATATCCAACATAGTCAGAGCCATATACTTCAAAATCCGGTCACTCAGACATCTGCAATCCTTATTAAACCCTGATGACTTCCGGACAGTATACCAAGCCCTTATCCTACCACACTTCGACTTTGCCAATGCCATTCTTCAAGGTCTCCCTCAGTCAACACTGAATCCCTTGCAACTTGCCATGAACACCGCCGCCAGAGTCTTAGCTGGAGCATCAAGAAGCGACCACGTAACGCCTATCCTGCTACAGCTCCACTGGCTTCCCATACATGGAAGAATCATGTTCATGTCCTTGCTACTTACATTCAAAGCCATTAATGGTATTTATTTATTTAACAAGTTTTTTATACCGCCTTTTCCTTAAATCAAAGCGGTTACAAGACATACAAAGGTTATAAAGTAAGGGAAATATACACTGTATAAACAAAACATGAGAGGGGTAAGGAAGGATAAACAATATAGGTCAACCACTACAGCAAATCATTTTATAAAACAGCTACAATAGACGGAATATAGTTAATTGTTTGATCCGTAGTGTTCAATGAAGAGTATCGTCTTTAATTGTATCACCTCCTCTTCACTAACTGATCTCATTCAGCTCATCCCCCCCAACAGAACGAGAAGAACTACTTCTACAAACTCGCTGGTAATCCCAAAGGCATCAACAAAATACACAATAGCAACATCAAACAGGGCTTTCAGTATCTATGCCCCAAAATGCTGGAATTCATTACCTCCAGGCATCCGTGCAATTTCTGATCTAACACAATTCAGAAAGGCTCTCAAATTCCACTTATTTCTCCACTACTATCAGATTAACCTAACCCCTACCTAACCATTCTTCCTCCTCCCTATCCCACCATTTTAAGATAATTATTCTAAACCTTAGCACTCAAGCTCATTGTACATATGTAATTAGTTCCAGTTATTTATCCCTATGTTATCTAAGTTGATACCCCTGTTCTCTGTAAAACCAAACAGTTTGTGTTATGGTCATTTGTTGTATATAAACCGCGCTGATGAGAAATAGTGCGGTATATAAGAAATTGTAATAAATAAATAAATAGAACGGATCTGCCAGAACAGTTTTCCCGAGAAGGAGTGTAGGGGGAGATAAGAAAGGAAAGGTAGTGAGGAGCAGCCGAATGAAGGCACTCACAGGTCTGTAGTAGAAGTCTGAAATGATGCAGAAATGGATACTGAGACAATGAAGGGACTTGAGAAGAGGAGTGACATTAGCATAGCAGCACCGGTAGAAGATTAGCTGTGCAGCTGAGTTTTGAACCGACTGAAGTGGGGAGAGAGGATTCAAAGGAAGATCAGTGAAAAGGAGGTTTCAATAGTCTAGGCAGGAGGCGACTAGAGAATGCATAAGGGTCTTAGCAGTGGGTTCAGAAAGGAAGAGATGAATTTTGCCAATGTTGTAGAGAAAGAAATATTACGAGGTGTGACAAAAAACAAACAAGACTGTCCCATAAATGTTTTATTACAAAATCTACAGAGAAATTACACATTGTCCCCTTCAAAATAATCCCCCACCCCCCAGAGTTAATGCACTTCTGCCACGTACGGAAGCACTCGGTAAAGTCCTCCTCCTTGAGGTCCCTCAGCTCCCTCATCACAGTGGCCTTGATCTCTTCTACAGAGGTGAAATGAGTTCCTTTGAGCACAGTCGTCAGCCTGGGAAAGAGCCAGAAGTCGCACGGTGTGAGATCTGGGGAATAAGGAGGGTGGTCGAGAGCTGTGATCTGTTTGTTGGCCAAGAACTGCCTCACACTGAGCGCGGTGTGTGAGGTCGCGTTGTCGTGGTGCAGCAGCCATGTTTCTCCACAGAGCCCGCATGCTGTGCCGAACCCGGTCATGGAGGCAATTGAGGACCTGCTGGTAGAAGTGCTGGTTGACTGTCTGACCCTCAGGCACAAACTCATTATGGACCACTCCCTTCTGGTCGAAAAATGGATCAGCACGACCTTGATACTTGATTTGGACATGTACGCCTTCTTGGGTCTGGGTGACAGTCGAGTCTTCCATTGCAGGTTCTGTCTCTTGCTTTCAGGGTCATACTGGAAGACTCAAGTCTCGTCTCGGCCAACGAACTCTGGATCTTGTCTGATCTTCTCTAGCAAGTCTCAAACATTGATCCGGTGCGCCTTCTGGTCGTCCGATAAAAGCCTGGGCACCATCTTGGCGCACACCTTCTGCATCCCAAGCTCCTGCACCAAGATGGTCTGCACTGACTCCCTGTTCAGGCTGAGCTCCTCAGCTATCATCCGCACCGTCAATCTGCGATCACTCTGCACCGGCTGGTTCACTCTGTTGATGTTCTCAGCCGTCTTTGTTGTGGAAGGCTGTCCTGACTTGGGGTCATCCTCCACCTCCTCGCGGCCAGTCTTGAAGCATTTGTGCCACTCGAAGATTCGCAGTCTTGACATTGCATCTTCTCCATAAGCCTTTTGGAGAAGTTGGAGACACTCAGTTGAGCCCTTCTCCAACTTAACCAGAAATTTCAAGTTGATTCTTTGCTCTATATTTCTGCTACCTCCAGTTGTGTGACAAAGCAATGAAGCAGTGTGCTACAAAAAAACCCGAAAAAGAAAAACCAGAGTGAGAGAGATGAAAAATATTATAGCAGAATAGTGGCGAGATGCTGCGCAACACAGTGACATAAGCAGTTAGCCAACTGGCATTAAGTCATGGGCGTGGCTGCCACAGACTTGTTTCTTTTTTGTCACACCTCGTATGTTTCAGATAGTGGAGGGAAAAGGGATTCAGCTCATGCCTTTCTCAGAAATTCGAGTTACAGTCAGGTTCAGTAGGTATTTTTCCATCCTAAGGCAGTGGAGGGTTAAGTGACTTGCTCAAGATTACAAGAGCAGCAGTGGGATTTGAGCCTGGCTTCCCTAGGTCTTGGCCCACTGCTCTAACCACTAGGCTATTCCTCCACTCCTGGTGGAACCTAGGAACCCCAGCAGCCTTGCTGCCGCCACACATTAAATCTTTCTTTGAGGACCAGTTTCACCTGCAGGTAGTAAAATTATGGCGGACTGGAAGAGTAAGTTTTCTGCGCTATAATTTGGGTATCCCTGCTCCACAGTTACCGACGTGGGAAAGGCATTAAGAAAAAGAAAGAGACCACATCCATGTTTGCATATTAGTATGGGCTGTGTTTACTAAGCATTAGCATGTGCCGTCACCATGCCCGTAAGGATAACATGGGTGCTGCAGCAGATAGTGCAGACTAAAGTTTGTAAAATATGTGAGAAAGGGATGTAATGATAGAAGTTAAAAGATGAGAAAAAGCCTTCACAGCCCCAAGATTACAGAGAGAACATGGTAACACTCCTGTAGGAGAATATTTTTCTAGGCCAGACCACTGCATCAATGACCTTAAAATAAGGATATTAAAAGGGAAACTTGACATGTGAAATGAAAATGATTAAACACCCGGAAAGAAATAGAAAAGGAACTTAAGGACATCGATTTCCTCATCCATCACCAGACAGAATCCCCTTGCAGCCATTGATTCTTCTATTTCATATATTTATTTATTTGCTTTTATATACCGCGCTCGTTGAAATCAGTGCGGTTTACATATAACGTGAACAATAGAACAGTTTACATTGAACTGAAAACAATGGACGGTAAATATACAAGTATTAAGAACAGGGGTGGAAAAACTGAAGAAAACAAACTACCCCACCTCCTCCTTTTACTATTACTACTACTGAACATTTATATAGTGCTACAAGGGGTACGCAGCGCTGCACAGACACATGTAAAAGATGGTCCCTGCTCATCAGAGCTTACAATCTAGTCAAGACAGACAACACAGCCGCTGTAGACAGGGATCCATCTAGGGGGAATGGTAAGGAAACACAAAGGAGATCAGGTGAGTGAAGATCCGAAAGCGGCAGCAAAGAGGTGAGTTTTCAACCTAGATTTGAAAAGGGTCAGAGAAGGTGCCTGACGTACAGGATCAGGTAGTTTGTTCCAGACATAAGGAGCAGCAAGGTGAAAGGAGCGGTCTGGAGTTAGCAGTAGAAGAGAAGGGCACAGATAGAAGCGATTTGCCAGAAGAGCGGAGTTCCCGAGGAGGGATGTAGGGAGAGATAAGAGAGGAAAGGTAGTGAGGAGCTGCAGAGCGAATGCACTTATAGGTCAGCAGGAGAAGTTTGAACTGGATTGGAAACGGATAGGGAGCCAATGAAGTGACTTGAGAAGAGGGATAATATGAGCATGATGAGGCTGGCAGAAGATTAACCACACAGCAGAGTGTTGAACAGACTGAAGGGAAGAGAGATGATTCGGAGGGAGACCAGCAAGGAGTAGGTTACAATAGTCTAGATGGGAGGTGACTAAGGAATGGATAAATATGTTGGCAGTGTGTTCAGAAAGGAATGGGTGAATTTTGTTGATGTTGTAGAGAAAGAAATGACAGTTTCAGCTATCAGTTGGATGTGTGTGGATAAGGAGAGAGAGGAGTCAAAGATGACGCTCAAGGTTGTGAGCTGAGGAGACAGGGAGGAATAGAGAGTTATCTACAGAGACTGAGAAAGGAGGAAGGGGAGAGGAGGGTTTAGGGGGAAAAATAAGAAGTTCAGTTTTGATCATGTTCAATTTCAAGCGGCGGTGAGACATCCAAGCAGCAATGTCAGAAAGGCAGGCAGAGATCCAGCCTGGATTGCTGGAGAGATTTCAGGTGTACAGAGGTAGATCTGGGAGTCATCAGCATAAAGATGGTACTGAAAGCCATGGGAAGAGATGAGAGCACCAAGGGACTGGGTATAGAGAGAGAAAAGGAGTGGACCCAAACAGATCCTTGGGGTGCACCAACTGAGAGCGAGATAGCAATAGAGGAGGATCCACCAGAACAAACACTGAGTGATGGGAGAGATAAGAAGAGGACCAGGATAGCACAGAGCCCTTAAAGCTAAGTGAGGACAAGGTATCAAAGAGCAGGTTGCGGTCAACAGTGTCAAAAGCAGCAGAAAGGTCAAGAAGGATGAGGATCGAGTAAAGGCCCTTGGATTTTGCCAGGAACAAGTTGCTGGAGACTTTGACTCTGCAACTCTTTAGGGGTTCTGAAAACATTACCACACCACTGCCATCATGTGATGCAGTTTATCTTTAGAAATCAGACACCACCACCACCATAGCTCTTCCTGCAGTGACCTGGTGAAGGAAGCTTTCACTTATGTATTCAGTTGCTCAATAAAAAGGTCTCACATTCTGTTTTCTGGTGACCTATATTTCACGTTTCTTTTTTTAATCTATTAATATTGGTCAGATTTGTCTAGAAAAGCTGCTTCAATAGGACATACATTACTGATCCTGGGCAGTGGCCAGCTGGCAAGAGAGTCACCACCACATCTTCTTTCTATGAAGGAATACAAAGATTTCCCTCAGGCATTGTTATACACACAAGAAAGACACAGATTCAAAGACATAAACTAACATTTTGGGGGTTGCAAGTTGTGAAAGTGTGCGTCGTTGAGTCAATGCCAATACTGTCAGCAGCGGATAAGAAGAGGGAGGAGCAAAAACCTTATGCTGACAGACTAGGAGGCTTCAGGTTTTGAAAATGAATCTAAAGGCCCGTGGAGATTTAATCAAGTGACAAGACATATTAAAGTAGTGGTGGTAGGCGGCAACTGGCAGTGATTGTGACTGTGGGGATGGTATGATGCTTTTTAGGCCCTGGTAGTGCTGAGGGTGGGGGATTTGGGCTGGTTTGTGTTTTGTATTTTTAGTTTTATTGTAATCGCCTTGAATGCTGTAGCATATGGTGGTCTAAAAACGTTTTTAAATAAAGTCGAGAGATCCATATCCAAGGAAAACTGTTCATAGATCACAATATCCTTCATGTATAGGAAAAAAAAATAGATTTAGGTCTCAAAACATTCTACAAAAGGGGACCAAATATTTATTAAACAGCACTGAGGACAATCCAGAGTACCACGGTACCCCCTTTCAAGTTCACACATAGCTGAGGTTATTCCTCTTTGCCTTTGCGACAACATTGTTTAGAAGAGACTTAGAAATGTAAGTGTGCCACTTCTCTCTGGATTTCCGATGTAGAACAATAAAAATAGTGTTAAATAACCAAATAACTAAATAATACATACAAGCACAACACTGAAAGATGAGCTCTAGAAAGCTGATGAAAGACTTCCTTTGTAATTTTATACTGAATATACAGAAATGAGCAGCATCCAAGTCCAACAAGTATTTACCTTGCCAGATGCTTCATCCACTAAAGAAATCTGAGTTGGTGTTTCCACTTCGACTGTTACCTACAGGAGACAGGAGCAGCACAGGAAGAGAAGCTTCAGTCTGCGTATCGATGCGGGAAAGTCAAGCAGCCATTACCGGCTCTATGATCAGACGCAAGACAGTATCTTCCAGCACAGCTGCCTGCTTTCATTTACCCAATTCCAGCATCAGCTTTGCTTAAAGCATACTTGTGGGTGCACCGATACGGATGCGAGCCCCCACCCACTCACACAAACACTTTTTGCATCTTCTCCCCAAAACTGCTCCCATGATTGTTCTTGTCTTTTCACAGTCTCCTGAGGAGAAAGACTAGCTCTCGCTCGGGTCCATTTACCTTTCAACTTTTCTTATTTTTCTGTTTCCATAACAAAAACATAAAAAATAGTATATTTCCAGAAAGTAAACTTGACAACATACGATTCTGTTTTCCCAGAAGCTGTATTTTGCATTGGTCAATAGTAGCTCCTTTGTGACAGGGGAACAGTATAAATGAACCTTCAGGCTGTGAGAGGAAAAAGAAAGAAAAAAAAAAAGGGGGGATTATCTCCTTGAAAGAAGAGGATATGCATCAACATGTAACTGTTCCCACCCTCATGCGCACTGGATCAGTAATATCCTAAGAAATATAACAAGGGTATGTTCTGGGTGGCTTGCATGGCCCCAGTCTTCATTCATCTGGCCCTAACCAGGGGAGAGAATTCCTCAACTATCGGGGGGGGGGGGCCACCGAGGTGGATAAGGGTGTGGCTTTGGGCTGCAATTAGGCTACTATTAGCAATGATGATTTGTAAATATAGCGCTTATAATGATGACCCCTTTTAGTCTTTTCTTTGTGGTGTTAAGGGGACTACAAATGTGAAATGAATGAGAATAACCTCTTCACTATGACTTCAGAAGATTGATTGTCGCATGATACAATGCATGGGCATAGTCTCACGACGCCTTGGGGCTATCTGCCTCGTCGCTTACTTTCCAGACGCCTTCCACTACTATAGTTAATCAATTCTATACTGCTATTAGACAACACATATTACTTAACCGCTGCTAGAAGCAATGAAGAGAACAGCACACATAAGGGACTACATTTCAGAAAGTTAGGCACCGTTTATGTAAAACGTCACAGAAGATGGCAGAAAGCAGAGAAGTGAAGGCGGCGGCATGCTCTGGTTGCGGCTTGGCCTGTCCTTCAGAGTATATGCATATTCTGGATTTTACAATCTCAATACCCATATACTGAATGGAATAAAGAGGGCTGAACCCCACTTTACGCCACGTTCCCCGATGGCCTAACAAATGCTATGCTTAAGAGTAGTTTGCACGTGGACCTGTAGCGGAACCTCTACTTGCATACTGGTGGGCTATGGAACCTGCGGAAATGGGTTCCGTTGCATACTGGTGGTCTATGGAACCTGCGGAAATGGGTTCCGTTGGATACTGGGAATGTGAAGCATGCTCAGACAAGCAGAAGAGCCACAGAGACAGGCAGAGGTTTTCAAAAACACAAAAGCCCAAACTACAAGAAGGAAAAAAAACACAGACAGGAGCACCAGAATACATGAGGTAATGGGACACGTCAGCCTTAAGATTGCAGGTGTGCATAGACACAAAGATTTAGGTCTAGAATAGAAGAACTCCATCTGAAAAACATGCAAACACCCAAGAGGACAAACAAAGCATGTTGCTAAATGTGTAATACCAAGAAAAGCAATTGCAAATTATGTTGGGTTGACAAAGGGACATAAGGAAAGACAGTAAAACGGTTAAGGGCACAGACTCTACCAGACACTCTTATGCGAGCATTGCTAGACTCTGTCCTCAGGACCTGATTAGGTAGGTCAGGTATTTTGAGACAATAAATTTGCATACCTATGTGTATTTTTGATATTGCTATTAAGGCTTTAACTTCTCATTGCGAGGCCTGTGCTTTTGCAGACCTGACAATAAAAAATTACAACTTTAATTTGGTGGCAAGACAATTTTATTGAAAGTGGGTCCTGTGTGTTCTATGTATGTTGGGGTGAACCCTGCAGCCACAATAGTTATAAAAAAAGGGCAAAAATCCCCAGCAATACCCAGTCACCTCCCCAGGTTCTAATCTCAGAGGATTGCTGCTTACTAAATCTGTCATGATCCCACATCCATGTGTAAACTGCATCTTATACGTGTATGTAATATATAAACCCTATAGTGCTGCTGCCCTTTTGAGCTTATTTATTTATAAAAATGGGCTTCACTAACGTGCGTAGAGCCAAATAGCTATGATACTACCAAAGAAGCTTGGGTATCTTTCTGTGTTCACTGGGCCTTTTATAAAAAAAAAGAAATGTGTCCATTTTCCTACTTAACAACCCATACAAAGTAATCTTTCACGTATCTATATATAATTTTGCTTTATTTCAGCATTTCTAATATGTGATCCAAAAGCCCTTATCTAGAAAAGGATTAAATAAATGGAGACTATAAACCATAGGTGATCACAGCATCAAGGGGGCTGAAAGTTTCTCTTTTGGAACTATAACACACTTCAAATCCCTTCTGAGGAAAAATATAGATTAACTAGTGTTTCTCAGGTTAGAGTACAACAATTTCCAAACATCTCTAGACCACACCAATCCTTTTACTTAAAATATAAAATCCACTTATTTTGGCATGTGTAATTCTTAGGCTCTCCCTATAATATGTACCAGATTTAGTTCTGTCGTCCTTTTCTTTTTTGCCCCCTTTTCAAACAATTTTATGAATGTAACTATTTCCATCACCAAGACAAGAGGAAAATATACACACTTCTTCCAGCACTTAAATTAAGACAGCCTAAAATTCCCCAGCTCATCCCTCCCCTAATTCTGCTTCAGAAACTGTAATAATGTTCCTCAGGCCTGTTCAAACTTGGTACTTGTATTGTGCTACCTGGCAGTCAGCTTTTCCATCAGCATTACTCTCTGGATTGGCGATAACCAGTTCTCGTATCTGGACAGTTCACATGTTTTCCAATGCTAAGACAGTTCCCAGCGTACAGCTACAATGCAGGCCATAACTGCCTCTCTCTCTCTGCTTAGCCACTCCTTCAGGCCATAAACCTAACAAAGCTAACCTAGAGCCCATAGTAACTTGAAAACTCTCTTAACTACAGTCCTACTTGAGTCTAAAACTGTTTCACCTTTGGACAAGTCCACCAAATGTGAAAGAAAACTTGTCTCCATCCCCCACACTCCCATCAACAATTTGCACTCTCCCCCACAAATATTCTAGTGAACCAGTCAGGAATATAATACATAGAAAGAGAGACACATGACAGCAGATAAAGACCATACAGCCTATCCAGTCGGCCCTTCCATACCAATTACCAAGCTCTACAGTCACCTTCCCCCTCCTTTTAAAGACCACATTAATATTTATAACTATTTTCCTTTGTTGTTGCAGAAATAGCAGCACAGTTAGCCTGCTTACAAAGCTTCTTCCAACACTTATCCATTAGTTACTCCCCCAATTCCCTTTCCCAATCAAGCATATATGGACACAAAGTTATAACCTTGATAACCTTATAAAGCCAAGAAATCAGACCTTTAGACTCCATTGATTTATCCCATTCCAAATCGGACATACCCTACCTAGCAATCTCCCGCTGCTCCATACCCTCAAGAGAGCAGATGTTCTGCACAAAAGCAAAGCGACCCTGCTTCCAAAAACTATAGAAAAATCCCCTAAAGGTCTCAAAGGACAGTATGTCATCATCGTCATCAATAAGCTGTCCAAATACTGTCAGCCCCACCATCTCTCACTTTATTTACACATGCCCCTCTCGACCAGGCAGATCTGCCTATTGTAACATAAAAGGGCCAGTGCTGAGAACATCCATAAATCTCACACAATCTTCTTTATCCTCCTCCACAAGCCTCACAAAAGGCTTCACCAATCTCCCCAAGATTGGAGCCACTCAGCTAAGGTCAACACTGAATAGGACGAACAGAAACATAGTGTTGTTCAATTTGCACCCAGTGTTTAGAGCCCTCTCCCCCTCGACAATCCATCACAAGCTTCAACGGAGCCACCATATGTGGTGTTGTTGTTGTTGTTGTTAAGTGCCATTGAGTCGGAGTCGACTCATGGCGACCCTCTGAATAGCTATCCTAAATTGTGTTCAGTCTTCAGTCAGGCGGCTCATTGTTGACAGACTGGTACCCATAGCTGCTGTTATTCTATCGATCCATCTCATTGCTGGCCTTCCTCTTTTGCGTTGACCTTCTATCTTGCCAAGCATGATGTCTTTCTCTAAACATCTCTCTCTTCACATGATGTGTCCAAAGTATGAAAGATGAAGTCTTGTCATCTGAGCTTCTAAAGAAAGCTTAGATTTGATCTCCTCTAGTACCGACTGGTTTGTTCTTCGGGCAGTCCATGGTATACACAGTATTCGCCGCCAGCACCATAATTCAAAGGCATCAATTTTCTTCCCGTCTATCTTTTTCACTGTCCAGCTTTCACATCCATATGATGTTATTGATGCCTGAAGCTCTAGAACCACCAGCCCCTCCCCCTCCCACATCTTTCCCCTGATAGAGCACCCTTCAAGCTATTTGCAGAGGACACTGCTTCCAAATAAAGCTGGGGAAGATTCTCTGCCATTTTTTCTAAGTCGCACTTGATACCTGGACAAGGAGAAACTGAAAGATATAAAAGATGTAGCAAGACATTCATCTTTGAAGAGGCCATATGGCCCAACCATGAGATGTCCCCATCCTGCCATTTATGATATTACTGGTCCCCTGCCACAACAGGGGAACAGAATTTATCTCAAACATCCTATTGGAATCTTTGGACACCCATATGCCAATATATGTCACAGAATCCTCCTTCTGTTGGAAAGAAGGAGGATTTCCGACCCACCAGCTCTCCCAGGAGGGAGAAGGCCCAACATCGCCTCCAGGGCCGCCCCCGACGCCACAGACTGCTCCTGCTGCCCAATCGGGGCAGCCCGGTGCCATCAAAAAGGAGCGCCTGACCAGCGGAAGGCCTTTCCGGCCCACCAGCTCTCCCAGGAGGGAGAAGGCCCAACATCGCCTCCAGGGCCACCCCCGACACCACAGACTGCTCCTGCTGCCCAATCGGGCAGCCCGGTGCCATCAAAAAGGAGCGCCGGTTAGGCGGGCCCGCGCCTGAGGGCCTCGCCAGAGGGCCCTTTGGCATGGCCCCCCACGATCTCCGCAGAACAACCTACTACTAAGCCTGGCCCGCTCACCACAACATTCCGGAAGAATTCTCCACCTTCTCCTCTGCCGATCATCTCCACTGGACAAAAAGAAAGTCTACCGACCACGAGGTAAACCCCCATTAAAAGAGGACACTTATCTTAGACCCTGTAACCTGATCGCTATTTACTACTTTGAGCTATATTGCCTTTGCACTAAACCTGCCACGCTGTTGAAACACTGTTACTAATCTCCACAGCCTTGTTGATACTCTGTTATATTCTTTACAACTGTTGCCACGCAACGATTTTACCAAAATCTGCATTACTGTGCTGTTCCTTGTTAATCCTGTACTTAATCTTATCAGCCTGCACCTTATCAGCCTACTTAATCTGGTCAGCCTGTAGTTTGTCCCACATAGAACACCTAATATGCATCCAACCATATCCTTGACCCTCATCATCCTCACCTCCTTGACCCCCAACATATCACATGCCTTTAACCATGGTATTAGTCACATCCCAATCCTCCACAACCATGGCAGAAGAGGGTTTGAAAACCCCCGCCATACCTCAACAACACTCCACTCACACCTCCTACACATCCCTCTACAGAGCCTTAAGAGAATCCAAGCTGAGAAATACAAATACCAACGCTTACTCAAATGTGCACTTATAAATGCTAGATCAATACGCTCGAAATGGACTGTAGCCATGGACCTGATAACCTGCCATGACCTCGATATCCTAATGATAACTGAAACATGGCTATCTGACTGTGACAATGTTTTAATCAACCAGATGTCACCACCTGGTTACTTGGCCTACGCCTGCCATAGGACTCACCAGAGGGGAGGAGGCACGCTCATCCTTGCCAGATCCGAACTCCAATTTGCTCTAAACAACACCAATAGCTCAACCTACCTGGACATAATCTCCATATCGAACGAACACTGCTCAAATAACCTACTGTACCGAGCACCAACACCATCACCAGATGACCTTTCATCAATAACTGATCTAGCCTGTAACTCCAGTAATCCATGCTCCATGAATTGGTTGATGGGAGATTTCAACCTACCCTCCTTACTAGATACACATTCATCAGCCTTCCTTGATGCAATGAACGAGCTGGGCTATATGCAACTCATCGACTCCCCCACGCAAAACAAGGGTGGTAAACTGGACCTGATCTTCGGCCCTCAGACCTCTGTCAACGCACCCCAGAGCCTGCTACTCTCCAAAACACCTGTACCCTGGTCTGACCATAACCTACTCCTATTCCACATACCCACCAACTACCCTAGCAACTTCAACAATAAGGCAAGTGCCCCCCCTAGAATTATGACACGCTTTCGGCCCCTTGTTAAGGAGAAGGCCCTGGAGAAGATCCTACCTCTCCTCTCTAATGAATCCCTTGACCCAGACGAATTGGTATCCAACTGGGATGATGCCATCAGAGCCGCTGCCCGTCTCCCAGCTACCAACAAGAACCCAGCAAAACGGGAACACGCACCATGGTACTCCCAGGACCTGCGAGCTTCGCTTCTCCACCTGCGCAAGCTCGAGAGACAGTGGCGACACACCCGGACCTCTGAGGCACTCGGGGCATACTCTGCTCAACTACAGCTACACCGGAAGAAAACCATGGAAAAAAGAAAACAGTACCATTCTGAATTACTAAAGCGATCTTTGAACAAACCACATGACCTATTCACTATTGTCAAGACCTTGACAGGCGACCCAGCTCTAGCCCAATCACCCACGCCCCAGCCACAAGACTATGCCAATTACCTACAATCAAAATCGATCCAGACCAATACGGTTGCAACCATCACATCTTTCTTCACCCCGAATGTGTCCTCCCAGCCAACCTCTCTGCTGAAATTCTCCGAGGTATCCAATGAAGAGATCGTAGATATTATTACCTCTATTAACCTCACTACTGCTCCTAACGATCCTTGCCCCGCAAGCTGGATTAAAGAGTTGCGCCATGACCTCAGTCCAACAATATGCAGAATCCTGAACCAATCCCTATCAACAGGGTTCTTCCCTCAAAGCCTAAAATACACGTCCATCCGTCCTCTGTTAAAAAATAGTAAACTTGATCCAACTAAAGTTGAGTCCTTCAGACCAATTTCGAGCATCCCTCTACTTGCTAAAATCTTTGAGAAAGTAGTCCAGCGACAAATTCAACACCATGTCGACATTGAAGCACCCCTGGACCCATCCCAACATGGCTTTAGAGATGCACACAGAGTTGATACCATCCTTACAACCCTCTTTAACAATCTAGTCACTGGACTTGACAACATCCACCAAGGATATGTCCTCATTTTCTTGGACATAGCAGCCGCTTTTGATTCGGTGAACCACCAGACTATTACTTCGCCTCAAGGAAAAAGGAATACTAGGCTCAGCGCTAGCCTGGTGTAAATCTTATCTGTGCAATAGATGGCAACAAGTCAGAACAGGATCCACGACCTCAGAGCCATTCCCACTGAAACAAGGTGTACCTCAAGGCTCATCCCTATCTGCATTGATATTTAACATCTACATGCAGCCCATCTGTGCATTAATTCGATCCTTCAATGTCCAATGCCTAGCCTATGCAGACGACATCCTCATTTACACACCCTTCAAGATTGATCAACCTGACTTCTCTCCTATATTAAGATGCTTTGAAGCAGTGGCAGACTGGCTCCTCTCTCAAAATCTACGAATTAACCACAGCAAAACAGATGTTCTATTCGTCACGAGAAACCAGAAGTTCACGCCACCTCCCTCTCTACAAGTCAACAACACAGAACTTAAGGGAAAACCCACAATTCGCTATCTAGGTATTACCCTTGACCAGAGGCTAGACATGTCAGCACATATCAAAAACACCACAAAAGCGATTTATCACAAAATCAGATCACTACGTCACCTCCGACCACTATTGGACTTCCCTGAATACCGATCAATCTTCCAAGCCTTAGTTATTCCTCACCTCGATTTTGCTAACATCATCCTTCAGGGACTTCCGCAGTCGACTCTAAGCCTGCTCCGACTTGCCATGAAGTCAGCCGCAAGGGTTCTGGTAGATCTATCAAGGTCAGACCATATAACCCCAGTCCTGAAGAACCTACACTGGCTACCCCTGCAGGCCAGAATCCACTACAAAATGCTTGTCCTGACATTCAAAGCCCTCAAGTGCCAGCCACCCACGCCCATCAGTAAACTTCTTCACAGCACTCCAGCCAACAGAATCAGGAGATCCACTTTGATGAATACCCTTGAAGTCCCCAAGTTATTGATAAAATGTACAAAGACAACAGCCAGTAGAGCCTTCTCCATCTTCGCGCCCATGGCTTGGAACGCCCTCCCTGCAGAAATCCGAGCTATCCCCAATTTACCGTTATTCAGAAAAGCTCTCAAACATCACTTGTTCCTGCTACATTACCCTGATAATAACTCTGGTAAGCACACAGCCATCACTTTACCCTCCTACCTAGCCCATCCCTTTGTTCAGCCCCCCTTAGAGAACGGTTAATCACTTGTCCCCACCTTCTCTCCCTGACCCAGGAGCTCTAGACATCTGTTTACGAACCTTATTTGTCCTGTAAGAATGTTCATAACCTGTATATAGTTTCTCCCTGTTCTTCCAAGTTGACTACCCCTGTTCAATGTAAACTCAATGTGACCTGCTTCATTGTAGTATGTTTTGTTCAACTGTAAACCGCACTGATTATAATAGCGCGGTATATAAGAGATATAAATAAATAAATAAAGAGTAAGCTGCTTGCAAGTTAGCAAGATCTGCCTGCTGTAAGATGATACTCATTGCCTCAGTCTTAACATTTATTTCAAAACCCTCCCATACTCCTCCCCAAAACCAAGAAACTTCCTCCAAAGGACTGAGACGGAGAGTCACAGTCAACAACACATTATCTGCAAAAAGGGGAACCTTATGTTCCACCTGCCTCACCATGATGCCCCCAACAGAGGCCAAAGGCTCCATCACCAAGACAAACAAGAGTTAGGAACAAGGCACCCTTGGTCTCGTCCCCCTGCACAAAAGGGAATCGAGCAGAATATCAATTGTTAAACTTAACTTTGGCCTCTGGAGAATCATACTTCCTTCCCATTTACTATGGTTACACGATGCAAGGCTCCACATTAGGAACCACCACCCAAGAAAAGGATCTGAGCATTGTCTTGGATAATATGTTGAAATCCTCTGCCTAGTGTGCAGTGGCAGCCAAGAAAGTACATAGAATGCTAGGAATCATAAGGAAAGGAATGGAGAAAAAAACCCAAAGATATTATAATGCCTCTGTATCGTTCCATGGTGTGGTCTCACCTTGAATATTGCGTGCAATTCTGGTCGCCATATCTTAAAAAAGGATATAGAAGAATTAAAAAAGGTACAGAGAAGAGCCACCAAAATGGTAAAGGGGATGGAAGAATACCCCTATGAGGAGAGGTTTAAAGGGTTAGGGCTCGAGAGTCAGGTGATGTCACCAGGCAAGATGGCCAGCTGAGCCTGAGCTCCTGCAGACCCGCAGTGCAAACAGCAAAATTTGAGCTCCATCCCTGACAGAAACGCTATAGCTTGGTGCCGGAGGGTCCGTAGTGTCGAGAGATGACGGCGAAATAAAAAAAGAGAAAAAGAATGGTTTGAAGGAGTTCGTGTGAACAGCCACCTCCGCAGCAAACAAATCCCAGAGAAGATGGCAGATGCAGCAGTTTGGTTAGTGGGACATCAAAGCCTGAGTGCCTTGGTAGCAGCAGGCGACAAAAGCGGCAATCAGCCCAGCGCCAGGAATCACAGGTGACGGAGGCCTACAGAAGGAAATGCACACTTGGTTTAAGGACCTAAAACTAGATATAGCGCAAGTGCGTGCAAAGGTTGTTGCGAGTATAGAAGGCCTACGATCCGGGCTAAGTGATCTCTGTCAAAGGATGGAGAAGATGGAGGATCATATTGAGGCGAATGCGGAAGGCCTGGCCACGTTTGAAAATAGTTGGAGATGCTAGATCACCTACATGTGGAGCTGAAAGATAAGCTTGAGGACTTAGAGAATAGATCTAGGGGAAATAACCTCCGTTTCTGGGGAGCAGTGGAGATGGAAGACTTCAGTGACTGCAAAAAGAGGTAGTACAAAATATTGCTAAACTTTATTGCAAGAGGCGGATTTGCCACTTGACCAAATGGACTTGAGAATAGACCGGGCCTATAGAGCATTGCAGCGCTTGGGTCCCCCCAATAACAATGTGCCCCGGGACATCATCGCTTGTTTCCACAACTATGGGGTGAAAGAACAAGTGACTCTACAAGCTAGAGCGCATGGCTCCCTTGAATTGGAGAACAATAAAGTGGAAATTTTTGCAGACTTGGCCCATTTGACATTGCAAAAACGCAGAAGCATGCACGATATAACATCTAAGCTGTGGGAAGAGGGTATACAATAAGCTTGGACATTCCCCTTTGCCTGATCTTTTTTGCTTCGAGAGAAGAGGTTGCGAATCAGAACACGAGCGGCAGCGATCTGAACACTAGCGGTGGCTGGAATTGAAGGACTAGAGATGGAATCCAGGTCAGATGCACAGAAATGTGCAAACTACCAAAATGGCAGAGTAATGCATGGCAGGAAGCGGTTGTAGAGGCAATCTAGAGGATGTGGCCCTAACATCACGGAGAAGGCCCCCACCTGAGTGACTACATGTTTGATGGGATAGAACATTGTATTACCTGGGAGGTAACACTGTGGATCACTGGAAGACTCTTCTTGGAGACAACTCGATGTGATGTAACACGAGTGTTTCCAAAAAAGGAAATACAATGAAGGGAGAACTGGTTTGTTGAGATGCTGGTTATTCCCATCATTTGTTATAATGTTATGGCTTGATGTGATTAATGTTAAATAGGAAGGAGTGGAGGGAGAGGGGTGGAAAAGGAAGCTGAGAATGGGGAAGGTAGGGAAGGAACCCAAGGGGGGAGATTATAGAGGGGCAGGAGATAGGTGGGAAGAAAGGGGAGAGCGGGTCAGGGAGTGGGGCGAGGGCCGTCTTCTTTGGGATGTTGGCTCCTACTATCATGTGTGGAGAAGGGGTTGGATAATTCAGGGGGTAGGGGAAGGGGATGGGGATTATTGTGGAGCTAGGATAGTAGAGGATAGAGGGTATAGCGATGCAGGAGCTTAAAATTGTAGCCATGAATGCGCGTGGACTGAACTCCCCTTTTAAGAGACAGCTATTGGACAAGGAAATGACGTGGCACAAAGCAGATATTTATTTGGTGCAAGAAACACATTTGCGCAAGAAGCCTAAACACCTAGTAAGGCCAAAAGGATATGCCTTGGGACTCTTCGCATCTAATCTGGCGGAGCAGAAAAAGGGGGGAGTGGCAATCTTTATCGCCACCCATCTGAGGATGGATTTAGGAGAGGTGCTGAAAATTCTAGAGGGGGGGGGGAAGGGAAGATACCTACTAGCGAGGGTAAAGATAGGAGATGAGTGGCAACGTGTAATAGCCATTTATGCACAAAATGGAAATCAGGGGGAATTTTTTAGGGAGGTAGAAGACCGCATTGATGACCTTGGGTATGCATTATTAATATGTGGAGGAGACTTTAATTTAACGGTGTAACCGGGGAACGATATCACCGGTAGGGTGGAGGGTTGTCGGAAAGATAGGGTTAGGTTAAAGCGCTTTGTATGGGACTTGAATTTGGTTGATGCCTGGTGCTTTCTTAGCCCTAAGAAGCAATAATTTACTTTCTCCTCTCCAGCAGATTTGGGTTGGGAAAGAGGGCCCAGCGAGGTTATTAGACAATAGCATGGAGGCGATAACTTGGTCAGACCACACACTGGTGGAAGTTAGTATTAAGGTTCAGGGGGATGAAGGAGGGGCAAAATTTTGCTACTTAATGATTCCCTCCTAGAAGACACTAGAGTGATACAAGAGACTGAGAAGCTAACACCAGAATAACAATGGGGAGCTGAGATTCGGGGGTGGGGGGGGGCATATGGAATGTATTTAAGGCGGTGGTGCGGGGCACCCTAATCAAATGGGGGGGGTGCGGAAAAAACAAGAACACGATCAGGTGTATAAGTTGCGCTGCCAGCTCCAATCGCTAGAGTACGCTGATGCTTATGATAAGAAAGGATGTTATAGAGGCAGTTCCAGGCCCAATTAAATGCCTTGGAAGCTGCAGAGATACACTATAAAATGCAATTAGCTAGACAGTGGGAATAAATAGGCAAGTACTTGGCACGACAGCTACAGAAATGCGCTCACATATCTTGGTTATTAGGGGAGAGGGTGGACATTCGCCTGTTCTTGAGAGGGAATGCAAACGGAATTTGTTAAATTTTATAGACATTTATATGCAGTACCACCCCCACCCAATGCTCCCTCTAAGCTGCGCTGGGTCCACCGGCAACATTCCTGCCGGCGGGGGGTGAGGGTGCAATGCGATCGATCGCTCCGCACCTCTCCCCACCGGCAGGAATGCCGGCAGAGGACCCGGCACAGATGAAAGTGAACATTGCAAGGGTGCTGCGGCTTGTACTAATAACATTGCCCCCACCCCTGGGAGAGCACATTGAGAGCTATCTTCTTAAATTAAGTACAGTGGAGCAGAAATTCCTGGACAAAGCAGTTACCACTACAGAGGTGATGCAGGCCATAAAAGAGCTTAAAAAAAAAAAATCAATAAGACCCCAGGCCTTGATGGCTGTACAATGAGCTTCTATAAGAAGCTGTGAACTTTACTGTAGGTTCCTTTAATGTACCAAAGGAAGTGGGGGGGGGGGGGGGGGGGGATTTTAGCAGATACCATGGGCTGGGCTGGGATCTCTGTACTTCCCAAAGACGGGAAAGACCCACAGAATTGCACCTCTTATAAACCCATCTCACTGCTCAAGATCGATGTGAAGCTTCTCGCCGAGGTTTTGTATCGATGTTAAATCGCGCAATTTTGAGTTTGATCTATGAAGACCAGGTGGGCTTTATGCCTGGGCGACAGGCAGCAGACCACGTTCGCAAAATCCTTAATCTTATATGGGAGGTTCGATGACGCCTGGAACCAGCCCTTCTAGTTTGACCACGTGTCATAGGATCTTATGTTTTGGGTACAGGGTAAGATGGGTTTTGGGAAGCACTTTATGGGTTGGGTGCAGGCTTTGTATTGTAACCCAAGGGTATGTGTGAAAGTAAACGGTCGATACTCCGAGTTTTTCCCTTTGGGAAGAGGAACGAGAGAGGGGTGCCCCCTTATTATTGTCCCCCTTATTATTTGCGCTTACGATGGAGCCTTTAGCAGCTGGATTAGAGCCAGCCAAGATATACGGGGCATTAGTATAGGGGGTCAAGATTGGTGTATTAGTATAGGGGGCCAAGATTGGTGTAATCTTGGTAGTCACCCAACCTGTTAACTCACTATCTATAATAATGTGGGAATTAAAGGAGTTTGGGTGGCTATCTGGGTTTTGAATAAACTGGGACAAATCTACCGTCCTCAATCTCACTGCACCAGATACCTTGAAGATGCGCTCTTGCAATCAAGTTTGCCATTCACGTGGGCAGACCATTATATCCGCTATTTAGGAGCACGTATAGGGAGAGACCATACTGAACTATACATGCTAAATTATAAAAACCTAGTGCAGGAGGTGGAGCTTCTCTTGTCTAGCCGTGGTGGGAAACACCTCTCATGGCTGGGTAGAATAGTGGCAGTCAAAACGATGCTGCTTCCACATTTTAATGTATTTTATTCAAGTCCTCCTGTCGAGGTGCCTAATAGGATTTTGAAAAGAGCACAGCAGAAAATCTCTCGTTTTATCTAGAGAAGCTGGCCCCCGCAGGTTGCTAGATCAGTTATGCAGGCACCATGTAACGAGGGCAGGTTAGGGCTCCCACACCTGTCAAATTATTATCAAGCAGCACAATTAAAGACAATACTTAGCTAAAGGATAATAAGAAACAATGGGTCAGCATTGAAGGGTCAGGACAATATCCGGACTTGTTAGATGCTATAGTCTGGCGAAGGGGTCAGCAGTGGGATCCGAACACCTGCTTCACAATGGGAGCGTGGAAGACATATTGACCAGTAATATTGACCAGAAATATTGACCAGGGGTGCCGGTAAATTAGTGTCCTCAGTTATGCTCATTAAAGCATGTCTTGGAATGGGGGATGACACACAGCAGCCATCACTGGCAAGATGCGTCGCAAAGGGGTTCACATGGGTGTCACAACTTCTTCATCAAGGGGGAGCAGGATAGATATAGCTTTCTACAACAAAGCAGGATATGGGAAGAGGTGTGCAGGGAGAAGGAACGGTTTGAGGGTATCTGTCTTCTAGGAGGGAAAGGAATCCTTTCAAGGATATACAGAGGGCTCAGAGGGGGGGAGGAATGGCTAGAACGGGCTACATGATCAAGTGGGAAACAGATTTAGGTAGGGAAACCTGGGATACAATAATACATGGTGTAATTTATTTATTTATTTATTTGGCATAAATTTGTATACCGCTACTTCCAGCGATCAGCAGCGGTCAACATGTGAAACAAACAAGGGAGGATGTACAATACAATTTAAACATACAATATGATTACAGGAAGGAGTACACATCAAATTACATATGGTACAGTTATACAATTGATCAGAGGGGGGTAAAATAAAATTACAGAATGGGCAGGGGGGTTGGAATATATACATATATACAATTTTACAGCACCATAGATGCATGAGTATTAACAATGAATATAGTCTTCTATGACCAGGATGTTTAGGGGGTAGGTAGGCAAGGTGGGATAAGATATGAGATGAATCTGCCTAGGTAATGCCATAATGAGTTTGGAAAAGGTGGGTCTTAAGCTTTTTCCTGAAGTCCTTTAGGTCTTTGATCAGACGTAACTCATGGGGTAGCTGGTTCCAGAGAATGGGAGCAGAATACGTGTAATGAAACTCTATAGCCACCAAGATAATAAAAAATGGTTATAAACTACTTCTTAGATGGTATTTGACCCCAGTGAGGTTACACCGGGCAGGAGTGCTGGGCACTGGAGCCTGTTGGCGACAACATGGTGGAAGAGGAACTTTTTTCCACATGTGGTGGGAATGTCAAGTGGTGCAAACCTACTGGGAGATGGTGCGGCAGTCATTGGAGGCTGTGGGGGGGATGGACGTTGCAGTGGCAATCGACAATATTTCTGTTCGACCAGAAGACAGAGGTGGTGATCCGGTGGTATCAAGGAGTTGTGGCACACTGTTTAACATAAGAACATAAGATATGCCATACTGGGTCAGACCAAGAGCCATCAAGCCCAGTATCCTGTTTCCAATAGTGGCCAATCTAGGTCATATGTACCTTGCAGTTTCCCCAAAAGACACAGGTTCCGCAATGCTTGTACTGGGTCAAACATTGATATCCTGGGTCCCTTCTTAATAATGGTTTATGGACCTTTCCTCCAGGAACATGTCCAAACCTTTTTTAAACCCAGCTACATTAACAGCCTTTACTACATCCGCTGGTAACATAGAAACACAGAAACATGATGACAGAAAAAGACCACAAGGCCCATCTAGTCTGTCCTTCCATAACAACAACTACAACAGTCCACTTTTTACCTTTAGAGATCCTCTGTGTTGGTCCCATGCTTTTTTGAATTCAGTTACTGTCCTCATCTCCACCACCTCCACTGGGAGACTATTCCATGGATCCACTACTCTTTCAATAAAGAAATATTTCCGCATATCACTCCTGAATCTATCTCCCTTCACCCTCATCCCATGTCCCCTCGTAGCAGAACTTGCTTTCAATTGAAAGAGGCTCTCTCCCTGAACATTTATGCCACGGAGGTATTTAAACATCTCAATCATATCACCTCTATCCCGCCTTTCCTCTAAGGTGTACATATTAAGATCCTTAAGTCTGTCCTCATATGCTTTATAATGAAGCCCATTAATCATTTTAGTAGCAACCCTCTGCACCGACTCCATCCTGTTCACATCCTTTTGAAGGTGCGGTCTCCAGAATTGCACACCATACTCCAAATGAGGTGGCACCAAAGACTTATACAGAGGCATTACCACCTCCTTTTTTCTGCTAGCCATTCCTCTCCGTATGCACCCAAGCATCCTTCTAGCTTTTGCCGTCGCCTTTTCTACCTGTTTAGCTACTTTAAGATCATCAGACACAACCACGCCTAGGTCCCGCTCTTCTTTAGTGGACAAAAGTACTTCACCTCCTATACTGTATTGCTCCCTTGGATTGCTGCAGCCCAAATGCATGACCTTACATTTTTTAACATTAAATCCCAGCTGCCAAATTCTAGACCATTCTTCAAGCTTAGCTAGATCCCTCCTCATGTTATCTACACCTTCCTGGGTGTCTACTCTATTGCAGATTTTGGTATCATCCGCAAAGAGGCAAACCTTACCCGACAGCCCTTCCGCTATATCACTAACAAAGATGTTAAAAAGAATCGGACCAAGGACAGATCCCTGGGGCACACCACTGGTAACATCCTTCTCCTCAGAGTGAGCTCCATTTACTTGTACTCTTTGTCGCCTCCCACCCAACCAATTTCTAACCCAAGCAGTAACTTTAGGGTCCATCCCTAGGGTGCTCAGTTTGTTTATAAGTCGCCTGTGAGGAACAGTGTCAAAGGCTTTACTGAAATCTAAATACACCACATCTAGAGCTCTCCCTCGGTCCAACTCCCTGGTCACCCAGTCAAAGAAATCAATCAGATTTGTCTGACAAGACCTGCCTCTGGTGAATCCATGCTGCCTCGGATCCTGTAATCCGCCGGACTCCAGAAACCTCACTATTTTCTCTTTCAGCAGCGTTTCCAATAATTTACTCACCACCGAAGTTAAACTAACCGGCCTGTAGTTTTCAACCACATCCTTACTTCCGCTTTTGTGTAAAGGCACCACATGAGCCTCTCTCCAGTCCTTTGGCACCACTCCCGACTCCAATGAGGCATTGAAAAGGTCAGTCAGTGGAGTTGCTAGAACGTCCCCAAGTTCCCTCAGTATTCTAGGGTGTATCCCATCCGGTCCCATCGCTTTGTCTACTTTAAGTTGAGCTAGTTTCTCACGAACACAGTCTTTTGAAAATTGTTCAAGATGTCCCTCGCTTCTGTTCCTATTTGTGGGTGTTTTCTGAGGTCCTGCTCCTGGTTCTTCATCTGTGAACACAGAACAAAAATATTTGTTAAGCAATTCCGCTTTATCCTTATCAGCTTCTACATATTCCCCCCCTGCACCCTTGAGTCTGACAATACCACTTTTGTCCTTCCTCTTCTCACTAATATATCTGAAAAATGTCTTATCCCCCCATTTTATTGCATTGGCTATTTCCTCCTCCTTTTGAATCTTTGCCTTCTTGACTACTTTGCTAGCTTCTCTAAGTTTTTCCAAATACAGATGCCTGTCTTCCTCTCTCTGTGATCTCTTGTATTTCATGAAGGCCTCCCTCTTTTTCTTCACTTTTTCAGCTACTTACTTCGAAAAACAAATTCCAGAGTTTGATTACATGTTGAGTGAAAAAATATTTTTATTAGTCTTAAATAGTTTACCCTGTAGCTTCATTGCATGTCCCCTAGTCTTTCTATATTCTGATAACGTAAACAATCGATCTACGTTTACCCGTTCCACTCAGTTCATTAATTTATAGACTTCTATCATATCTCCCCTCAGCCGTCTCTTTTCCAAGTTAAAGAGCACTAACCTTTTTAGCCTGTCTTCATAGGAGTATCATTCCATCCCCTTTACCATTTTGGTGGCTCTTCTCTGAACCTTTTCTAATAACACTATATCCTTTTTAAGATACGGCGACCAGAATTGCACACAATATTCAAGATGCGGTCTCACCATGGAACGATAAAGAGGCATTATAATATTTTTTTGTTTTATTTTCCATTCCTTTTCTTATGATACCTAGCATTCTATTTGCTCTCTTGGCCGCCGCTGCACACTGGGCCGAGGGTTTTAACATGTTATCCACAATGACGCCTAAATCTTTTTCCTGGGTGGTGGTTCCTAATGTGGAACCTTGCATTGTGTAACCATAGTTTGGGTTGTTCTTCCCTAGGTGCATAACTTTGCACTTGTCCACAGTAAATTTCATCTGCCATTTTGATGTCCAGTCTTCCAATTTATCAAGATCCTCTTGCAATTTTCCACAATCCTCTTGGGTTTTAACAACTTTAAATAGTTTTGTGTCATCTGCAAATTTGATAACCTCACTCGTTATTCCACTTTCCAGGTCATTTATGAATATGTCAAAAAGCAGCGGACCCAGCACAGATCCCTGGGGTACACCACTATTCACCTTTCTCCATTGGGAAAATTGGCCATTTAGCCCAACCCTATGCTTTCTATCTTTTAACCAGTTCCTGATCCACAGTAGTAGACTGCCTCCTATTCCATGACTCTTTAGTTTTGCCAAAAGTCTCTGATGAAGGACCTTGTCAAAGGCTTTCTGAAAGTCCAGATACACTATATCAACCGACTCACCTTTGTCCACCTCTTTATTCACACTTTCAAAAAACATAACAGATTAGTAAGACAAGATCTTCCTTGTCTAAAGCCATGTTGGCTGTCTCCCATTAGACCATGACTATCTACATGCTGAGTAATTTTATTCTTTATGATAGTTTCTACCATTTTTCCCAGTACTGACGTGAGGCTCACCGGTCTGTAGCTTCCCGGATCACCCCAGGAACCCTTTTTAAAAATTGGTGCTACATTGGCGATCCTCCAATCTTCAAGTATTAGAGATGATTTTAATGATAGTTCACAGATTACTAATAGCAGGTCTGCAATCTCATATTTCAATTCTTTCAACACCCTTGGATGTATACCATCCGGCCCAGGTGATTTGCTACTCTTCAGTTTATCTAATAGTTGTAATACATCTTCCCGATGTATCGATATTTCCTTCAATTCTTCTACACCTTTAAATATCACTTCAGTCATGGGTAACATCCCTACATCTTCCTCAGTAAAGACCGAAGCAAAGAATTCATTCAGTCTCTCCGCTATCGCCTTGTCGCCTCTTAGTGCCCCTTTAACTCCTTTATCATCTAATGGACCAACTGACTCTCTTACAGGTTTTTTGCTATGAATGTACTAGAAAAAAATCTTTATTTCGCGATTTTGCTTCCGCAGCAAGCTTCTTCTCAAATTCTCCCTTTGCCTGCTTTATCCTTGCATTTGACTTGCCAGTGCTTGTGCTGTTTCCAGGTTTCGTCATTTGGCTCTTTTTTCCATTTCCTGAAAGATGCTTTTTTGGCAACAACAGCCTCTCTGACCTCACCTTTAAACCATGCTGGCAGTTTTCTGGACTTCCTTCCACTTTTCTTAAAGCGTGGAATACAGCTGGTCTGGGCTTCCAAGATAGTATTTTTCAACAACAGCCAAGCCTGATGAACGTCTTTAACCTTTGCAACTGCACCTTTTAGTTTTTTCTTAACTATTTTCCTCATTTTATCAGTGTCTCCCTTTCGAAAGTTAAAAGGTAGTACTGTGGATTTCCTTACTATCCCTCCTCCACTAATTAAATCAAAGGCGATCATGCTATGATTACTATTGCCAAGTGGCCCCAACACCCTTATCTCTTGCACTAGAACTGGTGTTCCACTAAGGACTAGGTCTAATATGGCTTCCCCTCTGGTCAGTTCATGAACCAGCTGCTCCAAGAAGCAGTCATTTATGTCATCTAGGAACTTTATCTCCCTAGCATGTCCTGCCGTGACACTGACCCAGTCGATACCGGGGCAATTGAAATCACCCATTATTATTACTGCGCAGTAACTTTTGTTAGCTTCCTTGATTTCTTTGAGCTTTTCATCATCCATTTGTTCATTCTGGCCAGGCGGTCGATAGTACACCGCCATCGCCTTCCCCTTTTTACATGGAATTTCAATCCATAGAGATTCTACAGCAAATTTTGTTTCCTGCAAAACTTTAATCCTTTCTGACTCAATGCCCTCTCTAACATAAAGAGCAACCCCTCCACCAATTTGATCAGCTCTATCATTACGATATAGTTTGTACCCAGGTATCAGTGTCCCACTGGTTGTCCTCCTTCCACCATGTCTCTGATATTCCAATCATATCTAACCTCTCATTTAGTGCTATATATTCTAACTCTCCCATCTTATTTTTTAGACTTCTAGCATTTGCATTCAAGCATTTTAGAGACTGTATTTTATTCATATTAATTTGGCTATTGGTAGACATAGGTAATTTGGGATCTTTAAGCTCTGTCTGCTCCATACTCGAGGGCATTTGGGCTACTTTACTCTTTTTTGGAACCTCTCTGCTTTTGGTAGTATCCTTCAAGGATACATTCTTCCGAACCATCCGCTCTTGGGAGACTGTCAGCTTTCCCCTATTATCTAGTTTAAAAGCTGCTCTCTCTCCTTTTTAAAGGTTAACGCCAGCAGCCTGGTTCCATCCCGGTTAAGGTGAAGCCCATCCCTTCAGAAGAGCCCCTCCTTTCCCCAGAATGTTCCCCAGTTCCTAACAAATCCAAAACCCTCATCTCTGCACCATTGTCTCATCCACGCATTGAGACTCCGGAGCTCTGCCTGCCTTTTGGGTCCTGCACGTGGAACAGGAAGCATTTTGGAGAACGCTACCCTGGAAGTTCTGGATTTCAACTTCCTACCTAAAAGCCTAAATTTAGCCTCCAGAACCTCCTAACACATTTTCCTATGTCATTGGTACCGACATGTACCAAGACAGCAGACTCCTCCTCAGCACTATCTAAGACCTTATCTAGGTGGCGCGTGAGGTCCGCTACCTTCGCACCAGGCAAGCATGTTAACAGGTGATCCTCACGTCCACCAGCCACCCAGCTATCTACATGCCTAATGATCGAATCACCAACTATAACGGCTGTCCTAACCCTTCCCTCATGGGCACATGGCCCTGGAGAAACTTCCTCAGTGCGAGAGGGTTTTACATCACCTGGAGGACAGGTCCCAGTTACAGGATCACTTCCTGCCACACCAGGGTGATGCAAGTAGCAGCAAGGTGTGAAATAGCAGCTCTTTGAAACCAACCCATTTTACCAGGTCTTACCAGCTATAAACAAAGACTTGCAGATCTTTACAAACCTCATAAACTGACGGCCTTGAGGACGGGGTGAAATAACTGAACGGTCGGAACTGTATATGGCAGTGGGCATCCAAGTAGGGGGTTGTGGGAATGCAAGGTTTTTGAGGGAAAAAGATTCTGGTTACAGACGGGGCCTATAAGGCTAAATTAGGAGGAGATAACTTGCTGTGGAATATGAATGGGAGGGAAGGGGTAGGAGAGGGGATATTTGAAGTTGTAATGTTGTTGAGGGTCCCAGCCCTATGATGTTGTTTGTATTACATTAAAAAATTCAAAAAATATTTAAAATGGAAAAAAAAAGGAAAGGCTCTTCAACTTGGAAAAGAGGCGGCTGAGGGGAGATATGATAAAGGTCTATAAATTAATGAATGGAATGGATAAACGTAGATCAGTTGTTTACTCCTTCAAAAAGCAGAAAGACTGGGGCACATGCAATGAAGCTACAATGTAGCCCATTTAGGACTAATAAGAGAAAATATTTTTCATTCAACGAGTAATCAAACACTGGAATTCGTTACCAGAGGATGTAGTAAAAGCTGTTAGTGTATTTGGGTTAAATAAAGGTTTGGACAAGTTCCTGGAAGAAAAGTCCATAAACCATATTAAAGAGTACCAGGGAAATCACTGCTTACCCCGGGATAAGCATTGTAGAATCTGTGTACCATTTTGGGAACCTGTCAGGTACTTGTGACCTGGATTGGCCACTGTTGGAAACAGGATACTGGGCTTGATAGACCTTGGTCTGACCCAGTATGACATTTTTTATGTTCTTATTGTAAAAACCTGCGGCCCATTCCTATCTTCTGCATTACCGAAAACATACACAGTTAGACTTTTTTCTGCGTCCATTGCCAACAGCAACCTATGCATCTGTATATTCCACTACACCCCCCCCATCTCTAATCTGCTTGATAGCTGACCTAGACTGCTTAGATTTAAGTTTACAAACCAAAAAGCAGCTCAGCTAGTTCCCAAATTATTTTTTGCTGTACTAGGCGCAAGTATAAATCCACCCCATCCAATTGCAAAATGCACAGCTCTGGTCTAATCTTCTCTCATTGACCCAATACTTGTGGCAATCCAGTCCTTTTGTGTAGAGCTTCCGATCTCCACACCTCTAATAAGAGCTGGGATTCCTGTTGCTCCAGAGACCTCCACATAATAGCTAGACCTCCCCTCACAACAGCTTTCAGGCCATCCCACATAGTCACCACCGAGATGTGAATACTCCTTTACATTGCCCTTAATATCGTGAACCACCCCTCATCCTACAAGAGACCATCACAGAGCTTCTAAGAGCCCCATGCCAAATAAGGGGGTGGTCCAACCATGTCATAGCCATTGGTAATCGTCGAGAAAGAAATCAATACAGGATGAGAGAACAAAGTATAATCCCGCTGTGTGGGTATGGCTCCTGACACACAGCCACCAAGATTCAGTCTCTTATTAACTTCTGAACCACCCTTCTGCCTGCAATGCATAATTCCCCTCCCTCCTCTGCCTTTCCATCTCAATATTCAAGACCAAATTAAAATCCCTATCCAAGATCAGCCCCTGTTGTTAAGTGCCGTCGAGTCGGAGTCGGAGTCGACTCATGGCGACCCTCTGGATAGCTATCCTAAATTGTGTTCGGTCTTCAGTCAGGCGGCTCATTGTTGACAGACTGGTACCCGTAGCTGTTGTTATTGTATCGATCCATCTCATTGCTGGCCTTCCTCTTTTGCGTTGACCTTCTATCTTGCCAAGCATGTCTTTCTCCAATGATCTCTCTCTTCGCATGATGTGTCCAAAGTATGAAAATCGAAGTCTTGTCATCTGAGCTTCTAAGGAAAGCTTAGGTTTGATCTCCTCTAGTACTGACTGGTTTGTTCTTCGGGCAGTCCATGGTATACACAGTATTCGCCGCCAGCACCATAATTCAAAGGCATCAATTTTCTTCCTGTCTATCTTTTTCACTGTCCAGCTTTCACATCCATATGATGTTATTGAAAATACCATGGCTTGAACAAGTCCAATCTTTGTATGGAGAGAGACATCTCTGCTCCTGAGAATCTTATCTAGGTCTTTCATTGCCATTCTGCCAAGAGCAATGCGTCGTCTGATTTCTTGACTGCTTGTTGCTTCTTTATTGATAGTTGATCCAAGTAGGTTAAAGTTGTTCACGATTTCAATTTTTTCTCCTTCAACGATGAACCTGTTGATTATGCCAGTTGTCATGATCTTTGTCTTCTTTACATTAAGGTGCAGGCCCATTTTGAGACTATGTTCTTTGACTGTGAGAAGCAAATGTTTCAGATCATCTTCACTTTCAGCCAGTAATGTGGTATCATCAGCAAAGCGAAGGTTGTTGATGAGTCTTCCACCAATCTTCACACCTCTGTTGTCTTCATACAATCCTGCTTCTCTGATGATTTGTTCTGCATATAATTTAAACAGGTAGGGGGAAAGTATGCAGCCTTGTCTTACACCTTTGCTTATTTTAAACCATTCTGTTTCTCCTTGTTCCGTTCGAACTGTTGCTTCTTGATCAATGTACAGATTGTGCAAGAGTACGATCAGGTGTTCTGGTATACCCATGCTTCTTAATGTGGCCCAGAGTTTCTCATGGTTTACAAAGTCAAAAGCCTTGCTATAGTCGATAAAGCACAAATAAATATCCTTTTGGTATTCTTTAGTCTTTTCAAGGATCCATCTCACATCTGCAATGATGTCTCTCGTTCCTCGCCCTTTCCTGAACCCTGCTTGCACTTCAGGGAGTTCTTGTTCCAGGTATGGTTGTAGTCTCTTTTGAATAATCTTCAGTAGAATCTTGCTGGCATGTGGGATCAGAGCGATTGTGCGATAATTTCCACAGTCAGTTGGATCACCTTTCTTTAGTATTGGTATAAACACAGATCTTTTCCAGTCAGTTGGCCATGATGTTGTCTTCCATATTTCTTGGCAGAGCCTTGTAAGTACGGTAACAGCTGCATCAGATTGCTGTAATACTTATATGGGAATGCTATCAATGCTTGGTGCTTTGTTCTTTGATAAGGCTTTCAATGCTGCTTCAACTTCTTCTTTCATCACCAATGGTTCCCGATCATAAGGTACAGGTTGAAACGGCTGTTGGGCCACTTGATCTTTATCATATAAAAACTCTGTATATTCCTTCCACCTTTTCTTGATCTTCTCAGCATCATTCAACATAGAACCTTGAGCATCTTGTGACATTCCAATTCGAGGCTGGAACTTTTTCTTTAACTCTCGTAGCTTTAGGAAAGCCGATCTTGTTCTTCCTCTAATAGTTTCTGCTTCTATTTCCTTGCATGCGTCGTTGTAGTACTTTTCCTTGTCCTGTCTTGCTGCACGTTGGAAATCTCTGTTGAGTTCTGTTATTGTCTTTCTTTCTCCTCTGGCTTTAGCTTCTCTGCGTTTCTGGGCAATTTTCAGTTTCTTCTGTCATCCATTGTGGCCGTTTTTGCTTTTTCACCTTTTGTAGAGACTTCTCGCTTTCTTCCAACACAATCTTCTTGATGTCAGATCAGCCCCTACTTGACTTTAAAGGCGAGGACTCTGTGTACCCATCCCCAGTAAGGGGCTTGATTTTCACTGGGGCCATGGACATTCACCAAGGTTCTTTTTCTCTCTGAATCCTTCTGTGGAGCTATAGTAATCTACCAGTGTGATCGCAATATAACTCTGTGCTCCTGGAATGAAAACCTATGTCAAACTAGGACAGCCACCGCAGCTTTTTCCTCCCTGTTCCTTTGGAGCTGTTATAAATATGCTCACTAGTGTTTGTCCCATAATAATTTCTCATGTTTGATCAAAAAATGGGTCTCCTGGATAAATGTCACATCAAGTTGTGATCACTGGTGGTCCGTAAATAAAACAGACAGCATTTGTGTAGAGAGTTTAACCCTCTCACGTTAAAAAAAAAAAAAGTGCCCTATTATACTTTAACCCCCATGAGACAAATGAAAAGGCCGGGTGTACATCCACTCTCTCATCCCCTTCCTCCCCTTTCCCTACAGAGATCTCAGGATTTCCATCCCCTGGGCCCCACACACAATCATACACAGCATAAACTCCAATACTATAGAAGGCAATCTTTCTTTATCCCCACATTCATACTCATGCACAACATCCTCCAAGCACCCAGCTTTTAAAACAGTCTCTTGTCAGAGATATCCATTTGCACGTCCATTATCCTTCCACTATGGTCCCACAATGCATGCTGCTCACAAAACAGTCAATGAACATGGAGCAGTCCTCAAATGTCCTCTTAAGCCCCTTCGCTATCTCTGTCCAGGAAGAAATCATTCTTACACTGAAGTTTCTTCCCTTTCATGGACCTGCACTGCCAGCCAAGAGATTCCATCGAGGCCTGCCGGTTACCATCTCGCACTGCTGGCTTGTTACTGCAACCCAATTCTTTTAGGGCTTTTCAGGAATCCTCCTCAACTCTCAGAATAATCCCCTTGACATTAAGAGACAGACCAAAGGGGAGTAAGCAGCTGTTCTTCTGACAAACCCTGATAAAGTTGTACTTCTTCACCTCCCATTCAATCCTTCCCCAACACTGAGCTTCAAAGAACAGCTGCTTTTTGTAGCTTGCCTAAGAACTTCAGTAATATGTCTCTTGGTTAAGATCTTTTCTTGGGAAGGAGGTTGTGATGAGAACATTCTATCAGAATAATTACTACACTAGCACACTCACCCTCAGTGCCCAGAACCAATACATAGATCTTTTTTCTCAAAACTTTGCAATTTAAGTATAGCGGCTCTTGCAGGACTCCGCAAACCAGAATGTTATTCTGCTGAGTCCAGTTTTCTAATCATTCAATTTTTTCTATCCACTCCTCCTCCTATACTAGGGTTAAGAGGTCATGGTGCCACTGCACCTCTGCATCATACTACTCCCTGCAGCCTTCCACCACCTCCCCCTCCCTCCATTACTGCACCTCTGCATCATACTACTCCCTGCAGCCTTCCACCACCTCCCCTCCCCCTCCATTACTGCACCTCTGCATCACGCTACTCCCTGCAGCCTTCCTCCACCTCCCCCCATTACTGCACCTCTGCATCACGCTACTCCCTGCAGCCTTCCTCCACCTCCCCCCTCCCTCCATTACTGCATCTCTGCATCATACTACTCCCTGCAGCCTTCCACCGCCTCCCCTCCCCCTCCATTACTGCATCTCTGCATCATACTACTCCCTGCAGCCTTTCACCGCCTCCCCTCTCCCTCCATTACTGCATCTCTGCATCATGCTACTCCCTGCAGCCTTCCACCACCTCCCCCCTCCCTCCATTACTGCATCTCTGCATCATATTACTCCCCTCCCCCTCCATTACTGCATCTCTGCATCATACTACTCCCTGCAGCCTTCCACCATCTCCCCTCCCCCTCCATTACTGCATCTCTGCATCATGCTACTCCCTGCAGCCTTCCACCACCTCCCCTCCCCCTCCATTACTGCATCTCTGCATCATACTACTCCCTGCAGCCTTCCACCATCTCCCCTCCCCCTCCATTACTGCATCTCTGCATCATGCTACTCTCTGCAGCCTTCCACCACCTCCCCCCTCCCTCCATTACTGCATCTCTGCATCATGCTACTCCCTGCAGCCTTCCTCCACCTCCCCCCTCCCTCCATTACTGCACCTCTGCATCACGCTACTCCCTGCAGCCTTCCTCCACCTCCCCCCATTACTGCACCTCTGCATCACGCTACTCCCTGCAGCCTTCCTCCACCTCCCCCCTCCCTCCATTACTGCACCTCTGCATCACACTACTCCCTGCAGCCTTCCACCATCTCCCCTCTCCCTCCATTACTGCATCCCTGCATCATGCTACTCCCTGCAGCCTTCCACCACCTCCCCCTCCCTCCATTACTGCATCCCTGCATCATACTACTCCCTGCAGCCTTCCACCACCTCCCCCCTCCCTCCATTACTGCATCTCTGCATCACACTACTCGCTGCAGCCTTCCACCATCTCCCCTCTCCCTCCAATACTGCATCTCTGCATCATGCTACTCCCTGCAGCCTTCCACCGCCTCCCCTCCCCCTCCATTACTGCATCTCTGCATCATACTACTCCCTGCAGCCTTCCACCATCTCCCCTCTCCCTCCATTACTGCTTCCCTGCATAATGCTACTCCCTGCAGCCTTCCACCCACCTCCCCCCTCCCTCCATTACTGCATCCCTGCATCATGCTACTCCCTGCAGCCTTCCACCATCTCCCCTCTCCCTCCATTACTGCAACTCTGCACCACGCTCCCTGCAGCCTTCCACCACCTCCCCCCTCCCTCCATTACTGCATCTCTGCATCACGCTACTCCCTGCAGCCTTCCACCACCTCCCCCCTCCCTCCATTACTGCATCCCTGCATCATGCTACTCCCTGCAGCCTTCCACCATCTCCCCTCTCCCTCCATTACTGCATCTCTGCATCATGCTACTCCCTGCAGCCTTCCACCACCTCCCCCCTCCCTCCATTACTGCATCCCTGCATCATGCTACTCCCTGCAGCCTTCCACCATCTCCCCTCTCCCTCCATTACTGCAACTCTGCATCACGCTACTCCCTGCAGCCTTCCTCCACCTCCCCGCTCCCTCCATTACTGCAACTCTGCATCACGCTACTCCCTGCAGCCTTTCACCGCCTCCCCTCTCCCTCCATTACTGCACCTCTGCATCATGCTACTCCCTGCAGCCTTCCTCCACCTCCCCCCTCCCTCCATTACTGCACCTCTGCATCACGCTACTCCCTGCAGCCTTCCTCCACCTCCCATTACTGCACCTCTGCATCACGCTACTCCCTGCAGCCTTCCTCCACCTCCCCCCTCCCTCCATTACTGCACCTCTGCATCACGCTACTCCCTGCAGCCTTCCACCACCTCCCCCCATTACTGCACCTCTGCATCACGCTACTCCCTGCAGACTTCCTCCACCTCCCCCCTCCCTCCATTACTTACTGCACCTCTGCATCACACTACTCCCTGCAGCCTTCCACCATCTCCCCTCTCCCTCCATTACTGCATCCCTGCATCATGCTACTCCCTGCAGCCTTCCACCACCTCCCCCCTCCCTCCATTACTGCATCTCTGCATCACACTACTCGCTGCAGCCTTCCACCATCTCCCCTCTCCCTCCATTACTGCAACTCTGCATCACGCTACTCTCTGCAGCCTTCCACCACCTCCCCTCTCCCTCCAATACTGCATCTCTGCATCATGCTACTCCCTGCAGCCTTCCACCGCCTCCCCTCCCCCTCCATTACTGCATCTCTGCATCATACTACTCCCTGCAGCCTTCCACCATCTCCCCTCTCCCTCCATTACTGCTTCCCTGCATTATGCTACTCCCTGCAGCCTTCCACCACCTCCCCCCTCCCTCCATTACTGCATCCCTGCATCATGCTACTCCCTGCAGCCTTCCACCATCTCCCCCCTCCCTCCATTACTGCATCTCTGCATCATACTACTCCCTGCAGCCTTCCACCATCTCCCCCCTCCCTCCATTACTGCATCTCTGCATCATACTACTCCCTGCAGCCTTCCACCATCTCCCCTCTCCCTCCATTACTGCATCCCTGCATCATGCTACTCCCTGCAGCCTTCCACCACCTCCCCCCTCCCTCCATTACTGCATCCCTGCATCATGCTACTCCCTGCAGCCTTCCACCATCTCCCCCCTCCCTCCATTACTGCATCTCTGCATCATACTACTCCCTGCAGCCTTCCACCATCTCCCCCTCCCTCCATTACTGCATCCCTGCATCATGCTACTCCCTGCAGCCTTCCACCACCTCCCCCTCCCTCCATTACTGCATCCCTGCATCATGCTACTCCCTGCAGCCTTCCACCACCTCCCCCCTCCCTCCATTACTGCATCTCTGCATCACGCTACTCCCTGCAGCCTTCCACCACCTCCCCCCTCCCTCCATTACTGCATCCCTGCATCATGCTACTCCCTGCAGCCTTCCACCATCTCCCCTCTCCCTCCATTACTGCAACTCTGCATCACGCTACTCCCTGCAGCCTTCCTCCACCTCCCCTCTCCCTCCATTACTGCAACTCTGCATCACGCTACTCCCTGCAGCCTTTCACCGCCTCCCCTCTCCCTCCATTACTGCACCTCTGCATCATGCTACTCCCTGCAGCCTTCCTCCACCTCCCCCCTCCCTCCATTACTGCACCTCTGCATCACGCTACTCTACTCCCTGCAGCCTTCCTCCACCTCCCATTACTGCACCTCTGCATCACGCTACTCCCTGCAGCCTTCCTCCACCTCCCCCCTCCCTCCATTACTGCACCTCTGCATCACGCTACTCCCTGCAGCCTTCCTCCACCTCACCTTACTGCACCTCTGCATCACGCTACTCCCTGCAGCCTTCCTCCACCTCCCCCCTCCCTCCATTACTGCACCTCTGCATCACACTACTCCCTGCAGCCTTCCACCATCTCCCCTCTCCCTCCATTACTGCATCCCTGCATCATGCTACTCCCTGCAGCCTTCCACCACCTCCCCCCTCCCTCCATTACTGCATCTCTGCATCACACTACTCGCTGCAGCCTTCCACCATCTCCCCTCTCCCTCCATTACTGCAACTCTGCATCACGCTACTCTCTGCAGCCTTCCACCACCTCCCCTCTCCCTCCAATACTGCATCTCTGCATCATGCTACTCCCTGCAGCCTTCCACCGCCTCCCCTCCCCCTCCATTACTGCATCTCTGCATCATACTACTCCCTGCAGCCTTCCACCATCTCCCCTCTCCCTCCATTACTGCTTCCCTGCATTATGCTACTCCCTGCAGCCTTCCACCACCTCCCCCCTCCCTCCATTACTGCATCCCTGCATCATGCTACTCCCTGCAGCCTTCCACCATCTCCCCCCTCCCTCCATTACTGCATCTCTGCATCATACTACTCCCTGCAGCCTTCCACCATCTCCCCTCTCCCTCCATTACTGCATCTCTGCATCATGCTACTCCCTGCAGCCTTCCACCATCTCCCCCCTCCCTCCATTACTGTATCTCTGCATCATACTACTCCCTGCAGCCTTCCACCATCTCCCCTCTCCCTCCATTACTGCATCCCTGCATCATGCTACTCCCTGCAGCCTTCCACCACCTCCCCCTCCCTCCATTACTGCATCCCTGCATCATGCTACTCCCTGCAGCCTTCCACCATCTCCCCCCTCCCTCCATTACTGCATCTCTGCATCATACTACTCCCTGCAGCCTTCCACCATCTCCCCCTCCCTCCATTACTGCATCGCTGCATCACACTACTCCCTGCAGCCTTCCACCACCTCCCCCTCCCTCCATTACTGCATCCCTGCATCATGCTACTCCCTGCAGCCTTCCACCACCTCCCCCCTCCCTCCATTACTGCATCTCTGCATCACGCTACTCCCTGCAGCCTTCCACCACCTCCCCCTCCCTCCATTACTGCATCCCTGCATCATGCTACTCCCTGCAGCCGTCCCCCACCTCCCCCCTCCCTCCATTACTGCATCTCTGCATCACACTACTCGCTGCAGCCTTCCACCATCTCCCCTCTCCCTCCATTACTGCAACTCTGCATCACGCTACTCCCTGCAGCCTTCCACCACCTCCCCTCTCCCTCCAATACTGCATCTCTGCATCATGCTACTCCCTGCAGCCTTCCACCATCTCCCCTCTCCCTCCATTACTGCATCCCTGCATCATGCTACTCCCTGCAGCCTTCCAACAAATCCCCTCTCCCTCCATTACTGCATCTCTGCATCATGCTACTCCCTGCAGCCTTCCACCACCTCCCCCCTCCCTCCATTACTGCATCCCTGCATCATGCTACTCCCTGCAGCCTTCCACCATCTCCCCTCTCCCTCCATTACTGCAACTCTGCATCACGCTACTCCCTGCAGCCTTCCTCCATTACTGCACCTCTGCATCATACTACTCCCTGCAGCCTTCCACCACCTCCCCTCTCCCTCCATTACTGCATCTCTGCATCATACTACTCCCTGCAGCCTTCCACCACCTCCCCCCTCCCTCCATTACTGCACCTCTGCATCATACTACTCCCTGCAGCCTTCCACCACCTCCCCTCCCCCTCCATTACTGCATCTCTGCATCACGCTACTCCCTGCAGCCTTTCACCGCCTCCCCTCTCCCTCCATTACTGCAACTCTGCATCACGCTACTCCCTGCAGCCTTTCACCGCCTCCCCTCTCCCTCCATTACTGCACCTCTGCATCATGCTTCTCCCTGCAGCCTTCCACCACCTCCATCACACCCTACTTCTTTAAAGCTACCAACAAGTTCCAAATGCCAGCTCATGTAATTTGAATCCTACTGTGCCCACCTCTGATTCAGTCTCAGCAACCTCAGAGTGCACAGCTGCCATAGCCTCCAATTTAATGGAGTCCCACTGCCTTTCTTTGCTCGTATATGGGGAGCTATATTTCTACTCCTTACAGGTGGTCATCTGAACTTTAACTGCCAAACTCTTACACCACTAAGAGGAGTGCACAATTGCTGTATACCACAAAAATATGGGGGTTTTATGCATTGGCTCCTAAGCGTCCACATTATTCGGGCGACATCACTTCGTCCCCAATGTCTTTTTCTAACTCCAATGTCCAATTAGAACCCTTACCTGCATTGCAATCTTCGTTTTAAAGTGGGGGCTCTAAGTCCTTTCATGTGATCTGAAATGTGAAGAACATAATAATGAGGCCATCAACAATATGTTCTTATTAAATCATAACCAAACAGAATCTGAACATGTGCTGCCAGACACTGGTTTACTATAACAGTCATTTGGAAGAAAAGACTCTGAAGGAAACCAAGCACGGGATGCATCTACTACAGAACAAAGAGGATACACCACTGAACAACAGCACATCAGAAAAGCAACCATTACTAAACTGCTTATTTGCCTTTGTGGCTCTAGTTATCTTGGAAAGATGGGCAAGAGGAAAACAAGTCTAAGCCTTCTTCAGTTATATCTGTTCAGCCTGTCTGAGTTCTGATGGATTCCGATGTTGTGAGCTTTCAGGTATCTATACCTTGAGGTTGCCACTGGGGAGTACAGCATGAAGTTGCCTCTCTCAGAGCTGACAGGGTCCTGGTGGATGGAAGTGAAACTAAATCCTACTAAAGGTTAAGTGAGGTATTCAGATGATCATTCCCTTGCTGGGTGTCTCCTGGAAAGGAAGGAGAGAACCAGTGCAAAATGCCAGGAGAAAGAGCTGGAAGACCACACTCAATGCCGAAGTATCCTAGTGATAGTTTCTGAGAATCTCAAGATGGCGAAACAGTGTGACAAGGCGGTGGCAAAAACCAGAAAGATGCTGGGTTGCATTCAGAGAGGAATTATCAGCAGAAAGGAAGTGGTACTAATGCCACTGTACAAGTCGCTGGTGGGGCCTCACTTGGAATATTGTGTTCAGTTTTGGAGACTGTATCTCGCAAAGGATATAAAAAGGCTGGAAGCCGTTCAGAGGAAGGCGACCAAAATGATTTGGAAACTGCGCCAGAAGACGTATGAGAAGAGACTTGAAGACCTAAATATGTACACGCTGGAGGAGAGGAGGGATATGGGAGATATGATTCAGACGTTTAAATACTTAAAGAGTATTAATGAACAAACAAACCTCTTCCAAAGACGGGGAAGCTGTAAAACTAGAGGGCATAACATGAAGCTGCAAGGTGGTAAATTGAAAGGCAATGTCAGGAAATACTTTTTCACTGAAAGGGTGATGGATGCTTGGAATGCCCTCCCGGTGGAAGTGGTGGGGGCAAACACAGTGACAGATTTCAAAATAGCCTGGGACAGACACAGTGGATCCTTTGATAGCAACAGGATAAAATCAGAATAAACGTAACTATATTTTATATCTCAACAAATCGGGGTGACCTGCATGGAGAAGTGGGTACACCCCTAAACAAAGGCATGGGGAGGGGTGACCTGAATGGAGCGGCACGTGCACCTACTCTTGCCACCTTGGTGGGCAGCCTAGATGGACCATACTGGTCTTTATCTGCCATCATATACTGTTACTATCTCGCAAACAAAATTACCTCAGTTTCAGCAGACAGGGGGGCTGCCAAAGGATAATATCAGCTAGCATTGCTCCAGAAAAGGTTGGTGAGGCTCATCTGAAGGCAGCTGGGATACTGTTCCCAATACTGTTCCCAAATGCTCTCTTTTCTCCATTCGGGTTGGACAGTATCCAACTGAGGCTCTTAGTTTCGCTTGAAGATGAGCTATTCTAGATATCCAGAAGGTAGTAATTAGAACCGAGTACATGCATGTGGAATCTTTACTCCATTAAATGGTTTTTCAAAAGAGACAGTCACTCAACTGGCAGATGAGGAGCAAAAGGTGTCCCAGTGGAAAGTCAGATTACCAATTTGGCCTTGCAGATGACCTCTCTCCGGTCTGCAGGAGTAGCTTATATCAAAGATATCTTAAATTTACAATGTAAACTAGAAACCCTGGAAAAAGCTAGAAATTTAAGTATTTTCCAATTTCCCTACAATCAGATAGTTGACACAATGTTTTAAGGTATCTCTGTGTGAGGTGCTGGAAATTCCAAATGGAGAGTGTATGAGGATATCTAAATTATATTATGTACCAATGGGGTGTGACTAGACATTGAAGGAGAAGCAGATTTAGATACCATTTTATCACCAGATAGCTTAGATCCATCTGCATTTTTTTAAACACTCAGTGTGAAAAATCTACAAGGACCACCTTACTGATCTCTTTTGCAGCTGAACTGCAGGTGATAATGTTCTCTAATGTGGTTAGTTCTTACATGGTTAGATTACTGTAATGCTCTGGATTTTGGTCTCCCTGCTAAGGTGTTACAGTAGGTCGGTTATAGAGTGTCAGAATGCTTCTGCTAGGAGCTGAGCCGAGGGATCGCATTACTCCTATTCTGGAATCTCTTCATGGTTGCCTATTGTCTAGCACATTAAGTTTAAGTTGCCAATTGAGGCTCTTACGATTTTTCATCAGTTCTGCCTGTTCTTCTAAAGGAGCACCCCCTTGCTAGGGTCACTCACTCACAAGATACTCATTTGTTCAAACTTCCTCTAGATCATTTTTTTCACTCACTAAGGCATTGTTGTTCTCTTTGCCATTTCTGTGCAATGGTCTTCATTTTATTGAGGATCTGACGGATTTTAGGAGGGTAGGGAAAACATTTGTTTCCTCAGGGTTGCTGAATATGCATTCTGTGATGTCTTAACTTTGTTATGATTTGCTCTTGTCTGTGTGTTTTATGACGTTTTTGCTTTCCTGGTCTGTGCTGGTAATTTAGATGTTTATCATTTAGTAACATAGAAAATGATGGCAGACAAAGACCATTCAGCCTATCAAGTCTGTCCATCCAGTAAGATCCTCTATACTTGTCCTGTGCTTTCTTGAATTCAGATATACTTCTTGTCTCCACCACCTCCACTAGGAGGTCATTCCATGTGTAAAGAAATATTTCCTCAGATTACTCCTAAATCTATCCCCCTTCACCTTGATCCTATGACCCCTTATTCCAAAGCTTCTTTTCAATGCACAGAATGATCTCATGTGCATTCATACCACAGAGGTATCTAAAGTCTGTATCACAGGCTAGAGGTGAGGGGGAGCTGGGGCTCCGGCTCCCAAACTTCAAAAAGTACTACGTCGCGGCCCAATTGAAGGCAATATTTTCCTGGCAAAGGGAGAGTCAGAAGCAATGGGTAACACTGGAGGGAACATCGCCAGCACCAGTCACCTTAGAGCGCTTGGTGCGGAGGGAAGGACAGAGGCAGGGCAAAACCCATTTGTACATCATACGCTAAATATATTGCAGTGTTACAGGCAGGAGCTTTTGGCAAGGAAGCGGTGCTCCCCTGTGATGTCCTTGATGGCTTGTTTTGGAGAAGGCCTGGGAATGTCAGTGCTCCACAGATGGGAGGGGCATGACTTGTGACAGGCATCTCAGTTCATACATCGGGGGAGGGTTTGGTCCTTCGGAGGGTTGAAGGATATGTATCATCTTGAGGAACGAGATTATTATAGCTACCTCCAGGTATGTGACCTTCTGCAGCAACGGGAAATGAAGGCGAATTTGGTTACTGAAAGAGGCTGGTTTGAGATGCTCTGCTCAGGGACCTTAGGGCGGAAAGGGATTTTATCACAGATCCCTCGGGGGTTGAGTACAGGGGTCTGGAGAAGCTGGGCTATATGCTCGTGGGAAAGGGTCTTAGATTGCCTTGGTACAGGGTATTGCCAAGCTAATCAGTGGCAGTCAATCTGCAGAAGAACGGCTACTGGGCACCGGAGAGACTGTTCAAGGCAGGCCTCTCGGGCTCAAATGAACGCTGGAGACAATGCAGAGAGCGGGGCGCACTGCTGAACATGTAGCGGGATTATAGGAGGGTGCAACAATACTGGACCAAGGTTATCGGTATAAATTACCAAAATAACGGGTTGCCGGGTGCCATGGACCCCAGCTATCTTTCTGCTTCAACAGCAGTGGTACCGAGGGGGCTGCAAGGAGTGGTTTAGCATTGCATAGTGGCTGCTCGTTGTCAAATCGCAGCGCACTAGATCTGCATTTCATGCATAAATTGACAGGAATTAAGCATGGGCAGCAATGGGAGGGGGTGTGGAATTGGTTGGAGAGCCAGAAACATATGAGTTATGGGGGGCAGGGCAAGAGATACCAGGGTGGGGAGGGCACGAGGGAGACCCAAGGGAGATGGTTCAATTTTAGAGCAGGTTAAAAACCGATGGGGGGGGGAGAGGGGTTGGTTTGTGGGACGAGCTGTTTGTGTAATGTTGATTACTGACCATTTGAAAAATTAACAAACATTTTTTTAAGAGAGTCTATATCATCTCTCCCCTCTCCTGCCTTTCTTCCATAATATACATATTGAGATTATTCCATCTATCTTGGAGTAATAATAGTAGTATCTGGAAACGTATTGATACTTCTTATTTCTTTTTTAGTAATACTTTTGTTTTTTCTTTTTGGTCTCCTCTCAAAAAATGTGGACTAGTCACAATCATATGGCATTTCACAATCATATGTTCTTTATAGATATTTTTTACTCAGAGTATTATTGTATTATTACCATGATGAGTTGTGTTATTCATGTTTCTTTCTCTCTTTAGATATATATATATAGAGAGAGAGAGACACACACACACACACACAAATAAAAGTCTGAAGTGCATGGTGGTGCTTCTCTAACTGTGAAGATGTCTGCTCACATTCAACCACACACTACCCCACTTATGCACAGTGGTGCACACATAAATAGGGTGGTGTAGTTTGGTATACATAGCTGATCACATGTCCAAATAGAAATTGAACCCAGAACTGCACCCTTCACTCATATTTCAATGAGTCTAAACTAGTTATATTTCTTGTTGATTAAAAGTAATTAGGCTAGGAATTAGGATTCATAGACTAGGAGCTAGGGTTCAAATGTCTTATATGTCACTGCCATAAGTAAGCTTTGGCAAACTATTCTCTTGCCTCAGGTACCCATTGATAGCATAAGTCTCTTGATTACAGACCTACCGAGCCTGTATGAAAACTATTTTTCTCCATATTCAAGCAAGGAAGGATGCCGGCTCTCCCTTAGCTCAGAAAAGTTCTTTGAACTTCTGAGCATGCGCATACCTCCCAGCATCACCACAACGCTCTGCGTCAGTCCAGTCTTCTGTTATCGCGGTAGCCAGTCAGACACATCTCTTCCTCGCTCCTGTCAGTTGCGTTGTTATATTTCTTGTTTTATTTCTTTTCAGTATTTGTCGGGATTTCAAGCTGCGAAGTATTAAAAAAAAAAACAAGGCCCTCTTTGATGGCTTCCTGCAGTTACAGCCTCTCAATTCAACAATCGAAAAGCACTGCTGACAGGAAGAGGACTTAAAAAAGTGAGAAGCAACAGCATTGTTGTGCTGCAGCATCTGGGACACAATATTAAGCAGCCCTCCATTGATTGCTCACTTTCTTCAGGCTGAGAGTTCAAGATACCCCTCTCAATTTTTGCAGACAGTTCGTTGGTTCTCCATCTCTATTCTACTTCATGGCAAATGCAGCATCATCACCTGCCCCTTTCCCATCAGGCCCAGACAAGGCATGATCGGGACCAGATGGGGTTGCCGTGCAGCCGGAGGCAGACCTTCTATCGGCACCAACATTGAAGAAGTCGGTCCAGAGCCTCAAACCAAAGGCCCTACTCCATCTCACCCTCACCCAACCTCAACAGAATATTCTTCAATGCCAGAACCTCTGGTAAGTGGCGAATCTAAATCATTACACAGGCATATGGATGACCCCGCAGGCGCTCATAGTGCCCAGGAAACTTGTCCTCATAAACGTTACGTCTGAGGGAAACTCTTCTGACATCTCCTCTCATAAATACAGGAGGGTCAGCCAACAGTTGCTCCTCTCATCGGCATCGACTCCTCCAGCTCCATCATCAGTAGATAGGTCTACAAGTGACCCTCCACTACAGCTGGTTGGACCATTTCGTCCAAAACACTGCAGCCCTATTGGAAGCTGCTCCTACTGGTGACCCGCTACCATCTTCAGAGATCCCCCCATATCAGCCTCCACAGGTTTCTCCTCAGGGACCCCCCCCCTTGTGGATTACAGCATTCCTGACTCCTTGTATGTGGGTACATACTTGGCTGCAAGTTCCCCTTACTCTAGCCAGTGGGACTTGGAATATTCACTCTTTGGGGATGTTGAGGCACCATCTTCCTCACACTACCCACTGGAGGAAGAATCCTCGGAAGATTTTTCCTACCCGAAATTTCTCCAGAAGGTCTCTCAAGCACTAGCTCTAAGTGACTCCCAGACTCCTACAAACAAAAAGGATTTCCAATCTATTCTGCGAGCCTGTAGTACTGTACATAGTTCTAGGGGGATAAAGTTTCTAGATTAAATAAATTACTGCTTCTTGGAGCAGCTGGTTCATGAACCAACCAAAGGGGAAGTCATTTTAGACCTAGTCCTTAGTGGAATACCAGATCTGGTGCAAGAGATAAGGGTGTTGGGGCCACTTAGCAATAGTGATCATAGCATGATCACACTTGATTTAATTAATGGAGGAGGGATAGTAAGGAAATCCACAGTACTACCTTTTATCTTTCGATGATAAAATGAGGAAAATAGTTAAGAAAAAACTAAAAGGAGCAGTTGCAAAGGTTAAAGACTTACATCAAGCTTGGGTGTTGTTTAAATATACTATCTTGGAAGCCCAGACCAGCTGTATTCCAGGCTTTAAGAAAAGTGGAAGAAGTCCAAAAAACTGCCAGCATTTATTTATTTATATTTTCTTATATACCGCGCTATTCTGCATCAGTGCGGTTTACATTGAACAAACTGAAATTACATTGAACAGGGCATTATAACTTGGAGATAACTATTTTACAGGGAACATGGCCTATGGAGGGTTAAGTGGCTTGCCCAAGACCACAAGGAGCACCTGTGGGACTAGAAACCCCAGTCCTTCCGGCCCAAGGTTGCTGTCCTCTTAGTTTAAAGGTGAGGTCAGAGAGGCTGTTGTTGCCAAAAAAGCATCTTTCAGGAAATGGAAAAAAAAACCAAATGACGAAAACTGGAAACAGCACAAGCACTGGCAAGTTGAATGCAAGAAATTGATAAGGCAGGCAAAGAGAGAATTTGAGAAGAAGCTTGCTGTGGAAGCAAAAACGCGTAATAAAGACTTTTTCAAGTACATTCGTAGCAAAAAAACCTGTGAGAGAGTCATTTGGACCATTAGATGACAGAGAGGTAAAAGGGGCACTAAGTGGGGACAAGGCTATAGCGGAGAGAATGAATGAATTCTTTGCTTCGGTCTTTACTGAGGAAGATGTAGGGATGTTAACCATGACTAAAGTGGTATTTAAAGGAAATACTGCAGAAGAATTGAAAGAAATATTGATACACCAGGAAGATGTATTACAACTATTTGATAAACTGAAGAGTAGCAAATCACCTGGACCGGATGGTATACATCCAAGGGTGTTGAAAGAACTGAAATATGAGATTGCAGACCTGCTATTAGTAATCTGTGAACTATCATTAAAATCGTCTGTAATACTTGAAGATTGGAGGATGGTTAATGTAACGCCAATTTTTAAAAAGGGTTCCAGGGGTGATCCAGGAAACTACAGACCGGTGAGCCTGACGTCAGTAGCAGGAAAAATGGTAGAAACCATAATAAAGAACAAAATTATGGAACATGTAGATAGTCATGGATTAATGGGAGACAGCCAACATGGCTTCAGACAAGAAAGATCTTGTCTTACTAATCTGTTATGCTTTATTGAAGGTGAGAATGAACAGGTAGACAAAGATGAGTCGGTTGATATAGTGTATCTGGACTTTCAGAAAGCCTCTGACAAGGTCCCTCAGAGACTTTTTTGGCAAAACTAAAGAGTCATGGGATAAGAGGCAGTGTACTATTGTGGATCAGGAACTGGTTCAAAGATAGAAAGCAGAGGGTAGGGCTAAATGGCCAATTTTCCCAATGGAGAAAGGTGAATAGTGGAGTACCTCAGGGATCTCTGCTGGGTCTGTTGCTTTTCAACACATTCACAAATGACCTGGAAAAGGGAATAATGAGTGAGGTTATCAAATTTGCAGATGACACGAAACTATTTAAAGTTGTTAAAACCCATGAGGATTGTGGAAAATTGCAAGAGAATCCTGATAAATTGGAAGACTGGGCATCCAAATGAAGCTACAGGGTAAACTATTTAAGACTAATAAAAGAAAATATTTTTTCACTCAACGTGTAATCAAACTCTGGAATTTGTTACCAGAGGATGTAGTAAAGGCTGTTAGCATAGCTGGGTTTAAAAAAGGTTTGGACAAGTTCCTGGAGGAAAGGTCCATAAACCATTATTAAGAAGGGACCCAGGATATCAATGCTTGACCCAGTACAAGCATTGTGGAACCTGTGTCTTTTGGGGAAACTGCTAGGTATGTATGACCTAGATTGGCCACTGTTGGAAACAGGATACTGGGCTTGATGGACCTTGGTCTGACAAAGTATGGCATATCTTATGTTCAAATGGCAGATGAAATTTATTGTGGATAAGTGCAAAGTTATGCACCTAGGGAAGAACAACCCAAACAATGGTTACACGATGCAAGGTTCCACATTAGGAACCACCACCCAGGAAAAAGATTTAGGCGTCATCGTGGATAACATGTTTAAACCCTCCGCCCAGTGTGCAGTGGCGGCCAAGAAGGCAAATAGAATGTTATGTATTATAAGGAAAAGAATGGAAAATAAAACAAAGGATATTAAAATGCCTCTGTATCGTTCCATGGTGCGACCGCATCTTGAATATTGTGTGGAATTCTGATCGCCGTATCTTAAAAAGGATATAGCGTTTTTAGAAAAGGTTCAGAGAAGAGCCACCAGAATGGTAAAGGGGAAGGAAGGATACCCCTATGAAGAGAGGCTAAAAATGTTAGGGCTCTTCAACCTGGAAAAGAGACGGCTGAGGGGAGATAAGATAAAGGTCTATAAATTAATGGAGTGGAACGGGTAAACGTAGATCGATTGTTTACATCATCAGAATATAGAAAGACTAGGGGACATGCAATGAAGCTATAGGGTAAACTATTTAAGACTAATAAAAGAAAATATTTTTTCACTCAACGTGTAATCAAACTCTGGAATTTGTTACCGGAGGATGTAGTAAAGGCTGTTAGTGTAGCTGGGTTTAAAAAAGGTTTGGACAAGTTCCTGGAGGAAAGGTCCATAAACCATTATTAAAGAGGACCCGGGTAATCCACTGCTTGCCCCAATACAAGCATTGTGGAACTTGTGTTTCTTTTGGGGAAACTGCTAGGTACTTATGACCTAGATTGGACACTGTTGGAAACAGGATACTGGGCTTGATTGTCCTTGATCCTACTCATTATGGCATATCTTATGTTCTTAGTACTCCTAAAGAGGTCCTCGCCATTCCAGTTCCCCATATCTTGCAAGACCTTTCCTCTGTCTGGAAGACGTTGATGTCAGTGCATGCCACCCCTCGTCATCTCATCTCAAATACAAAGTCTACCTGCATCTCGGTGAGGCAGGAAGGTATGCGCATGCTCAGAGAAGTCCTTTGGAGAGCTAAGGGACAGCACCTTGGAGTGTGGCTGCATACCCCTGCTAAATACGGTAACAGGTAAACAACCATGCTAATTCTCACCTTCCCTAGATAACTGAAGGAAAAATTGAAATATCACAGCACAAACAGCTTCAAAGTCGGTGCACAAAATTACAATTTAAAACAGGACATAATAAACATATATTCTATACAAACAACAAAATCAATAATAATAATAAAAGTGCAAAAAGCCAAGAGAACATTGGCATCCTTGAGGATGAAATCAGCAGAAAACAGAAGAGCCCCAAAGAACAGCTCTCCTTTAGGGTAGCCAATTGGCTTGAGATGCGCCCGACAGGCTTGATCCAGTCCTGCATTTACCCTATTGCAGGCAAATGACTGGAGAGAAGCTCATGTGGTCCCTTTACACAAAAGCGGAAGTAAGGATGTGGTTGAGAACTGCAGGCCGGTTATTAATCCTTTCAAGGCCTACTTTAATTTTTTAATCCACATTCTGCAGCCGGGTTAATTTTTGCATATTTCAGGAAAATTGTACCCGTCTTATTCAATAGGTTCTAATAGTGATTTTCCTTCTGCTATGGTCATGTATTATATTCCATTTGATAGGAATATTTAGTCAGAATTTTGGATCCCAAGAGTTTTGGGCTCGGCCTGGAAAGGGTTAACTTCGGTGGTGAGTAAATTATAGGAAATGCTGCTGAAAGAGAAAATAGTGAGGTTTCTGGAGTCCAGCGGATTACAGGATCCAAGGCAGCATGGATTTACCAGAGGCAGGTCTTGTCAGACAAATCTGATTGATTTCTTTGACTGGGTGACCAGGGAGTTTGACCGAGGGAGAGCTCTAGATGTGGTGTATTTAGATTTCAGTAAAGCCTTTGACACTGTTCCTCACAGGCGACTTATAAACAAACTGAGCACCCTAGGGATGGACCCTAAAGTTACTGCTTGGGTTAGAAATTGGTTAAGTGGGAGGTGACAAAGAGTACAAGTAAATGGAGCTCACTCTGAGGAGAAGTGGTGTGCCCCAGGGATCTGTCCTTGGTCCGATTATTTTTAACATCTCTGCCAGTGATATAGCAGAAGAGCTGTTGGGTAAAGTTTGTCTCTTTGCGGATGATACCAAAATATGCAATAGAGTAGACACCCAGGAAGATGTAGATAATATGAGGAGGGATCTAGCTAAGCTTGAAGAATGGTCTAGAATTTGGCAGCTGGGATTTAATGTTAAAAAATGTAAGGTCATGCATTTGGGCTGCAGCAATCCAAGGGAGCAATACAGTATAGGAGGTGAAGTACTTTTGTCCACTAAAGAAGAGCGGGACCTAGGCGTGGTTGTGTCTGATGATCTTAAAGTAGCTAAACAGGTAGAAAAGGTGACGGCAAAAGCTAGAAGGATGCTTGGGTGCATACGGAGAGGAATGGCTAGCAGAAAAAAGGAGGTGGTAATGCCTCCGTATAAGTCTTTGGTGCGACCTCATTTGGAGTATGGTGTGCAATTCTGGAGACCGCACCTTCAAAAGGATGTGAACAGGATGGAGTCGGTGCAGAGGGTGGGTACTAAAATGATTAGTGGTCTTCATTATAAAGCATATGAGGACAGACTTAAGGATCTTAATATGTACACCTTAGAGGAAAGGCGGGATAGAGGTGATATGATTGAGATGTGTAAATACCTCCGTGGCATAAATGTTCAGGGAGAGAGCCTCTTTCAATTGAAAGCAAGTTCTGCTACGAGGGGACATGGGATGAGGGTGAAGGGAGATAGATTCAGGAGTGATACGCAGAAATATTTCTTTACGGAAAGAGTAGTGGATCCGTGGAATAGTCTCCCAGTGGAGGTGGTAGAGATGAGGACAGTAACTGAATTCAAAAAAGCATGGGACCAACACAGAGTATCTCTAAAGGTAAAAAGTGGACTGTTGTAGTTGTCAATATGGAAGGACAGACTAGATAGGCCATGTGGTCTTTTTCTGTCATCATGTTTCTATGTAGTTCTGATTTCTCCATTGCACTGGGGTAAACGCAGGACTGGATCAATCCTGTCGGGCACATCTGGAGCCGGTCGGCAGCGCCCTCGCCCTCGCCTCTCGCTTGCTCTTTCCCACCCTGGGAGGCTGCAGAACTCGCCTTTGTGGCAGTGTGACAGGAAGTAAGCTCTGGCCGCCAAATTCTCCCGATCAAACCTGTCTATGGAGATGTTCGGATACTCCTTCATACGCCCCTCAAAAGAACTCATTTTCCTGGAAAACTCCGGAAGCCAAGCGGCCTGTCCTCCCCCTTCACTTCCGGCCTTTCAGCGCCCCGCCCATTTCCCGACCTACGCATGCGCAGAAGCTCACTTGCTGTCGGTCCTGCGGAGAAAGATTAGCAGCAGACTTACGGACGCATGATCTCATCCCTAGCACGTCCCTGGGAGCGAGAAGGTACATGCGCATTAAGGGTGATTTCTCTAGCGCGATAATGTTACAGACTTATAGAAAGGAATATCAGAGTCACGTAGGAAAACATATTTTAATTCGACTAGGAGCAGCTCGTAGTTTTCTGAGGCTTATAACAGACTCGCGAGCACCGTTAGAGCAGCGCTTCCCGGGCCATTTGCAGCTGTGCCGGCAGAGAGCTGGAGTAAAGATGCTGCGAGCCCTCGCTTTAACCAATCGCGTTACTGGGCGGGGTTTCTGGCCTGGTTGTGTACCGCGTTGCTAGGTAACGTGCTGGCGCGTGAATCCTAAGAGGTGGTTGCTAGGGAACGGGATGTAGCTTGCGAGCTGCCGGGGGGGGCAGCGGCGGTTGGACCCGGAGCCGGTAACCGGCGGGGAGGAGCCGGTAACCGGTGGGGCTGAGGAGGCTCCAGTAAACGGGGCTTATGGCAGAGTAAGGAGGAAGCGAAGCCAGCAACTCCTAGGAAAGGAGCGAACAGCCGCAGCTGTGCAGAGGAGGCGGAGCCGGTGCCGGTAGCCACCGGGGGAGTGAGGAGGGGAGCCGGTAGTGACGGAGCGAGAAGCCCTCTAGCTGGATCCCCAGCAGGACGTGCGGCGGACAAGGCGCTGCTCCACCCCGGGCCCCAAGAACAATAGCGGCGGCCGCCGAGCCTCAGAGGTCGGAGCTGTGCGGAGCCGGCGGCCGTCCACGTTGAGTAGCGGGACAGTGGCTGATGCCGGCCCGGAAGCGCCTAGAGCCAGCTGTAGGTAAGCGCGTGCACGGGGCGCCCGGAGCCAGCTGTAGGGAAGCGCGTGCCCCGGAACCAGCTGTAGGGAAGCGCGTGCCCCGGAGCCAGCTGTAGGGAGGCGCGTGCCCCGGAGCGCCCCCTGCCGGCAGCAATAGAATCCTCCCAAACCACACGGACGACCGGGGATTCCAGGGCACACATGCGCATTTACTTTCTACAGGACACATTACAGCATTTTTATACCGTTTTATCTACGAATCAAAGCAGTGTACAATGAGCCTTAGGTTAGGAAGGTTTACATAGAGCTTAAATAGAGATTTAACTTATATTACAGAACATACATATAATAAGAACCGAACTGAGTTTCAACTTGCAGCGCATTAGGTATTAGCTTGCATAAAGCTCTTTGAAAATTGGGGAAGGCTAGGTAAGTGAACATAAATCTAATAGAGCAAGAAGGGATGAGTGACTTAGGTGTCGGAACCAAAGTATCCTGTAAGAAGGAGTTTTTAGTCTGCAGCGGAATTCAGTTATAGTGATTGATGCTCATATGTCCAGCAGGAGTGAGTTCCATATGGAGAGTGCATATAAGGAAAAGGCTTGATTTGAGATGGACTGATTGCATCTTGCTTTGAAGTAGGGGACAATTAATACATTTTCGTTGGCTTTCCTTCTTGTCCTGTTGTCAGGGGATATCTAATGAGTGATTGAAGACTGTCTGCTGATAGGTTATGGAGAATCTTGTGTACATTGAGGGAGGATTTATACCTCACCCTCGTATGTATTAGGAGCCAGTGAAGGTGCTTTAGCACAGGTGTAATGTGGTTTCTTCTGGGAGTGCCAGATATGATCCTAGTAGCTGTATTTTATGCCCTATCCAATTGAATCTCAGGCATTTCTGACTCCTCCATGGTATCCCCCCAGTAACACCTGAAAATAGAGGTAGCCACAGCTATGAAATCTTGATATTTGGGCCCTTCAGAGACTCCCTTAATGTGCAAGTTGTTCCTGCAACTCCAGTTCTCTAAGTCTTCTAATTTTAAAGCCACTTGCTGTGCCGTGTCTTCCATATGCTGTATACACTCTCCTGCATCTGGTCATGCCCAGCTTGGCACTCCTCCATCATCCCTTCCGCATCCTCCACTTGTTTGCCAAGCTCTTGCCAGGCACAGAGATGAGACTGCAGGCCCAATCTCCTGCTTCAGCTCTGTAAACCACTTTTTAAATTCTGTTTTTATGATATGCACCATCGTGCCTTTGCTGAACCCTACTGCTGCACCGCTCTCTTCCAAGACTGCCTCTTCACTGGCATTTCCCACTGCCACCATCAGGCAGGAAGGTCGGGGGTTCAAATCCCACTAGAGGACAGCAACCTTGGGCCGGAAGGACTGGGGTTTCTAGTCCCACAGATACTCCTTGTGGTCTTGGGCAAGCCACTTAACCCTCCATTGCCCATGTTCCTGTACGGCCCTCTGTAAGTATTAGTGTATGTGTCTCATATCCCCGCATGTTAAGTGTATCCCCCAATTGTGTTGTGACCGCTTTGATTGAAGGATAAGGCGGTATACAAAACTGTCTAAATAAAAAATCTTATTGGTTTCCAGGTACACGCAGCTGTGAAGCATACTCACGGAGGTCTGCTGTTTTCTGCCGGGTACTCGCCATTCCTCTCTCGAGATGCTCTTTCCACACTGTGGGGCTTGCTTTCCACCTTAGGGCTGTCAGGAAGCTTTTAATTTACCCCGCTATTAGCCAGATGGACACTGCTCCGGGCTCAGCCATCCATTCAGCAGCATGACATAACCTTTTTTACTTTTTGATGAAGTAAACAACCGATCTAATTTTATCCATTCCATCTCACTCATTATTTTATAGACCTCTATCATATCTCCCCTCAGCCGTCTCTTTTCCAAGCTGAAGAGCCCTAATCTTTTAAAGCTCTCTTCACAGAGGTATCCTCCCATCTTTTTTAACATTTTGATCACTGTTGTCTGTACATCCTGCTAGACCAGTCCAGATGATTAGGTTATGTTCCCCTGCCAGCAGGTGGAGGCAGATTTGTGATGTCATCACCTGGTATATCCTCTGGTACAGTACTGAAAGAAGCCAGTATTGTCTGCCTTTAGCAGGTGACAAAGCGTATGGACTGGTACAACAGTGATGGGCAGATCTGACTCTTCTTGACCACACTTTGGTATGGAGACCTAGGATATTCTATTGGATAGCTGCTGTTAGGACCCCCTGGGGGACCTGAAGTCCATGAGTGCTCTTATGGTTAGCTAGAAAGGTCACGGCCCCTGCTTCACCCTTGTGCTTCTCTGTTCCTTGCAAGCCCAGCCTTCCCCTATGGGGGTTGTCTGAAGGACTCAATTGATGCCAGCCACCACAAACTAAATCCGAGGAGGACAGAGTGGTGGTGATCCCATCAAGCAGTTGCGATCCAGTTGAGCCTTTGAAACCACAGCGGCCAAAAGAAAAAAAAGTGCAAAAAACATCATGCATAAAAAGATCCATCAGAACCCCTTTAATGTCCTCACTTCCCCCTCCATTCTGTCTTCTACCCTATCATCAGCTCTTGAACTTCATCACCTTCTCCTTCAACCATCTCCTCTCTCTCTAAGGCAACTGCACCCTCGTTTCCACCGTACTGTCTCCTCTCTACCCCTCTGATAGAACGAGTACTCTGATAATCCTTCTCTCATCTGGAGATATTAACCCCAATCCTGGCCCCACTAGACTTCTCTCTCACTCTGAGAAGAGATCTTCATGCAACATATCGAGTCTCATCCATATCCCACTTCTTTCCCCTTCCACTCTCCCTTTCTCATGTGCCTTGTGGAATGCACACTCTGTCTCTAATAAACTTGCTTTTACTCATAACCTCTTTATCTCTAATGCACTACATCACCTTCTTGCTCTAACTGAGACCTGGCTCCTCCCTGATGATACCACATCTACTGCTGCTCACTGTCATGGGGGCTATCAGTTCTCCCACACGCCTCGTCCCACTGGCCGTGGTGGTGTTGTTGGGCTTCTACTCTTTCCCTCTTGCCAATTCCAACCCCTCCTGCTGCCTCAGTCTCACTCCTTTCTCTCCTTTGAAGTCCACTCCATCCGCCTTTTCACTCCACTTCCTCTCCGGGTACCTGTTATTTATCGTCCTCCTGACAAGTCTGCTTCTACCTTTCTCACTGACTTTGACTCGTGGCTTTCCTTCTTTCTGGATTCCTCTTCCCCCACTCTTATTCTTGGGGATTTTAACATTCATGTCAATAACCCCTCTGATCCTTATGGTTTAAAGCTCCTCTCCCTTACCTCCTCGTTTGACCTCCAGTTTTGTTCCACTGCCCCCACTCACCAGCATGGCCACTGCCTTGACCTGATATTTTTCTCTAGTTGCTTACCCTCAAACCTCTGTAGCTCAGTTCTCCCCTTATCTGACCATCACCTTTTAAGCTTCACTCTTCATCACCCGCTGCCTCAACCTCACCCTGTCTCCTCCAACCTATTTAGAAATCTTCATGCTATTGATCCCTTGGCTCCCTCTTCCACCATTTCTTCATCTCTTTCTTCCACTATGTCATCTAAGTCTTTTGACGAGGCAGTAACTTCCTATAATGCTGCACTCTCCTCAGCTCTGGATGCCCTTGCTTCGCCCATCCCACGTCCTGTGAAACGTTCTGCACCCCAGCCCTGGCTTTCACCTGCTATCTATGTTCCTGTGCACGTTCTGCTGAGCGTGCCTAGCTCAAATACCGCTCCCCTGCAGACTTTCTACACTTCAAATTCATGCTTGTCTCTTTCCAGTCAGCCATAGCTCTTGCCAAACAAGACTACTATGTCCATCTGACTAACTCTTGCTTCTGATCCTCGCCGTCTCTTTACTACTCTCAACTCTCTCCTCAAAGTGCCTCCTCCTCTGATCCCTCCCTTCCTTTCTGACCAAACCCTAGCTATTTCCATGACAAAATCCACAAGATCATCCTCCAATTCCCCACAATCTCAGCTCCTCTCCACTCCCAGCTCTCCCCCCTACCTCTGCTACCCTCTCTTCTTTTCCTGTGATCTCTGAAGAGGAAACTGCACACCTTCTTTCTTCCTCCAAACTCACCACCTGCTCCTCTTATCCTATCCCCACCCGCCTCCTAAGCCCCTTCTCCTCCACCGTTGTCCCTTCCATCTCTCATATTCTCAACCTATCGCTCTCCACCGCAACAGTCCCTGCATGCTGTGGTCACACCTCTCTTCAAGAAACCCTCACTTGATCCTACCTTTCCTAACTATCGACCCATCTCTCTCCTTCCCTTCATTTCTAAACTACTTGAACGTGCAGTTCACCGCCACGTGCCTCGACTTCCTCTCCTATCATGCCCTCCTGGATCCCTTACAGTCTGGCTTTCGTCCTTTACACTCTACTGAAACAGCTCTTGCCAAAGTCTCCATTGACTTGTTCCTGGAAAAATCCAAGGGCCTTTACTCTATCCTCATCCTTCTTGACCTCTCTGCTGCCCTTGACACTGTTGACCACAACCTTCTCCTCGATGCCCTGTCCTCGCTTGGTTTTTGTGGCTCTGTAATATCCTGGTTCTCCTATCTCTCCCACTGCTCCTTCAGTGTGTGTTCTGGTGGTTCCTCCTCCTCTGCTACCCCACTCCCAGTTGGTGTACCCCAAGGATCTGTCTTGGGTGCGCACCTTTTCTCTTTCTATACCCAGTCCTTTGGTGCGCTTATCTCTTCCCATGGCTTTCAGTACCATCTGTATGCCGATGACTCCCAGATCTACCTCTCTACGCCTGAAATCTCTCCGGCAATTCACACTCGGATCTCTGCCTGCCTCTCTGACATTGCTGCCTGGATGTCTCACCACCGCTTGGAATTGAAAATGGCCAAGACTGAACTTCTCATCTTTCCCCCTAAAACCTCCCCTCCTCCTCCTCCTCCTCCTTTCTCATTCTCTGTGGATAACTCTGTACTCCTTCCTGTTTCCTTGGCCCGCAATCTGGGGGTCGTCTTTGACTCCTCTCTCTCTCTTTCTCCACACATATCCAGCTCGTAGCTAAGACCTGCAGTTTCTTTCTCTATAACAGTAGCAAAATCCGCCCTTTCCTTTCTGAACACAGTACTAAAGTGCTTATCCACTCCTTAATCTCCAACTCCTGGACTAATATCAACCCCCCACCTTTTCTCCCTCATGTACATAACATTGTAAAGTAGCTCATGCTGTAAATAGCCCACCACGAATCAACGCCAACTTACACACACACTCATTCGCTGTATAACACTGCATGATCACACAAATGTCAATATATTCGATTGGTTGCTGTGTACACCGCTTTGATTAAAGGAGAAGACGGGATATAAATACTTTTAAATAAATAAATTAATTAATTAATCACTTCCCATCTTGACTACTGTAACCTACTCCTTGCTGGACTCCCTTTGAATCATCTCTCTCCCCTTCAATCTGTTCAAAACTCTGCTGTGCGACTAATCTTCCGCCAGCCTCGTCATGCCCATATTACTCCTCTTCTCAAATCACTTCATTGGCTCCCTATCCGTTTCCGCATCCAGTTGAAACCTCTCCTGTTGTTGTTGTTAAGTGCCGTCGAGTCTGAGTCGACTCATGGCGACCCTCTAGATAGCTATCCTAAATTGTGTTCGGTCTTCAGTCAGGCGGCTCATTGTTGACAGACTGGTACCCGTAGCTGCTGTTATTGTGTCGATCCATCTCATTGCTGGCCTTCCTCTTTTGCGTTGACCTTCCTGCTGACCTATAAATGCATTCACTTTGCGGCTCCTCAGTATCTTCTCTTATCTCTTCTTACAACCCACCTCTGGACTCTGCTCTTCTAGCAAACTACTTCTGTCTGTGCCGTTCTCTTCTACTGCTAACTCCAGACTTCGCTCCTTTCACCTTGCTGCACCTTATGCCTGGAACAGGCTGCCTGTGTCTTTGTGCCAGGCACCCTCTCTAACCCTCTTCAAATCCAGGTTGAAAACTCACCTCTTTGCTGCTACTTTTGGATCTTGAGTCACCTGATCTCCTTTCTTTCCCCTAGTTCTATCCCTGCTTACACCTTTTGTGTTTGTCTTGTGTTTTGTTTTGACTAGATTGTAAGCTCTGATGGGCAGGGACTGTCTCTTACATGTCTGTACAGCGCTGTGTATGACTCGTAGTGCTTTACAAATGCTCAGTAGTAGTAGTCGTAGTAAATGGAGTCTCAAAAAGGGAATCCCGAGGCCTGTTGAGCCAACCAAGAAAACCCTATTAGGAAGGCCCCAGACACCCACACAGGCCTTGGGAGACCCGGCTGATGAAGGTCTCTATTTTTTTTTCCAGTTTGAAACTACTAATAAGAACATAAGATATGCCATACTGGGTCAGACCAAGGTCCATCAAGCCCAGTATCCTGTTTCCAACAGTGGCCAATCTAGGTCATAGGTACCTAGCAGTTTCCCCAAAAGACAGGTTCCGCAATGCTTGTACTGGGTCAAGCATTGATATCCTGGGTCCCTTCTTAATAATGGTTTATGGACCTTTCCTCCAGGAACTTGTCCAAACCTTTTTTAAACCCAGCTACACTAACAGCCTTTACTAAATCCTCCGGTAACAAATTCCAGAGTTTGATTACACGTTGAGTGAAAAAAATATTTTCTTTTATTAGTCTTAAATAGTTTACCCTGTAGCTTCATTGCATGTCCCCTAGTCTTTCTATATTCTGATAACATAAACAATCGATGTACGTTTACCCGTTTCCACTCTGTTCATTAATTTATAGACTTCTATCATATCTCCCCTCAGCCGTCTCTTTTCCAGGTTAAAGAGCCCTAACCTTTTTAGCCTTTCTTCATAGGAGTATCCTTCCATCCCCTTTACCATTTTGGTGGCCCTTCTCTGAACCTTTTCTAATAACACTATATCCTTTTTAAGATACGGCAACCAGAATTGCACACAATATTCAAGGTGCGGTCTCACCATGGAACGATATAGAAGCATTATAATATCTTTTGTTTTATTTTCCATTCCTTTCCTTATGATACCTAGCATTCTATTTGCTCTCTTGGCTGCTGCTGCACACTGGGCCGAGGGTTTTAACATGTTATCCACAATGACGCCTAAATCTTTTTCCTGGGTGGTGGTTCCTAATGTGGAACCTTGCATTGTGTAACCATAGTTTGGGTTGTTCTTCCCTAGGTGCATAACTTTGCACTTGTCCACATTAAATTTCATCTGCCATTTTCATGCCCAGTCTTCTAATTTATCAAGATCCTCTTGCAAGTTTCTACAATCCTCTTGGGTTTTAACAACTTTAAATAGTTTTGTGTCATCTGCAAATTTGATAACCTCACTCGTTATTCCACTTTCCAGGTCATTTATGAATATGTCAAAAAGCAGCGGACCCAGCACAGATCCCTGGGGTACACCACTATTCACCTTTCTCCATTGGGAAAATTAGCCATTTAGCCCAACCCTCTGCTTTCTATCTCTTAACTAGTTCTTGATCCACAGTAGTACACTGCCTCCTATCCCACGACTCTTTAGTTTTGCCAAAAGTCTCTGATGAGGAACCTTGTCAAAGGCTTTCTGAAAGTCCAGATACACTATATCAACCGACTCACCTTTGTCCACCTGTTTATTCACACTTTCAAAAAAACATAACAGATTAGTAAGACAAGATCTTCCTTGTTTAAAGCCATGTTGGCTGTCTCCCATTAGGCCAGACTATCTACATGCTGAGTAATTTTATTCTTTATGTTGGTTTCTACCATTTTTCCCGGTACTGACGTGAGGCTCACCATTCTGTAGTTTCCCGGATCACCCCTGGAACCCTTTTTAAAAATTGGTGTTACATTTGCGATCCTCCAGTCTTCAGGTATTAGAGATGATTTTAATGATGGTTCACAGATTACTAATAGCAGGTCTTCAATCTCATATTTCAGTTCTTTCAACACCCTTGGATGCATAGCATCCGGCCCAGGTGATTTGCTACTCTTCAGTTTATCTAATAGTTGTAATACATCTTCCCGATGTATCGATATTTCCTTCAATTCTTCCGCACCTTTAAATACCACTTCAGTCATGCGTAACATCCCTATATATTCCTCAGTAAAGACCGATGCAAAGAATTCATTCAGTCTCTCCGCTATCGCCTTGTCGCCTCTTAGTGCCCCTTTAACTCCTCTATCATCTAATGGACCAACTGACACTTATTAAAAGAGGACTGCTACACAGTACCCTGTCCTGTGCTGCTGAGGTAAGCTATATTCTTATTTGATTTAAATTATAGCTCTTTGCTGCTGCTAGGCTCTAAAGTATTATGAAATTTAAACTACAAGCTCTCTGCTGGGTATGAAATTTAACCAGAAAGCTCTCTTCTGTGTTTTAAATGTAAACTTAAACTGCTGCTACTAGGCCTTGACTGATTTAACAAAAAATAGTGGGTTCACAGATTAATTAATTAATTAGCTTTAATAAAAATAATTCCTTTCAGAAAATTCCCAGAAGTATATACTCACAGTTGCAGATCTCTCTCCATAAGTAACAGTCCCCTTTTCTAGTCTTTCAAGACTGAGGCTCCCAGAGCTCTGGTTGAGCTATTTATGCCTGTGCTGCTGAGGTAAGCTGTGACCAACTTCCTGGATGATTAACAGTCCTTGCTTGGATAGAAGGAGTCTTTCAAAATGGCCTTTTGATCTGTCACCTGGTGTTTACACCTGTTGAAAAAGTTTCACAGGTCTCTTGCCCCTTAGGTAGAAGGCCTCTTTGTAAAGGTCTCTAGAAGACTATTTGCTGCTCAAAGAGTACTGACCCTGTTTTGCCTTTTGTGCTAATCTATATTCTTATTTGATTTAAATTATAGCTCTTTGCTGCTGCTAGGCTCTAACTTATTATGAAATTTAAACTACTTTAATGATAGCAGCAGAGAACCAGTTACCAAAAGAGACTTAGAAAACAAATGACCAAAAATAATAAAAAAGGGAGGGGAGCAAGCAGATGAGGACAGTAAGAGAGAAGGTGGGCCTGGGTCCAACTTTCTAACCCCCTTCAGAGGCTCTGTAGGGCTCTCCTGTTCCTCCTCTGGCCCACCGGTGCTTGTAATCCATACCAATCCTGGCAGAGCTTCTGGTGGGCTCAGGTTGTCTCCCAGGGGCCCTTGGGAGCCTGTAATCCCATTTGCTGGATGTCGGCAGTCCCTCCCAAGGTGCAGCTGGTTGGGGTGTTACTCAGTCTGTTTCTTCTGAATGCACCCATACCACGTTAAGCTAGTGAGTTTAAGATCCATAGGCAAGATCAGAGTTTGTCAGTTTCATCAACAAGCCACCTGGGTTCAATTCCTCAAGTTGCTGGCCCAGACCAGCCTGGGGCTTCTGGGGTGCATTATTTGAATGGCAGTAGCAATTACAAGTTCCTTATCGTGTCTCCGGGCCAGTCCAGACAAATGGGTAGTCAATCTCCCTCCTCTAGCAGCTGAGGACTGTAAACTGAGTCTTGTTGCCAGGTTACCCAGCCCCCCCTCACGGAGGCAGCAAGGCAGTCTTATTGTCCTCAGCAGCTGGACTGGACGTGTGGAGATTGGCTCCCCACTAAGTACTTAGGAGTTTTTCTTGTTCTTAATCTCTACATTATTTTATTTTTGGAAGAGAGTCACAGTAAGCTTAGTGTTTGCCCTAGCAGGGGTTCAGCACTATTTGACAGTTTGCAGACTATTTATTCTTTACGGCACGGGGTGCTATCCTTAAGTCTGCACGGTGCAGGGCATGCGGCAGGGCCTGCCTCCTCTGCTCTAATAGGGCTGATTGTGGGACCAGACCTGGGGGCCTCAGATGCTGGTTACCTTACTCTCTGTCTCTTCGGCTCTTCTCCCCACTACCGCGCTTGTCGGGATCGCCGGAACTCGTTGACAATATACAGGTATTTTTCTTTTCTTCTTTCTGACAGCCGTTGTCTTTGTCTGCCGTCTTTCCTCCTTCGCGGCGTTTTTAGCGGTGTGCGCGGGATTTCTGGGCCGCGAATTTGTGGAGGGCGAGCTCCGGGCAATGCAGGATTCGACGGGGGAAGGTAGGGACCGCGGTTCCTCGGTCCCGGCCTCCGAGAAAAGCGCGGGAACGGCGGCCATTTTGAGTGCAGCAGCTGTTTCTTCAGCTCCTTTAGATAAACCCGCGAAACGAAAATCTAAGTCAAAGCATGTCGCAGCAGCTCCGGTAGCTACGGGGAAGGCAACCATAGCTCCATTGCCTGATTCTTTTCTTTCTCCAGAGTTCATTATTGCCTTTCATAAGGCTTATTTGCTCCAGAAGGAACAGTCTTTTATTCCAGGCATGGCAGCTTCCTCCCTGGCATCTCAGACTAGCGTTTCTGGTACAACGGAGGTGGCAGAAGTGGTCTCTGTTTTACATAGTGGGGATGCTACATTGGAAGCTGATCCTCTTGGAGCACAGCTGCTGGGGTCGGAGGAGGGGGAGCTCCGTCCAGACCCAGATGGAGATTCCTGGCCAGATGAATTGGAAGAGGGGGAGTTGGGGCCAGGAGAAGACCCTAATGTTTTTAGGGCCTTTAGAAGGGACGAGTTGTCTGCCTTGATCACGCAGTCGCTGTCTGCTCTCAATCTCCTTCCTCCGGTATCTCAGCAGGAGCCTTTGGAGGATCCCTTATTGCAGGGAAGGCGGTCCGAGCAGAAATGTTTTCCCTTCCACAGGGTCATCAAGCAGATGATAGACTCTGAATGGGAATGCCCTGAGGCTTCCTTGCGGGGGGCTCGGACAATGGCTAGGTTGTACCCGGTGCCTGCGGAGGAGCGAGAGCTCCTGCGTCTGCCTAGGGTGGATGCTCTGGTGTCTGCGGTCACCAAGAAAACCACCATTCCCGTGGAGGGGGCTACGGCCCTTAAGGATATGCAAGACCGTCGGCTGGAAGCGCTTTTAAAGCAAACGTTTGAGGCCAGCGCCTTGGCGCTGCAGGCCTCGGTGTGCGGGGCGTACGTCTCTCGGGCTTCCATTAGATGGAGTCAGCAAGCTTCGGCGCCCGAGGGTGATTCGTCTCCGTCCCTTCTAGGGGCTCAGATGGAGTCGGCGGCGGCGTATCTCGCGGATGCCTTTTATGATTTAATTCGTATTTCCGCTAAAGCTATGGCTTCGGCGGTGGCGGCGCGACGGTTTCTTTGGTTGCGCTGTTGGGCAGCGGATGCGTCTTCCAAAGCCCGGCTCAGTAAACTGCCTTTTAAGGGTAGGTTGCTCTTTGGAGAAGCATTGGAAAAGATCGTTAAAGATTTAGGGGACTCCAAGGGCGGACGCTTGCCCGAGGACCGTCCTCGGCCGAATAAGCAGTCCTCTTTTTCGCGAGGTCAGGGGCGTGACTTTCGCCGTTTTCGGGGAGCACGTTTTGCTCCTTATCAGCGGGGTCGATTTCAGTCTAGGGGGCAGTCCTTTCGAGGCGCTCGAGGGTCTGGAAGGGGTTACTTCGGAACCGCTGCCCCTGCTCTTAAGAAGCCACAATGATGCGAGGCAGGTCCAGGCGGAGATTTCCATAGGGGGTCGTTTGCAGGAGTTTCTCTCTGCTTGGACCGCCATTACCACCGACAAGTGGGTGCTTCAGGTTATCGGCGAGGGTTACTCCCTCGAGTTGGCGTGTCCGCTAGCGGACGCCTTCGTTTTCTCTCCTTGCGGTCTGTTGCTAAAACGGCAAGCAGTGCAAGAGACGTTACGACGCTTGTTGCAGCTCAGGGCAGTAGTGCCCGTGCCCCCGGACCAGTGCGGCTTCGGTCGATACTCGATCTATTTCGTGGTTCCCAAACCGGGGGACGCTTTTCGACCCATTTTAGATCTGAAGCATGTCAATCGCTGCCTCAGAGTCTCTCATTTTCGGATGGAAACTTTGCGGTCCGTGATTCGCTCGGTGCGTCCGGGGGAGTTTCTCACTTCCATCGATTTGACAGAGGCCTACCTGCACATTCCCATCAGGGAGGAGCATCAGCGTTTCCTTCGTTTTGCGCTGCCTATGGGTCATTTCCAGTTTCGAGCTTTGCCGTTCGGTCTGGCGACAGCTCCCCGCACCTTCACCAAAGTGATGGTGGTCGTGGCGGCGGCACTTCGCAGAGAAGGTATCCAGGTCCACCCTTATTTGGACGACTGGTTAATTCGAGCGTCATCCAAGGCGGAGTCGCTCTCAACAACGGCTCGGGTGGTCTCTTGTCTCGAGAGTTTCGGCTGGGTGATAAATCAGGCCAAAAGTCATCTACAGCCGACTCAGCGGCTTCAGTATCTGGGGGCGTTGTTCGCTACCGACAGAGGCCTAGTCCGCTTGCCTGTAGAACGGGTTCGGAAGCTTCTACAACACGTGTCGGCCTTTTTGCGTCTTCTCGCGCCGACTGCGTGGAGGTACTTACAGTTGCTGGGTCTGATGGCGGCTGCCTTGGATTTGGTGCCTTGGGCTCGAGCACACATCCGTCCGCTTCAGCATGCGCTTCTCTCTCGGTGGTCTCCGCAGCGTCATCCTCTCTCCCGCCGCTTGAGTTGTCCCGACTCCGTCCGACTCAGTCTTCGGTGGTGGTCGGTTCCGGACCATCTTCTAGCGGGTGTGTATCTCTCCGCTCCGGACTGGATCTTAGTCACTACCGATGCCAGTCTGACGGGGTGGGGGGCGCATTGTTTAGCGCACGTAGCGCAGGGAGTTTGGACGCCAGAGGAGGCGCTGTGGTCCATCAATCGGCTGGAACTCAGGACAGTATACCTGGCGATGTTAGCCTTTGCCGAGCTCCTGAAAGGACAGCCGGTTCGGGTTTTCTCCGACAATCTCGTCACAGTCTCATACATAAATCGCCAAGGCGGCACGGGCAGTACCCCTCTCTTGGAAGAGAGTCAGCGTTTGTTTCAGTGGGCGGAATTGCACCTAGCGGCGCTGTCCGCGTCTCATGTCGCAGGAAAGTGCAATGTCCAAGCCGATTATCTCAGTCGCCATCTGCTGGATCCGGGAGAGTGGGAGCTCCATGCGGAGGTTTTTCAGGAGATCACCTTGCAGTGGGGTCTTCCTGTCATCGATTTGATGGCCACTCTTCGCAATGCCAAGGTAGGGCATTTTTTACAGCCGGCGCAGGGAGCATATGTCAGAGGGGCTCGACGGTCTCGTTCAACCTTGGCCGTCGGCTCAACTTCTCTATGTGTTTCCTCCGTGGCCGTTAGTCGGACCAGTGGTGCAGAGGGCGGCCTCTCACGACGGTCTGGTGATCCTAATTGCTCCGGATTGGCCTCGACGTTCTTGGTACGCGGATCTGATGCGGCTGCTGGTGGCGCCGCCCTGGCGTCTACCAGCTCGTCCGGACTTGCTACTTCAGGGTCCCGTGCCGATGCCGCAGGCGGATCAATTTTCGCTTACGGCATGGCTCTTGAGAGGGAACGGTTGCGCCGCATGGGTTATTCGTCCTCGGTGATATCTACCTTGTTGCAGTCACGAAGGCGATCCACGTCTTTGGCTTATATTCACATGTGGCGCGTGTTCGAAGCCTGGTGTTCGGATCGGTCTCTGCGAGCCCGTGCGTCTGCTATTCCCGATATTCTTGCATTTCTGCAGAGCGGTCTGGAGAAGGGGCTTGCTCTTAGCACCCTAAAGGTGCAGTTATCGGCGCTGGCGGTGTTTCGCGGTCCGATCCGCGGTTCCCGTCTCTCTCTCCATCCGGATGTTCTTCGTTTTCTTCGGGCGGCTCGGCATATTCGTCCTCCTCTGCGGCCGATAGTTCCTCCTTGGGACTTGAATCTCGTACTCGAGGTCCTCGCTGGCTCTCAGTTTGAGCCACGTGCTTCCGGGTCTCTCAGAGAGTTATCCTGGAAAACAGCCTTTTTAGTGGCTCTATGTTCGGCTCGTCGCATTTCCGATTTGCAGGCGCTTTCGTGTCGCCCTCCTTTCCTGCAATTCTCTGAAGAGAAGGTGGTTCTACGCCCAGTTCCTTCGTTTCTGCCTAAGGTGGTGTCTGCCTTCCATGTAAATCAGCCTGTTACTCTGCCCACCTTTGCGGCAACGGGGGCTGAAGCTTCTCTGGATCGTTCTCTAAAGAGATTGGATATGGGACGGGTGCTCCGTCGATATCTTAAGGAGACAGTCTCCTTTCGGCAGTCCGATCGTTTGTTCGTGCTCTATGGGGGTCCGTCCAGGGGGAAGGCGGCCTCCAAAGCTTCTATAGCACGTTGGGTGAAGCAGGCCATTCGCGTCGCGTACGAGTCCAGAGGTAAGCCGGTGCCGATCGGTCTTCGGGCTCATTCTACCAGGGGTCAAGCGACATCGTGGGCGGAGTCAGCGTTGGTGCCTCCGGTAGACATTTGTCGAGCGGCGACATGGTCTTCCCTGCATGCTTTTTCGCGTCATTATCGCCTGGATGTGCTGGCGCGTCAGGACGCTTCTGTGGGGGCTTCGGCCGTCATCGCGGGGCTCACAGGTCCCTCCCAGGGTTAGTTACTGCTTTGGTACTACCCATTTGTCTGGACTGGCCCGGAGACACGATAAGGAAGTAGAAATTAGACCTTACCTGCTAATTGTCTTTCCTTGAGTTGTCTCCGGGCCAGTCCAGACCCCGCCCTAAGAGGATATTTGCTTATTGTTTCGGTGAGGTTCGATTGGAGTTGTTTCGGGATTTCAGAATGGGAGTGTTCACCTTCGGTTGGTGTACAAAAAAAACAAAAAACAAATAAATTTGGTTACAGATCCACGCCTTCTGTGGGTTTGCTGCCGGCGGTACTTGTTTTCACTCTTGGTACCGGACTTGTTTGCAGCGCCTGTGTGTGGTCAATAGTCTTCTGTGTACCTCTTCCAGAGTTTTCGTGTCTTCTTCGACTTGTTTATTTTGATCTGCTTGCTTGCTACATAAAGACTGCCTTGCTGCCTCCGTGAGGGGGGGCTGGGTAACCTGGCAACAAGACTCAGTTTACAGTCCTCAGCTGCTAGAGGAGGGAGATTGACTACCCATTTGTCTGGACTGGCCCGGAGACAACTCAAGGAAAGACAATTAGCAGGTAAGGTCTTATTTCTACATCTCCTCAGGAGATTCTCCGTGAGGCTCTCAGGTCAGGTGGGGGACCTTGGTGGATGATCTTTAGCACTTCCGGTAGTGACAAGTTGTTTCTCCCATCCCCTCCATGGCAGGGCCAGAGATGTTATCCTTGATACATGTGGATTCTGATAGGGAGGTTCATTCCAGTATGTTCTGGTTCTAGAGCTGGTTGTTTTCAGACTTCAAGTCTCTCATTTTCATTTGGGGCTGTTGTTGCATTGGTCCGATAGGGGGTGCTCCCATCTCCTGGGTCTTGCCAGAGCATTTGTTGCTTTACTGCTCTCTGTACCTTTCCCAAGGTAAAGCATCGATTTTTATAGCAAGATTCTTACTATAGGGTGCACAAACACAATCCAGATGTTCTGCCTAGTCTGGTCTCTAATGATCCCTGCCATTCGACCAGGCTCTTCCTCTCCCCTGTGAGATAAAAGAGCAGGTGAAGCAGTGGTTGCGGTTTCCCCTCCTGACCCAGAGGTTTTCGGAAGCAACTGAGAAGAGGCTTAGCAGCCTTACTTCCAGCCGGAAGGGCTGGAGATGTGAGAACCACAGGGACTGTTCCCTCACAAAGCTCCTGAGGGATCTTCCACCTGGAGGCTAGAGTACTCATATCGATCCTGGGGTGGTTCATACTTCCTTTAAGGGAAGCAGTGGCCTGGAACTCTCTTACCCCTCTTTCAAGGCTAAGCTAAAGACCCATCTCTTTTGCACAGCTTTCTATCTTCCTCCTCCTCCCCCTGCCGATACTTAATGGTATTTCTTTCTTCTCTCACTGCCTTATTCTGGCCTCCTCCCTTGCTGCTGTCCCTTTCCTATCAGAAATTGGCGTTCCTTTCTGTTTCCTTTTTCTTTTCAGCAGTTTCCAATTTTAATGTAAACCGCCACATGCCTTTTTTGGTTTTGGCGGTCTATCAAGTTTTAAATAAAGATAAAGAAAGATAAAGAACATGGTCCTAGGGTCACTCATGTCTTCTACAGCAGCAAAGCTCATGGGTTCAGAGCAGTTCTCGCAAATGTACAGCTGGGCTGTTGGATGGAGGAACATTTGATTACCCAGGTGCAGCGCAGATCGCAAGCTTCGCCAGCATGCCGTCTGACTGTCTGTGTTGGAATTCCATGAATCCAGGCAAAGTGAGAATTCAACCCTCCCACACGGGATCTCATAATGTGAAGATGTAGCCTTCCAGTACCCCATGTGTTGGCCACTCCAGCAGATGCAGGTTGGGGAGCTGCATCAAGTACAGGGGGATTCTGCAGATGGCAGGCTGGGAAACCCTGGCCTAAGAGAGGGATGCTGTGTGGCTTCCTCTCCTACTCTGGATGAGCAATCTTCTGCATAGGTTATCGGCCCATCTGGGCTTGGTGATCCTAGGGACCCCGGATTGAGCTCACACACTATGTGATACAGCATTTCATTTCTTAGAACTTGATATACTGCCCTAAGTGGGGACAGAAGAGCTGTTAACAATAAAAACAACAATAAATGAGAAAACTCAGAAAAGAACGCCAATTAGTTAGATAGGAAATCTCACAGAAAATGTCAGCAAAGGAACATAGAGGAAAATCAGGAGCCAGGCAGATCAGGGGGTAAATCAATGTCATGACCTGAGTTTTTGTCTTGTTGACCACTTTGATTGAAGGATAAGGTGGTATACAAAACTATCTAAATAAAATAAATAAATAAATAGGCAATACTAAATAAGTGTGTTTTGAGTTGGGCTTTGAACTTATGAACGGTGTGGTTTTCCTCTTCCTCATAAACCCTGGAGTGGAGGAGTGGCCTAGTGGTTGGGGCAGCAGCCTAGAGCCAGAAAGACCAGGATTCAAATCCCACTGGCACTCCTTGTGACTTTGAGCAAGTCACTTAACCCTCCATTGACTCACAAACTTAGATTGTGAACCTTTTGGGGACAGGGGAATGCATACTGTGCCGGAATGATCTTCTCATGGAAAGCCGTGAGCTAGATCCTAATAATACTAAGGAGAAGCATGGCAGGGGCTCCTGGTGCTGGCCCCGCTGTGCACACGCTAGTCGGTTTAAGCTGCTTGGTAGCGCCCTGCTTGGGACTTGGTGAGTATCTATGCCCTCAGCAGAGGTTAGAGCCTTCTAACAGTTTGACCTGGACCACAGCTTGACCTTGAACCCTCAGGGTTCAAGTGGTGACCCTGTTATGCTACAAGGTTTGCCTTTAGGGGACTCCTTGGGGGTATCGCTCTGTGAGGCTTCCTTCAATGTCAATCAAGGGAAGTGGCAGAGGTCAAGTTCTCTATTGCTAATGAAGATCATTGGGGGCAGGGTACATCCTGCTTGTAAGTGCATTCAGGAGTGAGTTGCAGTTTGCTTCACAGAGTGCAATTCTCTTGGGTAGAGTTCACTTGGGTGTCCCCAGAGGACATTTCTAAGGCTTCCTGGCCTTTGTTGTTCACCTTGTGATGCCCTACAAGGCACTTGTGGAGGTTATTCAGCTGACTCTCTTTTGACAATGTAGTCTGTCTTGAATGCCATCATCCTCCCACCCTGGGTCTTGACTGCTTGGTTATATCCCTCTCATCTGGACTGGTCTAGCAGGATGATAAGGAAGGAGAGCTTTCAATCATACCTAATAATCTCACTTCCTTGAATCCTGCTAGACCAGTCCAGGACCCACCCTTTGAAAACTCTCTTTGCACGTTGGAAAACCTGTTGCCTTTAGGCCACATTAACGATGTCTCTGCCTGGGAGGCTCTTTCTTTCTGCAGGCCTGAAAGGGGGTGTGTTGGGGGGGGGGGGGTCTGGTTGCCATGGAAGATCTAGCAGGCCTTAGAAGGTCTTGTGAGCTAGCTCCAGTTTTCTCCTAGTAAGAGAACCAAGTAGTGGTCACATTATAGGCAGGCAAAGCTGTTTGTGTTTTTTAATGCTGCATTTGTTTTCTGCATTTTTAAGTTTGGTTTACTGCTTGGGCAGTGTCATAGTGGCTTCTCTCGTGTACCAGAGGATATACTAAGTGATAACATCATTGAAAGTTGCTCAAGTCTGTCTCCACCTGCTGGCTTGGGAGCCTAATCCATTGACTTGTCTAGCAAGTTTCAGATACGATTAAAATCTCCATTATAGATATGGCTTTATTGCTCCTCTTACTTTCGATGGTGCATTATAGTTTAAATCAAGCTGCAGTCCCATAAAAGTGGAAGCTGACCTCTTTGAGACCACAACTTAAAAAGTGACACATTTCTAATATTCCATTTACTGCTAAACTGGCTGAGAAGGTAGTCTCTATGCAATTAATATATGTTACAGTTTAAGCAGTCTAGAGCCAGACACAAATAGCATTGCTCACTTTATTGGATGAGATTGCAGTGCATTTAGATGGGGGACAGGTGGCACTGTTGATTGCTCTACTTTAGATTTAGTAAATCACTCCCTCCTGTTAAACAGATTATGTGATACTGGGATTTGGTAGTAAATATTTGGAAATGCTTTACATCTTACTTCTCCAGTAGATGTTCACCTGTTTTCTGGGAGAAACCTCACACTAGAATGGTAATACTTCATAGCATGAGGTTCCTTTTACTTTCATCTTTGGCCTTTATTAATTCAGGATTTTGGAACCAATGGTGCCCTGCAAAGGGCGGTATAGCAAAATTGTAAGAAAACAAACATTTGTGGATTAGTGAACCAAAGTCTCTTCCCAGCTTTTGTAGGAGTTCCTATTTCACTGAAAGACACATTCATGTATTTATCCTTCAGCATAACAACAATTTGTGCTTCCAATTTGTGAATGGTAAAAGCAGTATCTGACCAGTGGGGAAGAAGAAGATTTTCAAAGTCATTCATGCAGGACCTCTGCATGCACAGTAATGCCTTCCCCTTAATACTGCTAAAAGGATGGGTGTGGTTTTGAGTGAGACTAGAAAATAAAACACACTGATTTGTATTTTCAGATCTACCTACACAAAAAACAAGTGAAAAAGTCTGCAGGAGTGGAGGATTAGTCTAGTGCAGAGGTTCCCAAACTGTGGGTTGGGACCTCAAATGGGATTGCATCATCAGTGGATGGTGTCACAGAAACAAGACCAATGCCCTTCCCTTTATAGCATCACTGAAACCCATGCCCAGTAATAGCCCTCTGCCAACTACTGCTACTTTCTCCAGGAGCAAGCAGGAAATCAGTCCTCACCTATGGGTGACATCGGCACCAACGGAGCCTGTGCGGAGCAACTCCCCAGCTTTCAAAGAAAGCCTTTGAGATTGCTGTTATGCATGCGTGGTCCTCTTCCCGCCCAAAGGTGCCATTTGCTCAGTCTCCCTTTTTTTGCAGAGCCCTTTGGACGCACGTATCCCTCTGAAACAGTGTTTCATTTTCGGCCTCTGGCCTCTTTTTTTATGGTAGCACTAGTCCTCTACCCATCCTCCCCTGCTCTCTTTTTCCCTTGTTTACAGAAAAGGATGTCCCCTCGCTCATTTTCCTTTTGCGGGCTTCGCACCCTTTTTTACCTCAACTGCTGGCTGCAAAGGTCTTCGACCTAGCAGGGGCCCTTTTTGCCCCAATGGCCACCGGTTTTAAAAAATGTGGCAGATGCTCCAAAAACATGCTGCTCGCAGACACCCATGACCGCTGTCTTCAGTGTCTTGGGGCCGACCATAACCCAGAGCTCTGCAAGAAAATGTCCTCCAAAGCCATGCTAAGTCGCTCAGCCCCCCCCCCCCCCCCCGGCGTTCCCAAGAGTCGGACAAGGAACAGCTTCAAAAGGTATCTCGTAAAGACACGGAGGCCTCCGGCGATGGCGCCCGGTCTCCTGAGGGTTGTCCCGGTGAGGACCCCCCTCTCCTACTCCACACCGGTGTCGGCGTTCCAAACAAATGGATGATGAAATGCTCAAAGAAATCAAGGAAGCTAACAAAAGTTACAGCGCAGTAATAATAATGGGTGATTTCAATTACCCCGGTATCGACTGGGTCAGTGTCACGGCAGGACATGCTAGCGAGATAAAGTTCCTAGATGACATAAATGACTGCTTCTTGGAGCAGCTGTTTCATGAACCAACCAGAGGGGAAGCCATATTAGACCTGGTCCTTAGTGGAACACCAGATCTAGTGCAAGAGATAAGGGTGTTGGGGCCACTTGGCAATAGTGATCATAGCATGATCTCCTTTGATTTAATTAGTGGAGGAGGGATAGTACGGAAATCCACAGTACTACCTTTTAACTTTCGAAAGGGAGACTATGATAAAATTAGGAAAATAGTTAAGAAAAAACTAGAAGGAGCAGTTGCAAAGGTTAAAGACTTACATCAAGCTTGGGTGTTGTTGAAAAATACTATCTTGGCAGCCCAGACCAGTTGTATTCCACGCTTTAAGAAAAGTGGAAGGAAGTCCAAAAAACTGCCAGCATGGTTTAAAGGTGAGGTCAGAGAGGCTGTTGTTGCCAAAAAAGCATCTTTCAGGAAATGGAAAAAAGAGCCAAACGACGAAACCTGGAAACAGCACAAGCACTGGCAAATCAAATGCAAGGCATTGATAAAGCAGGCAAAGAGAATTTGAGAAGAAGCTTGCTGTGGAAGCAAAAACGCGAAATAAAGATTTTTTCAAGTACATTCGCAGCAAAAAAACTTGTGAGAGAGTCAGTTGGTCCATTAGATGATAGAGGAGTTAAAGGGGCACTAAGAGGCGACGAGGCGATAGTGGAGAGACTGAATTCTTTGCTTCGGTCTTTACTGATAAAGATGTAGGGATGTTACCCATGACTGAAGTGGTATTTAAAGGTGCGGAAGAATTGAAGGAAATATCGATACATCAGGAAGATGTATTACAACTATTAGATAAACTGAAGAGTAGCAAATCACCTGGGCCGGATGGTATACATCCAAGGGTGTTGAAAGAACTGAAATATGAGATTGCAGACCTGCTATTAGTAATCTGTGAACTATCATTAAAATCACCTCTAATACCTGAAGATTGGAGGATCGCCAATGTAACACCAATTTTTAAAAAGGGTTCCAGGGGTGATCCGGGAAACTACAGACCGGTGAGCCTCACGTCAGTACCGGGAAAAATGGTAGAAACCATCATAAAGAATAAAATTACTCAGCATGTAGATAGTCATGGCCTAATGGGAGACAGCCAACATGGCTTTAGACAAGGAAGATCTTGTCTTACTAATCTATTATGTTTTTTTGAAAGTGTGAATAAACAGGTAGACAAAGGTGAGTCGGTTGATATAGTGTATCTGGACTTTCAGAAAGCCTTTGACAAGGTCCCTCATCAGAGACTTTTGGCAAAACTAAAGAGTCATGGGATAGGAGGCAGTGTACTACTGTGGATCAAGAACTGGTTAAGAGATAGAAAGCAGAGGGTTGGGCTAAATGGACAATTTTCCCAATGGAGAAAGGTGAATAGTGGTGTACCCCAGGGATCTGTGCTGGGTTTGCTGCTTTTTGACATATTCATAAATGACCTGGAAAGTGGAATAACGAGTGAGGTTATCAAATTTGCAGATGACACAAAACTATTTAAAGTTGTTAAAACCCAAGAGGATTGTGGAAAATTGCAAGAGGATCTCGACAAATTAGAAGACTGGGCATCAAAATGGCAGATTAAATTTAATGTGGACAAGTGCAAAGTTATGCACCTAGGGAAGAACAACCCAAACTATGGTTATACAATGCAAGGTTCCACATTAGGAACCACCACCGAGGAAAAAGATTTAGGCGTCATTGTGGATAACATGTTAAAACCCTCGGCCCAGTGTGCAGCAGCAGCCAAGAGAGCAAATAGAATGCTAGGTATCATAAGGAAAGGAATGGAGAATAAAACAAAAGATATTATTGTGTGCAATTCTGGTCACCGTATCTTAAAAAGGATATAGAGTTATTAGAAAAGGTTCAGAGAAGAGCCACCAAAATGGTAAAGGGGATGGAAGGATACTCCTATGAAGAAAGGCTAAAAAGGTTAGGGCTCTTTAACCTGCAAAAGAGACGGCTGAGGGGAGATATGATAGAAGTCTATAAATTAGTGAACGGAGTGGAACAGGTAAACGTAGATCAATTGGTTACGTTATCAGAATATAGAAAGACTAGGGGGCATGCAATGAAGCTACAGGGTAAACTATTTAAGACTAATAAAAGAAAATATTTTTTCACTCAACGTGTAATCAAACTCTGGAATTTGTTACCGGAGGATATAGTAAAGGCTGTTAATGTAGCTGGGTTTAAAAAAGGTTTGGACAAGTTCCTGGAGGAAAGGTCCATAAACCATTATTAAGAAGGAACCTGTGTCTTTTGGGGAAACTGCTAGGTATGTATGACCTAGATTGGCCACTGTTGGAAACAGGATACTGGGCTTGATGGACCTTGGTCTGACCCAGTATGACATATCTTATGTTCTTATGTTCTAAGGATCCACGTCCGCGTGGGAGTCCCATATGTTGGCACTAGAGCGCAGCGTTTCTGCCTTTTTAGCTGCCCAGCAGGAGCTCATGCCCAGCACAGCTGGCCCGCGCCTCGAGACCAAGGTTCCCTCGAGAGGGACACCCAAACCCACCTTGGAAACCCCCGAGGCCTTGTGAGGATCTTCGGAATCGGTCTGTCTCGCTCGCCTTCCCGGTCCTTGGAAGCGAGACCCTCCAAGGCCTCTGGCTCCAAGTGGGCCTCAGCCTCTGGACAGGGCGACCAGCCCAAGTCGGACTCCTTCTCAGACCTCTTGGGCTGGGAGTCAGACGGGGATACCTCCCTCCGGGCCTGTCCCCGCCCGCCTCTCAGAGGCATTTGCCACCCAAGGACACATCATTCCTAGTGTTCATACGGGACATGGCTTGGGCCCTCAGCCTGGCTATGCAGGCTGAAGAGGAGCCGCGAGCTGAGGAGCTCGACATTCTACAGTATGAGTCCCCGCCTCAGGAGTCTCTTACTGTTCCAGTTCCTCCCATTTTGTCCAGGCTGCTCCTCCACATGTGGGAAACACCTGCTTCGGTCCCCATTGTGAGCAAGTGCCTCAACGCCATGTATAGGGTCCAGCAAGACCCAGCATCCACACACCTCCATGGTAGTGGAGTTGGCGCTGCGGAAGCAAAAGAGCCTGAAGTCACACTGTTCGGTCCCCCCCCCCCCCAGGCAGGGAGTTGAGAGCCCTTGATGCCCTTGAGCGCAAAACCTATCAGGGGTCCATGCTCACGTGCCGTATCCAGGCATACAAATTGTATATGGGCATGTTCCTGCATGACCTCGCCAAGGAGCTCGATGGGTTCTCCGCAGGTCTCAGGGGTGAACCCTTTCTCAAGTTCCAAACCCTCCTGAGGTCCATCACGGAGTGCTCGAAATACCTCTCCCGTGCCGTGTATGATGAGTTTGAGTCCTCCGCCCGAGTGGCAGTAGCTGGCATCGGGGCCCGATACCAGGCGTGGCTCCAGTCCTCAGACCTGGAGCAGTGGGTCCAGGAGAAACTCCTGGACGTCCCTTGCCTCAGCGAACAACTATTTGGTAAACCTATGGAGGATAAGGCCACTGAAATAGAAAAGGAGTTTGTGACTCGGATTAGTCTCTCGCATAAGACCTCCTCTCTCCTTCGGAAGAAGCAGCAAACCAAGAAGCCGTTCTTCCAAAGAAAGGGGCTCCCCTACCAGGGTTACCCACCCTTCCCACCCACCCCCCGGCACGCAGGGGAAGGGAGGAGCACATGGCCACCGCAAGCCTAAAAGGCCCAAGGCCCAGCCACTGGCGCCAGCCCAACCCGTGCAGGGTTTTTGATGACAACGGCATAGCCTCTTGCCTCCCGGCAGCACTTCTGCCGATGGGGGGACGCCTGTCCCTGTTCGCCCCCCAGTGGCCATCGATCACGTCAGACACCTGGGTCTTCTGGATAGTCCGAGACGGATATCGTCTTTGCCTGGACAGGCTCCCTTCTCACTAGCAGAGCCTACTCGGCTCCCTTCGCACCACACCTTCTTGTAGCGGGAGCTGTCTAGCCTCCTCGCCCAATGGGCAGTCGAGAAGGTACCACTGCATCTTCGAGCTGTGGGTTCTACTCCTGCTACTTCCTCGTTACAAAAAAGATGGGGAGCCTACGCCCCATCCTCGACCTCCGGAACCTAAACAAGTTTCTGGTGCGGGAGAAGTTCAAAATGTTATCGCTTGGCATCCTGCTGCCCTTCCTTCAGCAGGGCAATTGGCTATGCTCCTTAGATCTCAGGGATGCTTATGCCCACATCCTAGTCCAGCACAGGCAATACCTGCGCTTCAGGGAGCAGGGGGAGCACTAGCAATATAGGATGCTCCCCTTCGGGCTCGTGTCTGCACTGCGGGCTTTCACAAAGTGTCTCTCCGCGGCCGCTGCCTCCCTCAGGCGGCAGGGCTTACCTGTCTTCCCCTCGGTCAGTGAAGCCTGCCTGGTGGCATCACGCATCATCCTTCTCCGCAAACACCTTGGCTTCTTGGTCAACTACCCCATGTCCCACCTTGAGCTGACCCTGCAGCAGACCCTGCAGTTCATCGGTGCACGCCTCAACACGGAGCAAGCGACCGCCTTGCAGACCAGGCAGACCACCTCCGAGCCATGGCAGCCCAGGTCCAGAACAGGGCTTGGATTACGGCACGGGCCCTGCTGCGCCTCCTAGGACACATGGCCTCCACGCCCACATGCACATGTGGACAGCCCAGTGGTGCCTCGGGGCACAATGGAGCCAGGCCTCTGGCCACCTCAGAGACCCTATCCGGGTCTCTCGCAATCTCCACAATTCCCTGGATTGGTGGCAGGACCCCCGAAGCCTTAGGGGAATGCCCTTCCAGACCCCCAGCATGAGCTCGTCCTGATGATGGATGCTTCCCTGATGGGTTGGGGAGCCCACTGCAGCACATTGTGCACCCAGGGGCAGTGGTTGCCCGAGGAGTCCCAGCAGCAGATCAATCTGCTTGGGCTTCGGGCAGTCCAATGGGCCTTCGAGGGCTATCTGAAGGGAAAGTCGATGCTCGTGCAGACCGACAATCGGGTAGCCATGGTCTACATAAACAAAGAGGGGGGAACAGGATTCTGCCTCCTCTGCCGAGAGGCGATCCTCCTTTGCTCCTTTGTGTTTCGCCAGAGGATGACCCTACAAGCGGTTTACCTCCCAGGCCAGGAGAATGTCCTTGCAGACAAACTCAGCAGGATCCTCTGCCACACGAGTGGCGCCTGGATCCAGAGGTCACCGACCTCTTCTTCTGTCGGTGGAGGACCCCATCCATGGACCTGTTTGCCATCCCGGTGAACGTGCAGCTTCCCCGCTTCTGCGGCCCAGTTCTGCACCCGAGCAGGGTGGCCCCGGAAGCATTCCTCTTAAGCTGGACCCCCGGCCTTCTTTACACCTTCTCTCCCACTCCTCTCATTGTGAGGACCCTCCACAAGGTTCAGCGGGACTGAGCTTTGGTGATCCTCGTCGCTCCCTCATAACCTCGACAGCCTTGGTTCTCGCTTCTGCTTCGGATGTCGTCCGAGCCTCCAGTCCCCCTGGGCCTGTTAACGCAAGAGGAGGATCAGGTGCTCCACCTGAACCTGGCCTCGCTGTTTCTTCAAGCCTGGCGGCTGAACAGGTCGCCTTAGCTCCACTACACCTCCCGGAGGAGGTCAAGGAGGGACTTGCCGAGACAGGCATATGCCTTTAAGTGGCAACGCTTCTCAGTCTGGTGCTCCATGCTCCAGATTGACCCGTTCTCCTGCTCTACCCAGTGGGTTATTCAGTATCTCCTCCTCCTCTCGAAGGCAGGGTTGAAATCCAGTTTGGTCAGGGTAAAACTGAGCACCATTTCGACGAATCACCTCCGCGTTGAGGGAAAACCCCCCTCTCGGGGCAGCCCGTGTTCTCCCACTTCATGCGAGGCTTCTTACTTTCCAAGCCTCCCATCCGGCCTCCCCTGGCAGAGTGCGACCTGAACATCATGCTGATGCAGCTTTTGCGATCACCCTCCGAGCCAATGGCGACGTGCTCGCTTCGGCACCTCCCCTGGAAGGTGGTCTTCCTTTTGACTTTGACTCGCCAAGTCAGCGAACTTCAGGCCCTCATGGCTGAGGCTCCATACACCAGGTTCTACGGGAACAGGGTGGTCCTCCGCACCCACCCCAAGTTCCTACCGAAGGTGGTCTTGGACTTTCATCTCAATCAGGAGATAGTCTTACCGACCTTCTTCCCGAGACCGCATGACGACCAGGCATCGGCGGTATTGAATATACTCAACTGCAAGAGGGCTCTTGCCTTCTACCTGCAGCGTACCCAGGTTCATTGCAAGTCTGACCGGCTCTTCGTTGTCTATGATCCCAATCGTCTGGGGCAGGCATTCACCAAACGCACCATCTCCGTTTGGGTGGGGGACTGCAAAGGCGGGCGCCCCACTGGATCGATGGGTCACCACACATGGCGTCCGAGCCAAGGCGGCTTCAGTGGCTTTGCTGCACTCAGTGCCTCTAACGGACATCTGCCGGGCTGCGACCTGGTCTTCACAAACCTTTTTCTTTGCACTACTGCCTGGAGAGGGAGTCCCACTGGGACAGCACCTTCGGCCAGGCTGCACTCCGTCTGTTCAGGGTATAAGCAACTCCTGCCCTCCGACCCTTCTTCGACGGCTACCAAGAGCTTTTCCCTGGGGACCCAAAGACTCGGGCTCCTTCTGGTATCTACCTCTGCTCACGGCCTTGCGGGGGTGTTTTTAGGTTACAGACTCGGAAGCCTGTAGCAGGGGAGGCCCATAAGTGAGGACTGACTTCCTACTTATTCCTGGAGAAAGCGTAGTTACTCACCTGTAGCAGGTGTTCTCCAGGGACAGCAGGAATCAGTCCTCACTACCCTCCCACCTCCCCTGAAGAGTTGCTATTTTTGTCCTTCCCTTGCCATCTGCTTAGTAGGGCTCTAGCTAGGGGACCTGACTGAGCAAGATGGCACCTTTGGGTGGGAAGAGGACCATGCATGCATGACAGCAATCCCAAAGGCTTTCTTTGAAAGCTGGGGAATTGCTCCCTGCGGGCTCCATCGGTGCCGACGTCACCCATAAGTGAGGACTGATTCCTGCTGTCTCTGGAGAACACCTGTTACAGGTGAGTAACTACGATTTTCTCACCACTGCTGCTGCTGCCTTCCTGCTTTTAGTGAGCGTGGAGAGGGGAAGCAGATACCTGCTATTTTGTATTCTTCATCTTCTGGGGTCATATGTATTTTTAAGTGTTAAACTGGAGTCATACTGGATAAATGTTTGAGAGGCACTGGTTAGAACAGCAAGACGAGAAGTAGGAAAGCCAGGGTTCAAATCCTGGTTTCTCCCACTGACTCTCTTTACAACCTTGTGCAAGCCATTTCACACTTCATTGCCTCAAGTGCAACTTAGATTGTAAGTCCACTTGGAGAGGGAAATACCTTGATCGCCTGTTTGTAACTCACCTTGAACTCAGATTTGGAAAGATGAATAATAAAATCCTAATTTGACTTCTAACTCTCATATCTTTACTTTAGTGAGGAAATCATTTTACATTCTTAGATTTTTCCACTCTGTTCTACCTTTTATTGATGTTGCCCTGGCATACATTACTTCACGTGGAGGAGTAGCCTAGTGGTTAGAGCAACAGCCTAGTACTGAAAAGATCAGTGTTCGATTCCCATTGGCACGCCTTGTGACCTTGGGCAAGTTATGTTACTCTTTATTGCCTTGCAAGAAAAGGCCTGGCAATCTACTTCCGGTCATATCTTGCCAAGAAAACCCAGGGGCTGCTGAGTTGCAGGAGTCAGCATTGACTTAATGGCACAAAAAAATAGGAATGTTATTTTTAGTGGATGTTCTGTGATACAAATGAAAAATTTTCAGCTATCGCAAAATACTGCAGTTAAACTATTATATGGTTCTTGGATATTTTGACTGGGTCACTCCATTATTAATTGAATAGCATTGGCTGTCCATTTATTATCAGATTATTATCAATTTAAAATTCTTATTCTTAACTGAATGTCAGAGGCCTTAATGCTTTGAAGCAACAGAAGCTTTATAAGGAGCTTGCATAGCAGAGGGCATCCGTGTTTCTGATTCAAGAAATGCATTTACTTAGGGCACATGAGAGGTTGGTGTGTCCGAAAAAATATACTACTAGGCTGTTTTGCTTCTTTTTTTTATATTTAATATGTATTGAATTTATACATAAACATCAAGACCATTCTTGAAAGAACAGAGATACAAAGGTACATTTAAACAAAAGAAAAACCAAATAGGAAAATAAACCTAAGATTCCTGGTAGTCCACAGTCTGTGAGGAGAGAGAAAACATATGGTTACCAAAGCAAGAGCACCTCTGTCACCACAAAGGATAAGAACTTTAACAAATTCAAAGTTCCTTAGCGTTCCTCCAGGCTAGTCCTGAACCTTTGGGTCTTGCTCCTCCTCCAGCAGCTTTGGAGACTGAGAAACGTCACTTCTTTTGATGTCACTGGTATAAGTACCCTGGATCCGCCTCCAGACCTCAGTATTCTCAGTCTCCAAGCAGCTTGGAGGGTGGTGAGCCCGGGGTAGGGGCTCACTTGGAGGAGCAATTAAGCAGTGGTTTAGAGTTTGGAGTGCTTAGAGGCTATGGGGGAAGGTGATTTGGGGGCACTCGCTGTGCTGAGCTGCTGATTTCCCTCTCTGCTTCAGCTGTCCTTTCTCTGTTTGTGCCTTCTCCTTCCCTCTGCCCCCTCCCCCCTCTTCCTTCGATCCTGCTGCTCGGCTGGGCGGTTGATTCTGCATCCTGTGGAGGGAGAACTGGTGGGGGAAGGGATGCTGCCCTCCGGTTCCCGAACCCACCTCCTGGGGTGAGGAACCGGCGGCAGGGGCCTCAGGGCACACGCCAGCGAGCCTGCAAGTCTGAGGCCAAGGTTGTTTCTGGCGGGACTTGGCAGGCTGTTCGGAAGGCAGAAGACTGGAAGTAGCCCCAGGCGCCGAAGCCGCGATCACGGCTGAGCACCGGAGGGCTGGCTGCCGCAAAGAGTGCCTGGGAACAAGGTAAGGGACTGGGGTCGTCGAGGTCTTGTTGTTTTTTCGTGAGGAGCCCCTGGGCCGCGTGTGGAGCCCGTGGTTAGGCCGTGTGTGAGATCAATCGCGCGTGGGAAAAGCCAGGGTTAGCTAACGGCAGCTAGATTTGGTTTTTTTCGGGGGGACAAAGCCTCGTTTAGTATTTTGACTTTTGGTTATGAGGTGCCAGCAGGGTGAGGAAGCAGGCTCTGTTTAAAAAAAAAAAGAGCCCCTAAGTTGTACGCGTTTTAGATCTGGGGCTACAGGTGTTTTGAGAACAGGAGTGAAAGGGGTCCTCCTCTCCGAGGCAGACGGCATGCCATCAAAGTCTCTCTGCTTATTGTGTGGTTCTGTTTCTGAAACGGGTCTGCAGAAGCTGTTTCAGAGAAGCAGTCTCTATGGAACAAGGGTTGGCAGAGAGTGGAGAGAGTCCAAATGAAGGGGCCGCGGACCTCCCTGAGCAGAGGAGGTTGGAGGAGTCCCCCCTAGAGCCAGGGCCAGGACCGTCACCCTTGCAGGGGAGCCAGGTGGCGCAGGGTCAGGTCCCAAGCGGCTTAGAAGCAATTTTTTCCCCTCAGTTTGTTTCCCTCCTTCAGCAGGTGTTTGCAGGAGCACAGGGGAAGCCCTCTTCTGTTCCGGCAGAGGGGGGTTTAGCAGAGAGCGCTCGGGTGCTCCTCTAAGTTTGGGTGGCTCGGGGATTCCGGCGAAGAGGTTACGGGCTGGTAGGGAGCCGTCTGGTCAGTCCGTGGCTTCGGAAGGCGTAGGCTTGGAGGACCTGGGACAGGATTTAGAGATAGAGGAGGATTTAAAAGAAGGAGAGATTACCGAGCAGGAGGACCAGGCCCGAGTGGTTCGGATTTTCCAAAGGGATGAGTTACTGGCGCTTATCTCGGAGGCGCTTAATATGCCGACAGGGGGTCAGACAGAGGAGGCGTAGTTGGAAGACCCCTTGTTACAGGCCTTTCGTAAGTCTTGGAAGGTTTTTCCTCTGCACAGGGCGTTTAAAGAGATGATTCAGAGTGAATGGGATATGCCGGAGGCTGGACTGAAAGGGTCCATGGTTATGTCTCGGCTTTATCCTTTAGTGGAGCAGGATCGGGAATTGTTCAAGTCTCCGAAGGTGGATGCCACGGTTTTGACAGTTACGAAGAAAACTACTATTCCGGTTGAGGGGAGTGCTGCGCTGAAGGATGCGCAGGACAGAAAGGTAGACACCTTATTGAAACAGGTCTTTGATGTTAATGCGCTGTCCCTCCAAGCATCCATTTGTGGTGCTTGGGTAGCCAGAGCTTGCCTACATTGGGCTCAGGGTCTGCAGTCTGGGCAAGCGGTGGATTCGCCTGAGGAAGCGGCCAAAATAGAGACGGGGCAGCTTATCTGGCTGACATTCACTACGATCTTGTTAGAGGGTTGTCCAATAGCATGGCATCGGCAGTGGCGGCCAGGAGGTATCTGTGGTTACGGAACTGGGCGGCGGATACTTCTTCGAAGTCTAGGCTTAGCAAGCTTCCGTTTAGGGGGAGGCTTCTGTTTGGAGAAGATCTGGAGAAGCTCGTGAAGGATTTGGGGGAGTCCAAAGGGGGTAGGCTCCCGGAGGATAAGCAGAAACAAGGTCGCCCGGGGCCATCAGTTAAAGGGCAGCAAAGGGACTTTTGGAGTTTTCGTCCCTCTAGATTTGGACAGAGGCAGAGGGGGTGATTTCCCTATCGTGGCCAGGGGTTTCGGGGCTTTAGAGGTGCGAGCAGGGGATTTTCCTCCTCTTCGGCCTCCAACTCCCGAAAATCACAATGAAGCCATGGGGGTCCAGGCGGGGCAGGAGCCGATAGGGGGTCGCCTGCGGAAGTTTTATCCTGCCTGGACCCAGATCACATTGGATCAGTGGGTGCTAGAGGTTATCCGAGAAGGTTATGCCTTGGAGCTTCAGCATCCGGTGACCGACTCTTTCATGCTATCCCCGTGCAAAGCACAGTCCAAATACGCTGCAGTGGAGGAGACGCTGAATCGACTACTCTCCCTCGAGGCGGTGGTCCCAGTGCCCCTAGACCAATGTGGCTGCGGTCGATACTCCATTTATTTTGTGGTGCCAAAGAAGGAAGGACCCTTTCGGCCGATTTTGGATCTCAAGCGCGTAAATCGCTGTCTAAGGGTGTCTCATTTTCGAATGGAAACCTTACGGTCAGTCATTGTAGCAGTCCGCAAGGGCAAGTTTCTGACGTCCCTGGATCTCTCGGAGGCGTATCTGCATATTCCCATTCGGCAAGAGCATCAAAGGTTTTTAACATTCGCGGTACCGATGGGGCACTTCCAGTTTCAGGCAATGCCGTTTGGTCTGGCGACAGCACCGCAGGTTTTCACCAAGGTGATGGTGGTGGTGGCCGCAGCTTTGAGAAGACAAGGAATCCTGGTGCATCCCTATCTGGATGATTGGTTAATTCGGGCGAAGTCTGAAACGGAGAGCGAGGCGGCCACGAGCAGTGTGGTCGCATTCTTGGAGAGCCTCGGTTGGGTAGTCAATCAGGCCAAGAGCAGGTTGAAGTCTTCCCAGACCCTGGAATATCTAGGGGCGCGGTTCGATACGAGAGTTGGACAGGTGTTTCTTCCGCGGAGCCGAGCGCAAGGGTTGAGGCATCTGCTCCGCAAGTTCCTCGGCAGCAGCTGCCCGACAGCTTGGCATTACCTGCAGGTGTTGGGCACCATGACGGCGACGATCGAGGTGGTGCCCTGGGCGAGGGCGCACATGAGGCCTCTGCAGAGAGCACTATGTCAGTGGTCCCATCAGAATGACAGTCTTTCCCGACGGTTGCCCTGTCAGCCGAGAACTCACCTCTCTCCGCTATGGTGGTTGTGCGTGGAGTCGTTGGAGAAGGGAATGCCGTTGGAAGTGCCGGATTGGATTCCCCTGATGACGGATGCCAGCCTGTCGGGTTGGGGAGCGCATGTCCAAGGAAAGTTTGCACAGGGGGTCTGGTCCGCTCACGAACGGACGTGGTCCATCAATCGGTTGGAGTTGCGAGCGGTGGTCCTGGCGTTAAGAGCATTCCGGGAGGTCCTCGCCAGGAGGTCCGTCAGGGTGTTCTCCGACAATGCAACGACGGTGGCCTATATCAACCGGCAGGGAGGAACCAGCAGTCAAGTGCTGGAAGCCGAGGCCGATCAGTTGTTCCTGTGGGCCGAGCGGCATCTGATAGCGGTGTCGGCGGCGCATGTGGCCGGAGTGGAAAATATAGAGGCCGATTTCCTTAGTCGAGTAAGAGTAGATCCGGGGAATGGGCCCTTCATCCGCAGGTATTCGAGATGGTAGTTCAGCGATGGGGCAACCCGGTCGTGGATCTTATGGCAACTTTTATAAACGCAAAGGCCAGTCGGTTCTTCAGCAGAAGGCGGGAGAGAATGTCGGAGGTCCTGGATGCCTTGATTCAACCGTGGCCGGAGGACCTTTTGCTTTACGTGTTTCTGCCATGGGTCTTAATAGGGCGGATTCTGCAGCGGATCGAGCGTCACAGAGGACCAGTAATTTTGATCGCTCCGGATTGGCCAAGGAGGCCATGGTATGCAGATCTGGTCAGGCTTCTGAACGATGAGCCTTGGAGGCTGCCGGTTCGGCGGGACCTGTTGCAACAAGGCCCTCTGTTGATGCCTCAGGTGGATCGGTTCTCGCTTACGGCTTGGCTATTGAAAGGGCAAGGCTGACAGCGAGGGGTTACTCGTCGGCAGTGGTGTCCACGTTGTTGAAGGCTAGGAGGAGGTCAACTTCTTTGGCGTATGTTCGTGTTTGGCGAGTGTTTGAGGCTTGGTGTGCAGCCCGCAAAGTGGCGGCCTTACAGGCTTCCATTCCGCAGATACTAGCTTTCCTGCAGGATGGGTACAATAAGGGCCTCGCGGCGGCTTCCCTGAAGGTGCAGTTGGCGGCGCTGTCTTGCTACCGCAGTAAGATACGAGGTCAAGCTTTGGGCGGGCACCCCGATGTCAAACGATTTTTGCGAGCGGTGGTGCTACTGCGCCCCCCTACTAGACAGATCGTTCCGCAGTGGGATTTGCACTTAGTTCTGGACGTTTTGGTGCAGGCGCCGTTTGAGCCTTTGGCTAGAGCATCGTTAAAAGGATTTGACCTTGAAAGTGATGTTTCTGGTGGCGATTGCTTCCGCCAGGAGGATTTCGGAGATCCAAGCTTTGTCCTGTAGGGAACCTTTTCTGGTTTTCAGCGAGTCCAAAGTGGTATTGAGGACGGTACCATCGTTTTTCTCTCAATTGGTTTGCAGCTTGTCGTGCTGTGAGGGCTTGCGTGCATCAGTGATGCTGAGAGCTAAACTATCGGTAGTTTAACTACTGGCAGGGTCTCCCAAGATGGACAGGTCTCAGCTGAGGTGCCAGACCAAGACAAACCACCCATCTGGGCAGCAGTAGAATGGGATAGTGTTGACGGCGGAGGATCACATTTTTGTGACAACGGCAACAACACCAAACTTAAACTGCGCGGAAGAAAGGCCCGGCAATCTACTTCTGTATCTTGCCATGAAAACCCAATGGATAGTTACAACAAAACAAATTGTGCTATGGTGCTGGAAGATGAGACCCCCAGGTCGGAAGGCACTCAACTAGCTACTGGGGAAGAGCTGAAGACTTTTCAGAGTAAAGCCAGCATTTATGATGTGGTTGGATCAAAGCCCTCGGGAAGTCTGACTGCTGATGTAGCTGCGCATGAAATGAGTCAGAAGCTGTAAAGATGTCTTACACATTGGAACATGGAACGTACGAAGCATGAACCAAGGGAAGTTGGAGGTGGTCAAGAATGAAATGGAACGTGTACAACTTGATCTGTTGGGTGTCAGCGAGCTGAAATGGATTGGCATCGGGCACTTTGCATCAGATGGTCACATGGTCTACTATGCTGGAAATGAAAGACAAAGAAGAAATGGTGTTGCATTTATAATAAAGAAGAAACTTGCAAGAACTGTAATGAAATACAATGCAGTCAGCGAACGCTTAATCTCTATTCGTCTGCGAGGATTGCCTATCAACACAACTATAATTCAAGTATATGCCCCAACAACAGCTGCAGAAGAGAATGAAATTGAAGAGTTCTATGAACAAGTACAAGCTGAAATTGACAGAACATGCAAACAGGATATCCTGATAGTCATGGGTGACTGGAATGCAAAAGTTGGCAACAAAGAAGAAGGCAAAGCAGTTGGAAAATATGGACTTGGCAACAGAAATGAAGCTGGAGAAAGACTGATAGAATTCTGCAAAACCAATGATCTATTCATCTCAAACACTTTCTTCCAGCAATACAAGCAGCGACTGTACACATGGACTTCACCCAATGGATTGTATAAAAATCAAATTGACTACATCTGTGGAAGTCAACGATGGAAAAGCTCTATAACATCAACAAAGACAAAACCTGGAGCTGACTGTGGTACAGATCATCAACTACTAGTATGCAAACTCAAGCTAAAGTTGAAAAAGAGCAAACCACTCATGAATGCAGCAAAATATGACCTTGAGAATATACCACTGGAATTTAAAGACTGCCTGCAAAATCGATTTGCTGCTTTAGATACAAATGACAGAGCTCCGGAAGAGTTATGGAATGACATCAAGAAGGTTGTGTTGGAAGAAAGTGAGAAGTCTCTACAAAAGGTGAAAAAGCAAAAACGGCCAAAATGGATGATAGAAGAAACTCAGAAAATTGCCCAGAAACGCAGAGAAGCTAAAGCCAGAGGAGAAAGAAAGACAATCGCACAACTCAACGACGATTTCCAAAGTGCAGCAAGACAGGACAAGGAAAAGTACTACAACAACGCATGCAAGGAAATAGAAGCAGAAACTATTAGAGGAAGAACAAGATCGGCTTTCCTAAAGCTACGAGAGTTAAAGAAAAAGTTCCAGCCTCGAATTGGAATGTTACAAGATGCTCAAGGTTCTATGTTGAATGATGCTGAGAAGATCAAGAAAAGGTGGAAGGAATATACAAGGAAAATCCCACTAGAGGACAGCAGCAACCTTGGGTCGGAAGGACTGGGGTTTCTAGTCCCACAGGTGCTCCTTGTGGTCTTGGGCAAGCCACTTAACCCTACATTGCCCATGTTCCCTGTAAAATAGTTATCTCCAAGTTATAATGCCCTGTTCAATGTAATGTTCAATATAATGTTCCATGTAAACCGCACTGATGTCAAATAGCGTGGTATATAAGAGAAATAAATAAATTAAATAAATAAATAAATACAGAATTTTTATATGATAAAGATCAAGTGGACCAACAGCCGTTTCAACCTGTACCTTATGATCGAGAACCATTTCTTAGCACCTGTTCCTATTAACCTGTATTCATTCAGTAGTATTACATCTGTAAATAGACTGTAAATAGTTTCCCTTGTTATCCAAGTTCCTTCCCTTGTTATCTGTAAACTCATGCTTGTTATTGTACTGAGACCTTTGTTCTGTGTAAACCGCGCTGATGCTGAATAGTGCGGTATATAAGAGAATGTAAATAAATAAATAAATAAATTGGTGATGAAAGAAGAAGTTGAAGCAGCATTGAAAGCCTTATCAAAGAGAGAGCACCAGGCATTGATGGCATTCCTATAGAAGTATTGCAGCAATCTGATGCAGCTGTTGCCATACTTACAAGGTTCTGCCAAGAAATATGGAGGAAGACATCATGGCCAACTGACTGGAAAAGATCTGTGTTTATACCAATACTAAAGAAAGGTGATCCAACTGACTCTGGAAATTATCGAACAATCGCTCTGATCCCACATGCCAGCAAGATTCTACTGAAGATTATTCAAAAGAGACTACAACCATACCTGGAACAAGAACTACCTGAAGTGCAAGCAGGGTTCAGGAAAGGGCGAGGAACGAGAGACATCATTGCAGATGTGAGATGGATCCTTGAAAAGACTACAGAATACCAAAAGGATATCTATTTGTGCTTTATCGACTATAGCAAGGCTTTTGACTGTGTAAACCATGAGAAACTCTGGGCCACATTAAGAAGCATGGGTATACCAGAACACCTGGTCGTTCTCTTGCGCAATCTGTACATTGATCAAGAAGCAACAGTTCGAACGGAACAAGGAGAAACAGAATGGTTTAAAATAAGCAAAGGTGTAAGACAAGGCTGCATACTTTCCCCCTACCTGTTTAATTTATATGCAGAACAAATCATCAGAGAAGCAGGATTGTATGAAGACAACAGAGGTGTGAAGATTGGTGGAAGACTCATCAACAACCTTCGCTATGCTGACGATACTACATTACTGGCTGAAAGTGAAGCTGATGTGAAACATTTGCTTCTCACAATCAAAGAACATAGTCTCAAAATGGGCCTGCACCTTAATGTAAAGAAGACAAAGATCATGACAACTGGCATAATCAACAGGTTCATCATTGAAGGAGAAGAAATTGAAATTGTGAACAACTTTAACCTACTTGGATCAACAAGCAGTCAAGAAATCAAACGACGCATTGCTCTTGGCAGAGTGGCTATGAAAGACCTAGATAAGATTCTCAAGAGCAGAGATGTCTCTCTCCATACAAAGATTCGACTTGTTCAAGCCATGGTATTTTCAATAACATCATATGGATGTGAAAGCTGGACAGTGAAAAAGACAGACAGGAAGAAAATTGATGCCTTTGAATTATGGTGCTGGCGGCGAATACTGTGTATACCATGGACTGCCCGAAGAACAAATCAGTCGGTACTAGAGGAGATCAAACCTAAGCTTTCTTTAGAAGCTCAGATGACAAGACTTCGACTTTCATACTTTGGACACATCATGCGAAGAGAGATCATTAGAGAAAGACATCATGCTTGGCAAGATAGAAGGTCAACGCAAAAGAGGAAGGCCAGCAATGAGATGGATCGATACAATAACAGCAGCTACGGGTACCAGTCTGTCAACAATGAGCCGCCTGACTGAAGACCGAACACAATTTAGGATAGCTATCCAGAGGGTCGCCATGAGTTGACTCCGACTCGACGGCACTTAATAATATAACCATCATTTTTGCCTAAGGTGGTGTCGCCGTTTCATGTGTATCAGGTGGTTTCCCTGCCGGTGTTTGTGTACGGTGGGGAGGTGGGCGCTGGTCAGCGGTTGCATAGGTTGGACATCAGGAGAGCGCTCCAACGATATTTGAAGGTTACGGCTTCGTTCAGGCGTACGGATAGGCTATTTGTGCTGTTTGGGGGTCCTACCAAAGGTCAGGCTGCATCGAAAGCATCCATAGCTAGGTGGCTTAAGGAGGCGATCGTGTCGGCATATCTTTTGAAGGGTAGGCCGGTTCCGACAGGTTTGTGGGCACACTCGACTAGGGCGCAGGCTGCGTCGTGGGCGGAGCGTAGCTTGGTTCCGGCGGTGGAGATTTGTCGGGCGGCTACTTGGTCTTCTATGCATTCCTTTATCAGGCGTTACCGGCTGGATTTGCAGACACAGAGGGATGCTTGCTTTGGTTCGTCACTGCTTCAGGCGGGGCTAGCTGGTCCCTCCCGTTAATTCTTTGCACTGCTGTGTTACATTCCCAAAGGTTCAGGACTAGCCTGGAGGAACGCTAAGGAAGGTGAAATTAGACTTACCTGCTAATTGTTGTTCCTTTAGGAACTCCAGGCTAGTCCTGTATCCCTCCTGGAGTTTAGGGGAACTTTTGCCTGAAGCAGTGGAGGTCTGGCAGGTAAGTTAAAGTTCCTGCAGATATTCTATTTCTTTTCTGTCAACATGTGGGTATCTCAGCACATGAGATGGTGGTTTTGGGGGGATGCAAGTTTGCTATATGGTGTTGCCCCTTTTAAGTCCCCCTATCGGAGTCAGTTGGGGCTACCTGGTTAAAGTATGGTTAATAGATGTTTAGTAGAGTTACTACTTAATTGTTGCTCTGGTGAGTTTGCTTTGTCAATAGGTTACTGAGGTCTGGAGGCGGATCCAGGGTACTTATACCAGTGACATCAAAAGAAGTGACGTTTCTCAGTCTCCAAAGCTGCTGGAGGAGGAGCAAGACCCAAAGGTTCAGGACTAGCCTGGAGTTCCTAAAGGAACAACAATTAGCAGGTAAGTCTAATTTCACCTTAAAAGATTACAAGACCAACCCTGAGTACACAGACTAATAATAAGAGAGATATTAATATCATCCCCTGAGACTAGACTTTATCCTTTAACTTAGCATTAATAAATGTAGTAAGATCAGCCGGATGGAAAAATATATATCTAACCTACTTATATACCACCAAATATTTACAGGGAAATCTTAAAAAGAAAGAACCCCCAATCTGCATAACCCCAGGCTTATGAAGAAGAAAGAACCTTCTCCTCTTCTGCGTTTCTTTAGATATATCTGGAAACATTGAAATAGAGAGACCATAAAAAGTCTCCAGCCTCTTTTTAAAGAACATTTTCAGCAACCATTCCTAATCAGTGGCAAGCGCACATGACACCAGCAATGTAGCTGGAACACACGTCCCAGGATCAGAATCCTTGAACAAATCAGAGACATTTAAAACATCCAAATTAGCAAGTTCTCTTGAGTCCGCTGGTTCTTTTTTCCCCTGAGGTAGATAATAAACCTTTGTCAAAGGTGGAATTAAATCCAACAGCACTTTCAACACCTCCTGTAGATATTTCTTAAACATGTCAAGGGCCGTGATGCCTTTCATCTTAGGAAAATTTAGAATCCTTAAATTCACAGCTCTGGCAGCATTTTCCAAGACTTCCATTTTATTCCGAAGTGCCACATTATCCTTAATCAATGCAGAGGTTAAGTCTGATAATGTTACCAGTTGACTACCATGTTCTTCAACCTGAGATTTAACACCGTCACTCACAGTTTCCAAGGATATAATTCTTGCCGAGTTGTCTTGGATCTGAGCAGACAAAGTTCTGGTCTGACTCTGTACTACCTCCAATAAGGAAGTGATTGCTTCCCAAATCAATTCAAGTGTGAAGACGTTAGGTCTTGAAAGAATAGGAAACGCAGGGGTAGAAGTCACCAAAGAAGGAGATTGAGGATTAAACCCCTCACCTTGCAAGCCGGACACCGTCGAGTCTTCAGTGGGTGGCTGGGCTCCTAAACCCTTCCCGGAACCTCCGGGGGGCAGCTGATCACAAACCAAGGCAGCCTCCCCTCTGCCGGCATCTCCATTCCCGTCATCCAAGGGAGGGGGTGCCAAAGCCGCCGAGTGCGTGCTCAGCGATACAGGGCACAGCTGAAGCACTCTGTCCACAGGAGAAAGAGAAACCTCTAGCTCCGCCAATGACGAACCACTCTCCTCCGCTGTCGCCGCAACACCAGAGCAAGGCTGTTTTGCTTCTAACCATGTAGAGAAAAAGAAAAGAAGAGTGGCATCAGGGCCAGCCCAAGGTTTTCTGCTGGCCCAGCTAGAAGCTCCAGCTGTGCTGTGCTGCCCCCCCCCCCACCCGGACGTGCGCCTCCCCTCATCACTGCCAATTCCATCTTTGGGGGCAGGGGGGGCAGCTTGGCTTGGCTGTGGCAGCAGTTTAAAGGCAGTGGCTTTCTGCCACCACTGATTCAGTCTTTGGGGGTGGTCGTCACTTTGGTGCCTGCAGCAGGCCATGTGTGCCGAAGCACATGGCCTGCCACCCTAGGGGGCCGCCTAGTGTGGTGATCCAACTGACTGCAAATTATCGCGCAATTGCTCTGATCCCACATGCAGTAAGATTCTACTGAAGATTATTCAGCAGAGACTACAACCATACCTGGAACGAGAACTACCTGAAGTGCAAGCAGAGTTCAGGAAAGGGCGAGGAACAAGAGACATCATTGCGAATGTGAGATGGATCCTTGAAAAGACAAAAGAATACCAAAAAGATATCTATATATGTTTTTTATCGACTATAGCAAGGCTTTTTAACTGTGTAAACCATAAGAAACTTTGGGCCACATTAAGAAGCATGGTTATACCCAGGGACGGCCTAAGGGGGGTGCGGGGCCATGTGCGGAGACTGGGTGTGGGGCCTTATTTGCATAAGGGGCCTCATTTGCATAAATATTTGCATAATGTTACCATATGCTAACTTTTAGTAAACATGCCTCTTAATGAATGTATGGATAAAGAAAGACTGAAAGATTTCTACATTACTATAATCCAGTGCCAACCACCAGGCACATTAGGAACTACTACAAACACTGCCTATTTAGAACCCATAGCAAACCCGCCATATCGTAACCGCACTACCAGGACTCACAAAGCACCAGACTCTACCTATCAAAAGGCAACATTGCAAATATTAAACCAATACATTTCAGAGAATAACAATACATGACCTACTGGGGAAAGAGAACAAGTGGCAATGTCAAATAGGAACTACATATACAGAATACCTCAGCTCAGTTACACATGCAGAACATAGACCATCACCAAACAAGGAATCACAGTTTAGAAACAGGAAGACAATAATTAAACTGGGAACCCCAAAAGCCTAACTTGGAATGTACAACAACACTGTAGAAATAAAACTATAAATTAATTTCCTCTTGTACTAAACAAAGCGCAGACGTTAATGATGCACATTTCCTAGAGCTGATGTATTCCAGTTAATAAATTCAAAATAAAGAGATATTCCTCTTCGTTTCTCCGGGCCAGTCCAGGACATTAGGGTTGTCAACCTTCTCCAGCAGCTGAGGACTGAATTCTGAAGTTTTGCTGACACTGTATCCAGCTCCCCCTGGTGTCCAAACCTCAGTCTTTCAGTCCTCAGCAGCTGGAAGGGACGTGGATCTGACAGGCTCCCGAAGAGACGAAAGGAGAGCTTAGCAGCAAAAGGCATTTGGTGAAAGGAAGAAGTCCGTAGGTGGGGGACCCGAGCAGGGGACTTCACTGAAGGGACAGTATTCGTTCAAGAAAAAAAAACCCAAAGGGCACTACAGGGAGCAGAGGAGGCAGAGCCTGCCACAAACAGCAGCTCCGTTTGCCAGGCGAGAGCGCAGATAGGAACTGGGAGCCCCAGAGACCCTTCTGTCGCCTCTGGAATCGGGTACACTCTCCCGCTAGCAGCAGGGGTGAGTGACTCGAGTGATCACATCGTTTAGCTTCAGGTACGTCGGGCCCTTTGGGGTGTTTCACATCCGCGATCAACGTGTGCGTCAGCAGGGTAGGCGCGTTGGCGCGGTTCATTCAGGGATTGTGGGTTTGTTTGCATAGACTGTCGGCTTCAGCGGGGAGCGGGCCGGGTGAGCATCGGCGAGGGCTCTCCGAGTCGGATCTTGCCAGTTTTTAGCAGTGCGAGCGTTGGCAGAGTTTCTTTCGCAGCAGTATGGAAGGCAAGCAGGAGACCTTGGATCCGTTAGGGGGGGCTGCAGAGCGTGTCTGAAAAGGTGGGAATGGCGGCCATTTTAGACAGAGCTCCCGCTCCGGGGTCCAGTCAAGTGAAGCAAGGTAAAAGAAAAACAAAGTCTAAAAAGCCCTTGCAGGTGGAGGATGTCCCTTCACAGCCAGTGCCATCAGGGCAGGGGGGCTTAGAGGCTCTTTTTTCAGCGGACTTTATACTGTCGCTGCATAAGGCCTATTGCCTGAAATTGCAACAGGATCAAAGCAAGGACTCTGCTCCTAATTCTTCAGGGATTCAGAAAGGTGCGGTCTTTCCTCTGGATCCAGAAGAGGGATCTTCCAAATCAACTATGGGGGGTGAGGTGAACCTCGATAGCTTCGGGGTCTCGGCTCCCCAAGGGGCTGAGGAGGGAGAAATTCTCTCAGACTCGGGCCTGGATCAGTGGCCAATGGATATGGAGGACAGTGAACTAGGATCAGGCGAGGATCCTAATGTCTTTAGAAAAGAAGAATTAGGGGCACTTATTGCCCATTCACTGGCGGCCCTAAATATCGCCAAGCAAGCGGCACAGGAGGAGCCTTTGGAAGATCCACTGCTATAAGGTTTTAAATCAGAACAAAGGTGTTTTCCAGTTCAAAGGGTGATCAAGCACATGGTGGAATCAGAATGGAAATATCCAGAAGCTACCCTGCGGGGTGCGCGGGCCATCGGACGGCTGTACCCGTTGCCACAAGAGGAAAAAAGACTTGCTAAAGATGCCCAAGGTGGATGCCTTGGTGTCAGCGGTGACGAAGAAAACCACAATTCCAGTAGAGGGAGGTGCAGCCCTTAAGGATCTGCAGGATAGGAAGGTGGAGACACTACTGAAGCAAGCGTTTGACTCTAGCATTCTGTCCCTAAGGGTGGCAATCTGTGGAGCATATGTCTCCAGGGCCTCAATTCGTTGGATCCAAGGGGATTCGCATTCAGAAGGCGCAGAGGGAGGCTACCTCGGAGGGTGCAAAGTTAGAGTTGGTAGCAGCTTATCTGGCCGATGCCTTCTATGACTTGGTACGAATTTCAGCTAAGTCCATGGCATCTGTGATTGCAGCCAGGAGATTCCTCCGGCTGAGGAATTGGGTGGCGGATTCCTCGTCTAAGGCTTGCCTTAGTAAGCTTCCCTACAAGGGCACGCTGCTCTTTGGGGAAGCTCTGGAAAAGATTGTGAAGGATCTTGGGGACTCCAAAGGGGGTCGGTTGCCGGAGGACCGCCCGAAACCCAACAACCTGCATAGGGGACAATCCCGGGAGTTTCGCAGGTTCAGAGGATCTTGCTTTACCCCATATCAGAGGGGGCGCTTTATCTCCAGAGGTCAGCCCTTTCGGGGAGCCAGGGGGTTCGGGAGGTGATATTTCGGTGCCCAGCAGAACTCCGCTAAAAAGCCCCAATGAAATAGAAACATAGAAATATGACGACAGAAAAAGACCACATGGCCTATCTAGTCTGTCCTTCCATAACAACTACAACAGTCCCCTTTTTATCTTTAGAGATCCTCTGTGTTTGTCCTATTCTTTTTTGAATTCAGTTACTGTCCTCATCTCTACCACCTCCACTGGGAGACTATTCCACGGATCCACTACTTTTTCCGTAAAGAAATATTTCCGCATATCACTCCTGAATCTATCTCCCTTCACCCTCATCCCATGTCCCCTCGTAGCAGAACTTGCTTTCAATTGAAAGAGGCTCTCTCCCTGAACATTTATGCCACGGAGGTATTTAAACATCTCAATCATATCACCTCTATCCTGCCTTTCCTCTAAGGTGTACATATTAAGATCCTTCAGTCTGTCCTCATATGCTTTATAATGAAGACCACTAATCATTTTAGTAGCCACCCTCTGCACCGACTCCATCCTGTTCACATCCTTTTGAAGGTGCGGTCTCCAGAATTGCACACTATACTCCAAATGAGGTCGCACCAAAGACTTATACAGAGGCATTATCATCTCCTTTTTTCTGCTAGCCATTCCTCTCCGTATGCACCCAAGCATCCTTCTAGCTTTTGCCGTCGCCTTTTCTACCTGTTTAGCTAATTTAAGATAATCAGACACAACCACGCCTAGGTCCCGCTCTTCTTTAGTGGACAAAAGTACTTCACCCCCTATACTATATTTCTCCCTTGGATTGCTGCAGCCCAAATGCATGACCTTACATTTTTTAACATTAAATCCCAGCTGCCAAATTCTAGACCATTCTTCAAGCTTAAAACTGAACTCCGGCTATGATATTTTCTATATAAGTAACATATACAATTTTGTGAAAGAAGAACTACAGGTCTCAGACTCTGAATAGGCACTATCTTGCAGACTATGTCAATAGATGTGTGCCACTTTTGCATCAACGACCTGAGTTCTCTCTTTAGCTGTTATTTTGAACTATAATACTTGACAGGCAAGTTGATATTCCGTATTTAAGTACATGAGAATGTTTGTTCTTATCTTATTGACTCCCCAACGCCTTCTTTCGGCTGCCGTGTTGCGTTTCACAAACTGACTGGTTTCATCAGGGGGTTGAATTTAAGGTTTCCGCTGACTCTCAGCTGTACTCCTTGAAATAGTTATATGTGTCAAAAACCGGCACTTTCAAAACAAACAGTTACATTGAATCAAATTTTCATGCCGTGAAAAAGGGCTATTCTAGAAGAAATGTTATACTATAGCCATCTTAAAACTAAGAACCTTATCTTTACCTCACTGTTGATGTTTCTGGTTCATGTGTCTGGCGTGTTAGCTTTGAGCCTAGCGGCCTCCGAAAAAACGCAGCGCATGCGGACCTGTTGGGGGGAAGGCTTTTATCTAGCAGATGATTTAAACATCAGTTGACGTAATGGCGATTAACCAATGAAATGTCCAGAATAACGTTATGCTATGGGGAAAAATATTTGTTTGTCTGGAATATTGAACCTTAGTTACATTGGGCTGCATGTTTATGATTCATCAATCTATGGTATTATTCATGCCTTGTGGATGGATTGTCTGTAATTTGTAGATCCAGCGTTGTTCGTGGATAATTTAATGTTTGTTCCCGGGATTTACCATTCTGTCCGAAATTCACCATGTCAATGCAAAAACATTTAAGTTGTTCAAAAGCATGGTGTTTAGATAGACAGTGTGCCACCATAGGCGCTTCTACCACCTTACATTTAAGTCTGCTACAATGTTCATTAATACGGATCCGGAACGGTCTTTCTGTCTTACCTACATAAAGTAAGCCGCATGGGCATCTAATACAGTATACCACATATCGGGAACTACAGGTAGTTGACTGTTTTAATATGTATCTTATCCCATTATGTTGAAATTCTTGTATCGTTTCAGACATTAAACAAATGTTGCATCCCTCACATGTTCTATGTCCCTGTGGTTCCTTTTGTGTGGAATTGACTATCGGTCTTAGTACGACCGGACTAAGTCTCTCCATTCCGGATCCGTATTAATGAACATTGTAGCAGACTTAAATGTAAGGTGGTAGAAGCACCTATGGTGGCACACTGTCTATCTAAACAACATGCTTTTGAACAACTTAAATGTTTTTGCATTGACATGGTGAATGTCGGACAGAATGGTAAATCCCGGGAACAAACATTAATTATCCACGAACAACGCTGGATCTACAAATTACAGACAATCCATCCACAAGGCATGAATAATACCATAGATTGGGCTGCATGTTTATGATTCATCAATGTAACTAAGGTTCAATATTCCAGACAAACAAATATTTTTCCCCATAGCATAACGTTATCCTGGACATTTCATTGGTTAATCGCCATTCCTGTTCGGTAATCCAGTTTAGTCCTCCACAATCGGGTAGTGCCCCTCCTCCTGCAGCCGGAAGACTGGACCAATCAAATCTTCTGTAGTATATATGCAGACGGAGTTTCCAGTGTGTCCAGTCTCCTTGCAGCTGGAGGACTTCTGTGCCCTTTCTGGGCACGCTAAGTGACACTTGAAGGAGCAACACTAGTTAGTTAGTTCTTTTGGGGGGGGGGTGCGCGTAAAGGGGAAGCGGCGGCTAAAGCCTCCATTGCTAGATGGCTCAAAGAGGCGATCGCGTCCGCGTATCTGTTGCAACAGCAGTCTATTCCGGAGGGTCTGATGGCTCATTCCACTAGGGCTCAGGCGACCTCTTGGGCGGAGTATAGCCTGGTTCCGCCGGCAGATATCTGTAGGGCGGCCACTTGGTCGTCTCTGCATGCTTTCAGTAGACACTATCGCTTAGATGTGTCAGCGGCTCGGGATTCCTGTTTTGGTTCGGCGGTTCTGCGCGCCGGATGGCAAGGTCCCGCCCGGTCTTAACTGCTCTGTTACATCCCGATTGTGGAGGACTAAACTGGATTACCGAACAGGAAATGGAAATTACACTAACCTGGTAATTGTAGTTCCTGGAGGGTCCAGTTTAGTCCTCCTTCCCTCCCGACGGTCTGATATGATTATGCGGCGCGCTTTCCGAACGGTTGCTCATAAGACGGTTCCTCTTGCCGTTCGGTCCCTCTGTTGCAGCCGCGTTTTTTGCTAAGGCTCTTCCCTGTCTCGGGGGTTCAGGCAGCTCCTGAGATTCTGGTGGGGAGCGGTGTTTTGATTTCTGGGGCGTCGGTACCGGCGCAATGCAGTGTTCTGACTTCCTCGTTTGGGGAGGGGGTTGGATATTTCTTGGGGGGAACAAATTGTTCTTTAATTATGTCATTTTGTATATTAATCTAATGTGTTGCTTCGTTAAGTATGCTTTGTTACTAGTACACTGGGGGCTTCTGGGAGCTCCGTCTGCATATATACTACAGAAGATTTGATTGGTCCAGTCTCCCGGCTGCAGGAGGAGGGGCACTACCCGATTGTGGAGGACTAAACTGGACCCTCCAGGAACTACAATTACCAGGTTAGTGTAATTTCCATTTACGTCAACTGATGTTTAAATCATCTGCTAGATAAAAGCCTTCCCCCCTAACAGGTCCGCATGCGCGGTGTTTTTTCAGAGGCCGCTAGGCTCAAAGCTAACACGCCAGACACATGAACCAGAAACATCAACAGTGAGGTAAAGATAAGGTTCTTAGTTTTAAGATGGCTATAGTATAACATTTCTTCTAGAATAGCCCTTTTTCACGGCATGAAAATTCGATTCAAGGTAACTGTTTGTTTTGACAGTGCCGGTTTTTGACACATATAACTATTTCAAGGAGTACAGCTGAGAGTCAGCGGAAACCTTAAATTCAACCCCCTGATGAAACCAGTCAGTTTGTGAAACGCAACACGGCAGCCGAAAGAAGGCGTCGGGGAGTCAATAAGATAAGAACAAACATTCTCATGTACTTAAATACGGAATATCAACTTGCCTGTCAAGTATTATAGTTCAAAATAACAGCTAAAGAGAGAACTCAGGTCGTTGATGCAAAAGTGGCACACATCTATTGACATAGTCTGCAAGATAGTACCTATTCAGAGTCTGAGATCTGTAGTTCTTCTTTCACAAAATTGTATATGTTACTTATATAGAAAAAATCATAGCCGGAGTTCAGTTTTGAGGGATTGTTTCTATATTTTTAACACATTAGTCTACCCTTTACAAAATGACCAAAAAATACGAGTGATCATTCTTCAAGCTTAGCTAGATCCCTCCTCATGTTATCTACCCCTTCCTGGGTGTCTACTCTATTGCAGATTTTGGTATCATCCGCAAAGAGGCAAACCTTACCTGAAAGCCCTTCCGCTATATCACTAACAAAGATGTTAAAAAGAATCGGACTAAGGACAGATCCCTGGGGCACACCACTGATAACATCCTTCTCCTCAGAGTGAGCTCCATTTACTTGTACTCTTTGTCGCTTCCCACCCAACCAATTTCTAAATGAAGTTGGTCCAGTCGGAGGTGCCTGTGGGAGGACGCCTGCAGAATTTCTTCTCCGTCTGGGCCACCATAACGACGGACCAATGGGTACTGGATATTGTTCGCGACGATTATGCACTCAAGTTTGCACGGCCGATGGCGGAGGCCTTCGTGGTGTCTCCATGTGGATCTGCGGAAAAGAAAGAGGCGGTGTTTGCGACGCTTCAACGGTTGCTGCGTCTTCAGGCGGTAGTGCCGGTTCCGCAAGACCAGTTAGGGTTAGGTTGATACTCGATTTATTTCATAGTTCCCAAAAAGGAAGGCTCTTTTCATCCGATTCTGGATCTCAAACACATGAATCGCTGTTTAAGAGTTCCTCATTTCCGGATGGAGACCCTGCGGTCGGTCATTCGATCAGTGAAGCCGGGAGAGGTACTCTCGTCAATCGATCTGACCGAGGCCTATCTTCACATTCCCATCAGGCCAGAGCACCAAAGATTTTTACGTTTTGCGGTACCCATGGGTCATTTTCAGTTCCGAGCGTTACCATTTGTTCTCCAGGACCAAGCAGGAAGTCAGTCCTCACATATGGGTGACGTCGGCGCCGACGGAGCCCTCGCGGAGCAATTTTCCCCAGCTTTCAAAGAAAGCCTTTGGGAGTTGCAGCGCGCATGCGCGGTCGCCATCCCGCCCAAGGGTGCCATCTTAGCCAGTCTTCTTTTTTCCGCGGAGCCCTACAGACGTACCCGTCGTGTCCCCGTGAAAAAGTTGATTTTTACTCATAATTTTCTCTTTTTTCCTTCGGTTCGACGCCGGTCTTTTTCCCGCCCGGACTCGCGACGCCGGTCACGAGTCCTCTTCTTTTTTCGGTTTTTCTGACTTAGTTTCGTTTTCGGTTTTTCCCTGGCAGCCCGGTCCTTTGACCTCGCCGGGGCCCTTTTTCCCCCGATGGCTGCCAGTGGTTTCAAGCGGTGTGGTCAGTGTGACCGAAATATGTCACTAACTGACACACACGACAATTGCCTCCGCTGCCTGGGCCCGGATCATGAAGAAATGATCTGTGGGCCCTGCGGCAAAATGTCCTCCAAAGCGTTGAGAAGTCGGCGGCATCAGCGGGATAGGATCTTCGTTGACCCCAGCCGTACCCGGACCTCGTCGGAGGCCTCCGCGTCCAGAGGTTCCAGCTTGGACCGTCGCCGGAGTTCCTCCGACAGGGGTTCTCCCTCCGGGGACCATCGACGGAAGGTGAAACCCACGAGGGCGGCGTCGGTGGACGCTCCTGGCTCCGCGAGGGCCAGGTCGCATAGCCCCGATAGCCGTCCCGGGTCCTTGGAGAAGGAGCACCTCTCGAAGCGACCTCGCCTGGAGTCGGAGCTGCCTGCTCGGGTAAGTCCTGTGGTCCTCCTGGACTCGCCTCCGAGACCGCCGACGTCGGGCCCGACTCCGTCGGGGCCCGAGTCGGGGGCTGCTGGGTCACCTGAGCTCGGACTCAGGTTGACGGCCTTGGAGAGCAGACTGTCTGCCTTCATGGACCAGCAGCGGGCACTGCTCGCTGGCCTCGCTGGCGCCGCTGCCCCGACCGCCGGGACGTCGACGTCTAAGTCGACCCCGGAGACCGAGCCGATCCTCGAGTCCATGCGAACTCGAGTCGATCCTCGGTCGAGGTCACCCTCGGCCTCCCGTTCGGGACCGAGGTCGCCGACGCCGACTCCCTCGGCGTCGGGGCGGCAGGCGCCGCACCCTGCCCGGGCCGACCCCACCGATTCCTCGTCGGAGTCGGTCTGGGAGTCTGAAGAGGAAGAGTCACCTGATTCTTTTCGGACTCGGTGTGTCCCCTCGGACTCACCTGAGTCCGAACCTCGGAAGCAGTCCCCCCCGGAGGATGCCCGGTTCTCGGACTTCGTCAGGGATATGGCCAAGGCTTTGGCCTTCCCTGCGGATCCCGAGGAGGAGCCTCGAGCCGAAGAGCTCGACGCCCTCCAGTATGACTCTCCCGCCAGGGAACACTTTACTGTACCGGTTCCTCCCATGCTGGAACGACTACTCTTCCGCATGTGGGAGAGTCCGGCCTCCTCGCCGGTCCTGAGCAAGCGGGTCGATTCTATCTATCGAGTCCGCAAGAGCCCTGGCTTCCAAAAAGCACAGCTACCACACCATTCCATGGTAGTGGAATCGGCCATGCATCGTCTTAAGAGCCAGAAGATGCACTCCTCGGTGCCTCCTGGCAGGGAGGCCCGTAACCTGGATGGCCTTGGTAAGAAGTGTTTCCAGGGCTCTATGCTTGCGTGTCGTGTCCAGACCTACCAGCTATACATGGGCATGTATCTCCGAGACCTGGCTAAAGAGCTAGCCGGATTCTCCGCTGGTTTGTCCGAGGAACCCTTGCGGAGGTTCCTGGCCTTGTCCTCTGGCATTCGGGAATGCTCAAAATTCATATCCCGAGCAGCCTATGATGGCTTTGAAGCATCGGCTCGAGTGGCCGCAGCCGGCATCGGTGCCCGCCGACAGGATTGGCTTCAGTCGTCTGACCTTGAGCCCTGGGTGCAGGACAAGTTGGTCGATGTCCCCTGCCGAGGCGAAAACCTCTTTGGCAAGCCCATGGCTGAAAAGGCTGCACAAATCGAGACGGAGACTCTCACCAGGACTAGGCTTTCTAGGAAGACCTCCGCCCCTTCCCAGAAAAAGAAGGGCTCGGGAAAGAAGTCCTTTTACCCGAGAAAGGCGGCTGCCTACAAACAATACCCCCAATATCAGGCCCCTGCAGCTCCCCAACAGGGCCAGCAGGCCAAGGGACGGGGTAACGGGTCCCGTAGGCAGCAAGCCCCCAAGCCTGCACCACCAGCCCCTGCTCAGCAGGGTGGGGGCTTTTTGACTCCTTAAGCATAGCCTCTCCCCCTCCGCTGGTTCCTCCCAGCACCGGAGGCCGGCTGGTTCACTTCGCCCACAGGTGGTCCAGCATCACCTCAGATGCCTGGGTGCTTCAAGTCGTGAGAGAAGGCTATCTTCTCCACTTCCACCAGGTCCCTCCCTCCTATTTTCCGGGAGAACCTCCACGACTCCCTCTGCACAGGGAATTACTCCTTCAGGAGTTAGCAGATCTTCTACAGGAACAGGCGGTGGAACCGGTGCCCCACCACCTGAGAGGTCAAGGCTTTTATTCCAGGTATTTTCTAGTACCAAAAAGGACAGGAGGCCTCAGACCCATCCTGGACTTGCGCAACCTCAACAAATTCCTCGTGCGGGAAAAGTTCAAGATGCTTACCCTTGGAATCCTTCTGCCCTACCTCCAGCAGGGAGATTGGCTATGTTCCTTGGATCTAAAGGATGCCTACACGCACATCCTCATCCACCCAAGCCACCGCCAATACCTAAGGTTTGTGGTGGCCGGAAATCATTACCAGTACAGAGTACTGCCCTTTGGCCTGTCCTCCGCACCGCGAGTCTTCACAAAATGTCTCGCGGTGATGGCGGCCCATCTCCGGCTTCACAGCCTCTATGTCTTTCCGTACCTCGACGACTGGCTCATCAGAGCAGCGTCCGCTCCGGAGGTCACCAACGCCACACGCCGCACGGTGACTCTTCTGCAGTACTTGGGCTTTGTTATAAACTTCGCAAAGTCCACTTTGCTCCCCTCACAGGATCTCGAGTTCATCGGCGCAAGGCTGCACACTCCTCAGGCACGAGCGTTCCTACCGCTCGACAGGGCTCAACGGCTCATGGACCTAGCCGACCGTTTTCGCAGCCAGCCCCTGGTCTCCGCCAGGCGCTTCCTGAGACTACTCGGCCATATGGCTTCCACCGTCCATGTGACCCCCAATGCCCGCCTGAATATGCGGCCTGCTCAATGGTGTCTCCGCAAGCAGTGGCAACAAGCCACAGGCGGCCTAGCAGACCTAGTGCGCGTCTCCGAGCCGCTGATCTCGTCTCTCCAGTGGTGGCTTCATCGGCCGAACATGGTACTCGGCATGCCTTTCCAGTCACCTCAGCCGGCCCGGGTGCTGACGACAGATGCATCCCTCCTGGGCTGGGGAGCACATTGCCAAGGGGCACGTACTCAGGGCCTCTGGACCACGTGGGAGTCTGCTCAGCAGATCAACTTCCTGGAGCTCAGAGCGATCCGCCTGGCTCTCAAGGCCTTCTCCCACCTGACCTCTCACCAGTCCGTCCTTGTCCAGACGGACAATCAAGTTGCCATGTTCTACGTGAACAAGCAGGGGGGCACGGGCTCCTTCCTTCTCTGTCGGGAAGCACAGAAGCTCTGCTCTTGGGCCGTCAGTCACGGCGTTCTTCTCAAGGCAGTTTATCTCCCAGGCCAAGAAAATTGCCTGGCGGACAAACTCAGCAGGATCCTCCAGCCGCACGAGTGGCGCCTGGATCCCTTGGTAGTTCAGAAGCTCTTTCTAAAGTGGGGCCTCCCCACGATGGATCTCTTTGCCAGCCCTCTCAACCGGCAACTTCCTCGCTTCTGCTCTCGTCAGCCACATCCCCTTCGAGTTGCGGCAGACGCTTTTCTACTCTCATGGTCGGAGAGCCTTCTGTACGCTTTCCCTCCCATCCCGCTAGTCTCTCGGACTCTTTTCAAGGTTCTCCGAGACAAAGCCTTCATGATCCTGGTGGCCCCTCGCTGGCCCAGACAGCCGTGGTTTCCACTCCTGCTGCAATTAACGGTAGAGGATCCATTCCCTCTGGGGTTACAACCGGATCTCCTCACTCAGGATCAGGGGTCTCTGCTACACCCCAACCTCAGATCTCTCAATCTAATGGCCTGGCTGCTGAGAGGGTAGTCCTTGCTCCCCCCTTCTTCTGCCGGCAGAGGTGGAAGAGGTCGTCCTAGCTTCTCGGCGACCTTCTACCCGCAAATGCTACGCCCTTAAATGGCGTCGCTTTTCCGTTTGGTGTACCCAACAGTCTCAGGATCCCTTCTCCTGCCCGGTGTCGGTGATCCTGCAGTACTTGCTATACCTCTCTAATCTGGGACTTAAGTTCAACTCCGTCAAAGTTCACCTCAGTGCTCTTTCAGCACATCATGTGCCAGTGGACGGCAGACCTCTTTCCAGCAACCCTCTTGTTGCGAGGTTTCTCCGAGGTCTCCTTCTGCTTAAACCACCTCTGCGCCCGCCAGCGCCTGACTGGGATCTGAATGTGGTTTTACAGCGGATCACCTGTCCGCCTTTTGAACCTATGGCTACCTGTTCTCTCCGTTTTCTTTCTTGGAAAACATTGTTCTTGATAGCCCTCACTTCCGCTAGACGCGTAAGTGAATTGCAGGCCCTCGTGTCTGATCCCCCTTACACTCGGTTCTACAAAAATAGGGTAGTCCTACGGACTCACCCAAAATTTCTTCCAAAAGTGGTCTCCCCTTTTCACATCAATCAGGAGGTGGTACTTCCGACCTTCTTTCCCAGACCACACTCCAGCCGAGCTGAAACGGTCCTCCATACCCTGGACTGTAGAAGGGCATTGAACTTCTACCTTGACCGTACGCGGGAGCACCGTAAAGCTGCTCAGCTTTTTGTGTCTTTTGACCCCAATAAATTGGGGCTCCCGGTCTCCAAGCGTACTCTGTCCATCTGGGTTGCGGACTGTATCACTTGGGCTTATGGGGCAGCCGGACTCTCCTTGGAAGGTCGAGTCACGGCTCATTGCGTTCGGGCAAAGGCTACGTCAGTGGCTTACCTCCGCTCTGTTCCGCTGGCAGACATCTGCCGGGCCGCTACTTGGTCTTCGAGCCAGACTTTTGCGGTCCATTACTGTCTCGAGAGGGAGTCCCGCAGAGACAGTGCTTTCGGACAGGCAGTCCTCCGTAATCTCTTTGAGGTCTGAGCAACTCCTACCCTCCATCCCGGATGTGGGCTACCGGTGGGTAATAATTCAGCGAAGATTCCTTCCTTCTGTGCTGCTGAGCTAGAGGGAGCTCATTTTTGTGCTTAGGGTCTCCGGTAGCCTTAAGCTTGGGAGTCCCATATGTGAGGACTGACTTCCTGCTTGGTCCTGGAGAAAGCGTAGTTACTCACCTGTAACAGGTGTTCTCCAGGAGCAGCAGGAATCAGTCCTCACAACCCTCCCTCCTCCCCTTGGAGTTGCAATCATCTGCTTTAGTTTTTTTGCAAATTTTTATGCTGTCTTTTTTAGCTATGTCATCTGACTGGCTAAGATGGCACCCTTGGGCGGGAAGGCGACCGCGCATGCGCGCTGCAACTCCCAAAGGCTTTCTCTGAAAGCTGGGGAAAATTGCTCCGCGAGGGCTCCGTCGGCGCCGACGTCACCCATATGTGAGGACTGATTCCTGCTGCTCCTGGAGAACACCTGTTACAGGTGAGTAACTACGCTGTCTGGCTACGGCTCCGTGCACGAAGGTGATGGTAGTGGTGGTGGCATTGTTAAAGAAAGAAGGCATTTTTGTGCACCCCTACCTCGACGATTGGTTGATTGGAGCACCGTCCGTGTCGGAGTCGAGGGAGGCAACGGCGCGGGTGGTAGCTTTCCTGGAACAGCTCGGATGGGTGGTGAACCAAGCCAAAAGTCAATTGCAGCCGGTCCAGCGGCTCCTGTACCTTGGGGCAGTGTTCGACACGGCGTTGGCCGCAGTTTTTCTACCAGAAGACAGGGTACAAAAAGTTTTGAGACAAGTAGCAGCCTTTTTACGCATGAAAGCGCCAACGGTGTGGCGATACTTGCAACCTCTGGGTTCCATGGCAGCGGCCTTGACTCTGGTGCCCTGGGCAAGGGCGCATATGCGTCCACTCCAGCGAGCCTTACTGGCGAAATGATCGCCTCAAGATCATCCTCTGGATCGGAAGTTGGAGTATTCGCAGAAGGTCGTCGACAGTTTGCAGTGGTGGTTGGACCCCAGCCATCTGCGAGCAGGAATGCCATTGGATCAACCAGATTGGGTGCTCCTCACCACAGATGCCAGCCTCTTCGGCTGGGAGGCACATTGTCGGTCACAGATAGCGCAGGGGTGTTGGCCACCAGAGGTGAAAGGTTGGTCCATCAATCACCTGGAGCTAAGGGTGGTGCACCTCGCTCTGCCGGAGTTTCTCCCTTTGGTGAAAGGAAAGGCGGTGCGTGTGTTCTCCGACAATGCGGTGATGGTGTCTTATATCAATCGGCAAGGGGCGACACGCAGTGCAGCCTTGCTGTAGGAGAGTCAGCGGTTGATGAGCTGGGCAGAGTCCCATCTATTGGCTCTTTCGGCGGCTCACGTAGCAGGACAAGACAACGTGCAGGCCGATTATCTCAGCCGACATGTGGTTGATCCCGGAGAGTGGGAACTGAACGCGGCAATTTTTCACGACATTACACTGCGGTGGGGGCAGCTGGTAATGGACCAATAGCCACCCTCGAAAATGCAAAGGTCGGGCGGTTTTTCAGCCGGTGCAGAGAACACATGTCGGAAGGGCTAGACGGCTTGGCTCAGCCATGGCCATCAGGCGTGTTGCTTTATGTGTTTCCTCCATGGCCCATGATCGGACGGGTCATTCGGAGGATAGAGCGTCACGAGGGTCAGGTGATTCTCATTGCCCCAGACTGGTCCAGGAGAGCATAGTACGTGGATCTGGCGTGTCTCTTAGCGGATAGTCCCTGGAGGCTACCCACTCGGACAAACCTGTTGTGCCAGGGTCCACTGCTAATGCCAGACATGGATCGCATCTCGCTTATGGCTTGGCTCTTGAAAGGAAAAGGTTAAGTCGTAGAGGTTATTCGGCTGTGGTGGTAGCCACAATGTTGAAGGCCAGGAGACAGTTACGTCCATAGCTTATGTTCGTATTTGGCGTATTTTTGAGCGCTGGTGCGAATAGCGTGCTCTCCGTCCGTTCATCGCAGGGGTGCCAGAGGTGGTGTCTTTTCTGCAGGACGGTCTGGATAAGGGGTTAGCCCTCAGTACCATCAAGGTTCACTTAGTGGCTCTAGCATGTTTTAGGGGTAAGGTACGAGGAATTTTCCTGTCCGCGCATCTGGATATTCTACGGTTCTTAAGAGCAGTAAAGAATATTCGTCCCCCGGTTCGCCCGGTAATTCCGGCCTGGGATTTGAATTTAGTCTTAGAAGCGTTGGCGAGGCCTCCCTTTGAGCCGGCAAGGAAGGTCTCGCTCAGAGATTTTTTATGGAAAACCGCTTTCCTGGTAGCATTGTGTTTGGCGAGAAGAATTTCGGATCTTCAAGCACTTTTGTGCAGAGAACCCTATATACAGTTTACGGAAGAAAAGGTCTTGTTGCGGCTGGTACCGTCTTTTCTTCCGAAGGTAGTGTCAAGATTTCATATGAATCAGTCTATTTCTCTACCGACGTTTCCGAGCCAAGGTGGACACCCAGTGGATGGGGTCCTGAAAAACTTGATTTAGGAAGAGTGCTGCAGAGATACCTTCGGAGGACAAAACCTTTTCGACGTATGGACAGGTTGTTTGTTATGTTTGGAGGTCCACGGAAAGGAGAAGCAGCCTCCAAAGCCTCGATTGCCCATTGGGTTAGGCACACAGTATCAGCAACGTATCAAGCGAGCGGGAGAGCTCCTCCAGAAGGCCTCAGAGCTCATTCTACTCAGAGCCAGGTGGCGTCCTGGGCCGAGTATGCTTTAGTTCCACTGGTGGACATCTGCCGGGCGGCTACTTGGTCATCGCTTCACACTTTTGCAAAGCACTATAGATTGGATGTGCAAGCCAGAGGGGACGCAAATGTGGGGGCCTCGGCATAATAGCGGGCTTAGCGGGACCCACCCGGGGTTAGGTACTGCTTTGGTACTGCCCTAATGTCCTGGACTGGCCCGGAGAGACGAAGAGGAAGAAGAAATTAGACCTTACCTGCTAATTGTCTTTCCTTGAGATCTCTCCCTGCCAGTCCAGGGCCCACCCAGACCATTTGCGGTGTTCAAGAGAACAGTTTGACCATAGAGGGTTGTACGTCTGCTGTACATATTTAATGAAGCATGGTGACATTGGTTGGTTGAGAGGGGGACTCAGTGGTATGTAGTCTGAGTCTTCCGGCCAGAAATTTCGGAACGGCAAGACTATGGGGCTCCCTGGTAGGGTTGGGGGTTAGTTCCATTAGTCCATTCTAGATCAGATACCTCAGGGGGTATGGAAAAAAAAAAAGGAGGTGGCTTACTGCGTTTTAGGTAGGCTCTGCAGGTTGAGTTTTGTTTGTTTGTTTTGGTAGTATTGATTGCAGTAGTCTAAGATCCTGGAATGAGTTATGTTTCACAGACTGCTTTGACAGTGGTAGACTGAGGTTTGGACACCAGGGGGAGCTGGATACAGTGTCAGCAAAACGAAAGAATTCAGTCCTCAGCTGCTGGAGAAGGTTGACAACCCTAATGTCCTAGACTGGCCCGGAGAGATCTCAAGGAAAGACAATTAGTAGGTAAGGTCTAATTTCTTCTTTTTCTACCTTTTTGTGCATTTTTTTCAGTTGCAATTGCTCCAGCCACTTTCTTCTGGTTTCTTCGTGTCTTCTGCTAACTCTCCATCATCTGCTGACCATTTGTCCTTTCTTCTTTCTTCTAGGTTTTTTTCCATTCTCTCTCTACATCTGCTTTAACATACGAATCTTTCTCCTTTTGCTCTTTCCTCAATCCTGTTTCATCCACTCAAATTTTACCCCTCCTTCCTCAATCCCCACTTACTCTCCCAATACCCGGCCAATTGTAGATTTGTCTTCCCTCCCACACAAAAACATTTTCCCCTCTCCATTTCACTCTCCCAGCTCCATCCCATCCTAATCCTCCCCCAACATCAGCTCCCTTCTAGTTCCACCCCCACCCAGCATCCGCTCCCTTCTAGTCCCCGCATCAGCCCATTTCCAGTCCTAGCCCCCCATCAGCCCATTTCCAATCCTATCCTAGCCACACCATCAGCCCATTTCCAGTCCTAGCTCCCCCATCCATTTCCAGTCCTATCAGAGTCCCTCCATCAGCTCATTTCTAATCTCAGCCCCCATCAGCCTATTTCTAGTCCTTTCGTAGCCCCACCTTCAACCGATGTCAAATCCTAGCTCCCCTCTACTCAGCCCATTTCCAATCCAAGCCCCCATGAGCCTACATCCAGTTCTAGCCCCTCCATGAGTCCATTTCAATCCAAGCCCCCACCACAGCCCATTTCCAATCTTAGCATCCCCCAATAGCCCATTTCCAGTCCTATCCTAGCCCCTCCATCAGCCCATTTCCTGTCCTAGCTCCCCCCCCACTCAGCCCATTTCCAGTGCTAGCTCCCTCTCCTCACAGCCCATTTCCATTTCAAGCCCCCATCAGCTATTTGCAGTTCAAGCTCCCCCTTCCACTCAGCCCATTTCCAGTCCTAACAACCCCCCCAGCCCATTACCAGTCCTAACCCCCCATCACCCCATTTTCAGTCTTAGTCCCCCCATAGCCCATTACCAGTCCTAAACCCCCATCAGCCCATTTACAGTCCTAGCCCCTCATAGCCCATTACCAGTCCTAGCCCCCCCATCAGCCCATTACCAGTCCTAGCCCCCCCATCAGCCCATTACCAGTCCTAGCCCCCCATCAGCCCACTTCCAGTCCTAGCCCCCCCATAGCCCATTACCAGTCCTAGCCCCCCATCAGCCCATTTCCAGTCCTAGCCCCTCAGCCCATTTCCAGTCCTAGCCCCCCCCCATCAGCCCATTTCCAGTCCTAGCCCCCCCAATAGCCCATTACCAGTCCTAGCCCCCCCATCAGCCCATTTCCAGTCCTAGCCCCCCCCCATCAGCCCATTACCAGTCCTAGCCCCCCATCAGCCCATTTCCAGTCCTAGCCCCCTCCATAGCCCATTACCAGTCCTACCCCTCCATCAGCCCACTTCCAGTCTTAGCCCCCCCCCCCATAGCCCAGGTAGATTAAAAAAAAAAAAAACTTGCTGCTGCTGCTGCCGTGGCAGCAGCAGAATCAAGCGTCCCGTGGGGCCCCCCTGCCCGGCAGAGTCCTCCTTGCGGCCTCAGCTCCCTCAGCGCGGGCTTTTCAGCGCTGCAAAGGGAGTTTCCCTTTCTTGCGGCTCTGTTTAAGCCCGCGGGGCTGATGGGAAACAGGAAATCCTGTTTCCCATCAGCGCCAGCGGCTTAACAGAGCCGTGAGGGAGAAGCTCTCTCCCTTCACGGCTCTGAAAGCCAGCACTTAGGGAGCTGAGGCCGCATGGAGGACTCTGCCGGGCAGGGGGGGGCCCTGCGGGACGCTCGATTCTGCTGCTGCCACGGCGGCGGCAGCAGCAGCAGCAAGGTGGTTGTTGTTTTTTTTAATTTACCGGCAGATGCAGAATGTTGTTTACGCGGGGCCCTGTGCAAACAACATTCTTGCACAATGGACGGGCTGGCCCTGGTTATACCAGAACACCTGATAATTCTCTTGCAGAACCTTTACATTGATCAAGAAACAACAGTTCGAATGGAACAAGGAGAAACAGAATGCTGATTTTAAACCAAAGGTGTATGACAAAGCTGTATATTTCCCCCTCCCCCTCACCTGTTTAATTTATATGCAGAACAGATCATCAGAGAAGCAGGACTGTATGAAGACAACCAAGGTGTGAAGCTTGGTTGACTCATCAATAACCTTCACCATGCTGATACCACATTACTGGCAGAAAGTGAAGACAATCTAAAGCATTTGCTTCTCAAGGAATATAGTCTTAAAATGGGCCTGCACCTTAACGTAAAGAAAACAAATATCCTGACAACTGGCAAAATCAATAAGCTCATCGTTTTTGGAGAAGAAATAGTTGACAACTTTAAACTATTTGGATCAACTATCAATAAAGAAACAACAAGCAGACAAGTAATCTGACAGCGCACTGCTTTTGGCAGAATGGCTATGAAGGACTTAGACAGGATTCTCAAGACATTCATCCAAAAGATAGTGAGCACCTCTCTCACCCAGGGTTAAATGCCAAAAGCCCTCAAGCAATCTACTATCCGCCCCATTCCTAAATCTACTTCATCCAACATTACCGACCCTTCAACCTACCATCCAATATCCAGCCTCCAATTCCTGGCTAAAATAACCAAAAAATTGTACATTGAAGAATTTGCCCCTCTAGATCCCCACCAGCACGGATTCCGTCCACAACATGGCATTGAGACACTACTCATACACCTATTTAACAACATAATCAAAGGAATAGACAAGATAAAGCATGGATTCCTACTAATATTTATAGATTTATCCTCAGCATTCAACACAGTTTCCCATCACATCCTATTGAAACGCCCAACAGAGATTGGACTACAAGATACCACAATTAAATGGTTCCAATCATACCTTGAAGACAGACAGCAGAGAGTAAAATCTGGTAACCTCACCTCAGAACCCTTCAAGACTACTCAAGAAGTTCCCCAAGGCTCATCATTATCAGCTCTCCTCTTCAACATCTATATTCAGCCCATATGCAAAATATTTAACAAACACAAGATACAATACGCCATATATGCTGACGACGACATGGCATATACCCCTATTCAACTGGACTCCCCAGAATATACCACCATGCCAGCCTGCATCCAAGAAATAACAACCTGGCTAACCAACAACAACCTAAACATCAACATTAAAAAAACTGAAGCAATTATCATCACAAGAGACTCCACATTCATTCTCCCTACTGCTATCAACATATCCAATACAACGATCACAATAAAAGACGAAGTCAGATACCTTGGAGTGATTCTAGACAAGCAACTCACCCTCCAACCACATATCAACAAGATATCCAGAACAGCCTTCTTCAAACTCGCAACACTCCGGAGACTAAAACCCCTCCTCAATAGAGAACATTTCCATACAGTATGCCAGGCCATCATTACACCCCTACTGGACTACTGTAATATACTTTTCCAAGGTCTGCCTAAACAAACTACCCGCCCCCTACAAATAGTCCAGAACACTGCTGCCCGCATTATTACTAGTGCTTCAATACAAGACCATATAACCCCAATACTACAAGATCTACACTGGCTACCAATCTCCTCATGGGCAAAATATAAATCAGCACTCACCATCTTCAAAATTAAAAACAATATCTCAGCAGGAATACTATAAGAACTCATTGGAACCAAAACAAACAAAAGACCCGACAGACACAGTACCAAAAACAACATTCCAACACCTACTCTATTCACAAGAATGAACAAATCCACATCCATACGAGCCTTCTCTCTTGCTGTTCCTGCTGTCTGGCATGTCCTCCCAGATAATCTAAAATCAACAACAGATATAAAAGATTTCCGGAAGCTACTTAAAACCACCCTATTTATTGAACAATTCAATGAAGACCAACAATCCACCCTAACCACCCCACAAAACGAGTTACACAAGACATGACATCCACAACATAAAAACATCCTATTACTCTTATTAAAATATATATAGCCCAATGTAGATAGCTCAACCTGTACATATTGCACCCCAAATCAAGATTTACCTGTCCACACACTCACAAATACTACCTTCACAACCACTGCATGCCGACACCCCCGCACTACCCTAATTGATTGGTTTGCAGTGAAATCCGCTTTGATTCAAGGATAATGCGGGATATAAATACTTTTAAATAAAATAAATAAATAAATATCTCTCCATACAAAGATTTGACTTCTTCAAGCCATGGTATTTTCAGTAACATCATATGGATATGAAAGTTGGACAGTGAAAAAGATAGGAAGAAAATTGATGCATTTTGAATTATGGTGCTGCAACGAATACTGTGTATACTATGGACTGCCCAAAGAACAAACCAGTCAGTACTAGAGGCGATGATAGGCTGGCCCTGGGTGGCATTACTATACTCTGATGGGCTTAAGGTTAATAGGGCGGAGGCGTTCTTGGTGGCTCAGGTGAGGATTGAGAATGAGTGGTTTAAAATAGTTCTCTGGGAACAAGCAGGATGTCAGTCCTCACATGGATAACGTCGGTGTTGACGGAGCCCTCATGGAAGCATCCCCCCAGATTTCAAAGAAAGCCTTTGGGGTATGCCACCACACATGTGGTCCCCTTCCCACCCAAGTGTGCCACCTTTCTCAGTCTCCTATTTTCCGTGGAGCCCTTCAGACGTCTATCTGGCTTGTCCCCGGAAAAAGTTGATTTTTCAGCCTAAGTTTCATACTCGCCTCCAGTACTGCATCGGTACTCTTCCCACCACCCAACCTCACTGTCTTAGCATCGAGCTTGGATCTTTTTTTGTAATTTTTTCCTCTTTGGCATCTTCGTGCCTTTTTCCAACTGGCAGCTCGGCGGGTCTTCAACCTCGCTGGGGTACTTTTTTCCTCCATAGCTACCAGTGGTTTTAAAAAGTGTGATCGGTGTGCCAAAATTATGTCTTTGACCAACACACATGACTGCTGCCTTCACTGTTGTGGCCCAGAACACAACCCCATAGCATACGGTCTGTGCAAAATGATGTCCAACAAGGCCCTCAAGAGCCACCAGCAGCAGCATGATAAGTATTTTTCCCCAGAGTCCCTGGTACCTCCGAAGGCCAGGGCCTCATCTGAAGCCACAGCATCTCGGGGTGACTGTACGGAACCTGAGTGGCACTGTGGTTCTTCGGAGAGGGGGTCTCCCTTGAGGGAACCCAAAAAGAAGAAGGAGACCTTGAAGGCGGCATCCCTGAACAGATCCGACAGGCCGGGTATGTCCCGAGCCAGGTCCCGCAGTCCGAGACACTCATCCGAGGGATCAGAGAGGGATCAGCCTGCAAAGATCCCCCGAAAGGACTCAATCTCAGACTGGCCTCGATCGCCAGACATCATCCTAGTTGAGGATTCCCCTTTGGGGGAATCGGCATAGGGCTTGATTCCTTCGGTGCCCGTGCCAATGGCTGCAGAGCCTTCTGGCCTGGCGTCCAGAATGGCAACCCTGGAGCGCAGTTTGTCTGCTTTCATGAACCAGCAGTGGGTGCTGTTGTCCGGTTTCTCTACCCCAACCACCGGGTCCTCAACGTCGAAGATGTCCCCAGAGGTCGAGCTGATTCTCGAGACCCTTCAGCCTCATTGATCCTTGGCCAAGGTCTCGATCCGCTTCCTGCTCGATGGGGCCACGATCATCCCCAGCCAGTGCGTTCGGTGCAAGCCACGGGGCATCTGAGGGCCACGGGCTGGGGTCAGCCCCAGGGCCCTTGGACAATCCTTCCATCAACTCTCGACGGACTACTCAGAGTGGGAGATGGAGGACAAGGAATTGCCTGACACCTGTCACCATCACGACGTCCCCTCGGACTCTCCCACTTCAGAGCCCTGGCGGCAGTCTCCGCCAGAGGATATGGCATTCCTTGACTTCGTCAGGGACATATCTAAGGCCATAGCATTCCCGATGGAACCAGAGGAGGACCCTCGGGTGGAGGAGCTATAAATCCTCCAGTATGAGGTCCCATCCCTCCCATCCTGGAACAGCTAATGCTCCATATGTAGGAGACACCGGCATCGGTGCTGGTGGTGAGCAAGTGGCTCAACTCAAAGTATCAAGTCCACCGGAGCCCGGGCTTCCATAAAGCACAGCTGCCGGACAACTCCATGGTGGTGGAGTCGGCCATGCGTCGAATGAAGAGTCAGAAGATGCACTTCAGTGCCTCCTGGCAGGGAGACATGCACCTTGGACACCCTCGGCAGAAAGTGTTACCAGGGCTCAAAGCTCATTGGCTGCATCCAGGCCTACCAGCTGTACATGGGCATGTACCTGAGAGACCTGGTGAAGGAAATTGCTGGGTTCTCGGCTGGTCTGTCAGAGAAACCCCTGCAGCGGTTCAAGAACCCGGCCAAGGCCGTCCATGAGCGCTCCAAGTTTGTCTCAGGCAGCCTATGACAGCTTCGAGTTGGTGGCTCGAGTAGCAGCGGCAGGCATCAGTGCCCAACGCCAGGCTTGGCTACAGTTGTCCGATATCGAGCAATGGGTTCAGGACAAATTGGTTGATGTCCCATGCCAAGGGGAAAACCTCTTTGGCAAGCCAATGACCAACAAGGCTGCCGTGCTGGAGACCGAGTTCAAGGTGAGGACCAGGCTCTCTAAAAAGACCGCTGTCCCTCCCCGATGGAAGGGCTCAGGAAAAAGCCCTTCTACTTGAGGAAAGGGGCTGCTTACAGAAACTACCCACCTTTTCAGGCCTTCCTAGCCCCCCAGCAGGGTCAGCAGGCCAAGGGACATGGGCATGGCTCTCATAAGCAAAAGGCTTCCAAACCCTAGGCATTGGCCCCGGCCCCAGCCCAGCCAGGCGGGAGCTTTTGACTCCTGGGGCATAGCCTCTCCACACCAAGGAGGTCAGCAGCCCACAGGGGGAGGTCTAATCCACTATGTCCAAAGGGGCTAACTATCACCACTGATTCCTGGGCACTTCGGGTGATCAGGGAGGGCTACCTTCTCCATCTGACTCAGACACCTCCTCTTTACTTTCTGGGAGAGTACCTCAGGTCTCCCCTTCACTGGGACCTTCTACTGAAGGAACTCGCAAGTCTTCTCAAGGACAAAGAGGTAGAACCAATACCCCACCATCTCGGGGCAAGGGGTTCTACTCCAGGTACTTCCTTGTGCCAAAAAGGAATCAGGCCCATTCTCGATCTGTGCAATCAGAACAAGTTCCTGGTGAGGGAGAAGTTCAAGATGCTCTCCCTTGGAACATTGCTGCTATTCCTCCAGCAGGGAGATTGGCTATGCTCCTTGGATCTGAAGGATGCTTATACCCACATCCTCATTCATCCCAACCACAGGCAGTACTTGCAGTTCATGGTGGGGTGGGGGGCCCACTACCAATACAGGGTGCTGCCTTTCGACTTGGCCTCCGCCCTAAGGGTCTTCACAAAATGCCTGGCAGTCATAGCCGCCGTCCTCCGCCTCCAGGAGGTCTTTGTCTTCCCCTACCTGGACGACTGGCTCACAAAAGGAGGCACGGCCTCAGAAGTGCAGTAGGCAACTGCACGCACCATCCAGGTCCTGCAACGCTTGGGGTATGTGATAAACTACCCCAAGTTCCACCTCCTCCCAACACAGTGTCTGGCGTTCATAAGGGCAAGACTTGACATCCTCTAGGCAAAGGCCTTCCTGCCCGGAGACCGAGCCGACCATCTCAGGGCCCTGGACATACAGCACCATACCTCGGTACCTGCTCTGCTCCTCCTGCGCCTACTTGGGCACATGGCCTTCACGGTCCACGTCACCCCAGATGCACACCTCCACATGAGGGCCGTGCAATGGTGTCTTTGGGACCAGTGGACACAGGCCACGGAACGCCTCCAGGACAAAGTCTCAGTGGCTGCCAGTTGGCGGACTCCCTGACCTGGTGGAAGGCTCCCCAATATCTCAAGGTGCGGTGCCCTATCAAGCCCTGAGCCCCTTAAGGGTCCTCACCATGGATGCCTCCCTGCTCAGCTGGTTGCAGGATGAGAGCAACCAGCAGATCAACCTCCTGGAGCTACAGGTGATATACTTAGCCCTCCGAGTCTTTTGCCATCTACGACACCAGCCGGTGTTGGTCCAAATGGACAACCAGGTGGCGATGTTCTATGTGAACAAACAGCAGGGCATGGGTTTCATGCCCTCTGCCAAGAGGCAGTGGTCCTCTGCTCCTACACAGTCCGGCAGGGTATACTCCTGCAGGCAGTATACCTTCCAGGCCAGAACAACTCACTGGCCGACAGATTGAACAGGGTCCTTCAGCTAGACAAGTGGCAACTGGATCCCAATGTGTCTGACCGGCTTTTTCAGCTCTGGGGGGAACCCAAGATAGACCTGTTTGCCAACCTGAACAACTACCAGTTGCCCTGCTTCTGCTCCCGGCAGACCCACCCCTCCAGGGTGGCGACTGACGCATTCCTCATCTCATGGTTGGAACGCCTCAGTGCGCCTTCCCACCCAAACCACTAATTGCAAAGACATTGTTCAGGAGCCTCCGAGACAAGGCCTCACATCCTGATAGCCCCTTGATGGCCCAGGCAGCCATGGTTCCCACTACTCCTCCAGCTATCGGTGGAGACTCGCATCCCATTGGGGAACTCTCCAAGGCTTCTGTCCCAGGAGGGGGGCTCTCTTCTGCACCCCAACTTGGGGTCCCTGTCGCTGACAGCATGGCTCCTGAAAGGGTGATCCTAGCCCCTTTCAACCTCTCGGGTGAGGTAGAGGAGATCCTGCTGGCCTCTCGTAAGGCTTCCACTAGGAAAGCGTACGCCCTCAAATTGCGCAGGTTTTCAACTTTGGTGTGCAGAGCACGTGACCGACCCATTCTCCTGTCCGGTGAGGCTGGTACTACAGTATCTTCTCCATCTGGGCATAAATCTAACTCTGTCAGGGTGCACCTCGTTGGATGGCAAACCCCTCTTGGTCCAGCTGCTGGTGACCCTCTTCCTTAATGGTCTGCTCTTATCGAAGCCCCTGGTTCGCCCTCTGGCGACTGAGTAGGACCTCAATGTGGTATTGGGGAAGCTTATTCACCCACCTTTCGAGCCTCTGACTACCTACCACCTGCAATACCTCTCATGGAAGGAAGCGTTCCCAGTTGCGCTCACCTCCGCTCGCAGGTTTAGCAAGCTTCAGGCCTTAATGGTGGAGGCGCCGTATACCAGGTTCTACAAGAAAGGGTGGTGCTCCGCACACACCCTAAATTCCTTCTGAAGGTGGTATCGTCCTTCCACCTCAACCAGGAGGTGGTACTGTAGGGCTGGTACAGTACTCCCCACTTTCTTGCCAAGATCTCACACCAGTAGGGTGGAGATGGTCCTTCACACCCTAGACTGTAAGAGGGTCTTGTCCTTCTACATCCAACATACTCAGGGCCACCGCAAAGCTGCTCAGCTTTTTCATCTTGTACGACCCCTGTAGACTGGGGGAGGCGGTGGCCAAACATACACTGTATACCTGGGTAGTGGCCTGTATCATCCTCGCCTAGGAGCAGGCGGGGCTCCCGCTGGAAGGCCGAGTCATGGCGCACCATGTCAGGGCCATGGCAGCCTCTGTGGCAAACCTGCGCTCCGTCCCAATGGTGAGCATCTGCCAGGCTACCACCTGGTCTTCAGTCCATACCTTCGCAGCCCATTACTGCCTGGAAAGGGAGTTCTGATGGGACAGTGCCTTTGGCCAGGCTGTGCTCTGTAATCTTTTCGGGGTCTAGGCAACTCCTACCCTCTGACCCTTCTGCGTTCAGGCTACTGGAGTGCTGGTTTCCATCAGGCACAGGGGTCCTATAATAGTCTGTAGCTATAGACTCAATTGCTGCTGCTCACGGCCCCCCTTGATGACGACCGTGTTTTTTGCTATGAGCTTTCTGAAGCCTGTAGCTGGGGAGTCCCATATGTGAGGACTGACTTCCTGCTTGTTCGCTGGGAAAGCGTAGTTACTCACCTGTAACAGGTGTTCTCTGGGGACAACAGGAATCGGTCATCACCAGCTTCCCTCCTCCCCTTGGAGTTGCTCCTTTACCATCTTTTATTTTATTTTTGCCGTCTTTTAGCTATGTCATCTGACTGAGCAAGATGGCACCCTTGGGCGGGAAGGGGACCATGCATGCGTGGTGGCATCCCCCAAAAGCTTTCTTTGAAAGCTGGGGGGATGCTTCCGCGGGGGCTCCATCAGCACCGACATCGCCCATATGTGAGGACTGATTCCTGCTGTCCCCAGAGAACACCTGTTACAGGTAACTACACTTTAGTGTATATGCACCAAATGGGGTCCAGGGAAAGCTTTTGGAGGAGTTGGGGGACAAAATTATGAGTCTGGGCCAAGGAGTTTTGATAATTGGAGGAGACTTTAATATTTACATGGGGCCCAGGGAAGGGAAACATAGGGGGAGGAGAGGGGAAGCGAGTGGATAGGATTGTTGAAAGGTTTTGCATGGGTTCAGGAGGTGGTAGATGCCTGATGTCTTTTGCATCTGGGCAAAAGGTAATTCTCATTTTATTCTAATGTTCATAGATCTTATTCTAGGATTGACATACTTTGGCTAAGGAAAGAGTGCCTCTAGAATTTTAGGGGCCGATAATGATGTGATCTCATGGTCAGATCATGCCTTTATGGAGATCCAACTGTCCACCAAGAGGGTTGGGGGGTGTATTTTGACGGTTGAATGAATCTCTGTTGGAGGATGAGAGGGTGGTGATTGATGTAGAACAGGCCATAAGGGATTATTTTGTCCAGAATGTGGATGGAGTCATGGGATGGGATAGAATTTTGGATGGGTTTAAGGCCACTATTCAGAGAACTTTTATTTTATTTATTTATTTTAAAGGATTTATATACCACTTTGTCCTGAAATCAAAGCGGTTTACACTTCAAACAATCAAAAATCAAAAAACAGTGTTAGTAGGGGCAGGCATGCAGTGTTAACACGGGTGAGTATTTGTGTGAGTGAAGGCAATGATTTCTTGGTGTGCTATTTACAGGATGAGCTTAACTTTGATTAAGCGGGGCAGTAGGGTTAAGAGAAAAAAGGGGGAGGTGCGTTGGCAGCTGTGAAATCAACTGCAGGAGTTGGAGGAAGCAAATGGGAGAGATCCCAGTGAGAGGTATAGGGGGCGTCATTTGGCTGTGAGATCTCAGCTTAAATGCATTGGACATGGATGATATTCAATATAGGATGCTGATGGTGAGGTAGTAACCTTTTTTTTTTTTTCATTTATACTTTATTAGGTTTTCAACATTTACATTCCAACCAAAACAGGTCATTTATAATAAACAGCATGAACGTCTTATAACATTTCCCTCCCCTCTCCTTCCTCCCTTCCCTTCCCCTTTATTCCTTTCCCCCTTCTTCCCAACACGACACGCGTCTTTTAGCCTTCCACTCCTTTGTTATAACCTTTTCCACACTACCCTCCATCATCGTATGATATCTTCTCCCATCCCCTTCTTCAAACCTGTCAACTTGTGCATCAAATACAGGTTTGCCAATCTTCTAGCATATCTTGCCAAAATAGGTAGCACTGGTGTATTCCAGTAAACTGCTATTTCACATCAAGCTGCTACTATGCATTGTTACCCCACACCATTTATTCACTTCGGTAGCAGCAATTCTTGTTGATGAAGTAAAAGAGTGACTGGGCTCTTTTGCAACTGATAGCCCGTAATCTCTTTAATAGCCTGTAGCACCATTTCCCAAGAAGCTTGCACCACTTTGCATCCCCAGCACATATGCAGTAGTGTGCCTTTACCACCACATTGCCTCCAGCATTCATTCTGGCGTCCAATTCCATCTAGAAAGCATTTTGTAGGCATTTTCTCACAGGGCAGTGGCTATGGACCTCCTGTATTATTGCCTCCCACGCCTCTGTTTCCCATTGTACCTCTAGATCTTGTTCCCATTTCTGCATGTAGTCTAGCTTCTCGGGTCCCTTTATGATTAGTCCTCGGTACAACCGAGACAGAAGCCCCTTCCGTCCCGGTGCTCCCAGGCATGCAATTTTAAACCATCCCTTCTCACTCCATAATTCTTGCCATACCTTCCGCTACTTTAGAAAGGCGCTAATTTGTAAATAGCTATAGTGCTGGCAGCCTATATAAGTCTCTTATTCCAGCAAAGTCTAACACGCCCGCTTTGTGTATTACAGTACTTGGAGACCTGACTAAGGCCCAGTTTTGCCCACCTGCGCAATACTACAAGTTCTGGTCCCTGTCCTTCCCCTAAACAGGTTATCAATGACATCCCCTGTGTATATTGCTTGCTCGTCATTAATTCTCGGCAGTGCTGTAGCCATATAGCTAAAGTATGCTCTACGAAAGGGTGTGTGCCCTTTTCTCCTCTTCTTTGTCACTCTAGTAGATTCTCTAGATTTGCTAAGGGTACCGACGCTTCTTCCATTTGCACCCACTGTCTGTCACTCTCTGTGCTATGAGTATAAAGCCTCAAGCTGTGCCGCTATATAATATTTCTGAAGTTAAAGACCTCCAACCCCCTTCCATTCCTGGTCTCTTTGCGATCTTCACCGCTACTCTAGAAGCCCGATTCTGCCAAACAAATCGGTCTACCACCTTCTGTAGCTGTTTTAAGGTGTTTATGGGTACTGCTATTGATAGTACTTGGAAAAGGAATAAAAAATGTGGAAGCAGCAGCATCTTTATCGTGTAATATGCCTAAACCAGGAGATATATCCTCAACCCCAGCTATTAAGCATACCCTCTACCTCGCCCAATAATTTCCTATAATTTAGTTTGAATAAATTCCTCAACTGATTCCCGGTTTGTATCCCCAAATACCGGATAAAGCGCTTGGCCTTTCAAAATGGAAATTTCTTTTGTAGGGAATCTTGAAGCTCTGTTGGGACTGTTAAGTTTAATATCTCTGATTTGGCCCAGTTTATACTGAACCCTGCTAACATGCCATATTCCCCTGTTTCCCACATAATCAAAGGTAGGGTGATATGCAGGCGAGTGACAACCAGAATAATATCATCTGCAAAAAGCGCTATCCGATAATCTTCCTGTCCAACTTTTATCCTTCTCAAATCTGCATTCATCCTAATTCGTGCTGCAAAGGGTTTGACAGAGAGCAAACAAGAGGGATGAAAGGGGGCATCTCCCTGACGGGTTCCGTGTCCCTGAGGGAAGAAATCTGAGTATCCTCTGTTGACCCTGACACATGCCTTTGGGTTCCAATATGTAGCCTGTACCCATCTTGGGAATCCCTCACCTATCTCCATCCTCTCTAGGACTTGAAAGAGAGAGGCCTAAGAAACATGGTCAAATGCTTTTTCAGTGTCTAATGAGAATAGCAAGGCAGGTCCTTCCATACCAAATTTAAGATCTTGCGGACATTGTCTGAAACCTGCCTTCCAGGTATGAATCCAGCTTGGTAAATTTGGAAGACTAGGCATCCAAATGGCAGATGAAATTTAATGTGGACAAGTGCAAAGTTGTGCACCTAGGAAAGAAAAACCCAAACAATGGTTACACGATGCAAGGTTCCACATTAGGAACCACCACCCAGGAAAAAGATTTAGGCGTCATTGTGGATATCATGTTAAATCCCTCCGCCCAGTGTGCAGCGGCGGCCAAGAGAGCAAATAGAATGCTAGGAATCGTAAGGAAAGGAATGGCGAATAAAACAAAGAATATTATAATGCCTCTGTATCGTTCTGTGGTGCGACCGCACCTTGAATATTGTGTACAGTTCTGGTCACCGTATCTTAAAAAGGATATAGCGTTATTAGAAAAGGTACAGAGAAGAGCCACCAAAATGGTAAAGGGGATGGAAGGATACCCCTATGAAGAGAGGCTAAAAAGGTTAGGGCTCTTTAACCTGGAAAAGAGACGCTGTTCTATATTAATATGTTAAATGTGATTTTTGCATTCCCTTTGTTCCTTGTAAACCGTTCATTGTAACCATTAACTGTATTATGTTCAATGTAAACCATTTTGACTGGAAGAAAAATGGAATATTAAAACCACTTAAATAAATGATGTGCGACTCTTTGCATCAAATACAGTGGAACGTTAAAAAGGAGGAGTAGCAGTGTTAATAGATTCGACACTGAAAGTGGTAATCCACACAGTGATTAGAGATAAAGTGGGAAGATACCTGTTGCTGATGTTGAAGCTGGAAACAGTGGTTCTGTACTGTAAATGTCTATGTACCCACTGGGACACAAAAAGCATTTTGGGACAGTCTAAAAGAAGAAATGGGTAGACTGGGAGAGGGAACATTGATTTTCAGGGGGAACTTCAATTTGACATGGGAACCAGGGAAGGGGGGGTGGGTCACCAAGCAGATAGCGCCAGATACCATCTGAAAACAAGGCTTGATAGATACCTGGAGATATTACTACCCAGGGAAGAGACAGCTTTCATTCTACTCCCCAGTACACAGTTCATACTCAAAGACAGATGCTATATGAGTGGGTAGCCAAGGAAAGAAGAGAGAACATGAAGCAAAAGAGACGCAGCTCTGCCGACGCTTAATGGAGTTGGACGAGCTAGATGCCCAAGGGGGGGGGGGGGAATACAGAGGACAAGTAGTGGCTGTTCGGGCGCAAATAAACGCCTTGCAATCAGAAGCTATATGATATCGAATGCAACAGCTACAGCAGGAATTTTTTCAAGGGAGGGAATATAGTATGGCGATATATGGCCTAACGCTTAAAACAACAAAAGTTGAAGTCTCATATTATGCAGATTAAAGGACCAGGGAATACCATTTTACAATCGGAAAAGGAGATTAGAGCAGCATTTGCAACATTCTATCAGCTTTTGTATACAGTGGCGCCCCTCCCCCAGTAGCCAGGATCCTCAGCAATTTAGATTCAGTGCCCCTGCACCTCTTAGACTCAGAGGACCAGCAGTTACTCAGCAGAGAGAAAGGGAAAGAGGAAATATTACAAGTGATACAACAACTTAAGTTAGACAAAGCCCCTGGTCTCAATGGGCTTTCAGCTCACTTTTATAAAAATTTGGAGAGGCACTAGTGAATCATTTGGTGCGGCTATTTAACCTACTCAGGGAAGGGGAAGTTTCAGCAGATACAATGGGGTGGGAAGGATTTTCTTTGATACCAAAAGCAGGAAAAGATCCACAAAGCTGCGCATCCTATAGACCTATTTCCCTGCTCAATTTGGATGCTAAATTGCTGGCTAAAATATTGGCTACAGGTTTGAATAGAGTGATTGCCCAGCTAGTACATAAGAACATAAGATATGCCATACTGGGTGAGACCAAGGTCCATCAAGCCCAGTATCCTGTTTCCAACAGTGGCCAATCTAGGTCACAAGTAGTACCTAGCAGTTTCCCCAAAAGACACAGGTTCCACAATGCTTGTATTGGGTCAAGTAGTGGTTCCTTATCGTCCCTCCAGTCTAGTCCCGAATCTCTGGTGTTACGTACGTCCTCTCGCAGCTTGGAGACTGAGCATGTCACACTTTTTGGTGTCAGTAGCATAAGTAGCCCAGGGTCCGCCTCCAGCATTCAGTTTACTCAATCTCCAAGCACTGGAAGGAGGTGTGAGATCCAGAGGTCCGGACTCACTGGAGCAACGATTAAGTCAGGGAAGAGTTTCAGATAGATAGTTTTAGTGCCTCTGATAGCGTTTAAAAGAGAGGATTATTGAAAAAAAAAAAGAGGGGGGGGGGGGGTACTGCCCTTTTAAATCGGCGAGTTTTGTTAAATAAGTTAATTTGATGTCCTAAGCCTGGTAGGTGGTCTGCCCCCCTTCTCCCCCCTCTCTGTCGCGGCATTGTGGTTCCTAATGTGTAACCATTGTTTGGGTTGTTCTTTCCTAGGTGCATAACTTTGCACTTGTCCACATTAAATTTTATCTGCCATTTGGATGCCCAGTCTTCCAATTTATCAAGATCCTCTTGCAATTTTCCACAATCCTCTTGGGTTTTAAAAACTTTTGATAGTTTTGTGTCATCTGCAAATTTGATAATCTCACTCCTTATTCTCTTTTCCAGGTCATTTATGAATATGTTAAAAAGCAGCGGACCCAGCACAGATCCCTGGGGTACTGGGGTTTCTCCATTGGGAAAATTGGCCATTTAGCCCTACCATCTTCTTTCTATTTTTTAACCAGTTCCTGATCCACAATAGTACACTGCCTCCTATCCCATAAATTTTTAGTTTTGCCAAAAGTCTCTGATGAGGGACCTTGTCAAAGGCTTTCTGAAAGTCCAGATACACTATTTCAACTGACTCACCTTTGTCTATCTGTTTATTCACACCTTCAGAAAAACATAACAGATTAGTAAGACAAGATCTTCCTTGTCTAAAGCCATGTTGGCTGTCTCCCATTATGTTTATGTTTATTATTTGATAAAAACCGCCTTTCTACAGAACCAAGGCGGTGTACAATAAAATAAAATCCATTAAAAGATGGCTGGAAGCCGGTAAAAAAAGAAAGGAAATGTACAATATATTATAGGACAGATGAATGACAAAGAGAACAGACAGACGAAACACAAAAGTGAAAGAGGCCTAAGAGAAAACAAAAGGAGAGGGAAGGTAGGAGTCATACAAAAGGAGAGGGGACATCAAAGGCCAAAGAAAACAGATGGGTTTTTAGGTCCTGCTTGAAGGTAGAGTGTTGGGGTTCTAAACGGAGGGAGGAGGGAAGGGCATTCCAAAGGGCAGGTCCAGCAAAGAAGAATGCAGTAGAGCGGGTGGACTGGAGGTGAGCACGGGAGGGGGAAGGGAGGGTAAGACGATTAAGATGAAATGAACGGGGAGTATGCCTGGGGGAGTGAAAAAAGAGGAGATCCGTGAGATATTGTGGAGTGCTATCATGGAAAGCTTTGTGAACCAAGGTCAGTAATTTGAACATAGCGCGGAAAGGAACTGGCAACCAATGGAGGTGAAATAACAGAGGAGTTATATGGTCTCGGTGGGAGGAGTGGGTGACAAGGCGTGCGGCAGTGTTTTGAATACGTTGGAGACGGGAAAGTTGATTCTTAGGAAGACCAATGAAAAGGGAATTGGCGAAATCAACGTTGGATAAGACCATAGAAAGTACTAGAGTGACAAGAGCCGAAGGGGAAAGAAAGGGACGAACAGAGCGAACCTGTCGTAGAAAGAAAAAAGAGGTTTTAGTAACCTGAGAGATATGAGAATGGAAGGATAAGTTGGAATCAAAGTGCACCCCCAGGTAGCGAAAAGTGGAGACCAGAGGTACAGGAGTGCCAGAGAAAGAGGGGGCTAGTGATGGAGGGGGACTACCATACGAGAACCAAATAGCCACAGTCTTGGTGAGATTCAAGTGGAGACAATTGAGTGTCAGCCAATCAGCCACAGCTGCAAGGCAGGAGTTAAGGGGCGCGAGATCTGGACATAAAGGAGAAGTGTGATAGAGTAAAAGAACATCATCAGCGTAGAGAAACGTGGAGACACCAAATTGCTGGATCAAAGAAGGGAGAGGGGCCAGGAAAAGATTAAAAAGAAGGGGGGCAAGAACCGAACCTTGGGGAACCCCACAGGGAAGGGGGTGAGAGTCCGAGGGAGAGGAGGACGGGAGAGAGGAGGTAACCGCACAAGAACGAGAAGAAAGGAAAGAATGGAACCAGTGATGTACTGTACTACAGAGACCCGCATCCCGCAGACGGCAAAGAAGAAGAGTGGTCTACCAAGTCGAAAGCAGCCGAAAGGTCCAAAGCAACCGCCACCGAGATATCACCACTTTCGTGTGCCACATGCAACGCATTCGTGAAAGCCAAGAGAATTGTCTCAACACTGTGACCACTGTTCCCTCTAAGCTGTGCGCGTGTGCGCGCGCACACACCTCGCCGAGCGAGTGCACATACTTTACAACAGAGCGCACAAAAATTATGGTTCTGATTCTGATAGAGAACAACACAGACATCTTAAAATTTAAAAGTTGTTGTGTATTTATGGTTTTCACAAGTTCTACAATATTTTCTAGTGCAATCAATGTGGTGTACTGTCAGACGGCTGCCTAGGGTGAGAACTTACACAATCTTGACGATGCATATATTCATATGATTCTTGCAAGGTATTGTGGGTATTGTAGTTCATTCACTCCCAAACACAGCTGATGACAATAATTTGAGTTGTGAAACCAAGTGGTAAGATCAATAAAATACTTCTTTTATTGATGGGGTTTAATTCACCCAGCACATGTATGCTTGATAGCACTATAAATGAGGTTACTTGCTTGCAGTGTTTAAAATGGATAACAAAAAGTCACAAAGTAAACCAGAAAACAACCTTCAGCTTGTCAGGCAATTAGCTAATGTTTTCTTAGCAAGTAATTACCAAATACAAAGGCACAAAGTAAAGAATAAACTTTGCTGGTTAGGTTAACTTCTGCTTATTTTCCACGCTGATCTCAGCAGTGATTCTCCCTTGCTCACACACACAATCAGGTGCAGCCCTAATTACTATCAATGGACCAGCTGAAAGCCTTTAGCTGGCTGGCTGCTACTGTGTGAGCCCAAATCCTGCTTTAAGAGCTGTTTGCAGTGGAAATAAAGAACAAAGTTAGGTTTCTTTGTGATGGCTGATGTGTTTGCTCATAGAAAACTAGCAATAGCATTTAGATAAAGAACAGTCCATGTAAATAGTTTCATCTGCTGTATTTCCCCCTGCATCAACAATCATAGGGTCAATATCATACATTGGCACAGATGAGTCTTTCATTAAGGCACTATCATGAGAATGCTTATTCCCTTGCTGCCATTCTCTATTATAGATAGGGTCTGGATCAGTGTTCATACCTGAGCCTCTCCTGCTATCATTATTCCTCACTGTATAGCCTGGCCAATATGTAATCCAATTCTGATGTCCAGCCTTCCAATCTTGATCCCTGGACGCTGGATCTTCTCTCACATACCTTCTGGCCTTGGTCTGAAAGTCCCTTCCACATGCAGTCTTCTCTCTTCCAGGTAGCCACTGGTGATTCCTATCTCTGCCACTCCATTCCTCTGGCTGAATCCAGTCCAATGGACTCTGCTGGCTTTTGGAATACCTCCCAGTATGAGTACTGCCTTGGAATCTCCCAGACCTTCCAATGGCCTTTCTTCTCTTCCTTCCAGAGAGTTTCCTTCTCTCTCTATCTGCTTGGCTTGGCTTCTGTTTCTCCAGGTGATACTGGTGCTTGTAGCCGTTGCTGTCTCTGTATCTCTTCCTCCCTCTGTAGCTGGGCTGGCTGGAGCTTGTAGTAACTGTTATCTGAAGAAAAAACTCTATTCTTATTCTGTCCTAATGTGTGCTGCTCCCTAACACAGCGCAGCTGTGTTGAATCAGGCCCTGCCCTTTGAGATGAGTGCTTAGGGATTACCTCATAGCTCTCTTGATTGCACACACATTCTCTCACTTCAGCCCCTCTCATGGCTGCTGGAAACAGGGTGCATTCTGGGACTGGTAGTCTTTTATGTGAAAACTCTGTTTTCTTGCTTCTACCAGAACTGACAGGTTGCTTGTTCAGAGTCACATCATCTTTTCTATAGCTCCTACCTGAGCTATGATAAGCTTCCTTATCACAGTACATACTGTATTCTGATGTGTAGTCAAATTTTAAAGTATATAACTCCGAGTGTCGTTATGTGGCGCACAAAAATTTAACCTTCCTTCAAAAGCTGCACAGCTGATATTTTATTCGCACACAGCCTACAGAAAATTAGAGGGAACATTGACTGTGACCCCGACGAAACCCAGATTGGCGGGGGTGCAAGAAATTTGTAGTGTCTAAGTGGTGGGAAAGTTGTGCAAATACAAACTTCATTAATCCATGACTATCTTACATGTTCAGTAATTTTGTTCTTTATGATGGTTTCTACCATTTTTCCCAGTACTGACGTCAGGCTTTGGGATCAGTAGTTTCTCCAGGACCAAGCAGGAAGTCAGTCCTCACTTATGGGTGACGTCGGCGCCGACGGAGCCCTCGCGGAGCAATTTTCCCCAGCTTTCAAAGAAAGCCTTTGGGAATTGCAGCGCGCATGCGCGGTAGTCTTCCCGCCCGAAGGTGCCATCTTAGCCAGTCTTCTTTTTTCCGCGGAGCCCTACAGACGTCCCCGTCTTGTCCCCGCGAAAAGTTGATTTTCCTCTGTATTTATCCTTTTTTCTTTCGGTTCGACGCCGGTCGTTTTCCCGCCCGGACTCGCGACGCCGGTCTCGAGTCCTCTAACGGTTTTTCGGTTTTTCTGACTTAGTCAGCTTTCGTTTTCGTTTTTTCCCTGGCAGCCCGGTCCTTTGACCTCGCAGGGGCCCTTTTTCCCCCGATGGCTTCCAGTGGCTTTAAGCGGTGTGGTCGGTGTGACCGAAATATGTCACTCACCGACTCACACGACCTTTGCCTCCGCTGCCTGGGCCCAGATCACGAGGAACTGATCTGTGGGCCCTGCAGCAAACTGTCCTCGAAGGCGTTGAGAAGTCGGCGGCATCAGCGCGAAAGAATCTTCGCTGACCCCAGCCGTACCCGGACCTCGTCGGAGGCCTCACTGTCGAAAGGCTCCAGTTCGGACCGTCGACGGAGCTCCTCCGACCGGGGTTCTCCCTCCGGGGACCATCGACGGAAGGAAAAACCCGCGAGGGCGGCGTCGGTGGACGCTCCTGGCTCCGCGAGGGCCAGGTCGCATAGCCCCGACAGCCGCCCGGGTCCTTGGAGAAGGAACACCTCCCGAAGCGACCTCGCCTGGAGTCGGAGATGCCTGCCCGGGTAAGTCCTGTTGTCCTTCTGGACTCGCCTCCGCGTCAGCCGACGTCGGGCCCGACGCCGTCGGGGGCCCGAGTCGGGGGCTGCTGGGTCGCCTGAGCTCGGACTCAGGTTGACGGCCTTGGAGAGCAGATTGTCTGCCTTCATGGACCAGCAGCGGGCACTGCTCGCTGGCTTCGCTGGCGTCGCTGCCCCCGACCGCCGGGACGTCGACGTCCAAGTCGACCCCGGAGACCGAGCCGATCCTCGAGTCGATGAGAACTCGAGTCGATCCTCGGTCGAGGTCGCCCTCGGCCTCCCGTTCGGGACCGAGGTCGCCGACGCCGACTCCCTCGGCGTCGGGGCGGCTGGCGCCGCACCCTGCCCGAGCCGACCCCACCGAGTCCTCGTCGGAGTCGGTCTGGGAGTCTGAGGAGGAAGAGTCACCTGATTCTTTCCGGACTCGGTGTGTCCCATCGGACTCTCCGGAGTCCGAGCCTCGGAAGCAGTCCCCCCCGGAGGATGCCCGGTTCTCGGATTTCGTTAGGGATATGGCCAAGGCTTTGGCCTTCCCTGCGGACCCCGAGGAGGAGCCTCGAGACGAAGAGCTCGACGCCCTCCAGTATGACTCTCCCGCGAGGGAGCACTTTACTGTGCCGGTTCCTCCTATGCTGGAACGACTACTCTTCCGCATGTGGGAGAGTCCGGCCTCCTCGCCGGTCCTGAGCAAGCGGGTCGATTCTATCTATCGAGTCCGCAAGAGCCCTGGCTTTCAAAAGGCGCAGTTGCCACACCATTCCATGGTAGTGGAATCGGCCATGCATCGTCTTAAGAGCCAGAAGATGCACTCCTCGGTGCCTCCTGGAAGGGAGGCCCGTAACCTGGATGGCCTTGGCAAAAAGTGCTTCCAGGGCTCTATGCTCGCCTGTCGTGTCCAGACTTACCAGCTCTACATGGGCATGTATCTCAGGGATCTGGCTAAAGAGCTAGCCGGCTTCTCCGCTGGTTTGTCCGAGGAACCCTTGCGGAGGTTCCTAGCCTTGTCCACAGGTATTCGGGAATGCTCAAAGTTCATGTCCCGAGCAGCCTATGATGGCTTTGAAGCCTCGGCTCGAGTAGCCGCAGCCGGCATCGGTGCCCGCCGACAGGCTTGGCTTCAGTCGTCCGACCTTGAGCCCTGGGTACAGGACAAGTTGGTCGATGTCCCCTGCCGAGGCGAAAACCTCTTTGGCAAGCCCATGGCGGAAAAGGCTGCACAAATTGAGACTGAGACTCTCACCAGGACCAGGCTTTCTAGGAAGACCTCCGCCCCTTCCCAGAAAAGAAGGGCTCGGGAAAAAAGACCTTTTACCCGAGGAAGGCGGCTGCCTACAAACAATACCCCCATTATCAGGCCCCTGCAGCTCCCCAACAGGGCCAGCAGGCCAAGGGACGGGGTAACGGGTCCCGTAGGCAGCAAGCCCCCAAGCCTGCGCCACCAGCCCCTGCTCAGCAGGGTGGGGGTTTTTGACTCGCTCAGCATAGCCTCTCCCCCCCCGCTGGTTCCCCCCAGCACCGGAGGCCGGCTGGTTCACTTCGCCGACAGGTGGTCCAGCATCACCGCAGATGCCTGGGTGCTTCAGGTCGTGCGAGAGGGCTACCTTCTCCACTTCCATCAGGTCCCTCCCTCCTATTTTCCGGGAGAGCCTCCGCGCCCCCCTCTGCACAGGGAGTTGCTCCTTCAGGAGTTAGCAGGTCTTCTGCAGGATCAGGCGGTGGAACCGGTGCCACACCACCTGAGAGGTCAGGGCTTCTATTCAAGGTATTTTCTGATACCAAAGAGAACAGGAGGCCTCCGACCCATCCTGGACTTGCGCAACCTCAACAAGTTCCTTGTGCGGGAGAAGTTCAAAATGCTTACCCTTGGAATCCTTCTGCCCTACCTCCAGCAGGGAGATTGGCTATGCTCCTTGGATCTAAAGGATGCTTACACGCACATCCTCATCCACCCAAGCCACCGCCAATACCTAAGGTTTGTGGTGGCAGGAAATCATTACCAGTACAGAGTACTGCCCTTCGGCCTGTCCTCCGCACCGCGAGTCTTCACAAAATGTCTCGCGGTCGTGGCGGCCCATCTCCGGCTTCACGGCCTCTATGTTTTTCCGTACCTCGACGACTGGCTCATCAGAGCAGCATCCGCTCAGGAGGTCACCACCGCCACGTGCCGCACGGTGACTCTGCTGCAGCACTTGGGCTTTGTCATCAACTTCGCAAAGTCCACTTTGCTCCCCTCACAGGATCTCGAGTTCATCGGCGCAAGGCTGCACACCCCTCAGGCGCGAGCGTACCTACCGCTCGACAGGGCTCAGCGGCTCATGGACCTAGCCGACCGCTTTCGCAGCCAGCCCCTGGTCTCCGCCAGGCGCTTCCTGAGACTGCTCGGCCATATGGCTTCCACCGTCCATGTGACCCCCAATGCCCGCCTGAATATGCGGCCTGCTCAGTGGTGTCTCCGCCAGCAGTGGCGACAGGCCACGGGCGGCCTAGCAGACCTGGTGCGCGTCTCCGAGCCGCTGGTCTCGTCTATCCGGTGGTGGCTCCGGCAGCCGAACCTGGTATTGGGAATGCCTTTCCAGTCACCTCAGCCGACCCGGGTGCTGACCACCGATGCATCCCTCCTGGGCTGGGGAGCCCATTGCCAAGAGGCACGTACTCAGGGCCTCTGGACCAAGTGGGAGTCTGCTCAGCAGATCAACTTCCTGGAGCTCAGGGCGATCCGCCTAGCTCTCAAGGCCTTCTCCCACCTGACCTCCCAACAGTCCGTCCTTGTCCAGACGGACAATCAAGTTGCCATGTTCTACGTGAACAAGCAGGGGGGCACGGGCTCCTTCCTCCTCTGCCGGGAGGCACAGAAGCTCTGCTCTTGGGCCGTCGGTCACGGCATTCTCCTCAAGGCAGTTTATCTCCCGGGCCAAGAAAATCGCCTGGCGGACAAACTCAGCAGGGTCCTCCAGCCGCACGAGTGGCGTCTGGACCCCTTGATCGTTCAGAAGCTCTTCCTCAGGTGGGGCCTCCCCACAGTGGATCTCTTTGCCAGTCCTCACAACCGGCAGCTTCCTCGCTTCTGCTCTCGTCAGCCTCACCCCCTTCGGGTGGCGGCGGACGCCTTTCTGATCTCATGGTCGGGGAGCCTTCTGTACGCTTTCCCTCCCATCCCGTTAGTCTCTCGGACCCTTTTCAAGGTTCTCCGAGACAAAGCTTTCGTGATCCTGGTGGCCCCTCGCTGGCCCAGGCAGCCGTGGTTTCCGCTCTTGCTGCAACTGGCGGTGGAGGATCCAATCCCTCTGGGGGTGCAACCGGATCTCCTCACCCAGGATCAGGGGTCCCTACTGCACCCCAACCTCAGGTCTCTCAACCTCATGGCCTGGCTGCTGAGAGGGTAGTCCTTGCTCCTCTCCTCTTGCCGGCAGAGGTGGAGGAGGTCGTCTTGGCTTCGCGGCGGCCTTCTACCCGCAAATGCTACGCCCTTAAATGGCGTCGCTTTGCAGTCTGGTGTACCCAACAGTCTCAGGATCCCTTCTCCTGCCCGGTGTCGGTGATCTTACAGTACTTGCTACACCTCTCTAATCTGGGACTTAAGTCCAACTCCGTCAAAGTTCACCTCAGTGCTCTTTCCGCACATCATGTGCCGGTGGACGGCAGACCTCTCTCCAACGACCCTCTCGTAGCGAGGTTTCTCCGAGGTCTCCTACTACTTAAACCACCTCTGCGCCCGCCAGCGCCTGACTGGGACCTGAATGTGGTTTTGCAGCGGATCACCTGTCCGCCTTTTGAACCTATGGCTACCTGCTCTCTCCGTTTTCTGTCTTGGAAAACGCTGTTCTTGATAGCCCTCACTTCCGCTAGGCGCGTAAGTGAATTACAGGCCCTCGTGTCTGATCCCCCCTACACTCGGTTCTACAAGAATAGGGTAGTCCTACGGACTCACCCAAAGTTTCTGCCTAAAGTGGTCTCCCCTTTTCACTTGAATCAGGAGGTGGTACTTCCAACCTTCTTTCCCAGACCACACTCCAGCCGAGCTGAGACGGTCCTCCATACCCTGGACTGTAGAAGGGCGTTGAACTTCTACCTTGACCGTACGCGGGAGCACCGTAAAGCTGCGCAGCTTTTTGTGTCCTTTGACCCCAATAAATTGGGGCTCCCGGTCTCCAAGCGTACTCTGTCCATCTGGGTTGCGGACTGTATCTCTTGGGCTTATGGGGCAGCCGGACTCGCCTTAGAAAGTCGAGTCACGGCTCATTGCGTTCGGGCAAAGGCCACGTCAGTGGCTTACCTCCGCTCTGTTCCGCTGGCAGACATCTGCCGGGCCGCTACTTGGTCTTCGAGCCAGACTTTTGCGGTCCATTACTGTCTCGAGAGGGAGTCCCGTAGGGACAGTGCTTTCGGACAGGCAGTCCTCCGTAATCTCTTTGAGGTCTGAGCAACTCCTACCCTCCATCCCGGATGTGGGCTACCGGTGGGTGATAATTCAGCGAAGGTTCTATCCTTCTGTGCTGCTGAGCTAGAGGGAGCTCATTTTTGTGCTTAGGGTCTCCGGTAGCCTTGAGCTTGGGAGTCCCATAAGTGAGGACTGACTTCCTGCTTGGTCCTGGAGAAAGCGTAGTTACTCACCTGTAACAGGTGTTCTCCAGGAGCAGCAGGAATCAGTCCTCACTACCCTCCCTCCTCCCCTTGGAGTTGCAATCGTCTGCTTATGTTCTTTTTGCAAATTTTTATGCTGTCTTTTTTAGCTATGTCATCTGACTGGCTAAGATGGCACCTTCGGGCGGGAAGACTACCGCGCATGCGCGCTGCAATTCCCAAAGGCTTTCTTTGAAAGCTGGGGAAAATTGCTCCGCGAGGGCTCCGTCGGCGCCGACGTCACCCATAAGTGAGGACTGATTCCTGCTGCTCCTGGAGAACACCTGTTACAGGTGAGTAACTACGCTTTCCTGGATCACCCTTGGAACCCTTTTTAAAAATTGGTGTTACATTGGCCATCCTCCAATCTTCAGGTATTACAGATGATTTTAATGATAGTTCACAGATTACTAATAGTAGGTCTGCAATTTCATATTTCAGTTTTTTCAACACCCTTGGATGTATACCATCCGGTCCAGGTGATTTGCTACTCTTCAATTTATCAAATAGTTGTAATTCATCTTCCTGGTGTATCAATATTTCTTTCCATTCTTCCGCAGTATCATCTTTAAATACCACTTCGGTCATGGGTAACATCCCTACATCTTCCTCAGTAAAGACCAAAGCAAAGAATTCATTCAGTCTCTGCTCTGGCCTTGTCCCCTCTTAGTGCCTCTTTTACCCCTCATCTAATAGTCCAGCTGACTCTCTCACAGGTGTTTTGCTACAAATGTACTTGAAAAAGTCTTTATTATGTGTTTTTGCTTCCACAGCAAGCTTCTTCTCCAATTCTGTCTTTGCCTGCCTTATCAATGCCTTGATTTAACTTGCCAGTGCTTGTGCTGTTTCCAGTTTTCGTCATTTGGCCCTTTTTTCCATTCCCTGAAAGATGCTTTTTTGGCAACAACAGCCTCTCTGACCTCACCTTTAAACCATGCTGGCAGTTTTTTTGACTTCCTTCCACTTTTCTTAAAGCATGGAATATAGCTGGTCTGGGCTTCCAAGATAGTATTTTTAAACAACACCCAAGCTTGATGTAAGTCTTTAACCTTTGCAACTACTCCTTTTATTTTTTTCTTAACTATTTTCCACATTTCCTTTGCGTCTCTCTAGTCCAGTCCCGGAACCTTAGAGTATAGAATGTCCTCCCGCAACCTTGGAGACTGAATGATGTCATTTTCTTCATATGCCACCAGTACAAGTAGGCTAACTCCGCCCCTAAATACCAGTATTTCAGTCTCCAAGCAACCTGGAAAGTCTGAGCCTAGGGCTAGGTTCAGTTTAGACAAAAGTAGTAGAGCTAATTTAAATTTATTTTTGATTAGTTTTATTTCTCTTTGTTTTTTATTTCTAGAGGTGCTGCTGCTTATCAAGATTTCTGTTGAAGACTTTTTTTGTTTTTAGCTCCTCCCTCTTCCCCACCCCCTAAACGAGCAGGGGTTGTTGGGTAGATTTTATCTAGGAAGTCTTTAAGAGGGTATTGTGTTCCTGTTCCCGAACCCATAAAGAAGGGTGAGGAGCAGGTTGAGGAGGATAAAAAGAAATTATTATTTCACAGTGCCCTTGGATATATCAGGGCTACTTTGTGAATCGGGAGCTGAAGCTGAAGCCGCGAATCGGCTAAGCTTCAAAGAAAGGAATTTCTTCTATTTTTATTCCTTCAAAGTCTGGCTGGTAAGGTAAACCTTAGCGCTTTCATTTATTTATTTTATTTTATTTTCTGTTGTTTGTTCTTAGCGCGGCTCGTGCTGTAACGGCACAGAGTTAAACATGCAGTAATAGAATCTCTTTGCTGTGCTCGCGAAGCGGTGCTCGCGTCAGAAGTCTGCTGTCTGGAATGTTTATTTTTGACATGCAGAAACGCGCGATGTGCACGAGCAGGAGTTGTGCTCGAGATAATTGAACAGCTGCAGATGTTGAATCTGCCTCTAATAGAGTTTATTTTTGAGAAGAGCTGTTTATCTTGGCAATGTTTTTCAAAGGGCATTTCCTCTTGACATTGAATTTTTTCAGAATTTGAATGGCTTCTGCGATGCAGCTTATTTTCGGTGTATGCTTTTCTAAGGACTTTAGCTCTTTTTCAGTGTGTACATCGGATTAACTTTGCAAGCGTTTGTTATAAATTTTTAGAAATAGTTTTTAAAATGCCAGCAAAACCACGTTGTTTTGTTTGTGGTTCAAGACGTGGTGAGTTATTGGAATCTGGGGTATGTAGGTTGTGCACTTTGGATCCGGACACTTTGAATAAATCTCAAGACACTTCTTCTGGTGGTCAGATTTCGATTGCACCAGAAAAAGGTGATTCTCATCCTCCTGCTTTGAGTCCAGTGCGTATTGATCCTGGACCATCTACAGAAGTTGATTCCCTGAATAATCCTTCTATGTCCTCGGGAGATCTTTCTCATTCAATTCCTCCAAATTTTTATTCTCTAATGACACAGGCTTTAGAGCTTCTGCAGCCTATGTTAGGAGTCTCTTCTAAAGCTTCTAAGGGTAGGAAGCGTTCAGGTTCTGTATGTCTACCCGAGGAAGAAGTAAGGTTACCGAAAGTTGGTAAGCATGGTTTACCTAACAGTCTCCTGGAGGATGATTTGGATGGTCTAGATGATGTTGATCAAACTTCAGACATTGAATTGGAGGAAGGTGAATTACCAGAAGAAGAACAATTAAGTAGAATTGTTCGAATCTTTCGTAAAGAAGAATTGCCTGCATTGATTTCCAAAACTCTTAAGTCTCTTAATATGCCTGTTGGTGATTCCTTATTGGAAGAGTCATTGGAAGATCCTCTTTTGCTGGCAATGAGGAAATCTCAGCGTGTTTTTCCTGTGCATAGAGTTTTTAGATCTATGATTCAGGAAGAGTGGGATTCTCCTGAGGCAAATTTTCGGGGTTCTAGATCTTTGACTCGTCTTAACTCCTTATCTTGATCAGAAAGGGGATAATTTCGCTCTCCTAAGGTGGATGCTGCAGTCTCTGCGGTAACCAAAAAGACTACTATTCCGGTGGAAGGGGCTGCGGCTTTGAAGGATGTTCAAGATCGAAAGTTGGACACATTGCTTAAGCAGGTGTTTGATATTAGCGCACTCTCTTTACATGCTTCGATAGCAGGGGCTTGGGTCCCGAGAGGCTGTTTACGGTGGTCTCAAAAATTGCAGATAGATCAAGCAAGTGAACAGTTAGATGAGGTGACTCGGTTGGAGTTGGGTGCAGCTTATTTATCTGATATACATTATGATCTTATCAGAGCCCTAGCTAAAAGCATGGCTTCTGTGGTAGCGGCACGTAGATACCTCTGGTTGCGCAACTGGTCAGCTGATGCTTCTTCTAAGGCACGTCTGAGTAAATTGCCTTTTAGGGGAAAACTTTTGTTTGGTGAGGATTTAGAGAAGTTATTTAAGGAACTCAGGGAGTCCAAAGGCGGTCGTCTGCCTGAAGATAGGCCTAGGCAGGTTCGAGGTGCTGGAGGTTCCCGGGGAAATTCTCGGGAATTTCGTAGGTTTCGAAATCCTCGTTTTGGTCAACCTATGAGAGGAAGGTTCTCAATGAGGGGACAAGGGTTTCGAAATTTTAGGGGAGCCGGAAGAGGTTTTGTTCAGTTTCAAAACCAAAACCCTAAGAAAACCCAATGAGATGAAATAGGCTCAGGCAGAGTTTATTCCTGTAGGAGGAAGGCTAAGGGATTTTTACCCTGCCTGGGTCGAAATTACGACGGATCAGTGGGTTTTAGAGATTATTCGAGAAGGTTACGCCCTGGAATTTCTTCGTCCCGTGTCAGATTCCTTTGTTCAGTCTCCTTGCCGTTCTCCACAAAAAGTGCAGGCGGTTACGGCGACGTTACAGCGTTTGCTTCAGCTTCATGCGGTAATACCCGTTCCAAAGGAACAGTACGGCCTCGATTGTTCAATCTATTTTGTAGTTCCAAAGAAAGAGGGCACCTTTCGCCCAATTTTGGATCTAAAAAGAGTAAATCGCTGCCTTCGTATTACGCATTTCAGGATGGAAACGCTGCGTTCTGTCATCGCGTCGGTAAGGGCGGGCAAATTTTTAACGTCATTGGATCTGACAGAAGCTTATCTTCATATTCCAATTCGAAGGATCATCAAAGATTTCTGAGATTCGCTCTGCCCATGGGACACTTTCAATTTCAAGCAATGCCTTTCGGGCTAGCAATGGCTCCGAGAACATTCACCAAGGTAATGGTGGTTGTAGCGGCTGCACTTCGCAAAGAAGGAGTGCGGGTGCATCCATACTTAGACGATTGGCTAATTCGAGCAAAGTCAAAACAAGAAAGTGTGCGAGCAACCGCACGAGTGGTGCAGGTGATGGAGAGTCTCGGCTGGGTAGTCAATTTTGCAAAGAGCAAATTAGAACCCACACAGTCCCTTGAATATTTGGGAGTGCATTTCGAAACAGCAAAAGCAGCTGTTTTCCTTCCAAGCAAGAGAGTTCAAAGAATGAGGGAATTAGTCAGTCGATTTCTTGCCAGGAAAGCGCCAACGGCGTGGCATTATCTACAAGTGCTAGGCATGATGGCTTCCACGATAGAGGTGGTTCCATGGGCGAGAGCTTATATGCGTATGTTACAAAGGGCGCTTCTTCTGCGATGGTCTCATCAGAAAGATGCTTTGTCTCAACGTCTAATATGTCCACAAGAAGTTCGTCAAGATCTTCTTTGATGGTTAGTAAAGGAACATCTAGAGGCAGGGATGCCTTTGGAGACACCATCTTGGACACTTCTAATGTCAGATGCAAGCCTGACAGGTTGGGGTGCCCATTGTCAAGGCAATTATGTTCAAGGTCTATGGTCACAGGAGGAACAGACTTGGTCGATAAACCGTCTGGAGATGAGGGCAGTGACCTTTGCACTGCGGAAATTTCGGAAATTCCTAACTGTCGGCAGTAAGAGTGCTATCCGACAATGCGACAACTGTAGCCTACATAAATCGTCAAGGAGGAACCGGCAGTTTGACCTTACAAACGGAATCAAGTCAACTTTTGAAATGGGCAGAATGCAACCTGTCGTTTCTTTCTGCTCAGCATATCGCGGGTGTGGACAATGTGGAAGCGGATTTTCTAAGTCGTCGCAGGATAGATCCAGGAGAATGGCAGCTTCACCCGGAGGTATTTGCAAAATTAGTTCATCGATGGGGCTTGCCAATAATGGATCTGATGGCAACTTACAAATCGGCACAGGTCTCAAGATTTTTCAGCAGAAGGAGAGAAAGGATGTCAGAGGGACTCGATGCCTTAACACAGAAGTGGCCAGAAAACGGTCTTCTTTATGTATTTCCCCCATGGGCGCTGATAGGTCGTGTATTGCAGCGAGTGGAGAATCATCGGGGTCTTGTCTTGTTAATAGCACCCGATTGGCCTCGAAGGCCTTGGTATGCAGATCTAGTGCGTCTACTGGTGGACATTCCATGGAGGATTCCCCTACAGGTGAATTTTCTACAACAAGGTCCATTAAACATGCCCCAGGTAGCTCGATTCTCGCTTACGGCATGGCTCTTGAAAGGGCTAGGATGACTGCTAAGGGTTATTCATCGGCAGTTATATCTACTTTGTTAAAGTCGCGAAGACGTTCGACTTCTTTGGCCTATATTAGAGTTTGGCGAATTTTTGAGGCTTGGTGTGCGGACCAGAAATTAGATCCATTAAGAGCTACAGTATCGCAAATTCTTTCCTTCTTACAGGATGGTGTAGAAAAAGGTCTGGCGGCTAGTTCTTTAAGGGTTCAGTTGGCTGCTATCTCTTGTTATCGGTGGTAAAATTAAAGGCCAGTCTTTGGGTTCGCACGCTGATGTTAGGAGGTTTTTAAGGGCTGTATTAATCATTCGGCCTCCAAGGCGTTATTTATTTCCTCAGTGGGATTTAAATTTAGTTTTAGAAGCTCTTGTGAAACCTCCATTTGAGCCTTTGAAAGATTCGTCTTTAAAAGATTTAACTTTAAAGACGGTTTTTCTTGTAGCTATTTGTTCAGCTAGAAGAATTTCTGAGCTACAGGCTTTATCTTGTAAAGAGCTGTACTTGTTATTTTTTAAACACAAAGTTGTGTTACGTACAGTTCCTGCCTTTTTACCAAAGGTGATTTCGCTTTTTCATATCAACCAGGTAGTTTCTCTTCCGGTGTTTTCAAAGATACAGAAGGATAAATCAGCTGGTAAATTGCATCTTTAGATGTGCGTCGTGTTTTGAAAGGGTATCTTCGTAGAACAGCTCCTTTCAGAAATTCGGATAGATTATTTGTGACTTTTGGAGGTCTGCATAAGGGAAAAGCGGCGGCAAAATCTTCTATTTCAAGATGGGTGAAAGAAGCAATTTCATCTGCTTATATTCTAAAAGGAAAGGTGGTTCCAATGGGTCTCAGGGCTCATTCTACTAGGGCACATGCAGCATCATGGGCGGAAGCTAGTTTAGTTCCTGTTGGTGATATTTGTAGAGCTGCCACCTGGTCGTCTTTGCATACTTTTGCTAAACATTATCGTTTGGATGTGCAAGAAGCGGGAGATGGGCGTTTTGGTTCAGCTATTCTTCAGGCTGGGCTTGCAGGTCCCTCCCATTAAGATTCACTGCTCTGTTACATCCTCTAAGGTTCCGGGACTGGACTAGAGAGACGCAAAGGAAGACTAAATTAGACTTACCTGCTAATTGTTGTTCCTTAAGGAACTCTAGTCCAGTCCCGGACCCCACCCAATTGATTTATAGATTGTTAAAGCCATGTTTGAAGGAATTTAAATGTTTTTATAAAATACTTTATAGAATATTTAAATTTAAGTTCAATTTTTATTCGATAAGGAAACTTTGTTTGCAGCAGTGCATATTTAGAATGCAAAAAAAAAAATTATAGTTATAATCTTAATTATTGGGAATATATATTTTGAAGTTTAATATTTATATTATTTACTTATTTGTTGCTCTGCTGAGTCTGCTTTGTCAATAGATACTGGTATTTAGGGGCAGAGTTAGCCTACTTGTACTGGTGGCATCTGAAGAAAATGACATCATTCAGTCTCCAAGGTTGCGGGAGGACATTCTATACTCTAAGGTTCCGGGACTGGACTAGAGTTCCTTAAGGAACAACAATTAGCAGGCAAGTCTAATTTAGTCTTTATCATCGAAAGATAAAAGGTAGTACTGTGGATTTCCTTACCATCCCTCCTCCATTAATTAAATCAAACATGATCATGCTATGATCACTATTGCCAAGTGGCCCCAACACCCTTATCTCTTGCACCAGATCTGGTATTCCACTAAGGACTAGGTCCAAAATGGCTTCCCCTCTGGTCGTTTCATGAACCAGCTGCTCGAAGAAGCAGTCAGTTATTTCATCTAAAAACTTTATCTCCCTAGCATGTCCTGCCATGACACTAATCCAGTCAATACCGGGGTAATTGAAATCACCTATTATTATTACTATGCTGTAACTTTTGTTAGCTTCCCTGATTTCTTTGAGCATTTCATCATCCATTTGTTCATTCTGGTCAGGCGGTCGATAGTACACCCCCACTGCCGTAGTCTACAGCCCTCCGACTCATATCGAAGAAATAGATAATGAATTGCTTATGGATATTGCCAAGATAGCCACAAAGGGGGAAGTGATCATATTGGGTGACTTTAATCTACCCGATTTGGATTGGAGTACTCCTCCTGCGAATCTGGCAAGAAGCAAAACAATTGTGGATGCTTTCCAAGATGCGTCACTTAAGCAAATGGTGATGGAACCAACCAGGGAAAGCTCAATGCTGGATTTAGTGCTCACCAACAGTGTGAGCATGTCGAATGTCTGGGTGGGTGCCCCTGGTAAGCAGCAGTGATCATCACACGGTATGGTTTGAGATAAAAGCCAAGGTGCAGTTCATTCATAGCAAGGTCAAAGTCCTAAACTTCAAAAACACTGACTTCAGTAAAATGGCCAAGTACCTGAAGGAGGAGTTGGCAGGGTGGGTGGGGATAAGGGAAGTGGAATTGCAATGGGCTAAACTAAAGGTGGCAATAAAAGAGGCAACAGATAAATATGTAAGGAAAGTAAATAAAAACAAGAGGAGAAGGAAACCTATTTGGTTCTCCAAAGAAGTGGCTGCTCAAATAAAGGCAAAAAACACAGCTTTCACAAAATTCAAAAGCTTGCAAACAGAGGAACACAGTAAGAAATACAGGATCAAACTAAAAGAGACAAAAAGAGAAATAAAGAAAGCAAAATCAAAGGCAGAGGAAAAGATGGCTAAAGATGTGAAGTGTGGCGACAAAATGTTATTCAGGTACAGGGCCGGCCCGTCCATTGAGCAAGAATGTTTTTTGCACAGGGCCCCGCGTTTCAGGGGGCCCCGCGCAAAAAACATTCTGCTTTTTGTCAACATTAAATTAAAAAAAAAAAAAGCTGGCTGCTGCCGCCGCGGCAGCAGCAGAATGGAGTGTCCCACGGGGCCCCCTCTGCCCGGCTGTGTCCCTCCCTCCGCGACGGCTGAGCCCCTCTGTGCTGGCTTTGAGATTCACGAAGGGAGAGTGTCTCCCTTGCGTCTCTGTTAAGCACGCAGGGGCTGATGGGAAATTTCCCATCTGCCCCTGCAAGCTTAACAGAGACGGGAATCTCAAAGCCGGCACGGAGGGGCTTGCCGAGCCCCGCGGCAGCCATGCGGCTCTCCATGCTGCTGTCCTTCGTGCGCACCGTGGGGCCGGTGGTGGTCGGCATCTCCCTGGGCTTCACACTCAGCCTACTGAGCGTCACCTGGGTGGAAGAGCCGCGCGGAGCCCGGGAGCCGAGGAGGTGTCGCGGCAGCAGGGCCCCCTCAACGCGGCCCGAAAACCCAACTCGGTCCCAGTGGGTTTGGCGATGGACAACGCGCAGAGCTGGGAGCCGAGGATCGTGTCGTATAAAGCGTCTGGCCCCCAGGCAGCACCGCAGAAGACGGTCAGGTAGAGGGGGAGGGTCCATCGAGCCCGATGCCGGTCTGGCTCTCGAGCTTCCTGCTCCCCCCCGGGGCCTCAGTCACATACTCGGCTTGGACTTCACTAGATGCCCTCGTGGCCTTGGGCAAGTCACTGACCCCCCCCCCCCCAAAGAATCCAAGTCATCAGTGACCTTCTTTAATGTTTCTTACCAAGTTTAAGTTACAATGTAAACTGCCTTGACTGAGATGATGATGATGATGACTTATTTAACAGATAACTTATATCACCTTATCTCGGCACCCGGGCAATCCTCTAAAAATGCGTATTTGGACAGCGCCCTTGTCAATGCTTAACTTATTTTGTGACTATGTGCATAATGAGAGAGATTTCAAGAGCCTCTTACAAGGGCATGTGGACTAATCTACACTCTGCCCGATCGTCCTGTGGGTAAAAGTAAGAGCTGATGATAAGAGTAAAACTAGCAAGTGCTGGCAGCAGCACAGACTCGATCTGCTCTTTCTTCTGAGCTCTCCTCCCCCTCGTGAAAAGCAGTTGCCTAGACCACTGCCTAGTGTCTGGCCAGCCCTGTTTGATGCCATCCCTCCCAGAACAATCCTATAGTGCAGACATTTGGAATCGTACTTTCAATTATTGAAGTGTTTTCTAAATATGTACATAATGGGGGAGCTTTCAGAGAGCCACGAAAGTAAATGGGCAGTTTCCAAATCGCTCGTCCTTCCTGACCTCAGTACTGGGAAAAATGGTAGAAACTATCATAAGGAATAAAATTACTCAGCATGTAGATAGTCATGACCTAATGGGAGACAGCCAACATGGCTTTAGACAAGGAAGATCTTGTCTTACTAATCTGTTATGTTTTTTTGAAGGAGTGAATAAACAGGTGGACAAAGGTGAGTCGGTTGATATTGTGTATCTGGACTGTCAGAAAGCCTTTGACAAGGTCCCTCATCAGAGGCTTTTGGCAAAACTAAAGAGTCATGGGATAGGAGGCAGTGTACTATTGTGGATCAGGAACTGGTTAAAAGATAGAAAGCAGAGGGTAGGGCTAAATGGCCAATTTTCCCAATGGAGAAAGGTGAATAGTGGTGTACCCCAGGGATCTGTGCTGGGTCCGCTGCTTTTTGACATATTCATAAATGACCTGGAAAGTGGAATAACGAGCGAGGTTATCAAATTTGCAGATGACACAAAACTATTTAAAGTTGTTAAAACCCAAGAGGATTGTGGAAAATTGAAAGAGGATCTTGATAAATTGGAAGACTGGGCATCAAAATGGCAGATGAAATTTAATGTGGACAAGTGCAAGGTTATGCACCTAGGGAAGAACAACCCAAACTATGGTTACACGATGCAAGGTTCCACATTAGGAACCACCACCCAGGAAAAAGATTTAGGCGTCATTGTGGATACCATGCTAAAACCCTCGGCCCAGTGTGCAGCGGCGGCCAAGAGAGCAAATAGAATGCTAGGTATGATAAGGAAAGGAATGGAAAATAGAACAAAAGATATTATAATGCCTCTATCTGTTCCATGGTGAGACCACACCTTGAATATTGTGTGCAATTCTGGTCGCCGTATCTTAAAAAGGATATAGCGATTTTAGAAAAGGTTCAGAGAAGAGCCACCAAAATGGTAAAGGGGATGGAAGGATAATCCTATGAAGAAAGACTGAAAAGGTTAGGGCTCTTTAACCTGGAAAAGAGACGACTGAGGGGAGATATGATAGAAGTCTATAAATTAATGAACGGAGTGGAACAGGTAAACGTAGATTGATTGTTTACCTTATCAGAATATAGAAAGACTAGGGGACATGCAATGAAGCTACAGGGTAAACTATTTAAGACTAATAAAAGAAAATATTTTTTCACTCAACGTGTAATCAAACTCTGGAATTTGTTACCGGAGGATGTAGTAAAGGCTGTTAGTGTAGCTGGGTTCCTGGAGGAAAGGTCCATAAACCATTATTAAGAAGGGGCCCAGGATATCCATGCTTGACCCAGTACAAGCATTGTGGAACCTGTGTCTCTTGGGGAAACTGCTAGGTACATATGACCTAGATTGGCCACTGTTGGAAACAGAATACTGGGCTTGATGGACCTTGGTCTGACCCAGTATGGCATATCTTATGTTCTTATGTAGGACTGGTAATTGGGCTATTGGGGGGGGGGGGCTAGGCCTGGAAATGGGCTGATGGGGGGGTTAACACTGGAGGTGGGCTGATGGGGTTAGGACTGTTAATGGGCTGTAGGCTGATTGGGGGTTAGGACTGGTAATGGGCTGTGGGCTATTGGGGGGGGGGGGTTAGGACTGGTAATGGGCGATGGGGGGGCTAGGACTGGAAATGGGCTGAGGGGGGGTTAACACTGGAGGTGGGCTGATGGGGTTAGGACTGGTAATGGGCTGTAGGCTGATGGGGGGGTTAGGACAGCAAATGTGATATGGGGGGGTTAAGACTGATAATGGACTATGGGGGGGCTAGGACAGGAAATGGGCTGATGGGGAGGGGTTAGGACTTGAGGTGGGCTGATGGGGTTAGGATTGGTAATGGGCTGTGGGCGATGGGGGGGTTAGGACTGGCAATGGGCTATGGGGGGGCTGACTGGAAATGGGTTGATGGGGTTTGGACTGGAAGTGGGCTGATGGGGGGTTAGGACTGGTAATGGGTTATAGGGGGGGCTTAAACTGAAAATGGGGTGATGGGGGGTTAGGACTGGAAGTGGGTTGATGGGGGGCTAGGACTGGTATTGGGTTGGGGGGTTGCTAGGACTGGAAATGGGCTGATGGGGGGCTAGGACTGGAAATGGGCTGATGCAGGGAATAGAAGGGAATGGATGCTGGGTGAGGCTGGAACTAGAAGGGAGCTGATGTTGGGGGAGGATTAGAATGGGATGGGGCTGGGAGAGTAAAATGGAGAGGGGAAAAATATTTTGTGTGGGAGGGATAAAAAATCTACAATTGGCCGGGTATTGGGAGAGTAAGTGGGGATTGAGGATGGAGGGGTAAAATTTGAGTGGATGAAACAGGAATGAGGAAAGAGCAAAAGGAGAAAGATTAGTATGTTAAAGCAGATGTAGAGAGAGAATGGAAAAAAACTAGAAGAGAGAATAAAGGACAAATGGACAGCAGACGATGGAGAGTTAGCAGAAGACACGAAGAAACCAGAAGAAAGTGGCTGGAGCAATTGCAGCTGAAAAAAAATGCACAAAAGGTAGAAAAATATCTCTTTATTTTGAATGTATTAATTGGAATATGTCAGCTCTGGTAAATGTGCATCATTTTAACGTCTGCGCTTTGTTTAGTACAAGAGCAAATTAATGTATAGTTTTATTTCTACAGTGTTGTACATTCCAAGTTTGGCTTTTGGGATTCCCAGTTTAATTATTGTCTTCCTGTTTCTAAATTGTGATTACTTGTTTGGTGATGGTCTATGTTCTGCATGTGTAACTGAGCTGAGGTGTTCTATTTATATAATTCTTATTTGACATTGCCACTTGTTCTCTTTCCCCAGTAGGTCATGTATTGTTGTTCTCTGAAATGTATTGGTTTAATATTTGCATGTTTCCTTTTGATAGGTAGGGTATTGTTCTTTGTGAGTCCTGGTAATGCTGTCAGGATACAGCGGGTTTGCTATGGGTTCTAAATGGGCAGTGTTTGTAGTAGTTCCTAATGTGTCTGGCTGTTGGCACTGGATTATAGTAATTTAGAAATCTTTTAGTCTTTCTTTATCCATACACATTAAGAGGCATGTTTACTAAAAGTTAGTATATGGTAACATTATGCAAATATTTATGCAAATGAGGCCCCTTATGCAAATGAGACCCCGCACCGAGTCTCCGCACATGGCCCCGCACCCCCCTTGGGCCGCCCCTGTTCAGGTATATTCGGGAGAGGAGGAAAATCAGAGATGGAATTGCAGGATTCAGAAGTGCTGGGAACGGATTTGTGGAAAGTGACATTGAAAAAGTAAAATAGCTAAACAAATACTTCTGCTCTGTTTCTACTAAAGAAAATCCTGGAAAAGAAGCATCTGTGACTCCCAAATATAAAAATGGGAATGAAGTAGATACCACACCATTCACTGAAGAAGATGTGTTAGAACAACTTGCAAAACTGAAAGTGAACAAGGCCATGGGACCGGATGGGATACATCTCAGGATACTGAAGGAGCTCAGAGAGGTTCTTGCAGGGCCGTTAAAGGATGTTTTCAACAGATCCGTGGAAACAGGAGTAGTTCCTCAGAACTGGAGAAGGGCTGATGTGGTACCTCTTCACAAAAGTGGTGACAGGGAAGAAGTGACAAACTACAGGCCCGTGAGCCTTACCTCAGTGGCGGGAAAAGTAATGGAGGCGCTTCTGAAAGAGCGAATAGTGGACTTTCTCAAAACCGACAGGTTGCATGATCTGAGGCAACATAGTTTTACCAAAGAGCTGGTGCAGCTGTCCCCAGGCTCGTGCGCAGCGGGGCACGAGGAGACGCTGCTGATTCCAAGGCCATCACCACCAGGTAGTGCTGTCACCTACGTTTGACAATGTAAATGTTGTCCTGACTGGTCTTCCATCCTCAATGCTGTCTGCTCTACAGCTGGCACAGAATGCCGCAGCAAGAGTGATTTTTGGGTTGCCGCTGACGCCACCTGCCCTGCCAGGCCCCCCCGGAAGTGACGGGGCCAGAGAGTGCAACCGAACTCCCCAGGTTGCTGCTGACGCCACCTGCCCTGCCAGGCCCCCCCGGAAGTGACGGGGCCAGAGAGTGCAACCAAACTCCTTAGGTTGCCGCTGACGCCACCTGCCCTGCCGGGCCCCCCGGAAGTGACGGGGCCAGAGAGTGCAACTGAACTCCCCAGGTGACGTGGACACCACTCAATACTGTTTAACAAGCGCACTGGCGGCGTTCGTCGCTGCTGTGGCACGCGTCAAGGCTGCACGCACAAGGAGCACGACGGGGCCGGCGATAGGGGCGGCGATAGGGGCGGCCTTTCAAGCTCATTTCCATACTGGCGGGCCCACAAACATCGGCTCATATTAAATTCTATCTCACGGAGAACATCTCTAACTGTTACCAGGTACAAACTCCAATTACTGCTCCTCTGGTTCCTCTCTCTTTATTTCATGACTTCTGTACCTGTAATCTGGGTTCGTCGGCCCCATGTACCCTCTCTCTCCTCACATTATCGGTATGCTTCTCATACTCTCTGTACTAATTTACTTGTCTGCCCTTCGTCTTCCACCTCTAGAATTTGGCAACTGGGATTTAATGTTAAAAAATGTAAAGTCATGCATTTGGGCTGCAGCAATCCAAGGGAGCAATATAGTATAGGGAGTGAAGTACTTTTGTCCACTAAAGAAGAGCAGGACCTAGGCGTGGTTGTGTCTGATTTTTATTTATTTATGTTTCTTTTATACCACGCTATTTGAGATCAGTGCGGTTTACAAGTAACGCATTTGTCTAGTGTAGGCAGGGCCTTACTGGATTTACAGTAAACAGGTTCTTTATACAGGGTTAAACAGGGTAACTATATACATTTTTGGCTGTAGCAGGCTGTTATGGGCTGCTCAGAATTGTTTACATGCTAATATCGTCAATATTTACATTCTCTCTGGTAACGGTTCTTCATTGTCTACAGGTGAGGTTGGCTGTACACAGGGGGGGGGGTTTGGGTGGGATTATCAAAGGCAGGGGCTAGAGGTGAGTAAGAGGTTGTGCTGGAGGTGCTGGCCTGGGTCATGAGTGTGATAGGCTCGGAGAAGTCGTTTGGTTCGGTGTAGTACTGGAGGAACAGGTGGTGCTTCAGTGCCTTTCTAAACTGGGAGAGGTCATTGATGGCTCTAATGGACGGTGGAAGGGCGTTCCAACAGGAGGGGGCATAGAAGGCGAAGGCTCTGTTTCTCGTAGCCTGAGAACATCTGGTGATCGCCTTTGGGAGTGTAAGGGTATTGATGGCAGCTGATCTCCTTACTTTGTTGAGGGGGGTGGTTCGGATGAGATCAGTAAGGGAGGAGGAGGAGCACTTGTTGATGGCTTTGTAGGTCATCGTTAGAATCTTGAAGGATATCCTGCACTGTACCGGCAGCCAGTGCAGATGTTTCAGAATGGTGGTGATATGATCTCTTCTTGATGCACCGTGAAGGATTCTGGCTGCTGCATTCATAGCAAGTTGTAGAGGGTTAAGAGAGCTTTTCGGGAGGCCATGCAGTATTACATTGGCATAGTCAAAGTGTGGTATTACTAGCGCTTGATAGACTGTCCGTAAGTCTTCCGGCTCAAGCAGCTGTCGTAAGTGGCAAAGCATCCGGATTTTGTGGTAAATTGCCTTTACCATATTACCTATCTGGGGCTTCATGTTGAGTTGTTAGTCCAGCGTGACCCCTAGGTAACGTATTGTGGGTTTGCTGAGGAGTTCTGCGTCACGTACTTTTAGTGTGGGGGGTGGGGTGAATGCAGGGTTCCTGGAGATGAAAAGGACCTCCTCCGTCTTGAAGTTTATTTTGAGCTTCTGTGTATGAAGCCAATCCGTGACGGCATCGAAGCAAGAGATCAGCGGAGAGAGGTCTGGATTCTCAGTCGAGATTGGCATGTATAGCAGCACGTCATCAGCATAGACTAGGCAGTCGATGTTGAAGGATCTGATTATGTTACAAATGGGCTGCATGTACACGTTGAACAATAGGGCTGAGAGTGATGAGCCTTGTGGTACACCTTTCTCTTGAGGGAAGGGCGTGGAGATGGAGGGTCCAGAATGGACATGCTGCCATCTGTCCGTCAGGTATGATGCACACCAGGATAGAGCTGTGCCGTGTACAGCTCTATCCTGGTGTACAACTCTATCCTGATGATCTTAAAGTAGCTAAACAGGTAGAAAAGGCGATGGCAAAAGCTAGAAGGATGCTTGGGTGCATACGGAGAGGAATGGCTAGCAGAAAAAAGGAGGTGATAATGCCTCTGTATAAGTCTTTGGTGCGACCTCATTTGGAGTATAGTGTGCAATTCTGGAGACCGCACCTTCAAAAGGATGTGAACAGGATGGAGTCGGTGCAGAGGGTGGCTACTAAAATGGTTAGTGGTCTTCATTATAAAGCATATGAGGACAGACTGAAGGATCTTAGTATGTACACCTTAGAGGAAAGGCGGGATAGAGGTGATATGATTGAGATGTTTAAATACCTCCGTGGCATAAATGTTCAGGGAGAGAGCCTCTTTCAATTGAAAGCAAGTTCTGCTTCGAGGGGACATGGGATGAGGGTGAAGGGGGATAGATTCAGGAATGATATGCGGAAATATTTCTTTACGGAAAGAGTAGTGGATCCATGGAATAGTCTCCCAGTGGAGGTGGTAGAGATGAGGATAGTAACTGAATTAAAAAAAGCATGGGACAAACACAGAGGATCTCTAAAGGTAAAAAGGGGACTGTTGTAGTTGTTGATATGGAAGGACAGAATAGATAGGCCATAAGGTCTTTTTCTGTCGTCATATTTCTATGTTTCTATGTTTCTCAACATCATTGTGTAGCCTCACCCACTGTAGCAGATTCTTTACGGATAGGTTTACTCAAATGTCGTTCTCTTCGATCAAAAGCAGTCCTGATCCATGATCTCATTGAACAAGAATCATTAGATGCTTTATTTATACTTGAGACCTGGCTAAAAGAGGGTGAAGAGCCTCTCTTGGTGCGATGCTTCCCTCCAAACTATGCTGCTCTTTCCGTACCATGCATAGGTCGGACAAAAGTGGTGGAGTTGCGATTGCTTATCGCTCCTCGACCCTGATTACTCAAATATCCTCCCCCTCTCTCCGATATCCAGAGTCCCTTCTTTTACGTTTGGACTCCCTCCCAGCTCTTTATTTTCTCCTCATCTACTCCCCCCCCCCCTCACTTTCTCCCCCGCTCTGGGAATCTCTTCTTTCCTCCATTTCTGACATACAGTGGTGTGCAAAAGTCTGGAATCACTTGTAAATTTGACGTTTTTTCAACTTCGTGACCTTATATCTTAATTTCTTTTTCCTCCCAGTGGCTTTTTCTGTGTATCTCATGTTAAGTGATAGATTTGGCTATTAGGGCCAACTTTTAGTATTGGCTTGGCCCTTATTTTCTGAAGTTTGTTCCCCATAGTTGTCCTGTTGATAGATTTTCTGTGAAAATCGCGTAATGTACATCATTGGCCAGTGATATATTATTGTAAGTATGCTTTAAAATATTTTGGATGCACGCCAGGTTTCCTTCAGATTAATGTATGTGGCCTTAAAAAAGGCCATTTTTGTGTGTCAGTGATGGCTCAGTATTTGATGGTGTAAGGGAAGGAAAACTTTATTTCACACAACATGAGCCAAAATGCCCGACACAGGCCGTGTTTCAAATCCTTCTTCGTCAGGGGAATTCAGGCACACTATATACATAAATACATGAACAACGTAGTCCATCACGCTGAAAATCTTAAAAGCAGGATTAATCATGAAATCTAGCAATGTATTAACCCCGATTTTATGTTTTAACTGAAAATCATTATATCCATCAAAAATACTTTTTAAATTAACTTATAAACTACAAAGTGCCGATGTGAAAAGAAGCCGTATAAACCTACCTACAGGATCAAAAGACTTGATTGTAACCACGAGAAAATGTAAACCAAACTCAAATCTCATATATCAAGTTTGATCGGCACAGATCAGCTATTGTCCGTTAAAGTCTGGTAGAATTGTTGAAGGACGCCGGCACTTGCGTGCTGAATTTAAAGGAAAAAGAACGTGGGAAACTATGGAGCTATTTGATTGGAGGAACATAGACCAATCAAAGGTCAGAAAGAGTATACCAATCAGCACTAAAAGCTTTTGTAAAATCAACCATTCTTCTTATGCATTAGACTTTACAGAGACGGGAGACTCAACAGTACTATTGTCCATAAAAATAACCTCTTACTGTAGGAAGCTGTTGTGTGCTGTCAATTCAGAAATTGATTTCTTGATATTATTGCATCTCTAAACAACGGCACAGCAGCATCTTTAAAAACATAACAGGGATCCAAAATTATGTATATACCAGTCAAATGATCTAAAAAGAGGCAATGTACATATAAAGCATGTACGTTTAAAAACGTGAACAATAAAAACAAAAACAAAATCAAAATAACCATCCTACCATCAAAAGCACTGATGGTGCCCTTACAATGGATATACTAAACCTTTCCTTGAGCACTGAAACTTAGGCAGATGCCAACATAGATAAACGTAATCAATACACTTATTTACAAAAACGACGAAACACCCAAGACACTTAAACTCCCTAGAATACAACTGTGAACAAAATAAAATAAAAATATCCTTGAGGGTGATAACCAACCACTAGATCACTGATAAAACCTATTGTTAAAAATAATGAAAACAGGCACACACATATAAAACCAAGTGAGAAACCTGTTTGAATAAATAAAACTATATAAATAAAAAATGAAATAAAAGAATATATAGAGGACTAAGACATTAAACAAATAAAAGGATAAAAGCATTAACATAAATTGTGCGTTAAAAGCCAATAAATAAATACATGTAAAACATGCATACCAAAACCCTTACTAAACAATAATAAAATAAGTAAATTGGACCATAAATGAGTACAACATACTAATAAAAAACAGAGAGAATTGGAATGTAAAAGAAATCTGGACTAACTAATTGGTCTAAAACTCAGCACAGATCATAAAAACACGGAAAGATCCTTATCTAAATTCAAGCCATTCGGGGTCAACGTGTTCAACCTGAAAATGATATCGCCTTTTTTTCCTCCCCTTTAGTAAAATACATGTACAATCGTTTTGAAATCATTGGTAAGGTACTGTTTTTTTCAATAAAGTTTTTTTAATGGTCACACTTCTTCCTTTCATATGGTATTCATATTTGTATTTAATTTCACATTGGTTATTCTTATTAATGGACATTTGTTTATGTTACTATTAGATTTGGGCATTCCAACATTTTTATTTGACTTAATTATTGATATAAATGTTTAATATTATTTATTATTATTGGTTTTTATGGTTTTATTTTAATTTTATGACTTTTTAATATCTGGTTTAAACAATTTATTTATGAAAATGTTTTATTTAATTATTGTTTGTTCATGTATTAGTGTGCCTGAATTCCCCTGACGAAGAAGGATTCGAAACACGGCCTGTGTCGGGCATTTGGGCTCATGTTGTGAGAAATAAAGTTTTCCTTCCCTTACACCACGTATTAGTATTGGATTTTCTCTGTTCACATGGTACCGTGCTTTTTTGGTGGACCTCAGTATTTTATGGGCCACCCTTTGTTCTTGATCACCTGACTGCACCTTGTCTGCATTGAATGAACCAGTCTGACAAGGTGATTGTTGGTGACAACGCGGTTCCAAGCTGCAATGAGTGACTCAATCAGCTCACACTTTGATGTTGGATGCCTCTTGGATATTTCCAAGGCCACCTTGTACCACAGGTTCTCGATTGGATTCAGATCTGGAGGCTGGGCAGGCCAGTCCATTGACTTGATGTTGTTATTTATTTAATTTATTTATTTTATTTATTTACATTCTCTTATATACCGCGCTATTCGGCATCAGTGCGGTTTACATTGAACAAACTGAATACATTGAACAGGGCATTATAACTTGGAGATAACTATTTTACAGGGAACATGGGCTATGGAGGGTTAAGTGGCTTGCCCAAGACCACAAGGAGCACCTGTGGGACTAGAAACCCCAGTCCTTCCAGCCCAAGGTTGCTGTCCTCTAGTGGGATTTGAACCCCCGACCTTCTGGCCTGAAGTACCTTGCCCCAACCACTAGGCCACTCCGCTGCTTCCAGCTGATCACCTGTCTGGAGCGATGGCAGGGTGCATTGTCATCTTGGAACGGGAACTGGCCAGGAAACAGCTGGTGTGCTGATGGCACCATGCACTTTTGCAGTATGGTGATGTACTTGGTCTCGTTGACCATTCCATCGATGATGTGAAGACGTCCAACACCACTGGCAGCCATCCATCCCCCAGACCATGACCTTCAAAGGATGCTTCACAGTGAGGTTGAGACTCTCCAGGAAATCTCCTCACATAGGTGTGGGCCTGGTTACCAAACAGGCAGAAGGTGCTTTCATCGCTGAATAGCACCTTTTTCCCACATTTCAGTCGACCAGGTTGAGTGCTTTCTCGCCCACACGATCCGGTTGCGCCTTTGTATGTCAGTCATCAGTGGTGTATTCCGTACTTTGCAGCCTCAGAGACCAAACTGCAGGCACTGGCGATGAACTGTTGATGAGCTGACACTGACCTCACTCTTGTCTGACTACTCTCAAAGTAGCTGAGGAGAGGTCAACTTGCGATTAGTCAGTGAAATACATCGTAGTGCGCGGTCCTGGCATGATGTTGATGCATGTGGACGACCTGAATGAGGTTTGTCCACCACTGAACCCGTTTCTTTCTTCTTCTGTACAATCTTAACAACAGCGCTCTGACTGCAGCCAACTTTCCTGGCATCTGACGGCTTGAAAATCCTTCCTCACTCATAAAGGACATAAGAACACGCTCCTCCAACGTCAGGGTCCGAGTCATCTTCATGGTCGATCCAGAAAGCGTATGAAATTCAAAAATTCCACGCGTTTTTATAGCTGCACTGTTAGCTAGATATCTGCATTGTGATTGGTTAGTAAAACCAGCCTCCTGATTGGTCAGAAATAACGTATGCATATTGGATAATCTCGATCCAGTTTTGACGCAGGATCCACAAAAATTGCAGTAGCTATCTCCCAGTGTCTGTAAAGTATTTAAATTGGAAGCAAGGAATGCAAAAAAGTCAACTCTAATAGCCAAATGTATCCCTTTTAATGTGGTAGAAAGATGAATATGCTAGGTTAATGCAAAATTTAAAAAAGAAATGTTAGAAAGTACGAAAAACACAAAACTCACAAGTGATTCCAGACTTTTGCTCACCACTGTATCTTTGCAATTTCCTCAATTAGTTTTACTTGGAGACTTCAATATTCACTTCGATAGGCCAATGTCCTCTAGGGACACCACATTTGTCTCACTCTTGCATGATCTGTCACTGACACAACATGTCGATTTCCCTACTCATGCTGCTGGCCACACTTTAGATTTAGTCATTACCCCACAAAATTCTCCTGTCCAGCTGTCATCATTTATCCACAGACCAATCCCCTGGTCTAATCATTTTTGTCTTGCCTTTTCTTTACAATATACACGGCTTAATCCCCCTCCTGGTTGGCCATCCTCCAGTACCTCCTCCCTGCCGCCCCAACTTTCCTGCCGTATTAATTCTATAACATTACAGAACTTTCCCACTGCACATCAGCTCCTTCCCTCTGATTTTTCTTCACTTCTCTCCCACATCTTAAGTTGATACTTGGAATTATACACTTTCTCATGCTCTAGACCAGGTTGCACCCTTACAGCCTCGTCTTCCACATCACGCTGTTCGCCATCCTTGGTTTCACGCAGGACTCAGGCTACACCGCTCCCATCTGTGTAGAGCCGAACGTGTCTGGAGGAAAAATCGATCACCCGCAGCTTTTCAATATTTTAAATCTTGTCATTCACAGTACCGTTCGAGTATTCACCTTGCCAAGCGTGCTTTTTACTCAGAAGCCATCACTTCTGCCCTAACAGGTCTCGTCACCTATTTTCCACTCTCCATACCCTCTCTGAGCTACACTCTCATTCTCCAGGACCAAGCAGGAAGTCAGTCCTCACTTATGGGTGACGTCGGCGCCGACGGAGCCCTCGCGGAGCAATTTTTCCCAAGCTTTCAAAGAAAGCCTTTGGGAATTGCAGCGCGCATGCGCGGTCGTCTTCCCGCCCGAGGGTGCCATCTTAGCCAGTCTTCTTTTTTCCGCGGAGCCCTACAGACGTCCCCGTCTTGTCCCCGCGAAAAAGTTGATTTTCTTCCTTATTTTATCCTTTTTTCTTTCGGTTCGACGCCGATCGTTTTTCCCGCCCGGACTCGCGACGCCGGTCTCGAGTCCTCTTACTTTTTTCGGTTTTTCTGACTTAGTCAGCTTTCGTTTTCGTTTTCCCTGGCAGCCCGGTCCTTTGACCTCGCAGGGGCCCTTTTTCCCCCGATGGCTGCCAGTGGGTTTAAGCGGTGTGGTCGGTGTGACCGAAATATGTCACTAACCGACACACACGACTTTTGCCTCCGCTGCCTGGGCCCGGATCATGAGGAACTGATCTGTGGGCCCTGCAGCAAACTGTCCTCAAAGGCGTTGAGAAGTCGGCGGCATCAGCGTGAGAGAATCTTCGCTGACCCCAGCCGTACCCGGACCTCGTCGGAGGCCTCCGTGTCGAAAGGCTCCAGCTCGGACCGTCGCCGGAGCTCCTCCGACCGGGGTTCTCCCTCCGGGGGACCATCGTCGGAAGGAAAAACCCGCGAGGGCGGCGTCGGTGGACGCTCCTGGTTCCGCGAGGGCCAGGTCGCATAGCCCCGACAGCCGCCCCGGGTCCTTGGAGAAGGAACACGTCCCGAAGCGACCTCGCCTGGAGTCGGAGATGCCTGCCCGGGTAAGTCCTGTGGTCCTTCTGGACTCGCCTCCGCGACAGCCGACGTCGGGCCCGACGCCGTCGGGGCCCGAGTCGGGGGCTGCTGGGTCACCTGAGCTCGGACTCAGGTTGACGGCCTTGGAGAGCAGACTGTCTGCCTTCATGGACCAGCAGAGGGCACTGCTCGCTGGCTTCGCTGGCGTCGCTGCCCCGACCGCCGGGACGTCGACGTCCAAGTCGACCCCGGAGACCGAGCCGATCCTCGAGTCGATGAGAACTCGAGTCGATCCTCGGTCGAGGTCGCCCTCGGCCTCCCGTTCGGGACCGAGGTCGCCGACGCCGACTCCCTCGGCGTCGGGGCGGCTGGCGCCGCACCCTGCCCGGGCCGACCCCACCGAGTCCTCGTCGGAGTCGGTCTGGGAGTCTGAGGAGGAAGAGTCACCTGATTCTTTCCGGACTCGGTGTGTCCCATCGGACTCACCGGAGTCCGAGCCTCGGAAGCAGTCCCCCCCGGAGGATGCCCGGTTCTCGGACTTCGTTAGGGATATGGCCAAGGCTTTGGCCTTCCCTGCGGATCCCGAGGAGGAGCCTCGAGCCGAAGAGCTCGACGCCCTCCAGTATGACTCTCCCGCGAGGGAACACTTTACTGTGCCGGTTCCTCCTATGCTGGAACGACTACTCTTCCGCATGTGGGAGAGTCCGGCCTCCTCGCCGGTCCTGAGCAAGCGGGTCGATTCTATCTATCGAGTCCGCAAGAGCCCTGGCTTTCAAAAGGCGCAGCTGCCACACCATTCCATGGTAGTGGAATCGGCCATGCATCGTCTTAAGAGCCAGAAGATGCACTCCTCGGTGCCTCCTGGCAGGGAGGCCCGTAACCTGGATGGCCTTGGCAAGAAGTGCTTCCAGGGCTCTATGCTCGCATGTCGTGTCCAGACTTACCAGCTATACATGGGCATGTATCTCCGGGATCTGGCTAAAGAACTAGCCGGATTCTCCGCTGGTCTCTCCGAGGAGCCCTTGCGGAGGTTCCTAGCCTTGTCCACTGGCATTCGGGAATGCTCAAAGTTCATGTCCCGAGCAGCCTATGATGGCTTTGAAGCCTCGGCTCGAGTGGCCGCAGCCGGCATCGGTGCCCGCCGACAGGCTTGGCTTCAGTCGTCAGACCTTGAGCCCTGGGTGCAGGACAAGTTGGTCGATGTCCCCTGCCGAGGCGAAAACCTCTTTGGCAAGCCCATGGCGGAAAAGGCTGCGCAAATTGAGACTGAGACTCTCACCCGGACCAGGCTTTCTAGGAAGACCTCCGCCCCTTCCCAGAAAAAGAAGGGCTCGGGGAAAAAGTCCTTTTACCCGAGGAAGGCGGCTGCCTACAAACAATACCCCCATTATCAGGCCCCTGCAGCTCCCCAACAGGGCCAGCAGGCCAAGGGACGGGGTAACGGGTCCCGTAGGCAGCAAGCCCCCAAGCCTGCACCACCAGCCCCTGCTCAGCAGGGTGGGGGCTTTTGACTCGCTAAGCATAGCCTCTCCCCCCCCGCTGGTTCCTCCCAGCACCGGAGGCCGGCTGGTTCACTTCGCCCACAGGTGGTCCAGCATCACCGCAGATGCCTGGGTGCTTCAGGTCGTGCGAGAAGGCTATCTTCTCCACTTCCATCGGGTCCCTCCCTCCTATTTTCCGGGAGGAGAACCTCCGCGCCACCTCTGCACAGGGAGTTGCTCCTTCAGGAGTTAGCAGGTCTTCTGCAGGAACAGGCGGTGGAACCGGTGCCACACCACCTGAGAGGTCAAGGCTTTTATTCAAGGTATTTTCTGATACCAAAGAGAACAGGGGGCCTCAGACCCATCCTGGACTTGCGCAACCTCAACAAGTTCCTTGTGCGGGAGAAGTTCAAAATGCTTACCCTTGGAATCCTTCTGCCCTACCTCCAGCAGGGAGATTGGCTATGCTCCTTGGATCTAAAGGATGCCTACACGCACATCCTCATCCACCCAAGCCACCGCCAATACCTAAGGTTTGTGGTGGCAGGAAATCATTACCAGTACCGAGTACTGCCCTTTGGCCTGTCCTCCGCACCGCGAGTCTTCACAAAATGTCTCGCGGTCGTGGCGGCCCATCTCCGGCTTCACGGCCTCTATGTCTTTCCGTACCTCGACGACTGGCTCATCAGAGCAGCGTCCGCTCAGGAGGTCACCAACGCCACGTGCCGCACGGTGACTCTGCTGCAGCACTTGGGCTTTGTCATAAACTTCGCAAAGTCCACTTTGCTCCCCTCACAGGATCTCGAGTTCATCAGCGCAAGGCTGCACACTCCTCAGGCGCGAGCATTCCTACCGCTCGACAGGGCTCAACGGCTCATGGACCTAGCCGACCGCTTTCGCAGCCAGCCCCTGGTCTCCGCCAGGCGCTTCCTGAGACTGCTCGGCCATATGGCTTCCACCGTCCATGTGACCCCCAATGCCCGCCTGAATATGCGGTCTGCTCAATGGTGTCTCCGCCAGCAGTGGCGACAAGCCACGGGCGGCCTAGCAGACCTAGTGCGCGTTTCCGAGCCGCTGGTCTCGTCTCTCCGGTGGTGGCTCCGGCAGCCGAACCTGATATTCGGAATGCCTTTCCAGTCACCTCAGCCGACCCGGGTGCTGACCACCGATGCATCCCTCCTGGGCTGGGGAGCACATTGCCAAGAGGCACGTACTCAGGGCCTCTGGACCACGTGGGAGTCTGCTCAGCAGATCAACTTCCTGGAGCTCAGGGCGATCCGCCTGGCTCTCAAGGCCTTCTCCCACCTGACTTCCCAACAGTCCGTCCTTGTCCAGACGGACAATCAAGTTGCCATGTTCTACGTGAACAAGCAGGGGGGCACGGGCTCCTTCCTCCTCTGCCGGGAGGCACAGAGGCTCTGCTCTTGGGCCGTCAGTCACGGCATTCTCCTCAAGGCAGTTTATCTCCCGGGCCAAGAAAATTGCCTTGCAGACAAACTCAGCAGGGTCCTCCAGCCGCACGAGTGGCGTCTGGATCCCTTGGTAGTTCAGAAGCTCTTCCTCAAGTGGGGTCTCCCCACGGTGGATCTCTTTGCCAGTCCTCACAACCGGCAGCTTCCTCGCTTCTGCTCTCGTCGGCCACACCCCCTTCGGGTGGCGGCGGACGCCTTTCTGATCTCGTGGTCGGGGAGCCTTCTGTACGCTTTCCCTCCCATCCCGCTGGTCTCTCGGACTCTTTTCAAGGTTCTCCGAGACAAAGCCTTCGTGATCCTGGTGGCCCCTCGCTGGCCCAGGCAGCCGTGGTTTCCGCTCCTGCTGCAACTGGCGGTGGAGGATCCAATCCCTCTGGGGGTGCAACCGGATCTCCTCACTCAGGATCAGGGGTCCCTCCTGCACCCCAACCTCAGGTCTCTCAACCTCATGGCCTGGCTGCTGAGAGGGTAGTCCTTGCTCCCCTTCTCCTGCCGGCGGAGGTGGAGGAGGTCGTCTTGGCTTCGCGACGGCCTTCTACCCGCAAATGCTACATAAGAACATAAGAACATAAGAACATAAGAAATGCCATACTGGGTCAGACCGAGGTCCATCAAGCCCAGTATCCTGTTTCCAACAGTGGCCAATCTAGGTCATACGTACCTAGCAGTTTCCCCAAAAGACACAGGTTCTGCAGTGCTTGTACTAGGCCAAGCATTGATATCCTGGGTCCCTTTTTAATAGTGGTTTATGGACCTTTCCTCCAGGAACTTGTCCAAACCTTTTTTAAACCCAGCTATACTAACAGCCCTTACTACATCCTCCGGTAACAGATTCCAGAGTTTGATTACACGTTGAGAGAAGAAATATTTTCTCCTATTTGTCTTAAATAGTTTACCCTGTAGCTTAAATGGCGTCGCTTTGCAGTCTGGTGTACCCAACAGTCTCAGGATCCCTTCTCCTGCCCGGTGTCGGTGATCTTGCAGTACTTACTCCACCTCTCTAATCTGGGACTTAAGTCCAACTCCGTCAAAGTTCACCTCAGTGCTCTTTCAGCACATCATGTGCCGGTGGACGGCAGACCTCTCCAATGACCCTCTCGTAGCGAGGTTTCTCCGAGGTCTCCTTCTACTTAAACCACCTCTGCGCCCGCCAGCGCCTGACTGGGACCTGAATGTGGTTTTGCAGCGGATCACCTGTCCGCCTTTTGAACCTATGGCTACCTGTTCGCTCCGTTTTCTGTCTTGGAAAACACTGTTCTTGATAGCCCTCACTTCCGCTAGACGCGTAAGTGAATTGCAGGCCCTCGTGTCTGATCCCCCTTACACTAGGTTCTACAAGAATAGGGTAGTCCTACGGACTCACCCAAAATTTCTGCCTAAAGTGGTTTCCCCTTTTCACATCAATCAGGAGGTGGTACTTCCAACCTTCTTTCCCAGACCACACTCCAGCCGAGCTGAGACGGTCCTCCATACCCTGGACTGTAGAAGGGCATTGAACTTCTACCTTGACCGTACGCGGGAGCACCGTAAAGCTGCTCAGCTTTTTGTGTCTTTTGACCCCAATAAATTGGGGCTCCCGGTCTCCAAGCGTACTCTGTCCATCTGGGTTGCGGACTGTATCTCTTGGGCTTATGGGGCAGCCGGACTCTCCTTAGAAAGTCGAGTCACGGCTCATTGCGTTCGGGCAAAGGCCACGTCAGTGGCTTACCTCCGCTCTGTTCCGCTGGCAGACATCTGCCGGGCCGCTACTTGGTCTTCGAGCCAGACTTTTGCGGTCCATTACTGTCTCGAGAGGGAGTCCCGTAGGGACAGTGCTTTCGGACAGGCAGTCCTCCGTAATCTCTTTGAGGTCTGAGCAACTCCTACCCTCCATCCCGGATGTGGGCTACCGGTGGGTGATAATTCAGCGAAGATTCTATCCTTCTGTGCTGCTGAGCTAGAGGGAGCTCATTTTTGTGCTTATTGTCTCCGGTAGCCTTGAGCTTGGGAGTCCCATAAGTGAGGACTGACTTCCTGCTTGGTCCTGGAGAAAGCGTAGTTACTCACCTGTAACAGGTGTTCTCCAGGAGCAGCAGGAATCAGTCCTCACTACCCTCCCTCCTCCCCTTGGAGTTGCAATCGTCTGCTTATGTTCTTTTTGCAAATTTTTATGCTGTCTTTTTTAGCTATGTCATCTGACTGGCTAAGATGGCACCCTCGGGCGGGAAGACGACCGCGCATGCGCGCTGCAATTCCCAAAGGCTTTCTTTGAAAGCTGGGGAAAAATTGCTCCGCGAGGGCTCCGTCGGCGCCGACGTCACCCATAAGTGAGGACTGATTCCTGCTGCTCCTGGAGAACACCTGTTACAGGTGAGTAACTACGCTTTCCCCATCTAATACTGCTGCCTCCTCTGCTCAGGCTCCCAACCCTACTCAATTAGCATCCTTCTTCTCTGCTAAAGTCCAGGATTTGCGTTCTTCTCTTCCCTCTTGCCCCCCCAGCGATATCTTCCCCTCCTCCTATCTCTCCACCTCCATCCTCCCCGCTTTCCCATTTCTGGCCAACTTCTATTCTGTTACATCCCCAGAACTCCTTAAACTTATCTCCACCACTCGCAAAACCACCTGCCCGCTAGACCCCATACCTTCCACTTGGTTATCCGAGCCTTCACTAGGCCTGTTTCTACCACTGCTTACCATTATTAACTCTAGCCTTTCCTCTGGGATCTTTCCTCATCCATGGAAGCAGGCCTTGGTCTGCCCCCTATTGCAGAATCCCTCCCTTGATTCCTCTATTCCAGCAAGCTACCGCCCCGTTTCTAACTTGCCATTCACCTCAAAGCTCCTAGAGAAAGCAGTCTTCTCTCAGCTCTCTCATCATCTGGATTCAACTAATTTTCTTCACCCCCATCAATCCGGCTTTCGGCCAGGCCATAGCATAGATTCCATGGCCACTGCTGTCATGAATGAAATACACTCCTCGCACGATCACGGTGATATCACAGTGGCGGTGTCACTAGATCTCTCCACTGCCTTTGACTTAGTCGACCACACTCTCCTTCTCTCCAGACTCCGGGATGCGGGTCTTCGGGGCACCATCTACCACTGGTTTCACTCTTTTCTCTATTCACGCTCATTTGCTGTCACCTCTAGCTCCTCCACCACAGCTCATCTTTCACTTGGCTGTGGTGTCCCATAGGGCTCAGTGCTAGCCCACCTACTGTATTTCTAGCTCCACTGGCTTTGTTAATCCAGCAGTTAGGCATTTCCGCTTATTATGCCGATGACATTTTTCTCCTGCACCATACCTCCTCTTCTCATCCAGATATCACCCGCCTTAATGAATGCCTTTCTTCGGTCGCCACATGGCTCTCTGTAAACTGCCTCATTCTCAATATCTCCAAAACAGATGCAATTTGGTTCCCTCATGGTTCTACTTGTCCACTACCCGTCCCTTCTTTCTCAGGTACCCCAATCACACTTGTGACCAAACTTGGTTACCTAGGTATTATCCTAGATAGTAACCTCTCATTTAATGACCATATCTCTCAGGTTTCCCGATGTTCCTTTTTCTTCGTTTGACGCATCCGCGCAATTCGGCCCTTCCTTTCCTCACAGGCTTTACTCACTCTTCTCCTCTCGTTGGTTATTTCCAGTCTAGACTTTGGCAACTCCATTCTTACTGGCATTCCTCAATACCAACGTCGCAAGTTGCAATTATTGCAAAACAGTGCAGCCAGGATGGCATCTCATGCCTCCAGAGACCACATTTCACCAATTCTTCAACATCTTCATTTGCTACCATTGGATTTCCGGATACAATTTAAGATCCTTACCTTGGTGCATCATGCCATTTATTCCCGCAGACCCCAATACCTGGCTGATTTATTAACATTTCATACACCTTCTCGTAGTCTCCGTTCTATCCAAATAAATCGCCTATATCTCCCATCCCCCTCACAGGCACACCTCCAATCAACCAGACAGTCAGCCGCCTTCTACCTCGGTCCCTCCCTATGGAACTCTCTGCCCACCGCCCTTCGACTGGAGGAGCCCTACCCTAAATTCCGCTCCCTACTGAAAACCCACCTCTTCTCCTCTGCCTTTAATCTCCCCTCCTGACTCCTTCCTACCCACCCTATGTTGAGCCTAAGTGTTTGAAGTTTTTCATCTCTCCCCTTTCTGGACGAAGATTGTAACTTCTTTTCTTTTCTATATATTGGGGTTTTTTTGTATTGTAAACCGCCCCAGTGTAATGGGGGGGGGGGGGCAGTATATCAAATGATAAATAAACATAAACATAAACAAAGGACGATCTTGCCAAACAAATCTGATTGAGTTCTTTGACTGGGTGACCAGAAAACTAGATCAGGGGCATGCGATGGATATCATCTACCTGGATTTCAGCAAAGCCTTTGATACTGTTCCTCATAGGAGGCTTATCAATAAACTCAGTAGTTTGGGGATGGGTCCCAAGGTGGTGAACTGGATCAGAAATTGGTTGACTGACAGACGACAGAAGGTGATGGTAAATGGAGCTCACACGGATGAAAGGAGGGTGATTAGCGGGATGCCGCAGGGTTCGGTCCTGGGCCCAGCACTGTTCAATGTATTTGTGAGTGATATTGCTGAAGGACTGCATGGAAAAGTCTGTCTTTTTGCAGATGGCACGAAAATTTGCAACAGAGTGGACTCCCCTGAGGGAGTGGATAACATGAGGAAAGATCTACAAAAGCTGGAAGAATGGTCTAATGCTTGGCAGTTAAGATTTAATGCGAAGAAGTGCAGTGTCATGCACTTGGGAAGCAGAAATCCAGGGGAAACGTACGCGATAGGAGGCGAGAGGTTGGTCTGTACAGAGCAGGAGAAGGACCTTGGTGTGATTATTTCTGTGGATCTCAAGGTGGCAAAACAGTGCGACAAGGCAGTGGCAAAAGCCAGGAAGATGTTGGGTTGCATACAAAGAGGAATTACCAGCAGAAAAGAAGAGGTACTAATGCCACTGTATAAGTCACTGGTGGGGCCTCACTTGGAATACTGTGTTTGGTTTTGGAGACCATATCTTGCAAAGGATATAAAAAGACTGGAAACTGTTCAGAGGAAGGCAACCAAAATGATTTGGAGCCTGCGTCAGAAGCCTTGTGAGAAAAGATTTGAAGACCTAAATATGTATACTCTGGAGGAGAGGAGGGACAGGGGAGATATGATTCAGACCTTTAAATACTTAAGAGAAATAATGAACAAACAAACCTCTTCCAAAGACGGGGAAGCTGTAAAACTAGAGGGCATAACATGAAGCTGCAAGGGGTAAAATGAAAGGCAATGTCAGGAAATACTTTTTCACTGAAAGGGTGGTGGATGCTTGGAATGCCCTCCCGATGGAAGTGTTGGGAGCAAATAAAGTGACAGAATTCAAAATGGCATGGGACAGACACACAGGATCCCTTTACAGCAACAGGATAAAATAAAAATAGACTTAACTAATTTCTCACCATACAGGGGTGTCCTACACGGAGCGGTGGGTTTACCCCTAAAACAAAGACATGGTGAGGGGTGGCTGCAAGGAGCGGCAGGTGCACCTACTCTTGCCATCTTACTGGGCAGATTAGATGGACCATACTGGTCTTTATCTGGTGTCATTTACTATGTTACTATGTCTTCCCCTTTTTACATGGAATTTCAATCCATAGAGATTCTACAGCAAATTTTATTTCCTGCAAAACTGTAATCCTTTGTGACTCAATGCCCTCTCTAACATAGAGCGCAACCCCTCCACCAATTTGATCAGCTCTATCATTGCGATATAGTTTGTACCCAGGTATCACAGTGTTCCCACTGGTTGACCTCCTTCCACCATGTCTCTGAGATACCAATCATATCTAACCTCTCATTTAGTTCTATATATTCTAACTATCCCATCTTATTTTTTAGGCTTCTAGCATTTGCATACAAGCATTTTAGAGACTGTATTTTATTCATATTAATCTGGCTATTGGTAGGCAGTTGTAATTTGGAATTTTTAAGCTCTGTCTGCTCCATACTTAAGGGCATTTGGGCTACTTTTGTCTTTATTGGAACCTCTCTGCTAATATGCCCAATCTTCATTCTTTTGGTAATATCCTTAAAGGATACATTGTTCCGAACCATGCGCTCTTGGCCGACTGTTGGCTGTCCCCTATTATCTAGTTTAAAAGCTGCTCTGTCTCCTTTTTAAAGGTTAATGCCAGCAGCCTGGTTCCATCCTGGTTAAGGTGAAGCCTGTCTCTTCGGAAGAGCCCCTCCTTTCCCCAGAATGTTCCCCAGTTCCTAACAAATCCAAAACCCTCATCCTTGCACCATCGTCTCATCCACACATTGAGAACTCAGGAGCTCTGCCTGCCTTTTGGGTCCTGTGCATGGAACGGGAAGCATTTCGGAGAACATTACCCTGGAAGTTCTGGATTTCAACTTACTACCTAAAAGCTTAAATTTAGCCTCCTGAACCTCCCTACCACATTTTCCTATGTCATTGGTACCGACATGTATCAAGGCTGCAGACTCCTCCCCAGCACTGTCTAAGACTTTGTCTAGGTGGCGCCTGAGGTCCACTACCTTTACACCAGGCAGGCATGTTACCAGGCGATCCTCATGTCCACCAGCCATCCAGCTATCTACATGCCTAATGATCAAATCACTAACTAAAACAGCTGTCCTAACCCTTCCCTCATTCGCACATGGCCCTGGAGAAATTTCCTTGGTGTGAGAGGGTTTTACATCATCTGGAGGACAGGTTCTAGCTACAAGATCACTTCCTGCCACACCAGAGTGATGCTGTCCTGTCATGTGACCTCTCTCCTCCATGGCAACAAGGATGTTGCCAGACTGGAGGTGGGACTTCAGGACTATATCCCTGTAGGTCTCATCTATGTACCTCTCTGTCTTCCTTATGTCCTCCAAGTCTGCTACTCTAGCCTCCAGAGATCGGACTCGTTCCCTGGGAGCAAAGAACTCCTTGCACCTTGTGCACACGTAAGACCCCTCACCAACTGGGAGAAAATCATACATGTGACACTCAATGCAAAAGACTGGAAAACCCCATCTCACTGCTGGACTGCTGTGTGCATTTTAGTTTTAAGGTTGTGGTTTGATATTTAAGTTCTTTACTTACTAAGGGTTGCTGGGGATACTTATATTAATAAAACTATACCTAATACATTTAATGTACTTTGTTCACCTGAAGCTTAATTAATCTCAGGTCCTTAATGTATGCCTGATGAGGATAAACAGCTGCACCTGACAGTGAATATGGCACCTCCTTTCCTTTAAGAGGTTTAAGCACCTATAAAGCTATGATGTTCCAAGGGGTGGGTGGCTGTTGGGGAGGGAAAGAAGACCTATGAAAAGCTGACTGCTACAGAGTACCCTGTCCTGTACTTCTAAGGTAATCTGTGACCAATTTCCAGGGGGAGTCCCACAGCCCTTGCTCGGATAGAGGAGTCTATCAAAATGGCCCTTTGATCTGCCACCTGGCTTTAACACCTATTTAAAAGGTTTCACAGGTCTCTTGCCCCCTATGTAGAAGGCCTCTTTGTAAAAGCCTCTAGAAATAATTTATTGCTCAAAGAATACTGACCCTGTTTTGCCCTTTATGCTAAGGTATATTCTGATTTGATTTAAATTTGCTGCTACTAGGCCTTGACTGAGTATTAAATTTAAACTAGAAGCGCTCTGCTGGGTTCTAAATTTAACCAGATTGCTCTCTTCTGTGTTTCAAATTTAAACTGAAAGCTCTTTGCTGCTACTAGGCCCTGACTGATTTAACAAATACACTGGGTTCACAGATTAATCAGCTTTAAACGAAAGTATTCCTTTTTCCCCCAAGATTTAGAAAACTTCCCAGAAGTAAATACTTACAATTGCAGATCTCTCTCCAGAAGTAGCAGTCCCCTTTTGTAGTCCTGACAAACTCAGCAGGATCCTCCGCCCTCACGAATGGCAGCTGGACCCAGAGGTGACCAACTTGCTGTTCCATCGGTGGGGGACCCTGACCAGACCTGTTCGCCAGCTCGGCAAACACACAGCTCCTCTGCTTCTGAGGTCCAGTCCCGCACCCGATCAGGGAGGCGCGGGATGCGTTCCTCTTGAGCTGGACCTCTGGGCTTCTCTACGTGTTCCCTCCCACTCCTCTCATTGTGAGGACCCTCCACAAAGCTCAGCGGGAACAAGCGCCAATGATACTCGTCACTCCCTTGTGGCAACCGTGGTTCCCACTCCTGCTCTGGCTTGCGTCTGAGCCTCCTATTCCCCCGGGCTGTGCCCCAGGCCTGTTAACACAGGAGGAGGGGCGGGTGCTACACCCAAACCTGGCCACATTGTCCCTTGCAGCCTGGCAGCTGAACGGGTCTCCCTAGCCACACTAGACCTCCCAGAGGAGGTCCTCCTCACGTCGAGGAAGGACTCAATGAGACGCGCTTACACCTTCAAATGACGACGCTTCTCAGCCTGGTGTTCCAAGCTCCAGATCGACCCTTTCTCGTGACCCACTCGGTGGGTCCTCCAGTACCTTCTCCATCTTTCGAAGGATAGGCTGAAGTCGAACTCTGTCAGGGTACACCTGAGCGCCATCTCGGCGAATCACCTCCCCGTAGAGGGTAAACCCCTCTCAGAGCAGCCCTTGGTCTCCCGTTTTATGAGGGGCCTCTTGCTATCCAAACCTCCCATCAGGCCTCCTCCAGCAGAATGGGACCTGAACGTAGTACTCATGCAGCTTACGCGTTCACTCTTCGAGCCGTTGGCGATGTGCTCGCTTTGGTACTTATCCTGAAAGGTAGTCTTCCTGGTGGCTTTGACCTCAGCCTGCCGAGTCAGTGAGCTCCAGCTCTCATGGCTGAAGCCCCTTACACCAGGTTCTCTAGGAACAGGTGATCCTCTGTACCCACCCCAAGTTCCGAAGGTTGTCTCGGATTTCCAACTCAATCAGGAGATAGTCTTGCCAATCTTCTTCCCGAGACCCCATGCCGACCAGGTTTTGGCGGTTTTGCATACACTCGACTGCAAGAGGGCTCTTGCCTTCTATCTACAGTGCACCCAGCCTCATCGCAAGTCTGGCCGGCTCTTCGTGACTTATGATCCCAATCACCTGGGGCAGGCAGTCCCTAAACGCACCCTCTCCATCTGGGTGGCAGACTGCATCGCATACGGGGTGCCCTGCTGGATCGGCGACTCTTCATACACAGTGTCCGAGCCAAGGCAGCTTCAGTAGCTTCCCTACACTCAGTGCATCTGACGGACATCTGCTGGGCTGCGACCTGTGCTTGAGCGAACACTTTCACCTCACACTACTGCCTGGAGAGGGAGTCCCGCCGGGACAGCGCCTTCAGCCAAGCTGTACTCCGTAATCTGTTTGGGGTATAAACAACTCTTGCCCTCCGACCCTTCTCAACGGCTACCAAGGGTTTTGCCCCAGGGACCCGAGGACTCGGGCTCCTTCGGGCATTGGCTTCTGCTTATGACCTTGCAGAGGCGTTTTTTGGTTACAGGTTCGGTAGCCTGTAGATGGGGAGTCCCATAAGTGAGCACTGACTTCCTGCTTGTTCCTGGAGAACAAAAGAAAAGAATGGGCATAAGACGCTTAAAAAGAAAAAACTCAACACCAGTCAGCAGAAACTTGACCTACTGGAGGAAAAAAGACCTCAGCAACCCTCCAACCTACGGCCTGGGGGGATCGAGTCTACCAAGAGACATAAAACATGTCATAACAAAGAATCAGACTCTGCTTGCATCAATGGTCAAAAAAACCTCCAGTTCTCCAAGGCAAAGCAAACTCCCGACTGGTGCAGCTAAATACCAACTGCTGAATTCAAAAATAAAAAAGTACAGCTACCCAGCTCAGAAAAAATGAAAACAAGCAATGGCTCAAAAAGAAAAACAAGCAAAAACAACTTATCTGTTGAGCAGATGATGGCAAAATGCTGGAATGGATGAGGCCAATTGAACCAGAAGAGACCAGTCAAACAGAGGTGGCAGGGAGCCCCGACATCAGATGTTTCGCCTTCCGGCTTCTTCAGGGAGCCCAAATCCGCGCTCTACCCACTGTCAGAGAAAGCTGCAGAAACTTCTTTAAGGAACACTTTAAGCCATGGTCATTATGCTGGAACAATATCTAGAAGCTGATGCCAGAGCGTCATGCAGGAGCTGAAGGAGAAAACGATGAAAAAACACCAGGAGAAAGACTGCAACCGTGGCGATCAGACATACAGACCGCCAAACAGAGCTCTGTTTCTCCTGGTGTTTTTTCATCGTTTTCTCCTTCAGCTCCTGCATGACGCTCTGGCATCAGCTTCTATATATTGTTCCAGCATAATGGCCATGGCTTAAAGTGTTCCTTGAAGAAGTTTCTGCAGCTTTCTCTGATAGTGGGTAGAGCGCGGATTTGAGCTCCCTGAAGAAGCCAGAAGGCAAAACATCTGATGTCGGGGCTCCCTGCCACCTCTGTTTGACTGCTCTCTTCTGGTTCAATTGGCCTCATCCATTCCAGCATTTTGCCATCATCTGCTCAACAGATAAGTTGTTTTTGCTTGTTTTTCTTTTTGAGTCATTGCTTGTTTTCATTTTTTTTGAGCTGGGTAGCTGTACTTTTGATTTTTGAATTCAGCAGTTGGTATTTAGCTGCACCAGTCGGGAGTTTGCTTTGCCTTGGAGAACTGGAGGTTTTTTTGACCATTGATGCAAGCAGAGTCTGATTATTTGTTATGACATGTTTTATGTCTCTTGGTAGACTCGATCCCCCCGGGCCATAGGTTGGAGGGTTGCTGAGGTCTTTTTTCCTCCAGTAGGTCAAGCTTCTGCTGACTGGTGTTGAGTTTTTTCTTTTTAAGCGTCTTATGCCCATTCTTTTCTTTTGTGCTTAGTTTGGGGTTTTGTTTTTTTGTTTTTTTAGGAAATTTGGCTCCTTGAGGAGATTTTTGTTCCTGGAGAAAGCATAGTTATTCACCTGTAACAGGTGTTCTCCGGGGACAGCAGGAATCAGTCCCCATACCCTCCCACCTCCCCTGATGAGTTGTTAGATTGTTATCCTTCCCTTGCCATCTGCTTGGTAGGGCTCGAGCTAAGGGACCTGACTGAGCAAGATGGCACCCTTGGGCCGGAAGAGGACCACACATGTGTGGCAGCAATCCCAAAGGCTTTCTTTGAAAGCTGGGGAATTGCTCTGCGCAGGCTCCGTCGGGTCCGACGTCACCCATCAGTAAGGACTGATTCCTGCTGTTCCTGGAGAACACCTGTTACAGGTGAGTAATTACGCTATCCCTTTTATTTTTCAGTTTGTCAGCGAACATTGACAGGGAATGGGGGCTCATGTATTCATTTTGCCATGCCGTTGGATGTCCCTGTATGCAACCTTGCCCCATGGTTTCATTTCAGGGACATCTATGTAGAAGCTGGCACAGGTATTCATGTTGGAGGTGTCCATGTTTCTAAAATCAGCCCAAAACATAGACGTCCCCAGCATTTTTCTGCACTTTCTGCACTGGACATCCCTGATTGTAGTTGGGCACCCTTTCAAAAATGCCACTTCATGGGAGGCCCATACAAACATCTGCAAAAATCACAACACACAGGATGATCTGTAAAGTCTCTGCACCTCATTAAAAAGCTTGATCACTCTCTCTGCTCAAGGTTCTTTAAATTGCCGAAAAAGTGTGTACTAGCTACATAGTATCACCAACCACATTTTAGGGAAGAATCTGATTTGGATGGAAACATTTTCAGCTCAGATGGAATGTGGATTCATTCCCCTCCACTGCCTGAAAGAAACTTGTCAAATCGTGTCAGGTAAAAACAAGTTTGGAGTTTTGTTGTCATTACCTGATGTTTGATAATAGCCTTGTTTAGTTTATGAAATATATGGTCTTGTTGTTTGGAGATTTTCTCTCACTGTCTTATTTTTCTTTAGGAAAATGTCTGATGAAGTTGTTGGAGCCATGGCTGCCCCTGACGTCAAACCAAAATCTATAAGTCGTGCAAAACAATGGTCTGATGAGATAGAGAACCTGTACAGATTTCAGCAGGCTGGATATAGGGACGAAATTGAATATAAGCAAGTGAAGCATGTGGAAATGGTAAAATATAGTTTTATATGAGTATATAGTACGCTTAATGCATTGGGGCTTAGAAAATCAGGGGTTCTCAACCCTGTCCTCGGGACCCACCTAGCCATTCGGGTTTTCAGGATAACCACAATGAATATGCATGGGAGAGATTTGCATATGGAGGCAGTGTATGCAAATCTCTCTCATACGTATTGTGGTTATCCTGAAACCCGACTGGCTAGGTGGGTCCCGAGGACAGGGTTGAGAACCCCTGATAGATTGTGATGAATGCATGAAATCAAAGGCCATCTTTAAATACTTCATTATGTTACTTCCATACTTTAAACCATACTAACATGAATAATCGGAAACAAAACAAACACATATATTTTTATCTTCTTCTTGACCTTTGAATGCTGAAGCCAGAAGAGATCCAGAAAAAAATCAAACCGGGATTAAAGACACCAGTGAACTAAGCAAAAAACTTTTTTTGTCGGAACTGCCAGCTCAGTCGAGAGGAAAAATCCTCACACCGCTGTGGCGTTTTCCATTTTATTAAACAATATGTTAAAATCAGTATTTCACTTAACTGAAAGAAGATTTCTTGTCCAGTCAGCAATGCAAAAAGTCACGACATGGCACGTTTCGGGGTAATAACATTAGTACCCCTGCATCAGGTCAAAGGCATTGCTCGGCAGCCCCAATATTATGAACTGTTGCTTTGAAAGACTGGTTTTATAGCATGGCGTCGACAACTCATACCCAGCTGATTGTCTTCAGCTGGTTAGAGGAGCATCACGGAGAACCAATCAGAGCTACTAGGGGAAGGGTCACCACATTAAGACCGCCCCTTTAGATCTGAAAGTGAGGTAATTATATGATCGTATGCCAATCCAATTGTTGGTTCAGACTGCAGGGAGAGACCGAATTTAGGCGATATATCCACCATTGTTCACGATATTGTAAAGCCTGTAGACGGTTACCCCCCGAGGGTTCTCCGTGATGCTCCTCTAACCAGCTGAAGACAATCAGCTGGGTATGAGTTGTCGACGCCATGCTATAAAACCAGGCTCTCCCTTGGGACGCTGCTGCCCTACCTCCGCCAGGGAGACTGGCTCTGCTCCTTGGACCTCAAGGACGAATACACCCACATCCTGGTCTGTCCCTCCCACAGACAGTACTTGAGATTCGTGGTGGTGGTGGGGGGGGGGGTCAGCACTACCAGTACAGGGTACTACCATTCGGTCTCGCCTCCTCTCCACGTGTTATCACGAAGTGCCTGGCAGTCGTGGCCGCCCATGTGTGCCTCCGGGGACCCATGTCTTCCCCTACCTGGACGACTGGCTCATTAGAGGCAGCATGGCCCTCGAGGCCAGTCAAGCCATAAAGTTTACAATCCACACCCTGGAGAACTTGGGATTCGTCATCAACTACCCCAAGTCCAGCCTCTCCCCAGTTTAAGACCTGGAGTTCATAGGAGCCCAGCTGGACACTCTGCAGGTCGAGGTCTTCCTCCTGATAGAAGGGGCCCAACGCCTGATGCAGTTAGCGGAGGAGGTTCAAAACTGCAGGTCGTTGCCAGCCCACCTGCTCCTTCACTTGTTAGGCTACATGACCTCAACTGTTCATGTCGTGCCCTTGGCTCGCCTGCATATGCGAGCAGCCCAGTAGTGCCTCAGATCCCAATGGACACAGGCAAGCTGAGGGATAAGGTAAGGGTCACCCACTGACTGGCGGCCTCCCTCAACTGATGGCAGTCCCTGCAGCATCTCAGAGCGGGGATGCCTTTTCAAATGCCAGCAGCACAAAAGGTCCTGACAACAGACACTTCCCTGGTGGGCTGGGGTGTACATTGTGAGGGCCATTGCACTCAGGGCAACTGGTCCCCAGACAAATCTCTGTTACAGATCAACCTCCTTGAGCTCAGTGCCATCTTCCTGGCCCTACAGGCCTTCTGCTATCTCCTCTCCGTCCTCATAAAAATGGACAATCAGGTTGCCATGTTCTATGTCAACAAGCAGGGAGACACAGGCTCCTAATCCCTTTGTCAGGAGGCGGTAGCCCTCCACTCCTTCGCAGTGTGCAACAGCATGCGCCTGAGAGCGGTGTACATGCCGGGCCAGGAGAACCTCCTGGCGGACAAGCTCAGCAGGATCCTTCACCCACACGAGTGGCATCTGGATCCCAAGGTGGCATAGTGGCTCTTCCAACTCTGGGGCCGGTCCTGGCTGACCTGTTCGCTTCCCTAGATAATGCACAGCTGCCCAGTTTCTGCTCCCCCCAGCCACACCACAGAAGGGTGGCAGCAACTGCCTTCCTTATCTCATGATCGAGGGGCCTGCTTTATGCATTCCCACTGACCCCTCTGAATTGCCAGGTGCTTTTTCAAGATCCAGAGCGACCATGCCACAGTAATTCTGGTTGCTCCCAGGTGGCCCAGACAGCCATGGTTCCCCCTCCCTGTCAATGGCACCCCCGGTGGCACTGGGCCATCAGCCAGGTCTTCTTTCACAGGGGGTTGCTCCCCTCCCTTCTCCACCCCAACCTGGCATCCCTGACGTTAACTGCATGGATGCTGAAAGGGTAGCTTTGGCCTCCTTCAGTCTCACAGATGAAGTGCAAAAGATCCTCCTGGCCTCCCAGAAACTCTCCACCAGGAGGGCATATACCTTCAAGTGGAGGAGATTCTTTCTATGGTGTGCAGAGTAGAATGAGAATCCCTTCTCCTGCCATCTGCAGATCATACTACAGTACCTGCTGCATCTCTCCCACTCAGGGTTGAAATCTAATTAGGTCAGGGTGCACCTCAGCGCTATAGCAGCTAACCATCACCCTGTAGAGGGGAGACCTTTCTCAAGCCAGCCCCTGGTCCCCAGGTTCCTCATTGGCCTTCTGTTATCGAAGCCCCCCCCCCCTCTGTCCCCCTTCACCAGAGTGCGATCTCAATGTGATGCTCTCACAGTTCACCAGACCGCTGTTTGAGCCCTTGGCAACTTGCCACCTGAGGTATCTCTTCTGGAAGGTGGCCTTGACATCTGCCCAGAGAGTGAGCGAACTACAGGCCCTGGTGGTGGATCCACCTTATACCAGGTTCTATACGAACAGGGTTGTGCTTTGCATGCACCCCAAGTTCCTCCCGAAGGTGGTGTCAGCTTTCCACCTCACTCAAGAGGTGGTCCTCCCCACCTTCTTTCCATGGCGTCTTGCCGGTAAGGCAGAGTCGGTTCTGTATATGTTGGATTGTGAGAAGGCCCTGTCCTTCTATCTACAGAGGACGCAGGCCCACCACAAAGCTCCCCAACCCTTTGTCTCTTATGACCGCAGCAGCTGGGGCTACCTGTGACCAAGTGCACTCTGTCCACTTGGGTGGCAGACTGCATTGCCCTCACTTATGAGCGAGCTGGCCTCTCCCTAGAGCACCGGATCACTGCTCATCGTGTGAGGGCTATGGCCACGTTGGTGGCCAACCTACGCTCAGTGCCTGTGACAGAAATTTGTAAAGCCGCCACATTGTCTTCAGTGCATATATTCACAGCTCACTACTGCCTGGAGAGTGAGTCCCGCAGGGACAGTGCCTTTGGCCAGACAGTAATCTGCAGCATTCTCGGTGTATAGGCAACTCCTGCCCTCTGATCCTTCTGTGTTCAGGCTACTGGAGTGATGGTGATGCTGAACGCTGGGGTCTGCAGAGTCTCTTGGTAGGGACTCACCCTCTGCAACTCACGGCCTCCCTATTGATAGCTGCTGGTGCTGTCGTGGTTCGGTCCCCGGCAGCCTGAAGCTAGGGAGTCTCATATGTGAGGACTGACTTTGTGCTTATTCCTGAAGAAAGCATAGTTTCACCTGTAACAGGTGTTCTCCAGCGACAGCAGGAATCAGTCCTCACAACCCTCCCTCCTCCCCTAGGAGTTACCTCCTTTACCTTATTTACTTTATTTCACCTTTTGCCTAAGCTATGTCATCTGACTGAGCAGGAAGGGGACCACACATGCGTGATAGCATTCCCAAAGGCTTTCTTTGAAAGCTGGGGAAATGCTCTACACAGGCTCTGTCAGCACCAATATCACCCATAGGTGAGGACTGATTCCTGCTGTCCCTGGAGAACACCTGTTAAAGGTGAACAACTACATTATTTCAGAAAGCATGGCTTTTGGACATTCTGCTCCAATGTCCCAAATTTTTCCTAGATGTCCCTTCTAAAAGGCCACTTCATATGGATTGCTATGAATAAAATTTTCTCTGGTCAAATATTTCTCTGGTCAAATAGGTTCAGTTCATCATAAACGTTGGTCCTATGACCATGCTTGATGATGAATAGACAGAATGTTTCAGAGATTTCTGAAAAGTCAAAAGTCTGTCCCTGAGGAGCAGCAGTATAGCGATCATCACTAGTGGGTGACATCTTCCAATGAAGCTCAAGACTGGAGCATTGTTTATAAAGCTTAGAGTTTTCCAGAATGCTAAACTGAGCACAATTCCTGAATTTATCGTGTGGGGCCATCCCAGTTTCAAATTTTTTGTGAGGCCCAGAGGTTGCATGTTTTTTTTTTAATGTGCTTTAAATGAATGTTTCTCACTTGGTTGCTACCTCAATTGTGTCTTTATTACAATAGAAATATTCAACTTGTTTTTTAAATTCTGTTTCATATAGTTTTTGCACTGATGCATTAAATAGTATCTGATGAGTTTTTGAATATAGAGCCAGTTATTTTTGCCTGATGGCTCAGAAAGTGAAGAAGGTCAGCAGCAAGGACATGAAACACTCTAGATGAACCCCTTGCTCCCAGCTCTGCCCCTGCTGCCAACATGGCACTGATAGTAAACCAGCAATGTGGTGCTTTATTCCAATGTTGTGTGCTGTTGTTGCTGCGCTTTGATCAACCCACTTTGATCAACTCCCACCCCCTCAGACTCAGAGTTCCTGTTTGCATGGGGCAGAAGCAGCTGGTCAGAGCAGAGCATCAACAACATGCAGCATCAGAGGGTTTGGATAAGCACTGCGTTGCTGTTCCAGAGAGGAGCAGCAGCCGTGGCAATGGGTTGCCCTTAAAGGTTTGGTTCTCCAGGCAACCATCTAGTTTGCCTAATGAGTAGTGCTGGTCCCACCATATTTGTGTGCCATGGCATGGCATTCCTAGCTGTTCCACTTGCCAGTAGATTACAGGGCTTTTGTGACTATCAAGAGTATGTGGAGAGGCTCTTTAGTTCTTTTAAGTCCGATCCAGGTTTATCAGCACTGATTTGCATTGACCTCCACAAGTCCTGAAACTGAATTGAGCATTGTCAATGCATCAGCATCAAGGAAGCAAAGCTATGCACCTAGGGAAGAACAACTCAAACTATGGTTACATGATGCAAGGTTCCACATTAGGAACCACCACCGAGGAAAAAGATTTAGGTGTCATTGTGGATAACATGTTAAAACGCTCGGCCCAGTGCGCAGCGGCAGCCAAGAGAGCAAATAGAATGCTAGGTATCATAAGGAAAGGAATGGAAAATAAAACAAAAGATATTATAATGCCTCTGTATCGTTCCATGATGAGACCGCACCTTGAATATTGTGTGCAATTCTGGTCGCCGTATTTTAAAAAGGATATAGCGTTATTAGAAAAGGTTCAGAGAAGAGCCACCAAAATGGTAAAGGGGATGGAAGGATACTCCTATGAAGAAAGGCTAAAAAGGTTAGGGCTCTTTAACCTGGAAAAGAGACGGCTGAGGGGAGATATGATAGAAGTCTATAAATTAATGAACGGAGTGGAACGGGTAAACGTAGATCGATTGTTTACCTTATCAGAATATAGAAAGACCAGGGGACATGCAATGAAGCTACAGGGTAAACTATTTAAGACTAATAAAAGAAAATATTTTTTCACTCAACGTATAATCAAACTCTGGAATTTGTTACCGGAGGATGTAGTAAAGGCTGTTAGTGTAGCTGGGTTTTAAAAAAGGTTTGGACAAGTTCCTGGAGGAAAGGTCCATAAACCATTATTAAGAAGGAACCCAGGATATCAATGCTTGACCCAGTACAAGCATTGCGGAACCTGTGTCTTTTTGGGAAACTGCTAGGTACGTATGACCTAGATTGGCCACTGTTGGAAACAGGATACTGGGCTTGATGGACCTTGGTCTGACCCAGTATGACATATCTTATGTTCTTAAGCACCGCTCTACCTCGATATCGAGAGCCAATAGAGTACCACGAGATTACCACTAAGGGTAGTGGGCACTATTTTGAACCTGTCTTCGACAGGGACAGGAGTGATAGGGGATTGTTCCTACCCCTAGACCACCAGGAAAGACTTAAGAAAGGCCTGGAAGGGGGTTTGCAAGGGATGGGGGGCAGGGCCGGCCCAAGGGTTTCTGCTTCCGCCGATTTCATCTCCAGAGGGGGAGGCAGGCAACATTTCCAAAAGCAGCAGCTTTTTACCACTGTTTTTGGAAATACTGCAGCTGCCCACCTTGCCCTCCCACCCCACCCAAACAGAATTGGCAGCAGCTGGTGGGGAGTGGCACAGCCGCCCATGTGTGCCGCTGCTGCACACCCAAGCCAGCCACCTAGCTCCCCTAGTGGACGGGCCGTCCCTGATAGGATGGGGTTCTCCTTGGGGGGGGGGTTGCTTTACAGGCAAATAGGGGAGCTTGTAATGTATCTTCGGGGGGGGGGGGGACTCCCTGACCACGCTTCTTGTTTTTAACACAACTGCCCCTTTAAGATGACACCCAGGAAGATTGAGCCATGTGTTAACTGCTCAGTGCTCCAGGGTGTAAAAAGAATGCTAGCTTTGAGTTGGCATTATATTTTCAGGAATTAACACCGTTTATGAAGTTCAACACAAGCTGCCTTATTTGATTTACATAATAATGAGATGTTCCATAGCATCCCTCCGGTACAGTCCATACTATTGGGTTTTCAATCCCTTCCAGCAGCAGTCTGGAGACTAAGAATTCCAAGCTTTAGTGATGTCATTCCATAAACTAATACATTGCTATCACCTAGCCAGTATTTTCAGTCTCCAAGCAGAAAGGGGATGAGCCTTGCATAGCTTTGATCTCATTATTAATGAACACATGGGGTAAAATAACGTATGGGTTTGCTCTTGAACACATACAGTATTAGGCGGCAAAAATCATGCATTATTCCCCTAACATGTTAATAACTACCCCCTAAAAGAGTCTTCAGGAAAACATCTGTGTCAAGAGATTCCATTTTGATGACGCTCTCATTCCAGTTTTACAATGATTTTTCCATACATGTATCCATTCAGAACTGTGGTGGCCAAGACCTAGATAAAACTTGGAAGGGAACAGAGAATTATGATAAGAACATAACATAAGAAATGCTATACTGGGTCAGACCAAGGTCCATCAAGTCCAGTATCCTGTTTCCAACAGTAGTCAATCCAGGTCACAAGTACCTGGCAGATTCCCAAAAAGATACACAGGTTGCACAGTGCTTGTCCCGGGGTAAGCAGTGGATTTCCCAGGTCCTCTTTAATAATGGTTTATAGACCTTTCCTCCAGGAATTTGTCCAAACCTTTTTCCTTATTGTTCCTCCAGTCCAGTCCCACCCCGTTCTGCACCTGTGGGTGGTGTCACCTCACCAGCAGCTTGGAGACTGAGCATTTGTTCGATGACATCAGGGTATATATATCAGTGGCACCTCCCACCACAATCAGCATCTCAGTCTCCAAGTAGCTGGGGTGAGGTGATTCCACAGAAGGACTCACTGAAGGAACAGATAAGGAACTTAGGGTTCTGGCAAAATACGTCTCTAGTCTCTTGACTGGAGTTACATGCATGAGGATAGCAGGCTGCCTTAGCTTGATGGTTCCTGCTTATGAGACCGTAAAGTTAAAGAAAAACAAAAAAATCCTTATCCAGGATGGCAGAACTGCAGGGGGGGGGGGATCCTGCAGTCTATTTGGGGGGCTGATAACGACAGTCTGATGGCGGCACTCCTCTGCTGAGAGAGAGGATCATGCCTGAGGCCCCTCCCGCTGAGCCACTTGACCCACAGTGAGCGGGGAAACAGGATGGTAAGCCTTTCTTCAGGGCACTCCCAATGACGCTGAAGCTCTCTAGGAAGCTGAGTGTTGGGTCAGGAGTGCTGGCAGAAGTAAAAGCGCATGTTGGGGTGCCTATCAGTCGGCAGCGGGAGGAGACTATATAGGCAGCACACGTTCTCGGCACTGCGAGGGAGCGGCGGCCAACTTGTGGAGCCTGTGTTTTTCATTTTCTTTTAATTAGATGTTAATTTGAGTTCTTTCATTTCGTTGTTCATATTCTTTGGATTCTACTAAGGCAGTCCAGGTGAGGGTAAACGGATGCTGGGAAAGCAACCACATTTTTTTTATTTTACTACAGCACTACTGGGCTGCTGGGGGTAAAAAGTGAGTTTCGGAGTAGTTAGTGCAGAAGGGCTAGCAGCTGGCCGTGTTATCTTCCTTGTTTGACAAATTGGTGATGGGGAAAAAAAAGTGGTGGGCAAATGAGAAAAAGGAGGAAAAGTGATTATGCGTGCGGTTCATGTAGGAGGTCGGTGTCCAGTGTGAGATTCTGTTGCGTTTGCGAAATAGAGCCCAGGTTGGCAGAAGAGAGCCTCCTGGAGGGCCGGGGCAACACTGGGCCAGGTCCCTTAGGGAGTGCCGGTTTTTCGCACTCCACAAGTGCCCATGCAACTCTTATCTCTGCAGCACAGATGGAGGCAGGTGAGGGAGGTTCACAAGCCTCGCCGTCACCGGCGCAGGGGCCCAAGAAAAAGCGGGGTAAGTCCTCTAAGGGCTGGTTGGAGAAGGACCAGCATGGGGGGGTCGCAAGGGGGTTTTTCCCCAGAGTTTGTCCTCTTCCTGCACAGGGCCTTTTGCATGAAGCAACAGGCAGGGCGTGTGCAGGGCAAGGATCTTGAATGGGCTGAGCTGGGGGCGCCTTCGGTAGACAAGTCACAGGACGAACCCAGTTCTAGTGGACAGAGGCTTGATGAGGACTTCTGGGGGGGAAATGGCAAGTGATCAGGCAGATGATCCAGGATGAATGGGATGTGCCGAAGGCCGCATTAAAGGGGACACGCATGATGTCTCAGCAGTACCCACTCCCAGAAAAGGATAAGGATCTGCTGAGGTCGCTGAGGGTCGATGCAGCTGTGTCCATGGTGATGAAGAAGCCTACTATACCTGTTGAAGGGAGTTTGGCACTTAAGGATGTCCAGGATAGGAAAGTGGAGACGCTCCTTAAACAAGCCTTTGATATCAGCGTACTCTCATTGCAAGCGTCAGTGTGCTGGGCGTACGTGGCATGCACTTGTTTGTGCTAGACGCAAGGGATTATTATGTCTTTGAGGGCTTTCCAGCCACTGCCGCTGGAGGCGGCCAAGTTGGAGTCCGGGGTGGCTTATTTAGCTGTTCATTTTATGAGCTGATCAGAGGGCTGTCCTAGGGAATGGCCGCGGCGATAGCAGCGCGTTGTTATCTCTGGCTAAGAAATTGGTCGGCAGATGTCTCATGCAAATCCTGTCTCAGCAAATTACCCTTTAGGGGGACGCTGTTGTTCAGAGAAGATTTAGAGAAACTGGTAAAGGACTTAGGAGAATCCAAAGGCAAGTTGCCTTCCAGAGGAAAAGCAGAAGTCAGTCTGGGCAGCCGGGTCTCAGAGAGGCTGGGTGACCAACTTCCAGCGGTTTAGAGCGGTCTGCTTTATGCCCTATCAGTGAGGCAGATTCCCGTCCATGGGACAACCCTTTCACAGATTCAGGGGGTCAGGTAGAAGGTTTTTCTCTTCCACCCCTCTGTCCCCTAAAAAAGTCACAATGAAGCGAGGATTGCCCCCACAGTGTTGCCCATAGGGGGCTGACTGCAGGACATTTATCCTGAGTGGGTGCAAATAATGTCCGATCAGTGGGTGTTAGAGGTCATCAGAGGGGGCTATGCCCTGGAGTTGAAGAGCCCTCTTGTGGATGCAATTGTCCTCTCACCATGCAAGGCCGCTCGGAAGCGAAAGGTTTTGCAGGAGACGTTGCAAAGACTCCTAGACCTGAAGGCAGTATGAAGGGTGGCAAATGACCACAATCTATTTTGTAATTCCCAAGAAAGAGTATACCTTTAAGCCCATTCTTGATCTCAAAAGGGTCAATCGCTGCTTACAGGTGCTGCAGTTCTACATGGAAACATTAGGTCAGTCATCGTGGCAGTCAGGGAAGGAGAATTTTTAACTTCCCTGGATCTCACAGAAGCTTATTTACACATCCGGATTTGGGAGAAACACCAACAATTTCTGCAGTTTGTGGTGCCCATGGGCCACTACTAGTTTTAGGTGATGCCATTTGGACTAGCCACCAACGCCACACATGTTTGCAAAGGTGATGGTGGTAGTTGCGGCAGGTTTGTGGCAGGAAGGGATCCTCGTGCATCCATACCTAGCTAATTGGCTTATCTGAGCAAAGTCAAAGAGCGAGAGCAAACCTGTCACGGCGAGGGTGATTATGTCTCTCCAGAGTCTCGGATGGGTAATAAATTTTGCAGAATCAACTCAAGCCCACACAGAACTTGATATATCTAGGAGTCCAGTTTCAGAGAGCGGCAGTGCGAGTGTCCTTGCCGGAAGTTCGGGTGCAGGCGTTGCAGGCGCAACTCAGAATGTTTTGCAGCATGCAGCCACCAACGGCTTGGCATTATCTGCAGGTGTTAGGCTCCATGGCGGCGACCATCGAGCTCATGCCTTGGGCATGGGCGCACATGCGGCTACTGCAGAAGAGCTTATTGCTAAGGTGGTCTGCACAGTCATCCCCTGTTCCTTCCATTGCTATGTGTGGGGGATACCCGCAGATCACTCCAGTGGTGGCTACAGGGCGACAGTTTGCGGGCGGGCATGCCGCTAGAAAGTCCTGGCTGGATTCCCTTAAATATGGATGCCAGTCTACATGGCTGGGGAGCTCACTGCGACAGTCAAATTGCACAGGGATGGTGGTCAGAGCAGGAGGCGGGTTGGCGTTGCAACAGTTTGGTCCTCTCCTTCGCGCCAGAGCAGTGAGAATGTTCTTGGACAGTGCCACAGCGTTCACGTATGTCCATCACCAAGGCGGAACGAGCAGTGTGAATCTGGAAGACGAAGTGGGTCCTTTGTTGACCTAGGTGGAGGCGAATCTGCAGACCTTGTCGACAGCGTCTGGTCCTGGGGGAATGGACCGTTCACGATGCATTGTTTGCAGTCCTCATCCGGCGGTGGGGTCAGCCAATTATGGACCTGATGGCAACATTTGAGTCTGCCAAAAGCGCATGTTCAAAGGACTCGATGCTTTGGTACACGAGTGGCCGACAGAGTGGCTCCCCTATGTGTTTCCACCATGGGTGCTCATAGACCGGGTCATACAGCGGATAGAGGTGTATCAGGATCTAGTACTGTTAATAGCGCCCGACTGGCCTCGTCACCCATGTTATGCCGACTTGGTGCAATTGGGGGTGGAACATCCATGAAGACTACAGACTCAACCAGATCTGTTGTCTCAGGGCCCTATTCTGATGCCGCAGGTGGATTGATTCTCACTTATGGCTTGACTATTGTGTGGGCGCGGTTGCGCTGGTGCAGCTACTCGGCACAAATGATTGCTATGATCTCCAGGAACAAGCAGGAATGAGTCTTCACATATGGGTACGTCGGTACCGACGGAGCCTGCGCAGGAACACTCCCCAGCGTCCAATCAAAAAGCCTTTGGGAGCATCCCACAGCGCCTGCGTGCTGCCTTCCCGCCTTTCCCAACTGTCTCTCCTCAGTTCTTCTTTTTCCGTGGAGCCAGCAGGTCGTGTTCCTGTCACCGCAGAAGAATTTCCATATTTTTTCTTTATTTCTTTTGTGTCGCGTCTGCCTTTTTCGACGCTGTACCGGTACCGCCGGTCTTTGTTCTTTTCTTCTTGTAAAAAAAAAAACCTTTTTCCGTTTCTTTTTCTTCAGGTGCACTTGCGTTTTGGGCCTTAGGCCCAAAACTTTTTTTCCTTAAATATGGAAAAGCCTGCCTCAGGATTTAAAACGTGCACAAAATGTGGCGGTACCATTTCCGTCACCGACACCCATGACTGGTGTCTAAAATGTTTAGGTCCTGACCATTCCATAACAGATTGTGTGTCCTGTTCCATGATGTCTAAAAGAGGTCGAGAGAACCAAGCTGCCAAGCTCAGTACCCTGTTTCCCTCTGATGCGGCTTCGATGGCATTGACGTCTTCCAGGGCTTCTTCTTCCTCACATGGATCTCAGGTAACTAAACATAAATCCAGCCGGTCCTCGAAGGGTAGATCTCCTTCTTAGCATCGAGATGCCTCTGGCGTTGCCCTTGAGGATTCTGCACTGGCAAAATTACCCCGGCGGGAGGCTTCGGCCTCTAAAGCATCATCATCGGGGTTCCAGGATGATCTCGATGGCGTGGCCTCGACAGATCTCCTGGTGCCATGCTCTGGGGTACCGGTGGCTTCCACCGGTACTGACTTCCAAGCATTGGCGGCGTCAATGGATCAGAGGAAACTGTCCATAGAACGCAGTCTGGCGGCTTTCCTTGTGGCATCGACGCCCGTGGTACCGCAACAGACTACTCTGCCGGTACTGGCTCTAGCATCGCCATCGGTACCGATCCCGGTACCCGTGGCATCGACATCGGTGTCCGCTATGCCGGTACTCTGTCCTCTGAAGCCCTCCGGTACTGATACCCCGGTACCGGTTATTCACGATACCGATCCCAGTTGGTACAGGTATCGGGCTTTTCAAGAGCATCCGGACAGACGATACTTCGATTCCTCTGAGGACTCTGAGGAATCTGAAGAGTCGGTCGATGCAGTGATGCTTCTTTCACAGGAGGAGTCCTCTCCTAAATGAAGAATGTCTCCTCCAGAGGACTTGTCTTTTCAAGACTTTGGGAGGTGGCTTGGGGCCTCTCTATCACAGTGGCCCCTGAGACAGAGCCCAGAGCCAAGGAGTTAGATATTTTACAATATCCTAAAACTCCTAAGGAGGCAACTACCTTGCCTATTCATGAGATTCTGTATGATCTCATGTTGAGGATGTGGAAAGCACCTCTAACCACCTCTCCTCATTCTCGCAGGTTGGATACCATGTATCGTGTCCCTCCTTATCCTGGTTTCCATAAAACTCAACTTCCTCACCACTCTATTGTGGTTGAGTCGGCAATGAGAAAGATTAGAAGTGACAAAAGACATGCCTCTAATCCTCCAGGACGTGAATGTAGAACCCTGGATGCTTTTGGAAGAAGGGTCTTCCAAGCTTCCATGCTTGCTGCGAGAATCAAATCTTATAGTCCATACATGGGAATGTTCTTAAAAGAAGTCACTGACCATTTGCAGACTTTAAGTCCTTTTATATCTGAAGATAAAAGGCAGGACTTTCTCACTGGGCTCAAACATGCCCAGGATATCTCTAAATTCTCCAACCGTACAGCTTTCGACTCCTTTGAATGCGTAAGCAGAGCCTCAGCTATTGCCATAGGTGCACGTAGGATTGCTTGGCTTCAAGCATCTGATTTGGAGATCTGGGTTCAAGATGAATTGGGAAATATCCCTTGTACAGGTGAGAACCTGTTTGGTAAAGATTGGCAAGCAAAGGCCAATCAGATGGATGCTGAAAATTCTGCTTTGGATAGACTATCCAAATCCACAGCTGCTCCTGCTAAGAAAAGGTTATTCAAGAAAACACCTTTTTCTAAAAAGGGAAGATTCTATCCTGCTTATGGTCAGCGGGCATCTTCTGCAGCTCAATTCCCTACGAAACGTCAGCAATCCTCCAAATAAAGCAAAGCAAAGGCTGCTAGGCCTGCTCCAGCCCAGCAACCTCAGCCCACTCAGGGCCTTTGACTATCCACTAGAGAACTTAGCCTTCCTGGCTCTAGAAGGACCAGAGCCCTTCACCATTCCAGGAAGGTTATGTCACTTTGCTCCCAGGTGGGGGCAAATTACAGCAGAGCATTGGACACTCTCCATCATAAGAGAGGGGTACAAACTTCATTTTTCAAGCTTGCCCCCTCTCACAAGAGTGCACCAGTTCAATTCTCCAACCTCCCTCCTCAACCTGTTGGGGCAGGAGGCTGCCATTCTTCTCGCCCAGGGGGCAATAGAGGAAGTGCCTTTTCAACAACAGGGCACAGGGTTCTACTCCCCCTATTTTCTTATTCCAAAGAAAACAGGGGGCTTCAGACCCATTCTAGATCTCAGAGAGTTGAACAGATTCCTAGTCAAGGAAAAATTCAAAATGGTTTCTCTGGGAACTCTGCTGCCATACCTTCAGAGTCAGGATTGGCTTTGTTCTCTAGATCTCAAGGATGCGTACACTCATGTTCTCATTCATCCAACTCACAGAAGGTTCCTTCGGTTCCTTTTTCAAGAGAAGCACTATCAATACAGAGTGCTCCCTTTTGGTCTGGCCTCTGCACCAAGGGTGTTCATGAAATGCATGGCAGTCGTAGCTGCTTTTCTGCGCACCCTGGGAATATTCATCTTCCCTTACCTGGACGACTGGCTCATTCGAGCTCCCACTCAATCAGAGGCCCAAAGTTCTCTAACCTGCACAATGCGTATCCTTCAGTATTTAGGGCTGGTAATAAACATCCCAAAATCCAATTTGATCCCTACTCAGTCCCTGGAGTTTATAGGGGCGTTGATGGATACCACAAGGGCAAGGGCCTATCTTCCCCAGGCCCGCTGCCTTCGCTTGGTGTAGTTAGCTTCTCAAGCAGAGTTGAAGCCTCACTTAACTGCTCGAGAGATGTTACAGTTACTAGGCCACATGGCATCCACCGTACATGTGGTACCATATGCTCGCCTCACATGAGGGCAGCTCTGTGGACTTTATCCACCCAATGGACCCAAGCATTAGGCTGCCTGTCAGACAAAATAGCAAACACAAGTCGCCTCATTTTGTCCCTCCAGTGGTGGAAGTCCCCTCAAAACCTGTTGCTGGGGTCTCCCTTTCAGCAGCCTCTACCCCAAGCAACTCTTACAACAGATGCTTCTCCAATGGGGTGGGGAGATCATCTGCAGGACCTCTCCACCCAGGGCATCTGGTCCCCACAGGAGACTTGTCTACATATCAATCTCTTGGAACTCAGAGCAATCTTCCTTGCTTTGCGGGTTTTCCACACCCTGCTCAGCCACAAGACAGTCCTTATCCACACGGACAATCAGGTAGCCATGTTCTATGTGAACAAGCAGGGAGGAACTGGCTCTCTGTCGCTTTGCAACAAAGCTTTGCGACTTTGGGCCCTCGCCAGGCATTCAGAACTCTTGAGCAGACAGGCTCAGTCGAGTTCTGCTTCCACACGAGTGGTCCCTACATATGGACCAGGTGTCCAAAACTTTTCAAATTTGGGGAACCCCGGACATAGACCTCTTTGCAAGTCCGTGGAATGCCAAACTTCCCCGGTTCTGTTCCAGAACTCTGGCTCAGGGTGCTCAGTCAAGGGATGCTTTCCTCCTTCACTGTTGTCAAGACTTCCTCTATGCCTTTCCACCCAGTCCCCTAATTCCCAGAACCCTGTTCAAGCTTCAGAGAGACAGAGGCCACATGATCCTCATAGCTCCACATTGGCCATGGCAAGTGTGGTACCCTCTCCTTCTACATCTCTCTCAAGCTCCCTCCCTGGAGTTAGGGTCTGCTCCAGACCTCCTCTCTCAAGAGGACGGAAAGTTGTGGCATCCCAGTCCCCAGTCTCTGCATCTCAGGGCTTAGAACATAAGAACATAAGATATGCCATACTGGGTCAGACCAAGGTCCATCAAGCCCAGTATTCTGTTTCCAACAGTGGCCAATCTAGGTCATATGTACCTAACAGTTTCCCCAAGGGACACAGGTTCCACAATGCTTGTATTGGTTCAAGCATTGATATCTTGGGTCCCTTCTTAATAATGGTTTATGGACCTTTCCTCCAGGAACTTGTCCAAACCTTTTTTAAACCCAGCTACACTAACAGCCTTTACTACATCCTCCGGTAACAAATTCCAGAGTTTGATTACACGTTGAGTGAAAAAATATTTTCTTTTATTAGTCTTAAATAGTTTACCCTGTAGCTTCATTGCATGTCCCCTATGCATGTCCCCTTCATTGCATGTCTTTCTATATTCTGATAAGGTAAACAATCAATCTACGTTTACCCGTTCCACTCCATTCATTAATTTATAGACTTCTATCATATCTCCTCTCAGCCGTCTCTTTTCCAGGTTAAAGAGCCCTAACCTTTTTAGCCTTTCTTCATAGGAATATCCTTCCATCCCCTTTACCATTTTGGTGGCTCTTCTCTGAACCTTTTCTAAAATCGCTATATCCTTTTTAAGATACGGCGACCAGAATTGCACACAATATTCAAGGTGCGGTCTCACCATGGAACGATATAGAGGCATTATAATATCTTTTGTTTTATTTTCCATTCCTTTCCTTATCATACCTAGCATTCTATTTGCTCTCTTGGCCGCTGCTGAAGGCCTAGATCTCCAGGATCTTCATCTTTCTCAACAAGTGAAAGATGTTCTTTATGCTTCCAGAAAACCTTCCACTAGACGTTCTTATGCTTTCAAGTGGAAGAGGTTTACTATCTGGTGTTCTGGAAAGGGTCTTAACCCCCTTGCCATACCTCTGGAATCTTTGCTGGAGTATCTCCTCCATCTGTCTAATGCAGGCCTTAAGACAAATTCAGTAAGGGTCCATTTGAGTGCTATTGCAGCTTCCCTTAAGCCTCTAAATGGATAATCTATTTCCTCTCATCCTCTTGTAGTGAGATTCATGAGAGGCCTCCTTTTAACAAAGCCTCCCATTAGACCACCCCCGGTGGCATGGGACTTAAACTCGGTTCTTGGTCAGCTCATGAAGCCGCCTTTTGAACCTTTGGCTACCATCTCAAAACTCAAAACGCACATTTTCCAATCTCATTTCAACCTGAACTAAATCCACAGATGGAGCAGCCCCTGACCACTGTGGCCAAAAAGCTTATCCTGTATATATGTATTTATGTATATATGTAAATGAACTCCCCCATAGCTAAGAAGTGTTAACTCTGTATGATGTGCTTTTCTGACAATCTGTATGTAAACAAAATTTGTACCTGCCTTGATTCGGCAGTTTCACAATAGTAATCCTACCCGCTTCTGATCGCTGGAAGGAGCGGGCTACAAATGCTTGCTAAATAAATAAATAAATAAATCTCCTTGAAATACCTTTCTTGGAAGGTTATTTTTCTCATTGCAATCACATCAGCATGTCGTATTAGTGAATTGCAAGCACTCGTAGCTAATTTATTTATTTATGTTTATGTTTATTAAAATTTGATATACCGCTCATTCAAAAAGATCAGAGCGGTGTACAATATAAAAACAAATAAAATTGTATAAAAACAGTCAAAACAATAACCAGAAGAGAAGAAAAGAAGTTACAATTTCAAGTATAGAGCGGGGGAATTAAAGAACACAACACAACAATTAAAGGGAAGGAGATGACACAAAAGGGGAGGGAAGGTCCAGAGCAAGAGAGAAGAGGTGGGTTTTTAGGTTACATTTAAAAGTAGTATGCTGAGGCTCGAGACGGAGGGCGGGAGGGAGAGAGTTCCAGAGGGCAGGGGCTGTGAAAAAGAAGGCGGAGGAGCGGGTAGATTGTAAATGGGCTAGAGAAGGGGAGGGAAGCGTGAGGCGATTGAGATGAAATGAACGAGGAGTGCGTCTGGGAGTGTGATAAGTAAGAAGGTCAGCCAAATATTGCGGAGTATTGGTATGAAAAGCTCGATGAACCAACGTAAGCAGTTTGTAGTGGAAGCGATATGGTAGAGGGAGCCAGTGAAGATGGGAAAGCAGAGGTGAAACATGATCGCGAATGGAAGAGTGAGTGGCAATGCGAGCGGCTGTATACTGAATGCGCTGAAGACGATATAGCTGTGATTTAGAAAGACCAAGAAAAAGAGAGTTTGCGAAATCAATACGAGATATAACCAGAGAGAGAAGTAATGTGGCAAACGCAGAAGAAGAAGTAAGAAACGGACGGATAGCACGAATTTGACGGAGGAAAAAGAAGGAGGTTTTAGTGACATGAGAGATATGGTCTTGAAAAGAAAGGTGAGAATCGAAAATGACTCCAAGATAGCGGAAGGAGGGGACCAATGATATGGGAGAGCCTAAGAAAGAAGGGGCCAGGAGGGGAGGAGGATCACCACGGGAAAACCAGATAGCAGTGGTTTTTGTAAGATTAAGATGCAAGCAGTTTTGTGATAGCCAATCAGCAACCATAGAAAGACAGGAATTAAGAGGAGAGAGATCCGGGTGAGCGGGAGAAGTGTGGTGGAGAAGAACAATATCGTCGGCGTAATAGAAAGCGCTAATCCCAGTTTGCTGAATCTATTTATTTTATTTATTTATTTAGCTGCATTTATATCCCGCTTTTCACCGGGTCAAAGCGGTTGGGGGATACATTTAACACGAGGGGATATGAGACACATACACTAATACTTACAGGGAACATGGGCAATGGAGGGTTAAGTGGCTTGCCCAAGACCACAAGGAGCACCTGCGGGACTAGAAACCCCAGTCCTTCCAGCCCAAGGTTGCTGTCCTCTAGTGGGATTTGAACCACCGACCTTCCGGCCTGTAGTACCTTGCCCCAACCACTAGGCCACTCCTCCCTAATCCACCTTATACAGGGTTCCACCATGACAAGGTGGTCCTTAGGACTAATCCACACTTTATGCCTAAGGTGGTCTCGCCTTTTCACCTCAACCAAGAGGTCTACTTACCTGTCTTTTTTCCAGGACCTCATGCATCAAGTGCAGAGAGGAATCTTCATACCCTGGACTGTAAAAGAGCTCTGGCTTTTTACTTGCAAAGGACACAGCAACATAGAAAGTCTTCTCAACTCTTTGTTGCCTTTGATCCTTCTCATCTGGGACTATCAGTCTCCAAGAGAACACTCTCTAACTGGATTGCCCAGTGTATTTCTTTTGCCTATCAGAGCAAGAACCTTTCTCTGGATGGCCATGTCACAGCTCACAATGTGAGGGCCATGGCAGCCTCAATGGCTCATCTGAACTCTGTGTCTATTGACAACATCGGTCGAGCAGCCACTTGGGCCTCGGTTCATACCTTCACAGCCCATTACTGCTTGGACAAGGACTCCCGCCGGGATGCCTTGTTTGGTCAGGCTGTTCTTAAGCACCTGTTCCATACTTAATCAACTCCTACCCACCATCCCTCATGGGATGCCAGAGATCCATGTGGGGAAGTGCAACCCTGTCCCAAGGACACAACTTCTGGGATCTCTCCCTGGCATCTAAAGCTAGGGAGTGCCCATATGTGAAGACTCATTCCTGCTTGTTCCTGGAGATAGCACAGTTACTTACCTGTAGCAGGTGATCTCTGGGAACAGCAGGAATAAGTCTTCACAACCCACCCACCTCCCCTAGGAGTTGTCTCTCTCTATCTCTCTTTCCTTTCCCTCTCTCTCTCTCTCTTTGTCTCAGCTCTAAAACTCAACTGAGGAGAGACAGTTGGGAAAGGCGGGAAGGCAGCACGCAGGCGCTGTGCGATGCTCCCAAAGGCTTTCTGATTGGACGCTGGGGAGCGTTCCCGCGCAGGCTCCGTCGGTACCGACGTACCCATATATGAAGACTTATTCCTGCTGTTCCCAGAGATCACCTGTTACAGGTAAGTAACTGTGCTTTACTGAAGGCTAGGTGGCGATCGACGTAGCTAGCTTATGTGAGAGTGTGGAGAGTGTTTGAGGACTGATGTGCTGGTTCCCAATGTCAACCACTGTCTGCATCTGTGCTGGAGGTGCTGATGTTTATACAAGCAGGGTTTGAAAAGGAGCTGTCCGGTAGCACTCTCCGATACAGCTTGCGGCTATCTCCTGCTTCCGGGGGAGAGTACAAGGATGTTCCCTAGCGACACATCCAGATGTGGTCAGGTTTCTCCAAGCAGTAAATCAGGAGCGCCCACCAGTGAGGGCAGTCATTCCTGCTTGGGACCTCAATCTAGTGTTGTCTGTGTTAACTGAGCCACCTTTTGAACTGTTGACGTCATGTACGCTCAAGGATCTTATGCTAAAGGCGGTGTTCCTGGTAGCAATCTATTCCGCGCAACGGATTTCAGAATTGTAGGCGTTGTTGTGCAGGGAGCCCTTCCTGGTTTTGATGAAAGAAAAGGTGGTGCTGAGGCCGGTGCCCTCCTTCTTGCCCAAGGTTGTCTCAACTTTTCATATGAATTGGCCAGTTATGCTCCCAGTGTTTTCGGGAGCAGGGGGAACATCGTTCGTAGGATCCACTTCTTCATCGGTTGGATGTCCACCGAGTGTTACGGGGGTATTTGAAAGCAACCGAGTCGATTAGGAAGCCGGGCACAGAGAGGTGAAGCGGCATCAAAAGCCTCCATTTCCTGATGGATGAGGGAAGCCATCTCCTTGGCTTATTTGCTGCGTTGAAAGCAGTTGTCAGTTGGTTTGAGAGCACATTTGACTCAGGCGCATGCTGCGTTGTGGGCGGAGTCATGCTTAGTGCCACTGGGAGATATTTGTAGGATGGCAATCTGGTCTTCTCTTTATACGTTCATCAAGCATTATAAGTTGGATGTTTAAGTGACGGGGGATGCGTGTTTTGGATCGGCGGTTCTTCAGGCCGGTCTCGCTGGTCCCTTCCTTATTTATTACTGCTATAGTACATCCTACAGATGCAGGCCTGGACTGGAGGAATGATAAAGAAGGTGAAATTAGGCCTTACCTGCTAATTGACGTTCCTTGAGTGAGTCCAGTCCAATCCCAATCCCCACCCAAGATATGGTTTTCCTTTTTGGCTTCACAGAGGTCTTTAGCCTTAAAGAAAGTCATCACATAGTAGAGCCGGGTGCGCAGTTGTGGAGTGGAAGATGAAGATTAAGTTTAAGGAGAAGGTTTTCCTGGCGTGACTCAGTGTAGTCGGGAGTGTCCAGGCGAGGCCAGGGGCAATGGTCTCGAAGGTGGTATGCAATCTCTTTCTCAGAAGCGGGGTGGTTGTTCTGCTTTCTGAGGGGAGGTATAGTGTATATAGTTTACACTGTTTATGGTAAAGTTGCTGTCGTGAGTCTGCTTTGTCAATAAGATACTGGTTGTGGTGGGAGGTGCCACCAGTATATATATCTGTCGTCATATTTCTATGTTTCTATAAAGGTAAAAAGGAGACTGTTGTAGTTGTTATGGAAGGACAGACTAGATAGGTCATGTGATCTTTTTCTGTCGTCATATTTCTATGTTTCTATACCTTGATGTCATCAAACATGACATGCTCAGTCTCCAAGCTGCTGGTGAGATGACACTACCCACAGATGTGGGACTGGACTGGACTGACTCAAGGAATGTCAATTAGCAGGTAAGGCCTAATTTCACCTTTTAAACCAAGCTACCCTAATTGAGAGAGATTTGTTTTCTACTTCTTATTCTACTTCTTAGACTAGAGAATTATCCCTACAGATGTCAGTCAGACTGGAGACTTCCCCAATCAATCATACAAAATGAGAAAGCATTGCTTTATCCTAATGTCCATTTTCTGGCCATCACATCCTAGATGTGATATTATCCTATTTTTTTTCTAGAAAATAATCCTCTAGGAGGTCTTATGGTTTCACCACAGTGGTTCTTAACCCAGTCCTTGGGACACACTGAGCCAGTCAGGTTTTCAGGATAACCACAATGAATATGCATGAGAGATTTGCATGCACTGCCTCCATTGTATGCATATCTCTATCATGTATATTCATTGTGGTTATCCTGAAAACGTTACTGGCTAGGCGTGTCTGTTAATGTTCACTTCAGTGCATTTGATGTAGAAGGCATTCCTATTTCTCCGTAGACAAACAGGGGGAAGGTGAAGTCCCCGGACTGAGCCTTGTGCCGGATCTCCCACAGCTCAGAGAAGCTTTGTTGTTTCACTGAGCATGTGTATCTGTTTCCCTCCTGCCTGTGCCCAGAGAATAATTTTTTTCACTTATTGTGCAACAGCCTGCACGGGTTCCCTTTACTCTTCATGCTTGCTGGCATTTCTTCTGTTTTTTTCTCATCCTTCTCTCATCAGTCCCCTTCCATCGCTGCTTTTCTTCACTGCGCGAAACTGAAACTAAAACAAATTTAAAAAAAGATAAACATGCCTGTCTTCCCCCTTCTCTTCAGTGCTCCCACTCAGCCGCCTTCGTCGAGTACAACAAAAAAAACCCAACAAATACGGAGAGAGAGTAAAGTGAAAGTCACTAAAACAACAAGAGGCGTACTTTAACAAACAACAGATGTGTGTTTTTCACTGTAGTTGATTTAAGCTTTGCTCGGCATTTTACCGCCCCCTGCGGGGCCAACTGTCATGTCAGACTCCTCCTCCTTTCTCCCCCCATCAGGCCAAGCACAGGACCAGTAGGGTCTCTAAAGGCAGCCTCAGCACTGGTTTTGACATCTCCAGGTACGGCGTGAGGTCTGGGGGCCCTCTCGGCTACTCCTGCTGTCAGGTGGTACTCTTTCCCCTCCTGAACTGATTCCACCGGAAGACATGCCTCTGTCGGGTCAAAAGGCTAAGACCAAGCATAAGGATCAGCTCCTAACCCCATCACAGTCATTGGGTAAGCATCATACAAAGCAAAAACACCTGCCCTCCATGTCTGACAGCCCTCCCCCCCTCGGGAAGCCCTGCAGACCTCTGTCTTCCCTCCTCTCCTTCCTGCAAAAGTTTCTTCAGGATAATTCTTCTGTTTTGCAGGCCTCCCCGCACAGCCTTGATATGCACCCTAGCACACCCTCAGATGCCCCCACACCCAGGAGTCCTGGGCTCTCCTCCATTCAATGACTGGCGCAAGCCATCGCCCCTCAATGACTATGTTCGTTCGCTACTGTCCTACAGTACCTTGGGAGCCATGTGAGTCCTATGTGGAGGACCCCATTCTGGTTTCTCCTGACCAGGACTTCCAGGGCAATCTGACTGTGGACCTTTCCTATCCGAAGTTCCTCCAGAAATTTTCCCAGGCTCTTAGTGACTCGCAGACCCCCAAGCAATAAATAGGATTTTCACTCCATTTTGAAGGTTTGCAGTACTCTCAAGGAAGTCCCTGTACTCCCTGTCCCTCAGATCCTTCAGGATCTTCAGTCTTCCATCTGGAAGCCCCATCTTTGGGCAGTACTGTGTCCTGACACATTGACCTTAAGTACAAGATCCTGACGGCTCCGGGATTCCATCATCCTCAACTTTCTCATAAGTCGGTTGTCTCTGAGGCAGTCCTTAAAAGGTCCAAGAGCACTAAACTGGTATCCCAGATGCCTCCAGGGAAGGAACAGCAGACCCTAGATGCCATGGTGCAAAGGTTTTACCAGAGCAATACTCTTGCCATGCACATCCTGGCTCATCAACTACATATGCTGTACTATCATCATGACTTTCTTCTGCAGCTGTATGATCCATCCTCAGCAGATCCAGCTCTTTTGGCTGTGGACTTACACAAATCCCTCTACCACATCATTTGTGCCACGTATGACATCTACAACTCTGTGGCTCAGTCCGCAGCTATGGCTATTGCAGCCAGATGGACTGCGTGTCTTCACATGTCCAGTCTCCGTGATGACCTTCATGACTGCTTGGCAGATGCCCCTTGCCAGGGCGACAATCTCTTTGGGTTCAAGGTTCAGGAAGCAGTCTCGGAGGTCAAGGACCACTCTACCACTGTCCGAGAGCTCTTGGCTCAACCAGCAGAGGCATCTTCCTCCACCCGCTGCTCTGCTCTGCCATCTTATCGCCATCCTTTCCACTATCATTACTTACAACAATTCTACCCTGGCATCGCTACCAGCCCTACTTGAAGCAGCCCCCTCCTCATCCCGAGGGCCAGCCATACCAGTCATACTCCCAACATGGTCATCTCTGAGAGAGGAAATCCCAGGCACGCCCGTAGACTACCCTGCCCAAACCCTCTCCTGGTTTTTGACTATCTACCGGTAGGGGGACGCATCCAACACTTCACAGAGACATGACAATCCATCACCATGGACCGCTGGGTTCTCTCCATTATTCAGTCAAGATACAAGCTTCACTTTGACGTACTACCGCCTCCTCAACTCCCGGCCCCAACCAGACATTCCCCAAGGCAGCATGTGCCCCAACTAGCACAGGAGATATCTCAGCTTCTCCTCAATGATGCCATCGAGCTTGTCCCACTTCCCGAGAAGGGTCAGGTGTTTAACTCCCATTTGTTTCCTGATCCCCAAGAAATCTGGGGGCCTTTGGCCGATTCTCAATCTCCATCATTTCAATCTTTTCATGAATTTCAAAATGTATTCTTTGAGCACAGTCCTTCCTCTACTCAGTCCTTGGGATTGGCTCGCCTCTTTGGACCTGAAGGATGCTTGTACCCATATCCTCATCCACCCTCATCACTGGAAGTACCTTCACTTTACTTTACAGTTATGGTAGCCTACCTTTGGCATCAGGACCACTGCGTTTACCCCTTTCTAAACAACTTACTGATCTCGGGTGCCTCCCAAGACACAGCAGCTCAAGCCATGCGGGACACCACTGACACTGCAGACCCTCTGTTTCTTCCTCAACACAGAGAGGTCCGAACCCATCCCTCAGCAATGCCTGGGATGCATATAGATACTCTGCAAACCAAAGCTTTCCTTCCCGACCAGAGGGCCCAAGCCCTGGGATTCCTCAGCAGTGTCCTTGCCACATGCTGGCTCACGTGCTCCTACATCTACTGGGGCACATAAGCACATCTGTGCATATAGTACCGATCGCATGGCTGTACATGCACCACCTGAAATGGCATTGCAGACTGAACTGATGCCAACGCACCCTGTCTCTCCCGGCCAGGATGTCCCTCGAAAGTCCACAGCCAGCAGTCCTTCCCAACAGTCTCAGGTGGTGGACAATTCTAGCCAAACTCTTGGTGGGGTGTCCCTTCCAGATGCTGCCTCACCACATAGTCATCATCACCGATGCATCCACATATGGCTGGGGAGCCCATCTGCTCAGTCTTTCCACACAAAGCACATGGTCTCCTCAGGAGCAATCCTTGCATATCAACATGCTGGAACTTGTAAACGGGGGTGCTTGTTGTGAAAGTTCCACAATCTTGGCAAGGACATGAATTTACTTGACTTGCAAAGGATTGTGGGTCTTGTAGTTCAATCACACAAAACTAGCCGTTTAACAAGAATAAAGAATTGTAGTTGCTCGAGTGTAAAGCAGAAAACAGATTTTATTTATGGGGTGTTATTCCCTCGCACAGATATGCTTGGTAACATCAACAGGATAATTTCACCAGAAGTTTTATTCAGGAAACAAAACAAATAAGGCAACTGAATTACTTATGCAACAACTTAGTAAAGATCTTGATGGAACAGAAAAGGTCTTTCTTCTAGCCCCTGCTAATAAACTTTCTTAGCAGTGCTGGAATGAAAAATAAACCCAAAAGGAAAATTCTTTTTATAAAAAAAAACCAGCTTTCTTCCTTTCACACAGAGAAGAAGCTTTTTCCAAAGTCCCACGTGCACTTGTGCCTTGCTCTAATCACAGGTGCTTAACCAGCTGCAAACCATTGCTGGTTCACTCTCCACGTGGCTCCAACTTTCCCCAAAGCTTTCTCTCAAAGAAACTTTTCTGGGAAGCTAAAAATCAGTACAGTTCCTTTTGGTGTTTGATCCTTATCTGAGGATTACTTTAGAACAGCAGCTTAGAAAGAGAACAATCCATGCATTCAACTTCCTCATCTGATATTTCCCCTTGCTCTTGAAATATCATAGGATCACTTTCATACACTGGCTCAGAGGATTTCTCTAACTGATCTCTACCAGGATAGAAACTGTTTCCCTGCTGTCTTCCTTGTGCAAAGCTAGGGAACAGATCAGAGTTCATACCTGAGATCACGTTGTCATTAGGTTTCCTCTCTGGGTATTTTGGCCAGTAGGTAGCAAAGCTTCTGTGCCCAACTCTCCAGTCAGAATCTCTGGACTTCAGGTCTCTTTTCCCATACCTCCTTAAATAGGTATTAGAGCTCCTTCTTTCTGTAGATGCACCGTCTCCCTTACAGGTGCTGTCCGAGGGTTCCTGGCTGTATATCTCCAAGCCTCTGGCTTCTTCCAGTCCAATGAAGAATGCTTGCCCCAGGAATCTCTCCCAGCATACGTACTGCCTTGGGCTCCTTTCTTAGACCTTCTGGACGTCTTGTTCTTCCTTCTGTTCATGATTAGTCTCTCCTTCTCCAGCTCCTGTTGCTGTCTTTGCTCTCCTTTGCTGTCCTTGCTGCCATCCTAGCACACTGCAGGTGTTCTGAATTAAGCCCTGCCCTAGGAGATGTGTGATTAGGGATTACATCATTGCTTCTCTGATTAGGCACATGTTTCCTTACTTCAGCTCTCCTACAGGCTTTCTGTAAACCAGTGTATTCTGGGTCTGGTAGTCTTTTAGGTAAACACCCTGTTTTAGTGCTTTTACCAGCCACCACAGGTTGCTTATTCAGAGCCAATTCACCTCTTGTATTATTTCCTCCTGAACTATGATAAGCTTCCTTATCACAAACTCCAAGCAGTCTACTATGCCCTCATGGTTTTCACCAACTGGGTGCACCACAAGACTGTCTTGGTGTGCATTGACAACCAAATTTCCATGTTTTACATCAACAAGCAGGGTGGTACAGGCTCTCTTCAACTCTGTACAAATGGCCTACCTTCCAGAGACTCAAAACCAGCTAGCCAACAAATTCAGCCGCCAGCTGGACCCACACGAGTGGTCCCTCAATGCTTCTGTCCTTCAGAACATATTTGCTCATTGGGGGAGAGCCAGAAATAGACCTGTTGCCTCTGCAGTTATAAGAACATATTCCATACTGGGTCAGACCAATGTCCAACAAGCCCAGTATCCTGTTTCCCGCTGTGGCCAATCCAGGTCACAAGTACCTAGCAGGTTCCCAAAAAGACTCACAGGTTCTACAGTGCTTGTATTTGGACAAGCAGTGGATTTTCCCAGATCATCTTTAATAATGATTTAGGGACCTTTCCTCCAGGAACTTGTCAAAACTTTTTTTAAACCCAACTACACTAACAGCTTTTTAGTACATCCTCCGGTAATGAATTCAAGAGTTTGATTACATGTTGAGTGAAAAATATATTTTTCCCTTATTAGTTTTAAATGGGTTACACTGTAGCTTCATTGCATGTCCCCTAGTCTTTCTGCTTTTTGATGGCATAAACAAATCGATCTACGTTTACCTGTTCCACCCCATTCTCGTCGTGTCCCGCATTCTGCTCCATCCAACTATGCCTGCAGAGACAAGCACCTGATGCCTTTGCACTGGACTAGTCTCATGGACTTCTGTATGCATTTCCTCCATTCCCACTCATCACGCAGGTCCTCAAAATAAAGCAAAATAGAGCCTTAGTCATTCTGATAGCGCCACAATGGCCCCGCCAGTTTTGGTTTCCCCATTTGCTGGCACTGCTGCAGGATTCTCCCATAGCCCTGGGGACTTAGCCAGACCTACTTACTCAGCATCAGGGCCGTCTTCTACATCCCAACCTTCAGTCCCTATCCCTTACGGCATGGCGGTTTCAGGGCACCAAGCATTGATTTCTTCACTGCCACAGGATGTACTTTCTATTCTCACTGCCTCTCGAAGACAGTCTACACAGCATTTGTATTAGCGCAAGTTGTCCTGTTTTGCACACTGGGCTACATCGAACGACCACATTTCTTTTCACTGCTCTGTGGGTCAACTCTTGTCTTATCTCCTTCACCTGTCCCACTCAGGCCTACAGACTGATTCAGTACATTTTCACCTTTTGGCTATTGCCGCATCTCATGACCCTGTTGACAGCAAACCCATCTCAGTTCATCTAGTCGTATCCCGATTCATGAGAGGTCTCATGAATAACAATCCTCCTATCCGACTGCCTATGCTTGCCTGGGACCTTAATGTTGTTTTATCTCAGCTGATACAACCACCATTTGAGCCTCTCCTATCCACTTCTCTCAAATACTTCACCTGGAAAACAGCCTTCCTCGTCGCTATTACTTTGGCCAGATGGCTGGGGGAAATTCAAGCACTGATGCATTATCCCCCATATACGCAATTTTTCCTTGACAAAGTCATCCTCTGGACTCATCTAAAATTTCTCCCGAAGGTAGTCTCTGACGTTTACATCAACCAATCCATTGTGCTCTCTGCCTTCTTTCCAAATGCCCTTGCCAGCTCTTCTGAGGAAACGTTGCATACTTTGGACTGCAGAAGGGCTCTTCTCTACTATCTGTATCGTACCGAGCCTCTCTGCAAATCATCCCAGTTGTTCCTGACCTTCAGTCTTAATAACCCTGAACACCCAGCAGCGAAACCAACCATATCTTCATGGATTGTGGACTGCATTGTTTTCTGCTACAAGCAAGCTGCTCTCCCCCTCCGGGGCATATTGCCCTTCACAAACTCGGTGCTATGGTCACTTTCCATTGCCAGTTTGGCTTCAGTCTCCACCCAGGACATCTGCAAGGCAGCTACTTGGTTGTCCATCCACACCTTCACTAAATACCACAGTTTGGATCGCTTGTTTGTGACTGACTTTGCCTTCGGCCAGGCCGTCCTCCGGAATCTATTTGTTACCTGATTTCTCTCCTCCACCTGAGATACTTTAGGGGCCTCTCCAATTATGAAGACGTCTAAGACAACCAAGAGTACATGTCAAGGCGGCCCCCAGCTCTGGACTCACCTTTGAGTTTGCCTGCATCCCCCAGCTTGTCTCCAGAGAAAGCATTGTTGCTTACCTGTAAGGGTGAGTTCTCCATAGACAGCATGGGTATGCAGCCACACTCTCCTGCCTGACTTGCCCACAACACCCAAAAAAAAAAGGAACTAGCTTTAACTGTTCACAGCGCCTCTGTGGCGCACCTTCTTTCAAGATTTCTATCTCTATCTCTTCTCTGCTCTGGTACGAACTAATTCTCCAGGCACAGGCAGACGGAAAGCAGGCACACATACTCAGTGAAGCAACAAAGCTCCTCTGAGCTGTGGGAGATGCAGGACAAGGATCAGTCCGGGGACTTCACCTTTGAGTGTGGATGCATACCCCTGCTGTCTATGGAGAACCTCTGTTACAGGTAAGCAATTACGCTTTCGGCACAGCTTGTGTATTTTAGATTCATGTGAAGTTTGCTTCAATTGAAGCTTCTCGTCAATGTTCTGGAGACCTGTGGTGTTATATTAATGTGATTCTCACCCAGCTGAGGGAACTCCTCTTTGAGCCTCTAGACTAGGGTGCCCAACTGGCACAGTCCACCAGAGGTTTCTGACCAGTCCTTGGTGGTGGACAATTGAACTCCATTCTCTTATCTTTTATCTTGCAGCTGATCTTGCAATTTCAAGTCTTGAGATACTTGAAACCACGAGATCAGCACAAACTTCTTCACTGCACGCTCAACTCTTTGCAAAGCTGATTCCGGTGAGAAAGCCGCAAAGCCATTTCCCTGCACCCATAGGAACAAAAGGTGAGAGACACAGAGGAGAGGAAGAGAGAAAAACTGTATGATGGCTGAGGAGAGAGAGAGAGAGAAACATCGGGTGATGGCTGGGTGGGAAGAGAGAAACATCGGGTGATGGCTGGGTGGGAAGAGAGAGAGAAACATCGGGTGATGGCTGGGTGGGAAGAGAGAAAGAAACATCGGGTGATGGCTGGGTGTGAAGAGAGAAAGAAACATCGGGTGATGGCCACGATGGGGTATCTAACTGTAGCACATTAGTCTAGTGTTGTAATTATTGTTAGAATTACACACTGTCATTTTGAGTTTCATTGATACACTAACTAGAAAGAAAAGACGAAGAAATAAGGGAGAAATGTGCGAGGAAAGAGGAGTTGCCCTTCATGCTTGTCACATCTGATTTCCGTGGACCTTGAACCATTAAAAATTGAACAGCCCTGCTCTAAGACCCTTGTGAGCTCTAGTACCTGACTTGGAAGGGGACTTTTTTTGGTAGTGATAATCTCAGCCTGCAGAGTCAGTCAGTTTTTTGGCCCTAGTGCTAGGACTCTAGGTATTTGGGATGTGCACTTGTTTAAAACAAAATGGGTTCCAGCACTGGTGGACTGGAGAGTGGGCAGGAAGATCCCATGGGGGCCCTGAGGGGGGGGGGGGGGGCTGGTAACTTCAGCCCGTCCCTCTTCCTGCTTGCTGAGCTTTTTCTGTATTTTTTCTAAATTCTCTTTCCTTAACGTCCCTCCAGTCTAGTCCCGAACTATAGAGTTGTCTACTTCTCACAGAAGCTTGGAGACTGAGAAACTTCATGTCTTTTCTGATGTCACCAGTATAACCTGTCCGGATCCGCCTCCTCTGGTCAGTTCTCTCAGTCTCCAAGCAGCTGGAGGTTCGGTGGGCCGGGTGCCCTGGCTCACGTGGAGGAACAATTAAGTTTTAGGTTTAGAGTAGTTAAGGATTTCTTTTCTGCCTGTTTTGTCGTTTGATTAGGATATTTTTTTTTTAAAGTCAGGAGTGCCGGTGCTGAGGTGTTTCCTCCTTCTCCCTCCCCCCTCCCCCCTCCCCCCCTGCGATTCATATCTGTCTTCTCTGCTGCCCACCCGGTGGGCCCTGTAACCTTTACTTGGGCAAGACTTCGGTCTGGGGAGCCCGGGTGGGGAGAGTGCTTCCGGAGGATTCGGGTCTCTAGCGCATGCAGAAGTGATGCCTGCCAGCGCTTAGAGCCCGAAGTCAGAGACGCGATCACGGCAGAGCGCCGGAACAGCTTCTCCGTGCTGGGGTTTGTTTGCAGCATCGGAGCCTGCAGCTGCGTCGACGGCAAGTCTAAAGCAGAGGCTGCAGGTAAGAGGGAGCCTTCCGCGATCTCCTTTTAAACTCCGGGGATTCAGCGGAGAGCTTATTGGGAGGCAGCACCGATTCGGGTCGGCAGGCCGTGCCGCGTGGCGTGCTGTGCGGGAAAAAACGCAGTGCTGCCTGATTCAGTCGGTTTCAGTCAGTCTGCACCCGTTGGGAGCTTCATTTTCAGGAGATTTTTACAGGAGAGGTCTGCTAAGCTGAGCCTACCAGTGTGAGCTTTACAAAAAAAAAAAAAAACAGTTTGTTGGGGGTAGCATTGGCAAGGTGTTTGAGAGGTGGTGGTTTGATTCGGGATGCCATCTCAACCTCATTGTCTGCTCTGCGGGTCTAAGAGAGGGTCTCTCTCTGAAGCAGGCATTTGTAAGCAGTGTGTGCACGAAGCTAGGGCTATGGAGCACACGTTGCAGGATGGGGCGATGGTCCCTGGGGGACTTGCAGGAGCAGTCTGACAGGGAGACGCCGCTAGAACCAGTAGCGGGGCCCTCGTCAGCCCTGGATCTTCCAGCACAGCAGGAGCAGTTACCGGGGGGCTTAGCAGCAATTTTTTCTCCACAATTTGTTGCCCTCATACAGCAGGCCCTCGGGGGGCCACGAGGACGTCTGGGGGTGCCCTCCGTTGATGGCGGACGGGGGAGCAAGCGGCTTGGTTCACCCCTGAGTACAGGGGGTGCTCCAGCCGCATCGAAGCAGCCACGGACGGCGGAATTCATGGAGGGCCTGGGAGCAGCTTCAGATGAACTTCGCTCGGAGGACGGAGACCGTGATGTCGTCATGGAGGACGAGCTAGAGGAAGGTGAGATCGCAGAGAGCGAGTGTTTAGGAGAGAAGGATCAAAATGTGAAAACACTGTATTCTTGTCAAATATCAAATCTTGATGTAACCTATTCAAAGTATATATAATTTGTATAATTATGTAGATAGTTACCCCCAGTTCACACCCAGTTTATCTTCCCTGTTATCTGTAAACCTAGATCAGTCATGTATTGACAGGTATATTGTTGTTCAATGTAAACCGCACTGATGATGAATAGTGCGGTATATAAAAAATGTTAAATAAATAAATATAAAATAAGAGCTCCCGGCTCTCATAGCGGAGACGTTGAAGGCGCTAAACATGCCGGCGCCGGCTCCTCCGGAGGATGCTGCCCTGGAAGATCCGTTGCTGCAGGTCTTCCGGAAAACACAGTCGGCGTTCCCTGTGCACAGAGTGATTAGGGAGATGATACAAGAAGAGTGGGACGCACTGGAGGCATCCATTAAAGGATCCCGAGTGATGGGCCGTCTCTACCCTATAGTGGAACAGGATCGGGAGGTGTTTAAGTCTCCCAAGGTTGATGCAGTGGTGTCAGCAGTGACGAAGAAGACCACAATCCCAGTGGAAGGCGGTACGGCTCTCAAGGATGTTCAGGACAGAAAGCTGGATGCCTTATTGAGGCAGAGTTTTGATATCAATGCTCTAGCATTGCACGCTGCGATCTGTGTGGCCTGGGTGGCAAGGGCCTGTCTCCGCTAGTCGCAGAGAGTACCAGTCTGCGATGATGTGGACAGCTCCGGGGCAGCGGCCAGACTGGAGTCTGGTACTGCTTACCTCGCAGATATCCATTATGATTTCATCCGGGCGCTTTCGAAGAGCATGGCTTCCGCAGTGGCGGCTCGAAGATACCTCTGGCTCCGCAATTGGGCAGCAGACGCTTCTTCTAAGGCTAGGCTTAGTAAGCTGCCTTTTATAGGAGGAAGCTACTCTTTGGAGAGGATCTAGATAAGCTGGTGAAAGACCTCGGTGACTCTAAAGGAGGTAGGCTTCCGGAAGATAAGCAGAAGCCCGGTCGGTCAGGGCTGCCATCAAAAGGCCAGCAGCGGGACTTTCGTCGGTTCAGGGGCCCTAGGTTTGGTCAGACGCAGAGAGGCCGTTTTCCCTACAGGAGCCTGGGATTTCGGGGGGCAGGGAGGGGGTTTGGGGCTTCCTCCTCCTCCAATCTTGGTCCTTCAATGTGAAATGTATGATATACGCCGACGATATCCTACTCTACATGCCATTTTCCACAATGCAAATGGATTTATTGCCTATAACAAACTGCTTCGATGCAGTCTCACAATGGCTCCTGTCACAGAACCTCCGCATCCAGCATAAGAAAACTGAGGTTCTCTTTATCACAAGAGACCCCAACTTCACCCCACCACCGCATATAAGTGTCAAGGGAGCTGACCTAGACACCAAGGATACTATAAAATACCTCGGAGTCACACTAGACCACAGGCTCGATATGAAATCACACATAAACAATATCGTAAAATCTGTATACTTCAAAATACGCACTCTCAGACACCTGCGTCCCCTACTAGACCACGAAGACTTCAGAACCATCTACCAAGCTCTGATACTGCCACATTTCGACTTCGCCAATTCCATTCTACAAGGACTCCCACAATCCACCATAAGCCCCTTGCAGCTCTTAATGAACACCGCTGCCAGGGTTCTTATAGGAGCGGCCAGAAGTGAACACATCACACCTATCCTCAAACAGCTCCATTGGCTCCCTATACACGGAAGACTTACTTTCAAAATCCTCATTCTCACATTTAAGGCCTTAAATGGCTTATCGTCCACATCACTTACCAAACTCATCCAATCCGTCCCATCAAATAGAAATAGGAGACATGCAGCATTAAACTCACTAACAACCCCAAAGGCTATAACAACGTGCAGCCTATCAACATCAAACAGAGCTTTCATGTTTAGCGCACCAAAACACTGGAATTCTCTGCCACCTGATCTCCGCGCCATAACCGACCTAACCCAGTTCAGAAAGGCCCTTAAACTACACCTTTTCATTAAATACTACCCCACATGAACCGTAACATAGCAGCCTCTCCCCAGTACAATCCACAATATCCCTCTTGTTCCAAGCATCCCTACTAATTTTATGTAAATAGTTCGAGCATGCTATCTAGCTAATAGATTATATACTCCATGTAAATAGTTCTCCCATGTTATCCAAGTTGATACCCCTGTTATATGTAATACCAAACAGCCTGTTGTTCTGGTTCCTTTCTGTTATTTGTAAACCGCGCTGATGTCAAAGAGTGCGGTATATAAGAAGTTGAAATAAATAAATAAATAAATAAAATCTTAGAAAGTCACAATGATGGTTGGCGGGCTCAGGTAGCGGTTCCCGTGGGAGGTCGGCTGCGGGATTTCTACGAGGCCTGGGCCAAAGTTATGTCCGATCGGTGGGTGTTGGAGGTTGTTCGGGAAGGTTATGCCCTGGAGTTGCAGCGCCCAGTCAGAGATCTGTTTGTGCGCTCTCCGTGCAAGGAGACGGTGGAGAGGATGTTGGACCTAAGAGCGGTGGTGCGAGTGCCCCCACGTCAATGCGGTTTAGGTTGATACTCCATTTACTTCGTGGTCCCAAAGAAAGAGGGGACCTTTCATCCGATTCTCAATCTCAAAGGCGTAAATCGCTGCCTGCGGGTGTCGCACTTTCGCATGGAGACTCTACGGTCGGTCATCGTGGCAGTCAGGAAAGGGGAGTGGCTGACGTCCCTGGATCTGTCCGAGGCCTATCTCCATATCCCGATCAGGGAGGAGCATCAGAGATTCCTCAGGTTTGCGGTATCCCTGGGTCATTTTCAGTTCCGGGCTTTACCTTTCGGTCTAGCTACCACGCCGCAAATGTTCACGAAGGTCATGGTGGTGGCGGCGGCGGCATTGCAAAAGGAGGGGGTTCTAGTGCACCCGTATTTGGACGATTGGTTGATCCGCGCAAAGTCAGAACCCGAAAGCAAGGCGGCTACGGACAAGGTGGTGTCTTTCTTGCAGAGTCTCGGCTGGGTAGTCAATGTGGCGAAAAGCAAGTTGACTTCGACGCAGGACCTGGAGTACTTGGGAGCTCGATTCGATACGAAGGAAGGAAGAGTATTTTTGCCGCGACTGAGGGCGGTCGGGTTACGCCGCCTGGTGCGGGAATTTATACGCAGGCGGGCCCTCACGGCATGGCAGTACTTGCAGTTGCTCGGAACCATGGCAGCTACGCTGGAGCTGGTGCCATGGGCGAGGGCTCACATGAGGCCGCTGCAGAGAGAATTACTTCGTCAGTGATCTCATCAAGAAGATCCGCTTACAAGACGACTGCCATGTTTGCCGGAGACGAGGAAAGCCCTGCAGTGGTGGCTGTGCCCCGGTTGTCTGGAACAGGGGATGCCGTTGGAGGCTCCGGGATGGCAGCCCTTGACGACGGATGCCAGCCCTCTCCGGCTGGGGAGCCCACTTTCAGGGGCGCCTCGCTCAGGGGCGATGGTCCGAGGAGGAGCAGTCTTGGTCGATCAATCGACTGGAGTTGAGAGCGGTAAGATTAGCACTAGCACAGTTTCAGCCGTAGCTGCAGAGGTCAGCGGTGCGGGTGTTCTCCGACAATGCAACCGCAGTGGCTTACATCAATTGGCAAGGAGGGACAAGCAGTGTTCCATTGGAGGCAGAGGCCGAGCAGTTGTTCGAGTGGGCCGAGTTGAATCTGATGGCATTGTTGGCCGCGCATGTGGCGGGGGTGGACAATGTGCAGGCAGATTTTTTTTGAGTCGGGTGAAGGTGGACCCAGGAGAATGGGTTCTTCATCAGGAGGTGTTCGACATGGTGGTGTGCCGGTGGGGAGCGCCAGTAATGGATCTCATGGCAAAGTTTCACTCGGCCAAGGCGAATCGGTTTTTCAGCAGGCGGAGAGAGAGGATGTCAGAAGGCCTGGATGCTCTCATTCAGGAGTGGCCGATAGAGAGTCTGCTGTACGTGTTTCCGCCGTGGGTGTTAATCGGTCGGGTGGTTCAGCGCATCGAGCGGCACAGAGGGCCCATGGTTCTCATTGCGCCGGATTGGCCTCGGCGGCCCTGGTATGCGGATCTTCAGCGCCTGCTGGTGGACAGGCCTTGGAGGCTGCCGTGTCGTCCGGATCTATTGACTCAGGGGCCTCTGTTCATGCCTCAGGTGGATCGGTTCTCGCTTACGTCTTGGCTCTTGAGAGGGCGAGGCTGAGGAGGAGAGGTTATTTGCCTGCGGTAATCTCCACTTTGTTGAAGGCGAGGAAGCGGTCCACATCCCTGGCGTATGTCCGCGTCTGGCGGGTATTTGAGGCCTGGTGTTTGGATAAGCAGGGCGACGCGCTAAAGGCGTCCATTCCACAGGTGTTAGCCTTTCTGCAGGACGGACTGGAGAAAGGTTTAGCGGCAGCGACCTTGTGGGTGCAGGTGGCGGCGTTGACGTGTTACAGAGGAAAGATAGGGGGTCAGCATATTGGCAGTCATCCGGATATCAGACGGTTTTTGTGGGCGGTCTCGTTGCTGAGGCCAGTGCGCAGGCCGGTCGTGCCCAGTTGGCATCTCCCCTTGGTGTTGCAGGCATTGGAAAAGGAGCCATTTGAGCCCCTATCGAGGGCCTCTTTGAAGGACCTTACCCTTAAGGTGGTTTTTCTCGTCGCTATTTGTTCGGTTCGGAGGATTTCAGAATTACAGGCCTTATCTTGTAGGAAGCCCTTTCTGAGTTTTTCGACCTCCGAGGTCGTGTTGCGACCGGTGCCATCCTTTTTGCCTAAGGTAGTCTCGGCGTTCTATCTTAATCAGGTGATTTCGTTGCCGGCGTTTACAGTCAGGCAGGGTGGAGACCATGCGGAGAGATTGCATTTGTTGGATGTTCGGCGAGCTTTGAAGAAGTATCTCCATCGGACAGAGAGTTTTCGCAAGTCTGATAGATTATTTGTCTTGTTTGGCGGTCCTCGGAAAGGGGAGGCGGCCTCAAAAGCTTCCATTGCTAGGTGGATCAAAGGGGCCATAGCGTCCGCGTATATCCTCAGTGGTAAGGCGGTTCCGTGCGGACTGAGAGGTCATTCCACTAGGGCTCAGGCGGCCTCCTGGGCGGAATTTCAGTATGTCCCAGCCTTGGACATTTGTAAGGCTGCCACCTGGTCTTATGTTTTCTCAGGCATCGGGGCCTCCTAGGCATGTGTAGTTGGCTGGGGAAGCCCTCTCAGCTGCTGGGATTCCTTTTTTGGGGTCTCCTCTTTCATTACAGCTTGTGCAAATAGTGCAAAAGAAATGAAGCCAAACAGCCGTCGCCAGTGTAGTGAAAAGTCAGCATCCCAAGTTCTTGCCTAAGAGGCCTTTCCAATAGTTTTCTTATAAAGGTTCTTTGTTCTCTGGGCTTGAGTTGCATTGAGCAGGGCCCTGATGTCTGACTCAGGGACTAACGGGCAACTCGACTTCTCTGCCAGCGCCTGCCTGTTAGGACTGTCCCCCATGAGATGGCTCAGGTCACCAATCTGGTAGCTTCACAACACAAGAGGAAATTGTTTTCATTGGAATTCCATCCATGCCATGCTTCATTTCATTCTGTTTCTTTACATTATCAGCTCTGTATATGTGGTTTGATTTTATTTCAGGATCTGAGCTGGTATATTTTTATTGTTGTCTTAACTTCTTTCATTATTTTCTTTTACCTATAACTTTCTTTTTTGCAATACTTTGATAGTTTTCAGTTTCTTAAAGTTTTCTTTTTATTGTCTTGCTGCAAACATCTTTGTGCCTGCCTTTTCTAAGAATGCTACATTGTGTCTTCTCACCTCTACCTTACTCTACATTTCGACTGCTCTGCTGCCTCCCTGAGCTCCTGTAGCATGATGTACAGTGAAGTGCCACTGATCAGTTTGTATGTGGATATCAGAGCTAGCAAAAGCTGGCAGGACTTGCTACAGGGGCACGTGGGATTTTTCTGGCATAATTTATTTCTTTCTGAAACATTTTATATACCGCTCTTCCAGACATGGTCTCCTTTCAGCAGTTGATTCAGCATTCATAAAAAACAAATAGCACAACACTAGCATTTAAAATAGCATCAGCCCCTTCAACCACCCAATACAGATAAATCTACCAGAAGCAAAAAGCCCTTAATCTCCAACCTCAAGAGGGGGGAGATTTCATCCCCCTTTACAAAAGAACAGACAATCAGTTTTATCGGATAGTACTATTAATGCAAGGATTTACAAAACTTGTGGGTGACAAAAGCATCTTTTTGTATGCATGTTGTCTGGAGCACACTGTAAGATCTGGGCCTGATATCCAAAGGATTTATGTTCCTAACTCTGACAGCTATGCTCCTAAATTGGCTGCTTTGAAAATGTATTGGGGCTATGTGCCTAAAGGCCCGATATTCGAAAGACATTTACATGGTTTACAGCACAGTAAACCATGTAAATGCCTTAAATCGGGATATTCATAGCCCCTTCTAACTCCTCTATGCGCCCCAATGCTATCCAGTTAGCATCTGAGCTTGTCGGGGGCATTCCAGGGAGGAACAGAGGCGGCGACAAGCAATAAGCGGGCAGCAGCGATATTGCCTATCTTTCAGCGCAGGAGCTAACCAGCAGCATACAATATCGCTGCTGCCCGGCTTCCAGCATGTGTGGTGATCCCGGATATTCAGTGTTGGGGCTACATATGACCACAGCATTGAAATCCGGGGTTAAGGGTCAGCGGGCAGGGCTATGCGCATAGCAGTGCATTACCTGCCCAGAAGAATATCGGGCCCTAAATATTTTCTTAAAATCTCACAAAACTCCTAAATTTAGAAGCTTAAAAGATGGGTGGCAATGGAGGTGGATTAAGAGCGGGGAAAATAAGTTGGGAACTTAGCACTGATATTCAGAACTAGGCACCTAAATTTAGGCTCATAAATCTAGGCAAACAGATGGCAGGCTTAAATTTGGGTGCATGAATTTTCAGCTGAAAAAAAATCGGGCACTAACTTAGGAATCTAAACATAGGAACTGAGCTTTCTCCAGGACCAAGCAGGAAGTCAGTCCTCACTTATGGGTGACGTCGGCGCCGACGGAGCCCTCGCGGAGCAATTTTCCCCAGCTTTCAAAGAAAGCCTTTGGGAATTGCAGCGCGCATGCGCGGTAGTCTTCCCGCCCGAAGGTGCCATCTTAGCCAGTCTTCTTTTTTCCGCGGAGCCCTACAGACGTCCCCGTCTTGTCCCCGCGAAAAAGTTGATTTTCCTCTGTATTTATCCTTTTTTCTTTCGGACGCCGGTCGTTTTCCCGCCCGGACTCGCGACGCCGGTCTCGAGTCCTCTAACGGTTTTTCGGTTTTTCTGACTTAGTCAGCTTTCGTTTTCGTTTTTTCCCTGGCAGCCCGGTCCTTTGACCTCGCAGGGGCCCTTTTTCCCCCGATGGCTGCCAGTGGCTTTAAGCGGTGTGGTCGGTGTGACCGAAATATGTCACTCACCGACTCACACGACCTTTGCCTCCGCTGCCTGGGCCCAGATCACGAGGAACTGATCTGTGGGCCCTGCAGCAAACTGTCCTCGAAGGCGTTGAGAAGTCGGCGGCATCAGCGCGAAAGAATCTTCGCTGACCCCAGCCGTACCCGGACCTCGTCGGAGGCCTCACTGTCGAAAGGCTCCAGTTCGGACCGTCGATGGAGCTCCTCCGACCGGGGTTCTCCCTCCGGGGACCATCGACGGAAGGAAAAACCCGCGAGGGCGGCGTCGGTGGACGCTCCTGGCTCCGCGAGGGCCAGGTCGCATAGCCCCGACAGCCGCCCCGGGTCCTTGGAGAAGGAACACCTCCCGAAGCGACCTCGCCTGGAGTCGGAGATGCCTGCCCGGGTAAGTCCTGTTGTCCTTCTGGACTCGCCTCCGCGTCAGCCGACGTCGGGCCCGACGCCGTCGGGGCCCGAGTCGGGGGCTGCTGGGTCGCCTGAGCTCGGACTCAGGTTGACGGCCTTGGAGAGCAGATTGTCTGCCTTCATGGACCAGCAGCGGGCACTGCTCGCTGGCTTCGCTGGCGTCGCTGCCCCGACCGCCGGGACGTCGACGTCCAAGTCGACCCCGGAGACCGAGCCGATCCTCGAGTCGATGAGAACTCGAGTCGATCCTCGGTCGAGGTCGCCCTCGGCCTCCCGTTCGGGACCGAGGTCGCCGACGCCGACTCCCTCGGCGTCGGGGCGGCTGGCGCCGCACCCTGCCCGAGCCGACCCCACCGAGTCCTCGTCGGAGTCGGTCTGGGAGTCGGAGGAGGAAGAGTCACCTGATTCTTTCCGGACTCGGTGTGTCCCATCGGACTCTCCGGAGTCCGAGCCTCGGAAGCAGTCCCCCCGGAGGATGCCCGGTTCTCGGATTTCGTTAGGGATATGGCCAAGGCTTTGGCCTTCCCTGCGGACCCCGAGGAGGAGCCTCGAGCCGAAGAGCTCGACGCCCTCCAGTATGACTCTCCCGCGAGGGAGCACTTTACTGTGCCGGTTCCTCCTATGCTGGAACGACTACTCTTCCGCATGTGGGAGAGTCCGGCCTCCTCGCCGGTCCTGAGCAAGCGGGTCGATTCTATCTATCGAGTCCGCAAGAGCCCTGGCTTTCAAAAGGCGCAGTTGCCACACCATTCCATGGTAGTGGAATCGGCCATGCATCGTCTTAAGAGCCAGAAGATGCACTCCTCGGTGCCTCCTGGAAGGGAGGCCCGTAACCTGGATGGCCTTGGCAAAAAGTGCTTCCAGGGCTCCATGCTCGCCTGTCGTGTCCAGACTTACCAGCTCTACATGGGCATGTATCTCAGGGATCTGGCTAAAGAGCTAGCCGGCTTCTCCGCTGGTTTGTCCGAGGAACCCTTGCGGAGGTTCCTAGCCTTGTCCACAGGTATTCGGGAATGCTCAAAGTTCATGTCCCGAGCAGCCTATGATGGCTTTGAAGCCTCGGCTCGAGTAGCCGCAGCCGGCATCGGTGCCCGCCGACAGGCTTGGCTTCAGTCGTCCGACCTTGAGCCCTGGGTACAGGACAAGTTGGTCGATGTCCCCTGCCGAGGCGAAAACCTCTTTGGCAAGCCCATGGCGGAAAAGGCTGCACAAATTGAGACTGAGACTCTCACCAGGACCAGGCTTTCTAGGAAGACCTCCGCCCCTTCCCAGAAAAAGAAGGGCTCGGGAAAAAAGACCTTTTACCCGAGGAAGGCGGCTGCCTACAAACAATACCCCCATTATCAGGCCCCTGCAGCTCCCCAACAGGGCCAGCAGGCCAAGGGACGGGGTAACGGGTCCCGTAGGCAGCAAGCCCCCAAGCCTGCGCCACCAGCCCCTGCTCAGCAGGGTGGGGGTTTTTGACTCGCTCAGCATAGCCTCTCCCCCCCGCTGGTTCCCCCCAGCACCGGAGGCCGGCTGGTTCACTTCGCCGACAGGTGGTCCAGCATCACCGCAGATGCCTGGGTGCTTCAGGTCGTGCGAGAGGGCTACCTTCTCCACTTCCATCAGGTCCCTCCCTCCTATTTTCCGGGAGAGCCTCCGCGTCCCCCTCTGCACAGGGAGTTGCTCCTTCAGGAGTTAGCAGGTCTTCTGCAGGATCAGGCGGTGGAACCGGTGCCACACCACCTGAGAGGTCAGGGCTTCTATTCAAGGTATTTTCTGATACCAAAGAGAACAGGAGGCCTCCGACCCATCCTGGACTTGCGCAACCTCAACAAGTTCCTTGTGCGGGAGAAGTTCAAAATGCTTACCCTTGGAATCCTTCTGCCCTACCTCCAGCAGGGAGATTGGCTATGCTCCTTGGATCTAAAGGATGCTTACACGCACATCCTCATCCACCCAAGCCACCGCCAATACCTAAGGTTTGTGGTGGCAGGAAATCATTACCAGTACAGAGTACTGCCCTTCGGCCTGTCCTCCGCACCGCGAGTCTTCACAAAATGTCTCGCGGTCGTGGCGGCCCATCTCCGGCTTCACGGCCTCTATGTTTTTCCGTACCTCGACGACTGGCTCATCAGAGCAGCATCCGCTCAGGAGGTCACCACCGCCACGTGCCGCACGGTGACTCTGCTGCAGCTCTTGGGCTTTGTCATCAACTTCGCAAAGTCCACTTTGCTCCCCTCACAGGATCTCGAGTTCATCGGCGCAAGGCTGCACACCCCTCAGGCGCGTGCGTACCTACCGCTCGACAGGGCTCAGCGGCTCATGGACATAGCCGGCCGCTTTCGCAGCCAGCCCCTGGTCTCCGCCAGGCGCTTCCTGAGACTGCTCGGCCATATGGCTTCCACCGTCCATGTGACCCCCAATGCCCGCCTGAATATGCGGCCTGCTCAGTGGTGTCTCCGCCAGCAGTGGCGACAGGCCACGGGCGGCCTAGCAGACCTGGTGCGCGTCTCCGAGCCGCTGGTCTCGTCTATCCGGTGGTGGCTCCGGCAGCCGCACCTGGTATTGGGAATGCCTTTCCAGTCACCTCAGCCGACCCGGGTGCTGACCACCGATGCATCCCTCCTGGGCTGGGGAGCCCATTGCCAAGAGGCACGTACTCAGGGCCTCTGGACCAAGTGGGAGTCTGCTCAGCAGATCAACTTCCTGGAGCTCAGGGCGATCCGCCTAGCTCTCAAGGCCTTCTCCCACCTGACCTCCCAACAGTCCGTCCTTGTCCAGACGGACAATCAAGTTGCCATGTTCTACGTGAACAAGCAGGGGGGCACGGGCTCCTTCCTCCTCTGCCGGGAGGCACAGAAGCTCTGCTCTTGGGCCGTCAGTCACGGCATTCTCCTCAAGGCAGTTTATCTCCCGGGCCAAGAAAATTGCCTGGCGGACAAACTCAGCAGGGTCCTCCAGCCGCACGAGTGGCGTCTGGACCCCTTGATCGTTCAGAAGCTCTTCCTCAGGTGGGGCCTCCCCACAGTGGATCTCTTTGCCAGTCCTCACAACCGGCAGCTTCCTCGCTTCTGCTCTCGTCAGCCTCACCCCCTTCGGGTGGCGGCGGACGCCTTTCTGATCTCATGGTCGGGGAGCCTTCTGTACGCTTTCCCTCCCATCCCGTTAGTCTCTCGGACCCTTTTCAAGGTTCTCCGAGACAAAGCTTTCATGATCCTGGTGGCCCCTCGCTGGCCCAGGCAGCCGTGGTTTCCGCTCTTGCTGCAACTGGCGGTGGAGGATCCAATCCCTCTGGGGGTGCAACCGGATCTCCTCACCCAGGATCAGGGGTCCCTGCTGCACCCCAACCTCAGGTCTCTCAACCTCATGGCCTGGCTGCTGAGAGGGTAGTCCTTGCTCCTCTCCTCTTGCCGGCAGAGGTGGAGGAGGTCGTCTTGGCTTCGCGACGGCCTTCTACCCGCAAATGCTACGCCCTTAAATGGCGTCGCTTTGCAGTCTGGTGTACCCAACAGTCTCAGGATCCCTTCTCCTGCCCGGTGTCGGTGATCTTACAGTACTTGCTACACCTCTCTAATCTGGGACTTAAGTCCAACTCCGTCAAAGTCCACCTCAGTGCTCTTTCCGCACATCATGTGCCGGTGGACGGCAGACCTCTCTCCAACGACCCTCTCGTAGCGAGGTTTCTCCGAGGTCTCCTACTACTTAAACCACCTCTGCGCCCGCCAGCGCCTGACTGGGACCTGAATGTGGTTTTACAGCGGATCACCTGTCCGCCTTTTGAACCTATGGCTACCTGCTCTCTCCGTTTTCTGTCTTGGAAAACGCTGTTCTTGATAGCCCTCACTTCCGCTAGGCGCGTAAGTGAATTACAGGCCCTCGTGTCTGATCCCCCCTACACTCGGTTCTACAAGAATAGGGTAGTCCTACGGACTCACCCAAAGTTTCTGCCTAAAGTGGTCTCCCCTTTTCACTTGAATCAGGAGGTGGTACTTCCAACCTTCTTTCCCAGACCACACTCCAGCCGAGCTGAGACGGTCCTCCATACCCTGGACTGTAGAAGGGCGTTGAACTTCTACCTTGACCGTACGCGGGAGCACCGTAAAGCTGCGCAGCTTTTTGTGTCCTTTGACCCCAATAAATTGGGGCTCCCGGTCTCCAAGCGTACTCTGTCCATCTGGGTTGCGGACTGTATCTCTTGGGCTTATGGGGCAGCCGGACTCGCCTTAGAAAGTCGAGTCACGGCTCATTGCGTTCGGGCAAAGGCCACGTCAGTGGCTTACCTCCGCTCTGTTCCGCTGGCAGACATCTGCCGGGCCGCTACTTGGTCTTCGAGCCAGACTTTTGCGGTCCATTACTGTCTCGAGAGGGAGTCCCGTAGGGACAGTGCTTTCGGACAGGCAGTCCTCCGTAATCTCTTTGAGGTCTGAGCAACTCCTACCCTCCATCCCGGATGTGGGCTACCGGTGGGTGATAATTCAGCGAAGATTCTTTCCTTCTGTGCTGCTGAGCTAGAGGGAGCTCATTTTTGTGCTTAGGGTCTCCGGTAGCCTTGAGCTTGGGAGTCCCATAAGTGAGGACTGACTTCCTGCTTGGTCCTGGAGAAAGCGTAGTTACTCACCTGTAACAGGTGTTCTCCAGGAGCAGCAGGAATCAGTCCTCACTACCCTCCCTCCTCCCCTGGGAGTTGCAATCGTCTGCTTATGTTCTTTTTGCAAATTTTTATGCTGTCTTTTTAGCTATGTCATCTGACTGGCTAAGATGGCACCTTCGGGCGGGAAGACTACCGCGCATGCGCGCTGCAATTCCCAAAGGCTTTCTTTGAAAGCTGGGGAAAATTGCTCCGCGAGGGCTCCGTCGGCGCCGACGTCACCCATAAGTGAGGACTGATTCCTGCTGCTCCTGGAGAACACCTGTTACAGGTGAGTAACTACGCTTTTTTTTTTTTTAATATCTGGCCCTTGACTCTTAGGGGTCTGCTTACTAAGCAGCGCTAGTGGTTTACGTACGAAATCGGAGCCGTGGCCCTGTTTTATTCAGTGGGGCTGTGGCTCCGATTTTGCACATAAGCTGCTAGCACCGCTTAGTAAACAGACCCCTTAGTTTAAAGTGGGCACCTCTTTTGTCAGTAATTGAAGGACTTTTCTGTATGCAGGTGGATCGTTGGCCAGAAACAGGGTTTGTGAAGAAGCTTCAAAGACGGAACAATACTTTCTATTATTATGACAAGCAACGGGAATGTGAAGATAAAGAAGTCCATAAAGTGAAAGTGTATGCCTATTAAACATGTTTCTGTTTGTGTAGTGAAACACTGTTGGTGATGTTTAGAAGTAATTAAATAAGATTTTTAAGTTGCCTTGTTTCGAAGTACTGAATATCTGTATACAAACGTATGTTACAAAGAGTGAAGAAAAAATACCTTGTTCAGACTATTATGTGCTTCATCTTTTGCATCTCTTTACATTGAGTTTTGGTTAATTATGCAATAAATGCCAACGCAACAAAAGGTTCTCGCATGGTTTCCCAATATTTATTTATTTATCTGGGCGCTTTATTATACCACCAGTAGCGGAGCAAAAGCTATCATCATGACGGTTTACAACAGAAATCATAACAGTAGCAAATAAATCCGAACTTTAAAGCCGCATACAGCACATATTAACTGATTGCCATAACCAGCAGGTGACATATTAGGGTAAGGGATGAACAGGAGAACACTATCCTCCAAGCAAGTACAATTGTTGCCTGCAATGAAATGCAGGTCACATGAGGAAAATAAATGTGTTAACCTAGGCTGCCCCTTAGTTTACCACTGATTATCTCATATATAATCTTGATAACGCTGCTGGAAGAATCAAGTTTTAACTTGGTTTTTTTTATATTTCTTATAAGAGGTTTCTGGACAGAAGAGGAGAGTTCCAAAGAGTTGGGGCATTGTATGCAAAAGTGGAACACCTGATCCATTCATATCTTAGCTGTCGATATGTAGGGACAATGAGAAGATGAGCCTGGGACAATCTTAATTTTCTGTGAGATGTATACAGAATAAGAAGGGAAAAGAGGTACCATGGGGGCCCTGTATAATAAGATCAGTATCAAAGAAAACACCCCACCTGCAGTCAAATAGCACAACAAAGAAGAAACCCTTGGAGGACAAAACTTTATTGATTGGTCAGCCCAACACATGTTTTGGCCACTGAGGCCTTCATTAGGGGACTATGACCGCTGCAACATAAAAACATAAAAGGATTAAATATAATCATAAACAAATAGGCAATAATAGCAATATAAACAATAAAAAAACAATAAAAACATAATGTAATATAACTAAATAATAGACAATTAAAAACAGCCCTAGTAATGGTTAAAAAATATGTACATATAATAATAAATAATAACAATATACGGATGTATACAGCTGACGATAGGGAGACATATCATAAAGCAAGGTCAATAAAACTGTTGAACGTATCAATGAAAGAATAAACAATCAGTATCTAGACAGTAGTTATAGGCACTAGATAACAACTATGAGACAGAACGACAAACTTATTATTAGACCATAGTGAAAACAATGCAAAAATAGACAGCCAAACGTCTCAAAAATAATCGGAGTGGAGGAGGGAACAGGGAAGGTGAAAACAATGTATAAGAAGCAGCAAGCGCTAATGGTGACCTGATCGGAGAAAGGGAAAGCATTACAATCAGGAGGAGACAGATTAAAAATAGAGATTAAAAATATAACTGGGTGGCCACGGGAACAGAAGGGCCATGAATTGCATTAGTGTAGAAAGGATGACTGTGAACAGCTATATATTGAAGAGACAACCAACAAAAACAAACATATGAGAGAGGTGACACTACATGTTTAAAAACCTGGATGCTGCATACAATCCGCAGTGGGTAGTTCAAAGTGAAACTTGAAATAATAAAAAAGTAGTAAAAAAAGAAAAGAAGATGCATAAAAATCAACATTGTGCTACAGAGATTATTTAAAAAACATCATGCTACAGAGATAATTTAAAAAGGGAGGGGGAGGGGGTGTGGGGGTTGTGGTGTATCTCTCTAAGCATCATTTGATAATCCCAGCTTAAGAACGCTGCAGTACAAACCTTATCAATACAAGTCATGCAGGATTTTGTAATAAAACATATAGAACCACAGAAAGTGACAGGAACAGAAGTGACAGATAAATAAATAAAGGACTCTAAAATTTTACATAGTGAAGAGCCATCACAGGTTTAAAACAAGCAGAAATGAACAACACAATATATGACGTAAATGATAAGTGGAAAAATAGAAATGAGGATGCTTAGTATTGTATCATACCTTGTAAGACAGAACATAGAAATACACTAACAAAAAATCGGAAAAACAGTCACAAAACCGAAAAAAATCTTTGAGCAAAGCAGCCATCAGAAGCCGGTGTGCATCAAGATTCTAAACCAAACCAAATCACATCTATTAAAAACCACCAGTAAAAAAACTATAGAAAATCATATCTAGTGCAAGGAATAAATTGAATAAATCCTATATAATTATAAGGATAAATTGCTATGTTAGGTGAATGGGTTAGGAAGAGAAGAAAAAAGCCTATAGAGCCAGTTGGAGACATGTGCAACAAAGAGCCAAGTGAACATGCCACCTGTGATAAGGAAGCTTATCATAGCTCAGGAAGGAGCTATAGTAAAGGTGAAGTGACTCTGAACAAGCAACCTGTCAGTTCTGGTAGAAATAAGAAAACAGAATTTTCCCATAAAAGACTAACAGTCCCAGAATGCACCAGGTTTCCAACAGCCATTAGAGGAGCTGAAGTGGGGAAACGTGTGTTCAATCAAGAGGGCTATGAGGTAATCCCCAAGCACTCATCTCAAAGGGCAGGGCCTGATTCAGCACAGCTGCGCTGTGCTAGGGTGGAGCACTCATCTAAGGTAGAGTTTATTCTACAGAGAATCATCCTCATCTTGATCATCTTGGAGATCCTCAGCTTGGACATCTTCATCATCTGGAGGATCATCAGAAGCAGAAACCAGAGTGGACGGACAGAGAGGGCAAGAAACCCTTTGGAAGAAAGAAGAGAAAAGCTTTTGGGAGGTCTAAAGGAGTCCAGAACAGTACGTATACTGGAAGGCATTCCAAAGGCAAGCTTACACCATTGGACTGGGAAAAGCCAGAGGAATGGTGCTGCAGAGCTAGGAATCTCCAGACGGTACCTGTGAGGGAGACGGCTGCACGTGGAAGGGACCCTAAGACCCGTGCCAGAAGGTATGTGAAGAGAGATCCAGTGTCCAGGGATCTGGATTGGAAGGCTGGACATAAGAACTGGACTACATACTGGCCAGGCTATTTATAGAGGAACTCTAACAGCAATGGAAGCTCAGGTATGAACACTGATCTATGCCCTAGCTATACCCTTGAAAGACAGCAGGGAAACAAGTATTCTCCTGAGAGTGCTCCATTGAGAAATTCCTCTGTGTCAATCCATGATATTGAACCCATGATTGTTGAAGAAGGGGGAGAGGTGGTAGATACAGGCTGTGAATACATGGATTGCTCTCTGTCTAAACTCCTTTGGTAATTTACTGTTACAAAGTATAACAACCATCACAAAGAAATACAAACTTGTTCTTTAATCTACTCAGAAAAGCTCCTGAGTAGGATTTGAGCCAAGCAGTAGAAAGTAAGCCAGCTAAGGGGTTTCAGCTGGATAACTGCTAGCAATTGAACCTTACCTAATTGCTTGTGAGCTCTGAGGGAATCACTTCTGAGTCTATGTGTGAAGATATAAGAAGTTAACTTGAAAAGAACAGTTTTTCCCTACTTTGTGGGTTTTGTTTGTTGATTAAAGCACTGCTAAGAAAATATTAGCTAGAGCCTACAGAAAAGACCATTCTGTTACCATCCTGGTCTTTATTCTTTTGCTTTGATTGCCTGACAAGTTCAGCTGTTGTTTTCCTGATTTTGTTTTTCTAAGTTTAACACTGAAAGCAAGTATCCTGTTTTATGTGCTACCAAGCATATCTGTGTTGGGAGAAATAACCCCATAAATAAATATCTTATTGGCTTTACACTCAAGCACAACTAATTATTGTGAACGGCTGTGTCTGGTGTGAATGGACTACATTTTCCACAATCCCTTGCAAATCATATTAGTATATGTCTTTGCCAAGACTGTGAACATTCTCACCCAGGCATCCGTCTGACACACCGCGGTAAAAGTCAAATGGGATAAATAGACCAGGTTAATACAATCTATAGAAAATGAGGTCTCAAGAAAAGTCAAACAACCAGAAAGCAAAAGAAAAGGAACAACATTCAGCATCATCCTTACCTCTGAAAATGAAAATGGCACCAAAATCAAAAGGAGGCAGAATCCCCATAATGGGACTTTAAATGGAGTGATCTAAGACCAATTTTTGCATATCATGATTAGGAACCTGTATTTCTATGTACTTATAAGCAAAAACTATATAATCGGTGATAATACTACAAAGTAATTAATAGTGCTTATCAGAAGGTTGTATAAACTATTGATAGAAATGTAAAAATATGTATAAAAAGAAAATAAGGGAGAGGAGAAAACTCACCCTGAGTTAAAAGAATAAAAATAGTGGTATAAAAGGTTCTAAATCTTATCAAGATTGGTAGTGCATAGCTAAATGAGAGGGGTGTGCCAAGCACCAATTCTTAATCTTAACCAAAAGCAACTAGTGAATAGCTTGTTAGCAAGGGAGAAGGGGGAGGGAGCACTCACAGAAAGACAGGAAAATCCAATTAGTGGTTAAGACCAGAAGGGTGCATATAGTATTCATTTGAAAAATAAGTTATATTTGGTCCTCCACAGGTAGTTCCTCATTGGCAAGGCAGGGATGCCTCTAAGACGCTTTTGAGGTTGGAACAGAAACGTATTTTTCAAATGAATACTATATGCATTCTCTTTTTTTATTCTTTCTTTTAACTCAGGGTGAGTTTTCTCCCCTTTTTTTTACATACTTTTACATTTCTATCTTTGTGTTGTGCAGCAATCCAATGATCAACTAGAGGTTTTTGTGGAGTATGATTCTTAATACAACTGCAGTGTTCTATGATCCGCGTTTTAACACTCCTACTGGTTTTGCCTATGGACAGCAGCTTGCACGGACAAATAACTGCATAAATGACATTTTCTGTTTGACATGTGGTAAAATTAGTAAATGAATATTTAACAGCAGAGGTGGGATGTATGAACGTGGACTTGGTAGTAATAACCACATCACACACAGAAGAAGACCCACAGTGGAAATGTCCAGTAGTGATAGGCTTCCGACGGGCCACTGGCAGAGCAGAAGGAACCAGAATATTGGAAAGATTAGGGTTTCTACGGTGAGCTATCATCACTTGTGATGCGAATGCAGGAACTGTCTGAACAATGTGCCACTCATGTCATATAATATCTGAAATCTGCTTAGATTTTGTCAAAAAAAAGGGGTAAACAATCTTATCAAACTTCGATTTTTCTTCGGGTAAGAAAGCATAGTTACTCACCTGTAACAGGTGATCTCCGGGAACAGCAGGAATTTAGTCCTCATATATGGGTATCGTCAGTAACGACGGAGCCTGCGCGGGAACGCTCCCCAGCGTCCAATTAGAAAGCTTTTGGAAGCATCCCACAGCACCTGCGTGCAGCCTTCCCGCCTTTCCCAACTGCCTCTCTCCAGTTGAGTTTTAAAGCTGAGACAAAGAGAGAGAGAGATACAACTCCTAGGGGAGGTGGGTGGGTTGTGAGGACTAAATTCCTGCTGTTCCCGGAGATCACCTGTTACAGGTGAGTAACTATGCTATCTCCAGGAACAAGCAGGAATGTAGTCATCACATATGGGAACTCCCTAGCTTTAGGTGCCAGGGAGAGACCCCAGAAATTGTGTGTCCCTGAACAGGGCTCCACTTCCCCCATGGATCTCTGGCATCCTACCAGGGATGGAGGGTAGGAGTTGATTAGGTATGGACCAGGTGTTGGAGAACAGCCTGACCAAACAAGGCATTCCGGCGGGAGTCCTTGTCCAAGCAGTAATGGGATGTGAAGGTATGAACCGAGGCCCAAGTGGCTGCTCGACAGATGTCGTCGATGGACACAGAGTGCAGATGAGCCATTGAGGCTGCCATGGCTCTCACATTGTGAGCTGTGACATGGCCCTCCAGAGAAAGGTTCTTACTCTGATAGGCGAAGGAAATACACTGAGCAATCCAGTTAGACAGTGTTCTCTTGGAGACTGGAAGTCCCAAATGAGAAGGATCAAAAGCAACAAAGAGTTGAGAGGACTTTCTATGTTGCTGTGTTCTTTGCAAGTAAAAGGCTAAAGCTCTTTTACAGTCCAAGGTATGAAGATTCCTCTCTGCATTTGATACATGAGGCCTTGGAAAAAACACAGGTAGGAAGACCGCATGGTTCAGATGAAAAGGTGAGACCAGCTTTGGCATAAAGTGTGGATGAGTCCTAAGGACTACCTTGTCATGATGGAACCTTGTATAAGGTGGATCAGCTACTAGCGCTTGCAACTCACTAATGTGGCGTGCTGATGTGATTGCAATGAGAAAGATAACCTTCCAAGAAAGGAATTTCAAGGAGGTAGTAGCTAAAGGTTCGAAAGGTGGCTTCATGAGCTGCCCAAGAACCAGGTTTAAGTCCCATGCCACCGGTGGTGGTCTAATGGGAGGCTTAGTTAAAAGAAGGCCTCTCATAAATCTTCCTATAAGAGGATGAGAGGAAATAGGCTGTCCATTTAAAGGCTTAAAGGAAGCTGCAATAGCACTCAAATTGACTCTTACTGAATTAGTCTTAAGACCTGCATTGGATAAATGAAGGAGATACTCCAGAAATAATTCCAGAGGTATCGCAAGGGGGTTAAGACCCTTTTGCGAACACCATATGGTAAACCTTTTCCACTTGAAAGCATAAGAGTGTCTTGTGGAAGGTTTCCTGGAAGCAAAAAGAATATCTTTTACTTGCTGAGGGATATTAAGATCATGGAGATCTAGGCCTTCAGCAACCAAGCCTGAGATGCAGAGACTGGGAATTGGGATGCCATAACATTCCATCCTCCTGAGATAGGAGATCTGGAGCAGACCCTAACTCCAGGGAGGGAGCTTGAGAGAGATGTAGAAGCAGAGGGTATCACACTTGCCGTGGCCAATATGGAGCTATGAGAATCATATGGCCTCTGTCTCTCTGAAGCTTGAACAGGGTTTTGGGAATTAGGGGAATGGGTGGAAAGGCATACAGGAAGTCTTGACCCCAGTAAAGGAGGAAAGCATCCCTGGCCTGAGCCCCCTGAGCCGGAATTCTGGAACAGAACTGGGGAAGTTTGGCATTCCACGGACTTGCAAAGAGGTCTATGTCTGGGGTTCCCCAAAGTTGAAATATCCTGGCCACCTGGTCTGCATGCAGAGACCACTCGTGTGGAAACAGAACTCGACTGAGTCTGTCTGCCCAAGAGTTTTGAATGCCTGGCAGATACACTGCCAGGAGATGAATCTGATGCTCTCTGGCGAGGGCCCATAATCGCAAAGCTTTGTTGCAAAGCGACAGAGAGCCTGTTCCCCCCTGCTTGTTCACATAGAACATAGCTACTTGATTGTCCGTATGAATGAGGACTGTCTTGTAGCTGAGCAGGGTGTGGAACACTTGCAGAGCAAGGAATATTGCTCTGAGCTCCAAGAGATTGATATGTAGATAACTATCCTGTGGAGACCAGGTGCCCTGGGTGGAGAGGTCTTGCAGATGAGCTCCCCAACCCATTGGAGAAGCATCTGTTGTGAGAGTTGCTTGGGGTAAGGGTTGTTGAAAAGGGGACCCCAGCAACAGGTTTTGAGTGGACTTCCACCACTGAAGGGACAAAATAAGCCGACTTGTGTTTGCTATTTTGTCTGACAGGCATCCTGATGCCTGGGTCCATTGATTGGATAAAGTCCACTGAGCTGCCCTCATATGGAGGCGAGCATAGAGAACCACATGCACAGTAGATGCCATGTGGCCTAGTAGTTGTAACATTTCTCGAGCAGTTAGATGAGGCTTTAGCACTGCTTGAGAAGCTAATTGCACCAGGCGAAGGCACCGGGCCTGGGGGAGATAGGCCATTGCCTTTGTGGTATCCAGCAAAGCTCCTATGAACTCTAAAGACTGAGTGGGAGTTAGACTGGATTTTGGGATGTTTATTACCAGCCCTAAATAATGAAGGATACGCATTGTGCAGGATAGAGAAGTCCTGGCCTATGACTCTGTTGGGGCTCCAATAAGCCAGTCGTCTAAGTAGGGGAAGACGAATATCCCTAGAGTGCGGAGAAATGCTGCTACAACAGCCATGCATTTCGTGAACATCCTTGGTGCTGAGGCCACGCCAAAAGGGAGCACCCTGTATTGGTGGTGCTTTCCCTGAAAAAGGAACCGAAGGAACCTTCTGTGAGTTGGATGGATGAGAACATGGGTGTACGCATCCTTGAGATCTAGAGAACAAAGCCAATCCTGACTCTGAAGGTATGGCAGCAGAGATCCGAGAGAAATAATTTTGAATTTCTCCTTGACAAGGAATTTGTTCAATTCCCTGAGGTCTAAGATAGGTCTGTAACCCCCTGTTTTCTTTGGAATAAGGGAAATAAGGGGAATAGAACCCTGTACCCTGCTGATGAAGGGGTACTTCTTCTATTGCCCCTTGGGCAAGAAGGCTAGCGACCTCCTGACCTAACAAGTTGATGAGAGAGGTCGGAGAATTGAACTGCTTTACTATTGTGTGAGGGGGCATGCTTGAAAAATCAAGCTTGTACCCCTCCTTTATGATGGAGAGTGTCCAATGCTCTGCTGTTATTTGCCCCCATCTGATATAACCTTCCTGGAATGGTGGAAGGTTCTGGTCCCCCGAGAACCAGGAAGGCTAAGTTCTCTAGGTGAGAGTCAAAGGCCCTGTGGAGGCTGAGCCTGCTGGACCGGTTGAGGCCTAGCAGCCTTTGCTTTCTTCTGTTTGGGTGGTTGCTGACCTTTCCTGGCAAGCTGACCTGCAGAACGTCCCTGCTGAACATAAGCAGGATAAAATCTTTTCTTTTTAGAAAAGAATGGTTTCTTGAACAATTTCTTTCTAGCTGGATCAGCAGTGGACTTGGATAATCTATCCAAGGTGGAATTTTCAGCATCCATTTCATTGGCCTTTTCCTGCCAATCTTTACCAAACAGGTTCTCACCAGTACAAGGGATATTTCCCAATTTGTCTTGTACCCAGAGCTCTAGATCAGATGCCTGGAGCCAAGCAATTCTACGTGCACCTATGGCAATAGCCGAGGTTCTGCTTATGCACTCAAAGCAGTCAAAGGCTGCACGGTTGGAAAATTTAGAAACATCTTGGGCATGTTTGACCAAAGTGAGAAAATCCTGTCTTTTATCCTCAGGAAGAAAAGGACTTAAAGCCTCTAAATCATCTGTGACCTCCTTCAGGAACATTCCCATGTAGAGACTATAGGAACTGATCCTGGCAGAAAGCATGGAAGCTTGGAAGACCCGACGTCCAAAAGCATCCAGGGTTCTGTACTCACGTCCTGGAGGATTAGAGGCATGCCTTTTTGCACTCTTGATCCTTCTCATAGCTGACTCCACTCATAGCTGACTCCACCCACAGGAAGCTGAGTCTTATGGAACCCAGTATCCAGTCTACGAGAATGAGGAGAGGTGGTAAGAGGTGTTTCCCACATCCTTAACATGAGATCATATAAAATCTCATGAATGGGCAAGGTAGCTGCCTCCTTAGGAGTTTTGGGATATTGTAGAATTTCCAACTCCTTGGCCCTTGGCTCTGTTTCAGGGGCCACAGTAATGGACAGGCCCTGAGCCACCTCCCTAATAAAATCTTGGAAGGAAATATCCTCTGGAGGAGACATCCTGCGTTTAGGGGAGGAGGGCTCCTCTGGGAGAAGCATCGACAGAACTGTCAGATCCTCAGATTCTTCTGAGGACTCGAAGTATCGTCTGTCCGGATGATCTTGAAGAGCCCGATACCCGTACCGACCAAAGTCGGTACCGGGGTATCGGTACCGGAGGTCATTGGATGACTGGGTACCGGCAAAGCATGCACCGATGCCGATGTCGATGCTATCGATACCGAGGCCGGTACCGGTGGAATTGTCTGTCGTGGTCCCAAGGGCGTCGATGCCGCAAGGAAAGCTGCCAGACTGCGTTCCATAGCCAGAACTCTCTGGTCTATCGATGCTGCCAATGCCTGGATGTCGGTACCCCAGAGCATGGCACCAGTAGTTCTGCCGAGGTCGAGGCCTCGAGAACATCCTGGAACCCCGATAATGCTTTGGAAGCCGAAGCCTACCACCGGGGTAATTTTGCCGGTGCAGAATCCTCAAGGGCAAAGCCAGAGGCATCTTGATGCTTAGAAGGAGATCTACCCTTTGAAGACCAGCTGGATTTATGTTTAGTTACCTGAGATCCACGGGAGGAAGAAGAAGCCCTGGAAGACGTCGATGCCACCGAAGCTGCATTAGAGGGAAACAGGGTACTGAGCTTAGCAGCTCGGTTCTGCTGACCTCTTTTAGACATCATGGCGCAGGACATACAATCTGTGATGGAGTGGTCAGGACCTAAACATTTTAGACACCATTCATGGGTGTCGGTGATGGAAATGGTACCGCCACACTTGGTGCACTTTTTGAAACCTGAGGCAGGTTTCTCCATGGTAAGGAAAGGTTTTTGGGCCTAACGCCCAAAAAGGCGCATGCACCTGAAGAAAAAGAAAAAAGAGAATATATATATATATTTTTTACAGAAATAAGAAGAGAAAAAAACCGGCGGTACCGGTAGAGCATCGAGGAAGGCAGACGCAACCACAAAAAAGAAAGAAATACAAAAGAATTCTTCTGCGGTGACAGGAACACGACCTGCTGGCTCCGCGGAAAAAGAAGAACTGGAGAGAGGCAGTTGGGAAAGGCGGGAAGGCAGCACGCAGGCGCTGTGGGATGCTCCCAAAAGCTTTCTAATTGGACGCTGGGGAGTGTTTCCGCACAGGCTCCGTCGGTACCGACGATACCCATATGTGATGACTACATTCCTGCTTGTTCCTGGAGATTAAAGTATCACGTGAAGTGTCCCTCGCATGTTGATATGACTTAAGTACATGTTTCGATGGGCACTTCTCGGCAAACCGCTCACAAAATATAGATGCATTGTGTTCAAAACTGACCGGATCGGAACAGATACGCTTAGCCCTTAGGAACTGACTGACCGGAAGATTGTTTTTCAGCGAACTATTGTGAAAACTTTGGAAATGTAGAAAATGATTACAATCAGTATCCTTCCGAAATAAATCAGTATGGAACCACGAGCACCCTTAATAATCTTAATGTCTAGATAAGAAACTTCATTTTCATTAATACATGCTTCAAAATGTAAGTGGGGGTCAAAAGAATTCAACCATTGTAAAAATGTATTAAGTGTGTCACGTGTACCATCCCAGATAAGGAGAAAACCATCAATATAACACTGCCCCAGTCTGATGTAATCTTTAAAAGAATGTTTAGTTAAAAAAAAAATTTCAAAAGAGGCCACATAAAGGTTTGTCACATCAGGCGCCATTGATGTGACTAGAGGGGAAACACTAGAACCCCAACACCTGCTGTTTTAGTTGGCTTTCAAAGGAGCCCTTCATAAGCCTCTTTTTTGTCCTGGCAATGACTTAGGAGCATGTTTGTTGTTGTTAAGTACTGTTGAGTCGGTGTCGACTCATGATGACGTTCTGGATAGTTTCCTAAACTGTGTTCGGTCTTCAGTTAGGCGGCTCATTGTTGAGAGAGTGACAGCCACAGCTGCTGTTATTGTATCGATCCATCTCATTGCTGGCCTTCCTCTTTTGCTTTGATATTCTACCTTGCCAAGCATGAGATGCTGCTGCAATAGATTTGAATCCCAGCTTGCAAAGCCATTGAAGGAACAGATTACTGGAGGTGACACAGAACTGTGTGGAAGCTCATAATATTTAAACAAGCTCTGCCTCAAGCGAAAGGATTAGAAGGGTTCCTTGTGCAGACGCCATAGTCGTGCCTCAAGATTTTCTGGGGACAACAGTCATATGTGTGGGACAATGGTCGTTTAACTATATATTGTTTTGGATTATTTTTGCAGTTGTGACCTATAGTTTTTTTTTCTTATTGTATCATTTAGAATTTATAGCAAACCTGCCGTATCATAACAGCACTACCAGGACTCTCAAAGCACTAAACCCTATCTATCAAAAGGCAACACTGCAAATATTAAACCAATACATCTCAGAGAATACCAATACATCTCCTACTGGAAAAAGAGAACACGTGGGACTGTCACGTAGAAACTACATGAACAGGAAAATGCAGCTCAGTGTCATATCCAAAATATAGTCCGTCACCAAACATAGGACAAGGTTTCTCCAGGAACAAGCAGGAAGTCAGTCCTCACATATGGGTGACGTCGGCACCAATGGAGCCTGCGCGAAGCACTTCCCCAGTTTTCAAAGAAAGCATTTGGGAATGCCACCACGCATGTGTGGTCCCCTTCCCGCCCAAGGGTGCCATCTTACTCATTCTCCCTTTTTCTGTGGAGCCCTTTGGACATGCATCTCATCCCCAGAAAATTTTTTTTAATTAGAACATAAGAACATAAGATATGCCATACCAGGCCAGACCAAGGTCCATCAAGCCCAGTATCCTGTTTCCAACAGTGGCCAATCTAGGTCATACGTACCTAGCAGTTTCCCCAAAAGACACAGGTTCCGCAATGCTTGTATTGGGTCAAGCATTGATATCCTGGGTCCCTTCTTAATAATGGTTTATGGACCTTTCCTCCAGGAACTTGTCCAAACCTTTTTTAAACCCAGCTACACTAACAGCCTTTACTAAATCCTCCGGTAACAAATTCCAGAGTTTGATTACACGTTGAGTGAAAAAATATTTTCTTTTATTAGTCTTAAATAGTTTACCCTGTAGCTTCATTGCATGTCCCCTAGTCTTTCTATATTCTGATAACAAACAATCGATCTACGTTTACCCGTTCCACTCTGTTCATTAATTTATAGACTTCTATCATATCTCCACTCAGCCGTCTCTTTTCCAGGTTAAAGAGCCCTATCCTTTTTAGCCTTTCTTCATAGGAGTATCCTTCCATCCCCTTTATCATTTTGGTGGCTCTTCTCTGAACCTTTTCTAATAACGCTATATCCTTTTTAAGATACGGCGACCAGAATTGCACACAATATTCAAGGTACAGTCTCACCATGGAACGATATAGAGGCATTATAATATCTTTTGTTTTATTTTCCATTCCTTTCCTTATGATACCTAGCATTCTATTTGCTCTCTTGGCTGCCGCTGCACACTGGGCCAAGGGTTTTAACATGTTATCCACAATGACGCCTAAATCTTTTTCCTGGGTGATGGTTCCTAATGTGGAACCTTGCATTGTGTAACCATAGTTTGGGTTGTTCTTCCCTAGGTGCATAACTTTGCACTTGTCAACATTAAATTTCATCTGCCATTTTGATGCCCAGTCTTCTAATTTATCAAGATCCTCTTGCAAATTTCCAGAATCCTCTTGGATTTTAACAACTTTAAATAGTTTTGTGTCATCTGCAAATTTGATAAGCTCACTTGTTATTCCACTTTCCAGGTCATTTATGAATATGTCAAAAAGCAGCAGACCCAGCACAGATCCCTGGGGTACACCACTATTCACCTTTCTCCATTGGGAAAATTGGCCATTTAGCCTAACCCTCTGCTTTCTATCTTTTAATCAGTTCTTGATCCACAGTAGTACACTGCCTCCTATCCCATGACTCTTTAGTTTTGCCAAAGGTCTCTGATGAGGGACCTTGTCAAAGGCTTTCTGAAAGTCCAGATACACTATATCAACCGACTCACCTTTGTCCACCTGTTTATTCACACTTTCAAAAAAACATAACAGATTAGTAAGACAAGATCTTCCTTGTCTAAAGCCATGTTGGCTGTCTCCTATTAGGCCATGACTATCTACATGCTGAGTAATTTTATTCTTTATGATGGTTTTTACCATTTTTCCCGGTACTGACGTGAGGCTCACTGGTCTGTAGTTTCCCGGATCACCCCTGGAACCCTTTTTAAAAATTGGTGTTACATTGGCGATCCTCCAATCTTCAGGTATTAGAGATGATTTTAATGATAGTTCACAGATTACTAATAGCAGGTCTGCAATCTCATATTTCAGTTCTTTCAACACCCTTGGATGTATACCATCCGGCCCAGGTGAGTTGCTACTCTTCAGTTTATCTAATTGTTGTAATACATCTTCCCGATGTATCGATATTTCCTTCAATTCTTCCGCACCTTTAAATACCACTTCAGTCTGGGTAACATCCCTACATCTTCCTCAGTAAAGACCGAAGCAAAGAATTCATTCAGTCTCTCCGCTATCGCTTTGTCGCCTCTTAGTGCCCCTTTAACTCCTCTATCATCTAATGGACCAACTGACTCTCTCACAGGTTTTTTGCTACGAATGTACTTGAAAAAATCTTTATTTTACGTTTTTGCTTCCGCAGCAAGCTTTTTCTCAAATTCTCCCTTTGCCTGCTTTATCAATGCCTTGCATTTGACTTGCCAGTGCTTGTGCTGTTTCCAGGTTTTGTCGTTTGGCTCTTTTTTCCATTTCCTGAAAGATGCTTTTTTGGGAACAACAGCCTCTCTGACCTCACCTTTAAACCATGCTGGCAGTTTTTTGGACTTCCTTCCACTTTTCTTAAAGCGTGGAATACAGCTGGTCTGGGCTGCCAAGATAGTATTTTTCAACAACATCCAAGTTTGATGTAAGTCTTTAACCTTTGCAACTGCTCCTTTTAGTTTTTTCTTAACTATTTTCCTCATTTTATCATAGTCTCCCTTTCGAAAGTTAAAAGGTAGTACTGTGGATTTCTGTACTATCCCTCCTCCACTAATTAAATTAAAGGCGATCATGCTATGATCACTATTGCCAAGTGGCCCCAACACCCTTATCTCTTGCATTAGATCTGGTGTTCCACTAAGGACTAGGTCTAATATGGCTTCCCCTCTGGTCAGTTCATGAACCAGCTGCTCCAAGAAGCAGTCATTTATGTCATCTAGGAACTTTATCTCCCTAGCATGTCCTGCCGTGACACTGACCCAGTCGATACCGGGATAATTGAAATCACCCATTATTATTACTGCGCTGTAACTTTTGTTAGCTTCCTTGATTTCTTTGAGCATTTCATCATCCATTTGTTCATTCTGGCCAGGTGGTCGATAGTACACCCCCACTGCCATCGCCTTCCCCTTTTTACATGGAATTTCAATCCATAGAGATTCTACAGCAAATTTTTTTTCCTGCAAAACTTTAATCCTTTCTGACTCAATGCCCTCTCTAACATAGAGAGCAACCCCTCCACCAATTTGATCAGCTCTATCATTACGATATAGTTTGTACCCAGGTATCACAGTGTCCCACTGGTTGTCCTCCTTCCACCATGTCTCTGATATTCCAATCATATCTAACCTCTCATTTAGTGCTATATATTCTAACTCTCCCATCTTACTTTTTAGACTTCTAGCATTTGCATACAAGCATTTTAGAGACTGTATTTTATTCATATTAATTTGGCTATTGGTAGACATGGGTAATTTGGGATCTTTAAGCTCTGTCTACTCCATACTCGAGGGCATTTGGGCTACTTTACTCTTTTTTGGAACCTCTCTGCTTTTGGTAGTATCCTTCAAGGATACATTCTTCCGAACCATCTGCTCTTGGGCGACTGTCGGCTTTCCCCTATTATGTAGTTTAAAAGCTGCTCTATCTCCTTTTTAAAGGTTAATGCCAGCAGCCTGGTTCCATCCCAGTTAAGGTGAAGCCCATCCCTTCGGAAGAGCCCCTCCTTTCCCCAGAATGTTCCCCAGTTCCTAACAAATCCAAAACCCTCATCTCTGCGCCATTGTCTCATCCACGCATTGAGACTCCGGAGCTCTGCCTGCCTTTTGGGTCCTGCGCGTGGAACGGGAAGCATTTCGGAGAACGCTACCCTGGGAGTTCTGGATTTCAACTTCCTACCTAAAAGCCTAAATTTAGCCTCCTGAACTTCCCTACCACATTTTCCTATGTCATTGGTACTGACATGTACCAAGACAGCAGACTCCACCCCAGCACTATCTAAGACCTTATCTAGGTGGCACGTGAGGTCCGCTACCTTCGCACCAGGCAGGCATGTTACCAGGAGATCCTCACGTCCAGCAGCCACCCAGCTATCTACATGCCTAATGATCTAATCACCAACTATAATGGCTGTTCTAACCCTTCCCTCATGGGCACATGGCCCTGGAGAAACTTCCTCAGTGCGAGAGGATTTTACATCACCTGGAGGACAGGTCCTAGTTACAGGATCACTTCCAGCCACACCAGGGTGATGCTCTCCTGTCATGTGACCTCTCTCCATGGCAACAGGGATGCTGCCAGACTGGAGGTGGGACTTCAGGACTATATCCCTGTAGGCCTCGTCTATGTACCTCTCTGTCTGTCTTATGTTTTCCAAGTCTGCTACTCTAGCCTCTAGAGAACGCACTCATTCCCTGAGAGCAAAGAGCTCCTTGCACCTAGTGCACACGTAAGACCTCTCACCAACTGGAAGAAAATCATACATGTGACACTCAATGCAAAAGACTGGAAAGCCCCCATCTTGCTGCTGGACTGCTGTCTGCATCTTAGTTTTAAGTTTGTGTTTAGATCTTTAAGTTCTTTACTTACTAAGAGTTGCTAAGGATATTTATACCAATAAAACTATACCTAATACGTTTAATATACCTTGTTCACCTGAAGCTTAATTAATCTCAGATCCTTAGTGTATGACTGATTTGGGTAACGAGCTTCACCTGAGAGCACCTCCTGTCTTTTAAAATGTGTAAGTACCTATAAAGCTACGATTATCCCAGGGGTGGGTGGGTGTGGGGAGCGAGGGAGGGAAATAACACTTATTAAAAGAGGGCTGCTACACAGTACCCTGTCCTGTGCTGCTGAGGTAAGCTATATTCTTATTTGATTTAAATTATAGCTCTTTGCTGCTGCTAGGTTTTAACTTATTATGAAATTTAAACTACAAGCTCTCTGCTGGTTTCTAAATTTAACCAGAAAGCTCTCTTCTGTGTTTTAAATTTAAACTAAAAGTACTTTGCTGATGCTAGGCCCTGAGTGACTATTAAATTTAAACTACAAGCTCTCTGCTGGGTATGAAATTTAACCAGAAAGCTCTCGTCTGTGTTTTAAATGTAAACTTAAACTGCTGCTACTAGGCCCTGACTGATTTAACAAAAAATAGTGGGTTCACAGATTAATTAGCTTTAATAAAAAGAATTCCTTTCAGAAAATTCCCAGTAGTATATACTCATTCTCCAGGACCAAGCAGGAAGTCATTCCTCACATATGGGTGACGTCGGCGCCGATGGAGCCCTCGCGGAGCAATTTCCCCAGCTTTCAAAGAAAGCCTTTGGGAATTGCAGCGCGCATGCGCGGTCCCCTTCCCGCCCAAGGGTGCCATCTTGCTCAGTCTTCTTTTTTCCGCGGAGCCCTACAGACGCTGTTTGTGATCACCGCTGAAAAGTTGATTTTCTCTCTTATTTTCTATATCTTTTTCGGTTCGACGCCGGATCCTTTTTCCCGCCCGGACCCGCTACGCCGGTATCGGGTCCGTTTCTTTATTTTTCGGTTTTTTGTCCTTCGTGACAAGTGTTCGCGCCATTTTTCATTTTTCACTGGCAGCCCTGTCTTTTGACCTCGCAGGGGCCCTTTTTCCCTCGATGGCTGCCAGCGGGTTTAAGAAGTGTGATCGCTGTAAGAAACTCATGTCTCTTACCGACACACACGACTGCTGCCTCCACTGCCTCGGACCCGATCATGACCCGATGATCTGTGGTCCATGTGGCAAGATGTCCTCAAAAGCGTTGAGGAGTCGGCAGCATCAACGAGAACGAATCTTCTCTGACTCCGCGTCCGGCCGGGCCAAGACCTCGTCAGAGGCTTCGACGTCCCGGGACTCCGGTCCTGAGCATCGTCGGAGTTCCTCTGAGCGTGGGTCTCCTACCCGGGAACATCATCGGAAGAAAAAACCCGCGAGGGCGGCGTCGGTGGACGCTCCTGGTTCCTCGAGGGCCAGGTCGCATAGCCCCGATAGCCGTCCCGGGTCCTCGGAGTCGGAGAGGCCTTCGAAACATCCTCATCTCGAAATGGAGTCGCCTGGAAACGTGAGTACTGTGGTCCTCGTGGACTCACCTCCGAAGGAGCTGACGTCGTTCCCGACGCCGTCGGGGCCCGAGTCAGGGGCTGCTGGGTCTCCTGAGCTTGGTCTCAGGTTGACGGCCCTGGAGAGCAGTTTGGCTGCCTTCATGGACCAGCAGCGGGCATTGATTGCTGGCCTCGCCAATGCGTCTGCCCCGGCCACCGGGACGTCGACATCCAAGTTGACCCCGGAGACCGAGCCAATCCTCGAGTCCATTTGAGCTCGAGTCGATCCTCGGTCGCGGTCTCCCTCGGCCTCCCGTTCGAGACCGAGGTCGTCGACGCCGACACCTTCGGCGTCGGGGCGGAGGGCATCGGTGCCCGCCCGACCGGAGCCACTTGAATCCTCCTCCGAGGAGTCCGACTGGGAAACGGAGGACGAAGAGTCACCTGGTAGTTTTCGGACTCGGTGTGTCCCATCGGACTCGCCCGAGTCCGAACCTCGGAGACGGTCCCCCCCGGAGGACACCCAGTTCTCGGACTTCGTGCGGGATATGGCCAAGGCCTTGGCATTCCCCGCGGATCCCGAGGAGGAGCCTCGAGCCGAGGAGCTCGATGCCCTCCAGTATGACTCTCCCCCGAAGGAGGCCTTTACTGTACCGGTTTCTCCGATGCTGGAACGACTTCTCTTCCGCATGTGGGAGAACCCGGCATCGGTGCCGGTGTTAAGCAAGCGGGTCGATTCCATTTACCGAGTCCGCAAGAGCCCCGGGTTCCAAAAGGCACAACTACCGCACCATTCCATAGTGGTGGAATAGGCCATGCATAGACTCAAGAGTCAGAAAATGCACTCCTTGGTGCCTCCCGGCCGGGAGGCCCGGAGCCTGGATGCCCTCGGTAGAAAGTGTTTCCAGGGCTCCATGCTTGCTTGTCGAGTCCAGACCTACCAGCTCTATATTGGCATGTCTCTCCGAGATCTGGCAAAAGAAATTGCCGTGTTCTCTGCTGGTCTCTTCGAGGAACCTTTGCAGAGGTTCCAAGCCTTGTCCACTGGTATTCGAGAGTGCTCGAAGTTTATCTCTCGAGCAGCCTACGATGGCTTCGAAGCATCGGCTCGAGTAGCCAGGGCCGGCATCGGTGCCCGCCGACAGGCCTGGCTTCAGTCATCCGACCTCGAGCCATGGGTCCAGGACAAGTTGGTCGATGTCCCCTGCAAAGGTGAAAACCTCTTTGGCAAACCCATGGCTGAAAAGGCTGCACAAATCGAGACCGAGACTCTGACCAGAACTAGGCTGTCCAGAAAAACCTCTGCCCCTTCTCAGAAGAAGAAGGGCTCGGGGAAAAAGCCCTTTTACCCGAGGAAGGCGGCTGCCTATAAATACTACCCTCAGTATCAGGCCTCAGCAGCTCCCCAAAAGGGTCAGCAGGCCAAGGGACGGGGTAATGGGTCCCGTAGGCAGCAGGCCCCCAAGCCCACAACACCGGCCCCTGCTCAGCAGGGTGGGGGTTTTTGACTCCATCAGCATAGCCTCTTCCCCTCAGCTGGTTTCTCTCAGCACAGGAGGCCGGCTGGTCCACTTTACCCACAGGTGGTCAGCCATCACATCCAATACCTGGGTGCTTCAAATAGTTCAGAAGGGCTATCTTCTACACTTTCACCAGGTACCTCCCTCCTACTTTCCAGGGGAGCCTCCAAGACTCCCTCTGCATAGGGACTTACTCCTTCAAGAGTTAGCAGGTCTTTTTCAGGACCAGGCTGTGGAACCGGTGCCCCACCACCTGAGAGGTCACGGCTTTTATTCCAGGTACTTTCTGATACCAAAAAGAACTGGAGGCCTCAGACCCATCCTGGACTTGCGAAACCTCAACAAGTTCCTGGCAAGGGAAAAGTTCAAGATGCTTACCCTTGGAATCCTGCTGCCCTACCTCCAGCGGGAAGACTGGCTATGCTCCTTAGATCTAAAGGATGCCTATACCCACATCCTTATTCATCCAGACCACAGACAATATCTCAGGTTTGTTGTGGGAGGAAATCACTACCAGTACAGAGTACTTCCTTTTGGTCTATCCTCCGCCCCCAGGGTGTTCACCAAATGCCTAGCAGTGGTAGCGGCCTATCTAAGGCTTCAAGGCCTTTTTGTGTTTCCATACCTGGACGACTGGCTCATCAGGGCCCAGTCTTCCCAAGAGGCCTCTCAGGCCACTCATCGCACTGTGTCTCTGCTCCAGCACTTGGGCTTTGTCATAAACTTCGCAAAGTCCACTTTGCTCCCCTCTCAAGATCTCGAATTCATCGGCGCAAGGTTAAGCACACTTCAGGCGCGGGCCTTCCTGCCTCTGGACAGGGCCCACAGGCTCATGGATCTCGCCAGCCACTTTCGCAGCAATTCCCTGGTCTCTGCCAGGCAATTTCTGAGACTGCTCGGCCATATGGCTTCCACGGTCCATGTGACCCCTAATGCCCGCCTGAACATGCGACCTGCCCAGTGGTGCCTTCGCGCTCAATGGCATCAAGCCACGGGGAGCCTGACGGACTCAGTACAGGTCTCCGACCTGCTGGTCTCTTCTCTGCAGTGGTGGCTTCATCTGCCAAACCTGCTACTGGGAGTGGATTTTCAATCTCCTCCGCCTTCTCAGGTACTAACAACCGATGCCTCTCTCCTGGGTTGGGGAGCACATTGCCAAGGGACATGTACTCAAGGCCTCTGGACTCCTTGGGAGTCTGCGCAGCAGATAAACTTCCTGGAGCTCAGAGCCATCCGCCTAGCTCTGAGAGCCTTCTCCCACCTCACTTCTCACCAGTCTGTACTGGTCCAGACGGACAATCAAGTTGCGATGTTCTACATGAACAAACAAGGAGGCACAGGCTCCTTCCTTCTCTGTCAGGAGGCACGAAGGCTATGCTCTTGGGCAGTTTGCCACGGCATACTCCTCAAAGCGGTCTATTTCCCAGGTCAAGAAAATTACCTGGCAGACAAACTAAGCAGGATCCTCCAACCACACGAGTGGAGATTGGATCCATTAGTGGTTCGGCGGATCTTTCTCAAGTGGGGACTCCCCACCATGGATCTGTTTGCCAGTCCTCTGAACCAGCAACTTCCCAGATTCTGCTCTCGACAACCGCATCCTCTCAGAGTAGCGGCGGATGCTTTTCTGATTCCATGGTCCACAGGCCTCTTGTATGCCTTTCCTCCCATGCCGCTGGTGTCTCGAACACTCTTCAAAGTTCTCAGAGACACAGCCTCGCTGATCCTAGTGGCTCCCCGGTGGCCCAGACAACCTTGGTTCCCGCTTCTGATGCAGCTGGCGGTGGACACTCCTCTTCCTCTGGGGTTTCAACCCGATCTCCTGACACAGGATCAAGGGTCTCTCCTACACCCCAACCTCCGGTCCCTTCATCTGGTGGCCTGGCTGCTGAAAGGGTAGTCATTGCTCCCCTCCAACTGCCTCGGGAGGTGGAAGAGGTTGTCTTGGCTTCGAGGAGGCCGTCCACCCGGAAGTCCTACGCTCTTAAGTGGCGTCGGTTCTCCATTTGGTGTGCTCAGCAGTCTGAGAATCCCTTCTCCTGCTTGGTAGCAGTGGTCTTGCAATACTTGCTTTACCTCTCCAATCTGGGCCTTAAATCCAACTCTGTCAGGGTCCACCTCAGTGCTCTCTCTGCACATCACGCACCGGTGGATGGCAGGCCTCTTTCCAACCACCCTTTGGTGGCTCGTTTTCTCCGAGGCCTCCTTCTGCTTAAGCCTCCTTTACGTCCACCAGCCCCTGAATGGGATCTGAATGTGGTCTTACAGCGGATTACCTGTCCGCCCTTTGAACCTATGGCTACCTGCCCTCTTCGTTTTCTTTCTTGGAAAACCTTGTTCTTGGTAGCCCTTACCTCTGCTAGACGCGTTAGTGAACTGCAAGCCCTAGTATCTGGTCCTCCTTACACTAGGTTCTACAGGAATAGGGTGGTCTTACGGACTCACCCTAAGTTTCTTCCAAAGGTGGTTTCTCCTTTTCATCTCAACCAGGAGGTGGTTCTTCCGACCTTCTTTCCCAGGCCGCACTCCAGCCGGGCTGAAATGGTCCTGCATACCCTGGACTGTAGGAGGGCCTTGTCCTTCTACCTTGACCATACGTGGGAGCATCGGAGGGCTGTTCAGCTCTTCGTTTCTTTTGACCCCAATAAATTGGGGCTACCTGTCTCCTAGCGTACTTTGTCCATTTGGGTAGCTGACTGTATCGCCTGGGCTTATGGGGCAGCTGGCCTCTCGTTGGAGGGTCGAGTCACGGCTCATCGTGTTAGGGCGAAGGCTGCGTCAGTGGCTCATCTCCGCTCTGTTCCGTTGGCAGACATCTGCCGGGCCGCTACTTGGTCTTCAAGCCAGACTTTTGCGGCCCATTACTGCCTGGAGAGGGACAGTGCCGCAGGGACAGTGCTTTCGGTCAGGCAGTCCTCCATAATCTCTTTGAGGTTTAGGCAACTCCTACCCTCCGGCCCTGGTGTTCGGCTACCGGTCGGGGGCGTTTTCAGAGAAGATTCCTTCCTTCTGAGCTGCTGAGCTAGAGGGAGCTCATTTTTGTGCTTGGGGTCTCCGGTAGCCTTAAGCTTGGGAGTCCCATATGTGAGGACTGACTTCCTGCTTGGTCCTGGAGAAAGAGTAGTTACTCACCTGTAACAGGTGTTCTCCAGGAGCAGCAGGAATCAGTCCTCACAACCCTCCCTCCTTCCCTTGGAGTTGCAGTCCTATCATTTCGTTTTTGCTAATGTTTTTGCTGTCTTTTAGCTATGTCATCAGACTAAGCAAGATGGCACCCTTGGGCGGGAAGGGGACCGCGCATACGCGCTGCAATTCCCAAAGGCTTTCTTTAAAAGCTGGGGAAATTGCTCCGCGAGGGCTCCGTCGGCGCCGACGTCACCCATATGTGAGGACTGATTCCTGCTGCTCCTGGAGAACACCTGTTACAGGTGAGTAACTACTCTCAATTGCAGATCTCTCTCCAGAAGTAACAGTCCCCTTTTCTAGTCCTTCAAGACTGAGGATCACAGAGCTCTGGTTGAGCTACTTATGCCTGTGCTGCTGAGGTAAGCTGTGATCAACTTCCTGGATGATTAACAGTCCTTGCTTGGATAGAAGGAGTCTTTCAAAATGGCCTTTTGATCTGCCACCTGGTATTTACACCTATTGAAAAAGTTTCACAGGTCTCTTGCCCCCTAGGTAGAAGGCCTCTTTGTAATGGTCTCTAGAAGACTATTTGCTGCTCAAAGAGTACTGACCCTGTTTTGCCTTTTGTGCTAATCTATATTCTTTTTGATTTAAATTATAGCTCTTTGCTGCTGCTAGGCTCTAACTTATTATGAAATTTAAACTACAAGCTCTCTGCTGGGTTCTAAATTTAACCAGAAAGCTCTCTTCTGTGTTTTAAATTTAAACTAAAAGTACTTTGCTGATGCTAGGCCCTGAGTGACTATTAAATTTAAACTACAAGCTCTCTGCTGGGTATGAAATTTAACCAGAAAGCTCTCTTCTGTGTTTTAAATGTAAACTTAAACTGCTGCTACTAGGCCCTGACTGATTTAACAAAAAATAGTGTGTTCACAGATTAATTAGCTTTAATAAAAAGAATTCCTTTCTTACTCTGTTTGTTCTTCCCGGCCTTTACCGGTCCTCTTCCCACCATCTCGAGCACCATTGCTGCAGCTGTCAGTCTCGGGATTATTTTTTCCCCCCTTTTTAATTCTTCCCGAGTTTCCTGCCCTTTTTAACTGTTGGCCACATTGAGGATCTTTGACCTCGCAGGGATCCTTTTTGCCCTGATGGTCTCCGGTTTCAAAAAATGCTCTAAAAACATGTCACCCACAGACACCCATGACTGTTGTCTCAGGTGCCTGGGAACTGACCATGACCCAGAGCTATGCTCCCTCTGCAAGAAGATGTCCTCCAAGGCCATCCAGAATTGTAAGCAGAAGCTGGATGATCTCTTCTGCAAGGCAGTCCCTGTTTCCCTGGTAGCCTCCCGCTCTACGGACTGCAACCCCTGGAGTCTCCCAAGACTCCTCCACGGGCCCAGCAGCACTCCGACCGGGGGTTGCCCGAATGTGAGCAGAAGAAGAAGGCCGCACCAGACAAGTGTGAGAGGTCACACGCCCAGGCTCTCAGCCCCCCATGGCAGACTCAAGAGTCAGAGAGGGAGTGGCCCAGAAAGATACCTTGAACTGATACAGAGGCCTCCAGCGATGGTGCCTTGTCTCCCGAGGGTCGTCCCAGTGAGGACCCCCTCTCCTCCTCAACACCCGACCCAGTCACACAGGCGTCGGTGTCGCAGGGCCCCACTCCCGAGTGGGAGGCCTGAATGCTGGCCTTGGAACGCAGCATTTCTGCGTTCATCGCTGCTCAGCAGGCACTGGTGCCAGGTCCGCTGGCACATGCTCTGAGACTGCAGGGTCCTCGACATTGAGGACTCCCTGGGCCACCGCAGTGACCCCCGAGAGCCAGAGGCCTCATGAGGGTCCTCAGCAAGGGTCTCGATCTCCATCCCAATCCTCGGGCATGAGATCCTCTCAGGCGAGTGCCTCCAGCTCCAGTCAAGCTTCGGCCTCGGGGGCCCGGCGCAGGTCACTGACCTCTCTTGAACCACCCAACCTCGAGTCCTCCTTGGACTATTCGGACTGGGAATCTGATGGGGAAACCTCTCCTGAAACCCGGGTCCACTAGGACCTCCCCACCAACCCAGAGGCGGCTTTCCTCTTCCGAGGACACCTCCTTCTTGGAGTTCATCAGGGATAAGGCGCAGGCCCTGGCACTCACCACCGAGTCAGAGGAAGAACCCTATGTGGAGGAACGTGATATTCAATATGAAGCTCCTCCGAAGGAAACCCTCACAGCCCCGGTTCCCTCCATCCTGAACCAGCTCCTCCTCCGCATGTGGGAGACCCCGGCCTCCATCCCTATCATCAGCAAACGCCTGAACGCTATGTATTGGGTCCAGCGGGGACTGGGGTTTTGGAAAGCCCAGCTTCCCCACACCTCGTGGTGGTCGAATTGGTCATCCAGAGGCAAAAGAGCCCGAAGATTCCTCCTTCGGTCCCACCGGGCAGAGAGTATCATACCCTTGATGCCCTCGGGTACAAGGCTTATCAGGGCTCCATGCTGGCATGCCACATTCAGGTCTACCAATTGTATATTAGAATGTTCCTCCGTGACCTCGCTAAGGAGCTCGATGGCTTTGTGGTGGGCTTCGACAGTGATAACCTATGGTGTTTCCAGGCCATCTTCAAATCGGTCAGAAATTTATTTATTTTCTTTTATATACCGCGCTTTTAGCAATCATTGCGGTTTACATATAACAAAGGCAACCAACATTTTACAATTGTTCCAAGTACTTCTCCCAAGCAGCATATGACGGCTTTGAGTCTTCTGCCTGGGTGGTGGCTGCCAGCATCAGGGCCCACCGACAGATCTGGCTCCAATCCTCAGACCTGGAGCAGTGGGTCCAGGAGAAACTGCTGGATGTCCCTTGCCTTGGGGAGCAGCTATTTGGCAAGCCCATGGAGGACAAGGCAGCGGAGATTGAGACGGATTACATGACCCGTACTCACTTCTCCCGAAAAACCTCTTCCCTCCCCAAGAAGAAATAACAGGGCAAGAAGCCTTGCGCCCATATAGAGGCTATATGCCCTACCCGCTGGCATCGACTCTGGCTCAGGGTGGCCAGGGCAAAGCAGGGGCCAAGACCCTCGCAAGCTAAATGGTCCTAAGACCCAATCCCTGGCACTAGCCCAGCCAGCCTCAGGGTGTTGACACCACCGGCATAGCCTTTCGTCTGCTGAAGGGCCAGCTGCTGGTCGGGGGGGGGGGGGGGCGCATCTGGTCCACTTCGCTCTCCGGTGGGAATCCACCACTAATGATGCCTGGGTTCTCCAGGTCATGTGGGAGGGCTATCTCCTCCATCTGGACCAGCTCCCCCCTCTGTTCTGCCCTGGTGAGCCAAGACGGCTCCCCGTGCACCAAGGCCCTCTTGATTCAGGAGCTCGCAGGCCTCATCAAGGATGCGGCTGTGGAACCAGTCCCACCACACCTCAGGGGACGGGGGTTTTACTCTTGGTACTTCATTGTCCTAAAAAGGACAGGAGGCCTCCGGCCCATCCTTGACCTGAGGAACCTCAACAGGTTCCTGGTGCAGGAGAAGTTCAAGATGCTCTCCCTTGGCACACTGCTGCCCTACCTCCAACAGGGCGACTGGCTATACTCCTTGGACTTAAGGGATGCTTACACTCACATCCTTGTCCATCCCAAGCACAGAAAGTACCTTCGCTTCATGGTACAGGGGAACCACTACCAATACAGGGTGCTTCCCTTTGGCCTTGCATCCACCTCCGCGAGTCTTCAAAAAATGCCTGGCCATGGCAGTGGCCCACCTCCAGCTGCAAAGCACCTTTGTCTATCCCTATCTAGATGACTGGCTCATTACAGGGGGCACAGCCTCTGAAGCTCGGCAGGCCACAGACTGCACCATTTGCCTCCTGGAGCACCTGGAATTCATGGTAAATTACCCAAAATCCTACCTCACTCTGGTACAATCCCTAGAGTTCATCAGGACTCGCTTAAACACTCTGCAGGCCATGGCCTTCCTTCCCCAAGACAGAGCAGACCGCCTCGTGTCCCTGGCTTCCGACGTGCAACACCGCAGCACAGTCTCAGCTCGGTAGATGCTTCGTCTTCTTGGCCACATGGCCTCCACGGTCCATGTTGTGTCCAATGCCCACCTCAACATGCGGGCGGCGCAGTGGTACCTCCATGCACAGTGGACCCAAGTGATCGGTCGACTCTGAGACCACATCTCGGTCACACCCTGCTTGGCGAAATCCCTGGGCTGGTGGTGGGATGCGCGGAACCTGCTTTGAGGCATGCCTTTCCAGTCCCCGATACACCAGTTGGTCTTGACAACGGACGCCTCCCTGGTGGGCTGGGGAACCCACTGCGAGGAACTGCACACACAGGAGACTGGGTCCCTCGAGGAGACCCAGCAGCAGATCAATCTGGAGCTCCGAGCCGTCTTCCTCGCGCTCAGGGTGCTGCAGGCACTGCCTGCAGCATCGAACGGTGATTGTCCAGACAGACAACCAGGTCACGATGTTCTACGTGAATACATAGGGGGTACTGGCTCTTACAGTCTCTGCCTGGAGGCGATGGCCCTGTGCTACTTTGTGGTGAGCCAGGGCATGACCCTCTGAGTCACCTATCTCCCAGGCCAGGAAAACGCTTTGGTGGTCTGGCTAAACTGACTCCTCTTGCCGCACGAGTGGCACCTGTGTCCCCTGACAGCGCAGCGACTCTTCCAGCATTGGGGGACTCCAGACCTGAACCTCTTTGCCAGCTCTGCGAACATGCAACTCCCCTGGTTCTGCGGCCCCATCTTGCACCTGGGCAGAGTGGCTCCCAATGCCTTCCTCCTTTCGTGGGCAACCGGTCTCCTATATGCCTTCCCCCCACGCTGTTCATAGCTCGAACCCTCCTCAAGGTCCAGTGGGACAGGGCCTCGGTGATCCTTGTGGCCCAGGCAACCATGGTTCCCTCTGCTGCTCCGTCTCTCAACGGAACCCCCGGTTACTCTCGGGAACTCGTCAGGGCTGCTAACGTAGTAAGGGGGTCAGCTCCCTCACCCCAATTTGAGGTCTCCATCCCTCACAGCCTGGAGGTTGAGCGGGTCACCCTAGCGCCCCTCCATATCCCCATGGAGATTAAGGACATTCTTTTGGCTTCAGGAAAGGACTCGACCAGGGAGACATATGCCTTCATGTGGTGCTGGTTCTTGGTATGGTGCTTGGAGCTCCAAGTGGACCTGTTTTCCTGCCCTACCCGGTTGGTCCTGCAGTACCTATGCCACCTCTCGCAGGCTGGACTGAAGTCTAACTCGGTAAGAGTTCATCTGAGTGCCATCTCAGCGAGCCACCATCCCATCAAGGGTAAACCACACTCGGGGCAACCGCTCATCTCCCGCTTCATGCAGGGCCTGTTTCACTCCAAGACCCCCACCCGCCCCACCTCTGGTGGACCCCAACGTGGTCCTCATGCAACTGACCAGGCTGCCTTTTGAGCCCATGGCTACTTGCTCTCTGCGGCACCTGTCATGGAAAGTGGCCTTCCTGGTGGCCCTCGCCTCCGCCCGGAGAGTCAACAAGCTCCAGGCTCAGATGGCTGAGGCATTATACACAAGATTCTATAGGAACAGGTTAGTTCTGCATACTCACCCCAAGTTCTTCCCAAAAGTCATCTCGGACTTCCATCTCAACCAGGAGATAGTGCTGCCCACCTTCTTCCTGAAGCCCCAAACCAACCGGGCATCGGCAACTCTCCATACGCTGGACTGTAAGAGGGCTCTTTCCTTCTACCTGCAGTGTACTCGGGACCACCACAGATCCGGGCAGTTCTTTGTTTCCTATGACTCCAGCCACCTGAGGCTGGCGGTCACCAAGTTGACCCTGTCCATCTGGGTGGCGGATTGCATTGCTTTTGCCCAGGCTCAGGCCGGGCTTCCACTGGACCGCTGAGTCACGGCGCACAAAGTCCGAGCGATGGCGATGTCGGTCGCTAACCTGCACTCGGTGCCACAGGCAGACATCTGCCGAGCCACCGCCTGGTCCTCCGCTCACATCTTTGTGGTGCACTTCTGCCTGGAGAGGGAGTCCTGTCAGGACAGTGCCTTTGGCCAGGCTGTACTCCGTAATCCGGGTTTAAGTAACTCCTGCTCTCCGACCCTTCTTGTTCCGGCTACCGGGAGCATGGCCATCCATGGATTTGGGGTCCTCGGGCTGCCTTCGGATTCACTGGTGACTGCTCACGGCTCTGCCATGGTATTTTCCTTTTCCTACAGGTCCTCGGTAGCCTGTAGCTTGGGCATCCCATATGTGAGGACTGACTTCCTGCTTGTTCCTGGAGAAAGCATAGTTACTCACCTGTAACAGGTGTTCTCCAGGGACAGCAGGAATCAGTCCTCACAACCCTCCCTCCTCCCCTTGGAGTTGCTCTTCATTTTTGCCATCTTCTTGGAGGGGCTCTAACTATGGCACCTGATTGAGTAAGATGGCCCCCTTGGGCGGGAAGGGGACACACATGCATGGTGGCATTCCCAAAGGCTTTTTTTGAAAGCTGGGGAAATGCTCTGGGTGGGGTCCATCAGTGCCCACATCTCCCATATGTGAGGACTGATTCTTGCTGTCCCTGGAGAACACCTGTTACAGGTGAGTAACTATGCTATCACAATTTAGAAATAGGAAGACAACAATTAAACTGGGAACCCCAAAAGCCAAACTTGGTATGTACAACACTGGAGAAATAAAACTATAAATTAACTTCTTGTACTAAACAAAAACGCAAAACGTCAGCGATGCACATTTCTCAGAGCTGACATATTCCAGTTAATAAATTAAAAATAAAATAGCTTTTTTCTACCTTTTGTTGTTTGGCCAATTTATTTTTCAGTTGCAATTGCCCAGCCACTTTCTTCTGCTTTCTTCGTGTCTTCTGCTAACTCTCCATTGTCTGCTATCCATTTGTCCTTTTTTTCTCTTTTCTAGTTTTTTCCATTCTCTCTATATTTGCATCTAACATACTGTTCCCTTTTGCTCTTTCCTCCATTTTTTTCTTTATTCCCTTTTCATCCACTCAAATTTCACCCCTCTATCCTCCCTTATTCTCCCAATACTCGGTCAATCATAGATTTTTCTTCCCTCCCACACAACATATCTGTTCCCTTCTTCATCCTCACTCCTCCAGCTTCTTTTTTTCTCCTGCTAGCCCCAGCCCCACCCCCTTCTTGTCCTCCCATCAGCTCCCTTCTAGTTCCAGCCCCTCACAGCATCCACTCCCTTCAAGTTCCATTCGCTCATCCCCCCCCCGTGTCAGCCCATTTCCAGTCCTAGCCCCCAGTATCAGTCCTCCTCCAGTCCCTCCCAGCATCTGCTCCCTTCCAGTCCCAGTCTCCCATCTGCCAGCATCAGCCCATTTCCAGTCCTAATCCCCAAGTATCAGTTCTCTTCCAGTCCCCTAGCATAAGTCCATTGCCAGTCCTAACCCCCCAGTATCAGTTCTCCAGTTCCTCTCAGCATCAGCTCCCAGTCCCCCATCCCCCAACATCAGCTTATTTCCAATCCTAGCCCTCCATTCCTGTTCTAGCCCCTCCATTCCATCCTACCCCCCCCCCTGTTCCCATTCTCATTCTAGCCCCCAGTAGTCCCTCTGCCACACACCAAAAGGGGCCCAATGCCCGATTAGCTTCAGAGGTCCGAAGCCCCAGGTGACTTCTGAACAGCCACAGGAGTAAAGAACAACATTCATCTTCTCTCTTGCAGCTGTGATAAAAAGGAGCCTGCTGGCACGCTGAATGCTGGGAGGTCAAATGGGTGGCAGCCATTTTGGCCCTCCCATGCTCGTCAGTGCTGCTGGTCTCACAATGGTGCCTTTGCTGTGGGAAGCGGCAACGGTATCTCATGAATGATGTATATGCTGCCTACTCCTCTGACCCAAGAGAGATGTCTCAGAGGTCTCAAGAGGAGTTGGGGCAGCAGCGATCAGGAGTGGGTTTGGCTCTTGCCCCAACCCCCCGAGGGTTTTGTGGGTAGTTCTCCTCCAGTTCTAGCACCAGAGGGGCCTCTGAGAATGACAGCAGTGCAGTCAGAGGGCACTCTGAGGGCATCTGCCTTACCAGTGAGGGATTCTCCTACAGCAGAACATTTGCCCTTATTCAACAGGTCTGGTTGGCCTGGTCATCAAGCTCAAGCTCAGGACCTGTGCCTTCAGGGGGCTCCACTGGTGTGATCTTTTCTGGGGAAATTTCATCCAGAAAGTTCAAGATCCTGGGAGCACTTAGAATATGTTGTTTCCAAGCTTCCTAAAGCCTCTTCTTGGCTTGCTGGGGCATGCAGTTTAACAGATGAAGACCTAGACCAGGGAATGGATTCAGAGGAGGGCTCTTCTTCAGAGAGTTATACCAGTCAGGAAGAAGGTGAGTTGTCTCCCCCAGAAGATGATGGGGACACTTTAAATGATGATGGGGACACTTTGGAGTGGAGGAGTGGCCTAGTGTTTGGGGCAAGGTACTTCAGGCCAGAAGGTCAGGGGTTCAAATCCCACTAGAGGACAGCAACCTTGGGCCGGAAGGACTGGGGTTTCTAGTCCCACAGGTGCTCCTTGTAGTCTTGGTTAAGTCACTTAACCCTCCATAGCTCATGTTCCCTGTAAAATAGTTATCTCCAAGTTATAATGCCCTGTTCAATGTAATTTCAGTTTGTTCAATGTAAACCGCACTGATGCAGAATAGCGCGGTATATAAGAGAATGTAAATAAATATCCGCAATCCACCTCTTCAGGAAGGATGAGCTTCCTGCTCTCATTTATTTATTTATTCACATTTCTTATATACCGCGCTATTAAAAATCAGTGCGGTTCACAATGAACAGAACGTTACAATGAGTCAACGACACAAGGCGCTTACAGAGAACAGGGTAATAGCTTAGGGGAGAACCTGGGCAAACTATTTACAAGATATTTACAGAGCTGCAGAGTAGTCATATTTGAAACAAGTTTGATGGCATCGGGGAGTATGCACAAGGGGTAGGCTAATTAACCATCCTTACATCGGGTTAGGGTGTTGGAACAGTTAGGAGGGGGGGTCAGAGGGCACTTCCTATATTTTCCAGGTCTAGTTTCTGGGTAGTGTATTTGGAACAGATGGTACTTTAGTGCTTTTCTGAATGAGGTAAGACTAGAGATGGCTCGGATTCCAGTGGGAAGGGCATTCCAAGCTATGGGTGCGTAAATCGAGAAGGCCCTACTGGCAGTTGCCTTTGTGCATTTTACTTTTATCTTAGGGACGTCTAACGCATTAAGCATTGAAGATCTTTTGTTTCTGTTGTCAGGCAAGTTATTGAGCAGCTTGCATATGGGTGTAGGTGGCTGGTTCTTCATGGCTTTGAAAGTAAGGACGAGTGCCTTGTACTGGACTCGGGCCTGTAGTGGTAGCCAGTGGAGTTCCTTCAACACTGGCGTTATGTGTTCTGATCTTGGTACACCTGCCAGTACTCTGGCAGCAGAGTTCATGGCAAGCCGGAGCGGGTTTAGAGTTGCCTGTGGGAGACCATGGAGGATGATATTAGCGAAGTCCAGGTGTGGGATAACTAGGGCCTGGAAAATCGTCCGATAGTCAGTGAAGTCAAGTAGAGGCCGAAGATGGCATAATGTTCGTATCTTATGATCTGAGATATCTGAGAGATATCTCATCTCTCAGATTGTTTCCACACCTGACCTTACGGAGTCAGAGAAGAGGAGAAATATAAGTCACAGGCAGATCCAATCCTAGCAGAAATGTGGAAACCAGTGAGGATCTTTTTATTCCCACTGGAGTTGCAGCAGCTTGTGTCTGTGAAGTAGGAACCCCAGATGTTACACTGCACAGCGGACATCGTCTGGGAAAAATTTATACCTGGTATCAGGCTGTCCTGGATAAATGGTTATGTTTCCCCAAGTTGGATGCCTTGGTGAGTGTGGTCATGAAGCATACCACTATTCCCGTGGAAGAGGGGTTGGTTCTGCGGGATCAGCAGGATAGAAAGCTGGAGGGTCTGCTGAAAACAGAGTTCTCAACTTCTTCCCTCGCCCTGCAGTTTTCAGCTTGAGGCAAGCCTGACAGCAAGAGCACTCCTCAGATTACTGCAGTTGTTGCCGTAGGATTCTGTGGTGGCCCATCTTGAGTCAATCTCAGCCTTTTTGGCAGATGCCTTCTATGACCTAGGTAGTGGCAGTGATAGTGGTGCGTTGGTGGCTCTGGCTGCATAACTGGTCAGCAGACACCTCTTCTAAGGTGTGGCTTGTGAAGTTTCTCCTCAAGGGCAGGATGCTCTTCGGGGAGGACCTTGAGAAGCTGGTTAAAGATCTGAGAAAAGTCAAGTCACAGTGTTTACCAGAAGACAGGCCTAAGTCTTTCTCTAAGCAGCTGTCTTCTTCATCTTCTGCATCCGGGTCCTCGCAGCCGCATGGTTTGGGGTCCAAGGCTCAGCCATTTTGTGGAGCGTACTGGCATTGTGATGGACCCAGTTCCTCCACCAAGTCCTCTTCAATTTATCAGGCTCATTGACGGTCAAGGAGTCCATTCCAATGTGCTGCAAGTGGGTGAAGGATTGCGGCTGTTTTATTGGATTCTTGAGTTCTCAACATCAATTTGAAATGCCTTTGTCATCTTGCCTTGTGGTTCCACAGACCAAAGTACATTTCAACGTCTCCTTCTCCTCAAAGCTATCATCCCAGTCTCGCCTGTTGAGGGGGAAAGAGGCAGTACTCCATATATTTTATTGTTCTAAAAAACATAAAGGCCTGATATTCGAAAGGCATTTACATAGTTTACAGTCCTGTAAACTCTCACTTGGTTTGCAGCTTGTCGTGCTGTGAGGGCTTGCGTGCATCAGTGATGCTGAGAGCTAAACTATCGGTAGTTTAAATACTGGCAGGGTCTCCCAAGATGGACAGGTCTCAGCTGAGGTGCCAGACCAAGACAAACCACCCATCTGGGCAGCAGCAGAATGGGACAGTGTTGACGGTGGAGGATCACATTTTTGTGACAACGGCAACAACACCAAACTTAAACTGCGCGGAAGAAAGGCCCGGCAATCTACTTCTGTATCTTGCCATGAAAACCCAATGGATAGTTACAACAAAACAAATTGTGCTATGGTGCTGGAAGATGAGACCCCCAGGTCGGAAGGCACTCAACTAGCTACTGGGGAAGAGCTGAAGACATTTCAGAGTAAAGCCAGCATTTATGATGTGGTTGGATCAAAGCCCTTGGGAAGTCTGACTGCTGATGTAGCTTTATGTTTATGTTTATTTAAAATGCTTTCTATACCGCCCCATACCAATGGCGTCTGGGCGGTTTACAAACAAAAATTAAAACAGTTACAACATAGGCTGTCAGAAAAGTTAAAAAGAACGCCAGTTAAAATCTTAAAAAGGACAGCAGAGAGACAGATAATAGAAACAGCAAAGTATAAGAAGAAACATCAACAAGAGGAGGGGGAGGGAGACACGGACGAGGGAGGGAGGTCAAACGCCAAACAAAACAAGTGGGTTTTTAGCTGTCGTTTGAAGGCTTGATATGATTGCTCTGCACGGAGAGGGGGGGGAAGTGAGTTCCAGAGCCTAGGACCCAAGAAGTAAAAAGCCGAAGAGCGTGTAGACTCCAAGTGAGCTTGAGAAGGAGAAGGAAGGGCCAACCGATTAACGTGGATAGAACGGAGCAGACGATGGGAAGTACGAAATTGAAGAAGATCTGCAAGATAGAGAGGGGTACCAGTGTGAGTCACCCTGTGCACAAAAGTGAGGACCTTATATTGTATACGAAAAGAAACCGGTAACCAGTGATGATGCAGAAGTAAGGGAGTGACATGGTCATAACGAGAAGCACAGGAAAGGAGACGGACAGCTGCGTTCTGAATACGTTGTAGACGGGAGAGTTGAGATTGGGGTAGACCAGCAAGAGAAACATTACAGTAGTCGAGACGGGAAATTGCAAAGGAGAGAATAAGAGTAGCAAAAGCAGAGGGTGAGAGAAAAGGACGCACAGGACGAAGTTGTTTGAGGGATAGAAAAGAACGTTGAACTATGGAAGTGATGTGTTCTTTAAAAGAAAGAGAGGAATCAAGAATAACACCAAGATACTTAAGGGATGAGACGAGAGGAATGGGCTGGGAAGAGAGGGAAGGGGCACAGGTGGGGGAAGGGCTTCCAAGGGTAAACCAAATGGCAAATGATTTAGTGGGATTAACCTGAAGAAAATTAGAAGTGAACCAAGAAGCTACAGCAGAAAGACAGAGATTAAGAGGAGAGATATCAGGGATATGTGAATCAGTGTGGTGCAGCAGAATGATATCATCCGCGTAATAGTACGCGGAGATACCAAACTGCTGAACCACAAGTGCAAGGGGAGCCAAGAAGACATTGAAAAGGAGAGGGGCAAGGACAGAACCCTGTGGCACACCACAAGTAAGAGGAGTGGAGGGTGAAGAAGCGGACCCAGCAACCACTGAGAACGAACGGCAAGAAAGAAAAGAACGAAACCAGTGAAGGACAGTCCCAGAGAGACCAGCATTTTGAAGACGAGTGAGAAGGGTGCTGTGATCCACCAGATCGAAAGCTGCAGAAAGATCAAGAGAAACAGCAAGAGTAAAAAGACCGTGATCGTGAGCAGCATGCACCTCATTAAGAAGGGAAAGAAGGATAGATTCAGTACTGTGACCAGGACGAAAACCAGACTGCCGAGGGTGAAGAACAAGAGAGATTTCAAGGTGAGCAGATAGCTGAAGGAAGACAAGTTTCTCAAGAAATTTAGAAAGAAAAGGGAGATTAGAAACAGGACGCCAGTTTGAAAGAGCTGTGGGGTCAGATGTGCGGGATTTCAGAATAGGACGAACAATAGCGTGTTTCCAAGATGTAGGAAAGAAACCAGAAGATAAGCTAGCATTAAAGAGAGAGAGAATATAGGGGGAAAGAGACAGAGAAGATTCCAGAAGCCAATGAGAGGGAATAGGATCAGCAGGACATGTGGTCTTTCGGATAGAAAGGAAAGTAGATTGAAGGACAGCTGGGGAAATCAACTCGAATGAAGACCAAGAGTGGGATAAGGTAGGAGTGGGGGATAAAGAGGATAAAGGAGACAGTGGAGCGAGCAGAAAAGGCCCTGCAACAGGGGAAAGAGGGGGAGGACAGGAGGGGAAAGACTGACGGAGGGTCTTTACTTTAGAAGCAAAGAAGGAAGCAAGGGAGGAGGGATCAGGGGAGGCCGAGGAGGAGGGAGGAAGGGGAGGAAAAGCAGAGTGAGATGCTGTAAGAGAACGAAAGATAGTATAGAGTCTCCGAGAGGAGTTAGAGGAAGAAGAAATAAGCTTAGAATAGTAATCTCGCTTTGCAGAGTGAAGGAGAGTGCGGTAATGATCATGACAGGAACGAAAATTGTGAAGAGAGGAAGAGGAAGGGTGCTTGCGCCAAAGGCGTTCCGCCCTACGAAGATACTTTCGGTGCAGGAAAAGACCAGAATGAAACCAAGGGTGCTGAGGGTAGTGATGAGAAGATTGGTGAGAACGAGGAGGGGCGATATCATTAAGAGCAGCAGACAGAGAAAAGTGCCAAAGATGGGCTTGGGTATCAACGGGAAGAAACGCAAAATCACTAGGGAATAAAGACGCTGGGGAAGGAAACTGATGAAGTGTGTCAGCAGTAAGCTTACGGGTTGGTGGAATAGGGAGAGAACGAGAACCAGAAGCACAGTGAGAAGATGATAGTGAGGAGTCAAAAGAACCTGACAAAGAGGACTGAATAGGGATAGTAAAAAGAAGACACAAATGGTCAGACCACGGGAGAGACAGTGAGGAGAGAGAGGAAGGGGATATAGAGGAAGACTCAGACGCAATGAGAAGATCCAAGGAGTGACCAGCAGCATGGGTGGGGAAAGAAACAAATTGGCGCAGAGATAGATCAGAAAGAAAGGTGAGAAAGGAGAGGTCCCTTGTTGAGGAGGGTAAGTCAATATGGACGTTAAAATCTCCCAAAATTAGGAGATTCGAATATAGGAGTGATGCCTCTGAAATAGTAGCAAGTAAAGAATCCCATAGAGATGCAGATAAGGAAGGGGGAGCGTATATGAGAAGGAAATAACAAGGGAGAGGAGATGAGTGTAGACGTAGAAGCAGAGATTCAGGATAGAGAAGAGAAGAAGAGGCGGGAACTTCCGAGAGGAGGAGAGAGGAGCGATATATCACCGCTACTCCCCCTCCGCTCCTCCCCCGGCGAGAAGTAGATAAGAAAGAGTAGCCAGGAGGGAGACATCGGTTGAGAAAAGATTCCTCACCTTCTCTCAGCCAGGTCTCGGTGAGGAAAAAAAGGTCCAGGTTATGGTCAGAAAGAAAGTCATTAATCAGAAGAGTCTTAGACCGGAGAGACCGGCAGTTTAGCAAAGCGAGCTGTAACAACATAAGAGAGGAAGGAGAGTGAGAGGAAACAGAAGCTGATGGACGTAGATGTGTTAGTGAACAGTATGTGAGATTAGAAAGCTGTCGAGTCATAGTACCAGAAAGAGTAGCAGGAGGCATAACAGGACGCCAACCCCAGTGGACGGGGATAGCTGACATAATAAAACAAAGGAGGAGCAATAACAAGGGAAACCAACGCACCTGAGAACCTTTAGAGCCCCCCCCGCAGGAGGAAATACACGGGGAGGAAAAAAGGCAGCCAAAACGGAGAGAGTTAGCAGACAAAGTCGAAGAACACAGTCTACGGAGCGCTAGGCAGCCAAGGGACCTAGACTTCACGCCCCGTCCCTCGCCCCAAGGAGCTCGCCCAAGGAGCAGGCTGTGCTCCTTGTGCGCGCTCCTTCGGCGCTCCAGCGGCGCGCGCCTCTGCGGCGCGGGACGCCGCACCGGAGCTGATCTTATTCACGGTGAGCCCCCGCGTCACTTCCGGTGGGAGGAACCAGGAAGGAGGGAATGCAGCCAGTACCTGGGGAGACAGGGAGGCACAATGGAGATACTGCAGGGTATCAAAGCAAGCAGCAGACAGACAACAGCAAGCAGGAACAGCAGGTAACAGCACTAGCAGGTGAACAGCAGTCAGGACGCCGCACCGGAGCTGATCTTATTCACGGTGAGCCCCCGCGTCACTTCCGGTGGGAGGAACCAGGAAGGAGGGAATGCAGCCAGTACCTGGGGAGACAGGGAGGCACAATGGAGATACTGCAGGGTATCAAAGCAAGCAGCAGACAGACAACAGCAAGCAGGAACAGCAGGTAACAGCACTAGCAGGTGAACAGCAGTCAGGACGCCGCACCGGAGCTGATCTTATTCACGGTGAGCCCCCGCGTCACTTCCGGTGGGAGGAACCAGGAAGGAGGGAATGCAGCCAGTACCTGGGGAGACAGGGAGGCACAATGGAGATACTGCAGGGTATCAAAGCAAGCAGCAGACAGACAACAGCAAGCAGGAACAGCAGGTAACAGCACTAGCAGGTGAACAGCAGTCAGGACGCCGCACCGGAGCTGATCTTATTCACGGTGAGCCCCCGCGTCACTTCCGGTGGGAGGAACCAGGAAGGAGGGAATGCAGCCAGTACCTGGGGAGACAGGGAGGCACAATGGAGATACTGCAGGGTATCAAAGCAAGCAGCAGACAGACAACAGCAAGCAGGAACAGCAGGTAACAGCACTAGCAGGTGAACAGCAGTCAGGACGCCGCACCGGAGCTGATCTTATTCACGGTGAGCCCCCGCGTCACTTCCGGTGGGAGGAACCAGGAAGGAGGGAATGCAGCCAGTACCTGGGGAGACAGGGAGGCACAATGGAGATACTGCAGGGTATCAAAGCAAGCAGCAGACAGACAACAGCAAGCAGGAACAGCAGGTAACAGCACTAGCAGGTGAACAGCAGTCAGGACGCCGCACCGGAGCTGATCTTATTCACGGTGAGCCCCCGCGTCACTTCCGGTGGGAGGAACCAGGAAGGAGGGAATGCAGCCAGTACCTGGGGAGACAGGGAGGCACAATGGAGATACTGCAGGGTATCAAAGCAAGCAGCAGACAGACAACAGCAAGCAGGAACAGCAGGTAACAGCACTAGCAGGTGAACAGCAGTCAGGACGCCGCACCGGAGCTGATCTTATTCACGGTGAGCCCCCGCGTCACTTCCGGTGGGAGGAACCAGGAAGGAGGGAATGCAGCCAGTACCTGGGGAGACAGGGAGGCACAATGGAGATACTGCAGGGTATCAAAGCAAGCAGCAGACAGACAACAGCAAGCAGGAACAGCAGGTAACAGCACTAGCATGAAATGAGAGTCAGAAGCTGTAAAGATGTCTTACACATTGGAACATGGAACGTACGAAGCATGAACCAAGGGAAGTTGGAGGTGGTCAAGAATGAAATGGAACATGTACAACTTGATCTGTTGGGTGTCAGCAAACTGAAATGGACTGGCATGGGGCACTTTGCATCAGATGATTGCATGGTCTACTATGCTGGAAATGAAAGACAAAGAAGAAATGGTGTTGCATTTATAATAAAGAAGAAACTTGCAAGAACTGTAATGAAATACAATGCAGTCAGCGAACGCTTAATCTCTATTCGTCTACGACTGGGGTCACCAACCTCCAGAGGGCCGCGGGCCGCACAGCCGACTACTGGGAGCTTCGCGGGCCGCACCCCCCTTCTCCCCGCCCCCGCGAAAAAAAACAACAAACGCAAAATTATGAAAATAATGGCTGATCACCTTTATTGAATTTAATGAGATGGCTGATGATTCATGCTAGCAGACAAACGCTTAAAGTCCGGCTTCACAGATGACACTGACAGGAGAAGGGATGCTTGCAGGTGGTCGTCGGTGAGCTGCGAGTGCGTGGATACAATGGCGGGAATCCTTGGCGGGCCGCACGTAATGTTAACCGGGGTAGAGCCTCGCGGGCCGCACGAAGGGACCTCGTGGGCCGCATGCGGCCCGCGGGCCGCAGGTTGGTGACCCCTGGTCTACGAGGATTGCCTATCAACACAACTATAATTCAAGTATCTGCCCCAACGACAGTTGCAGAAGAGAATGAAATTGAAGAGTTCTATGAACAAGTACAAGCTGAAATTGACAGAACATGCAAACAGGATATCCTGATAGTCATGGGTGACTGGAACGCAAAGGTTGGCAACAAAGAAGAAGGCAAAGTAGTTGGAAAATATGGACTTAGCAACAGAAATGAAGCTGGAGAAAGACTGATAGAATTCTGCAAGACCAATGATCTATTCATCTCAAACACCTTCTTCCAGCAACACAAACGGCGACTGTACACATGGACTTCACCCAATGGATTGTATAAAAATCAAATTGACTACATCTGTGGAAGTCAACGATGGAAAAGCTCTGTAACATCAACAAAGACAAAACCTGGAGCTGACTGTGGTACAGATCATCAACTACTAGTATGCAAACTCAAGCTAAAGTTGAAAAAGAGCAAACCACTCATGAATGCAGCAAAATATGACCTAGAGAATATACTGGAACTTAAAGACTGCCTGCAAAATCGATTTGCTGCTTTAGATACAAATGACAGAGCTCCGGAAGAGTTATGGAATGACATCAAGGCGGTTGTGTTGGAAGAAGGCAAGAAGTCTCTACAAAAGGTGAAAAAGCAAAAACGGCCAAAATGGATGACGGAAGAAACTCTGAAAATTGCCCAGAAACGCAGAGAAGCTAAAGCCAGAGGAGAAAGAAAGACAATCGCAGAACTCAACAGAGATTTCCAACGTGCAGCAAGACAGGACAAGGAAAAGTACTACAATGACACTTGCAAGGAAATAGAAGCAGAAACTATTAGAGGAAGAACAAGATCAGCTTTCCTAAAGCTACGAGAGTTAAAGAAAAAGTTCCAGCCTCGAACTGGAATGTTACAAGATGCTCAAGGTTCTATGTTGAATGATGCTGAGAAGATCAAGAAAAGGTGGAAGGAATATACAGAGTTTTTATATGATAAAGATCAAGTGGACCAACAGCCGTTTCAACCTGTACCTTATAATCGGGAACCATTGGTGATGAAAGAAGTTGAAGCAGCATTGAAAGCCTTATCAAAGAACAAAGCACCAAGCATTGATAGCATTCCCATAGAAGTATTGCAGCAATCTGATGCAGCTGTTACCGTACTCACAAGGCTCTGCCAAGAAATATGGAAGACAACATCATAGCCAACCGACTGGAAAAGATCTGTGTTTATACCAATACTAAAGAAAGGTGATCCAACTGACTGTGGAAATTATCGCACAATCGCTCTGATCCCACATGCCAGCAAGATTCTACTGAAGATTATTCAAAAGAGACTACAACCATACCTGGAACAAGAACTACCTGAAGTGCAAGCAAGGTTCAGGAAAGGGCGAGGAACGAGAGACATCATTGCGGATGTGAGATGGATCCTTGAAAAGGCTAAAGAATACCAAAAGGATATCTATTTGTGCTTTATCAACTATAGCAAGGCTTTTGACTGTGTAAACCATGAGAAACTCTGGGCCACATTAAGAAGCATGGGTATACCAGAACACCTGATCGTTCTCTTGCGCAATCTGTACATTGATCAAGAAGCAACAGTTTGAACGGAACAAGGAGAAACAGAATGGTTTAAAATAAGCAAAGGTGTAAGACAAGGCTGCATACTTTCCCCCTACCTGTTTAATTTATATGCAGAACAAATCATCAGAGAAGCAGGATTGTATGAAGACAACAGAGGTGTGAAGATTGGTGGAAGACTCATCAACAACCTTCGCTATGCTGATGATACCACATTACTGGCTGAAAGTGAAGATGATCTGAAACATTTGCTTCTCACAATCAAAGAACATAGTCTCAAAATGGGCCTGCACCTTAATGTAAAGAAGACAAAGATCATGACAACTGGCATAATCAACAGGTTCATCGTTGAAGGAGAAGAAATTGAAATAGTGAACAACTTTAACCTACTTGGATCAACTATCAATAAAGAAGCAACAAGCAGTCAAGAAATCAAACGACGCATTGCTCTTGGCAGAATGGCTATGAAAGACCTAGATAAGATTCTCAAGAGCAGAGATGTCTTTCTCCATACAAAGATTTGACTTGTTCAAGACATGGTATTTTCAATAACATCATATGGATGTGAAAGCTGGACAGTGAAGAAGACAGATAGGAAGAAAATTGATGCCTTTGAATTATGGTGCTGGCCGAAGAACAAACCAGTCAGTACTAGAGGAGATCAAACCTAAGCTTTCTTTAGAAGCTCAGATGACAAGACTTCGGCTTTCATACTTTGGACACGTCATGCGAAGAGAGAGATCATTAGAGAAAGACATCATGCTTGGCAAGATAGAAGGTCAACGCAAAAGAGGAAGGCCAGCAATGAGATGGATCGATACAATAACAGCAGCTACGGGTACCAGTCTGTCAACAATGAGCCATCTGACTGAAGACCGAACACAATTTAGGATAGCTATCCAGAGGGTCGCCATGAGTCGATTCCGACTCGACGGCACTTAACAACAACAACAACACAGCCCTGTAATCTGTATAAATGCTGCTCAGTGGGAGTGCCGCTGAATATCCCTGATCTTCTCCCCTACACACCCTGATGCTAACCAGTTATCATCGGAGCATGTTGTGTGTGTTCCAGGGAGGAGTGGAGGCAGCAATAGTCACTAACCAGGCAGTGGCGACATTTTGTGCTGCCCAGTTAGCGACCTGTGGCTAAAAGACAGGCATAGCAAAAGCTCGCCTATCTTAGCCACAGGGGCTAAACGGGCTATTGTGGCTGAGAGGCTTTGCCTTGACAATATCCTCCGGGGAATGCCACCGGAGTCCCCCCTCCCCCACAGTAACAACGGATGCCAGCCATTGGTAACTCTCTCTGTTGGTCTAATTACTGAACGACTCAATCACAATTTCCACTAAAAAATTCGTTCATGTATAACTGGATGCTTACTTAATTTTCAAAAATTACATCAAAAAAACATATACACATTTTATACAACGAGGTCTCAGACTTATCGTGGCTCTGCCATGGGGACTAGACGTCCGTTATCGTGGCAGTGAGCCCTTTTGCATCAACGACCTCAGGAGTGTGAGTGGGTTCAAAAACACAGCCTTAAAATCACAATCAAATAATTGAAAACTCAAAAACTTATGTTCTTATATTCTTCTCTGTGTTATCAGACAGCCCACTCTCATGGATTAGAGCACTGATCCTGACGCCTCCCTTTGGTACCAGTCAAGCGTTTCACAACGCTAACTTTCATCAGGGGATCTCTCCAATACTCCCATCCAACTTCATATTCCCTAATAACAAACCACAAATAAAAATAGTCAATACTCCACTATCTAAAACACCCGAAATTTAAAACTTACACTGCTCCTAACTATCCTAAACCAATAACCCAGCTGAAAAAAAGAAACAGATCTCACCTTTTAAAACTTTGAAGCTGCCCACGTTTCACCAAAGAAATCTCCGAATCAATGAATGGCTACACAAAAACGCCGCGCATGCGTACTACCCAACTCATCGCTCGTCTTATAGAACCCGCTCCAGCTCCTACAGCCAATTAAACGTCTCAACGTACTACCCAGCTTATCATTCGTCTTATAGAGCACGCTCCAGCTCCTACAACCAATTAAACGTCTCAACGGCACTATTGGCTACACCTCCACCAGGAATGCAACCCTAACCAAAAAGAGACCACCTACTACTACTACACACATCACCTTACAAATATAAATCTTAAAACCCCTACCACAATCAACACACACACAACAAACCTCCAAACTGCTCCCTCCATGTCAACAGCACTACCTACTACATCCAAGGCCCGTCAGTTATTATCATTAACCAAGTCCACTATCAAAGACATCAAGTCCATTCCACTTGGGCATTTAACCCCTTTGGAAATACTGTGTCACACATATAAATCCACCACTGTTCCCGTTTAATAAGAATCTGGTCTGATGGTGCATTAAAAGCTCTTTGTAACACTTGATCAATGCACAAAACACGGAGCTGTTCAAATTGATGCCGTTGCTCTATGATAAGCTGGGTAGTACATTGAGACGTTTAATTGGCTGTAGGAGCTGGAGCGGGTTCTATAAGACGAGCGATGAGTTGGGTAGTACGCATGCACGGCGTTTTTGTGTAGCCATTCATTGATTCGGAGATTTCTTTGGTGAAACGCGGGCAGCTTCAAAGTTTTAAAAGGTGAGATCTGTTTCTTTTTTTCAGCTGGGTTATTGGTTTAGGATAGTTAGGAGCAGTGTAAGTTTTAAATTTCGGGTGTTTTAGATAGTGGAGTATTGACTATTTTTATTTGTGGTTTGTTATTAGGGAATATGAAGTTGGATGGGAGTATTGGAGAGATCCCCTGATGAAAGTTAGCGTTGTGAAACGCTTGACTGGTACCAAAGGGAGGCGTCGGGATCAGTGCTCTAATCCATGAGAGTGGGCTGTCTGATAACACAGAGAAGAATATAAGAACATAAGTTTTTGAGTTTTCAATTATTTGATTGTGATTTTAAGGCTGTGTTTTTCAACCCACTCACACTCCTGAGGTCGTTGATGCAAAAGGGCTCACTGCCACGATAACGGACGTCTAGTCCCCATGGCAGAGCCACGATAAGTCTGAGACCTCGTTGTATAAAATGTGTATATGTTTTTTTGATATAATTTTTGAAAATTAAGTAAGCATCCAGTTATACATGAACGAATTTTTTAGTGGAAATTGTGATTGAGTCGTTCAGTAATTAGACCAACAGAGAGAGTGTGAACACATCAGAATGGAAGGTCTGACAGGTTGGACAAATATCTTGAGTTTTTCTCAAGACCATATAGCGACTTTGACAAAGGAAAAGACTCCGTTTTCATCTCTGGACCTACAAGAATCTTCAGCATCTGATGCATCCTGGGAGCCTCTCCTTAGAATACAAAAGAAAAAGGTTCGAATTGAATTACAACGTCTGTCCCTGATAGAATATATACATCGTCAGCAAATTCCTCGGGGATTACGTGTATATAAAGAACCACGTATGCCTAAAATGGATGTCGAATTTATTGATCAATGGAATAAAATTCTCAATAAATGTTCACTCGACCTTATGGTGTTGATAGTGGATACGACAAAATTGGAATTGGATCAACTGACCACTGAGATAAGTTCAGCTTTAGACACCTTGAAACAAGCTGAGTCAGCTGATAATTATGCCTCCAAGTTGGAAAGCTTGAATCGGCAAATCACTTTGTTACAGCAAGAAGTGAAGGAAAAGAAGGTCAAGAAATTAAAACGTGATAACTCTGACTATACCACCGGCTACATCTACCCTTGGATGAATACCAAGCGGACCTTCAATAAAAAATCAAAAAAGCGAGTGAACTTTGATACATCTTCGGAGGAAACGTCTTCGATTGATTCAGCATCCTCGGGACGTGGTGCACGTGATTTTTTAGAGGACAGCTCGGGACACAAAGAGAAAATGAAGAAATCAGCAGAACTACAAGGCCAAGGACAAATGAAACAACACTACAATACCCGCAAGAAATAACGCCTCAAGAAGCCTTATTGGTGAATATTTCAGGAACCCCGTTGTCTACAGCAGCTGTAAACGTTTTGAATAAAGGTTTATCGTTTGTACCTTTTATTCGGTTTGATTCTTTCCAGTTTAGGCTGGATTTTGAGCGCTTATTACGAAAATTAAGCCTTAAACAATATTTTGGAGATTGCGAGTCAATATCTAATTCTTCTGTAGATGTGGAAGAGGTACCACGGGTACCGTTGCCCCTTCGATCCACCTGGTCTCCCCCAGGCCCATTACACCCGGCATTGGACGTATTTAAACGCTTGGTATTAACAGAAGTGCGGGAGCTCGAAAGGAATCATAGCCTGAGGAATACAGCTTTATCCCAGGAAGAGAAGCGGGCTCTGGGGGAATTACAGAGTCGACAAGACATTGTTATAAAATGTGCTGATAAGGGGGGAGCCGTCGTAGTTCTCTCCCGCACAGGCTATTTACAAGAAGCTGTGTCGCAACTCCAAGATACGACAGTTTATAATAAGTTGCAGCAAGATCCACGGGAGTCCTTGCAAAGGATGATTCGTTCTATAACCCAACAAGCATTGGCGGCCGGGTACATCTCCAAGAAGGAGTTTTCATATTTGAATGTTACTGCGCCCACAACAGCAAAATTTTATCTTGTTCCGAAGGTGCATAAACGCCTTCAAGACCCACCGGGTCGGCCTATCGTGTCCACTAGGGGCACTGTTCTTGAGCCATTGTCCACTTATATAGATTCTTATTTACGTCCACTACTGTCCACTATCCCTTCGTACATCCGAGATACCACTCATTTTTTGAAAGAATTAAAAAATATGGATGAATGGTCTCAGCATAAGGATGTTCTTCTAGTAACACTTGATGTGGTGTCTTTGTACACCCATATTCCGCAGGATGCGGCGTTACAAGTTATATTAGAAGTACTCCAATTGCGAGGCGACGTATCAGAGCCCAAACAACAGTTCATATTATCCCTGGCCCGATTGGCAATCAAACATAATTATTTTTTGTTCCAGGAGAATTTATATCAGCAAGTTAATGGGGTGGCCATGGGCGCGACATGCGCCCCGTCTGTGGCTAATTTCTATATGGGGCTGTTTGAGAAGAAGTGGATAGTTTCATCAGCGTTTACTTCTCATATTCTGCTATGGTGTAGATATATTGACGACGTTTTTTTGATGTGGCATGGTACGGAGCAGTCTCTTGTTCAGTTTTTTGATTGGTTGAACCATCTAGATATTAATATTACATTCACCCATACGTTCCATACCGATATTTTACAATATCTTGATGTAGAGATTAGTCGTTCTTCTCAAGGGTGGAGTACTTCAGTCTTTAGAAAACAGGTTGATAGGAATACTTTCCTGCATTTTCGGAGTTTACACCCCCGTAGACTGAAAGAGAGTCTCCCCTACTCTCAGTTCCTGCGTTTTCGCAGGAACTGTTCTGATTTACAGGACTTTAAACGACGGGCTAAATTGCTTTTTGCTGATTTTTTAGCTAGAGGATATCCTAAATCTGTGGTGAAGAGAGCGTATATTCGGGCGCGTTTTAATCATTGCGCTTTACTTTTAGAGTCTCGCCTGCCTTCCGTAGGGATAGTGGCAGCTCCTCACGTGAACTTCACTACAAAGTATTCCCCGCTTAGCTCTAAAATACAACGAATCATCAAGAAACATTCCAATGTTTTGACAGCTGTCCCTGGCTTAACCAGGAAGTCAGTGAGATGTGTATGGACTCGTGATCGTAATCTTAAGGAGTTGTTAAGTCCTGCTGTTTTGCGATCACCAGAGACCGATGTGGTCGTGCCCTCAGGAGGGGGCCATCAACGCTGTGGCAATTGTGATATCTGTGCGCTGACTATTGAAGCTTCTGTTTTTGAATATAATGGGTTCCGCAGAACTTTGAGATTTTCGACCACTTGCGGTTCCCAATATGTGGTTTATGCTATTCTGTGCCCTTGTGGCTTAGTATACATAGGGAAGACCACACGGGCGTTGCGGGTTCGGATTCGCGAGCATAGGAGCCGCTTAAAGCATGCAGTAATGGAGGCTCCTATAGTTCAGCATTGCATAGAGCAACGGCATCAATTTGAACAGCTCCGTGTTTTGTGCATTGATCAAGTGTTACAAAGAGCTTTTAATGCACCATCAGACCAGATTCTTATTAAATGGGAACAGTGGTGGATTTATATGTGTGACACAGTATTTCCAAAGGGGTTAAATGCCCAAGTGGAATGGACTCGATGTCTTTGATAGTGGACTTGGTTAATGATAATAGCTGACAGGCCTTGGATGCAAGGTCCCTAGGGGCGGGTTTTAGTAGTAGGTAGTGCTGTTGACGTGGAGGGAGCAGTTTGGAGGTTTGTTGTGTGTGTGTTGATTGTGGTAGGGGTTTTAAGATTTATATTTGTAAGGTGATGTGTGTAGTAGTAGTAGGTGGTCTCTTTTTGGTTAGGGTTGCATTCCTGGTGGGGGTGTAGCCAATAGTGCCGTTGAGACGTTTAATTGGTTGTAGGAGCTGGAGCGTGCTCTATAAGACGAATGATAAGCTGGGTAGTACGTTGAGACGTTTAATTGGCTGTAGGAGCTGGAGCGGGTTCTATAAGACGAGCGATGAGTTGGGTAGTACGCATGCGCGGCGTTTTTGTGTAGCCATTCATTGATTCGGAGATTTCTTTGGTGAAACGCGGGCAGCTTCAAAGTTTTAAAAGGTGAGATCTGTTTCTTCTTTTTTTCAGCTGGGTTATTGGTTTAGGATAGTTAGGAGCAGTGTAAGTTTTAAATTTCGGGTGTTTTAGATAGTGGAGTATTGACTATTTTTATTTGTGGTTTGTTATTAGGGAATATGAAGTTGGATGGGAGTATTGGAGAGATCCCCTGATGAAAGTTAGCGTTGTGAAATGCTTGACTGGTACCAAAGGGAGGTGTCGGGATCAGTGCTCTAATCCATGAGAGTGGGCTGTCTGATAACACAGAGAAGAATATAAGAACATAAGTTTTTGAGTTTTCAATTATTTGATTGTGATTTTAAGGCTGTGTTTTTCAACCCACTCACACTCCTGAGGTCGTTGATGCAAAAGGGCTCACTGCCACGATAACGGACGTCTAGTCCCCATGGCAGAGCCACGATAAGTCTGAGACCTCGTTGTATAAAATGTGTATATGTTTTTTTGATATAATTTTTGAAAATTAAGTAAGCATCCAGTTATACATGAACGAATTTTTTAGTGGAAATAGCCATTGGTAACTTGCAATGTATGAGCAGAGCTTGGGCACGGATCTTTACATGGGTAACTTGCATTAATGGTGTGTCATTATGCATTATTAGGGGTCAGTCTGACAAATAGGAAATTGCTTCCATTATTGCAGAGCACATTTTATTTGGCAGACTGGAAAAAGGAAGATGGTAGCACAAGAGACAGGTGCAAGTGGGCATCACTCCTGTCTCCCAGCCTGGAGGTGGGTGGGACCTTGAGCACCACTAGGCCCACCACAGAAAATATTTTGAGGTACATTATAATTAGTTTTCTAAAAATAACTTATTGCTGTTTTTTTTTTAACAAGGACTCTGATTTGTAATTTGCTTATGTGACAGAAAATTATACATTTCTGTTTTCAGAGATCAATGTCATCATGTGCAGTGTAGCCCTCAGTCACACAAGTCTCTATTCTGTGAAATTCAGAGGTGAGCAAAACATTATTCACAACGCCAGCCTGTGACAAGTTCTACGAGGTGTGACAAAAAAGAAACGAGACTGTCCCATAAATGTTTTAATACAAAATCTACAGAGAAGTTATGCATTGTCCCCTTCAAAGTAACCCCCCCCCCCGAGTTAATGCACTTCTGCATTTGCTTCTGCCACATACGGAAGCACTTGGTAAAGTCCTCCTCCTTGAGGTCCCTCAGCTCCCTCGTCACAGTGGCCTTGATCTCTTCTACAGAGGCAAAATGAATTCCTTTGAGCACAGTCTTCAGCCTGGGGAAGAGCCAGAAGTCACACGGTGCGAGATCTGGGGAATAAGGAGGGTGGTCGAGAGCTGTGATCTGTTTGTTAGCCAAGAACTGCCTCACACTGATGACTCGGCCAACGAACTCTGGATCTTCTCTGATCTTCTCTAGCAAGTCTCAAACATTGATCCGGTGCTCCTTCTGGTCGTCTGATAAAAGACTGGGTACCATCTTGGCACACACCTTCCGCATCCACAGCTCCTGCACCAAGATGGTCCGCACTGACTTCCTGTTCAGGCTGAGCTCCTCAGCTATCATCCGCACCGTCAATCTGCGATCACTCCGCACCAGCTGGTTCACTCTGTCAATGTTCTCAGCCGTCTTTGTCATGGAAGGCCGTCCTGACTTGGGGTCATCCTCCACTTCCTCGCGATCAGACTTGAAGCGTTTGTGCCACTCGAAGACTCGCGGCTTTGACATTGCATCTTCTCCATAAGCCTTTTGGAGAAGTTGGAGACACTCAGTTGGGCTCTTCTCCAACTTAACCAGAAATTTCAAGTTGATTCTTTGCTCCATATTTCTGCCACCTCCAGTTGCGTGACAAAGCAGTGGAGCAGTGTGCTACAATAAACCCGAAAAAGAAAAACAGAGTGAGAGAGATGAAAAATATAGCAGAATACTGGCAAGATGTTGCGCAACACAGTGACATAAGCGGTTAGCCAATTGGCATTGAGTCATGGGCGTGGCTACCACAGTCTCGTTTTCTTTTGTCACACCTCGTATGCACTGCCATCAGAAAGTCCTTGGCTCAATCCCTGAGTTGGGCAAGGGAGGAAGGAAGTGAATCATGATCATTGCTTATGTGTAACATTTAAGGCTGTGTGTTAGAACAAAGTGCTAAATCACCTTTAAGCCCTGATACAGTAAATTAGTGCAATGCAAACTACCTTGGCATTAAAAAGTGTGCATTGACTGGCAAAACAGTGCACACTAAAAAGATGCAAATCATCTGGACTGGATGGTATACATCAGAGGGTGTTGAAAGAACTGAAATGAGAGATTCCAGACCTACTATAGTAATCTGTGAACTATCATTAAAATAATCTGTGATACCTAAGGATTGGTGAATGGCCAATGTAACACCAATTTTTTAAAAATGGTTCCAGGGATGATCTGGGAAACTACAGTCCAGTGAGCCTGACATCAGTACTGGGCAAAATGGTAGAAACCATTATAAAGAACAAAATTACTGAACACATAGATAGCCATGGTTTAATGGGAGAAAACCAACATGGCTTTAGCCTAGGAAGGTCGGTGTGAATAAACAAGAGGACAAAGGTGAGACAGTTGATATAGTGTATCTGGATTTTCAGAAAGCCTTTCACAAGGTCCCTCATGGCGAAATTAAATGTCATGGGATAGGAGGCAGTGTACTATTGTAGATCAGGAACTAGTTAAAAGATAGAAAGCAGAGGGTAGGGCGATATGGCCAATTTTCTCAATGGAGAAAGGTGAATAGTAGAGTACCCCAGGGATCTGTGTTGGGTCTGCTGCTATTCAACATATCCGTAAATGACCTGAAAATGGGAATAAAGAGTGAGGTAATCAAATTTCAGATGACACAAAATTATTCAAAGTTGTTAAACCCAAGACGATTGTGAAAAATTGCAAGATGACCTTAATAAATTGGAAGACTGGATGTTCAAATGGCAGATGAAATTGAATGTGGACAAGTGCAATGTTATGCTCCTAAGAAAGAACAACCCAAACTATGGTTAAATGATGCAAGGAACCACCACCCATGAAAACGATTTAGGCGCCATCATGGATAACACGTTGAAACCCTTGTCCCAGTGTGCAGTGGTGGCCAAGAAGGCAAATAGAATGCTAGGAATCACAAGGAAAGGAATGGAGAATAAGACAAAAGATATTATAATGCCTCTGTATCATTCCATAGTATGACCGCATCTTGAATATTGTGTGCAATTCTGTTCTCCGTATCTTATAAAGAAGATAGCGGAATTAGAAAAGGTACAGAGAAGAGCCACCAAAATGGTAAAGGGGATGAAAGGATACCCCTATAAGGAGAGGCTTAAAAGGTTAGGGGTCTTCAACCTGGAAAAGAAATGACTGAGGGGAGATATGATAGAGGTCTGTAAATTAATGAATAGAATGGGTAAACGTAGATTGATTGTTTACACCATCGAAAAGTAGAAAGACTAGGGGACATGCAATGAAGTTACTGTGTAATTTGTTACTACTAAGAGAAAATATTTTTTCACTCAACGCATAATCAAACACTGGAATTCATTACTAAAGGATGTAGTAAAAGTTGTTAGTGTAGCTCAGTTTAAAAACGATTTGGACAAGTTCTTGGAGGAAAGATCCATAAAGCATTATTAAAGAAGACCTGGGAAATCCACTGCTTGCCCCAATATAAGCATTGTGGAACCTGTGTGTCTTTTTGGGAAACTGCCAGGTACTTGTGACCTGGACTGGCCACTGTTGGAAACAAGATACTGCGCCTGATGGACCTTGATCTGACCCAGTATGGCAGGGGTGGGCAATTTACGGCCCGCCACAGAGTTTTCTGCGGCCCGCAGTGAGATCGGGAGCAGCCAGAGCAAAAAAATGGCTTTTCTCCCACAGTCCGCGGCGCGAACGTGATCCCCAATCGATCCTCTGTGCAGCCGTTGCTTCTGCTTTTCACAGAGCAGCAGCTGCAATAAAGTTAATTTGAAAAGGAAAAGAAACCTGTGAGAAGCCCGCCCCCTCTGACATCACTTCCTTGGGCGCTGACCGGAGGGCTCCTCACAGGTTGTCTTTTCCTTTTCAAATTAAGTTTATTGCAGCCGCTGCTCTGTAAAAAGCAGAAGCAGCGGCTGAACGGGGGTGAACTTTGAAGCAGCACTAAGGGGGGGGGGAGGTGGAGCACTAAGGGGGGTGAAGCAGCACAAGGGAAGCAACACTAAGGGGTGATGCAGCATTAACGGGAGGGGGTGAAGCAGCACTAACGGGAGGGGGGTGAAGCAGCACTAACGGGAGGGGGGTGAAGCAGCAGCAGCGGCTGCAAGGGGAAAGAGGTGGCAGAAGGAACTGACAGGGTGAAGGAGGTGGCTGGAAGAGAGCTGAAAGGGGGGACGGGGGTGGTTGGAAGAGAGCTGAAAGGGGGGACGGAGGTGGTTGGAATAGAGCTGAAAGGGGGGACGGAGGTGGTTGGAAGAGAGCTGAAAGGGGGGGACGGGGAATGCTGGAATTGAGCTGAAAGGGGGGACGGGAGGTGGTTGGAAGAGAGCTGAAATGTGATCTCAAAATATTTTTGTATATAGATATCTGTTTGCTCCTTTTTGTCAGAGTTACTTTACAATCGCTTTTTATTTATTTATGCAATTTACACTTCGCATTAAATTAAATGCAATGTTAACTAATGAATACAATCAGTTTTAGAAGGTGCGGTCCTCTGCAAACCATGGCCCTTTCAAAGTGGCCCCCAAGCCATAACAATTGCCCACCCCTGCAGAATGGCATTTCTTATGTACTGCTGTGGTAATCTGCAGCAGTTTGCCGCATCACAAGCAAAGTATCTCTCTTCCCGAAATCAATGAACTGAGATTGAGATTGGCTCATGCACTGACAGAAGGTATTTACCAAAACCTACCTGGATTCCCTCCCCCCGTCAATGCAATGCAATGTGTGCCCCCCATCACTAGCTATAAATATCGCTGGATCCCCCCAGACTCCTCCTGATTTACCCCATGCCGGGGTTAGAGAACCCCGGGTTAGGAAGGTCATCAACCACAGAGCCTCCATGATGCTGCTGGAAACCCTCTGCAACAATATTTATTTTGCTCAGGGAGGTTTCCAGAAGCATTTCTCCCTTTTCACTGCCATCTTAAAAAATGGTAGTGCCTGACCCCTAATGGTATGTCATTATGCACCATTAGGGATCAGTCCGCCAAATATGAAGTTGTTTCCCTTATTGGAAATCACTATTTTACTCGGCAGACTGATCCCTGATAGTGCATAACAACATACCATTAGAAGCCAGGCACCATCGTTTTTCAAGATGGTGGCACAAGAGACAAGGGCAAGTGGACATCATTTGTCTCCCAGCCTGGAGGTGGGGGGTTGGGATCTTGGCTACTACTAAGCCCACCAGGGAAACTTTTGTGCAGCTGGGGGGTCTATGAGCACACTAGGATTCTTAGGGAGATTTGCTGAAAAGGCCTTGTAGCGCTACAGAAATGATTAGTAATAGCATCAGTAGTATCATCTCAGGTGAAGTGCTGCACTTCAGCTCATATGATCTTTTGCTCCTCTGCTAGATTCAGCACTAAAAAGGGAGTAAATAACGCATCAAATTTTAGCAGTTTTTTTACATCAAGTGCAATTAAGAATTTAGCCATTTGCATGCGTGCCGAATGCCCACTGTACTACCCTTTAGTGTGGTAGTTTTCCTGGCTAAATCCCAGGATCTTTACTCTGTCCTCATCCTTCCTGACCTCTCTGCTGCTTTTGACACTGTTGACCACAACCTTCTCCTCGATATCGTGTCCTTGCTTGGTTTTAAGGGCTTTATGCTATCCTGGTTCTCCTCCTATCTCTCCCATCGCTCTTTTTGTGTTAGTTCTGGCGGCTCCTCCTCTTCTGCTATCCTGCTCTCAGTTGGTGTCCCCCAGGGCTCTGTCTTGGGTCCGCTTCTTTTCTCTCTCTATACCCAGTCCCTTGGTGCGCTCATCTCTTCCCATGGCTTTTAGTACCATCTTTATGCTGATGACTCCCAGATCTACCTCTCTACGCCTGAAATCTCTCTGGCAAGCCAGACCTGGATCTCTGCCTGCCTTTCTGACATTGCTGTTTGGATGTCTCACCGCCGCTTAAAACTGAACATGGCCAAGACTGAGCTTCTTATCTTTCCCCCTAAAACCTCCTCTCCTCTTCTTCATTTCTCATTCTCTGTGGATAACGCTCTACTCCTTCCTGTTTCCTCGGCTTGCAACCTTGGGGGTGTCTCTCCTTCTCCACACACATCCATCTGATAGCTAAGTCCTGTCGTTTCTTTCTCTATAACATCAACAAAATCCACCCTTTCCTTTCTGAACACACTACTAAGATGCTTATGCACTCCTTAATCACCTTTCGTCTTGACTATTGTAACCTACTCCTTGCTGGTCTCCCTTTGTATCATCTCTCTCCCCTTCAGTCTGTTCAACACATTGCTGCGCAGCTAATCTTCTGCCAGGCTCATCATGCCCATATTACCCCTCTTCTCAAGTCACTTCATTGGCTCCCTATCTGTTTCCGTATCCAGTTCAAACTTCTCCTGCTGACCTATAAGTGCATTCACTCTGCAGCTTCTCACTACCTTTCTTCTCTTATCTCGCCTTACAACCCCCCTCGGGAACTCCGCTCTTCTAGCAAACTGCTTCTATCTGTGTCCTTCTCTTCTACTGCTAACTCCAGACTTCGCTCCTTTCACCTTGCTGCACCTTACACCTGGAACAAACTACCTGAGTCTGTACATCAGGCGCCTTCTCTGACCCTTTTCAAATCCAGGCTAAAAACTCACCTCTGCTGCTGCTTTTGGATCTTGACTTGCCTGATTCCTTGTTTCTTTACCTTCCCCCCTTGTTTTATCCCTCTACACCTTCTGTGTTGTCTGTCTTGACTAGATTGTAAGCTCTGATGAGCAGGGACTGTCTCTTCAGGGTCCATGAAGGGCAGACTGGATAGGCCAAATGGTCTTTTTTCTATGCTTCTACGATTGCAGTGACCCAATATGCTGGAAGGGAGAAGGAAGGATATAAAATCTCAAGTAGTTGTGAATCAAAGTTCACAATGCAAAACCCAGCCTTGGTTTTTATTGAGCTGGCAGTGCAAAGCAGCAGGAGGAAATAGCGAAGTCCCAAAAAAAAAAAATAATTATACAGAGTGCTTGGTGCAGCTAGAGAAGCTGCAGAGTTCATACTATCTGGAGGGAAGAGAGTTTCAGTCATCACTCAAGGGTAACACAAGAAAGACAATATTTGCAGCCATTAATCGGTTCAGTGCCTGCAGAAAGTTCGATGATGTCAGTACTTGTGCTAACTTTCTGCAGTTTGGCGACCCGAGAGCGGCTGGATAGTCAGCGCTGAAAGGTTTGCCCATGGTAGCCAGGCTCAGTATCGGGCGCTCGGTGTAGCACTGAGCTGCAATGGGGTTGAAGAAGCTTCGCTCCTGGTAGCACAGTGCAGCGTGGAGCGAGACGAAGCCGCACGCGCCTCTCGGAAGCATCACGCGCAGCCCAAGCTGATCTTCTCAGTTACAGAGAAGGAACGTTCGACAGCAGAAGCCCCGCCCACGGCCGCCCCGCAGCTCGGGATTGGAGGAGGCGGCGGGTGACGCCCGGGCGGAAGTGGGCGGGTCGGGGTGCGGTGCTCGGCGCGGCGCGTGCGCGCCAGGGGCGGGGACGTTCCGCGTTGGGGGCGGAGGGCCGCGGTTCCCTCGGGAAGGAGCCGCCTCCGCCTCGTCAGTGTCCCAGGCGGGAGATGGGCGCGTGCCAGTCGCAGCTGTAAAGCGCCGAGGCGGAAGCAGCATGCGAGGTCGCGCGCAGGCAGCGCTGCAAGAAGATGCCAGAGTACAGCAGCAGCAGCAGCAGCAGGACGTACGGCACCGGCACCGGCACCGGCACCGGCACGCTGCTGGACAGCAGACCCCTGTTCGGGGAAGCCTCGGCCAGGGTGAGCCTCGGCGCTGCTGCTTCATGTAGCGCGTCCCGCTCTCGGCAGCTCGCGCGCGCGCGCCTCGTCAGCACTTGCCTTGCACCGAGCCGAACCCGTGGCTTCTGCAGCGCACGTGTGTTTGCGAGCTGATCCTGTCCAGTAGAATTCCTTAGGTTGTATATTTTGCTGCTCTGTTTTCTTGGCATCTGCTGGTGAGAACCTCATGCAGCACAGTAGTTGCTTTCTACCAAGACGTCTGCAAGTAACGTGTTCCTGAGCTTGTCCTGTTCCCCATCTCTTTGCTCTGAGTGTCCCTAGTAAAACATGAAATGCAAAGTCAATGCTAATAACTCAAGAGCTGCCGGGTCGCCTGGGTCGTCTTGGAAATAGATTGCGAGGGGGGTTAGTGACTTGCCTAAGGCCACAAGGAGTGCCATTGCCACTGGGAACTGAACCCTGCTCTCTTGGTTATCGAGCTGGTGCTCTAAGCATTAGGCAGTTCATCCACTCGGGTAACGACAACTTTTTCATTCTCCTCAGTTTTGTGTTTTCTAACTCTGCAGCCTACATAGTTTTTAATGGGCAAGTGGTGCTATAATTTATTGTGCCTTTTTGTATATAGTTCTGACATAGTAAGTCATGCCCAACAATGAGATTTGTCACTTTCCATTTTCATTTCTGTAAGCGGTTATTGCAGAATGTCTGTCATTAAAGGTTTGCCCCTTTGTGGATAATAACCAAAATCTACAAAAGCATAGGAATGGCCAGCAGGAAAAGAGAGGTGATAGTGTCTTTGTATATCTCGTTTGGGGTATTGTGTACGGGTCTGGAGATAGCACCTTCAAAAGGATATAAACAGGATGGAGTAGGTTTATCCTATATTTGGTACTTGATATACCACCCTTTTTGCAGAGCATACAGGGCATCTTACAGAGAGGTAAAAACCATATAACAAAAAAGAAATGAGAGGAATTGTAATGGGCAATAGGAAAGAGGCCAGTAGATGACAAGAGGTCCAGAGGGTAGCTACTGAGATGGTCATTGCCCTTTGTTGAAAAGCATATGAGAATAGATCTAAAGATCTCAATATACATTCTGTGAAGGAAAGATGACAGGGGTAAAAGGAACATGTTAAATACCGCTATGGTACATGTGCACAGGAGGTGGTCCCTTCCAGTTGAAAGAAAGCTCTGGAATGAGGAATCGTAGGAGGAAAGTAAAGGCGAGAGTCTTGGGAGTAATCTGAAGAAAAAATTCCTTTACAGAAAGGATGGTGGATGCATGGAAAAGCTCTGGTTGGAGGTGGTGGAAGAGAGAACTGTATCTGAATCCAAAAAAAGCATGGGACAAATACAGGGCGAGAGTAATTGTAGAACTTCATAATTCTCATGGATGGGTAAATTGGATAGGTGATATGGTCTTGTTCTGTTTCTGTGTTCCCAGCTCAGTGTTACAAATCTTTGTACTACATTTTTTCCCCTTGCTGGCTATGAGCCATTTTAGGTATAGTCTACTATCTTGTGCTGCAATTATCAATTTCTTCTTATGTTTTTAAGCTTGTTCATCCCTGTATAAGCTACGTATGTATCAGGTTTTGGTCTACGTATGTACATAATATGAGAAGCTATGTTGAGTTGGACCAAGGTCCATTGAGCCATTATCCTGTCTCACAGTGGTCAGTCAAGGTCACAGGTAGGAATGTTCAGGGGACAGTGTTTTTTGTTTCATTTTTGTATTTTTCAATAGTGTGCGCTGTGCATTTATGTGCAAAGAGTGCGCAGTATTTGCGCATACCTTTGTGCAATAGGGCATCCTGTTGCTGCTTTCATTTTAAAACGAAAGCACATCCCTAGTCACAAGTACCCAGAGGATCCCAAAAAGTAAATATATTTCTCATAGTTCAGTTTCGGGGATGAGCAATAGCTCTCCCAAGTCTACATGACTGCTATTTTTTTATGGACTTTTCTCCAGAAATTTGTCCAAACCTCTTAAACCCCATTGTGTTGCCTTTCACCACATTTGTTAGCAGATTCCACAGCTTAATTATACACTGCATGGGGAGGGGTGAGGAAATGTCTTTATTTTTGAATCTGCTGGTCATTTACTTTTCAAATAACAAAACCTAGAGAATGTTTCATGAAACTAAAAACCCCGCTCATGAATTTATAAACTTCTATTATATCCTGTTTCGTTTTCTAAGTCAAAGAGCCGTAAACTTGCTGTTCTGCCCTCATAAGGAAGGTTTTCTATCCATCACTTTTATAGCCCTTCTGTGAACATTTTTTAGTTGTGCTATATTCTTTTTGAGATGATACAACCAGAACTACACACAGTACTCAAGGTTTATTTACACCAGGGACCTATATAGAGGCAAAATGAAATTCTCAGTTGTTCTCCATCCATATTTCAAATAATTCCTACATTTTTATTTGCTTTCTTAGTAGCTGTGGCACACTAGGCTGAGATCATCTTTTTTTTTTTTTGTTTTGTTTTCTCCTTGGGTGTTGACTCCTATCCTAACATTTTGTACTTGTGATGTCTGAAGTAACTCTTTGTTTTCCACTGTATTTATGCTTTAGCCAGTTGTTTGTCCTTGACTGCTGGTCTAATTTGTTAGATTTTCAAAATGTGTTGCTTATTTTGCTCCATGTACTGATGGACTCTTGATTATTTCTTACATTTATCAGACTGCCTGAATTTAAAGGAAGACTGATCCTGGTCATTTTTTTGGACTATTTAAATCCATTGCTGCTGTTTAAGCATGCATGAAAGCCTGTGATAGACTATATGTAGATAGATAACTATCTATATATAGAGAGATAGCTAGATAGAGATATATAGTGAGATATATATAGTTATATTTCTATAAGACCCATTTCTTTGGCTCTTGGAATTTAGTTATTTAACAAGTTTTCTATACTGCGCAGTTTCTGCCTACACTGATTCTTAGAGCTAATCTCATGGGCATAGAGAAGGTGAGTTGGTTGGGGTTCTTTTTGTTCTTGTATCAAGTGGAGTAGAGGAGTGGCCTAGTGGTTGGGGCAAGGTACTTCAGGCCGGAAGGTCGGGGGTTCAAATCCCACTAGAGGACAGCAACCTTGGGCTGGAAGGACTGGGGTTTCTAGTCCCACAGGTGCTCCTTGTGGTCTTGGGCAAGCCACTTAACCCTCCATAGCCCATGTTCCCTGTAAAATAGTTATCTCCAAGTTATAATGCCCTGTTCAATGTAATTTCAGTTTGTTCAATGTAAACCGCACTGATGCAGAATAGCGCGGTATATAAGAGAATGTAAAATTGTAGCAGCAAAGCGCAGACAAACCAATGATACCAGGAGTCTGTTCAGAAGGTCCAAATCATTTATTTGTGCACAAGTCTCGAACCAATCAATTTCAAAATGGCTGAGCAAAGTTTTCAAGCATTACAACAACTTTTATAGACTTCTGTTCCATTCTAGGTATAGAAAAACATTTCATTGGTCCCGGTAATCTCCCGTACCTCCCGTACCTCCCGTACCTCTTCTATTGGTCCCGGTACTGATAAGTTTATCCAGTTATGTCCCTCCAGTGGGCATGACACCTGCATACCCCCCTTCTAGTCCCAATTACAATGGTCAGTTCATCAACTTGTTACTTTCACACTTTCAAGGTTATAGAACCAATTTGTACGTGCAGAGGAGCTGGGCTCTGCAACTCATCTGTCAGCACTCCCAATTATTTCTTTGCAGATGTACTTTTTCTTATCAGTAACTTTTAAACATGTTTTTCTGTATTTTTCCATCTTTCAATACTGCAGTTCTGCTTACCTAAGCTAATTCAATACTTCTACTGAGTTCTATCTTACAATAGCAGCATATTGGGGGATGTGCAATCCTATATGCCTCTCCACAGGCCTCATTTACAGGTCAAGCTAGCCATGTTGGCCTGCTTATGTTCGGACACTGTGGGTCACAGGCCTGCACCTGCCACATTCCCCCCTTTGATTAATCTCACCCTATTACTTAATAAGGTGTGAGAATTAAATCACTTTCTGAAGAATCACATCCTGGCTAAAGGATTTCTACCAGGACTGGCTGTATATAAAGCCATGATTTTTGTTGCGGTCTTCCGCTCTACTGTACTATCAATAGTGTTATGAATGGAACGCATACAACATGGGATTAAACATGGTAATAAGAAGATAACAGCAACAAGGATTAGTACCAATACGATGAAAGTCTTAAATCCTCCCACCCATGAAAAGAGGTTAGCAAACCAATTAGGAAATTTCAATGAGTGCCACGTCTGTACTGGCACATAAGCATGTCTTTGCATATCTTTAGCAATTTCTTCAACTACTTGACCTTTATCATCTATTTTCAAACAGCAATTGGTTAAGTTCAGCTTACCACATACTCCTCCTTCAGCTGCTAACAAATAATCAAGTGCTAAGCGGTTCTGATATATCGCAGTGCGCATCTGAGTACTTTGTCTAGCTAAGAGCGTGAGAGCATGACTAGTTTCATTGGTTATTATTTCAACTACTGCTTGTAAGCGAATGATACGATTAATCATATAAATTGGGGTACGATAACCATACATACCATCATCATTCCAAGTGGCGGGTCCATAATACTCAATAATTCTTTCTGGTGGCCAATCATCACCTTGCCATTTCTCCCACTTGCCTATCTGTAAGGCCTCTCTCTTTTGTCTTAGTGCTCTTTTGTGTCGGTGGGTAGTGTATACTGGGTATCCTAATTGTTCTCCATGTTCAGTGTTTAAAAGAAAGAAAGAAGGTCTGATGGTTCCTAAGACACATGCTCCTCCCCAGTGTGGTGGGAGTTGTGCATATGCTCGGTTTCCACAGATCCAATATAGGCCAGGTGGGGCCTGCCAGGCTTGGACTTCAGCAAGGTTAGTCCATAGACCTGCCAGTTCAGGAAATCTGGCTAATGGGTTAGGAGGTTCAGGATGTCCAATTCCTGACCACCATGCTGTCTTTGTGGTCGTGGCATTATAGTATTTCTGGCTAAGACAGACCAGCTGTCCTACCTTTTGGGTGAACTGGAGTCCAGTTCTGGCATAGCAAAGACGTCCAACGATTGAGTGCGCTAACACCCATTCACTGGTAGTCTTGTGTAATTCAGTCTGATTGTAAATCATGGAATAATTCAATTCTTGGGCTTCCCATGGCCACTGATCTCCCATTTGGGTTCCGCCACAGAAATAACAATCTGTGATTTTAAGACTAGATACTACTGCTCCGGCTAATTCTAGAAATAAATTCTGTGAGGGGTGAGGGATCTCAAACTTATTTACATGCATGGCTTCATAGAAAGTATTATGAAGATGATATTTAGATGACTTGTGGGCTTGGGTATTCAATCTGATATACACAATGGTCCCTGGATCTATTGCTCCTCCAGCAATACGTAAACCAAACTTATATCCCTGTTTCCATGCATGGGGATTGTGTATACGTAAGTGTAAGGGGTTACAAGCATCTTTCTGACATTTATCATTTGTGGTTGGCTTGGTTAAAGTAGCCATTCGTTTATCTATTTTCTCATCAGTTATACCAGTGTTCCAGGTAGCATAAAAAACACATCCCCAATACGGGCAATAGTAGTCTGCTGCTGGGGCAGTACTATAGCCTGGTTCCTTTTTCCCTGTACACTTTCTCCAACCTGTGGCACCTTCTGGACACATGTACTTATGGTCATTTCGATACGCTTTCTCCCATGTACCACAGGTGGAATAACTATCTCTATTAATAGCATTGCATGCATCAAAATTCAAAACAGCAGGTTTAGTAATGTCCTTAAGTGGTGGCGTTGCAGCTAATATAGGTCCATCTGCATCCTTCCATCTTATTTCCATCGTGTAATAGGATGGATTCTGATGCGGATCATAACATGTCTTAATTTTCCCATGAGTGCAAACATTTAGTTCAGTGGTGTTATAGATACACCGAGTTACTGTTCCCTCGCAGGTATAGTAAGAATGATAAAGCAAAGTCTGAGTTACTTTCAGTCCAATTCTAGTAGAAGTAATGCAGGCAGTGCATGGAGGTAAAGCATAAGTCTGTTCAAAACCTCCAAAGAAGGCAACCAAAGTAAAGCAAAAGTAAAGATGCATGTCGATGTTGATTGGAGTTCTTCTGAATCCTCAGCTTGCTGATCTTGATCACGACGATCTATTATTCTTCGTCCCGTTTGCTAATGAAGCAATTTAACGGGTGCTGAGTGTTGATTGAAGATCCTCAAGTTGTCCAGTACACATTGACCAACTTAGCAATTCAGTTGGCTTGTGGAGTCTGGCTTAGTCAGTGTAGTCTCAAAGTAGTGTGTCAAATCACACACAAATTGGGTTCGTTGAAACAAAACTGTTGCTGCATGGAAAACAGCAATCCTCTTCGAAAGACTTGGCTACTGCAAAGCACTTGTGATGAAGTGTCTATGCTGCTGGTTGCCGTCTCAGAGTAACTCGCAAGGGTACATCAGGGTGCTGTTCTGCTGTCCACTGCTCTGGTTCAGGATCGGCGGCGGGCTTGACTCTGCTGTGGTGGATCCAGGCGTCGATCTCGGCTACCTTTACTGCAGTTGGGGTAGACAGGATGACGGTGTACGGTCCCTTCCAATGGGGTTCCAACGGTGTCTTCTTCCAATCTTTGATCCACACCGAAGTACCAGGCTGGTAGGGATGCAAGGGTTCCGTCAAGTTGATAGGCAACTGGTCTTGGATCCACGTATGGAGAGTCTGCAGAACAAAACTTAGAGCTAGAAGTTCTTGTCTGGTTATTTCCGAACCAATTTGGGCTAGACTTCCTTTGATTCCCTGCACTATTGGTGGGGGTTTACCATACAAAACTTCAAAAGGGGAAAATCCTGTTGACTTTACAGGAGCTGAGCGTATTCTGAATAAAGCTATGGGGAGCACTTGGGGCCACTTCAATTGTGTCTCCTGACAAAGCTTAGACATTTGGGCTTTCAAGGTACGATTCATTCGCTCAACTTTCCCTGAACTCTGGGGTCTGTATGCAGTGTGGAGTTTCCATTGTATCTGCAAAGCTTTTGCTAACTGCTGAGTAACTTGGGAGACAAATGAGGGTCCATTATCTGACCCTATTACTGCTGGAATTCCGAATCTGGGGACAATCTCTCTCATTAAGACTTTGGTAACTTCTCGGGCTTTCTCAGTTCTGGTTGGGAAAGCTTCTACCCACCCAGAGAAAGTACAAACTAATACTAGTAGATAATGATATCCATTGGCTTTTGGCATTTCGGTAAAATGAACTTGGAGGTTGTGCATGGGGGTCACACCTCTTGACTGAACTCGGGGTGCTGTAATAAGGCCTTGCTTGGCATTATTCTTGGCACAAGTTTGACATTGTCGTGCTACTGAAGCTGATATGGTTGTCATCAGAGGGATGTAGAAATGTGGTCTGAGTGCTTTTTCCATAGCATTCTTCCCATAGTGGGTGGCTTCGTGGAAAGCTTTGACAAAGGATGGTCCTAACAGTTCAGGAATTACTATTCGTCCTGGAGGTTGACTGCCCTCTTCTGGTGGCAGCTCAATCCATCCGTCTTTCAATACTCCATTTTCTTTGTCACAATAGTAGTCCAATTCTTTGGTGGTATATCGTGGGGTCCATAGATTCAAAGGTACTGGAAACAACGCTGCTTGCATTGGCATAGCTTGTGGGGCAATTTGTCCTGTCATAGCTGCTTGTCGTGCTGAGGCATCTGCAAATCTATTTCCTCGGGCAACTTCTCCTTTTCCTGCTTGATGTCCTCTGCAATGCATGACAGCTACACGTGTTGGGGCCCAAACGGCATCAAGTAACATCAATATTTCGGGACCATATTTGACTGATTTTCCTCCGGATGTGATGAGTCCTCTTTCTTTATAGAGAGCTCCATGGGCATGCAGGGTAGTGAAGGCATATTTGGAATCTGTATATACATTCAGTATAAGTTTTTCTCCTAACAACAATGCTCTGGTGAGTGCTATCAATTCGGCTTTCTGGGCTGATGTGCCTGAGGCTAGGGCTGATGATTCAACTACTTCGTGTTGAGTGACGACTGCATATCCGGCACAGCGTCGTCCATCAAGGATGAGACTGCTCCCATCAACATAATAGGTTTGGTCAGGATTTTCTATGGGCACATCTGTCAAGTCGGGTCGGCTGGAGAACACAGTCTCCATGACTTCGATACAGTCATGTTCTGGGAGTTCTTCACTGATAGGTATCAAGGTGGCTGGATTCAGGGCATGGCTCACTTCAAGTTGTATCTGTGGGTTTTCACATAACATGCTCTGGTACTTCAACATTCGGGAATTGGTGAGCCAATAATTTGCTTTTTGTTCCATAAGGGCAAGGACTGCATGTGGCACAGTGACTCGTATGTTCTGTCCTAGTGTGAGTTTGTCTGCTTCACTCACTAGTAGTGCTGTAGCTGCAACTGCTCTCAAGCAAGGTGGCCATCCTTTGGCCACAGGGTCCAATTGTTTCGATAGGTAGGCTACAGGTCGTTCCCAATTTCTGAGTCAACATGCCTAGGGCATTTCCCTGTGCTTCATGTACAACCAAGTGAAAAGGTTTGTGGACATCTGGTAGTCCAAGTGCTGGTGATGACATCAATTCTTCTTTTAACTTCTGGAAGGCTGTGTCCTGCTCAAGTCCCCACTCCAGTGGTGACTTCTCTTCTCCTTTTGTGGCTTCATACAGTGGTTTGGCAATTTGGGCAAAGTTGGGTATCCAAATTCGGCAATATCCTGCCGCTCCCAGAAAGGCTCTGACTTGCTTTCTGGTTGTTGGAGTTGGAATTCTACATACTGCTTCTTTTCTTTCTCTGCCTAATCTTCTGCTTCCTTGGGTGATACGAAAACCCAAGTATTTCACTTCTTTTTGGTATAGCTGTGCTTTGGCTCTGGAAACTTTGTATCCAGCTTCCTCTAGTAACTGCAAGAGATCTTTGGTGGCTAATATACATTCACTTTCTGATACGGCAGCTATCAACAGATCATCCACGTATTGGAGAAGCACTCTCTTCCCCGGGGCTACTGGATAGCTTGAAAGGTCTTGATTTAGTGCGGCACTAAAGATGGTAGGCGAATTCTTGAATCCTTGGGGTAATCTTGTCCAGGTAAGTTGGCCCCCTCTTCCAGAGATGGGGTCCTGCCATTCGAATGCAAACAATATTTGGCTTACAGGGGCTAATCTTATGCAAAAGAATGCATCTTTCAAATCCAGTACAGTGAAATGGGTAGCTTCAGCAGGTATCAGTCCTAGGAGGGTGTAAGGATTGGGTACGACTGGATGTATGGTCTCAGCTGCATCATTTACTCTTCTCAAATCTTGCACTGGGCGATAATCATCTGTCCCAGGCTTCTTTACTGGCAAAAGTGGAGTGTTCCATGGGGATTGGCATACTTTTAGTAGGCCATACTCAAGCAATCTTTGTAGGTGGCGATGGATGCCTTCAATTGCGGCTCTTGGGAGAGGGTACTGTTTGACGTGCACTGGTGTAGCACTAGGCTTGAGGGTTACAATCACTGGAGCTATATGTTTAGCTAGGCCTGGGGGGCTGCCTTCTGCCCATACTCCAGGTGGTGCATCAATACTTTTCAAAGTTTGTTCAAAATAGGTATCTTGTATCGAATCATCAATGTAATACCTCCATTCTTCTTCTCGGGGAACTGTCAGCAGCATTACTCCTGCTGGTTTGGTTTGGGGATTTACTGTCATTTGCATTTCTCCTTGCTCAGAGAAAGATATCTGTGCTTGAAGCTTGGCTAGCATATCTCGTCCCAGTAGTGGTACTGGACATTCGGGCATGTAAAGGAATTGATGAGTTATTTGCTGTCCTCCCAGACTGCATATTCGGTTTTGAAGAAAAGACTTTGTGGCTCTGGCACCAGTTGCTCCTATGATAGTGACTGCTTTTGTAGTGAATGGGGCTATCTTTTTGTCTATTACTGAATGTTGTGCTCCAGTATCAACCATAAAGTCCATAATTTGGTCTCCTATTTGTATTCCGACCATAGGCTCCTGGAGACCTAAAGCAAACTTGGAGCCCGGTCTGTCCTAATCCACGTCATTCTCATCATGGGCTGGTGTGGCCAATGCTTGAATGGTTCCTCCTCTCTCTCGCTGGAATTGTTCTCGATTGGCTCCTCCTCGGCTTCGGGGATAGCTTCGTCTTTCTTCTTCTCGCCACTGATGGCTGCTGTCGTCATCATGCTGGGCGTCTTCGAGTTGCGGGCACATATCTCTCCAATGTCCTTCCTCTCTGCAATAGGCGCATTGGTTCACGCCTAGTCTCTGGGTCCGGCCTCCGCCTTGACCCCGCCCTCTTCCTCTGCTCCTTCGACTAGGGACACCTCCCCTTTTCTGTTCCACTATGGCCGCAGCCAAAAAATCAGCTTTCTTCTTCATCTTTCTATCACATTCTCTCTGTCTTTCAGTATCACGATTCACATACACTTTATGAGCGACTTCCAATAACTGTGTTGCATTCATGCCCGCAAACCCTTCTAACTTCTGTAATTTGCGTCTAATGTCTGGTTGAGACTGGTTTACAAAAGCAGAATTCACCATACATAAACTTCCTGGTGCCTCGGGATCATAGGGAGTATACATTCTGTATGCTTCAGTTAATCTTTCATAAAAATCTGCTGGGCTCTCATCTATCCCTTGGATAACTCCTGTAACTTTGGAAAGGTTCATAGCTTTCTGGCCCCCCCTTCTCAGGCCTTGTAAAAAGCCTTGGCGAAAACGGGCTAGGGCTGTGGATCCTTCATCTGTATTTGGATCCCATTGGGGGTCTTCATTCGGGAATTCTCTCTGAGCTGCTTCCCTACGGTCTATTATATTCTGCCCCTGTGCCGGAGCTGCAGGGTTTTCTGCCATCCATTCAATAGCTGCTTTTCTAATTCTTGCTCGTTCTTCTGTAGTGAATAGGGTGGTCAGGAGCTGACGGCAATCTGGCCAAGTGGGTTGGTGAGTTTCCATAATACTAGTTACTAATTCTGTCAGCTCCTGGGGCTTGCTAGTATAGGAGGCATAATGCGACCTCCAATTTAATAAATCAGTTGTAGAGAAAGGGATATACACATAAGTTAGGGGTCCCGCTACCACTTCATCATTATCATTCTTTACGGGCACTCCCGGGACTTGCCGTAAGGGAAACAGTTTAGCTGCTATGGGTGTCTTTTGGGATCTAAGGGTTATTGTCGTTGCCTTTGCAGGAGTCACTTTCTTTTTCTCAACAGGTTTTGCTTTGGGTTTCTCTGTCACTGGCATGCTAGTGCTAGTGCTGACTTTCTCAATTATTTGTACACTTTCCTCATCTGGGGGATTCTCTCTTTCTCCTTCTTCAGTCTCCACTTCTGACTCGCTTTTTAGGTCCTCCTCTTCTTTTCCCGCTAATTCTTCCTCTTTCTCTTCTCCAGGAGGGGGATCAGGGGTTGGGTCCTGCCTCGGCTCTGGCCGTCTCTGGGGTTCTGGGGCAGGACGCCGGGCTACTCTTACTGGACCTGGGGTTCGGGGCTGCCTGAGAATTATTTCTGGGGAATCAGGATCTGCCAGGATGGGCTTCTTTCTGGCTTTCTTATCCTGCTCTTTTATTCTAGGCTGTTCCGTCTTCTGTCTAGAATCTGCTTTAGCTAACATTATTCTGCACTGTTCCTCATAACAGCGCTGCGCCCAGGGGGGCGGATCTTCACAAATACTTAACCAGGAATCTATATAGGGGTACTGGTCGGGGTGCGCTATCCGCACTCTACGGTGTATTGACTGAATAATCTCTACTTTGAACGTTCCCTCTCGGGGCCAGATGGGGTCTAGATCGGGCCACTCCCTAGTACACAAAATCTGCAAACGGGCTGCTGTCATTTTAATACCATAATCTCCTGAATATCCCTCTTTAAAATGTGCGATCATACATTCTAATGGAGTGTTTCTAGTAGACCCCGCCCCTCCCATTTCGATGTGTGCGCGCAACAACAGACAGAAGGGAAAAGGAGGGCGGACCGTGGGTAAGGGGTCCTCACGGCCCTGGAAACGTATAAGGAGTACAAATAACAAGACAAGACGACAATCGCTTCCCCCTTTTCGCGACCTGAACGCGGTCGCCCGGTCAGGAAATGCGCTACTCAGGGGTCCGCCTTCACTTGGTCCGTGCTGCCAGACCTCTCATTCACACTTCGTTCACACAATCATGCTAGCAACGTATCCCAGAATGCATTCGTTTCTATCTATTCTGACTAGTCTTTTCCAATTTCCCAATTACAAAAAGGATGGGGGTTTCACCCGGCGAATTCCCATGCCAGGCTACTCGGCCCTTCCTTGAGAGGTGATCATGCTCTCTTACCAATTCCCAATATCTCGAGATTACAAATTCCAAAGTTCCAAGTTCCAATGGCAGTACTGCGCTTTCTATTTCTGTCTAGACCCAAAATCAAAACTATACTCACCGGATCCGGTCCTCAAACTTCCCAAGCAGGCGCATGAGTTGGACCTCGGACTCCCCTCACTCGGGTTCGAGGCGTTGACTCCAGCCGGGCTCGTCACCCGCCGAGGTCCGACCAGCTCCCTCCGATACAAGGGACCGGTGGCGCCAGGGAGCAGCCCTCGTCGGAAGGGCGCGATCCCGGCAGGACCAAGCCTATAGAGGCGGAAAGTCGTGGTATATTGCCCTATATACACTTTGATTCCACAACTTCCCGGCCAATGCACCAAGGAATATGTAGCAGCAAAGCGCAGACAAACCAATGATACCAGGAGTCTGTTCAGAAGGTCCAAATCATTTATTTGTGCACAAGTCTCGAACCAATCAATTTCAAAATGGCTGAGCAAAGTTTTCAAGCATTACAACAACTTTTATAGACTTCTGTTCCATTCTAGGTATAGAAAAACATTTCATTGGTCCCGGTAATCTCCCGTACCTCCCGTACCTCTTCTATTGGTCCCGGTACTGATAAGTTTATCCAGTTATATCCCTCCAGTGGGCATGACACCTGCATACCCCCCTTCTAGTCCCAATTACAATGGTCAGTTCATCAACTTGTTACTTTCACACTTTCAAGGTTATAGAACCAATTTGTACGTGCAGAGGAGCTGGGCTCTGCAACTCATCTGTCAGCACTCCCAATTATTTCTTTGCAGATGTACTTTTTCTTATCAGTAACTTTTAAACATGTTTTTCTGTATTTTTCCATCTTTCAATACTGCAGTTCTGCTTACCTAAGCTAATTCAATACTTCTACTGAGTTCTATCTTACAATAGCAGCATATTGGGGGATGTGCAATCCTATATGCCTCTCCACAGGCCTCATTTACAGGTCAAGCTAGCCATGTTGGCCTGCTTATGTTCGGACACTGTGGGTCACAGGCCTGCACCTGCCACAAAATAAATAAGATCTTTGAGGTTGTTCTACAATTCCAAAGCTGTATTTGCAAACTGATAGCTTGTATCTTTTAATGCTGTTTAAAACACTTTTCAAAATCTATTTCAATCTTCTGCAGTATTTATTTGTTACACTTTTCTATACCGCCCCTTCCAGAGATCAAGGGTGGGTTTTACAAATAACCAACATGTTACATATAACAGTATAAAGAATTAACAGGACAGGTAAGTATTTACATATCAACTATTAACAGTGTTTACAAGAGTGTTAAATTTATTTATTTATTTTATTTATTTAACATTTTTTATATACCGCACTATTCATCATCAGTGCGGTTTACATTGAACAACAACATACCTGTCAATACATGACTGATCTAGGTTTACAGATAACAGGGAGGATAAACTGGGTGTAAACTGGGGATAACTATCTACATAATTATACATAATTATATATACATTAGATAGGTTACATCAAAATTTGAGTTTGACAAGAATACAGAGTTATTACGTTTTGATTTTTTTCATTTCTTTTCAATTTTTTTAAATTCTTATGTTAGCTATGAACAATGCTTGCAAGAGTTATAAACTCAGGCATGGGGGAAATTGAGGCACTGTTGGTGTGACCTCTGTGTATATGACGTGGTCAGTGTGTGTCGGATTGAGTTGTGTGTACAGTATTTACTGTCCTTAGTGTTTCCATTGTGTTCTATGAGTAGATGCATTTTGAGCTCTTTTTTTCTGAATACTTGGAGGTCCTTAATTGAGCAGATTGAGACAGGTAGTGAGTTCCAAAGACTGGAGGCTGTGTATGTGAATGCCCTGGAGCTCATGGCCTGTTTGGTCTTACGAATAGAGGAGGGGATTGCAAGTGAGTGCTGAGTGTTTGCCCTTCAGGCTCTAGTGTCTGAGGAGGTGCAGAGAAGGGTTGAGAGGTAGGACGGTGCAATATTGTTGATACGTTTGAAAGTAGTCATTATTGTCTTGTATTTTATTTGGCTCATAATTGGGAGCCAGTGGAGGCCATATAAGATGGGTGTGACATGATAAATTAGCCGGGCCTTGTAGACGATTTTGGCTATAACATTTTGTGCCCTCTGGAGGATGTTCAGATTCTTTATGGGAGTGCCCTGTAACAAGCTGTTACAGTAGTCAAAGTCGGGGGTGATAAGGGCTTGTACCACAGATCTAAAGTCGTGAGTGTTGAGAAATGGTTTCGGGTGCTGAATGGTTTTTAATTTGAAGAAGATGGTTCTGGCTGTTTGCTTTAGTGAGGTAGCATACTGAGGGATTGATCGAGTATTATTCCCAGGTATTTTACCTCCTGTTTCACTGAGAGCACAGTGTTAGATTGGGGGGGGGGGTCAAGTTTTGGTTTCTTGATATGTATAAGACTTCAGTTTTCTTAAAATTAAAACTGAGATTGTTGGAGTTTAGCCAGGATTCCGTTTCACGGATGCAGTCTGATAGATTGTGATAGGTGAGGTCCTTTGTCAATAGGGAGACACATATATGTGGATGACACTATGTTGTAATATCCAATGTTAAATTTCTTGAATATGTTGGTGATTGGTTGAAAGTATAGGTTGAATAAAAAGGCTGAGAGGGCAGAGCCTTGGGGTATTCCTTGTTCTTGGGGGGAAAGCGGCAGAGGAATCTTGACCTACTTGAACATGTCAATCCTAGTAGGTCAGTGAACTTCAGAGTAATATTACAGTTAAGCCATAGGTATCTCAATTACTCAAATAGCATGAAAATATTTTCCAAACAAATCTCAACTTTTTTCTTATCTTATTTGGATATGTTATTTTCAAACTTTTCTATGTATTAGAAACCGGGTCTCAGACTAATCGGGAGCTGCAGTAATGACAGTACCGCCAACTGCTCCTTTTTTGCATCAATGACCCATCTTTATATTTCAATTTGATTTCTTTTTTTAAAAAAGTTTCATTCCAAATAAAAAATGGAACAATAGAAAAGTCAGGCTTATCTTTGTAGCGATGTCGCAACGCCAGACTCAGCGCTGCTACGTTTCACGAATGCTTCGTTTCTTCAGGGGCTTACAAGCCGACTTCAAATATTACCAATTTTTTCTAGAAAAACGGAAATATCATCTTAAACTCTTCAACTTATAAGAATGTTTTAAAAGATTTACATATCGCTGTTGAAATTACAGTAGCAAGATATTGCTTACCAAACACATTCACCCAAGACTTGCACCTCATCAGGTACAAAAAACGCCACGCATGCGGCTTCTGATGTTCAAAACTACTAACGTACATGGAAGACTATTAAAGCGTTCTAACCCTAATGAACTGATTAAGTGCACTAATTAAGTGCAAAGGTTCCAGTCAAGTTGTGTGTTAAGACCTCCCGGGCTTACTGTCTGCAAGACAAATATCCAACGTTGTTCACGGAGAATTAAAGTTTGATCTAAAGATTTTCCTCCAGTGCCTCTACAAACCCGTTCCACACAAAAACACCGTAGATCTTCAAACGCGTGGTGATGAGTGAGGCAGTGAGCTACTATTGGGGCCGATAGTCTTACACTTTAATCTACTATGATGTTCTGCCAATCGGGTCTTAAAAGAACGCATGGCTTTTCCAATATAAAGTAACTGACAAGGGCATTGGATAGCATACACCACCTGTGTAGTGAGACAATTAGTTGTATGACGTAAACCATGTCTTTTACCATGGTAATCAAAGAACGAAATTTCTTGATTAAACTCACAGAATGAACATTCCCCACAATGTGAATGACCCGCTGGTTTCACTGAAACAGGCACAATAGAAGGATTATGAATAGTAAGACACAATATTTCTTTAAGATTACGATTACGTGTCCAAACACATCTGATGTATTTCTCCTTTAACGCCGGAATACTGTGGATCACATTCATGTTTCTTAAGGATCTTTGTTATATCCTTGCTATACGGTGAATATTGAGTTATTAAATTAAATGATGTATCTGCCTTAGTAGAGGATCTGGGAACCAATAACAATTCTCGATGGTTATATAGAGCACGTTTATAAGCTGTCTCGATTATGCGTTTGGGATACCCTCGCCTAAAAATTATTTCCTTTAGACTAATAGCTTGAATTTAAAATTCATGAGTATCAGTACAGTTCCTCCGATACCGGAGGAACTGAGAAAACGGAAGGCTGTCCTTCAATTTACGAGGATGCAGACTGTCATAATGTAATAGGGCATTACGATCAGTTGGTTTACAAAAAACATTAGTTATCCAGCCGGTGTTCCCTTTCTTTACTTCCACATCCAGGAAGGCAATTTGTGTTTGGCTGTAGGTACTTGTAAATTGAATCGTTGCCTCCCTTTATTCAACCAGCCAACAAACATGTTAAGTGATTGTAAGGATCCTGCCCAAATAACAAAAATATTGTTATTGGTTCCCAGATCCTCTACTAAGGCAGATACATCAATTAATTTAATAACTCAATATTCGCCGTATAGCAAGGATATAACAAAGATCCTTAAGAAACATATGAATGTGATCCACAGTATTCTGGCGTTAAAGGAGAAATACATCAGATGTGTTTGGACACGTAATCGTAATCTTAAAGAAATATTGTCCTACTATTCATAATCCTTCTATTGTGCCTGTTTCAGTGAAATCAGCGGGTCATTCACGTTGTGGGGAATGTTCATTCTGTGAGTTTAATCAAGAAATTTCGTTCTTTGATTACCATGGTAAAAGACATGGTTTACGTCATACAACTAATTGTCTCACTACACAAGTGGTGTATGCTATCCAATGCCCTTGTCAGTTACTTTATATTGGAAAAACCATGCGTTCTTTTAAGACCCGACTGGCAGAACATCGTAGTAGATTAAAGTGTAAGACTCTATCGGCCCCAATAGTAGCTCACTGCCTCACTCATCACCACGTGTTTGAAGATCTCCGGTGTTTTTATGTGGAACGGGTTTGTAGAGGCACTGGAGGAAAATCTTTAGATCAAACTTTAATTCTCCGTGAACAACGTTGGATATTTGTCTTGCAGACAGTAAGCCCGGGAGGTCTTAACACACAACTTGACTGGAACCTTTGCACTTAATTAGTGCACTTAATCAGTTCATTAGGGTTAGAACGCTTTAATAGTCTTTCATGTACGTTAGTAGTTTTGAACATCAGAAGCCGCATGCGCGGCGTTTTTTGTACCTGATGAGGTGCAAGTCTTGGGTGAATGTGTTTGGTAAGCAATATCCTGCTACTGTAATTTCAACAACAGCGATATGTAAATCTTTTGAAACATTCTTATAAGTTGAAGAGTTTAAGCATGATATTTCTGTTTTTCTAGAAAAAATTGGTAATATTTGAAGTCGGCTTGTAAGCCCCTGAAGAAACGAAGCATTCGTGAAACGTAGCAGCGCTGAGTCTGGCGTTGGGACATCGCTACAAAGATAAGCCTGACTTTTCTATTCCATTTTTTATTTGGAATGAAACTTTAAAAAAAGAAATCAAATTGAAATATAAAGATGGGTCATTGATGCAAAAAAGGAGCAGTTGGCGGTACTGTCATTACTGCAGCTCCCGATTAGTCTGAGACCCGGTTTCTAATACATAGAGAAGTTTGAAAATAACATATCCAAATAAGATGATAAAAATTGAGATTTGTTTGGAAAATATTTTCATGCTGTTGGAGTAATTGAGATACCTATGGCCTACTTGAACATGTAGCATGGCTGCGTGGATGGTGTCTTCGAGAGCGTTTTGGTTTCCTAGACCATGGGATGCTGTTCCAAGGGTTGCAGAGCCGAGATGGCATCCATCTGTCCAAGAAAGGTCAACACATCTTTGGTAGTAGACTGGCTAATCTACTGAAGAGGGCTTTAAACTAGATTCATTGGGGATGGGTGAAGAAAGCCCCCAGGTAAGTGAAAGCCCCCAGGTAAGTGATACATCAAATACCTTTATGGAAATGGGTAACAGGGGTAACATATGGAAAGCAGTGTGTATAAATGCCCGTAGCATGGGAAATAAGATCTCTGAAGTTGAAGCTTTGGTGGGAGTGGCTGACTTAGATTTAGTGGCAGTTACAGAAACATGGTTCACAGAAAACCATGACTGGGATGTAACTATACCTGGCTATACTTTATTCAGAAAGGACAGGGTAGGAAGAAGGGGAGGAGGAGTAGCACTATATGTAAAAACTACTATTAAAGCTTTGGAATTACAGAGCTTAAAAGGGAGAGAGGAGGCATTGTGGGTTAGACTAGAAAGAGGGAAAGAGAAATCTATTTGCATTGGTGTGATATACAGACCTCCCTCACAAGAGGAAGAGGTGGACAGAGTTAATTGAAGACATACGCAGCATTGCTAGGAAAGGGGAAGTGCTACTGCTAGGAGATTTTAATATGCCAGATGTTGATTGGCACATTCCTGCTGCAGTATCATCTAGGAGTAAGGAGATCCTGGATTCTCTACAGGGAGAACTATTCAGGCAATTGGTAACAGACCCCACACGTGAAGGGGCCATACTGGACTTGGTGCTTACCAATGGTGAAAGTGTTTCTGATGTTGTAGTGGGAGATCATTTTGCATCCAGTGATCACCAGATAGTGTGGTTCAGTATTAGGACTAGGGCTGTTAGAATCCATTCCAAGGTGAAGATCTTAGACTTTAGGAAGACTAACTTTGCGATGATGGGCCAATGCCTCAGGGAGTCGTTAGTGGGATGGGAACAGCTGGGGGATGTAGAACAACAGTGGGCAAAACTGAAAGGGGGTATTTTAAAGGCAACCAACCTTTTTGTTAAAATGGTAAACAAAGGCAAAAGGAACAGGAGACCGCTGTGGTTTTCGAAGGAAGTAGCTGAAAAAGTGAAGAAAAAGAGGGAGGCCTTCATGAAATACAAGAGATCACAGAGAGAGGAAGACAGGCATCTGTATTTGGAAAAACTTAGAGAAGCTAGCAAAGTAGTCAAGAAGGCAAAGATTCAAAAGGAGGAGGAAATAGCCAATGCAATAAAATGGGGGGATAAGACATTTTTCAGATATATTAGTGAGAAGAGGAAGGGCAAAAGTGGTATTGTCAGACTCAAGGGTACAGGGGGGGAATATGTAGAAGCTGATAAGGATAAAGCGGAATTACTTAACAAATATTTTTGTTCTGTGTTCACAGATGAAAAACCAGGAGCAGGACCTCAGAAAAAACCCACAAATAAGAACAGAAGCGAGGGACATCTTGAACAATTTTCAGAAGACTGTGTTCGTGAGAAACTAGCTCAACTCAAAGTAGACAAAGCGATGGGACCGGATGGGATACACCCTAGAATACTGAGGGAACTTGGGGACATTCTAGCAACTCCACTGACTGACCTTTTCAATGCCTCGTTGGAGTCGGGAGTGGTGCCAAAGGACTGGAGAGAGGCTCATGTGGTGCCTTTATACAAAAGCGGAAGTAAGGATGTGGTTGAAAACTACAGGCCGGTTAGTTTAACTTCAGTGGTGAGTAAATTAATGGAAACGCTGTTGAAAGAGAAAATAGTGAGGTTTCTGGAGTCCAGCGGATTACAGGATCCGAGGCAGCATGGATTCACCAGAGGCAGGTCTTGTCAGACAAATCTGATTGATTTCTTTGACTGGGTGACCAGGGAGTTGGACCGAGGGAGAGCTCTAGATGTGGTGTATTTAGATTTCAGTAAAGCCTTTGACACTGTTCCTCACAGGCGACTTATAAACAAACTGAGCACCCTAGGGATGGACCCTAAAGTTATTGCTTGGGTTAGAAATTGGTTGGGTGGGAGGCGACAAAGAGTACAAGTAAATGGAGCTCACTCTGAGGAGAAGGATGTTACCAGTGGTGTGCCCCAGGGATCTGTCCTTGGTCCGATTCTTTTTAACATCTTTGTTAGTGATATAGCGGAAGGGCTGTCGGGTAAGGTTTGCCTCTTTGCAGATGATACCAAAATCTGCAATAAAGTAGACGCCAGGAAGGTGTAGATAACATGAGGAGGGATCTAGCTAAGCTTGAAGAATGGTCTAGAATTTGGCAGCTGGGATTTAATGTTAAAAAATGTAAGGTCATGCATTTGGGCTGCAGCAATCCAAGGGAGCAATACAGCATAGGAGGTGAAGTACTTTTGTCCACTAAAGAAGAGCGGGACCTAGGCGTAGTTGTGTCCGATGATCTTAAAGTAGCTAAACAGGTAGAAAAGGCGACGGCAAAAGCTAGAAGGATGCTTGGGTGCATACGGAGAGGAATGGCTAGCAGAAAAAAGGAGGTGATAATGCCTCTGTATAAGTCTTTGGTGCGACCTCATTTGGAGTATGGTGTGCAATTCTGGAGACCGCACCTTCAAAAGGATGTGAACAGGATGGAGTCGGTACAGAGGGGTGCTACTAAGATGATTAGTGGTCTTCATTATAAAGCATATGAGGACAGACTTAAGGATCTTAATATGTACACCTTAGAGGAAAGGCGGGATAGAGGTGATATGATTGAGATGTTTAAATACCTCCGTGGCATAAATGTTCAGGGAGAGAGCCTCTTTCAATTGAAAGCAAGTTCTGCGACGAGGGGACATGGGATGAGGGTGAAGGGAGATAGATTCAGGAGTGATATGCGGAAATATTTCTTTACGGAAAGAGTAGTGGATCCATGGAATAGTCTCCCAGTGGAGGTGGTAGAGATGAGGACAGTAACTGAATTCAAAAAAGCATGGGACCAACACAGAGGATCTCTAAAGGTAAAAAGTGGACTGTGGTAGTTGTTGTTATGGAAGGACAGACTAGATGGGCCTTGTGGTCTTTTTCTGTCATCATGTTTCTATGTTTCTATGAGATATGAACTAAACCATCAAAGGATTGTTGCACCAAGACCAATTTGTGCTAGTCTTGAAAGGATCAATGTTGTCAAATGCTGAGGCGATATCAATAAAGACCAGAATGAATGTCTGTTTTGGGTCGTCTATACCTCAGATAAAGGTGTCTAGTAGAGCTAACAATAGTGTTTCGACACCATGAACGTCAAGTTGGGGCATTCGGATCAATGTAATCTTGAAGTTGTAATTGTATAACTTTCTCAATGACTTTGGCTACAAAAGGATTGCTAGCTATGGGCCTTATGAGCTTGGTTAGCCTCTGTTGAGGGTCTTGTTCTTTGTTGTTGTTAAGTGCCGTCGAGTCGGAGTCGACTCATGGCGACCCTCTGGATAGCTATCCTAAATTGTGTTCGGTCTTCAGTCAGGCGGCTCATTGACGACAGACTGGTACCCATAGCTGCTGTTATTGTAGCGATCCATCTCATTGCTGGCCTTCCTCTTTTGCGTTGACCTTCTATCTTGACAAGCATGATGTCTTTCTCTAATGATCTCTCTCTTCGCATGATGTGTCCGAAGTATGAAAGCCGAAGTCTTGTCATCTGAGCTTCTAAAGAAAGCTTAGGTTTGATCTCCTCTAGTACCGACTGGTTTGTTCTTCGGGCAGTCCATGGTATACACAGTATTCGCCGCCAGCACCATAATTCAAAGGCATCAATTTTCTTCCTGTCTGTCTTTTTCACTGTCCAGCTTTCACATCCATATGATGTTATTGAAAATACCATGGCTTGAACAAGTCGAATCTTTGTATGGAGAGACACATCTCTGCTCTTGAGAATCTTATCTAGGTCTTTCATAGCCATTCTGCCAAGAGCAATGCGTCGTCTGATTTCTTGACTGCTTGTTGCTTCTTTATTGATAGTTGATCCAAGTAGGTTAAAGTTGTTCACAATTTCAATTTCTTCTCCTTCAACGATGAACCTGTTGATTATGCCAGTTGTCATGATCTTTGTCTTCTTTACATTAAGGTGCAGGCCCATTTTGAGACTATGTTCTTTGATTGTGAGAAGCAAATGTTTCAGATCATCTTCGCTTTCAGCCAGTAATGTGGTATCATCAGCATAGCGAAGGTTGTTGATGAATCTTCCACCAATCTTCACAGCATGGTTGTCTTCATATAGTCCTGCTTCTATGATGATTTATTATGCATATAAATTAAACAGGTAGGGGAGAAAGTATGCAGCCTTGTCTTACACCTTTGCTTATTTTAAACCATTCTGTTTCTCCTTGTTCCGTTCGAACTGTTGCTTCTTGATCAATGTACAGATTACGCAAGAGAACGATCAGGTGTTCTGGTATACCCATGCTTCTTAATGTGGCCCAGAGTTTCTCATGGCTTACACAGTCAAAAGCCTTGCTATAGTCGATAAAGCACAAATAGATATCCTTTTGGTATTCTTTAGTCTTTTCAAGGATCCATCTCACATCCGCAATGATGTCTCTCGTTCCTCGCCCTTTCCTGAACCCTGCTTGCACTTCAGGTAGTTCTTGTTCTAGGTATGGCTGTAGTCTCTTTTGAATAATCTTCAGTAGAATCTTGCTGGCATGTGGGATCAGAGCGATTGTGCGATAATTTCCACAGTCAGTTGGATCACCTTTCTTTAGTATTGGTATAAACACAGATCTTTTCCAGTCAGTTGGCCATGATGTTGTCTTCCATATTTCTTGGCAGAGCCTTGTAAGTACGGTAACAGCTGCATCAGATTGCTGCAATACTTCTATGGGAATGCTATCAATGCCTGGTTCTTTAAAATGGGTCAAATGGATGATAGCTTAAGATCTTTGTGCAAGATTCCTTGGAGGAGGGATTGATTTATTATGTGTAGGAGATAAGGGGCCAATTCTGTTTTTGTTGCCATTATCCAGGAAACAGGACATGGGTCTAGTGGGGAGGTTGTCGTATTAATCTTGATTATAGTGTTTACTAAATGCTTCTGGTCTGAGGTGGAAGCTGTTCCAAGAACTGGGGTTTACGGGAGGTTCGGGGGAGAGGGTAGGGTGAGTGGAATTCTTACATTTCAATTTGTCTGCATAGAAATTAGCTATAGTTTGGGGCTTTATGTTAGCAGATTCGTGTTGGTTTTGATTAGAGATTTGACGATATCAAAGAGCTCTCTCAGACGTTTGATGGCTCGATTTAATAACCTAGTATGGTAGTCTCTTTGTTTTGTTAATTGTATCCCTGTATATATTAAGTGAGGTGAAGTAGCGTTGTCTGTTTTTTGAGTTTGTTGCTCTCCCATTTATGTTCTAGCTTTCTTAATTTTTTTTTTTAAGTTTGCTAGCTTATGAATGTACCATTTTTCAGATTTTCTTTGTGAGGGTCTTGGGTGTAGGATGGAGGGTGCTGCTGCTCTTTGTATAGAGGTGTACCAATTACTTAGTGAGATGGTGGGGGTCTTGGGATCCATAATGAGCTGGGGTAGGGCACTCTCCAGAAAGGTGTCTTTGAAGTGATGGAATTGCCTGGTTTAGGGTGGTGTGATGGGTGCAGGAGCTATGGGGGGATGTAACAGGAGGTTGAATGGTACTAGGTAGTGGTCGGACCAGGGGACTAGAGAAAGAGAGAGAGATGGAGTGGTATGCAGGGTGTGTGTTAGAGTTGAGGTAGGGAGGAAAACCAGGTCAAGGGAGTTTCCCTTTTGTATGTATGAGTACGTTTTTATAATTTGCTGATAGCCTGTGTCCACCATTGATTCAAGAAAGGATGTGGAGGGAGGGTAGGTTAAGATCATATAAAATGATATGGGGTTTCCTAAGGGAGGATGAGCAGACTGATTCATGTATTGAAGTTAGATTGCTATGGTTGGGTGAAGGAGGCCTGTAGATAAGGCATCATGACGTTTTTATTTTCAATTTTGAGCATATCTACTCCAAGATTGCTGGAGAAGGAGGAGGTAGCAGTAAGTTCTACTTTTACTTAAAATGAGAACCCCAAGTCTCTCTTGGCATCCCTAGGACAGCTGAAGAGGTTAAAGCCTTTTATATTCAGTTGGTTCAATAGTACATTATTGGAGGAGGAGAGCCAGGTCTGTGATGCATAGTATGTCAGGACTCTCTCCTTGATTAGATCTATAAGAACGTAAGGACAGACCAATGTCCATCAAGCCCAGTATTCTGTTTCCAACAGTGGCCAATCTAGGTCACAAGTACCTAGCAGTTTCCCTAAAAGACAGGTTCCACAATGCTTGTATTGGGGCATGCAGTGGATATCTGTTTCTGTGTAATCGGTTGAAATATACTGCTGTTATGTTCTCTGTAAACCGTCTTGAATTGTAGAAAGACGGTATATAAAAACTGTTAAATAAAATAAATAAATCCCGGGTCACCTTTAATAATGGTTTATGGACCTTTCCTCCAGGAACTTATCAAAACCTTTTTTAAAACCGGCTACACTAACAGCTTTTACTACATCCTCCAGTAACGAATTCCAGAGTTTGATTACACGTTGAGTGAAAAATTATTTTCTCTTAGTAGTCTTAAATAGGTTGCCCTATAGCTTCATTGCATGTCCCCTAGTCTTTCTATATTTTCATGGCATAAACAATCGATCTATGTTTACCCGTTCCACTCCATTCATTAATTTATAGACCTCTATCATATCTCCCCTCAGCCATCTCTTTTCTGGGTTAAAGAGCCCTAACCTTTTTAGACTTTATTCATAGGAGTATCCTTCCATCCCCTTTACCATTTTGGTTGCTCTTCTCTGAACCTTGTCTAATAATGCTATATCCTTTTTAAGATACGGCGACCAGAATTGCACACAATATTCAAGGTGCGGTCGTACCATGGAACGATATAGAGGCATTATAATATCTTTTGTTTTATTTTCGATTCCTTTCCTTATGATACCTAGCATTCTATTTGCCCTCTTGGCTGCCGCTGCACACTGGGCCGAGGGTTTTAACATGTCCACAATGACGCCTGAATCTTTTTCCTGGGTGGTGGTTCCTAATGTGGAACCTTGCATTGTGTAACCATAGTTTGGGTTGTTCTTCCCTAGGTGCATAACTTTGCACTTGTCCACATTAAATTTTGTCTGCCATTTTGATGCCCAGTCTTCCAATTTATCAAGATCTTCTTGCAATTTTCCACAATCCTCATGTGGTTTAACAACTTTAAATAGTTTTGTGTCGTATGCAAATTTGATAACCTCACTCGTTCCCTTTTCCAGGTCATTTATGAATATGTCAAAAAGCAGCAGACCCAGCACAGATCCCTGGGGTAACACCACTATTTACCTTTCTCCATTGAGAAAATAGGACATTTACCCTACTCTCTGCTTTCTATTTTTTAACCAGTTCCTGATCTACAATAGTACACTGCCTCCTATCCCATGACTCTTTAGTTTTGCCAAAAGCCTCTGATGAGGGATCTTGTCAAAGGCTTTCTGAAAGTCCAAATACAGTATGTCAACTGACTCACCTTTGTGTACCTGTTTATTCACATCTTCAAAAAAATATAACAGATTAGTAAGACAAGATCTTCTTGTCTAAAGCCATGTTGGCTGTCTCCCATTAAGCCATGACTATCTACATGTTCAGCAATTTTGTTCTTTATGATGGTTTCTACCATTTTTCCCGGTACTGACGTCAGGCTCACCGGTCTGTAGTTGCCCAGATCACCCCTGGAACCCTTTTTACAAATTGGCGTTCTGTTGGCCATCCTCCACTCTTCAGGTATCACAGATGATTTTAATGATAGTTCACAGATTACTAATAGCAGGTCTGCAATCTCATATTTCAGTTCTTTCAACACCCTTGGATGTATATCATCCTGTCCAGGTGATTTGCTATTCTTCAGTTTATCAAATAGTTGTAATATTTATTTATTGAACAGCTCTTTTATACTGCTCCTTCCAGCGATCAGGGGTGGTTTACATTGAACAATAACATGAAGTTACATAGAACATTTAACAGCTTAATAACATCATTGGAACTAGAGAACTAGTTATAACAAACTATATTCAAGATAAGAGTATACTGGGATGTACATAGTTATGGATCCATCTATCTTCATATAGATATATAGATATCTTTTAAATACCACTTCAGTCATGGGTAACATCCCTACATCTTCCTCAGTAAAGACCGAAGCACAGAATTCATTCAGTCTCTTCGCTATCGCCTTGTCGCCTCTTAGTGCCCTTTTAACCCCTCTATCATCTAATGGACCAACTGACTCTCTCACAGGTTTTTTGCTATGAATGTACTTTTACTCGTTTTTGCTTCTGCAGCAAGCTTCTTCTCAGATTCTCCCTTTTGCCTGCCTTATGAATTCCTTGCATTTAACTTGCCAGTGCTTGTGCTGTTTCCAGTTTGTCATTTGGCTCTTTTTTCCATTTCCTGAAAGATGCCGTTTTGGCAACAGCCTCTCTGACCTCACCTTTAAACCATGCTGGCAGTTTTTTTGACTTCCTTCCACTTTCTCACAGCGTGGAATACAGCGGGTCTGGGCTTCCAAGATAGTATTTTTCAACAACACCCAAGCTTGATGTAAGTCTTTAACCTTTGCAGTTGCTCCTTTTAGTTTTTTCTTAACTATTTCCTCATTTTATCATAGTCTCCCTTTTGAAAGTTAAAAGGTAGTACTGTGGATTTCCTTACCATCCCTCCTCCGCTAATTAAATCAAAGGCGATCATGCTATGATCACTATTGCCAAGTGGCCTCAACACCCTTATCTCTTGCACCAGATCTGGTGTTCCACTAAGGACTAGGTCCAATATGGCTTCCCCTCTGGTCCGTTCATGAACCAGCTGCTCCAAGAAGCAGTCATTTATTTCATCTAGGAACTTTATCTCCCTAGTATGTCCTGCTGTGACACTGACCCATTCGATACCGAGGTAATTGAAATCGCCTATTATTATTACTGTGCTGTAACGTTTGTTAGCTTTCTTTATTTCTTTGAGCATTTCATCATCCATTTGTTCATTCTGGCCAGGTGGTCGATAGTACACCCCCACTGCCATCACCTTCTCCTTTTTACATGGAATTTCAATCCATAAGAGATTCTACAGCAAATTTTGTTTCCTGCAAAACTTTAATCCTTTCTGACTCAATGCCCTCTCTAACATAGAGCGCAACCCCTCCACCAATTTGATCAGCTCTATCATTACGACATAATTTGTACCCAGGTATCAGTGTCCCACTGGTTGTCCTCTTTCCACCATGTCTCTGAGATTCCAATCCTATCTAATCTCTCATTCCTTATCGTCACTCCAGTCCAGTCCCTTTACTTCTGGGTTACGCAACCCTTCCAGCAGCTTGGAGGCTGAGCCAAACCTTTTTGGAGGTGGGGCGGTATAAATACCACTGGGACCACCCCTCAACTCCAGTATTCTCAGCCTCCAAGCAGCTGGAGGGTTCCGTAAGCCTAGGGCTTACTGGAGTCTTCCTTTAACTAAATTCCTTTAGGATTACTTTTAAATTTATCACTTTATTGCTTTATTACCTTCAGTTTCTTTGATTTCATTTTTAGTGTCTGTCAGCTAGATTTTGAGTTCTGCTCCTTTAACTGCTCTCTGCTCTCTTCCCTCCCTCCCCCCCCCCCCAGACGGGCCGGGCTCTGGAGGTAGAAGGGTGCTGGCTGTTTGCCAGAGATCTTCTGCATTTCCCCGCTTTGCTCTGCCTCGCGCCGAAGCCCTTAAGGTGGCTGAGCGCTGGAGGCATCTCCGGGAGTTAGATTTTGTCCGTCGGTCCCGCCCTGCAGCTGAAGGACGCGGCGGTGACCCCTGGGTCTCCCGATCGCAGCGGAGGAGTTTTCCCTGCACTTCAGGAGTCAGCACAATCTCTGGTGGCGTTTTCTTTTTTCCCGGGGGGAGAACAGCGACCCAGAGAACGCGCTCGCAATCCCCCGTTCAGGCTCCACGTGGTGAGGCCTACCACGTGTAGAGCCAACGGGCAGGGATCGCTGAGCCAGGTCCACCAGGCTTCAAACCGCAAGTACCAGAGTGAACTACTCACAGTTTTCTTTATTCGGCATTGCTTGTTTTTAAGTTTTAATTTGAATTTTAATAATTTAAATTTTAATATTTCTATCTGCTAATTTACTTAGCCTCTGGGGCATGATTCGCCGATAGAGAACAGAGGGTCTGGTTGTCCCTTCTCTCTCTCTCTCTCTCTCTCTCTTCCTCAAGTATAAATTTGATCTAAGGAAGGAGAGAACAATTCCTTACAGCTGCACTTTCTGCTATCCTTGTAGCTGGGGATCTGAACCAGTGCTTATCCTTCCAAACAGGAACTAAGGTACCTGGGAACAAGAGCATGGCGGCTAAGCCCAGATGCCCTTCCTGTGGCACTCGTAGGGGCACTTCCTCGGAGGCAGGGGTCTGCAGGGGTTGTGCTGCAGTAGCTGCCTCCGTGGAACAAGAAATTAATTTGGCCATGTCCCAATCTTCTCAGAGTGCTGGAGACCTCTTACAAGGGGAAGGGGGGGGGGGGTCCCAGCTTCCTTCCACCTCAATTGCAGATTTACCCCCCCCTCCTCCTATACCCCCTCCCTCGGGGGAAGGGGGTACAGGGGATTTTTTCTCTCCAGACTTTATTCTTTTACTCCACAAGGCCTATTGCTTGCGCAAGCAGGGTTCGGGCTCAGGGGGGAATGCCCCGACGGCCGAGACCATATCCAAGAGGGCAAGCATCTTTGAGTCAGGCCTCCCACCTAAACGCCCACGCTTGGGCGGGGAAGAACCTCTCTCCTCCCTTTCCCAGGGCTCTCCAGAAGAGGAGGGCTCTGACAAAGACTGGGACAAGGAAGAAGAGGAACTGGAAGAAGGGGAGATACCGGAAGAAGATCATTCCAGGATAATTAGAGTCTTTCGGCGGGAAGAACTCCCGGCCCTAATTGATGAGTCCTTAAAGGTTCTCAATGTATCCTCAGATACACCAACAGAGGAGACGACGGTGGAGGATCCGTTAATCCAGGCCATCAGGAGATCACAGAGGGTTTTCCCTGTCCATAGAGTGGTGCGCCAGATGATCCAGGAAGAATGGGATCAACCCGAGTCTAGTCTAAGGGGAGTCCGATCCATGTCTCGCCTATACCCCCTACCAGAGGCAGACAGAGAGCTACTGAAGTCTCCAAGGGTGGATGCAGCGGTATCAGCAGTCACTAAGAAGACTACTATTCCAGTGGAGGGCAGCACTGCCTTGAGGGATTCTCAAGACAGAAAACTAGATACCCTCCTGAAACAAGCTTTTGATGTGAGTGCCCTGGCCTAGCAGGCCTCGGTTTCAGGAGCTTGGGTGGCAAGAGCCTGCTTAAGGTGGTCTCAACAGCTGCAAGCAGCAGAGGGCCCATCTGGCGAGGCTCAGGCCCACTCTGCTAGACTGGAATCCGGAACAGCCTTCCTGGCGGATAGTCAGTATGACCTCATCAGAAGCCTAGCCAAGAACATGGCCTCGGTGGTGGCAGCTAGACGTTATCTGTGGCTACGGAATTGGGCAGCGGACGCCTCCTCGAAGGCACGCCTGAGCCGCCTTCCCTTCAAGGGGAAGCTGTTATTCGGAGAAGATTTGGAGAAGTTGGTGAAGGACCTTGGCGAGTCTAAAGGGGGCAGGCTGCCTGAAGACAGACCAAAGCAAGGGCGTCCCGTACCCCCAGTGCGTAACCAGTCCAGGGACTCCCGAAGGTTCCGCCCAGCTAGGACAAACCCCTTTCCCAGGGGCCGTTTCCCCTCGAAGGGACAAGGTTTGAGAGGGTTTCGAGGAGCAGGCCGAGGTTTTGGCTCGTCCTCCTTCTCCTCCTCTCAAGGAAATAGAAAACAATGAGGTGACGGGGGTCCAGGGGGGAGAGCCGTCGGTGGGTGGTTGCCTAAGGCGTTTTCTTCCTGCCTGGTCCTGGGTCACGTCTGATCAATGGGTTCTAGAGGTCATCAGAGAGGGCTACGCTCTCGAATTCGCAAAACAAATTTCTCCAGCCTTTGTTCAGTCTCCCTGCGGTTCTTCGGAAAAGAGAGCGGCGGTAGAGACAACCCTCACCTGCCTGATAACGCTCGGGGCCGTAGTCCCGGTACCACCAGACCAGCGCGGTACTGGTCCGTACTCGATTTACTTCGTAGTCCCAAAGAAAGAAGGGTCCTTTCGCCCGATACTAGATCTAAAACAGGTCAATCGCTGCCTCAGAGTTCCACACTTCCGGATGGAAACCCTGCGTTCGGTCATAGCAGCAGTCAGGGGCGGGGAGTTCTTAACATCCCTCGATCTGACAGAAGCCTACCTGCATATCCCGGTCAGGGATTCCCATCAACAATTCCTGAGATTTGCAGTGCCAAGGGGCCATTTTCAATTCCAGGCTCTTCCCTTTTGGCTTAGCTACGGCTCCAAGGACATTCACCAAGGTGATGGTGGTGGTAGCGGCCTCTCTACGAAAAGAGGGAATTCTAGTACACCCCTACCTGGACGATTGGCTAATCCGGGCAAAGTCAGAGGAGGAAAGCCACTCCGTGACGACAAGAGTGGTTCAAGTGCTAGAGGGATTGGGGTAGGTCATCAATCGAGCGAAGAGCAGGATGACGCCCTCCCAGGAACTGGAGTACCTCGGAGCAAGGTTCGACACCAGCAGAGGCAGGGTGTTTCTGTCTCAATCAAGATCGAGAGCTAAGACTCCTGGTCACTCAGTTTCTGGGCAGACGGAACCCTACGGCGCGGCATTATCTACAGGTCCTGGGAACAATGGCAGCGGCAATAGAGGTGGTACCATGGGCTCGGGCCCACATGCGGCCGCTGCAGAGGGCCCTATTGCGTCGGTGGTCGCCGCAACATCACCCCATATCAATGCCGTTACCTTGCGCGCCACGGACCAAACAGACGCTGCACTGGTGGCAGTCCCCGAAGAATCTGGATCGTGGGATGCCCCTCGAACCTCACCAGTGGTTATTACTGACGACGGATGCCAGTCTGACAGGCTGGGGAGCTCACTGCGAGGACCAGTTCGTTCAAGGCAACTGGTCTCCACTGGAAGCCCAATGGCCCATCAACAGACTAGAATTGCGGGCCGTAGGGTTGGCGCTCAGAGCTCTAGAGGCCTTAGTACAAAAAAGAGCAATTCGCGTACTATCAGACAATGTTACCGCGGTGGCTTACATCAACCACCAGGGCGGCACCAGCAGTCCCGCCTTAGAGAAGGAGGCGAGCACTCTGTTCCAGTGGGCAGAGACTCGGTTGGAAGCTCTCTCGGCCCAGCACGTGGCAGGAATAGACAACGTCACAGCAGACTATCTCAGCAGGTGCAAGATAGACCATGGGGAGTGGGAGCTGAAGCAGGAGACGTTCGACTGGGTAGTAGCCCATTGGGGTCTCCCAGTCATGGATCTCATGGCCGCCAAGGTGGAACGGTTCTTCAGCCGGCGCAAGGAAAGGATGTCCGAAGGCCTGGATGCCTTGGCCCAGAAGTGGCCCTCGGAGGGTCTACTCTATGTATTCTCTCCCTGGGCTCTGATCGGAAAAGTACTACAACGAGTGGAGTCCCATCAGGGATACATAATCCTCATAGCCCCGGATTGGCCTCGCCGGCCTTGGTATGCGGATCTGATGAGATTGATCGCCGAACGACCTTGGCGTCTTCCTTGCAAAAGGGACCTGCTGAGACAAGGTCCAGTACAGATGCCTCACGTGGATCGGTTCTCGCTTACGTCCTGGCTATTGAAAGGGTGAGGCTCCTAAAGAGAGGTTATTCAGGAGCGGTCATCTCTACCCTGTTAAACGCTAGGAAGCGTTCGACCTGTCTCTCCTATATTAGGACTTGGCGCATCTTCGAAGCGTGGTGCGCGGAGCACTGACGAAAACCCCTCTCCGCGTCAGTCCTCGAGATTCTAGAATTCTTACAGGCAGGTTTTGACAAGGGCCTAGCTCACAGCTCCTTGCGGGTTCAGCTAGCGGCAATCGCATGCTATAGAGGGAAGGTCCGCGGAAAGCCCCTAGGGGCGCACACGGATGTCTCCAGGTTCCTAAGGGCGGTGAGGCGCCTGCGCCCTCAACAGAGGTCAGTCGTCCCCCCTTGGGACCTCAACCTAGTGCTTAACGCTCTGATCAAGGAACCCTTCGAACCAGTGAAGAGGGCCTCCTTAAAGGACCTAACCCTGAAGACAGTCTTTTTGGTCGCGATCTGCTCAGCTAGGCGGGTTTCCGAACTCCAAGCGCTGTCTGCTCAGCCCCCCTTCCTACTGTTTCTCAAGGACAAGATAGTTCTACGTCCGGTCCCCTCCTTCTTGCCCAAGGTCATTTCTCCTTTTCATATGAACCAGGCAGTTCACCTTCCGGTTCTCTCCGCCGAGGAGGGCGGCGGTAGGGATAACAAACTGCGACTCTTGGATGTCCGGAGGGCCTTGAAACGCTACCTCTCCCGCACAGCCCCTTTCCGGAAGTCCTAGCGACTATTCGTTCAGTTTGGGGGTCCACACAAGGGAGAAGCGGCGGCCAAGGCCTCCATCTCCAGATGGATCAGGGAAGCGATCGCTTCCGCCTACATCCTGAAAGGGAAACAGGTGCCAGCGGGGCTCCGGGAGCACTCCACATGGGCTCAGGCTACATCATGGGCAGAATTCAGCTTAGTCCCTCCAGTGGATATCTGTAGGGCGGCAACTTGGTCTTCTCTACATACGTTCACCAAGCACTACAGGCTGGACATCCAGAGCGCAGCGGATGCTCGGTTTGGTCTGGCGGTCCTTCAGTCCGGTTTGCCGGATCCCACCCAGGGTTGAACTGCTCTTGTACATTCCAGAAGTAAAGGGACTGGACTGGAGTGACGATAAGGAAATAGTAATTAGATCTTACCTGCTAATTAGTGTTCCTGAAGGAACGACAGTCCAGTCCCTGATCCCACCCGGTTAGGACCTATCAGTCAGAAGGAAACTCTGGACCGAGCGTGGGGCCATTTCAGGATGAAGGGACACGGGAGAAAAGCCGGATCGGGCAACCTCAAGCATTGCTCCTCCGTCCGGTCCTCCTCTCCCTCCCTCTCTCTCTCTCTCTCTCTCTCTCTCTCGCTCTCTCTCTCTCGCTCTCTTCCACGCACTAACCATTTGCTATTGAAAAAAAAAAATAATGAATATAGGTATTGTACATAGTTAGGCAATGTTGGATAGATATGTTCTTATGTTTGATTGCTAATGGAAACTCTGTAGGTCTGCTTTTTCAGTCGAGTACTGGAGTTGAGGGGTGGTCCCAGTGGTATTTATACCGCCCCACCTCCAAAAAGGTTTGGCTCAGCCTCCAAGCTGCTGGAAGGGTTGCGTAACCCAGAAGTAAAGGGACTGGACTGTCGTTCCTTCAGGAACACTAATTAGCAGGTAAGATCTAATTACTATTTTAGTGCTATATATTCTAACTCTCCCATCTTATTTTTTAGACTTCTAGCATTTGCATACAAGCATTTTAGAGACTATTTTATTCATATTAATCTGGCTATGGGTAGGCATGGGTAATTTGGAATCTTTAAGCTCTGTCTGCTCCATACTCAAGGGCATTTGGGCTACTTTACTCTTTTTTGGAACCTCTTTGATTTTGGTAGTATCCTTCAAGGATACATTTTTCCAAACCATGCGCTCTTAGGCGACTGTTGGCTTTCTCTTATTAATGCCAGCAGCCTGGTTCCATCCCGGTTAAGATGAAGCCCATCCCTTTGGAAGAGCCCTTCCTTTCCCCAGAATGTTCCCCAGTTCCTAACAAATCCAAAACCCTCATCCTTGCACCATCGTCTCATCCACACATTGAGACTCCGGAGCTCTGCCTGCCTTTTGGGTCCTGAGCGTGGAACAGGAAGCATTACGGAGAACGCTACCCTGGAAGTTCTGGATTTTAACTTCCTACCTAAAAGCCTAAATTTAGTCTCCAGAACCTCCCTACCACATTTTCCTATGTCATTGATACCGACATGTACCAAGACAGCAGACTCCTCCCCAGCACTATCTAAGACCTTATCTAGGTGGCTGTGAGGTCCGCTACCTTCGCTCCAGGCAGGCATGTTATCAGGCGATCCTCACGTTCACCAGCCACCCAGCTATCTACATGCCTAAAATTGAATCACCAACTATAATGGCTGTCCTAACCCTTCCCTCATGAGCACATGGCCCTGGAGAAACCTCCTCGGTGCGAGAGGATTTTACATCGCCTGGAGGACAGGTCCTAGTTACAGGATCACTTCCTGCCACACCAGGATGATACTCTCCTGTCACGTGACCTCTCTCCTCCATGGCAACAGGGATGCTGCCAGACTGGAGGTGGGACTTCAGGACTATATCCCTGTAGGTCTCGTCTATGTACCTCTGTCTTTCTTATGTCTTCCAAGTCTGATACTCTAGCCTCTAGAGAACGGACTTGTTCCCTGAGGACAAAGAGCTCCTTGCACCTAGTGCACATGTATGATTTTTCTCCCAGTTGGTGAGAGGTCTTACATGTGCCACTCGATGCAAAAGACTGAAAAGCCCCCATCTCGTTGCTGGACTGCTGTCTGCATCTTAATTTTAAGCTTGTGTTTAGATCTGTAAGTTCTTTACTTACTAAGGGTTGCTGTGGATACTTATACTAATAAAAGTGTACCTAATACGTTTGTTTAAGCTTCAGGTGAACAAGGTATATTACTCAAGTTCTTAATGTATGACTGATTTGGATAGAGCTGTGCCTGATAGCAGCTCCTTTCCTTTAAGATGTGTAAGTACCTATAAAGCTATGATTATCCCAGGGGTGGGTGGGTGTTGGGGAGGGAAATAAGACTTATTAAAAGAGGACTGCTACACAGTACCCTGTCCTGTGCTTCTAAGGTAAGCTGTGACCAACTTCCTGGGTGATTAACAGTCCTTGCTTGGATAGGAGTCTTTCAAAATGGCCTTTTGACCTGCCACCTGGCTTTAACACCTATTTAAAAAGTTTCACATGTCTCTTGCCCCTTAGGTAGAAGGCCTCTTTGTGAAGGTCTCTAGAAGACTATGGTAAAGGGGATGGAAGGATACTCCTATGAAGAAAGGCTAAAAAGGTTAGGGCTCTTTAACCTGGAAAAGAGACAGCTGAGGGGAGATATGATAGAAGTCTATTAATTAATGAACGGAGTGGAACAGGTAAACGTAGATTGATTGTTTACGTTATCAGAATATAGAAAGACTAGGGGCCATGCAATGGAGCTACAAGGTAAGCTATTTAAGACTAATAAAAGAAAATATTTTTTCACTCAACGTGTAATCAAACTCTGGAATTTGTTACCGGAGGATGTAGTAAAGGCTGTTAGTGTAGCTGGGTTTAAAAAAGGTTTGGACAAGTTCCTGGAGGAAAGGTCCATAAACCATTATTAAGAAGGGACCCAGGATATCAGTGCTTGACCCAGTACAAGCATTGTGGAACCTGTGTCTTTTGGGGAAACTGCTAGGTACGTATGACCTAGATTGGCCACTGTTGGAAACAGGATACTGGGCTTGATGGACCTTGGTCTGACCCAGTATGGCATATCTTATGTTCTTATGTTATGTTCTTATATTTATTGCTCAAAGAATACTGACCTTGTCTTGCCTTTTATGCTAAGTTTTATATTCTGATTTGATTTAAATTAAAGCACTTTGCTGCTACTAGGCCCTGAATGAGTATTAAATTTAAACTACAAGCTCTCTGCTGGGTTATAAATTTAACCAGAAAGCTCTCTTCTGTGTTTTAAATTTAAACTTAAACTGCTGCTACTGGGCCCTGACTGATTTAACAGTACACTGGGTTCACAGATTAATCAGTTTTAATCCAAAGAATTCCCTTCAGAAAAATTCCCAGAAGCATATACTCACTATTGCAGATTTCTCTCCAGAAGTAGCAGTCCCCTTTTGTAGTTCAAGACACACCCCTGCTATTCCAGAGTTTACTCATACCCAATAGCAACTGCTCTAATGTAAGTAAGAACAGAGGAGATAGGGTTGACTTATCTTGTCCCCCATTCCAAGGGAAACCTCGCTGTTCGAAGTCAGTTGATCAAAATTTGTGCCCATGGGTCAGCATAAAGCGTTCACACAGCTTGAAAAAAAACCCCTTCAAAACAAAAGCTTCCAACGCCAAAAACATGTACTTCCACCCTACTGTCAAAAGCCTTCTCCAAGAACAAGCAGGAAATCAGTCCTCACATATGGGTGACATTGGTGCTGATGGAGCCCGCATAGAAGCATCTCGCCAGCTTTCAAAGAAAGACTTTGGGAGATGCCACCACACATGTGTGGTCTCTCTTCCCACCCAAGGGTGCCATCTTGCTCAGTCTGTTTTTCCGTGGAGCCCAATGGATGTATGTGCTGTTTCCCCAGAAAAATCCTTGACAAAACCTTTCCTAAAACTTAGTTTTCTGGTAGACGTACCATTTTGTTTTTCCACCTCAAGTCAGTGCTTCCTGGCACTGTTCTCGGGCCCCTTTTTTTTTTATTGAGGTCTCCCTCAACCAGCATTCATGCCTTTTTTCGCCCATGGGTTGTCGACTCTATCCGGGTGTCTCCCAAAATGTCTCCCAGTGGGCTTAAAAAGTGTGACTGTTGCAGTCAAAACATGTCCATTACTGACACCCATGACTGCTGCCTGGGCCTGGACTATGACAGCATCTCTGCTACCTCTGCCAGGCCATGTCTGCCAAAACCAACAAGAAACAGTCGGAGTTGCAGGAAAAGTTGTTCCCCAGGTTTGACTCAGCACCCACCTTCCTGGCATTGAGCTCCAAACCCAGCACATCTCGAGTCCCTTGGCTGTGGTACCACAGAGAAGACCCTGGAACTGGAAAAGAAGTCGTCAGTCTGCCGAGGTGGCACCGGGGAAACCTGGTAAAACCCTATGGAGGGACTCTGGCGACTGAGATGCGCCCTACCAAGGTCCTTAAGGAGGATTCCTCAGCCAGCGGAGACCGGGTAAGGTTCCTCAAGGCCATAGCCCTCGTTGAGGATGCACTTTCAAAAGTGCCGGTGCCAGGCCTGAAATCCTTGGTGCCCGCACCAAAGGCTGCAGAGCCTTCTGGCTTGGAAACCAGAATGGCGGCCCTGGAGAAGAACATCGCTACTATCCTGGCCCTGCAGTAAGCGATGATGGCTGGTTCCTCCACCTCATCTGCCCTGACGACCAGGCCCTCTACTATGAGGGAGTGCCTGGTCGTCAAGCCGAGCATCAAGCACCCTCTGTCTCAAAGTCCTCTGCACCAGTTGAAGTCCCAGTCCCATGCGGACATCAGGTCCTCGCCGGCCAGTGTAAGTGACTTAGACCCCAGGTCCTTTGCAGGCAGTCGGCCCTTCAGCACCAGCCTCAATGCAAGGAGTCGCAGAGCCTCGGACTAGTCACCGCTCTACTCCGAGTGGGAGACAGAGGATGAGACATCCCCAAACACCAGAAGACACCAAGACATTCCCTCTGACCCATCTCCCCGGTGCCTTGATGCCATTCTCCTCCCGAGAACGTAGCCTTTCATGACTTCTTCAGAGATATGGTCAGGGCCCTCTCGGTGCAAACTGAGGTGGAGGAGGACCCACACACCAAGGAGTTGGAGATTCTCTAGTATGAGACCCCACCCAGAGAAACCCTCATGGTGTCCATACAGCCGATCCTCGAGAGGCTGCTCTCCGAATGTGGGAGATTCCGGCATCAGTGCCTATAGTTAGTCGTTGGCTCGATGCTATGTACCATGTCCAGAATGGGTTCCACAAACCCCAACTCCCACACAATTCCATGGTCTTCAAGTCAACCATGCAAAGCTCAAGAGCCAGAAGACCCCTCCCTCCTGGAAGGGAGGCTCGGGCCCCTGACATCCTCGTGGTGCAAATGCTATCAGGGTGTATGGCGCTCTTTGCCCACAGATGGGCCTCAATCATCTCTGACCTGTGGGTACTGCAGATTTCACCTAGGTACTGCAGATTTCACCTAGGTTCTTTCCCAGAGAGCCGGTACGACCCCTCCTTCACAAGACTCTGCCACTCAAAGAGCTCACAGGTCTTCTCATGGACAACGCAGTAGAACCTGTACCCAGACACCTATGGGGCAAAAGCTTTTACTCCAGGTACTTTATTGTCCCAAAGAGGACTGGAGGCCTCAGGCCCATCCTAGACCTGCAGAACTTTAAACCAGTTTCTGGTGAGGGAGAAGTTCAAGATGCTCTCCCTTGGAACACTGCTGCCCCTACCTCTACCAGGAAGACTGGCTTTGCTCCTTGGATCTAAAGGATGCTTACACACACATCCTGATCCACCCCTCCCAAAGGCAGTACCTAAGTTTGGTGGTAGAGGAGGGCACTACCAATACAGAGTGCTATCCTTCAGCCTGACCTCCTCACTGAGGGTTTTCACAAAATGCCTAGCAGTGGTTACTGCTCCCCTATGTCTGCAAGGGGCCTTGGTCTTCCCCTGCCTGGATGACTGGCTTATCAGGGGCAGCATGGCCGACGAGTCCCACCAGACCACAGGGCATGCAACCCTCCTGCTTCAGCACCTGGGGTTTATCAACTACCCCAAAACGCATCTCATCCCAGCCCAGAGCCTGGAATTCATAGGTGCCCAGTTAGGCCTTGACTTGCAGGGTGTCCTTCTTTCACAGGGAAAGGGCAAACTGCCTCAGGGAGTTAGCAGCAAAGGGTCAACACTGTCGCACGGTGCCAGTCGGTCTCCTTCTCCACCTTATGGGCCACATAGCCTCCACAGTCCACATGACCCCGCTAGCCCACCTGCATATGTCATCCCAGTAGTGCCTCCGTGCTGTATGGATGCAAGCCATGGTCAGATTATGGGACAGGATCAGGATCATCCTCCAGCTGGTGGAACGGACGCCTCTCTTCTCAATTGGAGGGCACATTGCAAGGACAGTTGCACACACAAGGCAGCTGGTCCCAAGCGGAATCCCTGCTGCAGATCAATCTTCTGGAACTCGGGCGATCTTTCTGGCCCTGTGGGCATTCCGTTAGTCTGTGATGCCAGTCGGTGCTGGTATAGACAGACAACCAGGTCTCCATGTTTTGTGTCTACAAGTAGGGTGGCATGGGGTCATACTTCCTCTGCCAGGAGGCAGTGGCCTTCCTTTCCTTTTCAGTTCGCAACAACATGCTCCTGTGGGTGATCTACCTCCCGGCCCAGGGCAACCTTCTGGCAGACATTCAGCAGGGTGCTCTAGCCGCACGAATAGTGCCTGAACTCCAGGGTGGCCTCACGGCTCTTCTGCCTCTGGGGGATGCCCGTGATGAATTTCTTTGCCACGCCAGACAATGCACAACTGCCCCGCTTCTGCTCCTCTATGCCTTTATGCAGACTCAACCCCCCCCCCCACCTCGGTTACCAGGACCCACTTCAAGGTCCAGTGTGGGGGCATTACTAGACTAATTGCCCCCAGGTGGCCCAGACAGCCGTGGTTCCTACTGCTGCTTTCCCTATTGACGGCACTCCTGGACCTCCTGTCTCAGGAGGAAGGCTCCCTCCTGTCTCAGGCCTCTCACAAGCCATCCACAACGCGAGCATACATCTTTTAAATGGCGTAGATTCTCTGTATGGTGTGTGGAGAGGTGGGAGAACCTGTTCTCCTGCCTGGTGCAACTGGTGCTTCAATACCTACTGCATCTGTCGCACACTGGACTAAAGTCCAACTCGGTGAGGGCGCACCTGAGTGCGGTTGCTGAACACCACCATTTTATCGAAGGGGAACCTCTTGGGTCAGCTGCTGGTCTTTTGGTTCCTCCGGAGCTTCCTGCTGACTAAGCCCCCCCAGGGCCGAATGGGACCTCAAGGTGGTGCTCTCCCAGGCCACCATTTGAGCTTCTAACTACTTGCCATCTGCGGTATCTATCATGGAAGGTGGCCTTCTGGTAGCTTTCACATCTTGCACAGTAAGCAAGCTTCAGGCCCTGGTGGCAGAGCCACCATACACAAGATTCTACAAGAACAGGGTGGTGCTCCTCCCAAAGGTGATCACCTTTCAATCTCAACCAGGAGGTGGTCCTTCCCACCTTTTTTCCTGCGGCCTCACACACTGGTTGGGAGAAAACTGGTGCACCTGGGCCCTGTCCTATCTATAGTTGATCCAGGGCCATCGCAAAGCTCTTCCAGCTTTTTGTTTCCTAAGACTACAGCAGACCGGGGCTTCCTCAGATTAAGCAAACTCTGTCCACTTGGGTGGTGGACTGCATTGACCTCTCCTGTGAGCGAGCTGGGCTCTCCCTGCACCATCAGATCACAGCACGTTGTGTGAGAGCGATGGCCACATTGGTACCGGTGACAGATCTGCTAAGCCGTCACATGGTCTTCAATCCATACGTTTGCAGCTCACTGCTGCCTGGAAAGCGAGTCCTGTCAGGACAGTGCCTTTGGCCAGGTGGTACTCCATAATCTGTTTGGGGTGTAGACAACTCCTGCCCTCCGACCTTTTTGTGTTCAAGCTACCGGAGTGATGGTGCTGGTGGATGCTAGGGTCTTGCAGAGTCTCTCAGTTGGGGACTTGCCTTCTGCAACTCATGGCTACCTGACTTGGTTGCCGTTGGTGCTGTCGTGGTTTGGTCCTCAGCAGCTTGGAGCTAGAGAGTCCCAAATGTAAGGACTGTCTTCCTGCTTGTTCCTAGAGAAAGCATAGTTACTCACCTGTAATGGGTGTTCAGGGATAGCAGGAATCAGTCCTCACAACCCTTTCTCATTCCCTAGGAGTTGCCTTTCTACCTTGTTATTTTTACTACCGTCCTAGTTATGGCATCTGACTGAGCAAGATGGCACCCTTGGGTAGGAAGGGGACCCGCATGCTTTCTCTGAAAGCTGGGGAGATGCTTCCGTGCTGACATCACCCATATGTGAGGACTGATTTCCTGCTGTCCCTGTAGAACACGTATTGCAGGTGAGTAACTACGCTTTCTCCATGTTGATGCTGATGAGAATCGAGGGAATCTCTGCAGAGCTACAATACTGGGTTTGTTCCCCACTGTCTATCGACCCTTGACAAAGCCCACCTGAGTTGGATGAATCAAACTGGGCAATATTTGTGACAGACACTTAGCCAGGACCTTTGACATGATCTTAAGATCTACATTCAGCAAAGAGAGAGTATAAGAAGATCCTGGGAGCAGTAAATCTTGTCCTGGCTTGGGAATAAGCGTAATTAAAGCTTAATTAGTGTGGTATGGAAAGAATTGTAATGTGATGAGCTGCTGGTACATTTCAGTTAAAGGAAGACGTACTTTATCTCTGAGCACCTGATAGAATTCGACACTAAACCCATCTGGGCCCAGGGCATGTGGTATATGGATGCCCTTGATCACCCTTTGTACTTCACTAGGAGTAATCAGCGCGTTCAGTTGGGTTTGGTGGCCCAGCTTCAATTGGGAGAGGTTACATGACTGTCCACTGTGTATAGTCCACTGTAGAAGACCTAAAAGGCCGCCTCCACTGCCGTCTGTGAGGTCTGCACTGTCCCATTCAAGGTTCAAATTGCTGCCACCTATCTGGGGCCATTTTTCATTTTTAACTAACGAGGACTTTGGTCTGCTCAAATGGTTGCCAAAGCGATATAATGCATATTTGTAGTGGAGCATAGAATGTTTTGCCTGAGCATGAATGAGTGTATTTAATTGGCTTTGGAGAGTCAAATATGCTGTCTGATTTTCCTCTGTATCATGACGCACCAACCGCCTATGGGGCATTCGGAGCAGAGTGCCCCACTCTCACAAGCTTATGATTGGGTATGTGAATCGTCAAAAGAATCCAATCAATATCTCACGTAGGTAGGTTTCAGCAGTTTCCCAAAAAAGGCAGGGATTGTCCTTGTGAATTGCATTAGTTGCCTCAGAGATCCCACTTCTCACTCAAAAACCATGTAAAGTCCGTGTCTCCCTTGAGGCAGAAAGGAAATCAGCAGTACCTTCCCTCTGCAAGAGGGATAGTTGAACATCTATCCATGTCATTGCGTGATCTGAGAATCTCCTATCTGAGCATTGTCAACCTGGTTCAACAGACCATGAGAGACCAGAAAGTAATCTATTCTGGACCATGTGTTATGAACCCTAGATAGGTGAGTGAAATCTCGTTCACTCAGATGAAGCATGCACCATACGTCAAGAAGGTTGCCGCAGTTGCAGAGGTCCACCACACTGCGTCGCTGTCTTTTAGTTGCCATCACTTCCCTGTTATCGGTTTATCGGGGATCTAAGACACAATTATAATCCCCTCCCCCTGCCCAAGATTACCTCACGTTCCCCCTAGCTAATAGGCTCTGCACCAGCAAATCAAAGAATTCACATTCAGATTGGTTTGGGCCATAAATATTTCCTAAGAAAATGGAGATGTCTTGCAACTTCCCCCGGAGCAGAATGGATCTGCCTCTAGGGCCTCTTTATTCATTTGACTTGGAGGTTAATACCTTTTTTGAATAAAATAGCTACTCCTGCTTATCTGCCCTCGGCTGAAGCTCCATGGACCTCCCCCCTTCCACCATCTCCTGAGTTTGCCATGTTCAGTGTCTGTCATATGGGTTTCTTGGAGGAGGGCAACGTCTGCCTATTTATCCTGAAGTGCTTTAAGCACCCTATGCTGAAAACGTTCCAAGAGTAGTCTAGTACCATCTTTAGTCATGTAATCCAAAAGTGTTTGTGGATACTATCATGCAGAAATTGTGGTCTATTGGAGAAGGCCTCCCAGCTTAAGCCCTCCCTCTTTGCCCCAAGATTTGGGAGTATCGCCCACAGAAGGATACCCTCCCCATAAAAGCTTAGCCCTATAACCGTGTGAAGCTAATTCCCCATTCCCCCTCCCTCCCATAGAATCTACCCATCCTTGAATCAATGCCCCATTATTACCGAGCATGTCAAAGGTCGTCATGGTGGCATTGGGGACTCCCCCTCCTTCCTGTCCTGCTCAAGATCCTCCCTCCCTCCCTCTTCTCCTGTGCTGCCCATATCCATCTTGGGAATGGTCTGCTATGGGTCTCTTATGGCACCTCAGCCAAGGAGTGTTATGGTAGATCCAATTCCACAGAAGCTGGGAAGGATCTGCAGTGGTTGAGGCCGCCGGGACCCCCACCTGTCAGGATCCCATACCACACAATGCCTGCCCCCTTGCCTATCCTACAGACCCCCTGCCACCCACAACTAGTACCCAGTTTTTTGTTCTTTTTAATCCACCTCTTTACTCCTGTCTCTCTCATCAATCCCTCATGCCCCCCCTCCCCCCGGTTGCCTAACCCAGCAATAACATTACAGGAACCATTCACACTCCGCTTCCACACGCACATAGATGGTGTTCTACTACCTAACCGACCCCCATTCATATTAATCTCTCATCCAGGTGATACTCGCCTTCAACCTCATTCACCCAGCATCCCATCCAACCCCACGCGCACCTGCAATCCCAACACACAACCATGCAAAAACCCCAATCCATACAAAACAAACCAGGAAAAGAGGAAGGGCCCCTCCAGAGGGACCCATCGGACCAAGGTGGGTCATGCCAAACAGTCCATGTGGCGGTTTCTGGGAAAAAACAGGATGACGCTGAATGGATTGGGCCCAAAACATGGAGAAGCGGCATAGCGTCACAAGTGTCCATGGCACCACATATTACCGCCCTGCTGCACCCCCCCCCCCCACCTTACCCAAGTTAGACCAAGCTCAGGCACGTAATGCCAATGCTGGAGTCCCCAGAAGAGAATATAACGGTACATCCTCAACAAAATGTTCATGTTGAACTCTTAGAGGCCTATTCCTCCCATGGCAGTGCAGAAGGCCTACCAGTCAGTCATTACTCATTGCGTGGGAGCACCAGAACCAAGTCATCCAAAAAGTTCTCATCGACAGTTTTATGAAGTTGTCGGCATAGTAGTTTCCAGGAAGCCTTGTACTTCAGCTGGGCTGGAAAAGAAGCGAGTCTGCCTGATATTTGATCCACCGCTTCGCGGGGTACCACAAAGAGAAGCAGATGCTCTTTTGTAGCAGCTGATTACAAAGTGGGGCATATTTCTGGTGATGACGACTTTGGTGTCTTGAAAGATAAGGATTTTTTTTTTGATGCGGAGGGTATATTCTGATGCCCCTAGACCGTTTGTAGCACCGTCTCCTTCTGAACAAAGTCATGGAAACATGCTGTTACTACTCTGGGGTGGTGGTGATTGTCCTTACGTGGCCCCAAGCAATGGACCTGCTGCAGTTGTATTTTCCCCACTTGTTCACTCAGTGATAAGTTTTGAGGGGTAGTCAAGTTTCAAGGAAACCTTGGGAGTTGTGCATCTCCCACCTATCCTTCAGTAAAGAGGAGATTTTTATGACTACCCTGATTCTGGAGGGTGGTTTTTTTTCCCCCTCCTGCTGGCATCAGGTGTTTAATGACAGAGGCTTAGGATTGCAGGGCATCCTCGACATCAGAAATACATTGTTCTACCTAGGTAATGCTGCTGGTAAAGTTGGTAACCGTTTGGGCTACCGGAGACAACTGGTCTGTCGCGATATTAAAGTGCTCGTTGAGAGCCTGCACTGCCGCCAAAGATACTTCTTCAACCAGGCTCCGTGTCAGTTCCGCTTGTGGTTGTAAGGGTGAGTTGGTGGTCATCTTTGCATCAGGTACCTGGTTTTTCTCTCGGCGGACTACCTTTTGAAGCTATTGATCCCCTCCTAAACCCTACAGATCAATGGCGCACACATCCTGATACGCTGACCAAACTGTAAATAACTTGTCTATAATGTACATAAGTTCTACCTTAACTGCCCTGCATAACAACCTCTCTTCTGTGTTCTAGACGAATGTTTTCAGTTCTTGTTTAATGTATTCACTTTAATTTACAATGTAAACTGCTTTGATTGAAGGATAAGGCGATATAAAAAAACTGGTTAAATAAATTAAATAGTGTTTGTTGGGTTCTCAGGGCAGTTGTCAGGCCAACAGAACAAGACCAGACCAATTTGGGTCAAAATTGGTAAGAATTTAATACCAAGGAAGGCGGGAGCCCTGGAGCCGAGAAATATGTGTCTTATTGAGCTCACCGCATCACGTGAACCTCTGCTGATGGTTATTATGTGTTCAGCTTTACACAGTTGAAATTTCTGCTTCCTTATTTTTACAGAGATTAAAAAATCACAGTACAAATTGTCTAGACATAAGTAGTGTGTACATCCCTAGATTACTCTTTCTGGGCGTTTTTACGTTTTTGTCTTTCTGATGTTTTGAAGTGGTTTACCTGATTTCATGTTTGCATATAATGAGTCTTGTTCGTTGTGAAATTGTGGACTGCGTAGAACTGTGGTGGTGATGTAGTATATAAGTAGACCTATGCAATGTATAAATTCCGCCCAAACAGGGCACAGGCTAGACCCACTCTGCCCTGCAGTGGCAGAAGCCGAGTACGGCAAACCACACTTTTAAAAGACGTTTGTCGTGCCACCGCTGCTGTCTCTGTAAACACTGCTCTGTGGCAGCCGGAGGACCAGGAAAGCATTTCCCACTGAGGGGCTGAAGTTTTGCGATACCTGAGACTTCAGCCTGCCAGTGGATCTGCCTCTCCAGTTGCTGCTGAGTAGGAGGAGAGGTAGTGTGGTAAACCTTTTACAGTAACTGTGCTGGTTCCAAGATGCTTAGTTGCCACTTGTTTGTTTTGTGTGTGAAGTTTTGGGGGGAGGAGGGGAGGGGAGAAAAGTATTCTCCTCTCTTTGCATGGCTGCTGGCGAGGGGCTCTAAGTAGATTTTGCTTGGGAGGGCTCTCATTTGACTTTGCACTACTGACCTAGGCATGGTTTTCCTTGCTATTGACCATAGCCTACCTTATTTTACAAAATGTTTTGGTCAGGAAGGAGAGAGAGGTAGATTTGGCCTGGTACTAGTTCTCTCGTTTTTTTTTTTTTTTAGCTCCTTCCAAAAAAAATGCTGGGTGTCCAGCACTTAGTCTTTCATAGGCTAAAATATTCCTGAAGAGTTGCACATCGCAACTCCCTGGCTTTCAGCAGCACCTTCCCTTTTGAGCTCCGTTAAAAGCAGGCTCAAACTCATACAGAAGGATGGTATTTAACATGTCTTTTTATACCGCTTTATCATTTCAGTCAATAAGTTTATATTGTAACTTACACTTGGTTATGTACATTGAACAGGGACATAACTTGGATTTTCTGAGGCAATGGAGGGTTAAGTAACTTGCCCAAGGCCACAAGGAGTGCTAGTGAGAATCGAACTCTGGTTTCTTGGTTCCCAAGCCAGTGCTCTAACCATTAGGCTCCTCCTCCACTCCCTTGCATGGTATGGCATGTCATGTCATGCATGCCTCCTCCTACCTCTGCCCGCCCCCCGCCCGTCCTAGTCTCATCGCAGCAATGTATATTTGAGTGATACTGCTGAAGGACTGAAGGGAAAAATCTGCCTTTTTGCAGATGAGATGAAAATTTGCAACAGAGTGTACTCCCCTGAGGGAGTGGGGAACATGAGGAAGGATCTACAAAAACTAAAAGAATGGTCTAATGCTTGGCAGTTTAAATTTAATGCAAAGAAGTGCAGTGTCGTTCACTTGGGATGCAGAAATCCAAGGGACTTGTATGTGATAGGGGGAGAGGTTGTGTGCACGGACCAGGAGAGGAACCTTGGAGTGATTGTTTTGCCGTCTTGAGATCCTCAAACAATGCGAATAGGCGGTGGCCAAAGCCAGAAGGATGCTGGGTCACATGCAGAGAGGAATAACCAGCAGAGAGGAATGTCTCTGTACAAGTCATGTGCAGCTTTGGAGAACATATCTCACAAAGGATATAAAAAGACTTGAAATGGTTCAGAGGAAGGTGACCAAAATGATTGATTGAGTCTGTACCAGAAGATGTTTGAAAAGAGACTTGAAGACCTAAATATGTATACCCTAGAGGAGAGAAGGGAGATATGATACAGACGTTTAATTTCTTAGAGTATTAATGAACAAACAAACCTTTTTCAAAGAAGAGGAAGCTGTAAAACTAGAGGGCATAAAATGAAGCTGCAAGGAGGTAAACTTAAAAGCAATGTCAGGAAATACTTTTTCACTGAAAGGGTGGTGGATGCTTGGAATGCCCTCCCGAAGGAGGTGGTGGGGGCAAACACAGTGGTGGAATTCAGAATGCCATGGGAAAGACACAGTGGATCCTTTTTTTTTCTATAGCAACTGCCGATTCTGTCTCAGGAGAGGGAGGTGGATAGCATTTCCAAAAGCGGTGACTTTTTGCCGCTGCTTTTGGAAATACTGCTGCTGCTGCTGTCTCCCTCCCCCTCCAGAGAGGGAATCGGCGGCAGCTTGGTGGGAAGGTGGCTCAGCCGGTCATGTGTGCTGCTGCCACCAGCCACTCTAGGTGACTGCCTAGTTCACCTAGTGGATGGGCCAGCCCTGCCCTGACTTCACCTGGTCAGTTTTTCTTTCTCTCACTCGTATACCCCTCTTCCCTCCCTACACTCTTGACATTTCAGACTTCCCCCACCACGATTGGCTCTCTGCATGGATGTGCTGATCTTGTGATACTTGAAACGGCAAGATCATCCTGCACTTCCTCTACCGTGTGGCTCAATCATGCAGAGAACCAATCGCAGTCTGATGGGGGGAGTCTGAAACGCCACATTGTCAGGAGCAGCAGGCCATATTGGAGACATGAAATCCTGGCAGTAGGGGGGACATGGGGACCTGGTGCCCTGGATTTGTTGAGCCCTAACATATACGCAATCAGAGTAGAGCGGCTCCTGGCAGTGCGGCAGAAAAAATCATTTGAAACCTATGTTTTCTGTTGCCGTCCTCTGTAGATTAGTTTGTAAAGTTGTTTTTTCCCTCACTTTGGCTTTTTCATCACTTGCTGCAGTTACCGGAGCAGTTACATTTCCTAATGCGGGAGGAATTTGAGGCGTTTCTGTAAATTGAAATGGCAAATAGTATAGTCATCTGAAGTATTTATCAGTTCTGAGGCATGTGGGCGTGTAGTGACTCTTTGCAGATTGCTAACGTCACAGTAAGTCTCAGATTTGATCAGCACTGAGCACGCGGCTTTACTCTCTTCAGATACTGCCGTTTGCCATAGAGGCGGCAGCAGCAAGGACACCCTCCCTTCTTTTAGAGGCGCGATTTGCTTCAAGGCAAATGAGCATGTTTCTTGTTCTATCTGACATGCTCGACGGTTCATAGCCTTTTAGTCTGCATTCAATCCAGGGCCAGAATCCCATTCTGACGATGGTCCCCCACTCAGCCCCATCAAGAGGATGATGTAATGAGCATTGTCCAAAGGAAAGGATTAAACTTCTTAATTTGGAAAAAAAATTCCTAGTTCTCTCAACAGTTTCTAGATTATTCCATTAATGCTGTGGCTTACAATTTGTCCTCTACTTAAAAAATCGAAGGGGGGGGGGGGGAGTCGTCATTTTATGGCTTTTGTGGGTTGGCGGGTATAGATTTCTTTCTTTCTCCCTTTTTGTATACAATATGATTTACTCAAGATTTTGGATTATTTAATTTGGATCCTGTTGTACAAACAATGCAATGCATGCCCTTGAGTCGGTGCTGACGCCTGATGATTCAGCAGCTCCTGGGTTTTCATGGCAGTGTGACCAGAAGTAGATGGTCGAGTCTCTCTTCCAAGGCAGTGGAGGGTTAAGTGTCTTGAAGGACTAGAAAAAGGGACTGTTACTTTTGGAGAGAGATCTGCAACTGTGAGTATATACTTCTGGTAATTTTCTAAAATGAATTCTTTGTATTAAAGCTAATTAATCTGTGAACCCACTATTTTTTGTTAAATCAGTCAGGGCCTAGTAGCAGCAGTTTAAGTTTAAATTTAAAACACAGAAGAGAGCATTCTGGTTACATTTGGAACCCAGCAGAGAGCTTGTAGTTTACATTTAATAGTCATTCAGGGCGTAGCATCAGACAAGTACTTTTAGTTTTAAAACAGAGGAGAACTTTCTGGTTACATTTCATACCCAGCAGAGAGCTTGTAGTTTAAATTTAATAGTCACTCAGGGCCTAGCATCAGCAAAGTACTTTTAGCTTAAATTTAAAACACAGAAGAGAGCTCTCTGGTTAAATTTAGAACCCAGCAGAGAGCTTGTAGTTTAAATTTCATAAGAAGTTAGAGCCTAGCAGCAGCTAAGAGCTATAATTTAAATCAAATCAGAATATAGCTTACCTCAGCAGCACAAGACAGGGTACTGTGTAGCAGCCCTCTTTTAATTTATTAATTTATTAATTTATTTGTAAGTCTTTTATATACCGCCACTTCCCAAGATCAGTGGCGGTTTACATCAAACAACAAGAAATACATAGAACAGTTCAGTAATAGGTACATTGAACGGTAATTAGAACTATAAACATTAAGTATAAGCATATTTTGAAACTATTTACAAGTTTTTACAGTATTTATAAATACATATGTACATCGGGTTTCATTGTGTGTTCAGTTCTGAGAGTAGTGTTGTGACTATCAGAGCGGGTGAGAGCCTTGGTGATTTATGGAGGATGGGTGGCCTTGTCAAAATTATTATTTATGTTAGAGTAATATTGTGTAAATATGTTTTTAATTCTTTTCGGAATTGCTTTAGGTCTTTTAACTCTCTTAATTGAGCAGGGAGATTGTTCCACAATAAAGGGGCTACAAAAGAGAATGCTGTGTTACTTGTACTCTGTTTTGTTTTTCTGATTGAGTTGGGCACTAAAATGGTATTGAGGTTATTCGCACATCTTATTCTGTTATCTGAGGGAATTTGAAGCAATGTGGATAGGTATGATGGTGCAATCTGATTAATTAATTTGAATGTTATTAGAAAGATTTTGTATTGTATTCTACTTATTATAGGTACCCTGTGCAGGGAATAGAGTATTGGAGTGATGTGATCAGACAGTTTAGCTTTAGCAATTATCCTTGCTGTTACATTCTGAGCCATCTGTAAAATTTTTAAGTTCTTTTTGGGTAATCCTGATAGAATTCCATTACAGTAGTCAATGTGTGGAATTATTAGTGCTTGCGTGATAGTTCTGAAGTCTTTGCTTTCTAAGAGGGGCCTTAATTGTTGTATTGATCGTAGCTTATAGTAAATTGTTCTGGTTGTTTTTTTAATGTGGTTAGTGAAGTTAAGGGCCTTGTCAAGGGTGATTCCCAGGTATTTAATCTCCTTTTATGGGAAGGGTAAAGTTCAAAATTGTGATATCGGTTGGTGGAGTGTAATTTTGTTTTTTTGAAGTGATTAGTATCTCTGTTTTCTTAAAGTTAATTTTCAGATTATTTCAGCATAGCCATTTTTCAGCTTCCATGAGGCAGCTTGATATGTCATAGTTTGGGTCATGTATATTGAATGCAGTGTACAGCATAATATCAGCATATATGTGATAATTCATTTTGTATTTCTGGAAAATAGTACAAATTGGTCGAAGATAAATGTTGAATAAAAGAGCTGATAAAGCAGAGCCCTGAGGTAATTCCTTGTTCTTGAGGAAAAGGTGGGGATGAGTCCTGATTCATTTTTATAAATTGTGTACGGTCAGATATATACGATTTAAAACAGTCTAGTGTTTTCCTTAATCCAATTTGACAGTCTTGATAGTAATATGTTGTGATTTACACTATCAAAGGCAGCAGATATATCCAGGAATACCAGTAGGTATGCTTGTTTTGTATTATCTAGACCTTTATTGAGAGTGTCCAAGAGTACAAGAAGGAGGGTCTCTACACTGTGAAATGGTCGAAACCCATATTGGTGGTCATCAAGTGGGGCATATGTATCAATGAAATCTTGGAGTTGTAGTTGTACAACCTTTTCAATAATTTTTGTCAGAAAGGGAATGCTGGCAATTGGGCGATATGAGGTTGGGTCAGTCTCATTTAATGTGGTGTTTTTTAAAATCGGGCGGATTGCAGAGTGTTTTGTTTCTTGTGATAACTTCCCTTGTTGAAGGGAATCGTTTACTATATTTAGCAAAAAGGGGGCAAGTTCTTGTTTTATCGTTTTGATCCATGTGACAGGACATGGATCAAGGATGGATGTTGTGGTGTTGATATTCGATATTATATTTAGTAATTGTTTCTTGTCAATTGGCTGGAAAGAGTTCAATGTATTGATGTTTATTGCTGTTATGGGATCAGGTATTGGTATTGGGGATAGTTTAAGTTTACTAGCAAAATAGTTTGCTAAATCTGACAAGTTAATAGGGTTAGATTGGTTATTGGTGGTAGGAGTTTTAGAAAGTGATTTTACAATTTCAAAAAGTTCCCTCGGGCGGTTAATAGCCTTAGTTAATATTGAGGTATGATGTTGCTTTTTGGCGTTTATTAGTAGCCGCTCTGTATATGTTAAGAGTTGAGATATAAAGTTCCCTAAATTCAGGTGTTTTCTTTATTCGCCATTTGTTTTCTATTTTTGTTTCTTTTTAATAGAAGCAAGTTCTTGTGTGTACCATTTTTCTGAGGATCTTTTGTATATGTTGTTAGGTTTAGTAGGTAATGGTTTGGAAGCTTCTTTTATTACATTATTCCACTGCTTAATAGCTTCATCAATGTTGTTTGGGTTAATAAGTGACCTGGAAAGTGGAATAACGAATGAGGTTATCAAATTTGCAGATGACACAAAACTATTTAAAGTTGTTAAAACCCAAGAGGATTGTGGAAAATTGCAAGAGGATCTTGATAAATTGGAAGACTGGGCATCAAAATGGCAGATGAAATTTAATGTGGACAAGTGCAAGGTTATGCACCTAGGGAAGAACAACCCAAACTATGGTTACACGATGCAAGGTTCCACATTAGGAACTACCACCCAGGAAAAAGATTTAGGCGTCATTGTGGATACCATGTTAAAACCCTCGGCCCAGTGTGCAGTGGCGGCCAAGAGAGCAAATAGAATGCTAGGTATGATAAGGAAAGGAATGGAAAATAAAACAAAAGATGATATAATGCCTCTATCGTTCCATGGTGAGACCGCACCTTGAATATTGTGTGCAATTCTGGTCACTGTATCTTAAAAAGGATATAGCGATTTTAGAAAAGCTTCAGAGAAGAGCCACCAAAATGATAAAGGGGATGGAAGGATACTCCTATGAAGAGAGGCTAAAAAGGTTAGGGCTCTTTAACCTGGAAAAGAGACGGCTGAGGGGAGGTATGATAGAAGTCTATAAATTAACGAACGGAGTGGAACGGGTAAACGTAGATCGATTGTTTACCTTATCAGAATATAGAAAGACTAGGGGACATGCAATGAAGCTACAGGGTAAACTATTTAAGACTAATAAAAGAAAATATTTTTTCACTCAACGTGTAATCAAACTCTGGAATTTGTTACCGGAGGATGTAGTAAAGTCTGTTAGTGTAGCTGGGTTTAAAAAAGGTTTGGACAAGTTCCAGGAGGAAAGGTCCATAAACCATTATTAAGAAGGGACCCAGGATATCAATGCTTGAACCAATACAAGCATTGTGGAACCTGTGTCCCTTGGGGAAACTGCTAGGTAGATATGACCTAGATTGGCCACTGTTGGAAACAGGATACTGGGCTTGATGGACCTTGGTCTGACCCAGTATGGCATATCTTAAGTGACTTGCCCAAGGCTACAAGGAGTGCCAATAGGAATCAAACCCTGCTCTCTTGGTTACCAAGCCAGTGCTTTAACCACTAGGCTGCTACTCCACTCGAGGATTCTGTTGTACACTGCTTCAAATTAAGATAAGAATATGAAGGGGGGTGGGAGCACTACCGGGCAGCTGGGAGACAATTGGACACAGGCTGAGCTCTGGGAGGCCCCCACGCCATTGGGGACCAGTTTAAAATCTGCTGCTGTTTGCCTTACTATTGGGAGCACTACCGGGCAACAGGGAGGCAGTTGGAGGATGCAGGCTGAGTTCCAGGAGGCCCAGACGTCATTGGGGGTCTGCTCTATTTAATTTCTTCAGTCTTAGGTGTAGCTGTAGGTGCCTTGCAGTGGGCGCGATCTAGGGGGCACGATAGGTTTTTTTCTGCCCCTTGGAAGCCCACAGGAGGTACAGCTGCTGTGCTGGGGACTGCGGTTTGCCCTCTGGGTAAGCGAAAGAAGAAGTTGGTGCCTGCTGAACCAGTTATAGGGCCAGTGGATCGGCATGTGAAGGTAAATGTGGGGGAGAATTTTCCTGCAGACTCACTTTCTTACTTTGCGATCCCTGGGTGCATCACTAAGTTCTTTGGACCACACCCTGCCTTCTCCCCCATCTGTATGTTTGCCATCTAGCTCAACGGCCGTGGAAGAACCATTTCAGCAGAGCACCCCTCTGCAACAGGGTGACATGCTGAGGCCTGTCTCCTCCTTCATTTGATGCTAAGAGGGTCTCTGATTAAGGGGTATCCTTGGTTGATATATGGAGGGTTGTCACTGGGACTGAAAAGACTTTGGTTACCACAGTGTCTCAGCTTTGTGTCTTCTCTCAGGAGATAGCCACAAATCTGAATAGGGTTGAGGTGAAGGTTGAATCCTTGGCCATTCAAATTTCCCCATTGCCGAGCCCTGAAGCCGGTCTTTCGAAAGAGGTCTGGGTGTCCTCAGAGTCCCGCAGCGGCGGCTCCTCCACTGCGGCTCCAGACCCTCCCAAAAAGAAGGTCCTGAAGGAGGTGCCTCCAATCAAACCTGGCAAGGTCCCTCGATGGGACTTAGGCGACTCCTTGCAGCACCCTCAAAGTCTTGACACGAGTCCTCTGCCAGCGGAGACTGCACCAGGACCTGTGAACCTATAGTCTTCCTCGAGGATGCACTTTACGGAGTGCCGGCGTCAGACCCAAGGCCTTGGGTGTCCATGCTGAGTGCTGCACAGCCATTGGGCCTCGAGTCATGCATGGCAGCCATGGAACAGAGTCTCTCCTCCCATCTTGGCCTTGCAGCAGTCAGGCTCCCCAGCATCTTTAGCCCCGACACTGGGCCCCCTGGTCTTGGGGGAGCTTCTGGCTGTCGAATCTGGCATTGAGTGCCACCTCAAGCTCTAACTGGGAGACCGAGGACGAGGCCTCCCCAGAGACCTCCCAGCACTGGGATGTCCCCTCTGAACTGTCTCCCCCGGAGCCTCTGCGCCGCCTCCCCCTGAAGCCTTGGAGCCACTCCCTGCCTGAAGACGTGGCCTTTTAGGACTTTGTTCATGACATGGCCCGGGCTCTCTCAATCCAGATAGTCAGAGGAGGACCCGCACACCGAGGAGCTCGAGATCGTACAATATGAGTCCCCTCACAAGGAGACTCAGTTCCAGTTCCACCCATCCTTGAGAGAATGCTCCTCTGGATGTAGGAGTCCCTGGCCTTGATGCCGGTGCTCAGTCGATGCCTGGACGCCATCTATTGAGTCAGGAAAGGCCCTGGGTTCCACAAGCCACAGCTCCCCCACAACTCGATGGTGGTTGAGTCCTCCATACAAAAGCTGAAGAGCCAAAAGACCTACTCAGTTCCCCCCAGAAGGGAAGCCCAGGCCCTCGATGCCATGGGGTGCAAGTGCTACCAGGGAGCTATTCTCAGGTGCCGAATACAGGCATATGAATTGTACATTGGAATGTACCTTAAGTGCCTGATACAGGAACTCTCGGGGTCTCGGTGGGCCTCGCCGGGGAACCTCTGCAAAGGTTCCAGTCCCTAGCAGTAGGCATCTGGGACTGTTCCAAATTCTTCTCCTAGGCTGCCTACGATGGGTTTGTCTGCGGCCAGGGTTGCAGCTGCCAGCATTGGCGCACGGTGCCAGGCATGGCTACAGACCTCAGACCTGGAGCAAGTGGGTACAGGAAAAGCTCCTGGATGACCCCTGCAATGGTGAGAACCTATTCGGGAAACCGATGTCTGATGAGGCTGCGCAGATTGAGGCCGAGTTAGTGACTCGGCAGAGGCTGTCCAAAAAGACCTCTGCTCTCTCACAAGGAAAAAATCCTTGTGGGGGGGAAAGCCCTTTTTCCTGAGGGAAAAAGTGGCCAGCCTTGGAGTAGCCCTACCAGCCTTACTCAAGGCAGCCTCACTAGTCCTCACAGCCAAAAGGCCATAGACACGAGCCTAGGAAACCCAAGGCTCCCAGGCCCCTGAAACAAGCTCCCAACCAACCAGGGAGAGGCTTTTGACTCGCTGGGCCTCCCTCAGCCCACAGGGGATCGACTGGCCTCTTTTGCCCACAGATGGGCCAGCATCACCACAGATCAGTGGGTTCTGTGGGTGTTGCAGGAGGGGTATTTCCTCCATCTGCAGCAGAACCCTACAGATTTCTTCCTAGGAGAGCCACTACAACCTCTCCTCCACCAGGCCTTGCTCGCCACAGAACTCATAGACTTGGTCAGGGACAGGGCGGTGGAACCTGTACCCCATCACCTCTGGAGAAAGGGGTTCTACTCGAGGTATTTCCTTGCCCCAAAAAAGAACAGGGAGTCTCTGGCCCATCCTGGACCTGTGCAACTTGAACAAGTTCCTGGTAAGGGAAAAGTTCAAGATGCTCTCCCTTGGGACACTGCTGCCCTGCCTTCGTCAGGAAGACTGGCTCTGCTCCTTGGATCTCAAGGTGCTTACACCCACATCCTGATCCACCTGAGATTTGTGGTGAGGGGGCAGCACTATCAATACAGGATGCTGCCATTCAGTCTCGCCTCCTCTCCAAGGGTCTTTACAAAATGCCTGGCAGTCATAGCCGCCCATGTGCGCCTCCAAGGGGCCCACGTCTTCCCTTACCAGGATGACTGGCTCATTTAGAGGCAGCACCCCTCTTGAGGCCAGGTGGACCACAAGGCTCACTACCACACCCTGCAGCATTTGGGGTTCATCAACTATCCAAAGTCTAGCCTCTCCCCAGCCCAAGACTTGGAATTCATAGGGGCCCAGCTGGACACTCTGTGGGTCAGGGCCTTCCTCCCTGTGGAGAGAACCCAGCACCTGATGCAACTGGCAAGGGACATGCAGAGCTCCAGTTCGGTGCTGACTCGCCTACTACTTCACCTGCTAGGCCACATGGCCTCGACAGTTCACGTTACGCCTCTGGCCCACCTGCATATGCGGGCAGCCCAGTGGTGCCTCCGTTACCAGTGGACGCAGGCAATAGGCAGGCTGAGGGACAGAAGGTCACCCACCAGCTGGCAGCCTCCCTCATCTGATGGCAGTCCCTACATCACCTCAGGGAAGGGATGCCCTGACAGATGCTTCCCTTGTAGGCTGGTGCGCACATTGCGAGGGCCAATGCACCCAGTCCCCAGAGGAATCCCTCCAACAAATCAATCCATCTCGAACTCAAGGCCATCTTTCTGGCCCTTCTGGCCTTCTGCCACCTGAGCGACCTCCCGGTCCTCATACAGACAATCAGATTGCCATGTTCTATGTGAATAAGAAGGGTGGTATGGGCTCCTACTCCCTCTGTCATGAGGCAGTGGTCCTGCACTCCTTTGCTATGTGCAGTCATATCCTTCTGAGGGTGGTGTACCTACCAGGTCAGGATAACTGCCTGGCAGACAACCTCAGCTGGATCCTTTATCCTCACAAGTGGCCCGGAGGCGCTTCCGCCTCTGGGGAAGACCCTGGCTGGATCGGTTCACCTTCTGGACAACTCACAGCTGTCCAAATTCTGCTGTCCTCAGGCACGCCGCAGGAGGGTGGCGGCGGATGCCTTCCTGATCTCCTGGTTACAGGGCCTGCTATATGCATTCCCTCCGACACCTCTGATAGCCAAGTGCCTTTTCAAGATCCAGAGCAAACATACCTCAGTGATTCTGATTGCGCCCAGGTGGCCCAGGCAGCCCTGGTTCCCTCTACTGCTCTCCCTGTCAGTGGCAACCCCAGTAGCACTGGGCCCGGGACCTGGACCGCCTGTCCCAGGAGGGAGGCTCCCTCCTACACACCAACCTGGGGTCTCTAATGCTGACAGCGTGGCTGCTGAAAGGGTAGCACTGGCCCCTTTCAACCTCCCAGGTGAGGTTGATGAAATCCTCCTGGCCTCCTGGAAGCCATCCACCAGAAGGGCTTATGCTTTCAAGTGGAGGAGGTTCTCTGTCTGGTGTGCAGAAAGGAATGAGAACCCATTCTCTCAGGTAAAGCTCGTACTGCAATACCTGCTGCACTCTGGCTTGAAATCTAACTCGGTGAGGGCGCATCTCGGCTCCATAGCGGCTGACCATCACTTATAGAGGAGAAGCCACTCTCAGGCCAGTCTCTGGTCTCCAGATTCCTCTTGGGCCTCCTGCTCGCCAAGCCCCCTCTCTGCCCTCTGGCAGCGGAATGGGACTTCAATGTGGTGCTCTCCCAGCTCACTAGGCCGCCCTTCGAGCCTTTGGCCACCTGCCACTTGAGAGACCTCTCCTGGAAGGTGGCCGCCTTGGTGGCACTGACACCTGCTTGCAGAGTAAGCAAGCTGCAGGCCCTGGTGGCAGACCCACCCTTTACCTGGTTCTATACGAACAGGGTAGTGCTGTGCACGCACCCCAAATTCCTCCCAAAGTTGGCATCCGCTTTTCACCTCAGTCAGGAGGTGGTTCTCCCCATGGCCGCATGCCAGCAGGGAGGAGGTAGTCTTGCATTACTTGGATTTCAAGAGGGCCCTGTCCTTTTATTTACAGAGGACCAAGGCCCATCAAAAAGCTCCTCAGCTTTTTATCTCCTCTGACCCCAGCAGACTGGGGCTACCTGTGACTAAGCGAACGCTGTCCACCTGGGTGACAGTCTTTATGCCCTCTCTTATGAGCAAGCTGGCCTCTCTGGAGTGCTGGATCACTGCTCATCGTGTGAGGGCTATGGCCACATTGGTGGCCAACCTATGCGCAGTGCTGGGGAAATAAATCTGTAAGGCTGCCACATGGTCTTCAGTCCATACATTCACAGCCCACTACTGCCTTGAGAGTGAGTCCCACAGGGTTAGTGCCTTTGGCCAGGCAGTGATCAGAAGCATTCTCAGTGTATAGACAACTCCTGTCCTCCAACCCTTCAGTGTTCAGGCTACTGGAGTTATGGTGATGCTGGATGCTTGGGTCTCCAGAGTCTCTTGGTAGGGACTCACCTTCTGTAACTCATGACCTCCCTTGGGTCACCACTGCTGCTGTCGTGGTTTGGGCCCCGGCAGCCTGGAGTTAGAAAGTCCCATATGTGAGGACTGACTTCCTGCTTCCTCCTGGAGAAAGTGTAGTTACTCCCTAATTACTAATAGGTGTTCTCCAGGAACAGCAGGAAACAGTCCTTGCAACCCTTCCTCCTCCCCTTGGAGTTGCCTCCTTTTACCTTTTTGTCTTTGCCAAAGCTATGTCGTCTGAGCAAGATGGCACCCTTTGGGCGAGAAGAGGATCATGCATGCCTGATAGCATTCCCAAAGGCTTTCTTTGAAAGCTGGGGAAATGCTCCATGCAGGCTCCGTTGGTGCTGATGTCACTCATATGTGAGGACGGATTCCTGCTGTCCCTGGAGAACACCTGTTACAGGTGAGTAACTATGCTTTCTCTAATTCTCCCCCCTGTTGAGTGAGCCTGCCCTGCCAGATACTGGGTATGATTCAGGCAGTGGGAAGGCACAGGGGGCGGAGCACTACACTGCTGCTGTGAGGCAATGGTTACCTAGTTGACTGTTGAACATCTGTTCCTTCACAGAGTGCAGAGGCATTGCGGCACCATGGTGATGTGTAGTAATTCCCCACATGATCCTCAGTCAGGCCTTGAACCTGTGACCTTCTGGTCAGATACACCTGCTGCTGTGTGTGGTGAGCCAGAGTGCTGACCTTGGTTGACCATGAGGAAGATCGAAGACTGGTGATTCCCAGGCTGGCCTGGAGCTTGCCACTCTACGTTCGTGCACACAGTGCCACAGAGCCTGCTGGAGCCTGTCTAGTGTGGAGTTCTCTCTGCAGGGTTGTTGTGGCAATGCTGGGTTGAGAGGGTGACCCCCGTCCTGAAGGAGTTTCTCCCAGCTATGGGGAATTGCCTCGGACACTGTAGTGTTGATGCCCACTCCATGGCAGCCAGACAATGGGGCGTCTGATGTTCCACCTCAAAACTCACAAGGGGGACAGGAAGGTATGGCTTGCTGGATAACTGTATGGTTCTCCCAAGGTGCCAAGGCGAGCTCCTCTAAGAGGTGTGGGGCGACCAGCTCCTCTACAAGGTGTGGGGTGGCCAGTACCCTCTTCACAGGGGTGCGCTGGCATCACATGTTTGTGAGGAGTACCTGTGGGGAGCACAGGTATGCAGCATGAGCCCTGTATTAGCCACTATGATCTGATGAGGGGGGATGTGGTCACGCAGCCCCAGCCAGCAAGAGAGCGGCTGCCATTTAGCAGCGTTGCTGAGTCCACGAAGTGGAAGGGGCCCTGGTTTCTGACCCTCTCTTCTTTGATAGGCAGGTCTATGCAGGGGAAGTGCAGTGTCAGGACCAGTAGGCAGCATCTCTAGGGGATGTCTCAGGGGTGCCAGGGCTGTCTAAATGCTGAACCTGTTTCCTGGTTCCAGAAGTCGTGCACAAACCAGTGGGCGATGAGGGGCTTCCTCTGTATGTCCATGCACTGACTAGTGGGCCCTAAGGGCATCCTCTGTGCCTGAGGAGTTGAGAATGTCATCTTTTTCATTCTTAGGTGCAGTTGGTTTTTCCCCCGTGCATGAGGAGTTGTGAATATCCTCTTTCACATTCATAGATGCTAGTCATGACCTGCAGTCAATGTGAGTGGCTTCTGATTTTCTTGGCTGTGCAGTCGGAGGGAGATTGCCCAGGCTTTCCTTGGAGGCCACAAGGCGTGCGTCTCATCCACATCTGGCGGATTGCCGCATAGAAGTTGGGAGACTGCCAGGCTTCCTCCAGAGGCACACAAGGAGTGTCTCGTCCACATCTGGTGGTGTGCCAAGCCTTCCTTTGGGACCACAAAGGGAGCTTCTCATCCATGTCAGGTGGATTGGCAAGAATTGCCAGGTCTTCCTTTGGAGGCCCACAAGGGGTGCAACTCGCTCAAGTGTCCTTGGACTACTATTCTGACGACTTGGGCCGGCACTCAAGTCCAGACTGAGTGGCCTGTGCCCTTAGACTGACTTAAGACTCCGCCTTTTTTTTTTTTGGTTTGCAATATCCTCTGCGGACTGTGATTATGAGGTCAATATCACCAGTTTGGGGTCTGACATGGGGTACTGCCGCCATTGTTTGAGGCTGCGGAGAGCTGACGAGAAGGCCTTCTGAAGGTCTGTGTGTGACTGGGAGCAATGCATGCTTTTGAGTCTGTGCTGATTGGTTCTTGGGTTTCTTGGCAGTGTAACTGGAAGTAGATTTCCAAGCCATTCTGATGATGCAATGGGGATTAAGAGACTGTGTCCAAGGTCACATTCTTGGATTTTTCGGCACTGTAATTGGAAGTAGATTTCCAGGCCGTTCTTTATAGGCAATGGAGGGTTAAGTGACTTTGTCCAAGGTCACATTCTTAGGAGGCTGTGCAAGACGCCCTGGAGAATGACAGACTTGCGGTTGCTGATTTTGAATGGATGCTTGGCCCAGCATAGACTTTTGCTCCAGGTCACATGGAGTGTCAGAAGCAGGAATTGAACCCATGAGTAGTGGTTCCCAGTTTCATCCTCTTCTGTTCTCCTTTCCATCTACTCCTTTGCACCATTTCCATTCCTCCTGTCAGGGAGCTACATGGTATATCTTTTGCTGTTGTCCTGTCTCCCTATGGCTGATAAGAGCCCGTCAGGAGGGGAGCTGCATGTGCTGCAAGCATGGGTGCCGGCCCCGGAACTTCCTTGGTTGGCGCGGAGAGCAAGTTTGCACCTCGCTACTGTTGGCTGTCCCATCTTGATGCTTCTTGATCAGCACAGGGAGTTGATCAGCGTGGAGGGAAGTCTGCATCTCGCTACTGCCGACTGTCCCGCGGAGAGAAAGCATACTGCCGGCTGTGGTGACATTTACTGGATCAGCGCCGTGGAGCTCAGGATCGGTGCCATGGAGAAGAGATCTCGGCGCTGAGGCTGGAAGTGATGATGCGTCAGAGGCGTGCCCTCCGAAGCTTCCGCCAATGGCGACACAGGGGAAGTAGGTCGTGGAGTCACTTCCAGGGCATGGCAGCGTGTGCATCCACTTTGTACCAGTGCCATCCGGAGAGGCATCTCTTTGCCGAGGCTGGAGATGTGCCTAAGGGGAGGCATTTCTGAATTCCCCATGGACAAGCAGGACCGGAGATGTGCCTAATAAGGAGGCATTTTGAAGGCTCCGATGCAAGCAGCCGCAGCACCGGAGGGGTCCATGCTACAGGGAGTAGGGTTGGATACCGGAGGCTCGCGGCTGGGGATGGAGGCCTCAGAGGCACATCCCGAGATGTAGCGGCAGTAGTGACCTTCAAGCAAGTGTTTGCCGCTGGGCTAGGAGCAGGTTCTTGAGCCAATGTCCCTCGCTCCCCTTCGCATAGCCAGGAATGAGAGCACGTGGACCGAAGGAAGCAGTGCTCTGAGCCTAGCCCCTCGTTTGATCGTAGACTAAGGAGCGAAGGTGGAGGATCTGAAAGAAACACACAGAATATAGAAAATTTAAGCAAGTAATTTGATTTTGTTTGGCGAGTAGAAGAATCCGTCTTGGTGGCAAGGCGGAAGAACAAAAACTGGCTAGCTAGGGGCGGGCAGGAGGGTGAGGCCAGTTGGCACATGCTCAGAAGGGCGAAAAGCCCTTCTGAGCTATGGAGAGTACTTCCGTCTTGGCGCCGTCGGATGACGTCACCAAGTGTGGCTGACTCATCCTGCTTGTCCTAGGAGAATGTAGGTCTCTCTTTTTCTCTGGTGGAGTCAGTATCATATAAATAGTAGTGGAGGTGTTTGTTTTGTTTTGTCTCTGAAAATCTGGGCTGGCGATGTCCACAGCACAAATGTAGCCATGTGCATATTAAGTAAAGGGAGGTTTTCAGCCCAGGGAGTTTACCCAGTTGACTATTTGGTTATGTTGGGCAAATGCCTTTGAAAACTGTTCTAGTACTGTCCTTTCAGAAACTCCAAAGAAAGCTGAATTCCATTTTCAGTTCTTTTCCTTTTTGTATTTTTCTAGATTTATACCTCTTGCCTATCGCCTGTAAACTCTTTGAGGTGCACAGCCTTGGTGTCTTTGGTCTGTACCGGAGATAGTGGAGGGTGAAGATGACTTGCCTGGCTTCCCTGTGCTGCACAGTTCTACCTACTACCACATTTAGAACTAAGCTCTATAGTTTCTCTACAGCCCTTTGGGGGGGGGGGGGGATGTTAAGCGTATTGGGGAAAGCCATGAACTGAGAAGGCGGGAGGTGGTGCAGGGAAAAAGTAAATATCACTTATTTGCCTAGGGCTCAGTATAGTGTTCTGCCTCTGCTCTTCTGTCTTGCACCAAAACATTTAGTTTTCGCCAAAGATATTTTACATGGATTGACTGACAGGCCATGTGCCGTGTGGTTTAATGCACGTTCTCTATAGAGAGGGAGAGTAGAAAAAAAAAAGTTTTTGAACAAATGGGCCTTTTAGGAGCACCGGACTGTACCCAGGTATTTCATTGCCGGCTGCATTGTTGGGATCTTGCATCCCAAAGCAGTGTGGCATTTTGTAGTCACTGTTTGTTTTCTACCTATTTAAATAATACCGCTGGTCCCATAATGTGTGGGCATGGAGCAATCAAATCTAAGACTGGCTTGAAATCTCTCTTGTAACTGAGCAACTAGATCTTTGGGGTGTTATGCCCCTCCCAACTTACAGCCCGGTTTAGAAATGCCCGTGTTGCTCGATTTTAATTTACTAGGAATGTGCTTGTTTTGCAGCGCATGGGCTTAAGGTTAGGGGGACCTTCATTTGCAGTTTGTGGTAGGTTCTCCACGCGCCCCCACCCCCCCCCCCAGGAATTTCCCAGTGTTTCCAATAACAAAAAAAAGGAAGATGATGGTGGGTGAAGAGACTTTTTTTCTGGGTAAATATCAGTTTTTGTTCACTCTCGCTTCCCTTTTCTCAGCATTATTTTCTTTTTTTATACTTGTCCTGTTGCTCCCTCTCCTGGCTCTTAAGACGTGTGCTGTACCCATAATTCCATAGCTCTGAACAGCTATCGCCAGTAGAGCATGGAATCCCAGCTATCGCCAGTAGAGCATGGAATCCCAGCTATCGCCAGTAGAGCATGGAATCCCAGCTATCGCCAGTAGAGCATGGAATCCCAGCTATCGCATGACTCCATGTTTTAAGAGCCACAAGTGTCTGAAACTTGCTGGTCTCTGTCCTTCCCAGAAATGTTGCACTTCCTCTGTTTGGAGCGGGAAGAATCTGCTGAGACTGAGGCCATATGATTGTGAAGCAATAGAGTAAAAATCTGTTTAAACTGATTTTCACTCTTAAACAAATGTTTCCATGCATTCTATAGCTAGAAATCAGTTTTAAATGAAATTCAAGAGATTTCCAAGATGGCGGCAGACTGTTCCTCTGCGCTGATGAGTTTTACATGGGGCAGCTTAAGACTAAATCGGGCAAGCAGCCCCTGGCTGCACAAGAGCCTTCCTGCAGCTTACCTGTTAAAGGTCCTCGACTAATTTCTAGTTCCTCGAGAGTGTGCGCCGGCTGATATGGGAGTGGAAGACAGCTCTGCCGTTATGGCGCTGGAGTTGGATAAGTCGGTGTTTTCGGGCATTGATCTAACTTCTCCCGATGTGCGGAGACCTCTGTGGCTGGCAGTTGTAGTGGTGAGTCTGAAAAGCCAGAGCGGTGCCGACAGCTGGAGTTGGTCTGCTGGTGCCTTGCAGGGGCCAGCTCCCAGATTGGTGTTGGAGGTCCTTCTGGGTCACTGTGCAGGTAGGGTGAGGGCAGGAGAGCAGTTGCGGCTGAACCTCTGGCTGCTGGTCAGACTGTAATGGCTGGCAAAATATCTTTACCGAGTGGAGGTACTTATGAATTTTCTCTACAACACTCAGAACAGTTCACCCTAGAGTCGATTTGATCTGCTATTAAGCATCTGGGGGAAGACTTAATTCCACAGGTACAGTCTCTGAATGTACAGATAAAGGCCAATACGTTGGCCTATTTGAAGAATGCTGAAGAGATTGCTAATTTGCAGACTTCTTTTGCCGATATGGGCACACAAACTGAACAGTTGGAAACTTTGTGGATGCCTTTGCTAAGGATGCTATGCAACTGAGGGCAAAAATGGAGCATTTGGAAAATTTTATTTTGGCAGAATAATCTGATGAATTTCCCAAGGTCTTCTCTTGTCTTGGCCAAAGACATGTTTAAGAGTTATTTGGTGGAGGTATTGGGTGTTTCCTCCGAGACCCACCCACCTATGATTAAGGTATATTTGCCCTCAGCAAAGAAGGTCCCTGTTGGCTCCAAAATTTCAGGGTCCCAGCAGATTTCCAGGAATACTTCAACTCGAATCCCACCGAAAAATCCACAAACCCCTGATCTCACCCACAATGAACCTCTAAACTCAAAGCTACCCTAACCTGTCTATGTCCAACGTCTGTCCTATGTCAAAATCATCAATGTTGCCTCCCCGGTGATGGCCCTACCCTTGTACTTAATTCCCCCACCCCTATGTAACACCGCTTTGACCCGGTGAAAAGCGGTATATAAATACAGCTAAATAAATAAATAAATGGACCTTTTTTTTTTTTTTTTTATTATTTTATTTAATGCAATCCAAACACAAATATCACATAATTAGGCAATCCAGATAAAATATTACATAAGAAATGAATAAACAAATTATAAACCATATCAAATTGCCATATTAATCCACATCATGAAAAGCACAGCATTACGTTGTACCTGAACAAAATTTTAAAGGCTACAACCCCTTAGCCCAGATGAAGGAAATATAAAATTAAACAAAATCATAAACAAAACAAACCACCCCACTCAACCTGCTAAGGAGTCTAAGAGAGCCACTAGCTGCGAACTATCCGTAAAAACATAACTATTTCCCTGCATAGTAATCAGGCATTTACAAGGGAAACGGAGGAAAAAGGTACCTCCCCCAGCTAAAACTCTAGGCTTCAGCTGGAGGAAGGACCGTCTCCGAGCCTGTGTATGTCGGGAGACATCCGGGAAAATGGAAACCTTGTGCCCGTAAAAAGGAAGATCCTTTTTCTTGAAAAAGGCCTTCATAATCAAGGCCTTATCAGCAATATTGACCAAGGTTACCACTAAAGTGGCACGGGTGGAAACAGGAATTTGCGAATTTTCCAAAAAATCAGTCAGGTTAAGGGAATCCTGAACCTCTTCCACCACAGTGCCACTATCCCCGGAGGCCCCCCGAACTACAACATAAAAAGAATGAGCCACCAAAATAGAATCAACGTCAGGTAATTGCAAAACATCAATACAATACTGTTTAAACAAAGAAATCGATGACATTAAGCGAATTCTAGGAAAATTCAAAATACGAATATTTTTGGCTCGAAAACTATTCTCCAAAGACTCTACTTGCTGGAATAGCGTTAAGGTATCTCTAACCATGGATTCACTCGTAGTCTGAAGCGGACCAACGAGCGTCTCCACTTGAGTCAAACGCGAGGACAAATTTTTAACAGTACCATCCACTACATGTACCCGGTCAATTACCTGACGAGAAAAAAGAGCAGTTTGATCCATAAACCGGGACAACAGTGAATGCGTAGCTGAAACTAATTTCCACACATCAGACAAAGAAACATTATCAACATTAGCAACCACAGGTAAAGATGCTAAACCTTGAGGGCTAACTGCCAAAATGGAGTCAGTCAAGGGTACCTCACTAGATGATAAATGCAAAACAGCCAGTGGCGACTCTTCTTCCTCTCCAGCACCTGACGACTCTGAAGAGGAGGATCCATCCGAAGCAGTACTTTGAGAGGGTCCGGGATTAGGAGGAGGAGTCCTATCGATCGAACTTAAGGAAGCTCCAGAGGTAGAAAGCGAGACGTCCTGTGCAGAAAGAGAAGCCGAAGGCAAAACAATCACATGCTGATCCATATGACCCCGGATTGCAGAAGAAGCAGATGTAGCTATAATGGCTTTCTCAAGTGGCACATCCGACTTAGATGACTTGTTCTTCCGCTTCGCATGACCCCTGGGCATTCTTCCAGCGACTAGGGCCGAGGCCCCTAAGTGGCACCGAAGGGGCACCAAAGGGGCGTTCCCCCTTTGGTCACGCCCCCTTCGGGCACGCAACCGCGGTCGCGAAGGCTGCCGGCGTCTAAATACTGCAGGAGCGCTGTTAGGAGGGAGGAGCTCCAACTGCAGCCAATCGCCGATGGTACGGGCAGCACACCGGGTCCAGGTAGCAGGTAACGCTGGCTCTCACAGAGTCTCCCCTGCCGGCATCTAAATACTGCAGGAGCGCTGTTAGGAGGGAGGAGCTCCAACTGCAGCCAATCGCCGATGGTACGGGCAGCACACCGGGTCCAGGTAGCAGGTAACGCTGGCTCTCCAATAAATGGACCTTCTGAATGTTTCCGATATACTAGAAAGTTCTGGTTCTGAATCTGTTCCAGCTTTGTTTGGCAACGTTTGCCCTTTCATCAGACTGATTGTTTTTTGAAAATGTTCTTTCGTTAAAGGAATATTCGATTTAAGGGATTGCTGGTCAGGGTTTTTTCCGACCTCGCCGGAGGAGGGAATTTCTCCTTCCACGGCCCTGGGTTTCACAGCTTGGCAGTTTGTTTTTTCTTAAATACCCCCATAAACTGCGATCTCCAGGAACAAGCAGGAATGAGTCTTCACATATGGGTACGTCGGTACAGACGGAGCCTGCGCGGGAATGCTCCCCAGCTTCCCAAAGAGGAAAGCTTTTGGGAGCATCCCACAGCGCCTGCGCGCTGCCTTCCCACCTTTCCTAACCAGCTCTCCTCAGTTCTTCTTTGCTGCGGAGCCAGCAGGTTGAGCCCTGTCACCGCTGAAGAAGTTCTTTATTTTATTTCTTTGGTCGCGTGTCTGCCTTCCCCGACTCCGGACCGGTACCGCCGGTCTTTTCTTTCTTCTTTAAAAAAAAAATAAAATCTATACTTTTCCTCACTTAGTGTATTTTTCTTCTAGGCCTCAGGGCCCAAAAGAAAATTTCCCTCATGGAAAAACCAGCCTCCGGGTTCAAAAAATGCACTAAGTGTAGCGGTACTATTTCTGTTACAGATACCCATGAATGGTGCCTTAAATGTTTGGGTCCTGAACACTCCATTCCGGATTGTCCGTCCTGCTCTCTAATGTCTAAATGGGGTTTACAGAACTGAGCAGCTAAGCTCCATGTGCTGTTTCCCGCTGATGCAGCGTCGGTAGCATCGACGTCTTCCAGGTCTTCTTTTCCTGATGGATCTCAGGTAACCAAACATAAGTCTAGCAGGTCCTCGAAGGGTAGATCTCCCTCTAAGCATCGAGATGCCTCCGGGCTTGCCCTCGAGGATCCTGCACCAGCAAAACAACCCCGGCAGGAAGCTCCGGCTTCCAAAGCTCCTCCTATGGGGTTACAGGTTGACATCGATGGCACGGCCTCGACCGATCACCTGTTAGAATGCTCTGGGGTACCGGCACAATCTCCCGGTACCGAACTTCAGGCATTCATGGCGTCGATGGATCAGAATGTTCTGTCCATGCAGCGGGCTATCACAGCCTTCATTCAAGCTGCGACGCCGATGGTACCGCAACAAGCTCCGTTGTCGGTATCGGCTCCGGTACCGGCACCAGCGCCGATACTGGTACCAACTGCATCGACATCGACCTGGATACCGGCTGCAGCGGCTCCTTGTCCAGAGCTATTTCTCGGTACCGATCCGGTACCGAGGACGCCTGATGTCGATACTGCTCGATACGCGTATCGAGCGTTAGAAGAGCACCCTGACAGGCGGTACTTCGATTCCTCTGGTGATTCTGATTCATCAGATGAGTCTCCTGAAGTATCCATAGCCCTACCTGAAGAGCCGCCTTCTCCAAAAAGAAGAATGTCTCCTCCAGAGGACTTGTCCTTTCAAGACTTCATAAGAGAAGTAGCTAAAGGACTTTCTATTTCAGTAACCTCTGAATCAGAGCCTAGAGCAAAAAAATTGGATATTTTAGGATACTCTAAGGCTCCTAGAGAGGCAGTCACCTTACCAATTCATGAGATTCTTTATGAACACATGATTGATTTATGGGAGACTCCTCTCACTCTCTCTCCTCCTTCTCGCAGGTTGGACACTATGTATCGTGTCCCTCCTTGTCCTGGATTTCAAAAAACTCAGCTTCCTCACCATTCCATTGTGGTGCAGTCAGCTATGAAGAGGATAAAGAGTACAAAGAGACACTCTTCTGCTCCTCCAGGAAGAGAATGCAGAACCTTGGATGCTTTTGGTAGGAAAATCTTCCAGGCCAGTATGCTTATTGCCAGAATCAACTCATATAGTCTTTACATGGGTATGTTTCTAAAAGAAGTTGCAGAAAAGCTGCACACTTTCCTCCCTTTTCTTCCAGAGGATAAAAGGGAAGAATTCCTCATTTGGCTTAAGCATACTCAAGACATCTCAAAGTTTTCCAACAGGGCAGCCTTTGACTCCTTTGAAGGTGCCAGCAGAGCCTCAGGCATTGCCATAGCTGCTCGCAGAATTGCTTGGCTCCAGGCTTCTGATTTAGAACCCTGGGTTCAAGATGGCTTAGGGAATCTGCCCTGTACAGGTGAAAATCTATTTGGCAAAGAGTGGCAAATAAAAGCCACTCAAATGGATGCAGAGAACTCTGCTCTGGATAGACTTTCAAAGTCAACCTCCATTCCTGTCAAGAAAGACTTTTAAAAAGTCTTTTTTCAAAAAGGGCAGGTTTCCTTCCACTTCTGGCCAACAATCTTCTACAGGTCGCTTTACCACTAAGCGTCAGCACCCTAAGCAGGCCAGGCCTAAGTCTACAGGGGCTGCTGCAACTCAGCAGTCCCAACCTTCCCAGGGTTTTTGACTTGATGCTAGAGAACTTAGCCTTTCTGGCTTTAAAACAGCCAGAACCTCTCACCATTCCAGGAAGGTTAGCTCATTTTGCTCCCAGATGGGAGCAAATCACATCAGAGCAGTGGACCCCCTCCATCATAAGAGAGGGCTACAAGCTTCATTTCTCAGACCTTCCTCCCCACACCATGGTGAGACATTTCAATTCTCCCACATCTCTTCTCGACCTTCTAGGTCAGGAGGTGGCTACCCTTCTTGCCCAAGGGGCAATAGAAGAAGTTCCCCTTCTTCAACAAGGGTCAGGGTTCTACTCCCCCTATTTTCTCATTCCAAAGAAGACAGGGGGATACAGACCCATCTTAGATCTCAGAGAATTGAACAAATTTCTATGCAAGGAGAAGTTCAAGATGCTTTCTCTCGGCACTCTCCTTCCATACCTTCACAGTCAGGATTGGCTTTGTTCTCTAGATCTCAAGGATGCGTACACACATGTCCTCATCCATCCTTCTCACAGAAGATTCCTACGTTTTCTTTTCCAAGGAAAACATTACCAATACAGAGTGCTTCCCTTTGGTCTGGCCTCTGCTCCAAGAGTGTTCACCAAATGCATGGCAGTAGTAGCTGCATTTCTTCGCACTCTGGGAATATTTGTATTCCCATACCTGGACGACTGGCTCATCCGAGCTCCATCTCAGTCAGAGGCCCAGATTTCCCTGGACCGCACAAGGCGCATTCTGCAGTATCTGGGACTTGTGGTAAACCTCCCAAAGTCTCAGCTCACCCCTTCTCAGTCCCTAGAATTCATAGGGGCCTGGTTGGATACCACTACTGCAAGGGCCTACCTTCCTCAGTCCCGTTGCCAACGTCTAGTGCAGTTAGCCTCCCAGATTCAGTCAAAGAGCCACTTAACTGCCCGGGAGATGCTACAACTGCTAGACCACATGGCTTCCACAGTGCATGTGGTACCCTATGCTCGCCTACACATGAGAGCAGCTCAATGGACTTTGTCCACCCAGTGGACTCAAGCTTCAGGAGCTCTCTCAGACCAAATAGCAACCTCCAAACGTCTCTTTTGGTCTCTCCAATGGTGGATGTCCACTCAAAATTTGTTGCTGGGGTCCCCCTTCCAACAGTTGTTGCCCCAAGCAACCCTCACAACAGATGCCTCCCAAACAGGTTGGGGAGCCCATCTACAGGACCTCTCCACTCAAGGCACTTGGTCTCCACAGGAGACCTCTCTTCATATCAACCACTTGGAGCTTCGAGCAGTTTTTCTAGCTCTCAAGCCGCCCTCAGCTACAAGACAGTCCTCATTTATACGGACAATCAAGTAGCCATGTTTTACATAAACAAACAAGGAGGAACTGGCTCTCTGTCGCTTTGCAATGAAGCTTTAAGATTGTGGGCCTTCGCCAGAGAGCATCAAATCCATCTCCTGGCAGTATACCTCCCAGGAGTCCAAAACTCTTGGGCAGACAGACTCAGTCGAGTTCTGCTTCCACACGAATGGTCCCTGCACATGGATCAGGTACTCAGAATCTTCCAAGAATGGGGAACCCCAGACATAGACTTCTTTGCAAGTCCGTGGAATGCCAAACTTCCCCGGTTCTTTTCCAGAATTCCGTGTCAGGGAGTTCAGGCCAAGGATGCCTTCCTCCTTCATTGGGGTCAGGACTTCCTGTATGCCTTTCCACCCATTCCCCTGATTCCCAAGACTCTGTTCAAACTCCAGAGGGATCAAGGATTTATGATCCTCATAGCTCCACGCTGGCCACGCCAAGTGTGGTACCCTCTACTTCTACATCTCTCCCAAGCCCCCTCCCTGGAATTGGGAGCTGATCCATACCTTCTGTCCCAGGAAGAAGGGACTTTGTGACACCCAAACCCCAAGTCCCTTCACCTCAGAGCTTGGTTACTGAAGGCCTAGACCTTCAAGGGTTGAATCTTTCTCAGCAAGTGAAGGGATATCCTCCATGCTTCCAGAAAACCTTCCACCAGGCGTTCCTATGCTTTTAAATGGAAAAGATTTTCCATTTGGTGTGCTGAAAAGGGTCTTGACCCTCTAGCACTACCTTTAAATTCTCTGTTAGACTATCTCCTGCATCTTTCCAATGCAGGACTTAAGACGAATTCAGTAAGAGTCCATTTGAGTGCTATTGCAGCATCCCTTAAGCCCATCAATGGACAACCTATTTCCTCTCATCCTCTCATTGCAAGATTCATGAGAGGCCTAACTTTAACTAAACCTCCCATTAGGCCTCCTCCGGTGGCATGGGACTTAAATTTGGTTCTTGGTCAGCTTATGAAGCCACCTTTTGAACCCTTAGCCACTACCTCCTTGAAATTTCTTTCCTGGAAGGTTATTTTCCTCATTGCAGTCACTTCAGCTCGCCGCATCAGTGAACTGCAGGCCTTAGTGGCTAATCCATCTTATACAAGGTTCCATCATAAGGTAGTCCTTAGGACAAATCCACACTTTTTGCCTAAAGCGGTCTCACCTTTTCATCTTAATCAAGAGGTATATTTACCTGTCTTTTTTCCAGCTCCTCATGCATCCAGTGCAGAGAAGAGTCTTCATACTCTGGATTGTAAAAGAGCTCTTGCTTTTTACTTACAAAGGACACAGCAACATAGAAAGTCTTCCCAGCTTTTTGTTGCTTTTGATCCTTCTCATTTAGGACTTCTAGTCTCTAAGAGAACACTGTCCAATTGGATTGCTCAGTGTATTTCTTTCGCCTACCAGAGTAAGAACCTTTCTCTGGAGAGCCATGTCACAGCTCATAATGTGAGGGCCATGGCCACCTCTATGGCTCATCTAAATTCTGTGTCCATCGACCAGATTTGTCAAGCAGCCCACCTGGGCCTCGGTTCATACCTTCACAGCCCATTACTGCTTGGACAAGGACTCCCGCCGGGATGCCTTGTTTGGTCAGGCTGTCCTCAAACACCTGTTCCATTCTTAAACAACTCCTACCCTCCTTCCCTGGATGGATGCCTGAGATCCATAGGAGGACGTAGAACCCTTCCCAGGGTCTCATATCCTTGGGGATCTCCCAGGCATCTTAGCTAGGGAGTCCCCATATGTGAAGACTCATTCCTGCTTGTTCCTGGAGATAGCAGTTACTTACCTGTAACAGGTGATCTCTGGGAACAGCAGGAATAAGTCTTCACAACCCTCCCTCCTCCCCTAGGAGTTGTACCTCTTTTCTGTCTTTCCTTTCCTCTCTCTCTATTGTCTCAGCTTTAAACTCAAACTGAGGAGAGCTGGTTAGGAAAGGCGGGAAGGCAGCGCGCAGGCGCTGTGGGATGCTTCCAAAAGCTTTCCTTTTTGGGAAGCTGGGGAGCGTTCCCGCGCAGGCTCCGTCAGTACCGACGTACCCATATGTGAAGACTTATTCCTGCTGTTCCCAGAGATCACCTGTTACAGGTAAGTAACTGTGCTTTCTATCTCTTATGTATTCTTATATCCGTCTCGGCTGTTGTCATTTTTGTTGTATGCTGTTGCAGGGTGTGAAGACTCTTAGAGGTATGTTTACTAAACGGCGGTAGCGGACTCCATGCGATATCAGAGCCGTGGCCCCATTGATTTCTCTCAAGACCTCAAGACACTGTGGCCACAAACCACCTGGGTTTTCAGAACTACCACAAAAAATATGTTATCGACATATACAAAGGAATATACAGCCTCGAGCAAAAAACAGGAAAACCAATATCCAGCCCCATGCTGTAGCCCTCCATACAGGGAGATTACCATCAGGGGGGAACCCCCAACCTCCCCCCCACTAAAAACTACTAGAAAGATAAAGGATAATATGGCAGAACCAAACTGGCCATGTCCGTAATACAGAGACTAAAGGGTATATTTACTAAATGGTGGTAGCAGACTGCGATATCGGAGATTGTATATGTTGATAACTAACATTTTTTGTGATGGTTCTGAAAACCCAGATGGTTTGTGGCCACAGTGTCTTGAGCGCTTGAGAGAGAGCACGTTTAGCTTAACACATCTTTGTGTGCCTTGGTGGATTTTGGCTCTTCCCCCTCCCCCCTTAAAAAAACAATTAATTCTACTGCAACTATCTTGATACTATGCTGGTTACTCTCCTTTCTCTCAGAGGAGAGCAGCTAAAATGGTATGTGGTTTGCACCGGAAGAATATGGGAAGAGTCTTGAAGACCTGAATACGTATATCTTAGAGAAAAGAAGTGGAGATATGAGAGACATTTGAAATACTTGAAAGGTATTAATGAGCAAGCAAACGTTTCCAAAGATGGGGAAGCTATAAAACTAGAGGACACGACATGAAGCTGAAAGGAAGAATATCAAGCAGGTAGATATAACGCCACAGTGGCTAATAGGAAAAACACTTTTCCTGCGAAAGGGAAACCCATGTTCCCAAAAATTAAAAACAAGAATAGAACCATGTACTGCAATACAGTATGTGCCTTCAAGTCTGTGCTGGCTCCTGGTGACCCAGTAGCTCCTGGGTTTTCTTGGCAGTGTGACTGGAATTGGATTGCCAGGCCTTTCTTCTAAGGCAGTGGAGGGTAAAGTGACTTGCCCAAGGCCCCAAATAGTGCTAGTGGGAATCGAACCCCAGCCTCTGAACTTGACGGAACCTAAAGACCTATATGGTCTAGCCAGTCTGCCCTTCCATACCAAACTACTAAGCTTTACAGTCCCTCTTTTTTTCCTTTAGAAATCTTCCGTGTTTGTCCGATGCTTTCTTGAATTCAGATACAGTTCTGGTCTCTACTATCTCGACTGGGAGATGGTTCCATGCATCTACCACACTTTCCATAAAGAAATATTTCCGTATATTACTCCTGAATCAATCTCCTTTCACCTTCATTCTATGCCCCCTCATTGCCAAGCTTTCTTCCAACTAAGAGGCTCTCTTCCTGTGCATTTATGCCAGAGATAAACACCTATCTTCCGCCTTTCTTCTAAAGTATATATATTGAGATCTTTAAATGTATTTATTTAACAGGACTTTTATACTGCTTTATCATTTCAATCAAAGCGGTTTACGTTGTAACTTGGTAAACGTACATTAAACAGGGACATGATAACCATCCACTGCTTCAGAGAATTCCAAGTTAAGTGACTTGCCCAAGTCCACAGAGTGCTAGTGGGATCTGCCCCTATATGCCTTGAGACAAAGCCTACTGACCATTTTGATAGCCACTCTGCACGGACTCCATCCTGTTTATATCCTTTTAAATACTCCAAATGAGTTGTCACCGAAGACTTATACAGAGGCATTATCACTACCTTCTTCCTGCTGCCGTTCCTCCCCCTGTGCACTCAAGCATCCATCTGGCTTTAAGCATTGCCTTTTCTACCTGTTTGTTTCTAATGATCTTTAAGGTGGCTAATCATTTCTAGGTCCCACCCTTCTTTTGTGAAGTACTTCACTCTCTATACTGTACTGCTCCTTTTGGATTTTTGCAGCCCAAATGCATGACCTTGCTTTCTTAGTATTAAATCTCAACTGCCCAATTCTTGACCATTCTTCAAGCTTCACTAGATCCCTTTATGTTTAAAAATAAAAAGTGGGCATTTTACCTATTGCATGTAAAGCAAGCCCTCTGCCTATAGTCTATAAGCTCTTCACTGTAATAGATGTCGACAGATTCAGTGACCATATTGATGCCAATAATATGGCAGTAGAACAGAAAGGTAATGAGGGGATTGCAGTGTCTTACAAAGATCCAGTGACTTAATCAACTGTAAGTGCAGCCTGGGATGATGATGATAAGTGCCGTTGAGTTGGTGTCAACTCATGACTGGGATATAGATATTAGTAGCCTACTTTAAAGGGCCACATAGAAACACAATGGCTATCTCACTAAACTGTATAACTTACTATATATATTCGTGTTAAATATCTCCTTGCAGATCTTTCCACTTCAAAATATCCCTATTATACATGGCAATTTCCTTAGCCAAGTGTACCGCTCGCAACTCAGACCATACAACAGAACTCCAAATGATAATAGGCAACACATTGAAACAGGCAGATTAGGTGTAGTGTGACTAGAAATGAAAGCCCATCTACTAGCTTGACATGTAGCATGATACTGTGAATGCAAGGACAATAAGGGACAAAATCTCTCTATTATATCAGATTGGTTATCAGTAATGTTCATTACTGAATCCTGGCTAACAAGTAGTGATCTGTTTCTACATAATCAAATCTATAAAACATTTAACTGCCCTAGAGAAGGAAAAAAAGGTGGGGGCATGTTCCTCATAATAAAGGAGTTCAAAGCATCACTGAAATGGACTGACTTATTTAACTAGTTTTAAATACTACCTTTTGACACAGGAAGGTGGTTTACATCTAACAGTAACTTTACGTGGGATACATAGAACCTCAATTGTCATATAGAACATTAATCACAATGTATCAGTTTGATGAACCAGGTCAATGTAACCTAGTTGCTCATATTCCAAAATTGTATCATTTTATACTATACATCATAGCTTGTTTTCCCAGTTCATTGTAAAGTTAGTAATAGGTTCAATGTAATGTACTAACTTCTGTACCATGTAAAATGTTGAGTTAATTGTAAACTGCTTTAATAACCCTGAAAGGCGGTATAAAAAAATTGTTAAATTGCCAACAAGTAACTTAAATAACTATATACGTGAGCATAATACTAATGAGTACATGCATGAGATGCCTACAGTACAGGGAACCTGTCTGATATAACATTGATCAGATACATTCTACAGGGGGGGGAGAGTAAGGGGGCAGGGCAGGGGGGAGATAGGAGACTGGGCCTATAGACATCAGGGATAGGGCAGGCAGTGATAAGAGTCACTGTGACTGAAGCAGATGGTTGTGCATAGTTAATCCGGAGCTATCGAAGTGCTCGAGGAACAGAGGTTTTGTTTTGTCTCTTATCAAAGTCGTTGAGATCGCTTATTGTGCGAATGTCATCTTTGAGGGCATTCCAGAGTCTTGGGGCAAATAGGGACAATGCCCTACTTTGAGGTTCTAGTGTTGTATTTCCTGATGTCTGCAGGGATTGCGAGAGTAGTTTGATTGCTGATTCTTCTAGGGTGATTGATGGCATTTTTATAAGGGTTTCCAGGTACTCCGATGATGCAGTGTTTTGAAGATAGTAACTACTGCTTTATAGGAAGCCAATGGAGGTTTCTGAGTATTGGGGTAATATGATCAAATTTGGGGATGCTGGTAAGCACTCTCGCAGCTGTATTCATGGCCATTTGCAGAGGGTGGCTCGATGAGGCTGGAAGTCCCTGGAGAAGTATGTTAAATAGTCTAGGTGGGGTAAGGTTAAGGCCTGAAAGACTGTCCAGAAGTAAGTGTGGTCAAGGAGTGGTCTCAGAGCTTTGAGTATTCTCATTTTCTGGTAGAAGAGAGTTAGTGGTGTTTGCGTTGTCTTAGGGTAAGACCCTGATCCAGGGTGACAGCAAGGTATCACACACTAGATTTAGTGTGGATCCTTTCTCTACCCATATCTATGTATGGTGGAGGAATGAAGCAGGAATCCTTGGTGATGTGTAGTAGCTCTGTCTTATGGTAGTTTATGGTAAGGTTATGTGCTTTTAGCTACTACGTCACTGTATGGAAACAGTCGATTAGAGGGGTATATACTGGGTTACGGTTGGAGATAGGGATATTCAACATTGTCATCAGCATATAGGTGATACAGGACATTGTGGAAGCTGTTGATATCACAGATGGGTTGAATGAACAGACTAAACAGGAGCGATAATGCTGATTCTTGTGGTATCCACTTTGGGTATGTTGGATGGGGTGGCAGCTATCCCATTAATGCATACCTGATGTTGCCTCTAGGTTAGATATAAGGAGAAACATTTGAGGGAAGTGTTACATAGGCCAGTCGCTTGGAGTCGGAGCAGTAGTGCTTTATGCGGTACAGAGTCAAAGGCTGCTTCTACATCAAGGAAAAGGAGGGCAAATCCTTGATTGGGTTTCCTGGTGTCTAGAGTAAGCCTTTCAGAATATGGTGATAAGAGATTAAACACCATAGTTGGTTCTGAATCAGTGTTGTTGGTCAAGGGGGCTGTATGTGTCAATGTGGTCCTGCAGTTGCATCTGGACTGCTTTCTCAATTATCTTGGCTAGGAAGGGTAGGCTGGAGATGGGTCGGTATTAACTTGGAATCGTTGGGTTGGTGTTGGGTCAAGTCTTGGGTTCTTGAGGAGTATTGATGCTTGCTTTGTGAGAGTGATAGGTTTGTGATCCAGGATTATTGGGGCCAGCTTAAGACAGGTTGACTTGATCCATCCTACTGGGCATGGGTTGAGCTGGGAAGTTGTCGTATTGAGACCTCTTATGATATATATTTGAGCTGGTCCTTTGATATAGGGCTGAACTCGCTCCAGAGGTGACAGGTAGAGCTTTTGCATATTGGGAGGACAGTGGGCATTGCCACTGGGTCTTTTGTTTGTGATACAGTGAACTGGGAGTGATTTGCGAATACTTGTGATGTGGGCATTGGATCCCTTGATTAAGAGGTGGTCTGGAAGTGATTTGAGAATGCTTGTGGTGTGGGGGAATCGGGGTTAGTTCCTGTTGTGGGGTTCCTTATTGTTGCATTTACTGTGTTGAAGAGTTCCCTTGATCAGTTAATTGATCTGAACATTAGCTTTGTGTGATATTCCTTTCTAGTCCTGTTGACATCTTGATATTCTTGCAGCATGCACATGTATGCTTCACAGCCAATTGGTGACTTGGAACGACACCATATTCTCTCGGTCTTCCGGAGTTTGTTTTAGGCATCTTAGATCTGCTGTATACCATGCCGCCCGTCAGTGCTGTGTATTGGCTCCAGTAGATTAAGGGGCTACTGCAGTTCCTCCCTGCTCCCCACCAGCCAGCCAATCCTCCACTAGCATATCTAGGTGCAGTATAGTCAGCTTAGGTAGGATAGTGTTAAGGAATGCTTCCCTGTTCCAGCTTCTAAATCTCCTTGGTGGGGGTGGGGGGTTGGGAGCTTGTGCCTGAGACCGGTTTGTAGGTATAGAGAAGTTGAGGATTGTGTGATCTGACCAGGGGACTCTATGAATGGTTGGTAAGGGAAGTTGGTGGAAATGGGTGTGTTGCTTGTTGGTGAAGATGAGGTCCAGTGTCACTCCTTTTTTTCATGCATGGGCCCTTCAAAGATTTGGTGAAAGTCTAGGGCCTCCATTGCCTCCAGGAAGGCGTCTTCTGTTCCCTGTTGAGTTGAAGGTAAATTTAAATCACCAAGGAGAATAGCATGTTAAAAGTGGATATATCGCAGGCAGACTGAAGTATGGTGGAGAGTAGATCACCTGCAGGAGTGGGTGATCCATATGTTAGGCCAGGGGTGGGCAAGTCCGGTCCTGGAGAGCCGCAGACCAGTCAGGTTTTCATGATGTCCCTAATGAATATTCATGAGATCTATTTGCATCCACTGCCTCCCATTGTATGGAAATAGGTCCATGAATATTCATTTCCATACAATGGGAGGCAGTGGATGCAAATAGATCTCATGAATATTCATTAGGGACATCATGAAAACCTGACTGGTCTGCGGCTCTCCAGGACTGGACTTGCCCACCCCTGCGTTAGACAAATGGTCAGGAGTTTATTGGAAACGATCAGCAAATCCAAGTCATGTACTGTGTGTGCAGTAGCCTGGCAGAGTTGTAGGTGATGTTTAGCTAGGATTAAGAATTCCCCTCCTTTGCGTTGGCTCTGTGCAGTGAAATAAATCGCAGTCAGGTGGCAGTAGCCGGTTCATTAGTACTGTATCTGTATTTGACAGTCATGTCTCTGTGATGCACATGTCTAACTCGTTGGCATGGAAGTGGTCAGATAAGATTGGAATCTTATTCCTCACAGAACGAGGGTTGATGAGGGCACATTTCAGGCAGGCAGGCAGTTGTGGTAGATTTGGTGTAATGTTGCAAGGTGGAGAGGTCTGTTGATCCAGATTAGGGATTTTGTATGTTTAAGCCTTGTGCAGTGTAGGGTGATTGTCAGCACATTGGAGATGTTGTGTTGAAGAATAGGGATGGGGTGTCCATTGTAGGTTAGAGACGAGTAGTAACAGGAGTAGAAGGATTAGGTGATTGGTTGGTTGATCCACATACTTGTACTGGTGTTGGATTGTGAGTGCATTAGGGCTGCTGCTGGCAAGCTCTGTCCTTGTAGAGTAAGGCATTTTGGTGGTGGTCTGGGCAGAGCTGGTTCTCATCTTGCCCTATTGTCCGTTCCATGGGCTGTGTCTGAGTTGTGTTGGCTTCTGTGGGTCAGAGAGTCTGAGTGTCCAGGTGCTGGATTGTCTGGTATCTGGTAGTGCACTACCAGTTTCTTGGTGTGCTTCTGGATTTTGGACCATGCCTAAGAGCCACGTCAAAGGGCCCTCTGGCGAGGCCCCGTCAGGCACGGGCCCACCTGATCGCGGTGGTGTTTAAAAGTCCAGAGCCTGCTGCGTCGATTGCCTGGCTGGTGGGGAGCAGGGAGGCGCTTAACTTCCCGCTCCCTGCAGGTCTTCCCAATCTGTGCAGCAGTGAAGAGGAAGCAGCCTCATTGCAGCAGTGTTTAAAAGTCTGGAGCCCGTTGTGGTGGAGAACAAGTCTTTTCTGTTTTGCTTAGCATATAAAGCGCGCACAGTGGATAACCTGACTACCATCCTTGAATTAGCCTTCTCAGATATACCACAGAACAAGCAATTAATTATAGTAGGAGACTTCAACCTTGCATCCACACAATCTAATCATGCAAAGGCCTTCCTAAATGCATTGTATAATACACCCACACACAAGGGTAATATATTGGATATGATATTTATACCATTTGACACTTACAATAATAGCCAATTGAATATACACACCATTCCATTTCCATGGTCTGACCATCTAATCAATTTCAGCCTAACGCAGTGTCCAAATTTTAAACGAAGAAGAATGCAGACAAAACATAGTCTCCGGCTTCAAGAAGTTAGACAGGGATGAATTCTTAAAGGAGATCCTACCCAAGATCAACACTAATATGAAGGGCATTGACTCGATGATAAACAAATGGAACATTGTCATTAACATAGCCTCCAGGTCCAACCATATCAAATCCCAGAAGAGAGACAATCACAAGCCTGGTATAACAAAGAACTGAGAAACACAAAAAAAGTATTTAAGAAAGCAGGTATGCAAATGGAGACTGACAAAATCAGCACAAACAAAAGATGAATACGTGAACACAAGAAGGATTATCATACAAAACTACAAATAAAATTCCTAAATTGTCCAAGAGAACTCTTTGATGTCGCAAAAACTCTTACTAGACCATCCAACCTAGAATAAGATAAGTTCATTACTCCACAAATACTGGCTAACCATGACAAGAACAAATTACAGATACAGACACGAGATACAAACTAGACTACCCTCAGCAACATTCCTACTACCAAGACCTGGAAAGAATTCTCACTAACCACCAAAGATCAATCGTAACATACCATCACCTCATCTCAATCAATACCACCATATCACCATTAGACCCATGTCCAGTGAGCTGAATAAAGTTAACCCGCTCAGAAACCTCATCCACATTACTTAAAATGGTTAACTTATCCCTGACACAGAGATATACGCGTAAACCCTTAAAAAGAGCATCTATTCGCCCTGTCTTTGTTTGCAGCTTGTCGTGCTGCGAGGGCTTGTGTGCATCAGTTGTACTGAGGGCTAAGCTATCAGTAGCTTAACTACTGGCAGGGCCTCCGAAGATGGACAGGGCTCAGCTGATGTGCCAGGCCAAGACAAACCACCCATCTGGGCAGCAGCAGAATGGGACGACAGAAGATCACATTTTTGTGACAATGGCAACAACACTAGAATTAAATTGCGCAGAAGAAAGGCCTGACGATCTACTTCTGTATCTTGCCACGAAAACCTAGTGGATAGTCGCAACAAAACAAATTGCACTATAGAGCTGGAATATGAGACCCCCAGGTCAGAAGACACTCAACTGGCTACTAGGGAGGAGCTGAAGACTTTTCAGAGTAAAGCCAGCATTTATGATGTGGTTGGATAAAAGCCCTCAGGACGTCTAATGACTGATGTAGCTGCACAAGAAATGAGTAAGAAGCTGCAAAGATGTCTTATATATTGGGACATAGAACATAAACATGAACCAAGGGAAGTTGGAGGTGGTCAAGATTGAAATGGAATGTGTACAACTCGATCTGTTGGATGTTGGCGAACTGAAATGGACTAGCATCGGGCACTTTGCATCTGATGATCACATGGTTTACTGTGCTGGAAATGAAAGATGAAGAAATGGTGTTGCATTTATAATTAAGAAGAAACTTGCAAGAACTGTAATGAAATGCAGTGCAATCAGTGAACGCTTAATTTCTATTCTATGAGGAATGCCCATCAACACAAGCATAATTCAAGTTTATGCCCCCCCCAACAGCTGCAGAAGAGGACGAAGTCGATAAGTTCTACAAACAAATATAAGCTGAAATTGACAGAACATGCAAACAGGATATCCTGATAGTCATGGGTAACTGGTACACAAAAGTTGGCAACAAGGAAGAAGGCATAGTGGGTGGAAAATATGGACTTGGCAACAAATGAAGCTGGAGAAAAACTGATAGAATTCTGCAAGACCAACGATCTGTTCATCTCAGACACCTTCTTCCAGCAACACAGATGGCAACTGTACATATAGACTTCACCCATTGGATTGTACAGAAATCAAATTGACTACATTTGTGGAAGTCAACAAAGGAGAAAAGCTCTAACATCAACAAAGACAAAACCTGGAGCTGACTCTGGTACACATCACTAACTACTAGTATGCAAACTCAAGCTAAAGTTGCTAAAGAGCAAGCCACTCATGAATATAGAAAAATATGATTTTGAGAATATACTACTGGAATTTAAAGATTACCTGCAAAATCGATTTGCTGCTTTAGATACAAATAACAGAGCTCCAGAAGAATTATGAAATGACATTAAGAAGGTTATGTTGGAAGAAAGCGAGAAGTCTCTACAAAAAGTGAAAAAGCAAAAACGGCCAAAATGGATGATGGAAGAAACTCTGAAAATTTCCCAGAAATGCAGAGAAGCTAAAGCCAGAGGAGAAAGAAAGACAGTCATAGAACTCAATAGAGATTTCCAACATGCAGCAAGAGAAGACAAGAAAACGTACTACAATAACGCATGCAAGGAAATAGAAGCTGAAACTATTAGAGGAAGAACAAGATTGGCTTTCCTAAAGCTATGAGAGTTAGAGAAAATTCCAGCCTCGAATTGGAATGTTACAAGATTCTCAAGTATCGATGTTGAATGATGCTGAGATGATCAAGAAAAGATGTAAAGAATATACAGTCGTCATACGATAAAGATCAAGTGGGCCAACAGCTGTTTCATCCTGTACCTTATGATTAAGAACCATTGTTCATAGCAAACATACAGAACTGGTAAAACAGACACATGCAGATTCTATAGGAAGATAGACCTGGAAAACAGTTACTCATTTTGGAGCTGGTTGTGAAGTTAAGATGGCAGAAAAGCACAACAAGGTGGCATGCCTCGTTCATTGGAAACTTTGTAAACACTATTCAACATCGTTGTACCGGGAAAGCACTGGGATTATGACCCTAAGAGAATTATGAAGACGTTATGATAATTTGGGGCATTTTGGACAGATAAGAATCTGGATGTGAAGAAACGAGGAATAGTAAAAAAAGAAAATCAGAACGGCATCAATAATAGAGGTGTTGGTTTCAAGCAATTTTTTTTTTTTATTTTGTGACTCATGTTTTTGTTTTATTTATGTGCACTTATATACCGCCTTTCCGAAATCAAAGCGATTTACATTGAACTCAAAACAGTAAAACAGCAAGCATAAACTTTTATATGGAACAATAACGAGATGAAATAGAATACTAGTTGAACAGATTGTTTACAAGTGGATTTCATAAACCTATTTACACGCATTATGCAGAATCAACTGATGGTTAAATCTGTCCTTAGAAACATATTCCTTAAGTTATAGATTAGTTTCTTGAACATTTTACATAATGTTATAGTCCTAAGCTAAGAATTAATTTACAGTGAAACAGAACTAAGAAGGGACCTTGTCTGTACTGGGTCAAGTTACCAAATCTCCAAAATGATCTTTAAATAGGGAGGTATTTAGAAGTTTAAGGAAAGCATTAGGGTCCTTGGTAGCTCTTATATTGTCTGGGAGTGAGCTGCAAAGAGTTGGTGTGTATAAAGAGTGCTCTTTTGAATGCTGAGAGGGGGAAGACCTTCAAGTACTATGAAAGTCAGTCAGATGCCAAGAAAATGAGGCAGAAAGATATAGAAATTTCCCATGATTAGCAACCACAGGCTTGATTTTTAAGAAGAATTTCCAATTGCATTTTATGATTTCCAGAAGGAAGCTCTTTGGCATGATGCAAGCAGTGCAGTGAAGTTTCTCAGTAAATTTGAAAGACTGAGATCACACTCCACATATCTTGGCTTAGGAGTGAGGTTCATTGCTGTCATGGTATGCACAAAGCTATCTCATTTGGAGAAATTGTCCCCAAGGAAAATTTAAAAGTGACATCAGGAAATACGGTTTCATGGAAATGATGGTGGATACTTGGAATGGCCTCGTGGAGGAGGTGGTGGGCATGGCTGGCCTGTCTGCTAGGTGGCTGTCTAGGGTGGCTGGCTTGGGTAGGTGGCAGCAGCAGCACACATGACTGGCCGTGTCACCCATCCCCTCTTCCCCAAGTTTCTGCCGATTCTGTTGGAAGAGGGCAGTGGCAGTATTTCCAAAAGCAATTGATTTTTGCCTCTGCTTTCTTGCCTGTGACAGGCCGTGTCTTTCAGCACACATGGCCTTCTGCTTCTGACCCCCCCCCGACAGTAAGTTGCATCGGAATGGGATCAGAAACGGCAGGCCATGTGTGCTGAAGGACAGCCTGCTGCGGGCAAGAAAATGGCAAGAAAAAGCCGCTGCTTTTTGAAATGCTGCCCGCCTCCCCCTCCTGAGACTGAATGGGTGGCAGCTGGGAGTGGGGGTGAGGCCGTGGTCTCTGCCTAGGATGGCAGAAACCCTTGAGCCGGGCCCTGGTGGTTGGGACAAAAATAGTGATGGAATTCAAAAGGCATGGGATAAACCAGGGATCCCTATATAGGAAGAGGAGCATTCCTGCTCAGAGCAAAGCTTAAATGACTTTTACACTTCAAAAAAGCAGTGCAGGGGCCCTGCACAAAGTGGCAGTTACAATCCTAAACACCCTGCTGCGCAGACTAGATGGGGCATGTTTGCTCTTTATTGGCCGTTAACGTGTTAGTATCAGTAATTCTCTCCATACCCTCTGCATGCACTGCACTTATGCAGGTAGAAACACTTTTCTAATGATTAGCCTTCCCTGCAGCAGGTATGGATGGGGGCGGAGATGTGTAGAGTGCCTCTGAATTGAGGCACGCATGTCTAAGCGTGGCCAACTGCCCTGGAAATGCCTCCATCACACCCATCACTGAATCTAGACAAGAGTATATGGAGATGCTTCTCAGCCTGGCTTTTAAAATGGCCCCAGGGATGTCTCCATGACTTGGACATCCAAATGCACATTTCTAGATGTCCAAATTACAAATAAGGCTACTAAAATGACCCACAGTGTTTATTTGTACTAAGCAGGCCACCAGTGGATGATTTGTTCTGTTTTATGATGGGATGTCTTTTGGAGTCTCTGCTGATGAATTGAACAAGAACATATGTAGAATAAATAGCTTAAACAGTTGAGTCAGCAGTGATCCAAGATGCTTAGGATCCACCACAACACTTCTACCATCGGGGGCGATGCAGCAGTATCACTGTTTCCTTTGTGAGGGGCAGGTAAGTTCTGTGAGTCACCTAGGGGTCCTTCCTACTCCTTGTGATTGGAACTTCAGTATTGTTGTACCACTTCCTGATAGAAACACTGCTGGCAGAGTCCTGCATACCTTTAAACGGCATTCTGGACGTTGGCAAAATATTCCTTCTATCTAGTCTATTTTTAATTCTTTCCCCTCTACTACTACTACGTATTTGTATAGCACTACAAGGCTTATGTACTGCTGTACATTTAGCTCTGAGAGACGGTCCCTGCTCATCAGAGCTTACAGACTAATCAAGGCAAACGTCTCCTCACAAAACTGGGAATTAAGAGTATGCCAAGATACACAAATGGCGAACAAGAGATTGAGGAGCATCAGGATCCAAAAGTAGCCTGAAAGAGCTGTGTTTAGCCTGGATTTGAAAAGGACTAGAGAAGGAGGGATTGTCTTTGACTCCTCTCTCCTTCTCCACACACATCCATCTGATAGCCAAGACCTGACATTTCTTTCTCTGTAACATCAACAAAATCTGCCCATTCCTTTCTGAACACACTACTAAGATGCTTAACCACTCTTTAGTCACCTCCTGTCTTGACTACTGTAACCTACTCCTTGCCGGTCGGTCTTTGAATCATCTCTCTCCCCTTCAATCTGTTCAAACTCTGCTGTGCGACTAATCTTCCTCCAGCCTCGTCATGCCCATATTACTCCTCTTCTCAAGTCACTTCATTGGCTCCCTATCCGTTTCCGCATCCAGTTCAAATTTCTCTGCTGACCTATAAATGCATTCACTCTGTGGCTCCTAATTACCTTTCTTCTCTTATCTTTCCTTACAACCCCCCTTGGGAACTCCGCTCTTCTAGCAAACTGCTTCTATCTGTGCCCTTCTCTTCTACTGCTAACTCCAGACTTCGCTCCTTTCATCTTGCTGCACCTTATGCCTGGAATAAACTACCTGTGTCTGTACACCAGGCACCTTCTCTGACCCTCTTCAAATCCAGGCTAAAAACTCACCTCTTTGCTGCTGCTTTTGGATCTTGACTCGCCTGATCTCCTTGTTTCTTTACCTTTTCCGCTTGTTTTATCATAAGAACATAAGATATGCCATACTGGGTCAGACCAAGGTCCATCAAGCCCAGTATCCTGTTTCCAACAGTGGCCAATCTAGGTCATACGTACCTAGCAGTTTCCCCAAGGGACACAGGTTCCACAATGCTTGTATTGGTTCAAGCATTGATATCCTGGGTCCCTTCTTAATAATGGTTTATGGACCTTTCCTCCAGGAACTTGTCCAAACCTTTTTTAAACCCAGCTACACTAACAGCCTTTACTACATCCTCCGGTAACAAATTCCAGAGTTTGATTACACGTTGAGTGAAAAAATATTTTCTTTTATTAGTCTTAAATAGTTTACCCTGTAGCTTCATTGCATGTCCCCTAGTCTTTCTATATTCTGATAAGGTAAACAATCGATCTACGTTTACCCGTTCCACTCCGTTCATTAATTTATAGACTTCTATCATATCTCCCCTCAGCCGTCTCTTTTCCAGGTTAAAGAGCCCCAACCTTTTTAGCCTTTCTTCATAGGAGTAGCCTTCCATCCCCTTTACCATTTTGGTGGCTCTTCTCTGAACCTTTTCTAAAATTGCTATATCCTTTTTAAGATATGGCGACCAGAATTGCACACAATATTCAAGGTGCGGTCTCACCATGGAACGATATAGAGGCATTATAATATCTTTTGTTTTATTTTCCATTCCTTTCCTTATCATACCTAGCATTCTATTTGCTCTCTTGGCCGCCGCTGCACACTGGGCCGAGGGTTTTAACATGGTATCCACAAGGACGCCTAAATCTTTTTCTTGGGTGGTGGTTCCTAATGTGGAACCTTGCATCGTGTAACCATAGTTTGGGTTGTTCTTCCCTAGGTGCATAACCTTGCACTTCTCCACATTAAATTTCATCTGCCATTTTGATGCCCAGTCTTCCAATTTATCAAGATCCTCTTGCAATTTTCCACAATCCTCCTGGGTTTTAACAACTTTAAATAGTTTTGTGTCATCAGCAAATTTGATAACCTCACTCGTTATTCCACTTTCCAGGTCATTTATGAATATGTCAAAAAGCAGCGGACCCAGCACAGATCCCTGGGGTACACCACTATTCACCTTTCTCCATTGGGAAAATTGGCCATTTAGACCTACCCTCTGCTTTCTATCTTTTAACCAGTTCCTGATCCACAGTAGTACACTGCCTCCTATCCCATGACTCTTTAGTTTTGCCAAAAGTCTCTCATGAGGGACCTTGTCAAAGGCTTTCTGAAAGTCCAGATACACAATATCAACCGACTCACCTTTGTCCACCTGTTTATTCACTCCTTCAAAAAAACATAACAGATTAGTAAGACAAGATCTTCCTTGTCTAAAGCCATGTTGGCTGTCTCCCATTAGGTCATGACTATCTATATGCTGAGTAATTTTATTCTTTATGATGGTTTCTACCATTTTTCCCGGTACTGATGTCAGGCTCACCGGTCTGTAGTTTCCCGGATCACCCCTCGAACCCTTTTTAAAAATTGGTGTTACATTGGCGATCCTCCAATCCTCAGGTATTAGAGATGATTTTAATGATAGTTCACAGATTACTGATAGCAGGTCTGCAATCTCAAATTTCAGTTCTTTCAACACCCTTGGATGTATACCATCCGGCCCAGGTGATTTGCTACTCTTCAGTTTATCTAATAGTTGTAGGACATCTTCCCGATGTATCGATATTTCCTTCAATTCTTCCACACCTTTAAATACCACTTCAGTCGTGGGTAACATCCCTACATCTTCCTCAGTAAAGACCGAAGCAAAGAATTCATTCAGTCTCTCCGCTATCGCCTTGTCGCCTCTTAGTGCTCCTTTAACCCCTTTATCATCTAATGGACCAACTGACTCTCTCACGGGTTTTTTGCTACGAATGTACTTGAAAAGGTCTTTATTTCGCGTTTTTGCTTCCGCAGCAAGCTTCTTCTCAAATTCTCTCTTTGCCTGCCTTATCAATGCCTTGCATTTGACTTGCCAGTGCTTGTGCTGTTTCCAGGTTTCATCATTTGGCTCTTTTTTCCATTTCTTGAAAGATGCTTTTTTGGCAACAGCCTCTCTGACCTCAGCTTTAAACCATGCTGGCAATTTTTTGGACTTCCTTCCACTTTTCTTAAAGCGTGGAATACAGCTGGTCTGGGCTTCCAAGATAGTATTTTTCAACAACACCCAAGCTTGATGTACGTCTTTAACCTTTGCAACTGCTCCTTTTAGTTTTTTCTTAACTGTTTTCCTCATTCTATCATAGTCTCCCTTTCGAAAGTTAAGGGGTAGTACTGTGGATTTCCTTACTATCCCTCCTCCACTAATTAAATCAAAGGCGATCATGCTATGATCACTATTGCCAAGTGGCCCCAACACCCTTATCTCTTGCACTACATCTGGTGTTCCACTAAGGACTAGGTCTAATATTGCTTCCCCTCTGGTCGGTTCATGAACCAGCTGCTCCAAGAAGCAGTCATTTATTTCATCTAGGAACTTTATCTCCCTAGCATGTCCTGTTGTGACACTGACCCAGTCGATGCCGGGGTAATTGAAATCACCCATTATTATTACTGCACTGTAACCTTTGCTAGCTTCCTTGATTTCTTTGAGCATTTCATCATCCATTTGTTCATTCTGGCCAGGCGGACGATAGTACACCCCCACTGCCATCGCCTTCCCCTTTTTACATGGAATTTCAATCCATAGAGATTCTACAGCAAATTTTGTTTCTTGCAAAACTTTAATCCTTTCTGACTCAATGCCCTCTCTAACATAGAGCGCAACCCCTCCACCAATTTGATCAGCTCTATCATTTCGATATAGTTTGTACCCAGGTATCAGTGTCCCACTGGTTGTCCTCCTTCCACCATGTCTCTGATATTCCAATCATATCTAACCTCTCGTTTAGTGCTATATATTCTAACTCTCCCATCTTGTTTTGTAGACTTCTAGCATTTGCATACAAGCATTTTAGAGACTGTATTTTATTCATATTAATTTGGCTATTGGTAGACATGGGTAATCCCTCTACACCTTCTGCCTTGACTAGCTTGTAAGCTCTGATGATCAGGGACTGTCTTACATGTCTGTGTAGCGCTGCATACGACTTGTAGCACTATACAAATGCTTAGTAGTAAGGAGCCTGATGCACTGACTCGGGTAATTGTTCCAGGCATACGGAGCAGCAAGGTGGAAGAATTGAACTCTGGAGTTGCCAGCGGCAGAGACGGGCACAGATAAAAGGGATCTGCCACAAATGTGGGAAAGAAATTATTCATAAGGGGCTGAAAAGGTCTGGGGCAACATTTTAGTTATTTTGTCTGGTCATTCTCTTGGTGAAATATTATTTTTGCTGGGGAATTTTGTTTTTCTTTTTTAAATTTAATTGATTTTAAACAAGCTTTTAAATATTTTTTTTCTTATCTGTTTTTCAGGATAGAATAATCCACTTGGTTGTTGGTCTTTTAACATCATTGCTTGTAATAGTAAGTATTTTGTAAAGTTGCTATTTTTATCTTTATAATTAAAGTTCTTTTTTATTTGTTGACCATAAAGAAACTTGCTTTCTTTTAAAGGAAGTACCTGGTTGCTCTTTTCAGGAAATAGTGAGACATGTGGTCACCTTGAGTTAGATATGTGCTAAATTTAGCGCAGTTTGCATTTTCTTCTAATGCAATCCTGAAAGTTAGCTCTCCAATGCTGCAAAAAAAGCATGCAAATGGGCTATGTGCAAAACCCTGCAGAGACGTGCGCATGAATCTGCATCAGAGCAGTGCTTCAGCATCATATGATGGGATGAGCTACACACAGCAGTTTTGCAGTATTGATGCGCGGAACAGCTTGCCATCATATGCATGGATGTTCACGCAACTCTGTGCATATTGCAGAATTTCTGTGTGCAGAAGAACCAAGCAGAGAACTCTCATTGGCGCTGACTGCAGAGCAGCCCTTTACGCCGCCTCAGACAGTGCTGCATTTATCCTTGGTCTTCTGTGCGCTTCCCTGCATATGTGCTGCATAGCTAATTGCTTCATTACTCGCCATTTAAATGGTTCATGTGCTCTTTGCTCTGCTGTCTGACACTCTCTAAGCTCGTGTGCAGAACGTGTTCTTAGACGGGGAGCGTGCAGCCTTATACCTTTTTGCATCTGCCTCGGTGTCTTAACAACTCTTTTCATTTAGCAAATGATGCTATAAGTAAGCTCACCACAGTTGACAAGGGAAACCTATTTATTTATTTAACAATCATTTATATACCGCATCTTCCATAGATCAGTTGCGGTTCACAATGAACAACAATTAACAAAGCAGAGTTTGTTTTACATGTAACATCATATAACCAAAAGCAATAAAATAAGTAAACAACAAATGTTAAAACTGAACAGCACGGAACAGTGCAAACTATATACATTATATACAGATACACATTATGTAGGGCTTAAGCATTGTGCAAAGTATAGTTTCAGCTATAAAGAATTGTATGTTTAGGTCGTTGGGATATAATAGACAAAAAACTGGTTAGCCTTTATCTAAATCTATTGAGGGACGATCTGTATTGTTGTAATGCTTAGAAAATAGGTTTTCAATTTTTTGTGGAATTCAATGATCTCGGTTAACATTCTTAGATCATCTGGGAGGGAATTCCAGATTGTTGGAGCTGCATGTGAAAAAGCTCTAAGTTTATTTACTTTTATGAAGTCTTTGGGGTTTTTTAGTTTATTTACTTGTCCTTTTCTTTGAGTAGATTTTGAATGCTCTTTACTGATTAAGTTACTTAGTGACTGGGGCCAAATCATTTAGAGTTTTGAATGCAGTTATTAATGTTTTGTATACTATCCTACTTTGTATTGGTAGCCAGTGAAGGGATGCTAGTATTGGTGTTATATGTTGATGTGAGTGTACTTTCGTTATTATCCGAGCTGCAGCATTCTGTGCAAGTTGAATTCTTTTAATGTTTTGTTGTACCTAATAAAATTAGGTTAGCGAAGTCAAAGTGGGGGGTTATGGTGGCTTGAATTATGATGATAAAATCTTGTATGTATACAAGGGGTCTTAGCTGTTTAAGGATTTTAAGCTTGAAATAGATTTTCTTTGTGGTATTTCTAATATGGGTATCCAATGTAAGGTGTTTATCTAGAATAACTCCTAGATATCTTACTTCATTTTTTATTTTAATTTCTTGGTTTTGAAGCGTTATGTGTTGGAAGTATAGGATTGATTTTTAGTAACAATTAGCACTTCAGTTTTTGAGTGGTTTATTTGGAGGTTATGGGCATTTAGCCAGGATGTGGTTTCATTGAAGCAATCTGACAGGAGTTGTATCGGTAAGTTAGGGATCGTGAACGGGATGTACATCATGATATCATCTGCATATAGATGGTAGAGTACACCAAATTTTTTAAAGATATTGCAAACTGGTTTTATGTATATGTTAAATAGAAGTGCTGATAGCGCTGATCCTTGTGGTAAACCAGTTTCAAGTTTGTATGAATCAGAAGTTTGATTGCTTATTCTAACATTTTGGGTTCTATTTAGATAAGAGGAGAACCATTTATGAACTGTGGCATTTATTCCTATTTGTCTCAGGTTGTTGAGCATTATGGTATGATGAACGCTATCAAAAGCAGCTGAAATATCAATAAATAAGAGGATGAATGCTTGTTTGTGATTGTCAATCCCTCTTAATAGAACATCCGTTAGAACTGTGAGAAGTGTTTCCACTCCATGTTTGGGACGAAATCCATATTGCTGTTCGTCAGGGTAGGAAGAATCTAGATACTCCTGTGTCTGTATTTGTACTGTTTTTTCTATTACTTTTGCTAAGAATGGTATACTTGAGATGGGTCTGTATGATTTTGGTGAAGTTTTGTCAAGTGTGCCGTTCTTAAGAATTGGTCTGATTTGTACATGTTTAAGTGTGGGTGGGAGGTAACCTTGGAGTAGCGAGAGATTGACAATGGGGAGTATGAATGAGAGAAGGATTGGAAGTGTGTTTTTTATCCAGATTACTGGATACCTAATTAAGTAAACAATTTTCCAACATCAATGAGAAATGGCTGTTGATTTAAAATAAGAACCCTCCAGATATAAGTCTCTACTGGGCAGCCGTGTCCTATGAGCACTTATTTCCAGTAGGCAGAACTGCCTATATTCTGCTTGTATGTGTTCTTTGAAATACTTTTGCACAGCTCTGTGTGGGTCCCTCCAGTGCTGGGACCTCGGTCTTGTTCAGGTCACACGTTTGATTCATGACTGTTGCCTGGGGAGAAGACTGGTTACGGCATTTGCATTTTGAACAGATATTCCTCAGTCTTTCTCCAGCGCTTCTATGTAAGATTTGTGTTTTCTTAATGTGGGTCTTGGCCTTGTTTTTTGGAATTGGAGCGGATTTCCCTCTGCTGTGGGCACTCTATCCCTCTCGGGCAGGAAAGTGGTTCCCTGATTGCTTTCGCATCTTTCTGTAGAAGCCCTGGTGTCTGCCTTTTATGTGTACTGAATTATTCATTTTTTTCCACACAGGTAACTTTAATCAGTGCTTTTGTCTTTCCACATCTACCTCCAAAGCCTGTGAATGTTTTCTTTGCTGTTTGCATTTTCCTGACTTCTGTTACCGCGCTCATACTTGTAAGTATTGTATGGCTTCAGTTCTTTGTCTTCTGTTTATGCTGAGGAAGGATGTGGAAAATGTCTTGCAATGGGCTTCGCTTTAGTTTTTACAGGAAAGTGAGCTAGTGTGGTGAGAACCCAAGGCACTAAGTGGGGTGGGGTGGGGGGTACAGTAGGTCAGACTGTCCTTGTGAGCCAGGCTGTGCATCTGTAAGCAACCCTTACCCAGTGTGCTGTTTTTAATCCAGCAACTGCCCCCTCTAGAGTAGCAATATGAAACAGACCCTATATTCTGTGATACCAGCAGGGCCAGCCACAATTCCCTTATGCCTCCCCCCCCCCCACTCCGGTTGTCAGAATCTAATTGTTTAGTTACGAATGCCCTGCTCAATGCTGCCCTACTCGATTACTTAGTTTGCCTAATGGTTGGGCTGGCGCTGGGTAGCAGGCTTAGAAACCCCTAACTTTTTTTTTAAGAAGGTTTGGTGATTTGAGGCAATTGTCAAATAGCTGCAATTTCAAAATACATTGATATGTTTACTGCGTGTATTTCTGGAGTAAGGTCTCGCAGAGAATTGTATGGTTTTTATCTAATGCAGACATATTTGTGTCTGATTTGATTTAGTGGTCTAAGTGATTGTTTGAAGAGGTGCTGCTAGAGGTGTCTTCTCTTTGGGACACGTTTTAAGAGAGATTAAAAACTGGAATAGGCTACTTTGAGTTTTGGGAACAGCTGGAGGGAGTTTTATTTTCAGGCTTTCCACAGTGCTGATTAGGAGGTGGATTTAAGTTTTTGTTGGCTGCCAGGTGGGGTGGATTTTAATCATCTCCAGGAACAAGCAGGAATGAGTCTTCACATATGGGTACGTCGGTACCGACGGAGTCTGCGCGGGAACGCTTCCCAGCGTCCAATCAAAGAGCTTTTGGAAGCATCCCACCACGCCTGCGTGCTGCCTTCCCGCCTTTTCCAACTGCCTCTCCTCAGTTTTCGTTTTTCCGCGGAGCCAGCAGGACGTCGTCCTGTCACCGCAGAAAATTCTTGTTTTTATTTCTTAGTTTTCTTGTGGTCGCGGCTGTCTCCCCGACGCCACCGCTACCGCCGGTGTTTTCTTTTCTTTTCTTGTTAAATTCTCCCTTCCCACGGGACATATTTTTCTTCATAGTGTCCCACGGTCTCTTAGGCCTTTTAGGCCTCTTCTTTTTCCTTCATGGAACCGCCAGACACTTTCTCCAAGAAATGTTTAGACTGTGGTGGTACAACTTTATTTTTAGACCCTCGAAGTCGGTGTCTAACCTGCTTGGGTCCTGACAACAGTTTGGTGAGAAGAGGTCTTCAACATCGAGGTTCCCTCGATACATGGTTGCCCTCCAACTTCAGGGCACCGTCCCCTTCTTCCACACAGGATCAGGTAACCCACAAACAGTCTGTTAAGACTAGCCAGTGCTCGAGTGGTAGGTCTCATGCACAGCATGTAGACGGCTCTGGCCTTGCCCTTGAGGCCCCACTGGCTTCAAAAGCCCGGTGGGAGTCTTCAGTCTCCAAAGCAGATAAAGGGTTTCAGGTTGTTCCTGGGGCTCACCCCTCACAGAACATACCTCAGCCGTGCCTGGTGGTGGCATCCGCTTCGAGCGGTACCGGTACCCCGGCATCGGCACTGGTGTTGGATGAAACACTCCTCACCAGGGATCATCTGGCGTCCTCGGTGCCTTCGGGACCGGTGGATACTCTCCAGACTGACTTTCCATTATCGGTACCAGCACCGATACCACCACCGACGTCGGTACCCTCCAGATGTGCATTGATAGCCTCGCTTCCCTCGATGCCGAGTCTGGAATCTATCTCCAGTCTGGAGGACTGGGTACCGACTCGCCTCGGTACCGGCTCTCAGCGGTACCGAAGGCTTGGTTCCGTTGATTCGGATCCGCAACTCTCGGTTCCCTCGAGGCCGATTGAGTTGCCACTGCGTCACCTTCCTTCACCGGTATCAGACACGGTACCGAAATCGGTATCGACGTCCTCATTACCTTTATGGTCGGTGCCTTCCATGCTTCGCTTATTAGGCTGTCTGCCCTCGATGCCGAGTTTGGAATCGATCTCTAGTCTAGAAGACTGGGTACCAATACCTCTTGGTACCGACACCGATCGATACCAGTGGCTCAGTACCGAGGATAGCAACCAGAGGTTTTCGGTGACCTCGGTGCCGATTGAACTGTCACCGATGACTACTCCGATGTTGCTGTCGGGCTCGACTCCGATATCGGTACCGGTATCCACAGTAGCATCGTGGCCAACTCCTGCCATGCTTTTTTCAACAGGATCGCTCCTTTCTATACCAAGCTTGGAGTCTATACCTGGCATGGACAATGTGCTAATGATGGCCGCTGCTCCTGACAGCCAGTACCAGCGACCATCCCTTAAGCATTCCACACTGCACTGTGCAGGATCTTCTATTTCTACATATTTGGATACCTCTGTCGGTGCTCAGCCTAGTTCTTCAGATCTAATCTGTCCTAAGGAGATTCCTGTTGGGGATCCCTCTTTTCAGAGTTTCCTCCTGGATATAGCAAGATCTCTTGCCATTCCTATCCCAGGACATGATCCTGCACAAGGCTCTGTTTCTACCAAAGCAAAGGAGAACATAATGCTTCCTTTGCATCATTCCTTGCAGGATCTCCTTTTAGGAATGTGGGAAACACCTTTCAGGGTACCCCCACCTCCCAGGGCAACTGATCTCTTATATCAAGTGCCCCCCTCTCCAGGGTTTCAAAAGACTCAACTTCCTCATCATTCCATAGTAGTGGAATCAGCAATGAGGCGGGTAAAGAGTAAGAAAAAGCACTCTTCTTATCCGCCAGGTTGTGAGTCTCAGACACTTGATGCCTTTGGACGTCAAACCTTCCAGACATCTATGCTTTCTGCAAGAATTCTCTCATATATTTTTTTATACGAGTATCTCTTGAGGAGGTCACAAAGCACTTACATCTTTTGACTCTTTTCCTTCCAGATTCCAAGAGTACAAACTATTCCTCACTGCTTAAGCATCTCCAGAATATCTCTTGGTTTCTTTCTCGTGCTTCCCTAGACTCTTTTGAGTCTGTTAGCAGGACTTCTGCTATAGCTATAGGGGCACGACGTAGAGCCTGGCTCCAAGCTTCAGACTTGGACAAATGGGCACAACAAAGACTGGGACATACTCCTTGCACTGGAGAAAATCTTTTCAACAAGGAGTCTTTACGTCAGGTTGCTCAGTTGTCCACTGATTTACCTGTTCCTAGGGGTTCTACACCACCTTCTGTCCCAGTAGGTAGGAAATGTCCTACCAAACTTTCTTCCCACAGGATAAGGTTTTATTCATCACTTGCCCATCATACAGATGTTCCCAAACAGGGAAGGCATCATCCTGGTCTGAAGAATCCAACCTCTCACCAGGCTCAGCAAACCCAGCAACCGCAGGGTTTCTGATCAATCATCATTTGATGCTTGTGACTCTTGGGGTTAGAATCTACAGTTACTTCTTCTCAATAGAAGCAATCCACTGCTGTCATTCTAAATCCTAAACATGGATCTCTTCCCAAAGACATCCATTCTTTCTATGTTCTCTGAGCTGTCAGGATGTTCATGCTTCTAGATCACAGGGTTCTCCTCTTCTTCCTGCTAGGGAAAGAGGTCTAACTACTATCAAAAGATAGTTTTCTGTGCCAGCATGTCTTTCTTCCTTTCTATAGACTGACTTTTTTGTAAGTCTTCCTCAGCTCCATTCTTTTTCCCCTCTTGCCAAGGTTTTTCCTCTGTAAGAGCGGTATTCCTTCACGGGAGGGCTTTTTCTTCAGCCCCTCTAGTTTTGCTACTTTTCCAGTGCGGAGTTCTCTTCTCTGAGTTGACTCCTCTTCTTCAATCTTGCCTTGCAGCAGTTCATCAGACATGTCCAGAGTTTTCTACTCTTGTTCTGTCCTTTCTGTTTCAAATAGTACCATTCTTTCTGCTGTCTGGCAAACAGCTGCCACTGCAGGAGCCTTAATGTTTGGACCACTGGTTCTTGTCCATCTGCAACCAGATTTGTCCTCCACTAACTTTCTGTCTGATCTTAGTAGTAGCTCCAAGTCAGTGCTGTCATCTGTCTTGGAAATATTTTCACTACAAGCTTATTGGATTGTCTTCTCTTTCTGCCATCTCCATTCCCCTGGGTTTGGCAGCATAGTTGACATAGGTCTGGCTCTCCTGCAGCCAGTTCTAGCTCCTCTTTCTCCTGCATCATGCTCTCTGCAATTCTACAAAGAAGCTCTCCACTATGGGCCCTTGCTAGAGAGCATGGGTTTTTTTTTTTCTCTATCAGCTATACTAGATGGTTGAAAAAGGCTTTTTCAGTCATGTCTCCCACGACTAGAAAAGTTCCCTTTTAATATAAAGGACATAGGCCTCCTCTTACGTGCAAACTTAAGGAGTTGCTAATTCCCTGCTTTGGTCCATAGTATTTCCAATTGGGAATACGTTTTCTCCTTCCAGCTCGTCCTCATGGTAAGAACGCATGATACCTTTTTGCCCTTAAGCAGGTCAGCTGGGTATCTCATTTTTATGCGTTTTCTGTCCACTTACCATGCTAGAGTTCTAGAATACTCAGGACTTGCTGGCTGCAGACTGATATCATCCTCTGCTTTTCACGTAACCATCCTGGTTATTCTACTACCTAGCATCCCTGTAGCTCATAACCAGTGGAAATTGATTCTCTATATATCTTCTCAAGTAAGTTCCCCCTTCTTGTTAGATGAATCTTTCCTTTCCACTTATGCCTACACAAATGGTATTCACATAGGAAAATCTCTGTCTGCTACATTGCAGACTCCCATATAGAGGCCTATATATCTTCATACCTATAGCATACATCTTACAGATGTCTATGCCTATCATTTGTCTGTATTTTATGCCCTTCATATCTCACTATAGATAAATTCTCTATATCTATATATATATCTATATCTATCTCGATTTTCTACTATAGGTAGATATGTATTTTCTATTTATCTACCTGACTGTCCAGGCTCATATAGCTTTATGATTCTGACGGATGGTTTTTTCCCATTCTTATGCTATCCAGCATGTTTTGGGGTTCCACAACCACTTCGGTGGTAGTTATCAACTCCACCATAACCTTACGGTTTAGATACCTCTGAAGCGCTCCATGTCCCAATATCTCTCCTAGCTGGCTCCAGTTAGGAGAGACATTGCGGATCTTCAGCTAATCACAGGCTCTAACGCCTCCTGCGTTTGTCCTTTCTTTGGGATACAAGGGGTTCCCATACCCTTTCTCCCCACAAGGACTGTGCCTGTTTGTCCAAATCGGTTAGCCTTTCTCTTTTGTTTCTAAGAGTGTGCCACTCTTCTACCAAAAGAGTTGGGTTTTTGTCATACAGCCTTCCACTGAAGGCCCACCGTTTTTGTACTACCCCAGTTTTTCCTACTGGGGTTACCTGTTACCTTTCAGGATTCTGACCTCCACTATTTTTCCTACAGGTTTATTACCTCCACTTACAGTGAGGTCCTCTTCAAGGTTCCTCTACTGGGTTCCCAGTAATCCATGAACCTCCATACTTCTGTGAAATCCTGTCAGGGGAGGTCCATATTGCAATATTCTTTGCAATATCATTGATGACAATCATCATCCACACATGGCCTCCTTCTCTGCAGTCCTATGCTAGGTTAGCTGTTCCACAGCATCCTTCTTTCTTCAACTCCTACCCTCCATCCTCAGGATGCCTGGTGTTCTGGGAGATAGCATGTTCCAACCTATGACATGCTGGGACTCCAGGCATCTCAGCTTGGGAGTCCCCATATGTGAAGACTCATTCCTGCTTGTTCCTGGAGATAGCACAGTTACTTACCTGTAACAGGTGATCTCTGGGAACAGCAGGAATAAGTCTTCACAGCCCACCCACCTCCCCAGGAGTTGTATCTCTTTCTATCTTTCCTTTCCTCTCTCTCTCAGCTTTAAAACTTAACTGAGGAGAGGCAGTTGGGAAAGGCGGGAAGGCAGCATGCAGGCGTGCTGGGATGCTTCTAAAAGCTCTTGATTGGACGCTGGGAAGCGTTCCCGCGCAGACTCCGTCGGTACCGACGTACCCATATGTGAAGACTTATTCCTGCTGTTCCCAGAGATCACCTGTTACAGGTAAGTAACTGCTTTCCTCCCATACAGCCTAAATAGTTTGTCAGATGATTAGGAATGGAATAGAGAGGGTAGATTAAAGAGGGAAAAAGGATTTTAGTTTCCAAGTTTTTAGTATTTATTTTATTTTTACATTCTCTTATATACCGCGCTATTCTGCATCAGTGCTGTTTACATTGAACAAACTGAAATTACATTGAACAGGGCATTATAACTTGGAAATAACTATTTTTTACAGGGAACATGGGCTATGGAGGGTTAAGTGGCTTGCCCAAGACCACAAGGAGCACCTGTGGGACTAGAAACCCCAGTCCTTCCGGCCCAAGGTTGCTGTCCTCTAGTGGGATTTGAACCCCCGACCTTCCGGCCTGAAGTACCTTGCCCCAACCACTAGGCCACTCCTCCACTCCTAGTATTAGATTTTATTTTGCCATTAGGGTGGGTAATTATAGTATTTGTTTTTTGTATGTTTTTATTGTTGTGTGTATTTTACAAACACACACAATAAAAACATACAAAAAGCAAATTGATAGGTCAGAGGTTGTACAGCAACCACTTTCTCAAACAGACGACCAAAATTGCCAACACTACAAAAGAACTGATAATCCTTGGGAACTTCAACCTCGTCCATGCAAGAGAAACACACAGCTGCTTTCCTCGAAGCAGTGGAAGCCATGGAACTGATACACCTCATCCGTGCACCAACACATGAAAAGTGCAACACCCTGGATCTCATATTCCTCAGCCCCCAACTTCTATCACAGGCAAGACTCCCTGGATCACACCTCTGCCATGGTCTGACCATTCTCTCATCACATCTGACCAACCAATTACCACTGCTGAGGATGCACACCTGATGATTCAAACCATTTAATAAAGATAGCTTCCTCGATCCCGATACATTAAACAGCTGGAACAACATAATAGCCACAGCAGCACAATGAACGACAGTCCCCAAAGAAAAAAAAGAAAGACCAACAAGAGCACACTGGTTTACCCCTGCCTTATGGATGCTAAAAACACAAGTTAGAAGAATCGAGAGAAGATGAAGGAAAACCGAACATGAACCAGATGGAACAAGATATATGGATGCACTAAACAACTACTGCACTGAAATAGACAATACATGAAGAGCCTACCACACAAAGCTTCTAAACGCGTCTCTTAACTGCCCACATGAGCTCTTTGATATTGTCAAAAAGCTGACTAAAACCCCTAACCATTCTAGCCAACTCCCAAACATTCCACCACAGCAACTCGCAGCACAATATAAACAACTCCAACCAAATCTAAACATCCCACCCACACCAACAGGAAACTCCACAATAGCTGCCAATACCACATGGAGCAGGTTGAAACCATTATAACAATACTCAACACCACCACCTCTCCTCTCGACCCCTGCCCAGGCAGATGGATTAAGATGACAAAACAGAAGCTACCATTGCACACAAATCTCTCAAACAAGGCCAGATTCCTAATGGCTTCAAAATGTCCATCATCCGCCCGACCCTCAAGAAACTGGAACTTGACCCATTGGCTCCTACCTCATTCAGCCCAGTAGCGAGCCTCCCATTCGCACAAAAGTCAGAGAAGGCAGTACAACAGCTATTACAGGACTACATGGATAGAAACAACTTACTTGACCCACAGCAACATGGATTCCGGCCATCACATGGGTCGAGACACTCATGGTCTCATTAATAAATACGTTAAGAGAATACAAACAAAACAAACTGGATACACCCTCATCTTTCTAGATATATCAGCAGTGTTTGATACCACATCATGCAGCATCTTCCTCCATAGACTACAAGAAACCGACATGCAGGACAAAGTTCTTCAGTGGTTCCAATCCTAGCTAACAGACAGATATCACCTAATTCAAACAAGCAGATCGGCACCTCCACCCCATACTGCCAGATTCAAGGAACATCACAAGGTTCTGCACTATCAGCACTGCTCTTTAACATCTACTTACAACCACTCTGCTCTGTTATATGGTAACACTATATCAACTTTCACATATACGCAGATAACATTATGCTTTATAGACCAATATCCATAAAACACACAAATCTAGTAAACAGTTACTGCACTGCTTCAACGACGTCTCCAGATGCCTACAAGAAAATAATCTCACAATCAACCTCAAGAAGACAGAAGCATTATTTGTTACAAAGGATCAAACCTTCACCCCACCAACACCTCACCCTGGGAACAACCCGGATAAAAGTTCAAACACAAAGTACCTGGGAGTCATTCTTGACCAAACCCTATCATTCAAGCAACAGATAGCAAAAACTGCAAGAACAATATTCTTTAAAACCAAAATGATACAGCACCTCAGACCACTCTTAGACCCCCAGGACTTCAGATCAATTGTACAAGTAATGACACTCCCCCACCTAGACTACTGTAATGCAATATATCAAGGACTCCCACTCTCCACTCTCAACCTGCTATGGACAGCCCTTAACACGATGGCCAGGATCATTCAAAGAGTGAAGAAATAGGACCACATCACCCCAGTACTGAAGCATCTCCACATTCTCCTGTTGGAAGCTCAGATCAAGTATAAATCCTTAATACTGATTCACAAAGCACTACACCAACAACAAACCTCACATCTTCACACCCTACTACCACAGCCGAACTCTGGAAGACCAACAAGGCAGACCACTAACAATGTTCTGACTGTACCACATGCAAGGACAAAGTACAGTCTCCAAACATGTACCTGTGTATTTGACCTCTATGCCCTGTCCCTATGGAATTCTATCCCATCCAAAATCCAGAAAAAGAAGGATCTCTCCATTTTGAAAACAGACACACTTATTCAGAAAACACTTTAGCACAGATCCAAGCATCACTCAATGAATCCATGACCACGTTGACTATCAGATAAGTCTGAGACTGAGAGATGGCACATTGTAAATAAGTTAGGAAAGCCTGATACCTTCAACATGGGCTCATCTACATTCCTAATTGGGTATGTATCTCTTGTTAGTTGTAAACCGCTTAGACCTGGTGAAAATGGTATATAAGTATAGCTAAATAAATAGTGCATCATGCTATTGCCAAATAGAATATGATCGTGCCAAAACGGAACACTCCTATATATTAGAATAAGTGTTGCTGCTCTAAAAATATATATAATATCAAGATGCAGTCATAAAAACAGATTGAAAAGAGAACATCAGTCAGGAATATATCTCCAGGAACAAGTAGGAATGAGTCTTCACATATGGGTACGTCGGTACTGACGGAGTCCGCGCGGGAAGGCTTCCCAGCGTCCAATCAAAGAGCTTTGGGAAGCATCCCACCATGCCTGTGTGCTGCCTTTCCGCCTTTCCCAACTGCCTATCTCCAGTTCTTCGTTTTCCGCGGAGCCAGCAGGTCGTGTCCCTGTCACTGCAGAAAATTTTCCTCCTTTTTTGTGGTCGCGTCTGCCTTTCTCAACACTTTACCGGTACCGCCGTTTTTTTTTTCTTTTTCTTTTCTTGGAAAAAAAAAAAATTCTTAGTACTTTTTTTCAGGTGCACGTGCCATTTTGGGCCTTAGGCTCAAGATTTTTTCCACAATGGAAAAACCCTGTTCGGGTTTTTAAAATTGCACCAAGTGTGGCGGTACCATCTCTTGCACCGACACCCATGAGTGGTGTCTGAAATGTTTAGGTCCTGACCACTGTTCCCTCTAAGCTGTGCGCGTGTGCGCGCGCACACACCTCGCCGAGCGAGCGCACATACTTTACAACAGAGTGCACAAACATTACGGCTCTGATTCTGACAGAAAACAGACATCTTAAAATTTAAAAGTTATGATTGTAATTACTAGAAATTTCCCGCTTCATTTAGTAATCATCTATTTTCATTTAATTTGATTAAAATCAATGTGGTGTACATACTGTATTCTGACGTGTAGTCAAGTTTTAAAGTATATAGCTCCGAGTGTCGTTATGTGGCGCACAAAAATTTAACCTTCCTTCAAAAGCTGCACATAGCTGATATTTTATGAGCACACAGCCTACAGAAAATTAGAGGGAACATTGGTCCTGACCATTCCATCTCAGAGTGTATGCCCTGTGCCATGATGTCAAAGAGAGGTCGACAGAACCGAGCTGCCAAGCTCAGTACCCTGTTTCCCTCTGATGCAGCTTTGGTGGCATCAACGTCTTCCAGGGCTTCGTCTTCCTCCCGTGGATCTCAGGTAACTAAACATAAGTCTAGCTGGTCCTCAAAGGGTAGATCTCCTAAGCATCGAGATGCCTCTGGCATTGCCCTTGAGGATTCTGCACCGGCAAAATTGCTCCGGCAGGAGGCTTCGGCTTCCAAAGCATTATCGGGGCTCCAGGACGTTCTCAAGGCCTCAACCTTGGCAGAACTACTGGTGCCATGCTCTGGGGTACCGGCGATCTTCTCCTGTACCGACATCCAGGCATCGGCAGTGTCGATAGACCAGAGAGTCCTGGCTATTGAGCGCAGTCTGGCGGCTCTCCTTGCGGCTATCGACGCCTTCAGAACCGCGTCGGACATTTCAACCGATACCGGTACCGATAACATCGACATCGGTGTCCACATTGCTGGCACTCAGTCATCCGATTACTCCCGGTACCGACTTCGGTCGGTACAGGTATCGGGCTCTTCAAGAGCATCCAGACAGGTGGTACGTCGAGTCCTCAGAAGAATCTGAGGATTCTGATCGTTCTGTCGATGCAGGAATGCTTCTACCAGAGGAGCCCTCCTCCCCTAAGCCCAGGATGTCTCCTCCAGAGGATATTTACTTTCAGGATTTTATCAGGGAGGTGGCTCGGGGTTTGTCCATTACTGTGGCCCCTGAAACAGAGCCCAGAGCAAAGGAGTTGGAAATTTTACAATATCCCAAAACTCCTAAGGAGGCAGCTACCTTGCCCATCCATGAGATCTTGCATGATCTCATGTTAAGAATGTGGGAGACACCTCTTACCACCTCCCCTCATTCTCGTAGACTGGATACTCTGTATCGAGTCCCTCCTTGTCCTGGTTTCCAAAAACCTTAGCTTCCTCATCACTCTATTGTAGTGGAATCAGCTATGAGAAGGATCAAGAGTGCAAAGAGGCATGCCTCTAATCCTCCAGGACGTGAGTGCAGAACTTTGGATGCTTTTGGACGTCGTGTCTTCCAAGCTTCCATGCTTTCTGCCAGGATCAGTTCCTTTAGTCTATACATGGGAATGTTCCTAAAGGAAGTCACAGGTGATTTAGAGGCTTTGAGTCCTCTTCTTCCTGAAGCTAGAAGACAGGATTTTCTCACATTGGTCAAACATGCCCAAGATGTTTCTAAATTTGTCAACCGTGCAGCTTTTGACTGTTTTGAGTGCATAAGCAGAACCTCTGCCATTGCCATAGGTGCACGTAGAATTGCTTGGCTCCAGGCATCTGATCTGGAGCTCTGGGTACAAGACAAAATGGGAAATATCCCTTGTACTGGTGAGAACCTGTTTGGCAGGAAAAGGCCAATGAGTTGGATGCTGACAACTCCACCTTGGATAGATTATCCAAGTCCACAGCTGATCCTGCTAGAAAGAAATCTTTCAAGAAACCATTCTTTTCTAAAAAGAAAAGATATTATCCTGCTTATTCTCAGCAGGGATGTTCTGCAGGTCAGCTTGTCAGGAAAGGTCAGCAACCACCCAAACAAAGAAAAGCAAAGACTGCTAAGCCTCAGCCGTCCCAGCAGTCTCAGCCTCCACAAGGCCTTTGACTTTCAGCTAGAGAACTTAGCCTTCCTGGTTCTCATTGGACCGGAGCCTTCCACCATTCCAGGAAGTTTGTGTCACTTTGCCCCCAGATGGGGGCAGGTAACAGCAGAGCATTGGACACTCTCCATCATAAAAGAGGGGTACAAGCTCCATTTTTCCAGCTTGCCCCCTCTCACAATAAGGCAGTTCAATTCTCTGACCTCTCTCATCAACCTGTTAGGTCAGGAGGTCACTATGTTTCTTGCCCAAGGGGCAATAGAAGAAGTACCCATCCATCAGCAGGGGTATAGGGTTTTACTCCCATTTCCTTATCCCAAAGAAAACACGGGGATACAGACCTATCTTGGACCTCAGAATTGAACAAATTTCTTGTCAAAGAGAAATTCAAGATGATTTCTCTTGGAACTCTGCTGCCATACCTTCAGATTAAGGATTGGCTTTGTTCTGTAGATCTCAAGGATGCGTACACCCATGTTCTCATCCATCCAACTCACAGAAGATTCCTTTGGTTCCTTTTTCAAGGAAAGCACTACCAAATACAGGGTGCTTCCTTTTGTCCTGGCCTCAGCACCAAGGGTGTTCACGAAATGCATGGCTGTGGTAGCAGCATTTCTCTGCACTCTACGGATATTAGTCTTCCCCTACTTAGACGACTGGCTCATTCGAGCCCCAACAGAGTCAGAGGCCAGGACTTCTCTATCCTGCACAATGTGTATCCTCCAGTATTTGGGACTGGTGATAAACATCCCAAAATCCAGCCTAACTCCCACTCAGTCTCTAGAGTTTGTTTATTTATTTATTTAACTGCATTTATATCCCGCTTTTCACCGGGTCAAAGCGGTGGAGTTCATAGGAGCTTTGCTGGATACCAGAAAGGCAAGGGCCTATCTCCCCCAGGCCCGTTGCCTTTGTATGGTGCAGTTAGCTTCTCAAGCAGTGCTAAAGCCTCATCTCACTGCCCAAGAAATGCTACAACTACTAGGCCACATGGCATCTACCGTGCATGTGGTTTCCTATGCTCACCTCCATATGAGGGCAGCCCAGTGGACTTTATCCACTCAATGGACCCAGGCATCAGGATGCCTGTCAGACAAAATAGCAAACACAAGTCGCCTTATTTTGTCCCTCCAGTGGTGGAAGTCCACTCAAAACCTGTTGCTGTGGTCCCCTTTTCAATAACCCTTACCCCAGGCAACTCTCTCACAACAGATGCTTCTCCGATGGGTTGGGGAGCTCATCTGCAAGACCTCTCCACCCAAGGCACCTGGTCCCCACAGGAGACTCATCTACACATCAATCTCTTGGAGCTCAGAGCAATCTTCCTTGCTCTTCGAGTGTTCCACAACCTGCTCAGCTACAAGACAGTCCTCAATCATATGGACAATCAAGTAGCCATGTTCTACGTGAACAAGCAGGGGGGAACAGGCTCTCTGTTGCTTTGCAACGAAGCTTTGCAACTATGGGCCCTCGTCAGAGAGCATCAGATTCATCTCCTGGCAGAGTATCTTCCAGGCATACAAAACTCTTGGGCAGACAGACTCAGTCGAGTTCTGCTTCCACACGAGTGGTCTCTGCATGCAGACCAGGTAGCCAAGATTTTTCAAATTTGGGGAACCCCGGAGATAGACCTCTTTGCAAATCCGTGGAATGCCAAATTTCCCAGGTTCTGTTCCAGAACCCCGGCTGAGGGGGCTCAGGCCAGGGATGCTTTCCTCCTTTACTGGGGTCAAGACTTCCTGTATGCCTTTCCACCCATTCCCCTAATTCCCAAAACCCTGTTCAAGCTTCAGAGAGACAGGGGCCATGAGATTCTCATAGCTCCACATTGGCCACGGCAAGTGTGGTACCCTCTGCTTCTACATCTCTCTCAAGCTCCCTCTCTGGAGTTAGGGTCTGCTCCAGATCTCTTATCTCAGGAGGACGGAATGTTATGGCATCCCAGTTCCCAGTCTCTGCATCTCAGGGCTTGGTTGCTGAAGGCCTAGATCTCCATGATCTTAACCTCCCTCAGCAAATATAGGATATCCTTTATGCTTCCAGGAAGCCTTCCACAAGACGCTCTTATGCTTTCAAGTGGAAAAGGTTTACCATATGGTGTTCGCAGAAGGGTCTTAACCCCATTGCCATACCTCCTGGAATCATTATTGGAGTATCTCCTTCATTTATCCAAAGCAGGACTTAAGACTAACTCAGTGAGGGTCCGTTTGAGTGCTATTGCGGCTTCCTTCAAGCCCCTAAATGGACAACCTATTTCCTCCCATCCTCTTATAGCAAGATTTGAGAGGCCTTCTGCAAACTAAGCCTCCCATTAAACCACCACCTGTGGCATGGCATTTAAATTTGGTTCTTGGTCAGCACATGAAGCCACCTTTCGAACCCTTAGCTACTACCTCCTTGAAATTCCTTTCTTGGAAGGTTATCTTTCTCATTGCAATCACATCAACACGTCGCATCAGTGAGTTGCAAGCACTAGTAGCTGATCCACCTTATACAAGGTTCCATCATGACAAGGTAGTCCTTAGGACTCATCCACACTTTATGCCAAAGGTGGTCTCGCCTTTTCATCTAAACCAAGCGGTCTACTTACCGGTGTTCTTTCCAAGGCCTCATGCATCAAATGCAGAAAGAAGCCTTCATACTTTGGACTGTAAAAGAGCTTTAGCCGTTTACTTACAAAGAACACAGCAACATAGAAAGTCCTCTCAACTCTTTGTTGCTTTTGATCCTTCTCATTTGGGACTTCCAGTCTCCAAGAGAACATTATCTAACTGGATTGCTCAGTGTATTTCCTTTGCCTATCAGAGTAAGAATCTTCCTCTGGAGGGCCATATCACAGCTCACAATGTGAGAGCCATGGCAGCTTCAATGGCTCATCTGCACTCTGTGTCTATCGACATCTGTCGAGCAGCCACCTGGGCCTCGGTTCATACCTTCACAGCCCATTACTTCTTGGACAAGGAGTCCCGCTGGAATGCCTTGTTTGGTCAGGCTGTTCTCCAACACCTGTTCCATACCTAATCAACTCCTACCCACCATCCCTGGTAGGATGCCAGAGATCCATGGGGGAAGTGGAGCCCTTCTCAAGGACGCACAACTTCTGGGGTCTCTCCCTGGCATCTAAAGCTAGGGAGTCCCCATATGTGACTACATTCCTGCTTGTTCCTGGAGATAGCATAGTTAGTCAGCTGTAACAGGTGATCTCCGGGAATAGCAGGAATTTAGTCCTCACAACCCACCCACCTCCCCTAGGAGTTGTATCTCTATCTCTCTTTCCCTTTCCCTCTCTCCTGTCTCAGCTTTAAAACTCAACTGGAGAGAAGCAGTTGGGAAAGGTGGGAAGGCAGCACACAGGTGCTGTGGGATGCTCCCAAAAGCTTTCTAATTGGACGCTGGGGAGCGTTCCCACGCAGGCTCAGTCGGTACCGACGATACCCATATGTGAGGACTAAATTCCTGCTGTTCCTGGAGATCACCTGTTACTGGTGAGTAACTATGCTTTATTCCTACTGGTTTCTCTCTTTCAACCAGTTTCCTGTCTACAATATTTTATTAATTTGTGCTTATTTACCACCTTTTGTGAATCAAAGCGGTTTACAAAGAACTCAAAGTATAGAAAAATACATTTAACAAAATTTAACCACCTATGCCATACGTTTTTAATTCCCTCAGGAGTTGCTGTTGTGGGGATTTTGTCAAATTCTTTCTGACAGTCTTGAATACACTATCAACTGGCTCACCTTTATCCACGTTTGTAAATGCTTTCAAAGAAATGTTGACTTTATCCTGTTAAATCATTCTGTCCATGTAATTTTGTTCTTTATAGTTTTTTCTGCTATTTTGCCTGGTACCCACATTGGGCTCACTGGTCTAGTTTCCCAGACCATCACTGGCGCTCTCTTTAAAAATGGGCATTATGTTGGCCACCGTCCAATCTTCTGATACCATAGACAATTTTAATAGGTTTGAAATTACGACTGGTAGCTCTGCAGTTTCTTCTTTGGGTTTTACCATCTGGTCCAGGTTTGCTGCTCTTTAGTTTATCCATTTGTTCTACTACATCTTCCAAGTTCACTGAGATGATTTGTCTCTTCTGACTCTTCCTTGGTAAAGACAGAAGCAAAGAATTAAGTTTCTCAGCTATGGCCTTGTCCTCTCAGTGCCCCTTGAATTTATTTATATAATTTAATTTTATGTATTTATTTATAAAATGTATATCTCACTATTCCCGTATTCAACATATTCCTTCTTGCTTTGAAAGTACCCGAAGGTTTGTATTGTTTTTGTTATGTTACGTTAGGCAGTGGTTGGAGAAGCACAGCAGAATCTGTTGTCTTGTGGTTGAAGAGTAAGATTCTTTAAAATCTGACCGTGACGTCTAATGGTTGGATATATTATCATGCCTGGTTTCATTTGTCTCTCTACAGAGCTCTAGTCTAACCGCCTCGTTTGCAGTATGGGGCCATTTTGAACATAGTTCTATGGGATGGCTTGAACTGTAAAGGAATTGGAGACCTTAGATATCAGAGCTCAAAATTTAACACTCTTTTAATGCTTAATATACTGCCCTTAGTTTGAGGTCTGCCCAAAAAGAAACCAGACTTGCTAAAGAGGGCGCCAGCAAGCCAACACAGCAGTCTCACGATAATGGTGATGTGTAGCAGTGACCTTGAGCTTTAGCCTTCCACTTGTTTGATCACACCATGTGAATTAGTTATGAACTATATGCAGTATAGTGAGCTCGTCCCATATGCCTTTTGCTATTTCTGAAACATGTCATAACAGGCGACCTTTCAGAGTGGATTTCAACTTCATGAACAAAAAAGTCAGTCGTCAGGAACTAAATCTGCAGAGTAGGGAGGCTGCAGGACTAGACATCTCGTGCTTCGCCTAAAATTCACAGATAAGGAGCAGTGAGGATTATGACACGGTTCGCTTTCTACTCACCTGTCTAGAGACATGGGACAAATTTTGCAGCAACATGATGCATCTGAAGTTTTTCAGTCACAATTGTGTGACATGAACTTTTACTGATGCCTATTTCTTCAGCAACTTCAAGGACAGTTAGGTGACCATTTTTCAAGAATCAAAGCACGCACTTTACATGATCGTTGTCCATTGACGTGGAAGGCTGTCCAGTTTGGGATTATCTTCAGTAGACATTATGCCCGATTTGAAAAGTCTGTACCATTTCATAACATTACTTGCAGCTTAAACAATCCTCTCCATAAACTTGCTGCAAAATCTGAAAAGTCTAGGTAAAAATCAATTTCACACAGAATTTCATGCAAACACTTTGCTCTTCAAGGTCCTTCATATTTGAACTTGCAAAAAATAGCAAAAGGCACATGAGATGAGTTTCACTCTACTGCATGTAGTTCACAACTAATTCACATGGTGTGATCGAGCAAGTGGGTAAAGCTCAAGGTCACCACCACACATCACCATTTTCATGAGTCTGCTGTATTGGCTCGCTGGCACCCTCTTTAGCAAGTTTGGGGTTTTTTGGACTGATCTTGTAACATCAGAGCGGTTTAAAAAACATAATAAGAAATATGGCTAATACCAGAGAAGAAAGGAACTACAATACTTGATAGGAAAGAGCAGTGCACTCAAACAGGAAAGAGATGGAGGGAAGAAGCAAAGAAGGTAAAGGCCAGAGGTCGAGTAAGGAGTGTTTGAAAGCGGCTTGGAAAAGGTTTTAGGAGGGACTTCATCTTTTGGAATGAAGGTTCAAGGCGTATGTCTGTTAAATTCCACAGAGAGGGCCCCAGGAAGGAAAAAAAAGCAGTGTGACGTTTCTTTCGAGATGCATGTGAGAGGCCGAGGAAAGATATAAGTAATTTAGATGAATGGAACGGAGGCCATGGGTTGGAGTGTGGAAGTGAAGGGAGTCTGAGAGAGATTGTGGAGTTTGCATGTCAAAAGCTTTATGTACTAAAGTAAGTGTTTTATAACTGATGCGATATTGGATGGGGAGCCAATGGAGGTGAATGAGTAGAGGGGTGATGTGGTCAAAGCTGGAGGCATGTAATATGATCCGGGATGCAATGTTTTGAAGCAGTTGAAGACTGAGTTGGAATTGTGTAACTCTGCCTAATATCCAAAGCAAAACTAACACCCTTCCTTCCAGCTGTTCCGTGAAGCATATATCCATCTCTTGGGTGTTTTGTGTGAATAAGCTATGAAACACATGCCTGCATTGACAGCTTAGTTTTTCTTCTCCAATGTTGGTTAAACTAAATTTACATTTTTGTATTGAAGTAAAAAATAATAGTTATGGATGAATTCAGACTGGGTTGAGTAAATCAGAAGAGATCCTGTAAGGACAATAAAACTCCTCATGGACTTACTGTTGTCTATTGTCCTTTTTAAGAAAATAACTTTTTTCCTTTCAGACAGACATTATAGAAGGTGTGATCAGAGTATCAAGACTTGTGTGGCTATATAACAATACTTTGCACCACGATGCTATTAAGCATGCAGTGACCTAGTTATGTGCTCTGCATATGCAGAGTGTAGTGTGGCTGCAGCACACCTGTACTATTTATTTTTTTTTTTTTAAATCGCATGATGTTTGGTATCATATAAAAGCAGTTTGTCAGGTTTATGATGAGCAAAAAAAAATTGAATAGAGAATTTGCATTAAATTCTACCAGAAACTTGGAGATTTGTGCAGAGAGACTTATGACAAGTTACAGCAAGAGTATGACGAATACATGAGTCGTGCTTGTGTTTGGCTGGTACAGATGTTTCTAAGAGGGCCGCCAAAATGTTGACTGACTAACGTTCTGGAAGGCCATCCATGAGCAGGAATGAAGACAGCTGAAGCAGTGTGTGCTGCAATACACTCAAATTGTCTAACTATCAGGGAGCTTGCTGAGGACATGGACATCAGTTTCGGGTGTCATGGTGCAGGGCAGATTGTGCCTATAGAAACAGAAGAGAAAGTGCAGGGCAGTTTTAAAACACGCAGCTCCAAGCACATGGCTGAGGGTTGCTATGAGCAACCATCAATAACATTAGCACAGGGTGTAGGGAAACACCCCAGCAAAAGATTACCTCATGCCTCATTAGCTAAGCAGGGTCAGCTGCACACTCTTGAGCCATGGGGAAAAGCTAAGAATGACGCATTTGAGAGTCAGTCTTGAGTAGGGAGAGAGCTAACCAGGACCACCTCAGTTGGAGGGGAGAGCTAACCAGGACCACCTCAGTCGGAGGGAAGCCAAGCAGGAAGCCAGAGGGAGGAAGGCTAACTGGGACAGAGATATCCAGGAGAGTGATATCCAGGAAACCTACCTAGAAACCTCTGACGAAGATTCCAGCAGTTTCACAGAGGGGTTTGTTCAGGAGAGGATTCCTGCAAACAGACGCAGAGAAGCTGTGAGAGGGAATTATCCTGAATGCAGGTACCAGGAGGGTGAAGGTAGTTTCCCCAAGGAGTTTTCTAAACCCCGAGAGAGACGTCCTGTAAAGGGAAGGGAAAAGCTTTTAAGAGAGAAAAGCTGTTTCCAACTTCCTGGCTTAACACGTCTTGGTAGAGCTCAGGCTGGAGAAAGTCCAATTCACTCTAATAGAAGGGCAGTTGAAAAGCAGGACTTCACCTACACTTATCCTGAAGTGTATGGCCCTCTAAGAGAGAAGTCTAAACTACACGGTAGCCTGCCTTTTCACCTCAATAGTGATGAGGAGAGAAGCCCGGTTCAGAAAGAAGAGGGACTCTTCACTACTGACACTAATTACAGTTCCCCAGAAGAAAATTATACAGAAGCCCCTGAACAGATGGACTGTGAGGATTGTGGGGAAAGCGTGGGGGATTATCAAATGGACTGTATGCTTGCTTTCTCAGGTATGGTAACATCTCTATGCTAAAGTGTATAGAAGGGAAATCTGTTTGGGAAAACAGATTTCAAGTGCACAGCTGTTGAGAATTACAAGGACTGTTTTTCACCCGTTTGTTTTTGTGAGCTGAAAAGAAGCATGATTTCTAGTTTGTAGTTCTATTTTTGTGTTATGCCAAAAGTATGGTTTGTTTTTCCTTTTGATACCTGTTTTGCAAAAGTTCCCGGGACGGGAAATAAAATACCTCTTTGAAAAAAAGCCTAGCTGCTCGCTTCCACAACTACACTTCTTTAAAAGCTAGTGGGACTCCAACTCCCAGGGGGCATTACTGTTCCCAGCTTATTAGAAGAGGCCGCACTGAAACCCTCAGGTCTCCTACCTATGGGGGTAAGTAGGTGCGTGACACGGGTCGGTATGGTCCATTCTTACTGTGTATTTCGGGATGAGATGTATGTCAGCAAAATTAGTGCCAAAACTCCTGTCCCCTGACCAAAAACGATTGACTGCAGCCAGGGAGTTGTTGGAATGCATTGAAAATGACTCAGATTTCATCAAAAAGTTTATTTCTGGTGATGAATCATGGTTTTATGGTTATGACATGGAAACTAAGGCTCAAGCTCCACAATGGAAGACTCCAAATTCTCCCAGACCCAAGAAACCCTGTCAGGTGAGGAGCAATGTCAAGGTCATGCTCAGTTTTCTTTGATTACCATGGTATTCATCATGAGTATGCTCCAAAAGACCAAACCCTGCCAATAAGGAGTACTATGTCCAAGTTCTGACATGATTGAGAGATGCAATTTGTCATAAGAAGCCAGAGTTGCATAGGAATGGTGAAGGTTACTTCATCATGCATCACATCTTGTCCAGCAGTTCTTGGCCAAACACCAAGTTGAGCAAGTCTGTTAGCCTCTGTAATCACCTGACCTTTCACCCTGTGATTTTGTTTCCAAAACTGAAATTTCTCCTGAAAGGAAGGAGATTTGATGACTTGGAGACCGCTAACCAAAATTCGACACAGCAGCTTCACAGCATAATGAAAGAGGCATTTCAAAATGTTTTCCAGCAGTGGCAGGCATGCTGGAGGAAGTGTGTTTTATCTGGACTACTTTGAAGGAGGCTGAGTACAATAACTGTTGGCGTTATACTTTTTGTGTTGTACAAGTCTCAATACGTTTTGATTGCATCTCGTACTCTATTTTTGTCATAAGCCCTGCTTTATATTCTCTTTCCTTGTCCATCACGACTAGTTGGGATATTGGTGTTCACTGACATCTGAAACCATTTGGATTTTTGTCCATTGATTCATACTTAAAAGGTGGCTGTTGGACAGAATAGTTGAGCAAATGAACACAGACTTTCAAGATTAACTTACATGCTTTTTATAACCATGTAAAGAGCCCCAACCAACAATCTCAAAAGTTAAATTAAGAGGTCTCATATACAATTGAATTGCAAACTTATCTGCAACCATTTCAGCATGGGTCTGGGCATAATTATGGACCTCTTTAGCAATTTTTTTTAATTGCCTGTAAAATGAAAGTCCAAATTTATGGATCCCAGCAAATTTGGAGCAATTTTATAATTTAAAAAAAAAACACTGAACAGATCAGGACACTGAGAAGGGCCTCTGCAGCAATCACTCAAGAAGCTGTACAGTCTGAATGTAAACTAAGGTCCACTAAGGATTACAAACTCCAATGGCGGCATTTTGACAATTGCCTGCCTGCCTTGCGGGGGTGGGGTGAAGAGATGTCAAGTTCTAAACGTCAGTCTTCAACTGGAAGCCAACACATCATTCCTTGCTAAGTGCAACCCGCCCAATTGGATCTACAGTGGGATGCAGGTGATTGTCACAAGGATGCTGGCATTAGGTGTTCTAGGGCTCGTAATCCTTTAGACTTTAGAGCTCCTGCAGTGGACCCTTGGTTTATGTTCAGAGTGTGCATTTTTAATTTCTTCTTTGAGTAGTTGAAAATGTTTCAAAATCATTGGGCTCCATAAATTTGGACAACTAAAAATAAATCAGTTGATGTAGAGGTACATGGTTATGCCCAGACACACCACTGAAACAATTGTGAATAAGTTGGTGATTAGGTTGGATACCACCACATAATTAATTTATGCCCACTCTTGGAGGATATTTTTGAAGGTGTGATTTGATTCGTTTGTGTGTTTTTCATTATAAAAATCCCACGTGAACAAATACTCAAACTGTAAAACTTTTATAAGTAGAACCAAAGACCTGCTTTACGATGGCTGTTTAGAAATATTCTAATTTCTGACTTTCCTTGACTACATTTTTTGTTGCATTTAAAAAAAACCCTAATTTAGCTTGAAAGCAAATGATTCATGTGCCTCTAAGTTGGATGAGGGAGAGAAGGGCAGATATGGAACATAGGGGCTGTCCCTCTTTTTATGATTTACTATAGTGCTGTAAAAACTCCAGCTCAAGGAGATTTTAGTTCCTTGTTCAGCTGATTACAAAATAGACTAACACAAAATGATTTTTCTCCCCTTCTAGATATTCTGGTATCGACAAGGAGACTTGGAGCCTAAATTTAGAACTCTTATTTATTATATCTTATTTTCTGTCATCATGTTGTGCATATGTGCCAACTTATACTTCCATGACTTGGGGAAATGATGAAGTGGTCATGAACGCCTTCAGTGACATGAAAAGAAAAGGAAAATGGATCATGGCATGAAAAGCCCGTGTGGCTGGGCTATGGGGGACAACGCACAAGAACACAGGGGAACTTCAGGGGCATTTTAAGGACATTCCATCGGATCCAGTATCTGAAAACCGCACACACAATTTGTTTCTAAAATGGGAAAAGGTAACATTTTATCAGATTGTCGGTCTTTTGGTAATGCTGTGACACCTCAGAGACAAATTTAAGACAAATATTCTTTATTTTGTTTAAGCTGATTATACAGTTATTTTGTTCACTATGCAAGAGCTTCTGAATAGCAACTTAATTTCACATTAACAAAACTATTAGACTGAAAAGACCAGAATATTTAATAAAAGAAATAATTTACACCAGTCTCTTTCTGTAAATGATACTAGCCTGCAGCTTGCCCTGAGGGATTTGGATATGCTGCAAAGGTGTGGCACACGCCCTTTTACACTGGATAACGAGGCAGTTTGCACTAAAGCAGAACTACTTCCCAAACTATTGTAAATCATTTAGAAATCTTAATGGCCTGTTTTTATTTCTGATCCTTTACAAAATTTATTTTTCTAAGGGTGTATCTTGGGTGTTCTGGAACGTCTGCTGTCTCCTCCCCTCCCCCTGTCTAACATAAGTAGCTGCCTATTAGCATCAAGGGAGAAATGTCGTAGAAACAAGGCATTGCACCGTTGCTCTCCTTGTATGAGGTGTCAGTGCTCCCATTTAAATGCGAGATGCTCATCCAATCTTGGTTTTCTGATTCAAGTCTGAGGAGCGTAGTTCCTAAACTGCAGTAAATTCAGGGTAATTATTCACGTGGTAAAGGAATGATGCTGCTTGCAGTAATCTCGGCAAAGTACATTATTTCCAAAGGAAAAATTAACACCAGCTCATAGCTGGTGCCAATGAGTTTTTTTCCCCCCTAGCTGGGAGCATTGGGTCACTACCATACAGCTCCATGATCCAGGCCACAAAATTGAAGGGGCCATGTGTAGGAAGACAAGTGGTCCAGTAGTCCCCTTCCCGCAATCCCTGAAGGCCACTGGGGCCTACCTTTTGATATCCCTGTAAGTCTAGGGAGTAGACTGGCAGGAGCTGTGTGTTTTTGTTGGTGTGGTGTGTTCCCCCCTTCCCCCATTTCAGAATGGCACCTGGGATTTCCTTGCAGGACTACTGCTAGGATATCCTGGGGGTCAGTTTGAACCCAGAGTCAGCAGACATGAGATGGGGGCTGTACTGGAGCTTGGTGTGCAAGGGGAGAGGGAGCCCATTCAGTGGTGGTGTCAAGGGCATGGGATCCTTCCACCTGTTTTCTTGCTAAGTATGGCCAACTTTAATGTCACAGCATCTGCTCCTGGTGGAAAAATAAGACGAGCTTTGAGCTGGCGTCTTTTCTCTGAATAAGACAGCTTGCGGTAAATGACTGCATCTTTGGCATTCATTTGCCTCTCAGTATTCAATACATGTTGCATTGACAGCTTGTGTGTTAAGGTAAAATAATGCATTTTATTTGCCTTTTAAAAGAGGTAAGAGTTTAGGACAAATTCCTGAGGGAAAGTCCATAAACCATTATTAAAGCGGACCAGGGAAATCCACTGCTCGCCCATTGGACAAGCAGCGTGGAATCTGTGTACCTTTTGGGAACCCGACAGGTACTTGTGACCTGGATTGGTCACTGTTGGAAACAGGACACTGAGCTCGATGGACCTTAGTCTGACCCATTATGGCATGTCTTATGTTAAAATGCATTATTGTAGCACACTTCACTAATGACACCCTAATGTGGCAGGGTGGTCAGGCCAGGTGACAGAAAATCAGGACTGGATTACAGTCTCGGGACATGGAGCTCAGCTGTTGTCAGTGCAGACTCCTCATGCCTAGCACAGTCCTGAGTGACAATGAAGCAAACATGATTGGTGGAGATGAGGAAAACAGCAAAACAATGCAGCCAAATTGGGGGGGGGGGGGGGGGGGTAATTCCAATAAGACTGACACTTCTGTGAGATGCAAGAAAAAATAATTTTGTAGGATATATATGAAGATGGACATGGAATTGTTCAACGGATTAGGCAGAACCAAGAAGCAGTTTTGTGTGAGTTCTGCAGACAAAGCTTCAGCTCTTGCCCCAGTTAAGGGTCTGCTGCTGTTGACCGTCACAATCCAATGTGAGCGCCAGACTGAGGAAAGAGAACAGCCACGTGAATGACCAAAACCAACAAGCAGAAGAGGCTTCTCAGGAATGTGGCCAGTAATTGTACTTTGAGAAGTGTTCCTGTCTGTGGCCAATAGATTTTGAATTACAAAAAAGAAAGCGCTGGTTGGAGGTCTAGCCTCCCAAGCTGCTCAGAGAGCACCAGTCTCCTTGGAAGTGAGCAAGCAGAGGTTCTCTACGCACTCTGAAAAAAGAAACCAAAAACTCAACTGACATTAAAATGTGATTTCTTCCCCCACCCCCAGCATATCTAAACAAACAAAAAAAGACTTTTGCTATAGTGCAAGTGTCAGAATTGCTTAGAAGGTACAACACTGGCATTTCTGAAGTCCTGTGCTAGATACTGCCTTAACTCGGGTGATGCCTGAAACCTTTCCAGCCTTTCATTCCTGTGCTGCTCGCTGTCTAGCTTTCAGAATGGTCGAGAGCAAGAACGGGGGATTTCCGCACTTGCCCCCAGCATCACACATTCTTCTGCGCATATCATTTTATAAGGATGTGGTCCAAAGAGAGAAAAGAAACAGCCTGTTTGAATGGACTGCTGTTCAATCCCTTTAGAAATGAGGTAAACAGCTGCACGTGATGTCCTCTAGCTGCTCACAACAGGGGCACAGGACGTGAAGTAATAGGCACTAGTTTGCTTTCCTTTTTTGACGATGCAGAAGTTGTTTTAGTGACAGCTCACCAAGCCATCTACATCTTTTGCATTTTCTGAATCAGGGCTGTCCAGGGCAGAGCCAATGATGTTTGATTCTTCCTCAGGGTGCTGAAGTATAGGATCTAGAAAGATACGAGAGAAGATTAGTATTAACAGGGCAGAGAAGGACCAGTTGGGATGCGTAATCTGTGCAATTCTCTGCCAACATGACCTCTTATCACCATCAGCATTTACCTAACCGCGCAACCCTATTCCTACCCTCCTGGTGTCTCTGCTCCACGCAAGCTTAAATAGTGGCCCTCTTCCACCACTAATCATTCTAGGCTAGGTTTTCCTTTTTGCTTCTTACAGACTTTGTATCTAATGCAGCAGCCATGTCTTGCCCCTAAAACGAGCGAGACTGTGACTATAGCAGCCTGTGGGGCCGAGTGCCAGCTGAGAGCTGCAAATAGCTTTCAATTGTGCAGAGTCCTAAGTTGTGAACTTGGATCTTTTTATCTAGCTGCTGTTTTATTATGATCTCGTGTATAAATGCAGTGTGTTGGGGTGAATGAGACACAGCATTTGTGGCTCAAGCAAGCAGTAGGTTTCTCCTTCCAGGGTACAGTGGGGGGTTAACTAGAGACCTGAAATACTGCAACTAAGGGTTCTGGGTTAGCCAAGCTACAGAAATGGATGGGGGAATAAGGAGGGACTTAGTACCCAAAAAGAGCCTGAGCAGAGTTTTTCTATCTTACAGTTCAAGTGTTTGATGCCTTGTTAACACAGTATTTTAGTCCAGGGGAAAAAAACCCCAGTAGATACAGTTGAAAGGAAGGGAAAAGGGGGTGTCTTTATTTTTTGGTCACTATGCAAGGATTGCTTGTGGATGGTAAATTTATTTTCTCTTCCCCTGATGGTTGCAGGGATCAGAGGAAGGAGCTGGTTTGGCCAGTGGTATGGGTGGAGGAGTTTTATGGGATAATGAGACGGGAGAGGAGAACACAGGACTCTGAGGGTGTGAATATGTGGGTAGGGGAAGCAGAAGGGATAAGTAATTGAGAATGTGTGGGCTGGACAGCAGGTACAAAAGCTTGGGGCATACTGCATCATATAGGTACTACAGATTGGAAGGCAGGGAGGCCCTTGCTGGAGACAACACCCACTATGAGGGCAAACAACAAGAGTAGACTTGACTGAATAACTGACAGATTCAGATAACTAGTATGGGGCCTGGAGTCCTAGTAAAGTGGGCTGAAGTACTGAAAGTGTCAAACTGTCTCAACTTTGTAATTGCTTACCTTCAAACTTCTGTACCTCAGTTCTTCCCTTATCAGACCATCTCCTGCTAAGCTTCACTTCATCACTCACCGCCTCAACCTTACCCTGTCTTCTCCAACCTTTTTAAAAATCTTCTGTTGACCCTTTGGCTCTCTCCTTCACTATGTCATCTGAGTCTGTTGATGAGGCAGTAGCTTCCTACAACGCTGCTCTCTCCTCTGCTTTGGATGCTCTTGCTCCACCCATGTCACATCCTGTAAGGTCATCTACACCCCAGCCCTAGCTATCTTCCGCTACGCACTATCTACGTTCCTGTGCCTGCTCAGCTGAGTGTACTTGGCTCAAATCCTGCACCCTTGTGGACTTTCTACACTTTTAAATTCATGCTTGTCTCTTTCCAGTCAGCCATAGCACTCGCCAAACAAGACTATTATATCCATCTGACTAACTCTTGCATCTGACCCTCGTCTCTTTACAACTCAACTCTCCTCAAGGTGCCCCCGCCTCTGGGCCCCCCCTTTCTTTCTGACCAAACCCTGGCTATTTCCATGACAAAATCCACAAGATCACATTCCAATTCCTCATGATGTCAGCTACTTCCCCTCCTCTCCCTCTTCACTCCCAACTTTACCCTCCTACCTCTGCTACCCTTTCTTCCTTTTCTATGATCTCTGAGGAGGAAACCACACACCTTTCCTCCTCCAACCTCACTACCTGCTCCTCTGATCCTATTCCTGTCTCCTAAGCTCAATCTCCTCCACTGTTGTGCCTACAATCTCCTCCACTGTTGTGCCTACTATCTCTTATATTCTCAACCTATTGCTCTCCACTGCAACTGGCTCTGTAACCTTCAAGCATGCTGTGGTCACACCTCTCCTCAAGAAACCCTCACTAGACGTTTACGTTTACCAATCTCCCTTCGCCCCTTCATTTCTAAACTATCTGAACATGCAGTTCACTGCCGTTGCCTCGACTTTCTCTCCTCTCAAGCCCTCCTGGATTCTTTACAATTTGGCTTTTGTCCTTTCTATTGAAACGGCTCTTGCCAAAGTCTCCAGTGACCTGTTCCTAGCTAAATCCAAGGATCCTCATCTGTCTTGACCTTTCTGCTGCTTTTGATACTGTTGACCACAACCTTCTCTTTGATACCTTGTCTTTGCTTGGTTTTAAGGGCTCTGTGCTAGCCTGGTTCTCTTATTATCTCTCCCTTCACTCTTTCAGTGTTCATGTGTATCCTCCTCTACTACTATCCCACTCTGTTGGTGTATCCAAAGGATCCATCTTGGGTCCACTCCTTTTCTCTTTCTATCCCCGGTCCCTAGGTGCACCCATCTCTTCCCATGGATCTCAGTACCATCTTTATAATGATGACTCCCAGATCTACCTCTCTACACACAAAATCTCTCTGGCAATCCATGCCCGGATCTCTGCTTGCCTTTCTGACATTGCTGCTTGGATGTCTTAACCACTGCTTGAAATTAAACATGACTAAACCTGCTATTATAGTGTTCTACTTCAGGCACACACAGTGTGGTTGAGCATATGCTAAGGGGAGAGCATGTTGGTGTGTATGGCCACCATTTTAACTGATTGCTCTATTTCTACAGTAAATCTGGGCCAAGATGCTTATTTGGCCATTTCTTTGGGTCCTCTGTTTTTCCTCCCAGAGCAAGGTTGTTCCACAGGGGGGGGGGGGGGTAGGAAGAGGGTGTTCTACTACTAATCATTTGAATAGCACTACAAGGCATAGAGGAGGCAGATCTTGGGACCTGCTTCTGCAGGGCCTCTGGTTCCTATTCAGAAAGGTCTGCGTTTATTTTCTAGGACAGAGGGGGTGCCCCAGGAGGTTTCTATTTTCCTTGGGGGACAAGCTGGGTGTGGTACTTGTATTTTTGTAGTCTGCGTGAACTGTTTATTGGAAGATGAGGCATCTTTGGTCATTCATCTATTTCAGCATGAGGAGTTGGTGTCCCTCAAGATCTGAGACCCCCGTTGATGTTGCCTCCACTAAAAACCCGATCTTCTTAGAAGAAATTATGTGCCCTTTGAAGGCTTTCCCTCTTCCCCAGGCAATATGTCGGTCGATCCTTACTGAACAGAGTATTTGCTGTAGGAGTGAAGCCATGGGCAGACTTTATCATTTGTTCATGGAAAAGGATGGATTCTTTGCTTATAGCAGTAACTAAGTGCACCACTGTCCCCCTGGAAAGTAGTACTACCCTTTTGTGAGATCAGCAGGTGTGCAAGATTGTTTTGATGGCTTCTGCCCTGGGGGGTTTAGGCATCGGTCTGCAGGAACCCAGTTGCAGGACTCTCTTCAGCTAGGTACAAAATTTACCTATGGATGCAGTCTCTGCCTTTTTAGCTTAAAGGAGTGGCATCTACCCCTGATACCAGGCGTTACTTGTGGTTGAGGAATAGGTCTGTTAATGTGGCTTCTAAGGCTCATCTTGCTAATTTGCCTTTTTAAGGCAAGCTTTTGTTTAGGGAGGACTTTGAGAAGCCGGTTAAGGTCTTCGGTGAGTCAAAACCGCAGTGCTTACTAGAAGATAAGCCTCATAGCTTGTGCAAGGGACTTTGTTGTGTTTCTCCCCCCCCCCCCCCCCCTCTCAGTGTCTTGATGGTATTGGTTGGGCAGACTGGCTTCCACCCAGGCAGGAAAGTTTTGCAGGAAGTCACAGCTGGGAAGTCTTGTGAGTTTGGGCAGCTTGAGACAGGGCTCTGTCTGTTCCAACGAAGGTCAAGCAGAGGGTCTACTCTGAGGGATGGAGAATGGCTTCAGCTGTTCTATCCAGCGTGCACTCGTATTACATCAAACAGCTAGGGACTTGATATTGCCCAGCATGCATATGTCCTGGATAGTACTGGCCTCCCTGTGCACAGTCCACCAAGAAGCGAACAGCACACTGCCATGTGAACCGTGCAGCAAACAGTACAAAGACGTGGGCAGTAATTAAAACTCACTGACTGGAAAATAGGATACGTCCTAGAGATCTAATGATCTCATACATCACCTTACGGTCCTAAGTTTTATTGTGTGCCTCACCCCTGAAGAAGTACTTTACGAAACATGGCCTGTGTTGGGTTTGCCCCCCCCCCCCCCATCCCATATATTTTATAAGGACCAATAAAAAGTTGAGTTTTAATTACTGCCCACATCTTTGTACTGTTTGCTCCCTGTGCACAGTGCTGCTAAAAAAAAAAAAAAAAAGCCACTTTAGAGAGGGTTCTGCAATTGCAGGCCAACCCCTTGAGGTGGGTAGAGGAATGTACTCTATCTGTTCATGGTTCTGAGAGAGAGGATGGGCCCTTAGACTGATTCTTGACCTGAAGGGTGTCGACCACTGTCTCAGTACTGCAACGTTTCACATGGAAACCTTGGCATACAGGAATGGCTGCCCACAATTGCAGTGTGAACTACTAGTGGTAGTCCAAGGGTCTGCAACTACACTTTTTTCCCCCCACAAAAACAAATGCAACTGAGCATTCCACCTGATAGATGGAGGTGCTTCCAACTAGCTGAACTACTCCCATTCAAGCAGTCAATTTTTGGGAAGTTAGAAATGACCCTGAATGGAGCTCCCCTCACTGAAGCAGGTAACATACCCATTGTGTATTGAGGCGACATTAAGTTGAAAGCAACCATGAAGGCGAAGGCTGGCAACCATGGAAGGGACTTAGCCCCATAGTTAAAATAACTTTGTTCAAGACAAGACACAAAATGACATAATGTCCAAGCCCTCTCCTTGGCTACAAACAGAGCTGGCCCAAGGGGATTTGGCACCCTAGGCAAGCCTTCAGCCATGCTCGCCTCCCCCTGCCCCCAACTGTTATGAATGCCCCCCTGCCTCTCCCTCCCTGCCACATTGGATTCCCAGCTGGTGGTGTACACCCCCCCTCCCTCTGGTTGGTGATCAGGTGACCACCGAAAATCAACTCTGCTGCCATGCTCCAGAGCTAATCACACTGATACTGGTGGCTAAATAAAATATTACCAAGTAAAGATGATGCATGAAGCCCCCCATTATTCTATCCTCATGGCTGCATGTGAGATCATTTCCTCTCCTGGTGGGGAGGGGAGATTGCTCAGACTGCCAACAAGCAACTAAAAAAAACCCAAACCTGCTGGGGAGTTACATCACTCACAAAATAATTTTGCGGGTCCAGGCATCGTAAACTCCTGCAGTTGACCCCCTAAATGAACTAGGTCTGCCTAGCCTGTCCTTTATTTATTTGGACAGTTTTCTATACCGCCCCTTCCAGAGATCAGGGGTGGTTTACATAGAACACAACAAGTTACATAGAACTAAGTGTAACTATATACATAGAACATAGTCCTTGATTCATTGCGACTTCTTGGGAGCTGTTGATGCTGAAGAGTAAAACCCTCTTCTGGCGCCTCTGAAGCGTCTGACCCCTCAAGGGGAAATGGCCCCTCAGGGCATAAACCTCACTGACTGAAACTGCTGGAAATCTCTCGGCTGTCCCCTTCCAGGGGTCAATGACCTAACCAATTTGTTTGTCCCCTCTGCCACCATCGAGGCCATACCCTTGGACAGATATCTAATCAGGTCACAGAAGGCATCCACCAGATATGCCACCCCTGACTCCAACTTTGTTGCCTCTGGAGGCAGAGGCTGCTCTGCTGCCGACCTCCCCCAAGATACCTTGTGCCCATTGTAGACATGCACGGGCTACAAAGGCTCCACATACTGACACCTGTAATGACAATGCATTAATGTCAAATGCCTGCTTCAGGAGTGTTCCCAATTTCTGGTCCTACACATCCTTCAGGGCTGAGCCTACCCTCCACTGGGATTGTGGTCATCTTTGTTACTGCCGAAACCACCGTATCCACCTTTGGAGTGTGCAATATTTCTGTCCTGATAGGGCAGGGGGAAGAGACAAGCCCTTCTCAGAGTACCCTTAAGCACCCCTTGGGGATGTCCCATTCATCCTTTATTATATGCCGAACCACTCTATGCAACGGAAACACTTTCTGAGATGATCTAACTGCCTGGAACAGTAGGTCCTCCAGAGGTTCCTCTTCCTCTGGTACCTCCGTATGCATAATCAAGACCTTAGAGGAATGTGCTATCAAGGCTGCCAATTCCTCCCTGTGGAAAACCAGGATGATGTGAGATCCTACGTTGGGGGGGGGGGGGGATCTCTCCTTCCTTTCAACTCTGAAGCTAGAGCCTCTTCTGGATCCTTCACAACCGCAGAAGTTTCCTTCCAAAGGGCTTCCTCCATTTGTCGCTTGCTGGGACCTGGCTCATCCTCTGCCTATCTCAGCAACATTTCCCTGTCTGACTGCTTAGCTCTATTCGGTGGTGCTGCTGGCTCCTCACCTGCTCTCTTTCAGACAAAAAGCTTTGTGGAGCAACAGCACAAATTCCGGTGAACACCCCCCCCTCCCCCGGAAGGCTACCCCCTTAAGCTGCCTTGGAGGCACTGACCTTAGAAGCTCTCTTACCTTTGCCCTTGGCATTAGGAGACTGCACTCCCTCTGTCAGTGTTACCGCACCCTCTCCTGAGAGGGGCCGGAGGCTTCCTGGTCCCCCATGCCACATGGGGACTTCTCCGGCCTGTTCTCCTGCAGGCCAGCCTCTACTGACTGGGATTCTTCCTCACAACCATGGCAGAACCCGGCCATGGACACAGACCCCCCGCGTGACCTGCATGTTTCACAATCTGCTTTGCAGGCATGCTGTCGCCTCATTGTGGTGTTTGTTTATCTCCAGGAACAAGCAGGAATGAGTCTTCACATATGGGTTTCGTCGGTACCGACGGAGCCTGCGCGAGAACGCTCCCCAGCATCCAATCAGAAAGCCTTTGGGAGCATCCCACAGCACCTGCGTGCTGCCTTCCCGCCTTTCCCAACTGTCTCTCCTCAATTCTTCTTTTTCCGCAGAGCCAACAGGTCGTGTTCCTGTCACCGCAGAAGAATTTCCTTATTTTTTCTTTATTTCTTTTGTGTCGCGTCTGCCTTCTTCGCTCTACCGGTACCACCGGTCTCTGTTCTTTTCTTCTTGTTAAAAAAAACAACAACTTTTTCTTCAGGTGCACTTGCGTTTTGGGCCTTAGGCCCAAAACCTTTTTTCCTTAATATGGAAAAACCTGCCTCAGGATTTAAGAAGTGCACAAAAGGTGGCGGTACCATGTCCGTCACCGACACCCATGATTGGTGTCTAAAATGTTTAGGTCCTGACCATTCCATAACAGATTGTATGTCCTGTTCTATGATGTCTAAAAGAGGTCGGCAGAACCAAGCTGCCAAGCTCAGTACCCTGTTTCCCTCTGATGCAGCTTCGGTGGCATCGACGTCTTCCAGGGCTGCTTCTTCCTCACATGGATCTCAGGTAACTAAACATAAATCCAGCCGGTCCTCGAAGGGTAGATCTCCTTCTAAGCATCGAGATGCCTCTAGTGTTGCCCTCTAGGATTCTGCAGCGGCAAAATTACCCCGGTGGGAGGCTTCGGCCTCTAAAGCAGCATCATCATCATCGGGGCTCCAGGATGATCTCGATGGCGTGGCCTCGACAGATCTCCTGGTGCCATGCTCTGGGGTACCGGTGGCTTCCACCGGTACCGACTTCCAAGCTTTGGCGGCGTTGATGGATCAGAGGATTCTGTCCATGGAACGCAGTCTGGCGGCTTTCCTTGTGGCATCGACACCCGTGGTACCGCAACAGACTACTCCGCCGGTACCGGCTCTAGCATCGCCATCAGTACCGATCCCGGTACTGGTGGCATCGGCGTCCGCTATGCCGGTACTCTGTCCTCTGAAACCCTCCGGTACCGATACCCCGGTACCGGTGATTCCCGATATCGATCCCGGTTGGTACGGGTATCGGGCTTTGCAGGAGCATCCGGACAGATGATACTTCGATTCCTCTGAGGATTCTGAAGAGTCGGTCGATGCAGTGATGCTTCTTCCACAGGAGGAGTCCTCTCCAAAACGAAGAATGTCTCCTCCAGAGGACTTGTCTTTTCAAGACTTCATCAGGGAGGTGGCTTGGGGCCTTTCTATCACAGTGGCCCCTGAGACAGAGCCCAGAGCCAAGGAGTTAGATATCTTACAATATCCTAAAACTCCTAAGGAGGCAGCTACCTTGCCTATTCATGAGATTCTGTATGATCTCATGTTGAGGATGTGGGAAGCACCTCTGACCACCTCTCCTCATTCTCGCAGGTTGGATACCATGTATCGTGTCCCTCCTTGTCCTGGTTTCCATAAAATTCAACTTCCTCACCACTCTATTGTGGTTGAGTCTGCAATGAGAAAGATTAGAAGTGCCCAAAGACATGCCTCTAATCCTCCAGGACGTGAATGTAGAACCCTGGATGCTTTTGGAAGAAGAGTCTTCCAAGCTTCCATGCTTGCTGCCAGAATTGATTCTTATATTCTCTACATGGGAATGTTCTTAAAGGAAGTCACTGACCATTTGCAGACTAAGTCCTTTTATGTCTGAAGATAAAAGGCAGGACTTTCTCACTGGGCTCAAACATGCCCAAGATATCTCCAAATTCTCCAACCGTGCAGCTTTTGACTCCTTTGAATGCGTAAGCAGAGCCTCAGCTATTGCCATAGGTGCACGTAGGATTGCTTGGCTTCAAGCATCTGATTTGGAGATCTGGGTTCAAGATGAAATGGGAAATATCCCTTGTACAGGTGAGAACCTGTTCGGTAAAGATTGGCAAGCTAAAGCCAATCAGATGGATGCTGACTATCCAAATCCACAGCTGCTCCTGCTAAGAAAAGGTTATTCAAGAAAACACCTTTTTCTAAAAAGGGAAGATTCTATCCTGCTTATGGTCAGCGGGCATCTTCTGCAGCTCAGTTCCCTAACAAACGTCAGCAATCATCCAAACAGAGCAAAGCAAAGGCTCCTAGGCCTCCTCCAGCCCAGCAACCTCAGCCCCTACAGGGCCTTTGACTTGCCGCTAGAGAACTTAGCCTTCCACCATTCCAGGAAGGTTATGTCATTTTGCTCCCAGGTGGGGGCAAATTACAGCAGAGCATTGGACACTCCATAAGAGAGGGGTACAAACTTCATTTTTTTTTTTTTTTAAATCTGTTTATTAAACACTGGTACAACAGTACAAGCATGTTAAAGCAAAACATAGATACATATTTTCATAAGTGTCACCCCCCATGAACCTCCCCCCTCCCTCCGCAGACAACAGCAAAAGGAAACAACCTATCCATCCGCTTCCCTGGTCAGGGTTGTATCTTATCCCCAACCAGGAGCCCTCAAATCCCAGAGGAAAGAAGGGAGAAGGAGGAACAAGGGCAGATCCACGATCTTACACCCCTCTAGTGGTCTAAACGCCTATAGGGTACTGAAGACACCCTCCCCCCCCTCACCCCCCAATCCCTCCCCCCACCCCCCCACGCCAGAGCGAAAGCACCTCCCACTGGGATCTAAAACTTCCACCGCCCATTCCACCACCAACACCCTCCCCACATGCAGCAACCCGGGATACCGGGTTACCCCATAGCTAAAACCTCGCTCCTAGCTTTAGGGCCTAAGTTCTGAATGTAAGGGGTCCAGATCAGTAGAAAGGAGGCCCAACGCTGAGGACTCCCCTTGGCCGCCCTACCCTCTTGTAGCATGAGTTGATGAAATCTACTACGCCACTCCCAAAAGGTAGGGGCTGTCATCTCCCGCCACTTACAAAGAATGGGGCCTTTCCCCACCAAACTAGCCTTACGCGTTAAGATTCGCCCCCATTTCCCTTTAACCTGTTGCGGCCCCAGACAATCCAGAACTACCAACAGACCCGACCACCGAATTGGCTGGTGTAATAAGACGCTCAAGTAGGCCTCAATACGCGCCCAATACGCTTTAATGCGCTCACAACCCCACCACATGTGGCCCAGGTCCGCAAGCGGCGCAGCACATCGAGGGCAGCCACCACAATCCGTTAACCCCGTTCGCAATGCTCGCCTCGGGGAAAAGTAAACCCGTGTAATACATTTAAATTGCGTCTCCCGCCACCTGGCGCCTTCCACTAATCGGGCTATCCGCCGTAAGGCCGCTCCAACCGTGCCGGGAGAAACTGCGCATCCGAGTTCCTGCGTTCAGGCCTGCTCCTCTTTGGTGAAGTCTCGGGGAGCGCCATAATGGTCCAACTTGCGCTTTAGCAAGGCTACCCGAGGTGGGCAATCTGTCCCCAGGGCAAAAAAATCAATAATTCTCGCAGAACTGTTCTCTTGCAAACCCGGCTGCGGAAGAGATTCAACATAATGCCGAAGTTGGAAGTATGCAAAGTTAGAGGTCCCCTGTTGCAAATCATATTCTTTACAGAGCATCTCCAAGGATTTGCAACAACCCTCAAGGGTAACCACATGTCCAAGACACGTTATCCCCTTGCCCCTCCATTGCCTAAAGATGGCTGAGTCCGTACCCGGCCCAAAGGCTACATTCCCCTGCAGGGGGAGCCAGCTTGAAACCCGCGGAGAACTGCCCCACAACTTAAGTCTCTGCCAGGCCCTCCGAATCGGGGTCACCAACACGCTATTTCTCACCCGAAGTGGTAGCAACGCCCCATCCAGATGCACTACTGCCTCCAGCGCATGTGGGGACAAGAAGGCCGCCTCGAAGGACCTTGGCGTATAATAATCAGTAGCTCCAAACCAGTCCCCTAAATGTCTGGCCTGACAAGCCACGGCATATTGAGACAGGTCGGGAAATCCCATCCCCCCCGCCTTCCAGCTACCTCTCAATCTGGCCAAGGGTATCTGAGCTCGAAATGCCCCCCAGAGAAACTTCCGGACTGCCTTTTCGATCTTTTGAAGGTCTTTCTGTAGCAGCCACACCGGCAGGGTTTGCATCCAATACAGCAGCCTAGGAAATATGATCATTCCTATAGCCGCCAGGCGGCCCGACAAGGACAAAGGAAGGGGGGTCCAAGCCTGCAGTTGAGACTGAATCTTTGTAAAAAATCTAGCAAAGTTAAGTTTATAAAGCGCCTTAGGATCCCGGGGCAGCAAGATACCCAGATATAGAAACGCCTCCTCCGCCCATCGAAGAGGAAAGACGCCCCGCCAAGTTCCCTGCAATGAACCCCCAACATCCAACGCCTCAGATTTGTCTCTATTTATCCGCAAGCCGGCAAAGGTGCCGAAAAGAGTGAACTCCTCTAATAGGGCGGCCAGCGATCGCTCAGGTGAAAGCACGTGTACTAATAGATCATCTGCAAACGCCGCCAATTTAAATTGCTGAGCTCCTACCGTTACCCCCTGTACACTGGGAGAGGATTCAATGCGCCGCACCAAGGGGTCCAAAGATAACACAAAAAGCAATGGGGAGAGAGGGCACCCCTGCCGCGTGCCCCGCTCGAGTGGAAAGGGGTCGGATATCACCCCATTACAGGAGATAGCCGCTGTCGGATCCGAATAAAGTAAGTCCACCATTTTGCAAAACAGCTCTCCAAACCCGTACTGAGGCAGGAGGAATTGCAAGTATGCCCAATGAACCTGGTCAAAGGCCTTCTCGGCATCAAAGCTAATGAGCAGAGATGTTAAGTTGCGTTCCCGGACCCATTCGAGGGAAGCCAGAATTTTCCGCAGGTTACGAACAGCGTACCGTCCTTTGACAAACCCGACCTGCGATGCGTGAACCAGCTCACCCAGGACTTCCGCCAAGCGGGCAGCTAGAATTTTTGCTAATATTTTTAAGTCGAAGTTTAATAAAGAGATAGGCCTGTATGAAGCAGCCTGCGTGGGGTCCTTTCCAGGTTTGGGTATCAAGATGATATGGGCATGATTGGTTCCCCACTTAAAGACGCCACGATCAATCCGGCAGCGATACATGTCCACTAGGGCCGGAGATAACTTATCGCCTATTAGCTTGTAAAGTTCCGCCCCAAACCCATCGGGGCCTGGAGCGCGGCCGCAGTTAGCTTCCTGTATCACTTTAGTCACTTCTTCCGCGGATACCGGTACGTCCAGACGCACCCTCTGGGCCGCCATTAGCCTGGGGAGCTGTAGTTCCCGAAAGTACTCCATCATATCCATCGGAGACCCGGGCCGTTTAGCGTAAAACGACTGGAAATAAGTACGAAACTCCTGCGCTATCTCCCTACTGTCCTTTCGTAAGTGCCCCTGAGCATCCCGCAGGGCGACTATCGAACCCGACCCTCTACTGCCCCGAAGACACCTCGCGAGAAGCTTCCCTGGTTTGTCGCCGAACCGATATAATTGATATCGATAGTACATATGAGACTTTTTGGCCCGTTGGTGTATAAGCTCATTGAGAGCCACCTGGGCCTCCCACAGACGTTTTCGATTAGCCAGGGTAGGGTCCCTTGCACACCGACGGCGTTCTTTCACAGTCTGCCTTTCCAAGTAAAGGATCCGTGCTGCCAACATTCTACGTTTCCTGGCTACGTACGCTATGACCTCCCCCCGCAACACCACTTTCGCCGTTTCCCACAGCAACTCCGGGTCAACCTCCTCTTTCGCATGATTCTTCTGGAAATCAAGCCAGCATTGCAAAATGTGGCCCCGGAAGGTCTGATCATGATATAAATCCATGGGAAAGCGCCAAATCCGAGGATGCGAAGCTCGAGTTCCCCAAGTGAGACTCACCCAGATAGGAGCATGATCAGATATTTCCATAGGACCAATCTGCGCATCCTCCACCTGCTCAAAAAGCCTCTCTGAGACAAGTGTGTAATCTATCCTAGCATGTGACCCATGGGCCCGAGATTGGTGGGTGAAATCTCGTTCCATAGGATGTAGTAAGCGCCAAGGGTCCACCAGTCCCAGGCGAATACGTAAGGCCTGCAGAGCCTTGGTAGTTGGAGCCCGAGATCTCTCCCCCGCTCCCATATCAGTGTCCAGGGCAGTATCCAAGACGCCATTCAAATCGCCCGCCAACACCAAGGGAGCCTCCGGCCACTGTTCTATCCGAGAGGCCAATCGAGCATAGAATGCCCTATCCAGGACATTCGGGCTATATAAGGATCCCAAAATAAGAGGCTTCCCAGAGAGGGTGCCATACAGCAAGAAATAGCGGCCCTCCGGATCCGCATACTCCCGTAGTGCCTCGAACCGAAGGCGCTTGTTAACGAGAATAACCACCCCACCTTTCTTTCCAAGGGCCGGGGCCCCCCAGACCTGTCCCACCCAATCCCGTTGCAACTTAGCATGTTCAACCGCTGTTTGGTGGGTCTCTTGTAGCATGGCCACATCGCAACGGAGGCGAGCCAAGGCCTGCAAAACTTTATATCTCTTGATGGGATTGCCAATGCCACACACATTCCACGAGACGATCTTCAGATCTCAAATCTCTTAGCTATGTCCTCCCATGCACATCTGCCCATTGAAAGGAGGGTGGCTGTCCCAGCCCGCAACCATCCCCCAAGAATCCAGGAATTCCAGTATGTTAGTCTCCCCAGTGGTACACAAATCCCCTCTGGCCCAACCCGCTCCCAACCCACCCCCTCCCCCCTCCTCTTCCAGTCCCTAAGCACTGTAAGAGTAAAACCCCCCCTACCCCTCCCCCTCCTCTCCCAACCCCCCCTCAATCCCTAAACCCAACCCACCCAAAGGCAGAAACAACCAGTAGTAGTCGAGCAACCCCGTTATTAGTAAATTTAGTCCCCTCTATCAGAGAGACCTCTCCCCCTCCCCCTCCCCTTCTGCCCCATCTAACTTTGAACAGGTGCCCCTTGCTTACCCCTCATCTTTCAGGGATCACTATTCTCCCATCACCCCCCCTCTGAGGGGGGAGAGTCTTCAAGTCAGGGACCCAATCCAGGAGAGGGCGCTCCCCCCCCCGACGCAGTAAAGCGGGCACCAGACGCCGGTCCACCAGCGGCCACGGACCCCGGAGGGCCCGCTCCTGGAAGCTAACCCCCCAGTCTCTCCCACCTCCCCCCCCATCCCGATTCCAGAAACGGGGGGGGGCGCAGCGGCTACTAGCGCCGTCCCCAATGAGCCACCCCTCACCTCGGAATCCGGGCAGTCACCCAGTTTCTGCAACCCCCGTAGCTGACCATAAAAACAGTATTCCAAGGCTATACAGTGGGAAAGCTAGGTACAACAAACACAGTTTACTCCCGCCCCGCTTGAGACATTTGCTCACACTAACAGGTTGCAACAGGCTGGGGCGGGGAAGAAAAACAAACAAACGTAATAGGGAGAAGGGCCGAACAACCCCCTTGATTCCCACCGGGCGGTCTGGCCCGCCTCCTGATGCTGGGGAGCACGGAACCAGACCGTCCCGTGGCCTCATCGCTCCGCCCGCCCCCGGCACGGCCCCAGAGCGTGGGGGTGTCCCCCCCTCTGAGTCCACAAAGCAGGCCCCGAGGAGCCGTGTGATCCTCCCTCCCCCCCGTCCCATCACAAAGCAAGAACATACTGCTCAACTGACATCAGGGGGCGTAGCAACTGATAATCTGCGTGCCTCCTTGTCCAGGGCAGAGAGACGGTCCAAAAAAGAAAGGGAAAAAACAAATACACACTGCCGCCATAGTCCCAGTCAGCTCCACCAAAAAGAAAAAGAAAGATTGCAAGGTGCTCACATGAGCGGGCAATCCCCGCATAGCAACACAGTTACAGGCAAAAGTAAACTTGTTGCAAGTTGTGCCCCGTCGCTGCAAATTGTTACTCAGTGCACCGCCATTAATCCCTCACCGTGCTACAATGTCTCACCCGGTAGATCGAGTCCACTTCTATGGGGTGGCTGCTGTAGGATCCCCCAGCTGTTCCACGAAGGCCGACGCCTCGGCTGGGGAGCTCAGGAAGCGTGACTGTCCGAGATGTTCCACTCTCAGCCGGGCCGGATACAGAAGTGAAAAGCGCAGTCCCTTGCTATGCAATTGGGCACACACCGCTGAAAAAGCTCTCCGTTGCTGACTCACCAGCTGTGAGTAATCTTGGAAGACCAAAATTCGTTCGTGTGCTCCCAGGTCTCGCCGAGAGCTTCTGGCTGCGCGTAGTACTGCTTCCTTTTGGCGGTAGTCAATAAAGCGGGCTATCACCGCACGTGGCCGGCCTGCCTGTTCCCGCCTGGGGCCCAGCCGATGCACCCGCTCCATCTGCAGCGGCTCCTCCACCCCGCCATTGGAGATTTTTGCGACCCAGTCCTGTAGATAGCGAGGGAGAGCATTGTCCGCAATGTTTTCTGGTATACCAACGAAGCGCAGATTATTGCGGCGTCCCCGATTCTCCAGGTCTTCGAGTTTCTCCCCCTGCTGCTTAACGGTAGCCTCCAGAGCTTGTACCTTGGCGACCAGGGAGTGCTGCGTGTCTTCCAGTCCCGATACTCGGGTTTCCGCCTGGTCGAGCCGTCCCGCGAAGTCAGTGAATGTTTGAGCCATAGCGTGCATTTGATCTGCCAGCTCCCGGAACCGACCGTCTAAGGCGCGCACCACCGCAGCGCTGACTTCGGTAACCATGGCGTTCTCATTGTCAGAGACTGGACTCGGTGGGTCACCCTCCGCCATTTTGGGTTCCAGGGTCCGAGCCTTCTCCCTTCGCAGGGATTTTGTCGCCATCGGGCTGCCCCCAGTCGTCTGGGTGGGCACAGCAGATTTGCGACCTCCTTCTCTACTGCCCGACGCTTGTGGAAGGGGCAGTCAGCCTCTCTGTAGCAGGAATTTTAGCAGTTTAGTGGGGTATGGTGCCCGGAGCCGATCAGAACACGTCTGGTCAGCTCATTACCACACCGGAAGTCACAAACTTCATTTTTTAAGCTTGCCCCCTCTCACAAGAGTGGAACAGTTCAATTCTCCAACCTCCCTCCTCAACCTGTTGGGGCAGGAGGTTGCCACCCTTCTCGCCCAGGGGGCAATACAGGAAGTGCCTCTTCAACAACAGGGCACAGGTTTCTACTCCCCCCTATTTTCTTTTTCCGAAGAAAACAGGGGGTTTCAGACCCATTTTAGATCTCAGAGTTGAACAGATTCCTAGTCAAGGAAAAATTCAAGATGGTTTCTCTGGGAATTCTGCTGCCATACCTTCAGAATCAGGATTGGCTTTGTTCTCTAGATCTCAAGGATGCGTACACATGTTCTCATCCATCCAACTCACAGAAGGTTCCTTCGGTTCCTTTTTCAAGAGAAGCACAGAGTGCTCCCTTTTGGTCTGGCCTCTGCACCAAGGGTGTTCACGAAATGCATGGTAGTGGTAGCTGCTTTTCTGCGCACCCTGGGAATATTCGTCTTCCCTTATCTGGACGACTGGCTCATTCGAGCTCCCACTCAGTCAGAGTCCAAATGTTCTCTAACCTGCACAATGCGTATCCTTCAGTATTTAGGGCTGGTAATAAACATCCCAAAATCCAATTTGATCCCTACTCAGTCCCTGGAGTTTACAGGGGCGTTGCTGGATACCACAAGGGCAAGGGCCTATCTCCCCCAGGCCTGTTGCCTTCACTTGGTGCAGTTAGCTTCTCAAGCAGAGTTGAAGCCCCTCCTAACTGCTCGAGAGATGTTACAGTTGCTAGGCCACATGGCTTCCACCGTGCATGTGGTACCATATGCTCACCTTCACAGGAGGGCAGTTCAGTGGACTTTACCTACACAGTACTACTCTGAGCTGGTTTACATCTTACCTCACCAACAGACAACTACAAGTCAAGTGTGGAACAAAGACCTCTCAACCGTTCAGAGCCACTCAAGGAGTCCCACAAGGCTCAGCTCTTTCCGCCCTGCTATTTAACATCTACGTACAACCCAAATGCACCATCATCAAGGATCACAAGATTCAATACACCATATACGCAGATGACATAATGATATACACACCAATCAAACTGGACAACCCAGACTACTACAACATAGCCAACGGCTTCCAACAAATGGAACCTGGCTGCAAGAAAACAACCTATCAATAAATTACAACAAAACCGAAGCTCTATTCATCACAAGAAAACGGACATTCTCACCATCGGCCACCATCAATCTAAACACCATCATACCGGTAAGACAAGAAATAAAATACCTGGGAGTAACGCTCGACAAGGACCTCAACCTCCAGTCCCACATTGCAAAAATAACAAAGAGTGCTTACATCAAAATGAGGACAGTCAGAAGGCTCAAACCCATCCTCGCCCATGGACACTTCCGAACAGTCTGTCAAGCCATCATCACTCAAACCCTAGACTATTATAATCACATCTACCAAGGACTACCTAAAAAGACAATAAAAACCACTACAGCTAGCACAAAACACAGCCGCATGACTCACGACAGATCACACAATTCACGATCACATCACCCCCATACCGTACCACCTACACTGGCTCCCAATCAGCTCCAGAATCCAATTCAAAGTACTTCTACACACATTTAAAATAATACACAACCTATCAGCAGACAGCCTACGCCCTCTCATAAAAACCGATGACAGCAGGAGACCAAGAAGAAAAGGAACCTCACACTATCAGAACACCAAAAAAATTTGCTAAAACAAGGCTGGCCACATCAATGAGGGCACTTTCCCTGGCAGCACCCGCTATATGGAACACTCTCCCAGACCACATAAGATCAATCAAGAACCTCAAAGACTTCAGAAAACTTCTTAAGACTGATCTATTTACAGTACATTTCAAGGACCTCACATAAATTTTCTACCTCAAGACATTACAGGATCACAATCCTACCTCCAAGACATTACAGAATTTCAATCCTAGCACGCCTCTCAAACAGCCCCATTTTGTATATATGTAATAGCTCATTATGTAAATAGTTCACCGATATAATCTAACACACTGCCCCACACACTACACTTCTCAGTTCTCTGCATGCTACAAACCACACTTTATTACTGATTTTGATTGATGTGCCACACTGCCTTGATTTAACGATAAGGCGGTATACTAAATCCTTCTAAATAAATAAATAGATATCCACCCAATGGATCCAGGCATTAAGCTGCCTGTCAGACAAAATAGCACACACAAATCGCCTCATTTTGTCCCTCCAATGGTGGAAGTCCCCTCAAAACCTGTTGCTGGGGTCCCCCTTTCAGCAGTCTCTACCCCAAGCAACTCTTAAAACAGATGCTTCATCAATGGGCTGGGGAGCTCATCTGCAAGACCTCTCCACCCAAGGCATCTGGTCCCCACAGGAGAGTTGTCAACATATCAGTCTCTTGGAACTCGGAGCAATCTTCCTTGCTCTGCAGGTGTTCCACTCCCTGCTCAGCTACAAGACAGTCCTTATCCACACGGACAATCAGGGAGGAACTGGCTCTGTTGCTTTGCAACGAAGCTTTGTGACTGTGGGCCCTCGCCAGAGAGCATCATATTCATCTTCTGGCAGTTTATCTTCCAGGCGTTCAAAACTCTTGGGCAGACAGGCTCAGTCGAGTTCTGCTTCCACACGAGTGGTCCCTACATGTGGACCAGGTGGCCAACATTTTTCAAATTTGGGGAACCCCGGACATAGACCCCTTTGCAAGTCCGTGGAATAACAAACTTCCCCGGTTCTGTTCTAGAACTCTGGCTCAGGGAGCTCAGGCAAGGGATGCTTTCCTCTATGCCTTTCCACCCATTCCCCTAATTCCCAAAACCCTGTTCAAGCTTTAGAGAGACAGAGGCCACATGATTCTCATAGCTCCACATTGGCCACGGCAAGTGTGGTACCCTCTGCTTCTACATCTCTCTCAAGCTCCCTCCCTGGAGTTAGGGTCTGCTCCAGACCTCCCCTCTCAAGAGGACGGAAAGTTATGGCATCCCAACCCCCAGTCTCTGCATCTCAGGGCTTGGTTGCTGAAGGCCTAGATCTCCAGGATCTTCATCTTTCTCAACAAGTGAAAGATGTTCTTTATGCTGCCAGGAAACCTTCCACTAGACGTTCTTATGCTTTCAAGTGGAAGAGGTTTACTATCTGGTGTTCTGGGAAGGGTCTTAATCCCCTTGCCATACCTCTGGAATCTTTGCTGGAGTATCTCCTCCATCTGTCTAATGCAGGCCTTAAGACAAATTCAGTAAGGGTCCATTTGAGTGCTATTGCAGCTTCCCTTAAGCCTCTAAATGGACAACCTATTTCCTCTCATCCTCTTGTAGCAAGATTCATGAGAGGCCTCCTTTTAACACAGCCTCCCATTAGACCACCCCTGGTGGCATGGGACTTAAACTTGGTTCTTGGGCAGCCTATGAAGCCGCCTTTTGAACCTTTGGCTAGCACCTCCTTGAAATACCTTTCTTGGAACATCATCTTTCTCATTGCAATCACATCAGCACGTTGTATTAGTGAATTGCAAGCACTCGTAGCTAATCCACCTTATACAAGGTTCCATCATGACAAGGTGGTCCTTAGGACTCATCCACTCTTTATGCCTACGGTGGTCTCGCCTTTTCACCTCAACCAAGAGGTCTACCTACCTGTCTTTTTTCCAAGACCTCATGCATCAAGTGGAGAGAGGAATCTTCATACCCTGGACTGTAAAGCACAGTTACTTACCTGTAATAGGTGATCTCTGGGAACAGCAGGAATAAGTCTTCACATATGGGTATCGTCGGTACAGACGGAGCCTGCGCGGGAACGCTCCCCAGCGTCCAGTAAGAAAGCTTTTGGGAGGATCCCACAGCGCCTGCGCACTGCCTTCCCCAACCGCCTCTCTCCAGTTCGAGTTTTAAAGCTGAGACAAAGAGAGAGAGAGGAAAGAAAGAGAGAGAGAAACTCCTAGGGGAGGTGGGTGGATAGTGAAGACTTATTCCTGCTGTTCCCAGAGATCACCTGTTACAGGTAAGTAACTGTGCTATCTCCAGGAACAAGCAGGAATGAGTCTTCACATATGGGGACTCCCTAGCTGCAGATGCAAGGGGAAGACCCCAGGTTGTGTGTCCTTGAAAAGGACTCTACCTCCCCCCATGGATCTCTGGCATCCAACCAGGGTAGGTGGGTAGGAGTTGATTAGGAATGGAACAGGTGTTGGAGAACAGCCTGAACAAACAAGGCATCCCAGCGGGAGTCCTTGTCCAAGCAGTAATGGGCTGTGAAGGTATGAACCGAGGCCCAGGTGGCCGCTCGACAGATTTGGTCGATGGACACAGAGTTTAGATGAGCCATAGAGGCTGCCATGGCTCTCACATTGTGAGCTGTAACATGGCCCTCCAGAGAGAGGTTTCTACTCTGGTAGGCAAAAGAAATACACTGAGCAATCCAGTTGGACAGTGTTCTCTTAGAGACAGGAAGTCCTAAATGAGAAGGATCAAAAGCAACAAAGAGTTGAGAAGACTTTCTATGTTGCTGTGTTCTTTGTAAGTAAAAAGCAAGAGCTCTCTTATAATCCAAGGTATGAAGATTCCTCTCTGCACTTGATGCATGAGGTCCTGGAAAAAAGACAAGTAAATATACCTCTTGTTTCAGATGAAAAGGCGAGACCACTTTGGGCATAAAGTGTGGATTGGTCCTGAGGACTACCTTATCATGATGGAACCTTGTATAAGGTGGATTAGCCACCAAAGCTTGCAATTCACTGATGCGGCATGCTGAGGTGACTGCAATGAGAAAAATAACCTTCCAAGAAAGAAATTTCAAGGAGGTGGTGGCTAAAGGTTCAAAGGGTGGCTTCATAAGCTGGCCAAGAACCAGGTTTAAGTCCCATGCCACTGGAGGTGGTCTAATGGGAGGTTTAGTTAAAAGAAGGCCTCTCATGAATCTTGCTATGAGAGGAAATATGTTGTCCATTGAGAGGCTTGAGGGACGCTGCAATAGCACTCAAATGGACTCTTACTGAATTGGTTTTCAGACCTGCATGGGATAGATGCAGGAGATACTCTAGTAGAGAATTCAGAGGTATTGCAAGAGGGTTTAGACCCTTCTCTGAACACCAAATGGTAAATCTTTTCCATTTGAAAGCATAGGAACGTCTAGTAGAAGGCTTTCTAGAGGCATGAATCACATCTCTGACTTGCTGAGAGAGATGAAAATCTTGAAGGTCTAGGCCCTCAGCAACCAAGCCCTGAAATGGAGCGACTGGGGGTTTGGGTGCCACAACGTTCCCTCTTCCTGGGACAGAAGGTCTGGTGCAGAGCCCAAGTCCAGGGAAGGAGCTTGAGAGAGATGCAGAAGTAGAAGGTACCACACTTGGCGTGGCCAATGTGGTGCTATGAGGATCATGGTCCCTCGATCTCTCTGAAGCTTGAATAGTGTTTGGGGAATTAGGGGAATTGGTGGAAAGGCATAAAGGAAGTCTTGACCCCAGTGAAGGAGGAAGGCATCCTTGGCCTGAACTCCCTGACAAGGAATTCTGGAACAGAACCGGGGAAGTTTGGCATTCCATGGACTTGCAAAAAGGTCTAGGTCCAGGGTTCCCCAAATTCGAAAAATCTTGGCTACTTGGTCCATGTGGAGGGACCACTCGTGTGGAAGCAGAACTCGACTGAGTCTGTCCGCCCAAGAGTTTTGAACGCCTGGAAGATATACTGCCAGAAGATGGATGTGATGCTCTCTGGCGAAGGCCCACAGTCGCAAAGCTTCGTTGCAAAGCGACAGAGAGCCAGTCCCGCCCTGCTTGTTCACATAGAACATGGCTACTAGGTTGTCCGTATGGATGAGAACTGTCCTGTAGCTGAGCAGGGTATGGAACACTCTGAGAGCTAAGAATATTGCTGTGAGTTCCAATAGATTGATATGCAGAGAAGTCTCCTGTGGAGACCAGATGCCCTGGGTGGAGAGATCTTGCAGATGAGCTCCCCAACCCGTTGGAGAAGCATCTGTTAGAGTTGCTGAAAAGGGGACCCCAGCAACAGGTTTTGAGAGGACTTCCACCACTGGAGAGACCAAAAAAGGCGACTGGAGTTTGCTATTTTGTCTGACAGGCAACCTGATGCCTGAGTCCATTGGGTGGACAAAGTCCATTGAGCTGCCCTCATGTGAAGGCGAGCATATGGAACCACATGCATGGTGGATGCCATGTGGCCTAATAGTTGTAACATCTCTAGAGCAGTTAATTGGGACTTCAACTGAATCTGGGAGGCTAACTGCACCAAACGTAGGCAACGGGCCTGAGGAAGATAGGCCCTTGCAGTTGTGGTATCCAGCAAGGCCCCTATGAACTCCAGGGACTGAGTAGGGGTGAGATTGGATTTTGGGATGTTTATTACTAGTCCCAAATATTGAAGGATACGCATTGTGCAGGTTAGACAAGTCTGGGCCTCTGACTGGGATGGGGCTCGAATGAGCCAGTCGTCTAGATATGGGAATACGAATATTCCTAGAGTGCGGAAAAATGCAGCTACTACAGCCATGCATTTCGTAAACACCCTTGGTGCAGAGGCCAGACCGAAAGGAAGCACCCTGTATGGGTAGTGCTTTCCTTGAAAAAGGAACCGAAGGAACCTTCTGTGTGTTGGATGGATGAGGACATGGGTGTACGCATCCTTGAGATCTAGAGAACAAAGCCAGGCCTGACTCTGAAGGTATGGAAGCAGAGCCCCTAGAGAAATCATTTTGAATTTCTCCTTGAATAGAAACTTGTTCAATTCTCTGAGATCTAATATGGGTCTGTAGCCCCCTGTCTTCTTTGGGATAAGAAAATAAGGGGAGTAGAACCCTGAGCCCTGTTGAAGAGGTACTTCTTCTATTGCCCCTTGGGCAAGAAGGGTAGCAATCTCCTGACCTAGAAGGTTGAGGAGAGATGTTGGAGAATTGAACTGTTTCACCATGGTGTGAGGAGGAAGGCTTAAGAAATGAAGCTTGTACCCTTCCTTTATGATGGAGAGGGTCCATTGCTCTGCTGTGATTTGCTCCCATCTGGGAGCAAAGTAAGTCAACCTTCCTGGAATGGTGAGGGGCTCTGGTTTTTCCAGATCTAGAAAGGCTAAGTTCTCTAGTTGCAAGTCAAAGGCCCTGAGGAGGTTGAGGCTGCTGGGCTGTGGTAGGCCTGGCAGCCTTTGACTTGGCCTGTTTAGGTGGTTGCTGACGCTTTGCAGCAAAACGACCTGCAGAAGATGTCTGCCCATGAGCAGGATAATATCTTCCCTTTTTAGGAAAAGATGTCTTTTTGAACAATCTTTTCTTGACAGGGACAGAGGTAGACTTTGAAAGTCGATCCAAAGCAGAGTTCTCAGCATCCATCTGAGTGGCCTTTGCTTGCCAATCCCTGCCAAACAGGTTTTCACCTGTACAAGGAAGGTTTCCCAACTCATCTTGGACCCAGAGTTCCAAATCAGAGGCTTGTAACCAATCAATTCTGCGTGCACCTATGGCAATAGCCGAGGCTCTGCTTACACACTCAAGAGTCAAAGGCTGCACGGTTGGAGAACTTGGAAACATCCTGGGCATGTTTGAGCCAAGTGAGAAATTCCTGCCTTTTATCTTCTGAAATAAAAGGAGCTAAAGTCTGCAGATGATCTGTGACTTCTTTTAGAAACATCCCCCATATAGAGACTATAGGAGTTGATTCTGGCAGCAAGCATATTGGCCTGGAAAATCCTTGGGCCAAAAGCATCTAGAGTCCTACATTCACGTCCTGGAGGATTAGATGAGTGTCTCTTTGCACTCTTTATTCTCTTCATGGCAGACTCAACCACAATAGAGTGGTGAGGAAGCTGAGTCTTATGAAAGCCAGGACAGGGAGGGACATGGTACAAGGTGTCTAACCTACGAGAATGAGGAGAGGTGGTGAGAGGAGTCTCCCACATGCCTAACATGAGATCATAGAGAATCTCATGAATAGGTAAGGTAGCTGCTTCCTTAGGATATTGCAAAATATCTAATTAAGGTTTAAGGTTTAATTATTTGATAAAAACCGCCTTTCACAAACAATCAAGGCGGTGTATAATAAAAACATAAAAGAAATCATAAAATACATAAGTTACACAGCGCATAAAACATAATACATAAAAACTTTGGCCAAAACCGGAAAGGAAAAGGAAATATACAAATGTTATAAAGGACAGAAGGTAAAGTGCAGAGAACACAGGACAAGATACAAAAGGCAGAAAGGTACAGTAGAAAAAGACTCACACAAATGGGGAGGGAACATTGAAAGCTATGGAAAACAGGTGGGTTTTGAGATTTTGTTTAAAAACAGTGAATTGTGATTCCAGACGGAGGGAAGAGGGGAGGGAATTTCAATGTGCAGGGCCAGCAAAGTAAAATGCAGAAAAACGTGTAGACTGGAGGTGGGCGTGGGAGGGGGGAGGGAAGGGCCAGACGGTTGAGGTGGAAAGAACGGGGTGTGTACCGAGGAGAATGGAAAGATAGAAGGTCAGACAAGTAAGAGGGTGTACCAGTGTGATAAACCTTGTGAAGAAGAGTTAGTAGCTTAAACTGTGAGCGAAAAGAAACTGGCAACCAATGAAGATTGAAAAGTAAGGGGGTGACGTGATCTCGAAGAGTGGAATATGTGACAAGACGTGCAGCAGTGTTCTGTATCCTTTGAAGCCTTACCACCTGGTTCTTAGGAAGGCCGAGAAATAGTACATTAGAAAAGTCCACCCGTGACATAACTAAAGATAACACCAGTGTAGATAGAGCAGAGGGAGAAAGGAAAGGACGAATTGAACGAATTTGCCGGAGAAAGAAAAAGGAAGTTTTGGTAATATGGGAAATATGAGAACGAAAGGAAAGATCTGAGTCAAAGTAAACACCTAAATACCGAAATGTGGTAACCAACGGGACTGGGGAGTTGGAGAAAGAAGGGGCCAAAGAGGGGGGGGCGGGGATCACCATGAGTAAACCAAATAGCAAGAGTCTTAGTAAGATTAAGATGGAGACAGTTAGTAGTGAGCCAGCGTGCAACAGAGGAAAGGCAAGAATTTAAAGGAGTGAGGTCAGGGTAGGAAGGGGAGGTGTGATGGAGTAAGAGAATGTCGTCGGCATAAAAAAAAAGCTGAAAGACCTGACTGTTGGATAAGAGGGGCAAGAAAAAGATTAAAAAGAAGGGGGGCAAGAACGGAACCCTGTGGAACCCCACAGGGGAGGTACTGTGGATCGGAGGGGGAAAAAGTAGACGAGGACGGAAGGACTGCAGGAGCGAGAGGAAAGAAAAGAGTGAAACCAGTGATGAACAGTGCTACAAAGACCAGCTTCCCGGAGCCGGTGAAGAAGAAGAGAGTGATCGACTAAATCAAATGCCGCTGAAAGATCCAAAGCAACCGCCACCGAAATGTCACCTCAATCGTGAGCTACATGCAGTGAATTAGTGAAAGCCAGGAGAACGGTGTCAACGCTGTGCCCAGAGCGGAAACCTGATTGACGGGGGGTGAAGAAAGTTAATAGAATCAAGATGGTGAGAAAGTTGTGCAAAAACAAACTTCTCCAGAAGCTTAGATAGGAAAGGGAGATTAGAGACAGGACGATAGTTAGATGGAAGGGAAGGGTCGAGGGAGGGATTCTTCAAGAGGGGACGAACTAGTGCGTGCTTCCATGATTTAGGGAAAATCCCAGAGGAGAGGCTAGAGTTAGACATGGTGAGGATAGGAGGAAGGGCACCCAGGGAGGGTGTGAGGAGCCAAGAAGAAGGAATAGGATCAAGCGAGCAGGAGGTCTTTCGAGAAGAAGAGATAAGGTGATGAAGTTCGGGTGCAGTAATGGGTGAGAAAGTGGCCCAGAAATGGGAAAGCTGAGAGACTGGTGGAGGCGAGGGAAGAGGAGGGGGAGAGGTGACAGGAGGAGGACATGAGGGCAGCAAGACTCTCAAGGCAGTGACCTTTGAGATGAAAAAGGAGGCCAATTGGGTGGGCGATGGAGAAGACTGGGTAGAAGAAGTAGAGGTAGTAGATAAGGGAGTATGTAGAGAGATAAGAGAACGGAGGGTGGAATACAAATGACGAGTTTGGTTGGGAGCCTGCAAGATGGCATTAGAAAAGAAATCACGTTTAGCAGTGTGGAGTTGAGTGTGGTAAAAGGAGTGATGAGATTTAAAAATAGCTAGATTGGTGGGGGAAGGATCCTTGCGCCAAAGACGCTCGGCCCGTCGAAGGTGTCTACGTAGGAGCCGCAGACCACCATGGAACCAGGGATGGGAGGGACACTGGGAATGACAAGGACGTAAAGGGGCTAAAAGATCGAGTGTAGTGGAGAGGGAGGAAGACCAGAAAGCAGCTTGGGAATTAGGTGAGAGGAGTGAGAAATCATTCGGCAGAAGCTCAGAAACAGGAGGAAATCTTTGCAATGTGAGAGGGGTGAGGGCTCGGGAAGGACGCATTGGGGATGATGAAGTAGGAGAGGACGAGACTCCTAAGAAGGAGCAGGACAGGGTGAGGTAGAAATGGTCCGTCCATGGGAGAGATGTGGCAGTAAGAGCTGATAAGGTTAGGGAGGAAGAAGCGGAGGACAGGAACAAGTCAAGGGTGTGACCAGCTTGATGAGTGGGGATAGTGACATGTTGAATGAGGGAGAGATCCTGAGGAAAGAGAGCTCTCTTGATGAAGAGGGGGAGTCCATGTGAAGGTTAGTCACCTGCTATGATTAAGTGGGGATAAGCTAAAGAAACATCGGTGATTGTCAGCAGAAGAGCGTCCCATAATGAAAGGCGAAGGGCAGGAGGGGAGTAGATAAGAAGTAGATGAATAGGAGGAGAAGTATGAAGACGAAGGAGAAGCGCCTCAGCATAGTGCAAAGATGGAGAGGAGATTGAGGTGTAGGATAAGGAAGGATGAAGGATGGCAGCTACACCACCACCAGATCGCCCCAAGCGAGGGACGGAGGCTGCAGAGAAGCCAGGGGGAAGACAACGTGCTAGGAGAGCGTCCTCGCCATCACGGAGCCAAGTCTCCGTGAGTAGGGTGATTCCAGGAGAGGAGCGAAGAACAAGATCTTGAAGAAGAAGGGATTTGTTCCGAAGAGACCTACAATTAAGAAGGCCAATAGAAAAAGTCCGAGAAGAGCCAGGGGGAACAGAGGATGGAGAGGAAGAAGACTAAGAAAGGGGGCATGAACGTAGATTAACGGTGCAGTGGGAGCGGTGAGTGAGACGTTTGGCAGGCCGCCTGCCCCAGAATACAGGAATAGGAGCCATATGACGAAAGGAAAGACAAGACGGGGAAATGTATGGAGAGGGCACGGCTGGGGAGGCTAGTCCAGAAGCAGGCCCAAATGTTGACAGGGGGTAGGAGGGTAACGGGAGTAACTCACAGAGTAGGGGAGTGTTAAGGAGAACAAGAAGTAAACCGAACCAACTGAGGAATACAGAGGGGGCCTTTGTTGCCGGAGCGGTCCCAAGGAGCGCACCTAAGGAGCACATCGTGCTCCTTAGGTGCGCGCCCCTGTTGCGCGCCGTGGCGACGAGCGCCACAGGCGCTCGAGATTTATAGGGCAAGGCAGTGTACCTTGCTGGACGCGGTTGCGTTCACGCGACCGCGATGAGACCAGAAGGGGAGGACCCCTCGGGAGTACAGGAGACTGTCGGCCCACTCTGATAGGGCAATGGCTGGGGAGACAAAAGACAGGTAAAGAATAAACAGCAAAAACACCAGCAAACATGTAAAACAATACTAACAGCTGACGCTGCAGGCGCTCGAGATTTATAGGGCAAGGCAGTGTACCTTGCTGGACGCGGTCGCATTCACGCGACCGCGATGAGACCGGAAGGGGAGGACCCCTCGGGAGTACAGGAGAATGTCGGCCCACTCTGATAGGGCAATGGCTTGGCTCTAATTGCTTGGCTCTAGGCTCTGACTCAGAGGCCACTGTGATGGAGAGGCCCCTAGCCACTTCCCTAATGAAGTCTTGAAAAGACAAGTCCTCTGGAGGAGACATTCTTCGTTTTGGAGAAGTAGACTCCTGAGGAAGAAGTACTGGTGCCTCGACAGAAGCCTCAGACTCATCAGAGTCTTCGGAGGAATTGAAGTATTGCCTGTCTTGGATGCTCCTGTAAAGCCCAATACGCGTACCGAGTGGGATCGACATCGGGAGTAAGCGGTACCGGTTCGGTACCGATGGGCATCATAGGACAGGGTACCGTTGCAGTCGACACCGAAGCCGATGCGAACGGTGCCGGTGCTGGAGTCGGTACCGGCAACAGCGATTGTTGCGGTACCGAAGGCGTCGAAGCCTGCATAAACGCCGTAAGGGTGCGCTGCATGGACAGAATTTTCTGATCCATCAACGCTACCAAAGTCTGGATGTCGGTACCAGTGGAGGCCACTGGTACCCGAGAACACGGCAACAGGTGATCGGTCAAGGCCGAGCCATCGATGTCAACCTATGACCCCATAGACCATGCTTTGGAAACTGGAACTTCCCGCTGGGATAATTTTGCCGGAGCGGAATCCTCGAGGACAAGCCCGGAGGCATCTCGATGCTTAGAGGGAGATTTGCCCTTTGAGGACCAGCTAGATTTATGTTTGGTTACCTGAGATCCATGGGAGGAAGAAGCAGCCCTGGAAGACGTCGATGCCACCGAGGCTGCATAAGAGGGAAACAGGGTACTGAGCTTGGCTGCTCGGTTCTGCCGACCTCTTTTAGACATCATGGTGCAGGACACACAATCCGTGATGGAATGGTCAGGACCCAAACATTTTAGACACCAATCATGGGTGTCGGTGACAGAAATAGTACCGCCACATTTTGTGCACTTTTTGAACCCGGAAGCGGGCTTCTCCATGAGGAGAAAATATTCAGGCCTAAGGCCCAAACTGAAAATGCACAGTTGAAGAAAGAAAAGGTGTGTGTTTTGTTTTTTTTTAAAGAAGAAAGAAAAGAAAAGACCGGCGGTACCGGTCTGACGTCGAAGGCAGACGTGACACAGAAAAATAAAGAAAAAAAATAAAGAACTTCTTCTGCGGTGACAGGAACACGACCTGCTGGCTCCGTGGAAAAGAAGAACTGGAGAGAGGTGGTTGGGAAAGGTGGGAAGGCAGCGTGCAGGCGCTGTGGGATGCACCCAAAAGCTTTCTTACTGGACGTTGGGGAGCGTTCCCGCGCAGGCTCTGTCAGTACCGACGATACCCATATGTGAAGACTCATTCCTGCTTGTTCCTGGAGATAAGAGCCCTGGTTTTTTACTTACAAAGGACACAGCAACATAGAAAGTCCTTCCAGCTCTTTGTTGCCTTTGATCCTTCTCACTTGGGACTACCAGTCTCCAAGAGAACATTATCCAACTCGATTGCCCAGTGTATTTCCTTCGCCTATCAGAGCAAGAACCTTTCTCTGGAGGGCCATGTCACAGCTCACAATGTGAGAGCCATGGCAGCTTCAATGGCTCATCTGAACTCTGTGTCTATTGACGACATCTGTCGAGCAGCCACTTGGGCCTCGGTTCATACCTTCACAGCCCGTTACTGCTTGGACAAGGACTCCCACCGGGATGCCTTGTTTGGTTAGGCTGTTCTTAAACACCTGTTCCATACTTAATCAACTCCTACCCACCATCCCTCATGGGATGCCAGAGATCCATGTGGGGAAGTACAGTCCTGTCCCAGGGACACACAACTTCTGGGATCTCTCCCTGGCATCTAAAGCTAGGGAGTCCCCATATGTGAAGACTCATTCCTGCTTGTTCCTGGAGATAGCACAGTTACTTACCTGTAACAGGTGATCTCTGGGAACAGCAGGAATAAGTCTTCACAACCCACCCACCTCCACTAGGAGTTGTCTGTATCTCTCTTTCCTTTCCCTCTCTCTCTCTTTGTCTCAGCTCTAAAACTCAACTGAGGAGAGACAGTTGGGAAAGGCGGGAAGGCAGCACGCAGGCGCTGTGGGATGCTCCCAAAGGCTTTCTGATTGGACGCTGGGGAACGTTCCCACGCAGGCTCCGTCGGTACCGACGAAACCCATATGTGAAGACTTATTCCTGCTGTTCCCAGAGATCACCTGTTACAGGTAAGTAACTGCTTTCTTTCACTTTAAGATTTTACTGCTTCAAAATGGTCCCCCAAAATAGGAAAATGCGAAGGGAGCAATCTTCTGTGTGTTTCTTGTAACCCCCTTCTTGCCTTTTATTTCTGATGGCTGCTGTCACCATGCATATCCCTCAGGCTGCCAGTCCTCTCACCTGCCCCGCTGATTGCTTGTTTCTTTTCCCCAGTGGCATCGGAGCAGCCACCCCAACCCTTGGCCACCCTTGGGGCTTTGGCAGCAGGCGGACAAGAGACTGGCCTCCCGTGCGTCAAAAAATCCTCACCACCTCTTCTATGGCTCCAGAGTTGTCACACACGCATCTTTCCCCCACAGAAAGCTGTAGCCTGCGCTCTGGTCTTTGCCAGTGGTTTTAACACTCTTACTCTGTCAAAAATCTCCCCCACAGAGGAGTCCTCCAATATCTGGAGAATCACCATTCCAGCCTGATTCTTTTCTATTTTGAGCAATTGCTTTGAAAATGGCAGAGTAGAGCTGTCTTCCATCTCTCTTCAGTACCTTTCACAATGGCAGCATTGATCTCTGACAGAGCAATCTAAATGTGGCTGATCCAAATTAATCCCCTATTTAAATTTGACTGTTCCAATTTGAACCCCTATTGTTCCTTCAGTGAGTTCTAGGAAGGGAATTCACATCTCTCCAACTGTTTGGAGACTGAGATACTGGGGGCTGGTGGGAGGAGCTAGCTGTCTATATAGGTAGATGGCATGCTCAGTCTCCAAGCTGCTGGTGGGACATGAATACCCCACAGGTGTCGGGAATGGACTGGAGGAACGATATGGAAAAAAATTCTGCTGAGGAGTTAAATCATTCACAAGATAATTTGAAGATTGTAATTCAATTAAAAAGAGAAGAGTGAGACAGTTTTACATGAGACCCAGTATGGCATTTCTTATATTCTTACCAAAGGTCCATCAAGCCCAGTATCTGGTTTCCAACAGTGGCCAATCCATGTCACAAGGACCCATCAGGTTCCCAAAAAGTAGACAGATTACATGCTGCTTTTCCCAATCCAATTTAGTAATGGTTTATGGACCTTTCCTTTAGGAACTCATCCAAACCTCTTTTAAACCCAGCTAAACTAACAGCTTTTGCTACATTCTCTGGCAGCAAGGTCCAGAGTTCATCACTCGTTAAGTAAAAACATATTTTCCTGGGTTAGTCTTAAATTGCTAGCTTCATTGCATGTTCCCTACTCTTTCTATTTCTTCCAGGCGTAAACAACCGATCTGTTTATCTGTTCCACTCTATTCATTATTTTATAGACCTGTCATATATTCCCTTAGCAAGCTGAAAAGTGTACACGGTGTGTCCTCCATTGGCAGAATTGTGCATGTGGACTATCAGGGGGCATGTTGTGCTGGTGTCTTTGTTCTTGCGTGCCTTGACGGCTCAGTGCATGTATCCACGTGTCTGCACTTTCCTGTTCTCCTGCCTCTACGCCTCATCCCTCCCACTCTCGTGCATTATTCCCATTTTTCTTTCTCCTCCACCAACCCTCCCCATTAGCCAGTTTTGCAATCTCTTTCACTCACTCACTCCCTTCATGCACTCATGGTCTTTTTTCTTCTCTAACTCTGCTCCTTCCCTTTACCACTTTCCTAATTTTCTACACTGAGCGTAGTTCCTTCCCTTATATCCCACTCCTTTTATGCTAACTCTACCGCTTCCCTTAAGCTCCACCCCTCATCCACTCTTCCTTTAAGCCAGTGGTTCTCAACCTTTTTTGTACCGTGACCCCTTTTACCATTGGTCAACTTGTGGTGACCCCCAATGATAAAATCAAATGTGTCTCTCTTCCTTTACCGTTAACGCATTGTCGCTGTAATCATTTGTTGAATTACACAGGTACACTACCAAAAAACTGCCTCCAGTTTTGCAACTGATTCCTATAGATTTTGGGGTGCTGAATCCAGGAAAAATAGCCAAAATGTTCCATCACGTCACGTTTTCTTGCAAAATTTGATTTCTTACCCATATAAGGAATGTTCACATAATTTCTTTTTAGCCGACTGCAGTTTATTTTCTTGGCCCAAAATAGAGGTTGTAATGGTTAACTAACTAGAAACACTCCCTCATGATATTTTAGAGTGTTTTGTATTCATTTTATACATTAACAGGACAATTGGGAGGCGGGGGGCTAAATCCAGTACTCGCGCTGGCGCATGTTCTTTCCTGTTCGCCTTGCCTCGTTCGCTCGCTCAAACACGGTGGTTGCGACATGAACGTTCCTGTCAAATTTCAGTTTCTTGCAAGTTCATTATTACCTTTTGTTTGCTCAGTCGTAATCCAGCTTTATTCCGAAGTGGTTCACTACAGTTGTAGTTTGCAGTGCTGTGTATTTGTGATGGCTCACAGAGCCAGAGGTTGCGTCAACTCTCCGGACAGTTTTTGTTTTATTTGTGGGGAATATACTGTGAAAAAGCGGCAGAGGAACATTTCTGCATTTATTAAAAAAGTATATTTTGCCTATTTCGGTTTGAAGTTAGGCGATCAAGACAAACCGTGGGCTCCTCACAAAGTGTGCAAGACATGTGAGGAAGATCTACGCTTATGGATGAAAGGTAAAAAACAAGCATTTTGTTTCGGAATACCTATGATGTGGCGCGTGAACAAAGAGACCACAGCAGTGACTGCTATTTTTGCTCTTGCATTGTGAAGGGATACAACTTAAAAAATAAGAACGTAATAAGTTACCCCAACCTTCCCTCAGCAATTAGGCCTATGCCTCATAGCAACGAAGTACCTGTGCCTGAATCACCAAAATCTTTGGATCATATTTGTGTGGACGGTTCTGATCATGATGAGACTCATCAGATGGCTTTTCCCGATGAGTCCAGTACTTCCGAGTTTGAAACTGAACCAGATCCGAAACCTGAACTTTTCTCTCAAGCTGAATTGAATGATTTAGTCCGGGATTTAGGACTCCCAAAAGATGCTGCCCAACTGCTAGGTTCTCGGCTTAAACAGAAAAATCTATTGTCACCAGGAACAACTTTTTATTGGTACCACAACCGCGAGACACAATTTTTGAAGTATTTCAGCAAAGAGGAAGATTTGGTATTTTGCAACGATATATACGGAGTGATGGAAAAGTTTAAACTCAAGTATGATCCTGCTGAATGGCGGCTGTTCATTGATTCGTCAAAAGACAGCATAAAAGGTGTTCTTCATAATGGCAACACATTCGCTTCAGTTCCTATTGCTCACTCTGTTATTCTCCAAAAAAATACAAGAATTTGGCCCTGATTCTTCAGAAGATTCGTTATGATGAGCATAAGTGGATGATTTGTGGAGACTTTAAAATTCTATCCATGCTATTAGGGCAGCAATGCGGTTTCACCAAATATCCCTGCTTCCTTTGCTTGTGGGATAGCCGGGCCCGCGACCTACACTGGGGGAAAAAAGACTGGCCAATTCAGGCGTATTTGAGACCCGGTGAGAAAAATGTTCTTCATGAGAGCTTGGTACCTCGTGATAAAATTCTATTACCACCTCTCCACATTAAGTTGGGTCTCATTAAGCAATTCATCAAGTCCCTTCCAAAAGATGGTGAGTGCTTTCGGTACCTTTGCTCAAAGTTCCCCCGACTTTCTGAAGCAAAGCTAAAGGAAGGAGTGTTTGTTGGCCCTGATATAAGGAAACTCATTTCAGATGGAGCATTCGCTGAAACGATGTCTGAGAAGAAAAAAAGCAGCCTAGGATTCCTTCAAGGATGTTGTTCTCAAATTCTTGGGGAACAGGCGGGATGAGAACTATAAGGATATTGTTGCCAGGATGCTCAATGCCTTCAAAGAACAAGGCTGTAACATGAGCCTGAAAGTCCATTTCTTGCACTCCCATGTGAACTACTTTCCCGAAAACTTGGGGGCGTACAGTGAAGAACAAGGTGAAAGGTTTCACCAGGACATCAAGGACGCAGAGAGAAGGTACCAAGGAAGATGGAACACCACTATGATGGCTGATTTCTGCTGGTTGCTGCTGTGGGAAACCCCCGATGAAAAATACGCCAAGCAGCGCACCAAGAGAAGCATTCGGGGGAAGAAGAAACGGGCCCACCAGGAGATTGATTGACCCAAGAATGACTTTAAAATCTAAACTGTGTTGACAAATATCGTGTTTTTACTAAACTTTGAAATAAAAATTTGCTAGTTATTACCACAGTGTCGGATCTCATTTATTAGAATTTTATTTTCACACCATCGGGTGTTTGTCTTCATGTATTGCAATGGTGCGGTTTGCGTTTTCTATTCTTACATACATACCTGTACAACATTTTTTGCACATTTCTTTGCTTTGCTTTGTGTCTAACCTCGCTCTTATATGCTCAATGTTTGTGCACATGTATGTGGCTGTTTTAAGTGCAGACAATTTTGCTACCATCAGTGTGTTTTGTTGACATTACTCTATTCTTATGTGCTGCCTTGTTACAATTTTCTTTATTCTTATTTGAATAACTACTAAACAATTAGTATAAAGAATTCATCCAAGAAACTTTTATCTCGATTGCACTCAATCTGAAACGTTCACCTCAAACTGCTAACCCAATGTAGCAAAAAATCTGTACGTGATGGAGCAAATTGGTTACCAGATTTGGATTCAGCGCACCAAAAAACGTAAAAATCAATCGAAACATTAGAGGCAGTTTAAAAAAAAAATTTTTTAGTGTACCTGTGTTATTTATAAAATTTACTTATTTAAACCACAATAATTAATCACAATAACAAGTAACAATATTTGATTTCAAAATTATGATTTTGTAGTCAAATCACTAATATGAAATTATTATTCTTTCTACCTTTGTCTGACCAATTCTCTGATCATGCTGGTCCTGATCTGAGGCTTCTGCTTTCCTATCTTCTCTTAGCTCTCTTTCTGTGGTCTATGGTCCATCTGCCATTTCTTATCTCTTCGTTTTCTTCACTTCTTTCCATCAGCCTATTTCCAGTTCCAGTAACCCTCCCCAGTATCAGCCCCTTTCCAGTCCTCACTCAGTACCTTCCAATGTCAACTTGCATTCCCATGACTGCCACTGGTGTCCATTCCCTTCCAGTCCCCCTCCTTCCCCACTGACCAGTCCCTTCTTGTACAAATACCATGGCAGCCCCTCTCAGATCCACTCCCTTCCAGTTCCATTCTCCCATCCCCTCGTATCAGCCCATTTGTAGCCTTAGCCCCCAGTTTTCTTCCAGAGCCAGCAGCTCTATCCTCCCCTCCCCTAATCAACCCAATACCAGTCCTACCCCACCCCCCATCAGCCCATTTCCAGTCCTAACCTCTCCGATCAGCTCATTTCCAATGCTAGCCCCCCATCAGTCCAGTACCAGTCCCAACCCCCCTTGATCAGTCCATTCCCAATCCTAGCCTTCCCTAATCAACCCTTTACCTGTCCTAGCCCCCCCCCCCCCGCCCATTATAATCCTAACCTGAACTGTCTCTTCCCTTTGTCCATGTCAGTCCCCCCTCTGTCCACGTCAGCCCTCCATCCCTCCCTCCCTCCCTCCCAATCCCCCTTCTGTCCATGTCAGCCCCATGTCTACCTCCTCCTTCTGCAGCTGCGGCTCCCTGTCTCTTAAGGAACCGCAGCTATGCCATTGCCTGTAAAACCGTTGCGGAGCCACATTACCACTTCCTTTGGAGGCAGGACAAACAACTTCCTTTGGAGGCGGGACAATGCTGCACAGAGCCCATCAAGAGGCAGGAAGGCTCCGCAATGGTTTTACAGGCATAGCTGCGGTTCCCTAAGAGGCAGGGAGCCGCGGCTGCACAAGATTGGAGTCTGAGTTTGCTGCTGCTGAGAAGCAGACTCGGCAGCAGCAGCAACTTGTGCACTTTTTTCTTTTAACGGCAGAGTGAGGCGACCCCTGTGTTGAGAACTGCTGCTTTAAGCGTTAACCTTCTCTGACTGCAGCAGAATTAAAGGGAGAGAGAATCCTTACCTGTTGCTGTTGATGCACTGGTAATTCAATCAATGCTAGAAGACAATTCTTGGGCAAGTTATCATCCAGCAGCACCCAACTTTTCTTTTTTAAGTCAGATATCTCAAAGACTGAGTTTCTTTGAAGTTGCTGGCATGCAGCCTGGGCCATCCTCCAGGTCCTCTGAGAAAGTCTGTCCTGGAAGATTGCTCAGGCTGCCTGCAAGGAACTTCAAAGGAGCGCTGATTGTTTTAAGGTAATTGAATGAAAATAGAAGAGGATGTGCTGCTGATGCACTGGCAAGTCAATCCCTTCTCCTTTGTCGTTTAGCATTGATTGACTTAACAGTATCATGTGAGAATCAGAGCCCTCCATTATATTCTTCTGCAGTACTGCTCCTGAAATTCTGCTGTCATAAGAGGCCACCTAGTGCTAGGGCTGGCCCTGGCAACACAAATTGTTGTACAACATTGCCCCATCACAGATACACCAAGAAATCTTAGGTGAACAACAGCGTTAAGTTCCCATCCAGTGAATCAGAGAACTTCTCATCGTACATGCATCCCTCAGGGCAAGTGATCAAGACTGAAAACTTGCCCCCAACTTTTTTTCCCTAATGTTTTCTACTTCTTAATATTTTTCAGTCATAGACTGGGCTCCTGAGGGGAGAGCCATTCAGCTTCCCTCCTCCAGTAGGTAGCTCCTCTTTCTCCAGAAGAAAGTTACCCTAATAAAACCTTGCTCATGCACAGCTAACAAAATTAGGCAGAGTGACTTCCAGTACCAAAAAGCCATCTTAGAGAAGATTAAAGAACAGACCATCTCAGAATAATGCAAACCAAAGCCACAAGTACTTAAGACACTAGACCAGAGGCCTTCAGCCTCCTTACTGCTATATGCACCAAGGTAGGAGGACAGATACCCGCCCCCCCCCCCCCGCCGTACAGAAGAAGATATTACAGTCCTTCAATAAAGTATACACATGAAGCAACAACCAAACTTAAATTGGATCCATATAGGACAATTTCCTATGTTGATAATAAATCCTGTATGAACTCATTCAAAAAATGTCTGATTTATTTGTTTAAAGCCACTATAAATCAGCCACTTCTAGGATGTAAGTCCTTTTTTTTTTCTTTTTAAGTGATCAAGTAATGGTTTAAAAGTCCAGTGTGACTCTACACATACTGGCAAATGTCAACTATGACAGTTGTGTTTTGAATCAGTATGACTAAATTCTGCATCAGGGCTGTAACAATCCTTTATATCAAATTACTTATCTGGGTGATGTGATACATTGCAGTAATAATCCAAAATCCCCATAATCCAACTCTTTCTTTAGACAGGGACTCCACAACGAGCATGCAGGCTTTGAACAAATAAGTCAGACACATATTTACATTTTTTGAATGAGCGGTTCTTTATACAGGATTTAGTGTTGTCCCCGTTTGCAAGAAACAATAAACGTGAAGTACAACATATCTACCCTGAATGATGGGGATGAGCATTGGGCCTTGTTCCACAGCCCAAAATGACAACCAATAACTGCTGGGGGACACAGTGTAGCTACAGAGAACCATAAACACAGCTGGGTCTGTCTCATCAGAGGCAAGTCTCAAACCAGGATCTTTGAACTGAAAGGCAGGCACCTTGCCAGCTGAATCATCGA